>FR989929.1:15841622-17109346 GCA_905404155.3 Plebejus argus | reverse complement strand
ATTAAAATCATTAGTGGTTTTTACTCGAAAATGGTAAATCATAACTTTTATGACCTCAGCAGATACATTATTATCGTGATTCACTAACGTCGACACCATTACTTTCCTCAATGTGTGTTTAAGCAGTTAGTCATAAATATTCTTATGATAGAATGTATTTTTGAAATAATTATTTTAACCATGATATAGGCTATAGAGGCTAGGGAGCAGATGACTGCTCTAGCTACTATTATAGTAAGTTGACAGTAAAGGTGCCGATTAGCAGCGGGCGACATAAAGCAATCGCAGACGACGTGTCGCAGCGACACTACTGGCTTGTAATATTATGTTGGTATTTCTATGAAATACTCTCCGCAGCTAGCGACACTTATTCATAGAAATACATAGAAACTAGCAGTGTCGCGACGACACGTCGTCTGCTGCAACTTCATGTAGCCGGCTTCTAACTTGTACCTGTAAAGCCAGAATGAACAAAAAGGAATAATAATTATTGTCTTTTATTTCTTTCATTAAACTTTAAAAACATTAAAGGTAAATTTTGACTTTTTAGAGCCCCGTTTCTAACCTGACAGGTTTTTCACAGTCATATTTACTATATTATCTCAGACAAGGTAAAATTAGTGCTATTGAGACGATTGACAAATAACAAGGAATTTGCAGATTGTTATAGTCCTTGTCCCAAAATAATAATGCTATGGATCTAACCCCAGTTTCCTCGCAGTGTGCGTCCCAGCGGTGGTGTCCAACGCTCCCAACCACACGGCGATATCCCGCGGCCGAGCTCGCGACACGCAGTGAGCTGCTGTAGCCACGTACCTTCTGGATACTGCCAGAGAAATACATTTTGAGAGATATAAGTACCATTGAAAAAATGATTCATAGGCAGTTGGCGGACTACATAAGTTGGTGGCGGCTGGCGCTATGTCAAACCCAGTCGATAGATCACGATTCACGACCAGACGACTTCTTTTGAATTAACATAACTCAACCAAATGACGCAGGTATGTCAATTACTCATGAATAAATCTTATTAAAGGTTCCATAAAGTGAATCAGCTGCCTCAGCAATATTATCACTCTAGTTAGTGATTATTGAATCAAAAATAATAATTCAGAATGCAATACATAATAATATTATAATATTGTTATATCTGTTTTAAATTACATAAGGTACCTACCATCTAGCGAGGAGAGTGTAAACTATATTAAATATAGTATTCAAAACAGTAATTTTAAAAGTCCAATATAATAAAAAAACTAGCTTAATCTTAAATTAATATTCATTTTAAAATTAAATTACTGACTATTTATAGCTTATAAATATGAGTAAGTTTAAAATTTTCCGAATTTTCTTTTCGGTACTCTTAGCTACACGTTACAAATCGTCCTAAACTAGTGACATCTAGGCTTAATTTTTCGTAATTTTCTAACTTGTCTATCAGATGACGCCCGTAACTCCGTTGCGTTATTTAGTTTATCGCGCGGGAACCGTAATTGTTTTGGGATAAAAAATATACTATGTCCTTTTTCTGGACACACAGTATCTCCATACCAAACAGATATTGGTTCAGCGGCTTAAGCGTGAATAGGTAACAGACAGACAGACACACTGATATTAGAATTAGTTAAACTAAAATTCATCTTGATCAGTCTTCCACCGTGCGTTTTTCGCGTAATTTCTGCCACGCACGGTAAAACTCTGGAATGTTATGAACTGTCACCAGCAGTATTTCCGGACTTATACGACCTGCAAACCTTTAAGAAGAGAGCGTATTCCCTCTTAAAAGGCCGGCAACGCAACTCAGCTCCAGTACCTAGTTGCTTTTCATCAGGAGATCCGTTTACTCATTTTCCTCCTCCTCCTCTTAAAAAACCTCCTCTTACTTAGTACACCTCCGCACTGGTACTCCGATATCCTGACATGTGCCTGCCAGGGGAACTCTGCAAACCTCGCTTCTCTTCCACCGATGATACGCTTCTGCAGCATCCTGGACAGTGGAAGACCGCAGTCGACCTGAAAATGAGACAATAGGTAATTATATTTAGGATTGACTTGACGAAAAAAATATTTAACTGCAAGTAATAATAATATACGTCTATGGACCTTAGCCACGTCAGTCTGGCCCCGTGCTAACTGCTAAGTGCCTGAAGTACTTTTGTTACGGGTACCAGACAATGGAAATATATCGGATCCCCGTAAGCGGTGGACACATAATTTAATATACAGCCATGATCCAGGAACACTGAAAACTTTTTTGTTCTGTCGGCGGGATTCAAACCCGCAACCCCTAGCTTTGAGCCGACATACACACTGTTGAGCCACAGGGGGCGTCAAACTTCATTTTTACATTCAAAACAAGTAGGTACTTAGGTATTAAAGATTACAGTAATCTTAAAAAATCGAGTCAGACTCGCGCACGAAGGGTTCCGTACCGTAATAGAGCAAAAATAGGCCAAAAATTGTGTTTTTTGTATGGGAGCCCCCCTTAAATTTTTATTTTATTAAAATATTATTATTAATTATTATTAAAGTAAACATAATATATTTAAGGCCTTTGTGAAAATTTCAAGTGCCTACGTCTGTTGCCATTACTGATATACAGCAAAAAAAGGCCAAAAGAACACATTTGTTTAATGGCAGCCCCCCTTAAATATTAATATTATTTTGTTTTCAGTACCTACTTATTTGTTGTTATAGCGGCAACAGATATACACAATATGTGAAAATTTCAGAAGTCTAGCTACCTATAGCAGTTCTTGAGTTACAGCCTGGAGACAGACAGACAGACAGACATACAAACAGTTAGACGGATAGACAACGAAGTCTTAGTAATAGGGTCCCGTTTTTACCCTTTGGGTAACGGAACCCTAAAAATTACTAGTCTTAACCTAAAAATCATTAATATTTTGGTATTTTTTAGTGTGCACTGTGCAGTGAAAAAGACCGATAACGTCATCAATATAAGACATTCAAATAATTAATATCTTTATGACTAATGAGTTATGAGTCTTATGACTTTCAATCGCCGCCGCACTATGACAGTGTTTGACTAGAATTAATAGTCGTCAAAAAACCCGTCAGCAACCGGTTTTAACATATCAACAGTTACCGATTAAGTTTAGTTATTTAACCGTTAATTATCCGACTGCGACAACAAAAAAAAATGTTTTTGGGTAGTTAACCACTTGCAAAAATTGTAAAATCATTGTCTAAATAGAGTTATTAGATTTAAAATTGAAATAAGTTCGAGTTTATTACAACTTATCAGCTAACTACGTACAATGCGACGTTGCCGCTCCGATCGAGCTAAGAGGCAACGTCGCGTCTGAGCGGAGGAGACTAGGCGCGCGCACAAGGCACGCGGCGACGCGACGGAGTGACGAGTGTTCGGTTATCGGTATTTACTATTTAGTCTGACGCTATCAACGAACGTATAACAACGTTTGTTTGATGTGTATTTATTTGTAAATTAAATATGCCGCGTAATATTGGTACCATTTGGGAACATTATTTAACGGTATCTGTGAGTGGTAATAAAAAACATGTTACTTGTAAGTACTGCAACTTGGAATATAAGTCAGCCCAGGCAACGAGACTTAGAGAACATATATTATTTAAATGTAAAAATTGTCCATCTGAGGTGAAAAAATTGTATTGTGCTGAAAAAAGTGGTAAACGCGACAGTGTTAAACCGACTCCGGCCGTGTCACCAGCATCAAGATCGTCGTCACCGACGGAATCATTGTCAGCAAGTACGTCAGATGCAATTACTTACGCCATAGAAAAAATATCAACGCCATGCGATT
The DNA here is from genome assembly GCA_905404155.3 of Plebejus argus. Taxonomy (NCBI): domain Eukaryota; kingdom Metazoa; phylum Arthropoda; class Insecta; order Lepidoptera; family Lycaenidae; genus Plebejus; species Plebejus argus. Next base: position 17,105,540 of record FR989929.1, on the reverse strand, counting down.
CAGAGATGACAGCAAATTCAATCACTTACGCCGTAGAAAAAACATCGTCAACATGCGATTTGGGGGTGACAAATGATGTTTTATCGGTTAATCAGGTAGACATTGATGCTGTTATTGCGAGAGCTATTTATGCTAGTGGGGTCCCGTTGTCGCTCCTAGAAGATGAATATTGGAAAGACGTTTTCAAAGTTTTAGTGCCATCTTATAGAGTGCCGTCCACGCACAATTTAAGTAATCCACTATTGGAAACTGAGTTCATGCGAGTTCAAAATGAAATTGGTAATATGCTCACCAAATCTGTATCTCTTTGTCTAATTTGTGATGGTTGGACAAAAGTTATTGGGAAAGGAGTGATAAGATTTATGATTACAACGCCGAAACAAATTTTTTATGATGCCATGTACCCTGAAACTTACCAAGAAACAGATAGTTTTCTGAGTGAAAAAATAATGCGAATTATTAAAGAAGTTGGTCCCGAGAAATTTGTTGCCGTAGTAACTGATAATTCCGCTAATATGAAGTCAGCTTGGGCGAATGTAAAAGCTAAATACCCTCATATTACGTGCGTAGGATGCGTAAGTCATGCTTTAAATTTAGCGTGTAGAGATATTTTTAAGCAATCTGTTTTTGAGGAGGTCCTTCGCCAAACCATCACCGTTATACGATACATAAAAAAGTCACACGTTATACTGGCATCATTTGAAAAGTTTCAAATTAAAAAATACGGCCAAACTAGAGCCAGTCTTAAATTATTTTCAAAGACAAAATGGAGTGGGGCGTATATTACGATTAAGTCTTTTAAAGAAAACAGAAAAGCCTTCGAATTGCTATGTCACGAAACCATCGTGGTATCACAAATACAGACCATTATTTTTGACTGCCAGTTATGGAAAAAAGTTGACGAGGTGCTGAAAGTTCTTGAACCAATAGCGAAGTCAATTTTGATGTCTGAAAAAAACACTGCTCTACTTTCAGATGTGCCTTTCATTTTCAATTCATTGAACCAAGAATTACCCACTAAATTGGAAACGGCAGCGTTTTTAAGCGAACCGGACAAATATGTGATATTGTCAATTATCCAAAAAATAAAAGAATTTTGCGTGAAGCCCATTCACTATGCTGCACACTTACTTGATCCGCAATATTGCGGGGTTTGTTTGAGTGACGACGAGATATGTACGGCTGCAGAATATTTGCAACAAGTTTCTAAATCGTCAGGCACTGAAGCTTCTACAGTTCTTAAAGAAATGGCGGAATTTAGGGCAAAGGAGAACTTTTTTGACGAAACCAAAGCGATATGGACTCCAGTCAAAGAGTTGGAACCCAGAATATGGTGGAAAACTTTTGCTTCTAGCCTAGACATTGCTAAAATAGCGATCAAAATTCTGAGTGTGCCCCCATCCATTCCTACTTCGGGACATAATTTGGGCCTTTCTTCAAACAAGCACACCAAAGTCGGAGACCAGCTACGTAATCCTAGAACCGTGAAGTTAATGTCCGTTCGGGCCAATTTAAACTTGTTCCGGAAAGAAACCACAGAAAATGTCACAAATTCTGAATCTGATCAAGACAGCACCGATTGTAGTGATACTGATAACGAATGCGAGATCGCCGAATACGATCCCTTTGCGTAATATACTTAAATACATTTTTTTTTATTATTATAGAAACATGTTATGTTCTTATTACGTTTTAATTAATAAACACACGTAAAAAAGAAATCATTTTTTTATTTAAGCACATACGTCAAATTTTACCTACCTTGGAAGTTGGAACTACTAAATAACAATATTAAAAATATAACATAATATTTTTAAGGGTGAATTGCACCAGAAGCGTAGTTAATAATTTTGCTAGGGATTTGACAGTTCCGTTCACATTTTGTTATGGTTAAAGTTAAAGTAAGTCGATGCAACCCACTCTTAATATTTTTAATAATTGCATTGTGGCGCAACAAAACAAAAAATAACTATTTAAAGCCACTAGGGGAATCTAGCGGCGTAAATTAACCGTAGACAATAGGTTAATAATTAACGGTTAAAACAGAAAAAATCATTTTTAACTGCTTGGTTAAAATCGTTAATTTAACAGTTTTGAGTAATTAAGTACGTAGTGAAATCTCTGATGATATCAATGGAATCTTATCTTGGATAGAAGCCTTATAGTACGGGTGCCCTAGAACAATTTTTTTTATGATTACTAACAAGCAAATTTTTTGCGAGTAGCTACATTTTGATAAGACGAACAACATTTTTATTTTCGAAAAATCTTGAAAGTGGTAGCTAACAGAGATAAAAAGGATTTCATACTGAATTGATGGTCCTAAAATATGGATTGTTTTATTTGTCGGACAAGGTTACTCTTAAATTAAATAACTATTAACCTACCAATATACAAAAAACCAGCTGGTTAGGGTTCCATTTTAGGGTACAGTAAAAATTGTTTTTTTTTTTTGTATTGGGAGCCCCCTAATTATTTATTTTATTTTTAGTATTATTTGTTATAGCAGCAACTACAGATATACACAAACTATGAAAATTTCAGAACCGTAGCTATAGCGGTTCTTGAGATACAGCCTGGAGACAGACAGACGGACAGACAGACATCGAAGTCTTAGTAATAGGGTCCCGTTTTTACCCTTTGGGTACGGAATCCTAAAATTACCCTTAAATTACTAACCTGGTTGACATCATCATCCACCCGTCTTCGGAAGACGTTGGTGGGCACGACGCTCCTCTGCGGGACCTGGTGCAGCTTTGGCGGCACCACCTTGTACCTCCACTCTGATGTTGGTATCCTGAAACCAATATTGCTCCATCAACATAGTACCATCGAGGAAATTGATTCCTAGGCAGTTGACAGACTCACGTCATTCGGTCGGATCATGTCAATTCAATGTTAATTGTGATCTGTCGGCTGGGTTTGGTATAACGCGACCAAACTACGTAAGTCCCCATCTGTGATCTGCCTATGAACCAACTTCTCTGATAACTACATTAGAGCATGAGGAGAGGGGGTCATACCAAATGTTTTTTTTTAAATAAAATAAGGGGGCAAATGAGCAAACGGGTCACCTAATGGATTAATCAACTTCCATCGCTTATGGACATTCACAACATCAGAAGAGCTGCATGTGCGTTGCCGGCCTTTTAAGAGGAAATAAGCTCTCTTCTCGAAGGTTTACTTACGTACTATCAAAGTCGTTTCTCCCAGGTTCCGGGGCTATGCAGCATGAGAACAGCCAGCTGCTCCCGCATCCCCTGACCCTCGTTCCACCCTGCAGCCAGCACGATATCGACAGGGTACACGTTCGGACTTCCGCCCCTATGCTGCATGTCGAGGGGTAGCCGAAAATCGACGCTAGTACTCTGCTGGTTATGCCTAAAATTGTTAAATTACAGTAGATAAATTAAGAAGCCTCTTAGGCTAGTTCCTAGTATTAGCTAAGCTTATTGCCACAATAGACAAAAATAGTAAGTAAGCCGACTTCAAACAACCTGACGAATCGGCACGGGTACTGCCGCACTGCTGTCCGCTGTAAACACTAAAGCGTCTCCCAGACAGACGCGGCCTGCGGTGGCGGTGGCGGTCAGTTGGATGACTTGGCCGCGTGGCCGCGTGTGTCTGTGTCGTTCCTAGAACTCTCAAGTCATCCAACTGACCGTCACCGCCCCCACCACCGAAGGCCGCGTCTGTCTGGGAGATGCTATGAACGGCTAAGGCGCGCGCCGGCCGATGTGACATACTTCGTCAAACGTATAAATTTTGAGAATTCCTCTAAATCGACCTACTGGTTCGTTATATTTATAGTGCAGTATGCTATAAGTGCTTAGTGCAGGCCAAAAAATTAATATAAATTATACCCCAAAAACATACTTTTATAGCGCAGTCGCGTTACAAAATAATTGAAATAAATAATAATCATTGCAAAAGTCGTTTTTTTTTTAACAACTAGCTATGTCTTTTACTGGGATAAACTATCACAGTATGAAAAACGGTACAGCTGTTTGCACGTAAAAAAGGTGATAGACAGACTGACATATTCTACTACCTAAATTATTAATAGTATAGACTAATGATGTTTATTTGCATCATATTTTATAAATTACCAGTAACTTTCGTAGATAGAGTCATAAATTGTAACTCCTCCTAAGCGCATCGTCACAGTAAGATTTATTGCTGATTTTTAATTTGAACAGATATTTTAAATTTGACATTTAATTAAATTTTTAGTATTATGAAAGTTGAGAATTATTTTCCTTAAAACTCATTTTACAAAAACTTAACCTGGCTTTAGAGCCAATCCACACGGCGTGTTGCGTCAGCGTTGCGTCAACGCAGCGTTACCTCTGTTACCTCTTCACGCTGAAACCGGTGAACCGATTTTGATAAAATTTTGTGTGCAGATACTTAGTGTCCCGGGAAAGAACATAGACTAGCTTTAGCTCCGGAAAATGTACGGTTCCGGCGTGATAAACTAATTTTGGCGCAATGGAGTTGCGGGCGTCAGATGATGTAACCCCGATGGTTATTAATGAATTCTGATAGTTAATAATCTGATAGTTATTAATGAATTTTACTCATCTTACCTTCAGCATCAGCTTTTCCAGTGATATTCAGTATAATCAACGTTAGAAGCATTCGTAAATGAACCCGCCATCTTGTGTCGTACCACCATTTTGTATTACGCCATTTTATATCACTGTGCCATATTAAAAAAGGCCATTTTGAAAATAGTGTCTTTTTGTGTCTGAAATTTTTAACTTTGTTATCCTCATTTGTACTTTCTGTTTGTTTGTCACGTTTAGGATTTTGTGTAGGACAAATGTTTTTTATTTCTTCGAGTCCTGTGGGACATTTGGTTTGTGTAGGACAATATGTGTTGTCCCATGGTCCATGTTCCACCGACCTCATCGTGTCCGTAGATTGTTGTCGAATAGTGACATATCGACTTGATGATTACCCTCTGAAAAAAAATTAAAATGAGGTTAGTAAATACATGCATACATACGTTAAAAGCCTTATTAAATATATGGCGATTGCGTGATGATCAAAATAATAATTATTATATATTATTAATCATTACATTTGGTTACTACCACAATAAGCGATTTGATTATTTGATTCCTTATCTGCAAAATAATTATAATGTACCATCGAAGAAATATTTTATTCATAGACAGTTGACAGACCTACGTCGTTTGGCCGGATTATGTAAATTCAATGTAATTGGTGATCTGCCGGCTGGTATTGACAAAACGCGTCTAATTTCGTAAAATCTGCCTATGAATCAACTTCTCTGATAGAACAATGTGATAGAGCCCTAATAGTCAATTCGGACATAGAGAACGAAGATTTTCTTGCAGTAGTATAAAACTTATTGAAAATTGATACTTGGAACCGGTGGTAGGCAACATGTAGTCCAACATTCTGAAAATATTTGATCCAAATTTATTCAGAAATAAAATATTTTTAATTTTTATTTTATTTCTTATTTTAAATTGTTCACTGTTTAATGTGTATACCACTACTAAAGTTTAACTAAATACTACTTGATAAAAGAGATCTAGCCTCGACAAGTGACATTATAATTGTACAGTGTACACTAATGTGATTATTTTTACTCTCGCAGTTGCAGTGCTGTCCTCAAAAAGCACTGTAGCTTGTCGCTTTCATTTTAATTAAATACTTGGCTAGATGTCACATTAAGATTACAGGTAAGTCCGATTGCAGTTTCACAACGTCAACAGACAACTTATATTATTATGAGTAGGTATTGGGTATATACTAATCTTACCGAGAGACTTAAATATTTCCTTAATTTCTTTTGTGATTTGTTAGTATACTTGTTTGTTTTCCTGACAAAATAAAATAAAAATAAAAAGTAATTAATATTCTCTGAGTGCGGCACTAACAGCATCCGCAGACAGCAGACTACAGACTTTTAGTCGGCCTCGCCCGACTAAGGATGAAGCCAAACGAGCGTAATTTGTGAGTTGTGAGTCGCAGAATTTCTGCCGCGTAAAATATATCTTTTCATACAAATAATGACTCACAAAATTAGGCTCGTGTGAATCAAACATAACTTTTGTATGGAACTGAATGCAGCAGAATTCTGCCGAACCGAAATTCTGCGACTCACAACTCACAAATTACGTTCGTTTGGCTTCACCCTTATAGTCTGCAGTCTGTGGGGCTCTAAAGCTGGTAAGCATCAAAATAATAAATGACTTAACATTATTCTCAGTCATTCTAAGGCCATTATGACCACACGACCATATCGTGTCTTCAGAACAATGAAATTCACTCCACTTTCCAATTACAAGGTAAAAAATACTTTCGCAAAAACAAAAAAATACTAAAGAAAGTAGGTATATAAAACAATAACAAAAATATTTTCGATTTGTTTCATATGCAAATTTTATTGTTGTAACTGCTTACACGTGTGTTCGGGTCAATTCAGACTGCAACGCGAGTCGCGATGCGTAGATGAATTTCTAAATTTGTACTGAATTGACAGATTTCAATTGCGTGAGACGTCTTGCAAATCTGACAAATCCATACAAATTTAGAAATGCATATCTACGCGTCGCGTTGCGGTCTGAATCAACCCTTAACATTAGATGGGAGCTGTCAATTGTCATTAGAATACCAAGAGAAAAGTGTTGCAGTTGGTAAGTTATAACCATTTATAACGTAGTAATTACAAGTTTTCCTTTCATTTCTAATTCTAATGATTCGTTTGTAGATCCCAGATGGTAATTTTAAAGCATGGCTTTGTATGTTTTTATTAACTTTATAAAACTGAAGGTTATAAATGCTAAACAATATTAGCACAGCGTACCAAGCTACCAAATCAACCTCACATATGTCGAGATAATGTCGACATAAGGTAGTCTAAAAGTTTGCGTTTGTAATAAGATTCTTAAAAATACTATGACACGATAATTATTGATAACAATTATTGATAAATATAGTCTCACAAGAGACTCGTATCATAAACGATTGAACTTTGACTTATGTGATTGTGCCAGGAACGCTTTAGGTTATATAATGCTATTCTCCCTACTAGATACTAGATTCTGGTTTCTATTCTATTATTCTAGCTACTGGAGTGATTTTTATGTTATTTGCTTAGATATAGCGTAAACCACGGTGCTTTTTGGCGAGACAATGTACGGTTTCCGTGTGAAAATATAACTGTTTATAATAAGTCGTTTAAAAATCCACACATAAACAAAGATACCACTGTTTATTCTTTTTTAACCGACTTCCAAAAAGGAGGAGGTTATATGTTCGGCTGTGGATATTTTTTTTTGTATGTTCAACGATTACTCCGCCGTATGTGAACCGATTTTCAAAATTTTTGTTTTGTTGTATTAGTTAAATTATTAAATAAGGGGGCAAACGAGCAAACGGGTCACCTGATGGCAAGCAACTACCGTCACCCATGGACACTCGCAACATCAGAAGAGCTGCAGGTGCGGTGCCGGTCTTTTAAGAGGGAATACGCTCTCTTCTTGAATGTTTGCAGGTCGTATAAGTCCGGAAATACTGCTGGAGACAGCTCGTTCCAGAGTTTTTCAGTACGCGGCAGAAAGTTACGCGAAAAACGCACGGTGGAAAACTTTTTCATTCTTATTTATTCTTTTCTAATCAAATATAGATTAGATCTTCTTCTTACTACAACATAATATATTATGTTTCTATGTAGCTAGAAATATATTATTATTACCTCGGTGCAACTGGGAAAGCCTATTTAAGCGACTTGAATAGACTTTCGTTGAGGCCTAGTTCCCTCCATTTCTTTTATTTCGATTCAGCATTTATAACGTCGTCGTCGTAGTTTTATAATATATTATTTTAACGTTTTATACAATGTGATTTGTTTTAGGCTTTATTGTTATTTTTGACTGTTATTAATGTCTACAAAATACAATGAAATTACATACTGGCTATAATAATATATATTTCTTTAAGCCTCACAAAATGGATATAACATTGATTTCAACATTACCTTCCCCTTCAATTCTTACAATATTTTTTACAAGTTGCAGATTTAAAGAAAGTTTTGTTATCAAACTTTTACTTTCAAATATTTAGACCTTTTGCAGGCCAGTTTATTACCTAATTTTATGAATTATTATGATCCAAACTCATCGAAATACAATACAGTATAGAACAACAATAATTATAGCTCTGATACATAGGACCATTAAAATATTATGGTTCCTGTTACTATAATATCATATAATTTTCGTAGCTTTAGCTTCAGAGCAGCGAAAATTGTATGATTGATCAAAGTATTGTCAATTTATTATAATTTACACACAACTATACTAATAATTCACACACAAGGCGTTATGTATTTTGTGGCACCAATTTTTAGGCTCAATTACACTTCCATAGTATGGGTATTTCGGTGGCAAGACTTGACAAATTCGAGCCGCGAATTTCACGATCAAGGAAAGCCTTATTGATATCAGATCTGGGTCACTGAGTGCAATCTTCAAAGCTAGCCAGAATCAGGCTGTACTCACTTGCAGCGCCTTTCACTTATCAAACCACTTTCACATATAAAACATCGGTAATTGAAACATGCGGTAATTTGTTTTGATTTCAAATATAGAATACGGTTCGAAATTTGACAGTTAGTTTTTTTTCGCGTACCGTCGGCCTCGACGTTTGGCAGTCGACTGGTCGGTTTTCTCGGAACCCGTAAGGCCGGTTTCACACTCGCCGCTCCGGTAGTTTCGTGCGGCGTATCGGAAAGTATGCTTTTATGGAAAATTTTAATGATAAGCTTAATTGAATGGCTTTGAAGATCTGTCGTGAAATGGTCGAAAGGATATCGAAGAAAGCAATATTTTCTATTTATGATAGTAAAACCTCTACTGAAAATGATATTAAAATTGTAAATAATATTATGATACGAAATTTAAATCATATTAGGACATAGGTTTCTAAAAACAAAACACAAACATACAGATCCCTAAAGAATAACATTTCAATTGTAATTACGTATTTGAGGATTACCGAGTCCTCATGATAGTGAGTAGTGACTGACGGATAAACAAACTGCGTTTCAGTAATAGGGTTCTACTTTTAGCCCTCGGATCTTGGTGTACGGAACCCTTAAACTAAATAGTTAAATTATTTTCCTCCTATTAATAATTCAATTATATAAAGTTAGAGGAAGTTAATATAAAATATTTTGATGTAAAATGTAAGATTTTTTGTAAGAAGACAGGAAATTTTTATATTTTATTTTTAATTTAAATTACCTATTTACGTAAATATATTTTTTAATTTATTGCTCTCAGTTGTAACATATAATAATATTATCCTGCGGTAATACAGTTATACTACATAGTACATAATATATATAAATCGGGATAAAAATTTGATACCAGACAACCAATTACTATACCACATACACACCGTGCCACAATAAAATATATTACAATGCACGACTATACAATTTTAAAGCCTAAACTTTAAGAGGCTGTCGATAACTAGAACATGAAATTAATTCTCAAATCCGTGCCACTAATTATAAAAATGGCGTTAAAATATTCAAGCTTTATCCGAATTAAGGCTTTGATAAAACGCCTTTCACGTTCACAACAAATATGTCCCACTTTTCGTGTGAGTCAGCGTTTTCAAGAAAAATTTTACTCAACATACACAATAATATAGAGAAGCGGACCTAACACACATCCTTGTGGCGCTCCGGCAATTAAACTGAATGAGACTGGATAAACGGTGTCGAAAGCTTATAAGAAATCGACGAAAAACAGTTCTTGAACCAACTCAGTACATAATTATTTTAATAAAAAATAGTTACTAAAATCAACTTAACGCCCCTGGAGTCAAGTTGTGGAGCGTGGTTCTTACTCGGTGGACAGGGTTTCGATTGTCTTGTTAGAAATATGTTGTTTCCAAAGGTTAGGGCTATACAGGTTGATCACCTAATAACAAGAACAGGGTGTAACAAAACTAAGGCATAATACTTTAGGATGTGTATGTGTTCCTGACATAGAGTTCACTGTGAAAGTAGCAGCGCTGAAAGACCTTTTTTTCACTTTTGTACGGGGAAACTCGTGACGCTTGCTAAAAGTGAAAAAAAAGGTCTATCAGCGCTGCTGCTTTCAGTGTGAACTCTCTACTGCGTGACTGGTGAGACATGTAGAATACTTGAGGACGTGATATTTGGCTATTATATTAGTTGGAAAAAAATAATATAAAAAAATAATATCAATTGATCACTGAGTAAATGTAGCTTAAAGTTAAATAATTATTTACCCAACGCATGGACACCGCGAGTGGGAGGGGTAGTTGTGTGGTGTTTCTTTGGTAGCGCACGCCTCTGCACCGGCTGCATAGTATGCCTACTTGCCTAGCCGCGTAATTTACTTAGTATCCATGATTCAATAATTTTTGGGAAATTAAAAAAAAAATAAGAACCTAATTTTATTACGTATTTATAATGAGAATCGAGTACTGAATACTCTCCTTAAATATCGGTATTGACTCACCAGTCACGCTGTATATGGAACACGTATACACCCTAAAGTATTAGCATTTAGTTTTGTGACTCCCTGTATAATATGCGACAAATACGGGCTTGTAAAAAGTTGATCCTGCGGTATTTAGCTGGTCATAAACGTAAACGTCTTCTACTCCACTGGGTTCAGAGAGAAAAGAGAGAGTTATATACACATAATACCTAGACATTTTAATAAACAAAATCCATAATAATATTATAAATAATATTATAATAAATGCAAAAGTGTTTTTTTCTGTTACCTCTTCACACCCCATTGAAAGAACGTACCAGAAAGTACCAGAAAAGTCCAGGATACGTTTTTTCCCGGAAAAATATACGGTTCCCGTGCCTTAAAAGAAATTTTGGCGAAGTTGCGGGCGTCATCTAGTCTATACATAATATAATAAAACTGTAGAAATGTGAATTCTGTACATTAAAGATATTCAAAAAATAATAAGCAGGGGGTGTTACTACATCGCTATAGAAGCCAAAACTGTGGTTAGTTTTTTGTCTGTCTGTCTGTCTGTCTGTCTGTATGTTTGTTCCACTATCACACGAAAACTACTGATCCGATTTGAATGCGGTTTTCGCAAATATATTTGTCTTCTTCCAACTTAACATCTGGTGTGTAAAAATTTTCCCCCCACCCCTCTAAGGGGACGAAAGAGGGGGTCAGATTTTGTTTCAAACTTTTGCTTTAACACGAAAACTACTGATCCGATTTGCATACGGTTTTCGCAGATATATTTGCCTTCTTCCAGCTCAACACCTGGTGTATTAGCTTTCCCCCCACCCCTCTAAGGGGGGTCCCCTTAGAGGGGTGGGGGGAAAGCTCAAAAAGGGGGTCAGATTTTGTATTAATTTTTTTCTTTAATGGACTTACGTCATATTATTAACTGTTTTTCCAACTTAACATCAGTTTTCCCCCCACTCCTCTTAGGGGATAAAAGGGGGGGGTGGTGAGATTTTGTATCAATTACTGATGAAGTAGAAATACTTTAAATGGCAAAACAATGTTATAAATAAAGCCGAAGCCGAAAGCTCCTGCGTAGAGCTAGCCGTTTCAACGAGCACCGTCACCGAAACGAGGGCCGAATTTATATTTTTTATGAGTAAAGGCCACTTTAATTTTGCCGCCCCTATGTACGAACTCTGCCATCATTCTATTACGCTGCGGCCCCCCCAGGACGCCATAGGACGCTGCCGCCCATAGCCTATATACTGCCTATGCATAAATCCAGAACTGACCGAAACCGGTGCACCAATATTATAAACTGTCAGTTAAAATTTGAGTGTTTTCTAACGACCGGAAGTCGGTCGGTGATGTGTTTGTAATTGACGTCATTACGAGTTTCTCCCGCCACCAGCTTTCGTAGTGGCGCCGGTTATGTAACCAAGGGTGGATTTGTATATTAAATGAGCAAGTTTGTGGTCAAGATTTGGTTAAAAATACTGTTTAAATAAAATCTATTATCTTTACTCACGGATTTTAGAAGTAATCTTTACTAATATGCGAATGTATACGTCAGTCAAAAGTTTTACAAAGCTTTGAAATTTAACGCCACCTTTTTTTTCCCGGTATTCCCACGGAAACGGGAACCAATTATTATAATACTCATTAGAAAATATAATATTATTTTAATGATAACAATATTATGTTGCAATAAAAAAAAACAAATTTAAAAATTCTTCATAACTTCATTAGTCCATATAAAATTAATGATACCTGTAACAATATTTTGTAGGATTTTGTACACACTGTACAGTCTACGAGACGCGGGCAGCGTGTTATAAAAGACATCAACGCGTGCTCTGTGCGTCTTAACAGTGGAAAGCGTTTTCGGTTTCGGTGTGAAAATGTTTTTTTTTTTACTATAGTAATTTATTATCTATAATATTATGTATAAAATGGATCTTCAATAATTGTGTTAGTAACGCTATGACTCGATAACGGCTGAACCGATTTGGCTAATTTTGGTCTTAAATCCTGGAAGTCCTGCCTCCAGGGAAGGTTTTAAAGTGACACGAAGTTCACCGGGACATCTAGTTATCTATAAAAATTTTGGAACCGTTTGAAATACCTCTAAGCTTATATTTTAGAACAGTTCTTTTGATTCTCATAGAGACAGAAATTATGAACGTATGTTAATAAAGAAATGTTTTTTGGAAGCTGGAACGGACTGGAGTTGAAAAAGTAATTAAATTAATATTAAATTATTATTACGCTCTTTTAACTTCGTATTTAAAGTAACGCCATCTACCGGCGCACATTCAAACTTAAATCTACCTTAGCTTAGTTTGTAGCCGTATGCGCATGTCATTATTAGTGAAAGCCTTACTTGTTGTTAGTTTTTCACCGCTAGAGTGTTCTTGAATATTGTGGTAATAATAATAATTGTCTTTATTAAAACTTGATTTGTACCATTTTGTACGAAAACTTTAAATATGTCTAATTATTACTTCGCAAAATCGTAAACTACTAAAAAACTCTGGTTTTGTTAAGATAATTTACATAAAAATTTCATAATTTACCTGTTTGTAAACTGTACTTAGTTTCACATAACCACGAGGTCTAAAAAAATAAGTAAAACTTCCATAATTCTTAAAAGATCCATGCTCTAAAATACGTAGAAAACCACTAGGAAAGATAGGATTAAAAGCTTATAGGAAACTGGATCTAGATTACATGGTTTGAGCTAACTCGGTGAGCGGACCCGCGATGCCTTTCACGTATTATATAAATACACCCATTAGTTTCAATAGGGTCATATAATTCATAAAGACCCTTACAAAAACCTACTTGCACCCTTGGATAAAGAAAATCCGTAAAGACCTTTATTGTTAACAGAGAAGACCAAGGAATAATAATTTTTATCATAATATGTATTTGCGAATCTAATCCAGAGGAATATGATGAAAGCAAAATAAGCCCGTGTTTACCTTTTAAATGATAATGGAAATTCCAGTCCCGTGGCTAGACCGGGAGCTCCACAGCTCCACGAGCCCCCGAAACCAGGAAACCCAGATTACAATGGGGTCAGGAGGATCCGTGACGTCATTCCCAAAATGCGGTTGTCGAGCAACGCTATCGCCGTTACGTAAACCGAACACATTCCTTACGTAACGTCAGTCCGCGCTCAGTGGGGGCCGCGCGCACACCGACCGCGCTCACTCCCCGAACCGCACGCGTCCCCGAACTATGAGCACCGCCTGAACCCGAAACCCCCCGAACCATGCGATAGACTCCCCGCGAAAAAATAACTCACGTGAACGCGGCGAAATAAAATGAAAGTGAAACCCTCGGAGCAGTGACCGATACAACATGCTGAGCGAAAATAGATGGAAAGTGATTCTGATCGTGGCGGCGTCCGTCGCGACCGCCGAGCCGAGTCGCGCGCTGAGCCTCGCGTACGGGAGCCCCCCCGGCGTGCCCGTGTTCGTACCGAGGAGCTACCGGCGCCGGGGCCGGGCGCGGGTGCTGTTTCTGGACGAAGACGAGAGCCGGCAGCCGCTGGGCCGGGGGGAGATCGACCTGACAGACCTGCCGCTCAAGTTCGACGATGGGCCCGACTACGAGTTCACGTCGCCGGATGAGAAGGGCACGGAGCGGTTCTACGAGCCGGCGACGCGGTTTCGGGCTCTGGCGCATCCCAAGTACTACCAGAACTTCGGGAGCCCGTACGCGCCTAACTTCGGGTTCTCGTACCCCGGGCAAGTGCCGTTCGCGCCGCCTCGCACGGGGCTGCTCGCGGCTAGCTCAGGCTGGAAGGCGCGCAGCCCCCGCGTCGTGTTCCCCTACGCCCCGGACAGTGTCAACTCCGTCCAGACGAACTCGCACGCGGGTCCCAATGTGGACAACGTGGTGTTCCGCGAGCAGAACTTCGGCGCGAGCGACGTCGGCGCGGAGGAGCAGCTGCAGGACATCGGCGCGCCCGACGCTTTCGCGGAGAGAGGTGAGTCGCTTGCGGTTTGAGGAAATGAATGTCGACACTTTCGAACATAATATTCTGTGCGATAGTCGACGCACTTTTACATCGAACTTATCATTTTACTCTACGTTTTCAATATCACATTTTTACATAATATAAATCGACGCTTTAACAAAAGAATCTATTAGGGATAGACACACATTTAATACATAATTTTGATATGTAGAGCAATAACTTAGCAGATGCGTACATATTATTATAGGCGTAAGTTGCACATATTGGTCGTGCTCTAAAATAAATTTAATTTGAAAATTTCAATAAGGTATATAATATCATGCTTACATACAATAAATTACTAGTAAAATACTGTAGTGATCGGAATTATATAAACAAAATTAAGTACATAAAAGTAATCAACCCACAATAAAATTGATTAAAATCAATAAAATTTTAAATTATATAATAATTAGTAAGGTCTTGTTCGCACTATTATTACATAGGTCAATTTATGATTTTCTCACGGATATTGAACTATGAAGTTTATTGCAAATGATCACACACAATAAAACTATATTGCTACTGTTTATTACATACTGAAAGTTATTGGGGAAGTAATTATCTTGAAGCATCTATCCAATTATAATTCTCTATAAAAATATAATAAGAACGTTAAATAATTTCTGTCAATGTAACGTATAGATAAATTAGAAGATACCCTGGTTTTTTACGACCCAACTTAATGTTATTAATTCCATTTATTTTAAATGATTACAATTACAATAACTACTTTTCATACTCACTCATTACCACATAACATTTCCATCTATTCATCCATTCCATGTTATGTCTGAGAATAAAAATTAATGAAAATTAATGTACAAAATCTATTTAACTTCTATTTATTTAAAAATACATGTTTCTTAATTATTTTACTCTAACTCGAATAGGTAAGAACAGGATGTACAGAAAATTATTATTCTTTTCAAGAAAATAATATATTGATGTTATTGCAAATTGAGTTTCAATACATGAGTTTTAATTATATTAAAGTTATTATTTACAACAATAGATTTTGATTATTCTGCTAAAAGATGATGATTCGGCAATGTGGATTTAAAACTCAAGAAATCAAATTAAACATCACTTTAAGTATAGTATAATCTTTAAATACCTTCTACAACTGTAAAAGTATAACAAATTCATATTTTTAACAGAGGAAAGCGCGTTTATCGTTTCTTAAGTAAAAATATTCATAATATCCGAACACCTTTCATATACGGAAGAAATAAACTAAGTTATTTCACTCTCTAACCATTTGTTTATCGTTAGAAAAGTGTTAGCATCACAAAAAAACTCGTAAACCAATTTAGTCGACGTGACACGCAATTTCGAACTCTATGTTTTAGGGGATAGGATTAAAAACTATTTCGCAGTGGAACTCTCGTTTTCAATACGCGCGCGTGTCGGTAATATGTAAGCAAATCGAGTTGAGTTTTCACGCTCTTCTTGATGTTATCGAGTTGATGGTAGACGCTACTCGCAGTGGGCACTAATTTGGCCCTTCCTTATGACATCTTATGCACAGTGCCGGGCTTAGCACTTCCTTTTGACTTCTTCAGCGCCCAGGGTGCTGATTGTGCTAAAAAAGGCGCTCGTTTTTATTTGCTTTTGGAGCCTCTTTTCCGTCGATCGGAGATTCTCGGAAATGCCATTGTATTCTATTGTTTTCGCAATCACCGATGCTCGTACGGGGCTTGACAGGTTAACCTAACATCGCATCCTATAAAGAAAATAATAAGTAATAGTTAAAAAAACTAAAAACACGCTTTTTATATAAAGGGTTACTTCAACAAACATACAAACATACAAATTGAAAAATGGATTAATTATATCAAATTAGTGTATTGTCATCGGTCCTCGATAAATCCACAAAGTTTGAACGAGATCTGGCCGTTTAAAGTGGGTCAAAATCGCGCCCAAAGAAGTCGGTTACAAAAACGTTACAAACAAATATACAGGTGAAGCTAATAAAAAGCGTATAATTAGAATATTATATAGACTCCTCATGACATATTGTCTTGATATTATTATGTATTTAGATTTTAGATTAATCAAACGCTAAAACGACTATGAAAAGGCGTAAAAGTATATCATGTAAAATTTATTCAAACTATGATAAGTACTCAATATTGAGCATTTATTGTTAACTGTAGATGCCGTCCGCATTCTCCGTTAAGCCAAAATTCGCTTATCGCGCGGGAAACGTACATTTTTCCGGGATAAAAAGTATCATAATTATGTCTTTTCCCGAGACTCAAAGTATCACCATACCCAGCAAAATCGGTTAAGCAGTTTAGGCATGAAGAGGTAATAGACAGAAAGACAGACGTCAGACAAACAGACACACTTTCGTATTCATAATATTAAGTATTGATGTTTTTTTTTAAATATATATAAACAATTAAATTCTACATGTAATTATAATAACAGTAAAAAGGAGAGCAATATAGCATAGGCCTATGGTCTATACTCTATGACGTCACGGCGAGCTATCGTCTTGTAGAGATAAACTACGATAACATGGCGCGCCCCTCCAAATTACTGTTTCAATGTGTGTAGTCATATCCTTATGAAAGAGTTTATATGTAGTAAGTATGTCACTTATTACCAAGATTTGTTGGTCAACTAATCATAACTAGCCGACCGCGCAAGACAACGCTTTTCAAACGTTTTGACAGCGCACTTCAAACATTTTGAATTTTGGAGGGGCGCGCCATGTTATCGTAGTTTATCTCTATGACGGGAATAGCCCGTAGCGCAACGTGACGACAAAAGTTACATTGCATGAATGTGGTGGCCATACATAAAGTCATTTTGAACTTTTTTTTTTTTTTTTTTTTTTTTTTTTTTTTTTTTTCCGGAGGGGGAAATGCATTACGCATACCACCCAGGCGCAGGGGGCGACCCGAGCGGTGATGTGGGACTCCCGTAGCTGATGAGACCACGGTATACCCACTAAAACCCCCCCCCCCCCCATCTTCCGCCACGCCGCCTTTTGACGGGGCCACGGGAACGATACACACATCCGCGACCCCACCAGCGGTCCGAAGACTCCACGATGGGCGCACGACACGTGCGCCCTCCTCCTCGGCCCCCACCAGGGCTGTAGCAGACGCCCCCCGAGTCTGCTACTTGGAGGCCATGTGGCAGATCAGGTCTGTGGCTCTGCCACCGACCACACCTCGGCCGCAGAGGATAGGGCAAGCGGCGCACCGCAATACCTACTTGCCTCTTCCTCTGCGGCCCCACCAATGCCGTTCAAACGGAACGGCCAGCTCGCAGGGGGGGTAGGGAAAGCGGCAACCTACCACAATGCCTCTCCCCCCGCGATCCGTCCTCGGCCGCAGAGGATAGGGCAAGCGGCGCACCGTAATACCTACTTGCCTCTTCCTCTGCGGCCCCACCTCGGTGCGCATCCGCAGCGGACTCCTCCAGTCCGCTGGGAGCGCCCTCCTCGGGCCAGGCGGCGACACCGGCCGGCCCTGGTTGCCTCTTCGCTTCACCGCGGTTGTCCAAGCCGCGGTTACTGAGCCCCACCGCCACGACAAGGCGAGCAACCTTAAAGTCATTTTGACCTACAATATAAGGAATTAATGCAGGTTACCTATTTCATGCACGTAAAATTAAAATTAATGTCATTCATAAACAGTTGCCTTTGCTTCTGAAGGTTTGTTTCTGAATTCTGAAATAAACCGTACAATAATTGTAAAAGAATTGTAAATAATTACTTAAGACATAGCATTCTCCCATAACAACAACGCCCTAATCTGCCCCTACCATGCAAGTACTAATAAAAAAGTGTCTAAGTCAAATATTGTTCTGTCCAGCCCCCTTTGCGCTGAACCGCGATAAGGAACTTCGTTCCAAAAAAAAACTTGAGAGGTATCAAGGGACACCCGGATGGAACGAAGTTCCAGTTTATTATTAATTCTTATGTACAAAAAACTTGTATACACACAAAAAATATTAAATTATAAGTTTCCAACGCTTTTCTATAGATATTCTATTGTAAAAATATTGACTTAATTATTTTTTAGACATAATTCCTGCGACAGTCTCAGATTAATTAAGTCAAATGATGACAGACTAGCCGTATATTATTAGTCCAACAGTATTTAAACGCCCTCTGCCCCTACTATGCAGGTACTAATAAAAAAGTGTCGTTACAACTTTTGCCGTCAAGCCCCCACAAGGCGCAACGCGCGATAAGGAACTTCGTTCCAATAAACTTTATTTATAACAAAAGATGATACGCAAAAATTTTTAAATGCATGGCAACGTCATAGTTTTATAGACATCGGATTAAATGTACTATCAAAGTGCTGAAATATGCAGCCAATATGAACTAAAACTGCAATATGCACAATCAAACTTATGATATTTTCTTGTTGAAGAGTTTGCCGGTGGTGCCGTTAATCAACGCGCTGATTTTCAACATTACATTAAATCTAGATTTATATATTTATTGAAAGGCGTGAATAATTAAAGTGACCCTAACTCCTCAAGGGCCTAAGTAGTAAGTAGGTCGTCCATGACGATGACATATGGCGCCTGCGCCAGAGCAAATATTGCACGTTCCGCTAATTCGGCCATTACGTCACAATTACGTCATAATGACAGAAAACATCTCTGGATGTTGCGCAAGTATCGAAAGCGAGTCTAGAAAGTTTTTACACCAATATTAGAGCCGAAAAAATGCCTAACCTATTTAGATGACCTAGTTTGGAAGACCTAAGTCAATGCTTTTAACGATGACTTCTAAGATTAACCTTACCTATAACGAAATTTCATTTAGGGTGAATTGCACCAGAAGCGTAGTTAAAGATAAGGTTAAGGTTATCGTCAAATATGGCGACTTTTGCTAGGGATTTGACAGTTCATTTCACATTTTGTTATGGTTAAAGTTTAAAGTTAAAGTTACAGTTAAAGTAAGCCGGTGCAACCCACTCTTAGGGCCTGTTTCACCACTTCCTGATAAAGGGCTGAATAGGCTATCACAACTTTTTTGACAGATTCTCAATACTTCATCTGTCAAGTTAAGTGGTGAATAGCCTATTCGGCACTTATCAGGAAGTGGTGAAACAGGCGCTCTATGTAACAAGAAGTTTGTTTTGTAGGATTAAGTAGGAATGAACTTTATTTAAACCGTAACGGAACGGAACCGTACGTTTTCCCGGGATAAAAAGTATCTAATGTCATTCATCAAAATCGGTTCTGCGGCTTGGGGCGTGAAGTGGTAACAGACAGATAGACAGACACACTTTCGCGTTTATAATATTAGTATGGATGGTTTATCTGATAAAACAATAAATACCTAACGGACGCACTTTTTAACACGCAACAATTAATTTGTAGCTATTTAATAAAGACTTTGATATGAAAATATAATAATTATTATGGATATCAAAACCTTTACTTAGTAACTCCTTAAGTAATCATTAGATTTTAATGTCCCTCATTGCAACCAACAACGCTGATTATTTTGTAGGTACGTTGCCGGCCTTTTAAGAGGGAATTTCTAGAAGGTTTGCAGATCGTATTGGTCCGGAAACTGAAATAATAAAATCAGTGATCACTTGATCACAAAACAACCTAATACAAAAACTTATATAATCCAAATCTAATGTTTTCGATACGCAGCTAAGATAACAATGTCAAATTTTAATGACGATGTTTACACTTTCCTGACACAATATATTTCTCAGGTTTTATCGGTTTTTGTGCCATCAGTGAAACCGCACTTTTCTCTCCCACGACCGTAGAAAATATTACGTATTGTCTCCGTTTTTATATAACGCGTATTCCGGTGGCTTATGATCCGGTGAAATCTGATAGGAGGATAATGTTCTCCTACACCCTGGTTGCTAAAGGGTAGGAGAAGATCAATGTAAATTCTACTTTTCATAATAATTACTTCGATCAGGATTATATAGCATCCAGTACCATTGACCAACGTCATTTGGTCGGATCATGTCAATTCAATATTAATTGGGTTTGACGTAGCGCGACCAAACTACATAGGTCCCCAATCTGCCTAGGAATCAACTTTTCTGATAGTACATAGGAGTCTGCTTAACCTAGTAACTAACTTATTTCATCATCTGGCTATACAAGAAATCCAGATTTTTTAAATCTCAAATCGTTTACCAATTAATGCCCCCATTTATGCAAGAAAACGAAAATTATTAAATTGTTAGTACTTCATCCACTTACATGCTCCTCCCCTAAGACTAATAGCAAAATTATTATTTTTTAACAAAAAATTGAACCCGACTTCCAATTTGAAAAAACAATATTCGTAAATGAGCTAAAAAGTATGAAACAATTCTTATTCTTCATTAGTGCCTTTTTGAAATTCGACTGTATGTATATTATATACTTTCGATGTGTATGTACCAAATAAACGTTTATTATCATTATTATTATTATAAATCTCAACGAATTCTGTACTCAATTTTCATTCGTTTGAAGTCGGAACCAGCCCAGAACTGAGTGTATACTTGACATAGAACTTAGCCAGTACCGACATCAAAAGAATGAAAATTGAGTACAGAATTCGTTGAGATTTAGTCGAATTTTAAAAACTTTAACTGAATAGCATCAATCGCAACACAATCTTAATAGAATATTCAATAACAATTCTATCTCTACATCATGTTCAATTACATTTTAATCTTAATTGAATCATACTCTCTTCTCGTCAGTTTTGACACTATTGCTTCTAGTATTAATCTCCTTGTATTATGAAAAGAAGCTGTTGTTATAATAAATAATCACATTTTCCGATGTAATAAACTAAAGTGATAATACTCTAGAAAATATATAATCTACTGCAAAAGTAGCAACGCTGAAAGCAGAAATAGTACCTATTATACACACCCTACAATATTATCATCTCATTTTGTTACATCCTGTAAAATGTTAAAATTCTACCAATAACACAACCCCGCGTTCCGTCTGATGTTAAAAACGATCAAAATGCTCAAAAGAGGTTGCATTTTGAGCATTTTTAACATCAAATAGAACGCGGGGAATATGTTATGACTTATGAAGCAAAATAACAGACATTTGAAAATCATAACGCTTCTCTTTTCCATCATGGCTGCTAAACCTCAACAGGCATATTTTATTTGCACTCTACTTACGATATCTTTTAGAAATTTTTAATTTTATAATGTTACTAGAACACGCCCACGACTACGTGGCACCAAAATTAGTTTATCGCACTTTAACCGTACATTTCGCAGTTAACCGTACATTTTTCCGAAATAAAAAGTATCCTATGCAGTCCTATCCCAGGGCTCCAAGTATCGCCATACTAAATTTCAGCAAAATCGGTTCAGTGGTTCGGGCGTAAAAAGGTGACAAACAAACGAACCATCGCATAAATTTTATATATTACATAATTATAGTATGATTGCTTATAATTATTTAATATTTATATAAAATAAATACTCTTTTCTTTTTACTATAAAGCATTTTATAATTACTATATAAATAGCAACTAGCTACTATATTTACTGTAGAAAAGAAAAATATATTTATAGTACAAGAAGCTGCAAAAAGTATGTTTACTCATATTATAAGACGCATTCAAAGTGAGAGCTAAGTTAGCACCATTGTTTATAATCTCTTTATTATAACACCTTTTTGTAACTTTCATTGTGGATCTACGTTTCTAAGCAAAATCTCATGATACAATAAATTTTTAAAATGAAATATTATATGTAGTTAAATAGAATTATCATGTTTTCAAATATATCCAGAATCTTTTCTTAATATTTATTATACTTACTTCTGCTTTTCATTCTTAATTCAAATTAAAAAAAACTGTAAAAGTAACACTCAGATTAAATCTGAGCTTTGAAAAAAAAAATGGATCCTTTATTTATCTTACACTATGCTTACTTGGCCCGTCTACAAGCTGCATGACAGTAGCTTCAACATATTTTTTCAGTAATTCATACAAAATTGCTCCTTGTTCTTTCCCATTTAATATTTTTTGACTTTTAGTGCATAACATCATTTTATGAGCATATTACATAATTTTTCCGTGACTTATTCGTGATAATAAAGTTGAGAGATCATCTTTATTTCACCAACAACTCACGGCAAGATTACGCGATCACTTTATGTCCAGTTTCCATTATTCCTATCCAGTGATGCAGTCCAGCACTTTTTTGCAAAATTATTGCATTCCAGTGCATTCCAGTATTTACATTATTCCAGTAGCAATCTATCACTGTATTGGCACAATGTAGGCATGCTACTACTCTATCAAAGTATGTTAACTACGACGACCTATAAAAGTGGACTTCTTTTAAGTGTGACTTCCGAACGTGCCGGCCTCTTGCACAACTCTGACATAACAGTTGTGTAACAACTATTAAGACCTTTTGTTTTGACCAATTGACCTTATAGCTTGACTTCCTTAAATGGAAGGAAAGGTGTTATGAAGATGATTTCCGACGCACGTGTTTAACAACATGTGGTGTTGAACCTAAGTGAACCTCTTCCCTCCATCTTATGTGTGTCTTGATGATTAATTTTAAAAATACATCTAGGTACAACCAAAACATGGTAGTTTTAAACAAAATTCCTTTTAAGGTTTAAAAATAATATGCAGTAACAAATATAGCAATATACAAGAGGTACTAAATATACTTGTTTATATATATTATATAGGGTATACACTATACACAATGTCATATTGTACTTATAGCCTAAGCGAAAAATTTTGGGGAATCTCAATTATGAAAATTGTGTATATTATGAAGAAATGTAAAATGGACATAATATAAAGTTGATAGACGGAAGGGCAGAGCAACGTTAATAAATAGCGCACACCTATCACAGATTTACTCACACTACCAAGCTTTTTATGAATTGTTATATTATTTTGTGATATTATAATATTGCTTGTAGTTCACTGTAAAAGTACAGCGCTAAAAGAAACATTATTTTTACTTTTATGTATAAGAACCAAAATCATGTAAAACTTGTAAGAATATGCGAAAAATCCACTAGCGAATATATTATAGTAAATACCATAGAAGATAAATAAGGTTTTCGTTAAACCGCTATTTTATATTAAAATCTCTGCATCTTTAAAAGAATTCCATTCATTTGTATGCACATTTCGTAAGAGCATTGGAACTATTCTAAACCAGTTGTATTTTAACTTTACCGTTAAGTCAGAATTTCTATGATATCATAATACGAGTTAAGAGGAAGCCTATATTAATAATTTCTATCGTAAATTTTATCGTAAATTTTATCGTAAAATTAAATTTTTTTTTGGCAAAAATAAAATTTTACATTTTACCTGTATTACCTCAATATAATTTTTTGTATACCAATTTATTATAATTATTAATTTAGATTATTAAAATAATATTATGTATATTATTAAATATAATTTTGTAAATAATCTAACCTACATTTGCCTTGCTTATGTCACTAGCACATGATTAAAATTATTTCGATGATAATCTTGATAATGTAACAAAATATTATATTCGCACGCAGATTTGCTTTAACAATGTATACTTTCTCACAAAAACAATGAGTTGGTTGGAACCGTTTCTGTTTTTCCTCGATCTAGTTTCCAATTTCCGACAAAGTCGCGTGTTTACGAACTTGTGCAACAAAAACTTCCCCTTAAAGATTTCACTGTCGCGCGCGTCGGCATGTGACACTACGAAACAGGGTTGCCACTTAGGGGACCTTTATAAATTTAATCCCGCCGTTTACTGTTAGAGTTGAATTAGGGTTAATTCAGACCGCAAAGCGGGCGGGCGAGGCGAGGCGCGGCGTGGCATAAATTTATATTATGGATTTGACAAATTTCAATTGCGTGAGACGTCTTGCGAATCTGTCAAAACCATACAAATTCAGAAATGTATCTACGCGTCGCGTTGCGGTCTGAATCAACCCTTAGGCGTAGTAGTAACCGTAGTTTTTGAAGTTGTTTTTGTCATACGGAAATATTTTAGCCGTGTATGTTTGTATGTGGATTGTTACAATAAAATCTATATTGTTCCGCCGCCTTCGATCGAATTTTTATAAATTAGGTGTCTATAGATCATACAAATAGGTCAACTTAACTCGACAATCATCGAATAATAATAACATGTAATTCTACAGTGCAAAAAACTGCATGCATTATGTAGTCCAAGTTAGGTTGCTGGAGGCCCAAAGGGGTTGTTGAGCACTTCTGGTGGTACTATATATTGGTAAATTAATAAAACATTATTATGATCTCATTACTTTAAGCTCAACATCTCCTCATATTTGTCAACTTTTAAAAAATACGTAGGACAATATCTAACAAATTTCTACGACGTAGCAACCCTACTGTAACATA
This sequence comes from Plebejus argus, assembly GCA_905404155.3. Taxonomy (NCBI): domain Eukaryota; kingdom Metazoa; phylum Arthropoda; class Insecta; order Lepidoptera; family Lycaenidae; genus Plebejus; species Plebejus argus. Next base: position 17,080,636 of record FR989929.1, on the reverse strand, counting down.
ATATAACTATCCCACTCGCACACTGGATTCCTGTATAATGCATCTCGTTCCCACATTATTGTGTCATTGACATTATATTTGTTAAGGACTTTTACCTTCCCACTTTTTGTGACAAATGCATATTATTATTATAGCTAGGTCTTTTGTATAAGATTTACAATCTATGCTACAATTATTATTGTTATTATAACACTCTTCTATATTTGTTTACCCATATTTTGTTTAACTAAGTGTTGAAATGAACCATTTTTACCTAAATACAACTAAACTTTTTTTTCTATTATTTTGAACTTTGAAGTCATTCCGTACCGTCTTATAATTTGTCCATTTAAAAAGGGAAATGAAATACGAAAAATAATTTTCAAATATGCTTTTTATTTTTTTTACTGTTTATTAATATTTGCCAAATTTTCACTGTGAAAATGCATAGTCATCCGCAAAATGTTACGTACATGTAAAATGGGTCCATCCGTTTGTCACTGATGAGGCGATATTACATACAATACAAATAACGTGTAATTGTATAACATTACGATCGGTACGTGAAAGCGAAACGCTCCTTGTACAGTCTGCAAAACTCTCCATAATTCTGTATAGCTACGGTATTTGGTAGTTCTCGTTCGAATCCGGATTCCAATCATTGAGAAAACCATATCCATTCTAATATTATAAATAATAAAGTGGATCTGTCTGTCTGTCTGTTACCTCTTCACGCCCAAGCCGCTGAACCGATTTTGATGGGTTTTTTTATGGAAAAAGGGGGCAAACGAGCAAACGGGTCGCCTGATGGAAAGCAACTTCCGTCACCCATAGACACTACTCGCAGCATCAGAAGAGCTGCAGGTGCATTGCCGGCCTTTTATGAGGTAATAGGGTATGGGAGGGAAATAGGGGAGGGTAGGGAAGGGAAAAGGGTAGGGGATTGAGCCTCCGGTAAACTCACTCACTCGGCGACACACAGCGCAAGCGCTGTTTCACGCCGGTTTTCTTTGAGCCCGCGGTATTTCTCCGGTCGAGCCAGCCCATTCGTGCCGAAGCATGGCTCTGAGTCCCTGAAAGGACTTAGGATACTCTTTATGCCATAACAATTTACGGTTCCCTCACGATATACAAATTTTGACGCAAGTTGCGGGAGTCATCTAGTAGTTTGACCTAGGTTCCTAAATAAAATCCAGTGACGAATCGACTTGTATCCGATGACGACATAATTATGTATACAGACCTTTTTTTGCGTTGGGGGGAATGCGTTTACGCATCCCCGGCGCCTGGGGAGGACCACCGGGGTATGTGGGACTCCCCGGGGCGGACGGAGACGCACGACGCACCCGGGACTACCCACAAAAACCCCCAACGGTGTTCCTGCTCCTGAAGGTAGGACTACGGGAAACGCGTGATACACGACCGCAACCCCCTCACCTCTGCCTCTTCAGGCACAACTCGTGGACACCATTCCACATTACTCCGCGACGATGCGCTGGAACACCTAGCGCATCGTGGTCTACCCGGGACTCGATGTCATGGGCGACGGCAGCCCCATACCGACGCCCCGAGTTCCCTTGCTAAGGCGGGATGTCGTGACCATGTCTGGCCCTTGGTCTCCGCCTCGGCCTTCTCCGAGGATGTATACAGACCTGCAGGAGCAAAAATATAACATTGAAAGACATGGTTAGTAATATTATGCACTTTTACGAATCAGGCATACGGGTTCTCGTATATAAACAAACAAATTAATATAAGATGGCAATACAAATTCAGTGACAATATCAGGTGTTTGCTCTTAACCTACTGCGTAGGAAGAAGAGTTATACGTAGCTAGATTTTAGACTTCTACTAGGTACTCAACTCCCACTACGTGCATAAAAACACGTTATTTTCACCTAATTACGGCGAAACCAAAAGGAAGGGGGATTATTTTTGCAGTCTATGTATGTATATGCTCTCATAGAGGCTAAACTATTGTTCCAATTTTTATAAATGATAGGTCAAAAGATATTTTGTTATAATAATACCACATATTACGTGTGACATAGGGTTTTTTGTTTTTGTATTTTTACATAGTCGTGATCAAGCTTTAAAGTTTTGCTGTGGGACATAATACTGTGTTCATTTTTTGTTATGTCTAAACTAAAACAACACAAAGAAATAAGCGGTGGCGCAGGATCGAGAAAAATGGAAGATACTAGGGGAGGCCTTTTCCCAGCAGTGGGACAGCAAAGGCTATTAAAAAAAAACAATGTGTAATATTTTTGCAAACGGTACCGTTCGCAATATTGGAGTCCGAGATACGATATAATGGTATTATACAACGAAATAGTAGACTTCTTTATGATGTTGGTCGACTTATTAACATACTTAATGGTCAAATTAGCGAGATTTTGTAGAGTAACTCGAAACGGTAGATTATTATAAACCAGCAGCTATCCGTCGTCGGGACATAATTTAGTGCTACTGTGAACTGGAATAAAAAATTACAGCTATACGTATAAGGGTTGATTCAGAAATCAGACCACAACGCGACGCTTAGATGCATTTCTAAAATATGGATTTGACAGATTCGCAAGACGTCTCACGCAATTGAAATCTGTCAAATCCATACAAATTTATACCGTGAAGCGCCTCGCCTCGCCTCGTCGCGTTTCGGTCTGAATTGACCCTAATATACCTACATATTCTATACTTGTAAATACATCGAGTGCAGACACTACTTCTTTTAAAATTGTATATCTAAAATCTATATTCCACCAAAACCTATAAATCATAAACTACAGCTACCAACCTACTATTTTCAGTCCATTTATTGAAATAAACTTAAACTGAACGCAGCTACAAATTTATTCGTGAACATTAGCAAAATTACTTTTAGCATACATACAGTCGAGGCCTTTAGTATGCATGACACTTTATGCATTACAATTTACATGTGCTCTTATTCGGGTGATGCATATTTTAAACCGTTATTTTAATTTTATTTTCACATTAAATACTCATTCTCAATATCTATAAATATTTTAAGACTATTCTTAGCTTGTACATCATCATCTTAACTGTAAATAAATATTTTAAAGCATGCTTTTTCTCTGCTTGAATTAAATTTTTCCTATTTTCTCTAACATGTAAAAATTTCACACTCAATTATTTTTTCTCCTTTGAACAGATGCCAAAGACCTACATCGAGCTCATAAGAAAAGAACAGAGTATAAAGTTAAAAAAATTGAATCCAAACCGCTGTATAAGCTAGAGAAACCGATGTTCGTACAGACTAGAACAGTGAAAAGAAACTACTTTGAATACCCGAACGCAACGGAAGACGTACCAGCGTTCAAACCGATCTCCGACGCGCAGATGCAAAAGATAAACGAGATAATAAAAGATGTGATCAAACCGAATGACCAGGGTCACAGGAAGGGCAAAGCGGTGGACGCTCAAGCGAGTGCATCAGATATAAGTGTAACCCAAACGAAAACAGATAGACAGTACGAGAAAAAGTGTCCTCAAGGTGGTACATGTGAAGTATTCTTCTACTGTTGGATGGTCGGTGGACTTCTAGAGGGATCGTGCGGTGGTCTCCTGAAAGGCTGTTGCCACAGAGTAGCCAAAGCCGGCATCCTCGGCGTGCAAGATTCCAATAGTCTCGAATACGAGGGATTGCATTACGGACCAGTTATAAACGACGAAAGTAAGTGTTCGGTTCGGGCTTACACTGTGACCTAATGCGAAGAAGCTATTCTACCTGAATAAAAAAAAAACTTTTTTTTAAATCTAGACATACGGCCATGTCTTTAAAGTTCTAGCTCATAGAGCTGGCGAGCCGTGGCCGTGTGTTAAAGAACCATTTGGCAGTACTTTTGTTATTTCAGGAGTTATGTCACAGTGTACCTAAAACCAATTTGGATTCAAACTAACAGAGCTCAGATGTGGTCGAATGGCAAGACATAGATAGACTCTAGCTTGTTCCAGGTCTCAGGAGATATCAGGTACCATTTGTATATAGCATTACCTATTTCTATTGCTATTCTAACTATGTCTTGCTTCACATCCTTATGTATAATAATAACGCATACATTTCGCTTTGCTTTTCTTTGGGATCAGGTAAGTGCTTCTTTTCTATTACTTAAGCCCTCTTACTAATAAAGATATCTACGTAGCCGGCAGCGTTTAAGTTAGAACTATTAAATGTTCGCTGTCTGCGTCTCTCATTTGTTAATTACGCTATGCCAGACAAAGGCAGATCTTGTTACATAATTCGCTGTGTAAATATTTTATGAGTAAGATGGATTATAATTTAGTTACCTGGTGATAATAATTAATTTAAGGTGCGAACTTTCTTCATTATGTTTCGAAAATTTATACGTTTTTTTATCACAGGTTAATGAAAGTGTTATCTCGACAACCATAATAACATTAGCTTAATTAAATATCTCAGTAATTAAAATAATAGATGCAGGAAAGTCGTAAAAAGTCATTTAATATAATATAGAGAACGTGATGTTAGTAAACACGATAATATTTTTATAATCATTTCCGCGACATGTCAAAACGTGTGCGTATAAAGACTATACGCGTAGGGTTGGCACAGCTAAGTTTTTGCAAGCAAGAAAAAAAATTTCTATAAGGACCCGTGCACAAGATCAACAAACATGTTTGTCAAAAATTGCGATGCATTAATTTATTTTACCAAGGGAGTTGCAAATTGCAATTGCACCAATTCACGTTGCGGTTCCCTGTACGGTTACTCTAACGCTCCAATGGCTGCAGCCTGCTGCAGGTTCATAAGCGGTAAATATGAAAATCGTAATTTAGTTATAAGAGTACAAGTTTCTCGTTCCTTCTAATTTAGTAGGTTATGAGTTATGCCCACAAGCTAATAGGAAATAATATTGCAATGTTGTCACGCTAGAGGTAGTACCAACTCAGACAAACTTTCGTTTGACGTTTGACAACGTCTCTGTCAAGATGACGTGTGCAACATCTTGGATTTTAGTCAGATTATTTAGGGTGGGTTGCACAAAAGGCGTAGTTAAAGTTAATGTTAAGGTTATCGTCAAATATGGCGTCCATAATGGACTTTTACTAGGGATTTGACAGTTCATTTGACTTTTTGTTATGGTTAAAGTTAAACTAGGTTGGTGCAACTCACTTTTACTGCACCATATTATGTGCTAGATGTCAGTAAAGGCCGTCACAGACTTAGCTATAATATATATTAATATATTTATAGCTAGGCATATTAATATATATTTTCCATACAATTTTCGCGTGACCACACACTCAGCTATAATATATATTTCTGGTCTCAGTGTGTTTAGTACGGTATATTAATATAATATATTATAGCCAAGTCTGTGACGGCCTTTATGCAATATTCATTTACAAGGTTTTTCTTCTTCTTTTTGTGGAAATGTCTCTACAATCTCTATTATTCAAATCATAGACTATAAATGCCTATCTCCTTTAACTTAATATTATGTTAATAATATTAATAATATATTACTCGTAAATTTTCCATAAAAGGGATATTGTAGTTCTATAAATTATTATTAAATTCGTATTGTGCAACTTTAGAAATTATCAATAACAATAAAATTAAACTTAACTATCACATTATTTTTTTTTCTTTAACGATACATATAAACTATTCAAAAATCATTAATTGGTATACCTATTAAATAACTTATTATGGTATCTGTCAAAATTGTATACAGTTAATCGAACATAGTGATACTTAAACCTTAGCTTTAAAGTTTAATTACATAAGTTTCACAGACTTATAATATACTGACGTAATAAGTTTAGACATAATCTTTTTTATTTTTAAAAGGAATAAATTGTTATTTGTTGGTGATTATTTCTTTTACGTACAAAAACTGGCAGTTTACTTAGTGTTGCTAACACGAAATTAGTATGCTCCAAATCTCATTCGCATAATGAAAATATTGAATACAAAAAAGTAGAATGTGGTAACACATGAATCTATTTATGTTGATCATACCAAGTTCTCTGAATACACGAGTAGGCATGTAGGTTGAGCAAAAATATTATTAAAAAACAACATTATAAAGTTGTACATGTGTTTAGTGTTATGAATTAATTAAAGACTATTATAGGAAAAAAATGACACTATGTCAGCACATAGCGAATTATAGCAAATGCAATTTCAAAATGTGTGAGTAAATTAAAAATAATGTATTAAAGAGTATTAAGGAGCATTTCAAGTTCCTACGTATCGTATGATTGATATCGATCAAAATGGGCCTTTAAATATTTATTTTATTGTTCGCATTTTTGATAATAACACAGTGCCAACAGAAATTATAATTTGAGAAAGTTTTAACTCTCTGGCTACTGTGGTTTTTAAGACACACCTTCGTGATACAGACGGACGGGCAGGCTGTAAAGTCTTTTTAATATGGTTCCATTTTAAGCCATTGAATAAGGACTAAATAATACACTAGCCTAATATTATAACCCGAATTTAAATAATCGGCCAAGTGCGAGTCGGAATCGCGCACGAATAGTTCCGTACCATTATAGAGCAAAATTAGGCCGTAAATTGTGTTTTTTGTATGGGAGCCCCCCTTATTTTTTTATTTTATTTTAATATTATTATTAAATATTAAAGTACACATATAACTAAGGATTTTGTGAAAAATTCAAGTACTTACCTGTTGCAATTTTTGATATAGAGCAAAAAAGGCCAAAAAACGTTGTTGTATGGGAGCCCCCCCCCCCCTAAATATTCATTTTATTTTATTTTTAGTATTTGTTGTTACAGCGGTAATAGATATACATAATCTGTGAAAATATCAAATCTCTAGCTATTACCGTTCTTGAGTTACAGCCTGGAGACAGCAAAAAAGGCCAAAAAATCACGTTTGTTGTATGGGAGCCCCCCTTAAATATTCATTTTATTTTATTTTTAGTATTTGTTGTTATAGCGGCAACAGATGTACATAATCTGTGAAAATATCAAATCTCTAGCTATTACCGTTCTTGAGTTACAGCCTGGAGACAGACAGACAGACGGACAGACAACGAAGTCTTAGTAATAGGGTCCCGTTTTTACCCTTTGGGTACGGAACCCTAAATAGGGCTACAAGCACTTTGGGTCCGGAGTCCTTATAATATAACTCTTCTGTATGACGCGGGTAAAAAAGGTCATCTACAAAATATGTGTCAGCCGGCAGCCCTATGCAGTTCGTGAGGCGGCGCTCGCGGTGAAAGCGGCGTGACGCAATACTCAGCTGTTCGCTAAAGTCACGGCCGTACTATGTTTACTTCAGCCTTTAACTTCACCCCGATTATGTTTTAATCCAGCATTAAATGTTGGATTAAAATAGGCGCGATTATTAGAACTAAATATTTTAGTGTCGCTTGTACTATTATCTATTCTGTGGTGTCGGATTAAAATAATGAGATATTGTGATCACGAAATCAAAATCAAAGCATGCTGTGATCTACTACTATACTAATCTTCAATTTGAATTATATGACGCAGCTTTGTTTCTTGTTCACTCATTTTTCTCTCAAAATAAAATAATCGGCCAAGTGCGAGTTGAACTCACGCTCGAAGGGTTCCGTACCGTTATACATAGAGCAAAAATAGGCCAAAAATTGTGTTTTTTGTATGGGAGCCCCCCCCCTTTATTTTTTATTTTATTGAAATGTTATTATTAATTATTAAAGTACAATCATATTTAAGGCCTTCGCGAAAGTGTCAAGTGCCTACCTCTTATCATTATTGATTACGAGCAAAAAAGGCCAAAAAAATCACGTTTGTTGTATCGGAGCCCCCCTTAAATATCAATTTTATTTTTTATTTTAGTATTTGTTGTTATAGCGGCACCGGAAATACACAATCTGTGAAAATTTCAGAACTCTAGCTTTAGCGGTTCTTGAGATACAGCCTGGAGACAGACAGATGGACAGACGGACTGACTGACAGACAGACATCAAAGTCTCATGAATAGGGTCCCGTTTTTACCCTTTGGGTACGGAACCCTAATAATATTATTCTAATGAATGACAAACAAACGGAATAAATGGTAAATTACCAATCAGAATACGTTACCTGTTAGTATCCTATAATCTAAATTAAGAATTTAATATAGAAGCAGTATTAATATGCAATTAAAATTGCATAATAATTGTGGTACTGAGGTGTGATCACACAGCTCAGAGCTTAAGGGCCCGGGTTACCCTCGAAATTTTCATACATTCTTAATACCAAAATCATTTTCTCATACGAAAATATTTAACATGTTTGAGTTATTTTTCAGCTTAAGATAGTAATTATCTAGGGTCCTGAACAAATTTTTTTTACAAAATATTTAAAAACTAAAAAAAAAATTTTTGTGTTTAAATATTTTTTAGTAAATTTACTACCAAATATTTAAACACCAAAAAATAGACAAAAACACAAAAAAATATATAAATAAATAGTAAATTTACTACAAAATATTTAAATAATAAAAAATATTTTTTAAAGTTTAAATATTTTGTAGTAAATTTACTATTTATTTATATATTTTTTAGTGTTTTGTCTATTTTTTGGTGTTTAAACATTTAGTAGTAAATTTACTAAAAAATATTTAAACACAAAAATTTTTTTTTAGTATTTAAATATTTTGTAAAAAAAAATTGTTCAGGACCCTAGGTAATTACTATCTTAAGCTGAAAAGTAACTCAAACATGTTAAATATTTTCGCATGAGAAAATGATTTTGGTATTAAGAATGTATGAAAACTTCGAGGGTTACCCGGGCCCTTAAGTTAGAACATTTTATTTTAAATGCTCTATAGTTACGAGTGTGGTCGCGCCAATGACAAGTATATTTTGGCCGATCATCTTTTTGTTTGTAATAAGGCTAAGGGTTTTAAAAATATTTTTTAAATGTTGTTATTTATAATAATAATATTATAATACGGGGCAGCTTTTTGTCTTTGACGGACAGAAACAAAAATATATTAGTATGGCTTGATACAGGGATAATCAGTGATACTATGACAAAGTAACACTTTTACGTTCAATTGCAGTAAAATTCAATTTGATTTTTTTAGTTAATTTTATGTGATCAATGATCATGGACGATATAAGGTCATTTTTGCCATAAAAACATAGAAACAGGAAAATTGACTAAACCACCTTGATTTGAGCGAACAACCAAATATAAAATTATCAGGTCAATGCCAATATTCACTATATGAATAATTAAATACAACTTATCTATTTATGGAAGATCATTGCCAAGAGTTTTGCACGTCTTTAAAAAATATATACTAGATTAAGAAGAAAAAACAATAAAAAAAGTAAATTAAATGGTAGTGCTACGACGCGTAGCAAACTCGTAGCACGGCTACGAGAATTTTTTAGTTTTGAATTTTCACAAAATAGCCTGGGAAAATTATGGAATTCAGACCGAATATTAATTCGTGCAGTTTTGAAAGTTGGTACAGTTATTCCTAAAGGTGTCCAGATGAATATACTAAAAGTTCCTGGGGGTGGGACAAGAGCCGGCGGTGGCGGAGGGGGGGGGGGGATGTCTCTTTGTCAAGGTTTTTGCTCGTGACTCGAAAATGATTTATCATAATATCTCTTTAGTGACTTCTACATTAATTATCTACATTAAATTTCCTATAATACGTCTAGACATTTTTACTGTACGATTATTACTTTAGGAAATACGGAGTATTAATAGCAACCAAACCTTGACTGACCGATGATAAATAACACATCTACATACTTATTTTCTATTACAATGTTAAAGCACAAATCAATAGGCGTGATAGTTTTTCCGTTAGGTGTACCACAAAATCTTCAGGTTGTGGGATATTACTAGGGCTCGCATCGCTCGCCCTGTCACTGATAACTCATACATATTATACAAAACCTGAAACAAAATATAATTATAAACTACATAACATTGACGAAATTTGTTAACGAACGTAAAATTCGTACCATAACGCCGTTTGTGTCAATCTCTATCAGCTTTAAAGTTATAGGATGTCCCTTGCAGTTACTTAAATCCTTAAGCCGGATCTACCAAAAAACCCAGATGCAAGCGGTTTTGTTGCGCCACGCCTGAATCACAAGATCTATATCCGTTTTCACAATAAAACTGAATTATGTGGAAAGTAACAATGCTTAAGTGAGGGGAGTAAAGGCGAGAATACAAATTTTAATGAATGTAGGTTTCTAGTGTTATCACGTTTCGTAACTCGAATATTGGAATTTCTTTTCGGGTTGCGTGTGAACTGGGTAAGTTATCAGTACAAAAATAAAATGGTTTTATAATCCAAATCCATACTAATATTATAAATGCGAAAGTGTGTCTGTCTGTCTGTCTGTCCATCTGTCTGTCTATCTGTTACCTCTTCACGCTCAAACCGCTAAACCAATTTTGCTGAAATTTGGCATGGAGATAGTTTTAGTCCCGGGAAAGGACATAGGACACTTTTTATCCCGGAAAAATGTACGGTTTCCGCGCTATAAACGAATTTTGGCGCAACGAAGTTGCGTGCGTCATCTAGTCTTTCACAATTTACGATTTTTGGTGTTATGAATGTGAGATGTTTTCAAGTAGCTTTAAAATTAATGGAATTTACTGTCACCAAGTAAGTGAAAACTGTCACCAAGTATGAAGTAACTCCTTATGTTACGTAGTAACTATTTAGTAATAGCCTTTAGTTATACATTATAATTTCACATACATTATTATTATAATATCAATGAGCTTATAAGCAGTAGGCCTACCACGAAACGGTTTTGAGACTCAAACATTCGGACTAGAATGCCGCGTCTTGCTCTAACAACGTCATTTCACGTTTGTTAGAGCAAGACGCGGCATTCTCGTCCGAATGTTTGAGTCTCAAAACCATTTCGTGGTACGCCTACTGATGCGTGTGTAATGTGTATTTACTGTAGTTGCCATTATAACATTCTCAGGTAGTTTGTTCTACTCAAAAACTACCCCATAAGGTAGGAAGAAGGTAAGTAAGACTTATTATTAGATATTATTATTATTATCAGTTAGCAGTTACATACACATAAGTCGTTATTTATATATTTTTTGTATCATCTTGCGTTGTTAAAACTGAGCCATGAATAAAAATATACACCTACTTAACTTTAATATTATGTAATTAAATAACTGTTACATAAGTAATTTACATACGCGGCAGAAGCTACAACATATCATTACTATTAATACGCTAATTCGTAATTTTATATGTTCAATAACCATCAGATATAATATTAGATTGCATTCGTGTACTATTACGATTATTACGCATAATATTACGTGGAATCCATATTTACTTACTATTAAAAATGCGAAAGTTTGTCTGTCTGTCTGTTATCTCTTCCGCCGCTACCGCTGCACCGATTTTACTGAAATTTGGTTTATATATTTGAGTCCCGGAAAGGGACATAGGATACTTTTTATCCCGGAAAAATTAACGGAGTTGCGGGCGTCAGCTTGTTTCATAGAAGTTTTAGTTTAAAAAGTTATAACCAATCTTAGTTTGTACCATTAAGTGTGAATTGCGCCAGAAGCGTAGTTAAAGTTAAGGTTAAATTCATCGTAAAATATGGCGACTTTTGCTAGGGATTTGATAGTTCATTTCACATTTTGTTATGGTTAAAGTTAAAGACGTTATAGTAAAAGTAACCCGGTGCAACCCACTCTAAAGAAATTGGTTCATATTATATTATGCAGACTACGTCATTTGGTCGCGTTATGTCACATCAATGTTAGTCTTGATCTGTCGGTTGGGTTTGATATAGTGCCAACAAATTACGTAGGTCATTATGAATCAACTTCTCTGATAGTTCTATAGAATATCCTGAGAAATATAAGCTTCACGAAGATTATCCAAAAGTGTTACGCGATGCCAAATGAATAATTTATTTCAATAATTAACCTAATCAGTCAATCATCATCACCGGAAGTTCCGATTGTTCCACTTATTGGTGGGTCTACTGTTGTGGAACGGTTTACGTAACCCAGTAACCAGCGAGCAGCAACCAGCAACTAGCATTTGAGCAGAAACAGTAAACACAGTATATGTAAATAGTGAAAGGATCGGAAGAGCTTGTGCGGAAACAACGCGTCGTCGACCGCTAGACCTCGCGTGGTATAAGTTATAGACTAGGTAGATGTTCGCTTTTTCATTTTAAATACCATTTTTTTTAACCTCAATAAAATTATTCTGTATTATATTCCGGAATCATTTCTGGATAGGATATAATGCATTACAAAATTTAGTAAAAGTTTTTTTATATTTAGCTATTTAAGCATGAAGAGGCAACATAATATTATTAAACGTTTTAAGGTTAACAGAGCCAAATCGCAAAGCACTGTGCCCCACTCTTAAGCTATGCTTATCATACGTGTTATAGCATTTCTTCAATTACCGCAATGCAATCTCTTTAGTAAGTAAAGTAAGCCCTTTTTTGTGGTATTTACAAGACCACCTCCCGAAAATCGACACTGACACTGCTCTATCATGAGTCTCATGAGCACTTGCAACACAGGTTCAATTCAGACCGCAATGCGACGTGTAGCTGCATTTCTAAATTTATATGGATTTGACAGATTTGCAAGACGTCTCACGCCATTGAAATCTGTCTATTCAGTACAAATTTAGAATTAATGCAATCTACGCGTCGCGTTGCGGTCTGAATTGACCCTAAAGGTAACAAAGGCTCAACGCTTTTAACTTGGACCACACAGTCATTAAGTAACGACTAATATCGGTTGGTCGCCGCCCGATCTTCCGGGATGCGTTGCGAAACCCTTGTGTATGTCTATATGTGTCATTGCCAACTCATAAACTCTAAATTACAGTATTTTTTATTTAGCAATACGGCTGATTACTTGTGCGTAGGCCGTGGTTCCGGTTAGGTATTTTTTCTTATTTACTATTTAATTGGTAATTTGCAAGTATGTAATCATGAAAGTAGGTAGGTATTTATTTAAGGTGACGCCTTGATAATTTGGCTGTAGCGATGTCCATTTTTCTCAGCAATGACTAAGAAATTAAAGTTCACTGTCAGTATTCATCATGTCTTTGTCTTTGAATCACCCATAGCATAACACGATTGGTCAACTTTTATAACACAGAATAATCAATCAAAAAGACCTCTGTAAAAAAGGGATTCCTATTTTGCCAACAGAGGAGAGTGATATAAGCTTCCAAAATTTGTACATAAATTGGTTCTAGTATACACTTTAATTTGCGCATAGCTTACATGAAATGTATTTATGGTTTTTAAATTACGCGATAAAAACCATTTTGTCGCTACGCCCTTTCCATTTTTTGCTGTTCCATTGCTTGTTTTCTATGAGAGGCCGGGCCAGCCTCGCATAGAAAACAAGCAATCTAAAACACATCCAATACGGTTTTTTACTTTAACATGGCGTCACCTTAAGGGGATGACGAAGTGAGAGTATCAACTGTGCCGTGGTCTGATTTCTTGTTATCCATACTAATCACAAATAAAAAGTGTTTCTGTCCGTCTCTGACGGGTCTGACCTCATCACGTCAAATGCCGTTGAACCGATTTTTATGAAATTTGAGTCCCGGGGTCATAGGATTCTTTTTATCCCTAAAAATACGCGTCCAGCGCGGTAAACTAATTTTGGCGCAACTGAATTGCGGGGCTCATTTAGTTATTCGTAGAACAATCTTTGCGGATATTACGCTTATTGAAAACAATTTTAAGTGTAAATTAATTAGTTTAGCTTGTTTTTGCTAAATTCCAAGGATACCACGGAACACCTACTTTGGGTATCACTGCAACTAGCCTCTGGATATAAAAACCGTCTTCATAATAATTGACCACGTGCCAAAGCGACCGTTAGTAACGTCATAATTATACACAACAATGACCTCAAATGGTCGCCTTTCGACACCGAATGACACATCAGTGATTGTTGGTCCGGGTCGTCACATGGAAAGCCCAGATTATTGCCAATCAAATATTTTATTTCTTTGTATAACCTCTAATTATTATATGTAACTTTGTAAATATTACTCAATTACAGTTATTCAATTGTTTGCAGTTTGAGGATTTTGACATGTAAAAGACGAGTAAGAGGGTATAATTTATAGAAACTGGATATCAGGGTGTCTAGTGTGAGTTTTTTGTTTGACATTCAATCGTGAACGCGTTTGGCGTTTATTAAGATTTTGTATGGGATTACTCACTGGGCTGGGCTCACTCTCGTGAGCATTACTAGGTGGCGTTCTACAAATCCCATACAAAATCTGACTAAGCCCCAAACACGTTCACGATAGAATGTCAAACAAAAAACTCACACTAGGCACCCTGTTAGTGTCACCCATAGTTATTAGAAACAAACGGTGGTTTAATACCTCTGTGGTGTCGCCATTGCCTTGCTAACATCATTGCCGCAATATTTTTAACCTTTTCTTATTTATCTATCAATATATTTAAATGTTTATGCAGTCTGATGTCTGGTTTGTTCCTTCTGCCTTGCTTCTTTTCTTGCTTTCAGATTTCAATCTTTTATTACTGTTATGCCACAGGACGAGCGTTAAGTAAGCGAACAGTCAGTCAGCTTATTGTATCTACGAACATTAGTCACTTTTTTAGTGAAAATGAAAGTGTGCAATATTATGAACGGCAACCATGTGACAGCTTTAACGCAAAGTACGCGTAACGTATAGGTAGATTAGGGATGGTCGTCAAATGTTATTTATATTATTAAGGTTTTGTCCATGGACATCAGACAACTTTATATTGATAAAATATATAATTTTCCTTGACATTTTCATACTGATGATGTCATTTTACATTTAGTGATTAGCTGTGCTTTTAGCCAAACTTAACTTTGGTACTTAAAGCAACTAGTAACTGCTAGGCTGATTTCGTTGTGTGTTCTTAATATCTTAACAGCCACCATCATGTTTCATTCCCGAAATACTCTTTGTTCTGTGTTCTATAATAATTTAATAAAGTGGTCACAGACTGACTGCTATAATAGTGGAAGAAAACAAATTAAGACAACCCACGACTGTGTTTAAAATTATTCTATTCTTAGCTCTCTATTTAAAATAGAATTGATTTTAATATTGATTCCTACACATTTACATCTAAATGCTCATCCCTAATACGGATAGTCCATTTGAGTGGGTAATATATGCGACTTTCCCTCAAAACATTGACCAAAGGTGTCACGGTTTAGTGGCCATATTCTGGCCGCTTTCTTTCAATTTTGGTCGTGAGAGTTAAGGATGTGTGGTATTCACTCTCGATTTAATTGCTTTATGGTAATAACCAATATTGATATGATGTCACTCCATTATTGAGAATGTATTATACTCCAGCGCTTTCTGTTATTGATACTTGGTGGAATGTTTAACATTAATAAAACATAATCTTTTAGCACTATATATTTTATTAATTAATATTATGACGTTTTAAACCAAATTCTTGATAAAATTGTGCAAGTTTCTTAATTAGTTAACAGCGCGTTTACGTCGCAATTTTTTTTAAGTTTTTCATACATCAATATCAAGGAGAGTACTAAATAGGTTGGAAATATATTTTGCTTTCTTTGATGCATTTTCGATGGACAATTTTTAAGCTAGTATCATTCGCTAGTTATAAAAGTTATAACAATATTCATTCATAGATCATCAGTTGACGCTAGTTTATAGTTTTTTAAATATATTTTTTTTTAAATTTCCGAAAACTTCTCCAAAACACAAGGTTACGAGATTAACCCAATTAAAACGGTTGATATTCGATATACAGACACAACGACACACTTCACCGTGTTTATAAACGTGCTGCGTATACAAAATATATTAAGTAAGTCATGTAATACATTATGTCATGTAGAAAGTTGGCCAGCTAGATGTTTGGCCAACTTATTGGCAGATTACGACACACATCTGGAAAGTAAAAATGCAGGTTACGGCCTGGGATTTTCAGTGGTTTTATATGTTCAACCTCGTCCTTGTAAGCTGTGACTTATGACGTTACATAGAGTAGGTTACAACTCCCGCAGGGAGTTGAAAAATCTTGGAGTCAAACATAATATCATTTAGTATTCTCTTTTCTATACATTAGTAGTTAACATACAATTTAAAGTTTATTAATTAACATGTAAACAAAACTTAAGTACTTAATAATTTATTCATTTTAATTTGGGGTGAGAGATATTAATATAAAGAACCTTGTTTATTTCCAATTGTATAGTAAATAATATGTGTAGGCGTTAAAACAACCAAAGTTATTCTTTTACGTTTATTAAGAAAGAGAGAGATATTTATAAGGCACTGAATTATGCCTAGCGTCAATTATATTTCGATACTAGAAGAGGAATAGTATCAGTAGGTCAATAATTAATTTATTTAAAATTCAAGGCCGTTCTGTCAAGGCCAAGATGGCGCCTGGAATAAATATTAAAAAGTTGTATTGATTTAAATGCATAACGTCGGCTTCTGATGTTATGTAACGTATTGCCTACTTACCTTTGTTGATTGTTCACTACTTACTATTACATATTATAATAATAGCTCCCACAGGTGACGGTGGCCGCGGTTTCATTGAAACCAGGCCAGCTACGCAGGATTAATTTTATAGTGCCCAAGTGTGTGCGCAAGAGCACTCTCTATTCCTTTACAAGTTTACTCTCATAGCCCAGTGGGACGGCAAACCGACAGACCGGCGAGAGATCAGGCGCAGGACCGACTTTTTACATGCCCATCCGACGCATGGATCATCTCACTTGTCAGACAATCAGGTGATCAGCCTGCATTGTCCTAACCAAACTTGGAAATATTATGTTTCCAACGCGGAAATCGAACCCACGACCTCCGAGTCAAGAGCCACGTTCTATACCACTAGACCACGGAGGCGTTTCATATTATAAAGTGTTAAATATTAAATTTAAATTATTGTCATTTAGCGTTGTTGTCGATCTAAATATTATTAGGTCTAATTTTGTGGCTATTTAATGATCATTTTAACCATTAGTTAAAAAACCCAATTTTATCAGATTTTTTGCTGTATTAAAATAATAAGTACTTAGATGTTGCCCTTAAATTCGTGCTCAAAAAACATGCGATAGTTTTACTCTATATATCTGTGTCAAATTCTAACGAAATTATTCCAATAGGTTCGAAAGATGGGGTTGAGGGAACGCGAAAAGGGTAATTTATAATTTTTATAATCGTAGTTTCACTAACCTTTCAAAGTTAAAAATAATGATAACGTTTAATTTAAATGGCAATTTTTTGCATCTCACCTACTCATCGTTTCGGATATTATACAATAGTTTTCGTATCATCACCGGAAATCTAAAGGAAAACATAATAAATTTACTTTTATTACGTGTGTTATTTGTGCTTAGCTTATAAAACAATATATTATAATGTTACGAGGATAGATGGGGACAAATCAACGGATATCCTTAAGAATTTAAATATAATATTATCTATATTCGTGAATCTATACTAATATTATAATTCGGAAGAGTTTGTTTGTTTGTTTGAACGCGCTAATCTCAGGAACTGCTGGTCTGATTTGAAAAATTATTTCAGTGTTAGATAGCCCATTTATCGAGGAAGGCTATAGGCTATAATTTATCACGCTAAGACTAATTAATATTAAGAGTGAAGAAATAGAGGAAAATGTGGAAAAAACGGGGGAAATTATTTGAAAGGGCTTATTTGAACGCGCTAATGTCAGGAACTACTGGTGTGATTTGACAAATTCTTTCAGTGTTATATAGCCCATTTATCGAGAAAGGCTATATTATGCTATATTTTGTCACGCTAAGACTAATAGGAGCGAAGAAATAGAGGAAAAAGTGGAAAAAATGGGAAAAAATTATTTGAAAGGGTTTATCTCACTAAGTACTGGAGCAATTTTTAAGTTATTTGGCACAGATAAGAAGTAGACCACGTGAAGGATCATAGGCTATTTTTTGTGGACTAATTTGTCTGTAAAATGTCTAATTTACGCCGTACGCGAGCGAAGCCGCGCGGAACGTCTAGTTTATTATATTAAAATGTCACGAGGATAGATGAGGTCTAATCAACGGATATCCTTAAGAACTCAAGAGTGTATTTATAATATGAGCAATATTGCAATCAACTACGAAGGAAATGAGTATATTGAGTATACCTATTACCTGTTACCCATCTTCCATTTCTCTTTGCTATTTGTAAAAGCGTCGCCTGAGTCTAAAGATGTAATGGAATTTATGGAACATTTTATACACATACCACAGTCTACACAGAAGAAAAAAGTCCAAAGAGACTTTGCGGATGTATTTATGCGTAAAATTATAGCATAATAGCCAATAGCAACAATTTATTAGTAATTAGTATGTAAGAAGTCATCGTCATTATGTTAGCAAAATTTTTAAGTCAGTACTTTGAGATCCTATTAGACTTATATGCGTACTTATTACTACGTATAGTGACTGCAATGTTTTACATATTTACGAAAAGTAGTTTCTTTAGAATAAGAATTAAGAAACAATTAATAGTACTTATACAGTGTGAAATTTTAGTGGTTGTTTTCCCGCAGCAGAACGATTTACCTATAGTAGTACTATCGAACCATGCATGTTATTTTTTGAAAATAAATAATATTTTTATGACGTACTATGGAAACTTTATGCCGATAGGCGCGAGCTACTATGGACCCGACTGAATATTTTTTTTATTTGAACAAAAAAAACTTTACAAATCTATTGTACTACTAAGATAGAATCATTTTACTGCGGGAAAACAACCATTAAAATTTCACACTGTATAAGTATTATTAACTTATTACTATATTTTTCCGGTATACTATTAGGTTTAAAATATAGGTTTTAAGGTTACGATCCTGTAATAATCCAAGGTCTCTGATATCAGTTATCACGCGAAGGAAGCGCTACTCAAACGGACACACCCACATGATACAGATTTGTACAAAGCAATTTACAATTTAAATATGATCTTAATAATTGATCAAACATAGTTATTAGTTATTACATATCATATTTAGGTAGAAATTTAATGCACAAAGAGTTTAGAAAGGTACAAAAGGAGTAGGCTATTTAAATATTTTGCACAGGGTTTTCAAACAAAATAAGTGATATTACAGCAATAATAATATTTTGTTATGTTCATATTATAATATGTACAGGTAACTTTTTTGGTTTTCAAGGCTTGTAAATGGTGGATAATCTTCTCGGCCAAATACAGAATATTTAAACACGAACTCCTTTAACAAATTTATATTATTATACACATTGTTTTACAATATACAAACTAGCTTATGTTTTATCCTAATCTGTTGACTGTTCGGTTACTTTTCTAGGGTTTCAGACAAGGTTTGCTGTCGGCTGTCGCCTGTCTGTATAAAAGAAGGGAGGTAAATATAACGTTTTTATATATTACTCGATACAGCCCTCAACTCCGTTGCGCAAGCGCGGGAACCGTACATTTTTCGGTATAAAAAGTATCCTATGTCCCATCCCGGTACTCGAAAGTATCTCCATACAAAATTTTATCAAAAAGGTTTAGTGGTTTAAGCGTGAAGCCTTCATATAATATTAATATGGATTTGGGTATATTATGTACTAAGTAAGATTTTTATTAGGTACACATTACACGATTTAATAATAATAATAATAATATCTATGGACGCTTCACACCACGTCAGTCTGGCCCCATGCTAAGTACCTGAAGGACTTGTGTTACAGGTACCAGACAACGGAAATATATTTAATACTTTTATACTATACATATATTTAAGATTTTTATTATATGATAAATATATTTAATACACATCCATGACCCAGGAACTTTGAAAATTTTTTGTTCCGTCGGCGGGATTCGAACCCGCGACCTCCGGCTTAAGCTACCAACGTGCTACCCACTGAGCCACAGAGGTCGATTTATATTATAACTATGAGTATATTGTGCCTTAAATAATACTTTAAAAACTATTACTAGGTTGTTACCTATATTTTGAAGACACAAAAAAAGCAAAGTTATTTATTGTTCTGCATTAATTGTTTATTTATTATGAGCGTGAGAAATTCCGCATTGGGCAGCTACCGGATGGAGTCACCAGCAAACACATTACTTATATTGAATACTTATTTAAATAATTTACAGATTTACCTACTGTACAATATCGCTAATTGCAAGTTATATAACAGAGGAAGGCGTAATGTCATAATTTCCTTTTGCGATTTTTGTAAACAATTCGCTTGGGAATTTACATTTAAGGAATGTTTGCAAATAAAATTTTTATTATTATTATTATTAGCCATTTGTGTCCCACTGCTGGGCAAAGGCCTCCCCTCTTTCCTTCCACACGTCTCTATCATTTGCTGTGTTTGGCCACTCTTTATCGACAGCGTCTAGTTCGTCGCGCCACCTTTTCTTGGGTCTGCCCCTGTTTCGCCGACCTTTCGGTAGCCACTCCGTAACTAGACGCGCCCATCTGTCCGGGTGCATGCGAGCGACGTGCCCTGCCCAGCTCCACTTTAGACCAGCAGCTTTTCTATCCACATCCATAATCCTTGTCTTGGAGCGCAGAGCGGTGTTTCGTATGCGGTCAGTCCTTTTGACACCTAAAATGCTGCGCTCCATAGCTCTTTGACAAACCCCGAGCCGGGACTTCTGTAAGTCGGTCAAAGACCAAGACTGAGCACCGTAAGTTAGGATGGGCAGGATGCACATATCGACGAGTTTACGTTTTAGGCAAAGTGGAAGGTCCCCTTTCATTAGTTCTTTCATGGACCAAAAGCTTTTCCATGCCTTCTCGATTCTTTGGTCTACTTCCTTGTCTTGTCTATTATTAAAAGATGTTATTTGGCCTAAATATACGTACTCGTCAACATAATGCAACTCATACCCGTCTACCTCGACTTTACGTTTGTGCTGTTGGTCATGAGTTTGGTCTTTGATCGATTCATCTGGAGTCCCGCCTCGTGGCTTGCCATGCTCAGGTCTTGCAGCATGGACTGCAGGTTTTGTGCAGAAGTGGCAAACAGAACTATGTCATCGGCGAAGCGAAGGTTTGTCAGCCTTTTCCTGTCGATAACAATACCCTTGTCTCCCCAGCCTGTTGAGACTTTCTTGAAAACCTCTTCTAAGGCGCTCGTAAACAGGCGTGGAGAGATAGGGTCACTCTGTTTGACACCCCGTTCAATTTTGAATTTTGGGCCTGTAGTTTCCAGTTTTACGGCAGCTAAACTATGTTTGTAAATTATTTTAAGTAGGTCTATGTAAGTAGGTTCGATATTTTGCTTACTGAGGGCTGAAAAAATTTTGTTATGAAATATGCTATCGAAAGCTTTGTTAAAATCAAAAAAGGCTAAGTATAAGGGTACATTAAATTCGTTACACTTTTCTATGACTTGGTTCACGGTGTGGATATGATCGGTTGTTGAGAAGCCTGGTCGTAATCCAGCTTGTTCAGGTGGTTGGTGGAGATCCAATTGGTAATCAATGCGATTTTGTATGATTTTAATAAGAATTTTGTACAAGTGTGATATTTGCGAGTTTAATATCGCAAATAAAATATAACATGACAAATCTTTTTTATTTATTTATTTGCATTGTGTTTGTATTTTTATTGCGCACAAATAAATCAAGCAGGTACCTTACATTTTTCTATAATAAAAACCATCCTAGGTATATCCTTTTCCCGGTACTCAAAGGATACAATATATTGTCACCAAAATCCATTCAGTGAATTAATTAGCGTGAAAGTTCCTTGCCTTTTCACGCTTAAAACGCTGTTCCGATTTTGATGAAATTTAGTCCTTTGTTTATACATTTCTCACTATAATATTATGTATATTAAGTAGGTTATATTGTGTATTCCTTTGTCAGATTTATACATTTCTCACTATAATATTATGTATATTAAGTAGGTTATATTGTGTATTCCTTTGTTAGATTTATACATTTCTCACTATAATATATGAAGCAGGTATTAATATTGTGTATTTTAACAAGGGTATATATTGTTACATCAGTGATCGTGACTGCTGTGACAACTTTCCTGGTGGTAACACGCACCGTCAACTACCGTTAAATTGCGACGAACGGCTAGCAACACGACCGTTGTTACTGTACAAGTATTTTCAGTAGAGTTGATAGAATTCACAAAATATATCACTTTTAACAGTGATATATTTTGTGAATTCTATCAACTTTTTTAACAGTTTATCAATTTTTTTTTAACAGTGTCATGGGCTTTATGTATGTATGTTGGTTTCCATGTGGATATAGGACTTAATAAGCTCCTGAATTAATTTTAATAAATGAGGAGTCAATAACCTATAATCGTTTAGATTGGGAAATAATGATGTATCAATCCACACTATTTATTACCACTTAGTATGACGAATGTGAAATTGTGCCCATGGTCAGAGCAGTCTTTATCACCCTTCCATCCGTCGATATTTCTATATGTCCGTTCATAGGTATAGAAAATCCGGACATAGGTATAGAAAATTAACGCTTAATCTTAAAACGCTTAACCGATAATATGAAGATATTCGAAAATATTAAACATCTGTTGAACAATAATTGTTTTGACACCATTTTGTACTGAATTTTTAGGGTTCCGTAGCCAAAATGGCAAAAAAGGAACCCTTATAGATTCGTCATGTCTGTCTGTCTGTCTGTCTGTCTGTCTGTCTGTCTGTCTGTCTGTCCGTCCGTCCGTATGTCACAGCCACTTTTCTCCGAAACTATTAGAGCTAAATTATTGAAACTTGGTAGTAAGATGTATTCTGTGAACCGCATTAAGATTTTGATGCAAAAATTGAAAAATTATTAAAAATTTTAGGGGTCCCCATAGGTACAACTGAAACAAACAAAAAAATTTTTCATCTAACCTATGCGTGTGGGGTATCTATGGATAGGTCTTCAAAAATCATATTGAGGTTTCTCATATCATTTTTTTCTAACCTGAATAGTTTGCGAGAGAGACTCTTCCAAAGAGGGAAAATGTGTGTCCCCCCCCTCTAATTTCTAAAGTAGGGGCATGATTATTCTAAAAAAAATATATGATGTAGATTACTATAAAAACTACCAACGAAAATTGGTTTGAACGAGATCTAGCCAGTAGTTTTTTTTATACGTCATAAAAATGGTAAACCTTAATCAAAATTTCATTAAATCGACTGAAATATAAAAATAAATCAAAAACCTTTTAATTTCATAAAAATAAACCGTATTGCTGCTGCGGAACCCTTCATGGGCGAGTCCAACTCGCACTTGGCCGCTTTTTTTCTAATCAATTACTGTGCAACAGGTGTTTAAATCTTTTGTAGTAGTTTTCTGTAAAACGACTGATTTTGATCACGGAAAATGATTTGATTACGGAATAATCTGTACTAAGTAATAATATAAATGTGAAAATGTATGTTACCTCTTAACGCTCAAACCGCTGAACCTATTATGCTGAAGTTTTGTCTACTTTTTGCGCAGGAAAAATGTAAGGTTCACCGCTATAAACTAATTTTGGCGCAACGGAGTTGCGTGCGTCATCTAGCACGGAATAATACGTTACCCGCATAGGGTTGCCAGACGTCCTTTATTTTAAAGGACGTCCTCTTTTTCAGACCCAATAATTATTGATCTTGTCCTATAATTTAATACGTTCAATAGAGGACAATACCAAATTAAAGTACCAAGATTTGTATGATTGTGTGTTAAAACTGCAGATGCCTATTACCTTATATAAACCTTCATGCATTGTATGAACAGTTCTGTCTTACTAAGCCTTAGTTGCCTAAGTTGTGTCCTTTATCTACAGCTTCCTCTTTTATTTCTTCCTATCCGATCCTCTAAAACATAAAATTAGAGCTGGCAACCCTACCCGCCGCACCACATGATTTTTTTTGAGAATGAAGTAACAGTCAAGTTGTCTTTATTTCCCGAGCTTAGCGCACTCAACCACACAGACAATACATGCGCATGATGCTCTACAAAATACGCAATAATGCTCTACTCAGGCTGTTTAAGATTAAGATGGTTATTATATGGCAATAGTGGCTACGTAACCATCGTTTTATGGCAAACATTCGGCGTAAACAGTGCACATCGTGTTTAAGCAATAGTTAGTAAGAGATATCATGGATATTGGGTATAAAGCTCTTAAATATATTAATTTAGTGCTCGTGATGGTCAACAAAATTGACATAGCGCCGAATTAACTTTAACTGCCGCACCCAGAATTATTTTATAATTACTTAACTATAATTTAGACTATAATCATATTAAGTCATATATACAGGGTGTAACAAAAATAAGTGATAATACTTTAGGGTGTGTACGTGTTCCTTGTAGAGAGTTCACTGTGAAAGTAGCAGTGCTGAAAGACCAAATTTTTTTTTCACTTTTGTATGGGGAAACTCGTGACGCTTCGGACCCTTGCCCATACAAAAGTGAAAAAAATTTTTCGTCTTTCAGCGCTGCTACTTTCACAGTGGACTCTCTACAAGGAACACGTACACACCCTAAAGTATTATCACTTATTTTTGTTACATCCTGTATTTACTGTCAACCTCTCCAGACTCCATTAAAATAAAACAAATCTAAACTGAGTTATTTTGATCCAATTTCGTTCATTTACCAAAACAGCAGTAGGCATAATAATATAATACCTATAACAGATTACAGGGTCAGGGTGTAACAAAACTAAGTGATAACTGATAATACTTGTGGGTATGTATGAGTCCCCTATACATTCACACTTCACTGTAAAAGTAGCAGCGATGAATAAGTAACTTTTTTTAAACTTTTATATTATATTAGAAGAGTTATGATGCCGCGGCCGGAGCGCTTGCCCATACAAATGACTAAAAAAATTTGATCATATAGCGTTGTTACTTTGGTGACCTCCATGTCAGAGACCCCAAAGTATTATTACTTAATTTTGTTACACCCTGTATATTATTATGGGTTAAGGCCTAAGGGCAAGTTAAGGGCAATGAATACTTAATATTACAAGGTCCATATCAATTGTATTAACTTTCTCGACTGCGGCTAACCCGCGGTTGTTCCCATCATGAATTGAGGGTAGAAGTCTAGAAAGCCAAACATACGCAAATAACAACTTAGTTATCATAATATTGTTGTAATCCGTACTAATATTATAAATGCGAAAGTGTCTGTCTGTAACCTCTTCACGCTCAATCTCTGAACTGATTTTGCTGTTTTGTATGGAGATACATTTTACCACGGAAAAATGTGCAGTTGTTTTTGGCGAAATTTTGGAAAATCCAAACTCTTGCAATAAAAACCTATCTTCTTGTTTAGAAAAGTTTTATATTAATAATAATATAATAATAAAGTCTATGGACGCTTCACACCACGTCAGTCTGGGCCCGTGCTAAATACCTGAAGGGCTTGTGTAACAGGTACCAGACAACGGAAATATTTAATACTTTTATACCATACATACTATTAAGATTTACTATTATTATTATTATTATTTTATTCATACACATATTTAATACACATCCAGACCCGGAAGCATTGAAAACTTTTTGTTCCGTCGGCGGGATTCGATCCCGCGACCCCCGGCCCAGGCTTGAGCTGCCACTCACTCAACCAATTGAGCCACAGAGGTCGTCAATATTATAGTAGTAGTAGTAAAATTAATTCAAAATCTCAACCTTCAAATAGCACCTCTTCGGGTTGCGTTTCCTTGTGTTTTAACCCTAAGCGTCTTTTTTCTGTATACATAGTACATACTCAAAAATCTATCCATCAATCTATTCACTTCTCCTTTTATTCATCCATAATTAAGTGAAACATTAAACAAAAAACAGTGAGTGAATACAAACGTAATAATATTACTACAGTATTGTTTTAATTAATGCAAGTCATGTTCAGAGTGTTACACCGACGAGTCCTAAATACTAAACAAAATTATGACTACTTATACCTTTACAGAATTCTACAATTATTTCAATATTTTTTTTTCGAGTAGGAAGAGATTTTAAAAGTGAAAAGCGTAAAATATTATAACTATTTCAACTTTTTACTGCATCTATAAACTATTTATGTTCAAATAGTGGGCCCGACCGGCGTCATGTCTAGAATATTAATACTTACCTACTTTATTAGCTGTCAGCTGAAAAGTTTAAAATAGCTTCGGAATTAAAATAATACAGGTCTACGATCATTGTAACGAAACAACCAATTCACTTCGTATTGTGTCTAACAATTGTAGTGTAATTTACACTGGCAGTTACACTTTGTAAATAATATCCTCGTGTCGATCAGAGCCTTAACTCGCTTTCATCTTAATAATAGAATACAATTGAATTTACATCCGTCTTCAAAATGATACAATCTAAATAAATGTTTTTGCGTATCTATGCATGAGTTTATTGATAGTAAGTATTTCAACTTCGGGTACAGTTAACAACAAAAGAGTTCCTTTCTGCGCAATGCGATAGGGGGCTAGAACGAAAAAAACGACGAAAAAAACGAAAAAAATGGTCGTAGAAGTCTAGGGAAGGTTTAAAAATGTGACACAGTGTTCACCGGGACAACTAGTAGGATATATTAATATCACTGCAACGTTTTCGCGCTAGACAACAGCACCAACACACACAGTAAACAAAAATTTTTTGTTAGTTCTGCACATAATCTGGTATGACGTGTGCAACATGTGGAATTTTGGACATATTACTGTATGTCCAAAATTCCACATGTACACATGTACAAAATAACCCGAATAAATCCCGAATCGGTGATAGGCACCGTAGATTCTACGTTCTTCTGACGTTCAAAAAGTGTATTCATGATACCTATTTTGAATAAAAAGATATTTAATTATTTTATTTTATTTTTATTATAATATGTCCAAAATTCTACATGTTTGTGCTAGTGGCACCCTCTGCTCTGATCTTTACGTAATATTCGCTATTAATATTATGTGTAACAAATAACTTATGCCCAGTTTCTGAGGTTTTTTGACCGGAGTTTATCTTTTCACTATCGCTTTTGATTGGCTGGCGTCAAAAAATTAACCAATCAACAACGCTAGTGAAAGGATAAACTCCAGTCAACACTTTTGTTGCGACGGGCAGGTAACAGTGAAATAGCGCGTGGACAAGTTTTTTGATCCTGTTTCATTCCTTACATTATCATCTAAAAATTTTGAAAAAATTACGACCTTTACTTGAGGATATAACGTATTTGGCTTCGCATTACACAAACAGAAGAACTTCACTCGATAGAAAACAAAGCCAAAGTTACCTCTTTTTAAAATCTTTTTTCAATGCTGTGCTAAGAATACTGAACTAAGCGACCTATTTTTTATAGCTTTAATTAGATAAAATGATTATCTATCCGTATTCGCAAAAATGGAAATTGTAGCATTTATTTATTGATGCCAGTGACAAGATATCTAGAGAATTCGCGTACTCCGCGGCTTACCGAGCTCCGACAGTCGCGCGGTGGCCCATACAAAAACATTTTGAGTGATAGATGCCCTTAAAGATGCTTTAAGGTACAAGTTGGAAGTCGGCTACATGAAGCGGCAGCAGACGATGTGTCGTCGTGACACTATTGATCTCTATTAGCAACAAACACAACGTTTGAAATAACCTGTTTCTCATTTGATATGACTAAGACGATGATAATGATGATGATTAAGAATGAAGAAACGATTTTCTAGTATCGATTCGCATTGATAAATATTACTGCAGTGCGTTTATGTATCGAGGTCATTATGACTAGTGGGCAATATTAATTGGTTTCGTAGAATTTAGAAGCAAAAAGGCTGTTGGATACACTATCAACAGAATATTGGTACACCGTACAGCTGTAGCGTCACTGGATTTCAACGATGGATCTGCACTGTATTCATCACAGTTCAATTAAATGCTCTACATCTACAAATTACAATCCCTCAGAGCTGGGACACAAAAACACGATACGACGTCGTGTCGTACCACGACGCGGCGTCGTTTCACGATGCGACGTCGTATCGTGGGAATCCACAACGAGCATCGTAAAAAACTACGACGCGACATCGTGACGTGCCACGATATACGACACGACGCCGTCGATACATCGATACACCTACCTGGATGTATCGACGGCATCGTGTCGTGAGTTTGTACGACGCGACGTCGTGTCGTAGTTTTTTACGATGCTCGTCGTGGATTCCCATGACATGACGTCGCATCGTAAAACGACCCCTCGTCATGGTACGACACGACGCGTATCGTGTTTTTCACCCGGCCCATATTGACATTCATACAATGACAGTTCAGTGCCAAAATTCTCTGATGCTTAATTAATGTTAAACACCGGCCGCAATCAGAGACATTCAATGATGGTTAATCTTCATTTTGATGACGAGTTTGAGATAATATTATAATGTGTGAAGCTTATGACAAAATTTCATTTAAGGGGCACTTGCGTAGATCTGGGTTAAAGCTAACTCTAAGTTAAACATCATATTGTCATATCTGTCACTCACTTTAAAGAGTGATAGAGATGACAATATGATCTTTAACTCAGAGTTAACTTTAACTCAGATCTGCGCAAGTGGGCCTAAGGGCACTACAGCACTACTCGGACTTGCTGTTAATTAATATGTAGTAACTGGTAGCCATTATAAATTCATCATAACGAACAATAAATCTACTTTTCTTTTTAAATGTTCTTAATTGAAGTGAAATTAATAACGTACCTATTATTTAATAAATACCCACAAAAAATTACCAAATTGCAAAATATGTAATTTGGAGAAACCCACTGAAAAATTATGTTGTGATGAAATAGCCTTAACCGTTAAAAACATATCACAATAGGTAAATACAGAGTTTGAACTTGACATCAATAATAACGGATACGATTTACTAACTCAGGACTTTCAAGAAAGCAAATAATGTTTGTAGTGTGGTGTAGTATAAATAGTACAGGTTCCCTAGAACAATTTTTTATATTATTACCTACTCTGAGTTACCCACCTTAGATTAATGATTGGTCTCAGCGCGGAGACCAATCATGAATCATTAATCTAAGTTTATTACCATCATCAAGCTATTTTTTCGTGAGTAGCATCTTTTGCAACAATTTCCTCTGCGAAAACTCTCGAAAGTGGTGGCTAACAAAGATAGAAAAGGATTTAATATTTTGATTTGGTTGTCCTAAAATATTATGGATTGTTATATTTGTAGGACAATATTATTCCTTAATTATATAACTATTAACCTATCAATATACAAAAATCTGCTGGTTAGTGTTACGTTTTAGGGTTCTAAGGAACCTAGACTATAAAGCGCAATACACACTAAGCCCGCCGGGCTTTGTCGGCGCGGCGCGGCGGCCCGGCGGGCTCAGTGTGTATTGCGCTTAAGGCTTACAATACGAGTACAGCAATGTATTGCTTGCCGATCTTGGTTAGAAAATAAGGTTACGGCTTAGGGTTTATTCAGTCCGCAACGTGTTACGTGACGCGTAAATACATTTCTAAAGTACTGAATTGACTGATTTCAATACGGACCTTATAATAGACTTGTGCAGTTTTTTGGATCTGCGCAGGCGACCGGCGCAAAATCCTATATATCCTTAATCTGTGGTGTATACTGTGATAACCTTCATTTAATTTTCTAATTTTCTAGTAGTAGCTACAGGCTCTTTTCAGAGCCAGATGGACGAAATGTCAAGACTCACGCGTTTATATAATATTATAGTTAACTATAATTCTAGACACATTTAATACATTATTGTTTAAATAACAATATTTGATAAGTGAAATTTGAAAATAGAATTCATATTTACAGACCGCCAAGGTTTTATTTAATATGCATGGTATGCATGTCATAAAATGGCGTTTTTGTATGGTGGCGGCGATAGTTCCTTTTCTCGCAACGTTCATTTAAAGTCGAGCTCTATGTATGATGCAGAAATCTAACTCTTTTTTTTTCTAATTTTCAGGCTGCGGTGTAGCCACGGGCAAGCAGACGGCGCAGCGACGGATAGTGGGGGGTGACGACGCCGGCTTCGGCACATTCCCCTGGCAGGCCTACATCAGGATCGGATCCTCCAGGTTATAGCTTGGATTTTATTAACATCTAGACATACTTAATATTATAGATGGGAAAGTATGTCTATCTTTCTGTCTGTTACCTCTTCACGCCCAAACCGCTAAGCCGATTTTGCTGAAATTTGGTAGATATGGATATACTTTGAGCCCCGGGAAAGGACATTGGATACCTTGCATCCCGGAAAAATATAAGTTTCCCGCGCGATAAACGAGTTTTGGCGCAACGGAGTTGCGGGCGTCATCTAGTAATAATATTAATACGAAAAATTTTCAAGTTCTGTGCTACGTCTGTCTAGCCGTTTTAAAAATAGTTATCCTAGGACGGAAAATTTCTATACAGACATTACTTGGATTACATTTACTGACATTGGAAACTTAAATCCATACTTCCATCCATACGAATATTATAAATGCGAAAGTATGTCTGTCTGTCTGTCTGTTACCTCTTCACGCCCAAACCACTAAGCCGATTTTGCTGAAATTTCGCATGGAGATACTTTGAGTCCCGGGAACGGACATTGGATACTTTTTGTCGCGAAAAAATGTACGGTTCCCGCGCGATAAACGAGTTCTGGCGCAACGGAGTTTAGTATTATTATATTTTAAGCAAAAATGGCGTTAAAACTTAATTGTTATAATATTTTAATATTATGTTTATTGCAATATAAACATAATAATATAGAAATATAACAATGAATAAATATTATAAGTATGAACTTTGCACACTGTTTAAAAAATTTATGAACATATTTTTTAAACAGTGTGCAAAGTTGAATATTCGAAAATATAGAGTAAGTAGATTCTAATAATGAATATTATAATATAGTAGTATCCAATTACGCACAAAGTCGCGAGCAACGTCTAGTTAAATTTTAAATTACTTCCATATTTATTAAAATACGGACAGTATTTTCATATTTTTCCGTCATACATCATATTTTTGTATAAATTTTGTACATAATTAAAAGTGAAATTTTAAAAAAGGTCCTAATTTTACTAACCTACTAATAAAAATATTTTAATTAAAATTATGTAATATAATTAAAAATTAACACAATAATTGGATAATATTCATTACGTAACAAACATAACGCACTTAATTTAAAATATTAATTTATTGAATAATGTCTTGTAATAAAATAATATTTATTAGGTAATGTTTGTGATAGCGAATTTTAAAACGATGTACAAATTGTAAAAAGTATAATATTGTACTATTACTACTACTACTACTGGTAGTAGGTACTAGGTATTAGTAGAGGTGCACTAGTATTAGAGTAGACAGCAGTTTGCCTAAGCGTTCCCTTACCTTGGTGGAAGTCCGGTCCCTTTTGAGGTAGACCGGCCAGTCGTGGAGGGAGTCCCGTGTTTGTTAGATCCGGGATTTCCCTCTTTTATACGGCTGAAGGCGAACCGCAGGTGGTTTTAGTGAGTAGGAGTCTCACATACCCCCGGGGTGCTGAGGCACATACCCAACCCGGGGGACCTATGATGGGTTTCCCCTGCGCATCAAACAAAAAAAAGACAGAACTAACGAGTAGGCCGACAGGGGTCAATTCAGAACGCGTAGATGTATATTTAGATGCATATTGCTACGCGACGCGTAGACTATTCATCTACGCGTCGCGTTGCTGTCTGAATTGACCCCTAGAAGACGTGTTCTAGTCTTGAATTAACTCTCCCCAGACGCCTTACTCAGAGACTTGGAAGAAACTGACGGATAAACTATAATTCAGCGCTTTGATATCATTTGTTAATACATTGTATATTATAATCTAATACATTGAACTAATACCAACTAATACATTTACAGATGCAACATGCTTATGTCCATATTCGAGCTAATCGGTTGGAAGCAGTGTTGGATAGAGAGGTAAATGTGCGAAAGAGACAGCACGTGTAGCTCTGAAATTAGTTTCGTTCTTGTAGATACTCTTCTTCTTTCAAATTCTTATAATGTAGATTGTGATAATTCTGTTAATGTGTCGTTAAGTGCAGATGAATATTTTTTATCGAAAAATGTGACTACAGGATTTTGAACCTCAGCTTGATCAATTAACCTAATTTGCCATCATAGCTATGCTATGGCACACGGTGTATTTTAAACGCGTAGAAGACAGGCGTTCCTGAAACGCGCGTCTTCAGCGCCGTAGAGGCTGATTATTGCGTTTGCATTGATGATACAAGCGCACGCATAAAGCGTATACGCTCGTTATTATTTTTAAAGTTGACTTGGTTAGGCTATTTGACTGTAATTCTCAGTTTTTGTGTTATGCAGCTACTTGTGTTTGTTAGAAACAATTTTAAAAACAGGACAGTTTCAGACATGTTTACAGTTTTATCATAATAGTAGGATGTATGTAGAGTCGTAATCTGTCGTCATTTCATCTCTTCTAATGCATGAACAGGTAGTTAATAATGTTCCGTGCTATACTCAAATCAGATAAATAAATGTAAACATGCATGACGTAGGAATAAAACTTTCATTAATAACTGTTAATCCAAAAAACTTTCGTCACGTAGAGTCGTGACACGAAGTCTGCGTGACGAGACCTTGAAATTTCACTTCACTTCACTTCATAAGCATAGGCTTTTTAAGTGTTTCACAATCGCCTAATGACGTAGTAGCTCGTCCGGAAGTAAGATACGAAACGAGTAAGCTGTACGAGCCTTTAGCCAATACGTTTTATTTATCGCTTCTTTATAGAATCGCCGATCAAAATGTATGAAATTGATATAAACGTTCGATAAAAATCTTAAATCGACATTCGACTCATGTTATGTCAATTCCATATTTCGATAAAGAACACGTCTTGGCTAGGGAATCTGTTCCTTTTATGCGATTCCGAAACAGCTTTAACAGAAAATAGAATGTTTACACTTATTTATAAATCGATAGTTGATTGTAATATTCTTCTTTTATCGACT
The DNA here is from genome assembly GCA_905404155.3 of Plebejus argus. Taxonomy (NCBI): domain Eukaryota; kingdom Metazoa; phylum Arthropoda; class Insecta; order Lepidoptera; family Lycaenidae; genus Plebejus; species Plebejus argus. The sequence goes on along the minus strand of FR989929.1, from coordinate 17,047,633 downwards.
CAGTAGACAGTAGCATATTAGCAGTATTTAAGCTAAATCAAATTGTAGCTATTCACTAGTTCAATCATTATTCCTAGCAAAACTTTCGCACATTCCTCTTCTGTAGAATAATAGTAAGCATGTTTATTTCAACAGCTTCCTTCTTTTGTTAAATTTATTTCATGTAATCGTGTATAAATTTAATTGATTTGTACTAGACCGGGAGATAGCACTCGTACTAGTGCGAGTGCTATGACCATCATTTTCCTTTTTGCTTTTACGTAATTAGACCGCTGTAGAACCGCCAATAGTGGTACAAATGACCAAAAATTTTGTGTCACCATCTCCCGGTCTATACAGTTATGACTATCTATTTTAGTTAAACTGGGGTCTTAATAGCATATGTTATATTATTTTGGTGACTTATCTAGGTTCGAAATATAAATACAGTAAAGTAAGTATAAAGCTAAGATTAATATTAAATAAGTAGTTTGAGGAATTCATAAATCAATTTCCGAATCTAACCTATATTTTCTTATAATATGTACATACTATTAGCACAATTATTTCTTTTACGATTTTCATTTAATTTTTGAAATAATAACTACCAATGCTGTATTATGTGTAACAGCTGCAGCATTGGTAGTTGTTACTTGAAATGCCTAAACGAATGTTTTTATCTAAAGGGAAAAATTGAGTAATTATTATGCTTTATTTTATCATTGTCTTTTGTAGCTCTTTCTGTTTTCTATGATCCAGTAACCGGTAAAGTATTGCGATGTACTAACAGAGAAGTTGATTCATAGGCGGATGGTGGACCTACAAAGTTTGGCCGAGTTATGTCAAACCCAACCAAAAGATTACGACTTTTATTGAATTGACATAATCCGACCAAATGACGTATCTCCGTCTATGAATCAATTTCTTCGATTGTGCATAGATTAATATTGAAATGCTATTCTTATTATGTTTTACTCTTATTACAGTTAAGTGTTATCATGTATGGTGTGGTTTCCGCAACATTTTCAACATTTGGCCCACATTTTATAGTTGCGTTAAATTGTCACGCGATTTTTTTTAGGGTTGCCACATTTAAGTTTGAAGTTCATCTTTAAAATGTTTGTAAAAGTTGTGTGTTGTGAAGATTAACATGAACGTGAACACATAACCAGAAGAATGACGATTCTCTATCGTAAGCTCATTATTCTTTTATAATTTGAAAATAAAATCATATTAAATCAAATTGTGTTTTCAATACGAAATTGCAAGCTTCAATTTGGTCGTCTAATTTATTTAAAACTCTTATATTTTAGGTTCGTTAGATCATAATGGGCCATTCTATGAAGCCAATAAAAAAAAATAAAAACAAAATTAATAATTCTGTGGTTTTATTGACATAGGACGAATTAAAATATATCTTAATTAAATCAAAAAATACTTTTAGAGATCATCTACAAAAATAACGAAAATGAATACAATCCTTTATAAACAAAAACAGGAATAACATAAAAAAAGTTGCCTTCTCACTTTCTAGAACATAATCAACATGAAAATAGCCAAGGGTTACACAGTAAAAAATGTAATAACTATGTCTACAGATGTGACTTCGCCTCTGTAGACATTATAATATAATAACAATTAAAATAAATGTAGTAAGAAATAAATCAGTCAAGTAGGTATAGTCTTTTGCTGTTCTTTTGAAGTCTGTTCTTTAATCGTCTTGATCTCTCCTGATGCTTTTTTCTTTTGGTATCTTTCCCTGTCTTTTCTGCGCCTTTCCTCTAATTCAGCTTCCGACATTTTCTGTCTTCTTTTGTATATTATCTCCTTTTCTGTTCTTTGCGACGCTCCTTTTTTTCTTATTCAGTAATTTTTGTTTTATTCCTCGCCATTCCTGCAATTAAGATCGACCTCCTGGAAAAAAAATGAAAGCGCCAAATCACATCTGTAGACAGATATCATTTCTGTAGACAAATATTGCTTTGCATATTTTTCGCACAAAATCATATTAAGTATTAATAATGCTTCAAGTACACGATAAATATACAAACATATGAATAAGGGTTTAGTTAAAAATAAAATTGTGATCACAATAATTAAGAAAAAACAGAACAACATCACATCTGTCGAAGTATGTCACTTCTGTATACACATTTTTATTTTGTAAATAACTAAGCTAAAAAACGCATAATATTGAGCTAAAAAATAAATTATTTACACAACAAAGGTGTTCAAAAAATGAATTTGAATCTTTATTAAATAGCAATAAGATATATTTCTTAAAAACCTCACATCTGTAGGCATTCATCACATCTGTAGACAACCCTTTCTACAGAAGTGAGTTCGACAGATGTGAATACTTTAGTCAATGCCGAAGCGAATTTTTGAGGTTATAAGCCGCGGCATCAATCACGTTCTGTTATTTTACATCTAATTAATAAGACTAAATGAAAATTATAATTTGGGATTAAGGACTCACTGTTTATTGGCCACTTTAGAAGTGACGCAGCAACTTTTACACTTCGTAGAATCACTCGATCTTATTAAAAAACTGGGTAATTAGCTTTTCTTCGCCAGCGAAAACGGTTACACAATGACAACTACTGTTCCAGTGATTGCTAGCAACACAAAACAGTGTTGTTGTTGTAAATATTTATAAAAATATCAGTATTTTTATGTTTGTCTACAGGTGTGATTAGTTTTTTACGAACACTGTAGAATATTTTGTAACTTGTAATAAAGACATTAGTTTTTTTTTTTAATTACATGAAAATTTACTTTATTATATTTGTAATAGGACAGATTCACATTAAATACTTCAAACATAGGAGAGTATTTTTAAAAGATATCAGAATCTGGCAGCCTATGCCGCGAACAGTCGACAGGACGTGATTTTGTCTACAGAAAAAGCGCAAATTTTTAATAAATAAGAGGGATTGGATATTAGTTGAATCATGTGGTGATAGGAAACTAAAAATAAAGCAAAATACACACTTTTGTTAAAATGTGACTATGTTTAAAAAGGAGATAATTAAAGCGAACAGGATTTTGGCCACTTCGTAGAATGGCCGTAATATGTTATTCCATAAACAACCCCACGTTTCTGCTAACTTTGGCAACTATGTCAACTACTAACTACTATTATAGGTCTACCAGAATCTGATGGCAAAAAGTGAGAATATAAATTGACTCTAGCAATACCGGGGTCCAATGATCATGGATATTTTTTGAAAATCTGCTGTCAAAAATTGCCATCAGATTCTGATAGACCTATACTTGGGCAACTTAACAAAATATACAGGTTTTTATTAAATGATAGCTGGCAACCCTAAGCTTACAGCACATCTTCAGTGCAATTACTTTGCAATGAATTACAATTTCTCATGCGAGATGTGATTGTGGCAATTTCATTGTGTAGGCCTTTTCACAACCTTCGAATATAATGATAACTCATTTTCAATATTTTGTAATGAAATTCTAGTGCGTTTATATTTTGTAAGCTGGATTATGTGAGTTTCCTAAAGTTACCTAAAGGTGCTCCCTTACCGGTAGCATTTGCGTGTATTGTAACATTATAGAGTGGACTTTGAGCATTACATTACAATACTACCTCCCTGACCAACGAGCATTCTCGCGTAATGTCAAATTATAGGTTACATTACATAAGGGAGCACCCTTACCGGTAGCATTTGCGTGTATTGTAACATTATAGAGTGGACTTTGAGCATTACATTACAATACTACCTCCCTGACCAACGAGCATTCTCGCGTAATGTCAAATTATAGGTTACAACTTACTTGAAGTTATATAAAAAAAAATGTATCATTAGTTCATTACAATGTGCGCATTGTAGTACTCGGTTCTCCTCTTTCACTGATGTAATGATCGACTCTGTAAGGTAAACATTACACATTAATTCGCTCCCGGTGAGGGAGCACCTTAAAATATCTTACCTATATCTACCATTTTTTTTTTCATTTTTTATGTCTTTGCAATATTTTATCTACATCTCAGTGTACACGACTTTACATAATATCATCTATGTAGCATATTATTATTTAATTTCAGATGCCTTAGTATCTAAATTAATGTATACATGTAAGTCCAACCTGATATCTTTCAAATCCCCGATTTTCTCATGGGATTTGCCTGCACTAAATGATATTGACCGGGGAGCACCACTGCTTCTGCCTTCTGCATCGTGCTCTTACTTCACTTCTGTCTTCTACAAAATCATAAATTCACTTTGTCCACCATCGAGGAAATTAATTCATAGGCAGTTGACAGACCCACATATTTGGTCGGGTCATGTCAATCCAATGATTGTGATTTGCGACTGGGTGTGACATAACGTGACCAAACTACGTAGGTCTGCCTAGTGCCTATAAATCAACTTCCTGATAGTACAATGTGATTGAGCGTACAAATCTAACTTTCTATAACCACTTGTATTACCTACGACCCAAAATATTTCTCTTGTCCCCAAAAAATAGACCTTATCTTATATGCGTAAACGTCACTACAATCTCCTGTAGATTGCAAAATGCATTATTATGCATTTTGCAAAATGCATAATTGTTAAGCGGCAGCGGCTAAATATTGTAGGCCGTTTACATTTAGCCGCTGCCCCTGCTCCTCGCGCTGCCGGCAATATTGCTCTAAATACTTCTGCGGCAGTAACGATGCTACCAAGCGTTTACACTCAGCCTACATACTTACGGACAGCGGCAGCGGCATGGCAGCGCGAGTATTTACATTCTCTTCCCTGCCCGACAAGGCTAAACGGCCCATAACGTTTACATAAATTTCCGAGGCAAAGAATATTTCTGCAGTAACCAATACCCCAATTGCAGGTGTGGCGGCTCCCTGATATCCCGTCGTCACGTGGTCACGGCGGGTCACTGCGTTGCGCGTGCGCAGCCCCGTCACGTCCGCGTCACGCTCGGCGACTACGTCATCAACTCCGCCGCCGAACCCCTCCCCGCTTACACGTTCGGCGTTAGGACTATAAAGGTAGGTGGTAAAACTTTTTTATCTTAGAAAATAGGTTTTTTGTAACTACCAACCGGTAGTTACTATTTAATGTCAAAAGTTTCAGGAAGTTAGAGGTTACAGGATATTGAAATACGGAGGAAAATATAATTTATTGTATATCGTTATATACTTTAATCTTCTGAGAAAGCATTACACCAAATTTATTAGATTCATAGACCTAATACAGTTAACGAAAAGACAGCTTTATTTACCTGGAATATTTTTAGAGCTCAAACATTTTTATAATAATTACAATATAATCAACATCCAAAATCTGCATTGATACTGGTTTAGATTGGGATACATAGAGTTTACACGGGGTTTTTGTGTTCATTTAAATTTTTCTGCCTCATCTCAAGGTCTTGACATTTTCAGGTGCACCCCCTGTTCAAGTTCACCCCTCAGGCGGACAGGTTCGACGTCGCGGTCCTGACACTGGACAGAAACGTCCACTACATGCCACACATAGGTAAGTCATACACACAAACACACACACACACACACACACACACACACACACACACACACACACACACACATACACATCTTTAATTTCGTAAAACAAATGTCAGAATTACAATAGATTAGTTTAGCGTATTTTGTTAAAAATGTGTTTTAACAAAATACGCTAAACTAATATAGATGTTTGTTGTTTAAATGAATAAAATATTAAGGGCCTGTTTCACCACTCACTGATATTTTACGCATAGGCTATCCACCACTTAACTTGACAGATAAAGTATGGAGAATCAGTCAAATAAATTGTGGATAGCCTATCCTGCACTGTATAAGGAAGTGGTGAAACAGGCCCTTAAATAAATAGTAGTTAAATTAATAAATAGTAATTAATAGAGCTTGTCGCGTTTTCGACGTTTAACGCTTAAGGTGACGCCATGTTAAAGTAAAAAACCGTGTTGGATGTGTTTGAGATTGCTTGTTTACTATGCGAGGCTGGCCCGGCCTCTCATAGAAAACAAGCAATGGAACAGCAAAAATTGAAAGGGCGTAGCGACAAAAACCATTTTTGTCGCGTAATTTGAAAACCATAAATACATTTCATATAAGCTATGGACAAATTAAAGTGTATACTAGAACCAATTTATGTACAAATTTTGGAAGCTTATATCACTCTCCTCTGTTGGCAAAATAGGAATCCCTTTTTTTACAGAGGTCTTTTTGATTGATTATTCTGTGTTATAAAAGTTGACCAATCGTGTTATGCTATGGGTAATTCAAAGACAAAGACATGATGAATACTGACAGTGAACTTTAATTTCTTAGCTTTAGTCATTGCTGAGAAAAATGGACATCGCTAGAGCCAAATTATCAAGGCGTCACCTTAACGCGTTTTCAACAGCTTTTAAGTGTACATGTTACATAATTTTTATCAATATATCAGTGTTTTTTTGCAAATGTAATTTAAAACAAAAAATCTATTTTATGTCGATTCAGAGCTTAAAATCCTACATAACAACGCCGATCAAAATACGTCAGTACTTACAGTGTGAAATAATAACAATCATAATGATATTATAATATAATATAATTATATATTATATAATATTATACATAATATATATTATACATACAAACTTTTGCCTTTTAATGTTAGATAATTTCGACGACTTAACAATCTTTTCTAAATCAAATGATTGTTTTCATACTTCCCATCACTTTTCAGCACCCATCTGCTTACCGGAGCGGGGGTCGGAGTACCTCGGTCAGTACGGCTGGGCCGCAGGTTGGGGAGCCCTGTCACCGGGGTCCCGGCTACGACCCCGCACACTGCAGGCCGTCGATGTGCCAGTGCTGGACAACAGAGTGTGCGAGCGCTGGCATCGAGCTAATGGTAGGTGCAGGAAGCAGCAACAATGTCAACAGTGAAGCTTCCGTGGCCTAGTGGGTAGATCACGGGGTAGACCTTTGGTTAGCACTCGAGATGATGCAGGAACGTCTCCACACGAAATCGAATTTTGGGCGGAGACATGTCCTAATACGAACGCTCATACGGTGAAGGAAAACAACGTGAGGAAACTGTCACTTTGTCTATTCTTTAGTCGAAAGAAACCGTTTCTATGATGACCATGCTACGCCTACATAAGTACTGACCTGTTCATTCCTCTGGACACTTTGTTGCGATAATACCTTGATATATTATGATTGGGCAACGAAACGGACATAAAAATCATATCCCAGGTACAGTGTTTGAAAAGTGGTTATTTTGTGGATGCGTGGATCTAATTTTTTTCACAATGACAAAAAAATACCGAATATTATTGTATTCAAAGTTAAATAAAAATATCTTACAATTTTATAAAAACATTTCAGGAATCAACGTAGTGATCTACCCTGAGATGCTCTGCGCCGGCTACCGGGGCGGGGGTAAGGACAGCTGCCAGGGGGACAGCGGTGGACCCCTGATGTTGGAACGAGCTGGCAGGTGGTACCTCATCGGCGTGGTCTCCGCCGGCTACTCCTGCGCCAGCCGCGGCCAGCCCGGCATCTACCACCGAGTCGCCCACACAGTGGACTGGATATCACACGCTACCACTCTGTCATAGCTAAAGTTTTAGCTAGCCTGACTAGACTGATTTAACCTAATCATCGATGTTTGTTGCAATACGATCGCGATATACGATCAGAGTAAGTCAAAATGTATTTGCCAGTTTCGATAACAGAGGATGTCAAAAATGTGTGGAATTTGACATAAGAGCCTGTCCACACGGGCGTTGCGTCAGGTTGCGTTGACGCAGCGCTGCCGTTTGACGCATAGCCGGCCACACGGGCGCTGCGTCATCGCAGCGTTATTACGAAGCAGTCTGAACGTCAACACACCCTCCCGTTTCGTCTCGGGGGCTGCTGTCCGTCATGTGTGCGTTGCATCGTGTGAACATCTTGGTTATTTGTATGTAAAACAACGCAACGGCAGCGCTGGGTCGACGCAACGCTGACGCAACGTGTGGACAGGCTCTGACGCATCGCTAAGTGTCATGGCGCAGGCGACGCGTTCTACCAAATCTCATATATTTTTGACATCTAACTTAGCTATCGAATCTCTGTCTGAATGCACCTTGACTAGGGGGCCTGTTCTTTGCGATAAACGATCAGTTCATCGCGATCTGTGATTTCTGTTATCGCGATATACCATTATTATCGTTGACTATTTGTTGAACCTTAGCATACCTAAAGAAGATTATTTACTAATTTAATAAAAAAATTAATTTAATAAATTATACTAATTTATAAAATACTTTGAAAATACAGCGTTCGATTGGAAATTAAGAGGTTTTAAATTATTAAACAGCGCTTACATTAATTACAAAGTATTATCGCTAACGAAATGACAAAGTATTAAATATTTATTAATCGCTTTCAGACGCTGTAAAAATATTTTTTTGCTTATTACAAACATTAATGACGAAAGACTTTAAAGATATTGGCTATACAAGCAAAGTAAATATTAAAACTTTTTATTATCAAATAATTCGAATTTTCTATTAAGATTAAGTACAATGACTTTTTATACTTACTTACATGTTCTACAATTCATCTAAAATAAGTCGTTATTTTTAATTTACTCTAAGGGTGTATTATTTTATCGAAGAAAAATAATTGTGATAGAGTCTTGAATTTCGCAAGAAATACTCGCTGGAATTGCAATAAGCGCTCGCGCTTGTAAATACTGTGTAAATACTCAGTCGTTAAATAAGTTTACATGTTAACAATTACCATACTTTTAATTGTAAATATGCGCTTTAATAAATTATTAGTTTGTTGAGCTAATGTTATAATACTGTAATAATATAAGGTATCGAACAAATGTAATTTAAGACGCACTATTTAATTGTGTTAAGTTAAATAAATGTATTTATTTATGTAGCGATATCATTTATTAAAACCTTTCTTATTGTTCAAAATCTGCATTTTGGTCTCACTTAAAATGGAAAGTAGGTTAATAATACTTTTATAACCATTTTTATTACGAAATTATAAATAAGGAAAAGATAATACGAACTTTGCAAATAATATATGATTAATTAATAAATACAAAACATGTTTATTAAGATATAGATCCCTTCACCAGCCAAGAGGTATTTGATGTTGTTTCACAAGTCTTAACAAAACGCTAATCAGAGGGCGATAGTAGCGTTGTAGAGAAGAAGCAGATATTTCATCTTCTCCTATCGTTTCACTCAATATCTCTTGCCAATGTTGGGAATGGCCTCGGGACATCAGATCTCTGAAATATTATTACGAGTTGAGAAGGGAAATCGTACGGATTCTAACGTAAATCAGAGCCCCTAGCCAACACGCTCTCTTTATCACTTCTTTATTATAATGTTTTATCGAAAGAAATTATTTATAGATCAGCGATTCTAAAAAGAAGTAATAAAGAAAACGTGTTAACTAGGTGCTCTAAACCAGCGTTGATTCGACAGCTCAAAAGATAATGTGAGATTATAATCCAAAAATCCTGAGTCTAGCATGTTTTACGTTTCAAATATTACATACGTAGTAGTAGTAAGAACGTAGACACTGTCATATTAAATTTTGTAAAGGAAAATTAACTTTTTTTTTCAATCTTAAAAAAAAGTTCATTTTCCCTTACAAAATTTAATATGGCAGTGTCTACGTTACTTTAACATTTTCCCTGCAACCTTCGAACCGTAAATATCGCATCTGTGTAGAGGTATCGAGGTCGGCAACTTGTAGCTTTGATCGTTTCGCCCAAACACGGCGGCTTTACACAGACTCTCGAAGATCTGATGCTGAATGAAGCTGCTAAGGAAATACCTAAAACATAATTTCGTATTTTTTAGATAAAAGTTTTAATAAAACGTGTTACTTACTTACTAAATAACCCTGCTAATTACTCGAAATCGTCTTCTAGAATTTCGATCAAGATATTAAAAGGTATGTATAATAAATAAATAAATAAATTCTTTATTTCAGAACCATTACATATAGCATTAATTTTACAAAAAATACTTTTGTTTACACATAAAATAGCAGTATTTAGAAATAATAAAGGTTTGATGAATATTATATTAGATGACGCCCGCACCTTTGCTGCGCCAAAAATCTTTTATCGCGTGAGAACCGTACCTTTTTCCGGGATCAAAGATGTCCTATGTCCTTTCCCGAGATTTAAAGTATATCTATATACCAAAATTCAGCAAAATCGTTCCGTGGTTGTGACGTGAAGAGGTAATAGACAGACAGACACAATATAGTTATTAGTATGGAAGCATAAATTTTTTTACTCGTTACCTTGAAAATGGAGTATTATCTGCCACATGCAACTCAGCTCCAATATCAAAATATTCCTCATTTATATCACCCGGAGGTGCTAATCCCATGAAATCTTTGACCATCATCCAAAATTCCTCATTCAATTTATCTTTGTTCAAACTACCCTCATAGTAGCGCCATCTGTATTCGTCTATAAGAAGCGAGTACGGTATCTGTGGTAACTTATATAGTATCTGTTTTAGCAGTATCATCACATCGATATCATCTATTTCATCTATTTTTATCTCTTGATTATCTACATCAAATATATTTGGGTATAGACTAGAAAAATCATTAATTACTTCTTTTTCTTTTTGGTCAACCTTTTCTTTATTATCTTCTAGTATCAAGCTCTTTTTACTTATTCCTTTATTACTGTTTATGCCATCATTTTCATGTTCTTTATTATAAAGCTCTGCATCATTAATCAGTCGTAGCCTGTTAAGATGCTGTGGGGTCATGACACCATACATAACGGCGTCACCAATGCTTTCGTGCAGCATAGAGTTAGCTTGCTACAAATAATATTAATGTTGATAAAAACTTAAACATATTGTAACGTAAGTATATAAAGAATGGAGGGATGAGGAGTGAACGGCTGGTGTAAATATAACTCATGTCCTCCATCTTCTGCAATATACCTTGTAATTCCTTAGAGCTTGTATTTGGTGTAATATGTGTGAAAGTATTTACCCTAAAAATCCCAGGTTGACGTTTGTAAGCCATGAAGTATTGGATGTGTCCCAACTCGTGATGCAGCACGCGGAAATCTTGGAATTCTGTTCCGGAGCAATATGAGATCCTAAAAAGTATTGAATAATAAAAATGCATAAGAAATTATACTAATTAAGATATTCATCTTGGCGCAGAATAAAACTAGGCAATTTTAACTATTTATTTGGAACTCTTTGGTTAAGCAGAGAAGAAAGTTACGCGAAAAACGCACGCTGGAAAACTGCCACTCATCAAGGTGATTAATATAATATTAAAATAGACAACTGTGTGAAACAGGGTACATAGTTAATATAACAACAGGTTCAAGCGTTTTTAATAGGTCATAGAAACCCTTAAAATATTTGATCTTAAATATTTCATCTGTTGTCTGTAAAAATTGTTCTACGTCAATGTCGCTATACTCGTAGCTAAATCTTAAAGACTCACCTTACATCATCACTTTTGTACATATCAGCCGCAGCACCCAAACATTTTGTGGACTTGTTGTGACTGGACAATACTGAGTTCTGCCAGAATTTGTCCGGTAGAGCTGGTAGACTGAGAGATACATAGAAATCTTCTGCACGTTCCATCTAAAATTTCGACTGCATATTGAAAAAAGTTAAAGTTAACGTTGAAAAAAGTTTAAAAGGTTAAAGCCAATAAGAACCATATATCATAGTTTCTCGGTCCATTATTTTGACAAGTCTTTATGATTTATATTAAAATTTGAAACCTTCGATAAAATGTGGAATCCAATATGATATCGGAATAAGCTCGGCTACGCTACTCGCTCGCTCTCGAATCAATTTTATCAAATCTAAAATACAAGTTTCGGTGACTGTGGCTAATTTCATTGAAACCGGACCAGTTATGGACCAGGAGATATTTTATAGTGGCCATAAATGAGCAGCACACAAGAGCACTCTCTATTCCATTACTTTACACGCGAGAGTCGAACCCACGACACCGAGCCAAGAGCCACGCTCTAAGTCACTGGACCTTGGAGGCGAGAGTTTATAAAATACTATTACCATGTAATCAACAGTCCAGTTTAAATTCTTGATTCTATTGTTCAGATCTATGATGTCAGGTATTATGAAATGAGCAAGGGATTCCCAATTTTGAGGCCAAAGGCTTCCTAAAAACATTAAAAATATCGCCCATTATAAATGAAATAAATTTAAATAAAAATAACGGAATTAATTTAAATGCTGACTTATCAAAAAACTTAAACTTGGCAATAAGGTTTCGTTCTTTTGGTATGAAACTCTAAAAAAGTCTATACAAAAATTAAAAGTAGTCGTATTTCGTAGCCCCTCTACGAATTCGTAGCTTTGCTACGCCAACCAAAAAATTTCAAAATCTTCTTTTCTCAAACTCTTCTTACCTAACAAATGGGCAGGTATGAGTCCCTTTTCTGGTACAATATCTCCGTATTTCTTCCTCAGGAAGTACCGTACTACTCCATGTAGTAGCTCATACAGTGGTCGCACATTTTCATACAACTCCCGAGACACTTGACGAAGATTTGGTACCTCCACCTCATCCCTCCACACCTCCCCAATGTTGTTGTAATCTAAAATTAGAATCAAAATGTTATGTACAGTCACGATCACTAAAGTCTTTTGAATATTATCGGCACTTTGTCGAATTAAAATTTACTTAAAAATTAAAGTGTTTCTCGGTTATATAACCGATAAGTTTGTCGTTACAATTTCTTTTAAAAAATATTACTTACGTTATTACATAGATACTTAGTTACTGCGAGACCATTTTGCTAATACTATTTAACAATATTTGGTAATGATAGAACTCCGTGCGCTTTGATGATATATGAAAAACGATAATTTTGCTGACTAAGAAAATGAGTTTACTGAAATACAAAACATGAGTTAGATTAGCCCTATATAAATCAAAACTTACGATTATTTCTCGCAGCTTTATTTTCGATCGCTACTAATTTTGCAAACGGAGACTTCATGGTCCGAAATTTTTCACGCCAACCCAGCCAGATCCACTCCAAAACTTTATCATTTTTGGACTTCATCATCCTCTCAAAATCTACATCACCGACCAAGCATACACCATGGTTGAAATTCATAGCCACTTTCACAGAAACTTGCTCGTTTTTTGAATCCACAAATTTCTTGATCGATGATATGAAATTTAATATACTTTCTTCCACTGATATTATACCATTTGAGACTGGGTTCGGGATACATATTTTTGCGTTGCTATATATTTTCTGTAGCTCGTTGTAAGCTGTCGTGAACCCTCTGCAATATAACATCAAGAACGATTAAAACATTTTAAAGCTGTTGCATAGCTTTTATGGCGGGTTTAGAGCGCGGCGATCGAATCTAGGAATTCCGCAACGAAAATAAACCTAACACCCCACACTCCGGTCGGTGAGGTGTTGCCGTGCATCGTCTAACGTCGTTTCAGTTCAGCAGACTTTGGCACGGGGCTTGTATATTTTTGTTTGTATGTGTATTGTGTAGCTTTACCGCGGCAGACAACGAGTGCCACGCGTGGTATATTTTAAATAAATATACCATATTAAACTACATTACTCTCTTATCATTTTTTTCATCCCCTTTCGACTTGATAACTGTCCGTATATAGCACTTTTATAATGTAGGAGACTAGGCTTATAACTTAAAAATAATATTCAATTTGCTAATCCTGATTATCGGCCTACTCATTTTGTAGCGGCTGAGGCATTAAGGGAGCGAATAATTATAATTATCGTGTCCGCTTGTTATTGTAAAGTTTTCCCTACCTACATACTGAAAACACTATTATTAGACAGGTAATTTTCATAAGTAGTATCTAGCAAACAGACAGTCAAAACAATTTTACTTATACTAATGAACACAAAAAATACCTGGCTTCAGAAAAAGTAAACTTGGGACCTCTACATAATAAAAACGCCTGTCGTTCCTGCGTTTTGTTCAACAGATGATTGTTGTGTAGTTTTCCAATCGTACTACAAGTCTTCCTGTACCATATTATATTCTGTAATTGATACTTTGCTTCTCTTCTGGAATATTCTGTGCCCCTATTCCAAGCTATTTCTGCTGCTTCAGCATTTAAATTCACCACATCTTCGTTTATTCTTTCGAAAAAGTCATTAATATTTTCGCATAAGGAAAAATTGAACAGCAGTATGAAAACGATAGTTCTAATCATTTTCGGTTACTTTCTTGTTTCATTTTTGTTGATTGATCCTAAAAATAGTTTTAATAGCTACACATTTCTACATTCAGATACTTACTATTTTAAAGGAGTAAAAATATTATTTATCGAAAGTAATAATAAATTATTAGCATGAATGTAGAAAAAAGGCCGACGGAGTCTTACACACAGAACTGTGTCTTCAGAGTCGGTCACACACACATTCTTACGCCTGTCAAATGGTACGTAAGAATTAATATTATTATTATAATTTGACAAAATGTTCATTTAATATTTGCACGTCGATTAAAACGACAATAATATGTGAGACACTTTTAACATAATTATTGTAACATCATAATGTAAACACCATAATATTATTGCAAATAAAGATTATGATTATGATTATGTGTGCGTGCGGACCGTGTACATGCAGTCAGCCTGGCCGACTCTGAAGACACAGTGCTGTGTATAATAAGACTCCGCCTTTTTTTCTATGTTCATAATTTTTAGTATTTCCTCGAGCTAAATATGGCTGTAATAGAATGAATAGCAAAATGGTTGTTTTCTACGGTGCAATACAATGTAGTGAAAGATTTACAAACAACGATCTGTCCGTTTGTCTATATTTATACCGTGGTCATTCTAAACATGTATAAACCGGCAAAGTCTCTATTCATAATTTGGTTGTTTACAGGAATTAATATAATTTAGTGTTATCAGTAAATGAGTAAATGGGGTACATACTCAAAGATAGCTGGAAGTGCGTTTTAATGAAACCGCCGATACACTGACACCAGATAAACGATAACGCCAGATTTGTACAAGTTAATTAAAGGGTGCCGAAGGCTTAGTGGTTATAATAAGGCATTAACGCTTGGAGTTCAAATCCCGCCAGGAATATTGTTTTAAATTAAGACTTGACCACCAGCCTTATGATAAATTTAGTTAAAATAAATGCAAGAACAATTAAAGTGTACTTAATAATAAATAAAATAAAATGAAATAAATATTTAAAAAATTCAACAGTCATAAAAAAGTTTACAATTAAGTTTTTTGTTGTACGAACAAAATAATGCCAATTTACAATTGTTTGTCTGAATTTACGTTAAAATAGTTGTAATGCAATGCATATAATACGCAGTTTTCTAAAGCATTAATCTCGTTCAGTACTCACTATCAGGGGGGTTATTATGAGCTCTTATATCCAGCCAGTTTCCAGCCAGTTTACAAGCCGTGTCTATGCAATGGCCTGTAAATTGGCCTGTAAACTGGCTGGATATAAGAGCTCATAATAACCCCCCAGGTGACCTACCTGCACGTTTACTTACCCCTGAAACCACCGCGAGGGTCCGTCACAGACTGGAAGCGCTGCAGAACGTTGAACGGTTTTATTGACGGACACAAAGATTGTGCACAGTGTAGGCGATACTTCGCTGGGAGATGATGTAGGTAAGACACATCAGTTAATAAATCTTTGAAAATTGTGGGCTGATTTTTGGAGTAATAAAACTTTTGCAAGTAAGAAATAATTGTTCTAAATAAGTTACTGTGTGAGTCCTGTTTACCTCAGAAAGGATTTCTTGTAATTTCAATAAGGTACTGAAGAGTAGTACGAACTTGAAAATATGATATTATCATCTTAAAATTGAGTAATGAGCATCCAATATTTGAATTATTTTCTATTATTGAACTCCTAATTGCACAAGCAGTTATAATGATTGGCCTAGTATTAATTAATGGACAGATGTAATTTCTTTCAACTATACATTCATCTTATCAGTTATTGCAATATTTAAATAAATCATAAATTTTTCCAAATCAATTGTCTGTGAATCTATAAAGAAGCTATAAAGAAAACGTTGTAGCTATAAAACAATAGAAGTACTATATAGTGGAACACAGCCCTTACTGGACAAATATGCCACGTACTCCCGGGGGAGACAACAGCAGTCCATCTTAATACTGTAAATACGTTTCTTTCGCTTGTAATCAAGTTCTCTTAATCTACGCAGATTTATCACGTCTACGTCAATATAAATTCATCATCATCGCCTAAAGCTGGAGCTGGTCAAGGTGAGGGGTGAAAGTTTCTATTTTTTTTTATGTTCATTGCAATAACTTTCAAATAAAACCACCCCAATCGTACATAGAGTTTTATATTTAAATTTTATATTTAAATTTGCACTCATTCATTAAAATACTAGATATTGCCAGCAAGTATGTTTCGTCCAAAATCAATATCTACCGGGATCCGTTTTTTTTTTTTGGGATAAAAGCACCTATGTTCTTTCTCTCCACATTATGTACTGAAAATCGATTCTGCGATTTATGCGTGTAGACATACTCATTACAGTATATCTGTTACTCCTTCACATTTAAAATGTTATTTGTATGGATTATATAAATGTGGGGTCCCTTCGGCCTTAAGTGATAATATTTTTGTGCGTGAAAAATTTTACTCATTTAGCGTAATATAAAAGAAAAGTCGGAACCGCTAGCTTGTCATAACTTATTGTTTCAACAGATATTTTCAGACTTTAATTAAATAACGTACCGCCCAGCCTTGGCTTTTGATGAAACTGGGCTAACACTTTGAATACCTGATTACTGAATATTGGTTTAATTAAAATTTAATGAAAGCAATATTCATTGTAACATTAAATCATTGAATAGATAAACAGTTAAAAGAAAGTTAATAGTTCTCGAACAGCTGTTTCTTTATTCAGTAGAAAAATATTTTATTTTATTATTAAAAATTCAAATAAGTTCCTTTTAGTAGACGTTGCGACGCTTCGTATGACTATGTGCTAATAAAAGTAATTAAACTCTTTATTACAGACCACCACAGATGAGCCCGTAGAGATACTACTATTAAAATGTTACGATTCCATTTGGAATTAGTATAATAAAGATTTGAAATAAAATTTAGGTTTCTTTCTGTAATTAACTAATAAAACTTAATACGGTACATAATTAATCGTCTTTCAAAATATTATACATCTGCAGTACTAGCCCTGTTAATAAATTATTATACCTAAGTACAGATGATTGTTAATTAATATTATTATTGTATTCAAATTGAACGTTTTTGCAAAATATTCTTATGTGTAAGAGAAGATATTGATGAGGAGATACGAGCAGCTATATCGCCCCGTTTCTCAGGTATTCCAATATTAGAGATACCATCTGACGCATATACCGGAAAATGTGAGATTCTCTACGATTGGGAATGCTGCAAATTATAAAAGTTTAAAGAATGGAGGGGAAAGTTATTTTAAACTAGATTTCCCGATGATAATATATAGATACGAATTTGACCGAGTATAGCTGGACCTCCACAAACATTTCAAGACTAAAATTAGCCAAATCGGTTCTAGCGTTCTTAAGTTTTAACGAGGCTAACAGAGTCACAGCCCATACATAATAATATTAATGTGTTTAGATTTATTTACAAAAAGGGTAAAAATGTGAAGGTATTGAACAAATAAAAATCCAATAAATTTTCGTATTTAGTATATTTGTTAAAGTTACATGAACGATATGGTTCCAGAACCCCATTGATTTTAAACTAGTGAAGTTATAACTAAGTCGCAATGGGGTAGGTATGAAACACATACCGATGTTCGTTGTTTAGCGGCTTAGTAGAATAGCACCTATAGCATACATACATGTAGAGAACCAACAGACAAGCGATGGCTGATGGTATACTATAATATTATATATTAACCCCCTTATTAATAAAAAATATACACAGCGAAACTATAAAAAGATCTACTCCGTCTTGGTCTAACACATTACAAAAGTTACATGACAGACAAGGACTGCAGCTTCTCTCAATCTTTATGAGTATGAGGAATTCAATACATGTTTATGTATGTTTATATGTATATGTGTATGTTTATACAGGGTTGCTAGCTTTATTATTAAGCTTACATTTTGCAATAGTTAAGTTTGAACCTTACTTACCTTTCTTGATGTCTTGTGATTATACAAGCCACATAAAAGATAGAGAGGTGTATTATAGACGCTCTCTTTCTGGACGAAAACTTCAATCTGTCGATTCTCTACATTTATGGAGGTCCCTAAATAAAATATGGCAACCATAATACATAAATTACCTATACAATTGCTTTAAAGCAAAATTATCAATTATAAAAAATATTAAATATTGCCATAACAATACCGGTTCGCATTACATTTGTGAGTTTACAGTTATTTTTTATTCCCTGAATAAAATGAACTCTCCCGCCACCGTAAATAGAAAAGACCTAGCAAACATAGGACTTCGGCTAGGTTACCTAAGAAATATACCATCACTTCGAAAATGTTTATCAAAATATTCAGTAGTTAAAAGCTATATGATAGTAAATATGTAAGAAATGTTAAATTAAATCGAAAAAGCTTGTGATTTTATCATCATCATTTTGTCAACAGCACAACCTTTATTTACATATAAAAATATTTCTGGTTTCTAGGCCTTTTCTCGAACATAAAAGCTAGACTAACTAGGCTAAATAATGTATACACACTAAATTCGATACGTAATGCAAGGCAACCGTTTACTTAGCCTATGAGGACGGATAATGGATGGAATATCACATAATATAACTGTCGATTACGTTCAACTACTGTGTTGCCACAATAAAAAAGGAAAAAAATCACTGGACGTGGCAAAAAAGTGAACAATAATTGAATGTCTTACGCTTAATTGTAGAAAAATATATGGTATCCTACAGTAAAATATTGGTATAACTTAACTAGTTTGACTCAATCGTTGTGAGAAACCACAACTATGACTACTTATAAATACAATTTATAGTGGCATTCGCCAGAACAGCCTTTTATATACGGCAACAAGAAAGAAACCATATTTTACAATAACATTATCACCATTACTTTTTCTGAACATTAAAATTGTTAAATAATTTAGTATTGTCAATAACTAACACACGACAGCAAGAGAGTCTGATGGCAGCATGGAAAATATTGCATTCAAAAAGCCTAAACCTTCATCAAAGTAAATTAAAAAAATAAAAATTTAAATTCGATTGGCAACACTAAATTTTGAATTTCGAATTTAGCTTGTATGCGAGTAGCCAGTGTTGGTGTAAGGTCCGCTATACAGGGAGCTACCGGTCCTGGAATAGGTCTTGGGATTTCTTCTCCTGGCGAGTATGAAGGCTATAGCGGCGATGACGCAGATCATGAGTATAACACCCGCTATACATATCCCGATAGCGAAGTTCCTCTGCGATATGCAAATTTCGTCTTCTTTCTGTAAGTTAAAATAAACAGTTGAATCGGTAGTGGGCTACATACTTTCTGGTAGGTACTATATCTGAATACTTAAAAAAATCAAAATCAAAATAGTTTTTATTCAGATTAATAATTTTTTTCCAAAAATTTCCGAAAGTCGATACTAAGGTTAATAATCCTACCACCGGTTCGGGAACTACCCCGGCGATTATCAGTTAAATTTCGATGGTCAAAATATATTTTTTAGAATTTGTTAGAATCTTATTTCCGACATCGTCCAACCTATTTTGTAATGAGTGATAAGATGTATAATAGGTATAATATTTTATCTTCATTGAAAAGTAACCAAAAATCCAACTCTACGTTGCCAATTAACCTATATTATGACTTTCTTGCATCAGGTTAACCCATGGTACACCCAAAAATATACAAATCTCACGTACCTTTTCACTGGTGACGTCATCTAACGCGTCAATGGAGTCGGCCTCGTTGACGTACAGTCCGGAGAACACCTCCACCGTAGCGGGAGAGCCTTCCTCCGACTGCCGGCGCGTGCGCTTCTTCTTGTGCGAACATGGCTCCTGAAAGTGGGTTTTTGTTTGGATATTACGAGAGAGTTTGAAATAATGTTTGTGGCAAAAGTTACAAATCTAGCCATAACCAATGGCACTCACAACGTCATGGGGTTGTAGAGTGTAATTTTTAAACAGGCTGGTGAAACAAGTAGTCAGATGTGAATGACCGCCGCTTGGGCACTAGCGAAATCACAAAAGTAAGTATAAGATTTTGCAAAATTTCCAGAAGTCAGAATCCAAACTCACGCAATCCGTGGGATGGTTGAGGTCGCACAGCTTGACCTCGCAGGTGTAGTAGACGGAGGCGGTGTAGGGGAATTTGTGCGCGGGGAACGACACCTTGGCCGTCTGCTTCTCGCCGGAGTACTGGAAGAAACCCATTATCTCGCCGTCCAGGGGACATCTGGAAAAGAAACAAGTTTAAACTGTTGAGGTGTATCTAGGAGACACCTAAAACAGAAATAAGTGATTGGGTGCCAGAATTTGTAACGGGCACCCCGTTGGATGGATCAATCAATATCGTTGAACCAATTTCAACTCAAGGACGACAAGGACGAAGACAAAAGAAGTTGTTTTTTTTTGCTTCCTAGTCGAGACTATTCCTTCATTAAGTTATTTTAAGAACAAGGATTATTTAGTGCATGCTTAGTGATAATTTTAGGTCACACACGGTGACACTATAATGACCACAATAATTCAGGGAACCACGTACCGCCCATTCCCTAAAGCCTTGCCGTACACGCGTAACTGCGAGCTTTTATATACCATCGAAGAAATTGATTAGATCTACGTCACTTGGTCGCGTTATTACAAATGGATTTTGCTTATCATCTGACGCCTACGCTTGATTTAACCAGACCAAATAACATAGGCCTGCTTTCAGCCTATGAATAGTATATAAATCATAACGACTTTTTACGTTAGTATATTATAATAAATGGGTTTGAGACTGGTGACCTACCCATCATCAGCAATGAGGCTCTGCTCGGCCCAGCCCAGGCCGTCCCTGACAGAGCACTCGGACACCAGCAGGCCGTAGTTCTTCTGCTTCTCCAGAGACACGACCAGCGTCAGGGTGTCGCCGATGCGCACGTTTGATGCCACCTGGAAATTCAGCCGAAAGACTATTAACATCGGAATCATATAAAAAATGTCACAAAACTAAGTGATAATACTTTAGGGTGTGTATGAGTCACGTGTATAGTGTTCACTGTAAAAGTATCAGCGCTGAAAAAGCCATTTTTTCACTTTTGTATGGGGAGCGACGCTGGGGCGCTTGCCCGTACAAATCACAAAAAATACCTTCACAGAACGATATTATGATTCTTATGCATATTGGACAGCAAAAATCCCAAATTTGGCTGCAGTTACTACCATAGGCTATAATGAACCAATACAAGCGATTACAAATGTAGAGATGTCTATTATTAACCATGATTGACTTGATTATTATCATACATGCTATAAAAAGCTTTGCAATCATGATAGCCATCCATGTTTGTATGGTTACCCATCATAACAAAATATGAAAATTTTCCTTAAAAAGGTACACGTAAATCGTTTACGTCACATCTTTGAAGAAAGCATTGAAAGTAATTAATGTGTGTGTACTTTTAAGGTCAAGTACACTTTGTATTCGTTAATCATTATCCTTATATTATGCCCACAAGGTACAGTGGTGATTTCCAAGGCCTCGCTTTTATTGTTTTTCCTGTTGTTCTCAATAAGTACATGTTTACAAAAGATTCAAAACTCTCAACCTTGATTCTTTATTCTTGGCACGAAATCTTTGATTTTTTTAACTTGTGATAATATGCCCAACTGTGCCTGTATATAGTAGGATAAAATTGTTGGACCTCCCCTACACATCAAGCGGGGTTGAATTTTTTTTTCGCGCCCACCCCATCGTGTGTGGTGTCGTTGGATAGGTTTTTTTAAAAACATTATGAGTATTCATAGATCATTTTCCGATTTAGGGATCCATTTGTGAAATATTAAGTTTTAAAATGGAAAAAGTCGTTAGAGTCCAGTGTCCACCCCTTCTACCAGCTAAACGGTTGCTTCTGGAATTAATGTGAAAAAATTCACGAAGGTAGAAAATATGCTGAATTTAAAAGGAAAACTATCACGGCTAAGAAGACTTCATAAGTTATTGAGTAATAGTCGATCAACTAAAAAAAATGTATTCGGCGAAGTATAATGGAACTGAATTCAAATAAATTCCTTTGAAAGTAACTGAGATGATGTTGTAAGTAGTGTAAAACATGTTATAAATGTACATTCATTGACCATACAAAAATTTTCAAAACCTAGCGCTACTACGGAACCCTATATTGCGCGTGGCCCGACATGCACTTGGCCGGTTTTTACCCTTTGGGTACGGAACCCTAATAACAATAAGAGTGTTACCTCATTATCTTCAGGATCGCCCTTATATATTTTCATGGTGACAGACGGCAGCAGCCCCGAGTCCTCGTCATATTCATCGCTGAAAGCACAGGCAGTTTTTGCATGCACTGAAGTTACAGTTTTTATAATTTTTTAGAAACTTAAATATTTACATAAAAGATTTAGGGCCTATTTCACCACTTTCTGATAAAAGGCCGAATAGGCTAATCCAACTTTTTTAACAGATTCTACATAGTACTTCATCTGTCAAGTTAAGTGGTGGATAGCCTATTCGACACTTAGCAGGAAGTGGTGAAACAGACTCTTAGGAGATAACTAAATTTTGCTAAGTCATTTCTTCCGAAAGGACTAGACCGATTGCACTGAAATTGTGGTTTATCCTGTAGATATTAGAATAGCCCAACATATTTTATTTTTAATACCCGAAATAACATATTATGTAGCATATCGACGGCCTCTGTGGCTCAGTGGATAGCACGTTGGTAGCTTAAGCCGGAGGTCGCGGGTTCGAATTCCGCCGACGGAACAAAAAGTTTTCAAAGTTCCTGGGTCATGGATGTGTATTAAATATATTTATCATATAATAAAAATCTTAAATATATGTATAGTATAAAAGTATTAAATATATTTCCGTTGTCTGGTACCTGTAACACAAGTCCTTCAGGTACTTAGCATGGGGCCAGACTGACGTGATGTGAAGCGTCCATAGATATTATTATTATTATTATTTTATGTTATTTAGATTTTCTCGGTTTTCACCGGTAAACTGATATGTACGAGCCGAAGCCAAGTACACACCAGGTAAGTAATTAATGATTTAACTATTGGTCTCAAAAGAATGACGATTGGTATGATCGGTTTCTAACATATTGTATGATGTGTGACTATGTGGATTTGATTGGAATGTATGTAGAGTAGTAGCTTCATCATCGGTCTGTAAAAACTTTCTTACAATGCGGCAAGTATTTAGAATTACTATTATTATTATTATTATTATATCAAACAGAGCAAAATTCTGAATCGCGCCTATCGAAATTTCTAAGGTAGGCTCCACGACAAAGTTTGCTAAATGAGATTTATGTACTATAGCTGCTACAGGAATTATAAATATACTTGTTATAGTCGTCCCCGCTTGTGAGCCTGTCAGCATGCGGTTTGTGCAGGTGGTACAGCGTCAGGTCGCGCCGGCGGTAGCGGCATCGCACGTGGTACCTGAAACAGGTGGTATACTTCTATTAGGCGTTTGTGTGTGTAAGAAAGAAAGAGAGAGAGAAAGGAAAAGATTTTATTTACTAAAAAAATATATAACTAAAAATACTATCAGACATACAAGGTGGTATTGCATCATTACCATCACAGTTTTAGGACTTTGCCGAGATTTGCTTTTATAGTATAAACGAGCTTTTGCTCGCGGCTTCGCTCGCGTTAAGAAGTGTTATTTTATACAAACTTTCATCCCCTATTTTAACCCCTTGAGGTTGGAATTTATCAAAATCCTTTCTTAGCGGATGCCTACGTCATAACATCTACCTGCATGCCAAATTTCAGCCCGATCCGTCCAGTGGTTTGGGCTGTGCGTTGATAGATCACCATGTCAGTCAGTCACCTTTGAGTTTTATATATATAAATTGAGAAAAACATAGTATTGCGATAATTTTGTAGAAGAAAAGTGCCTTTAGCACTCCCACACGTTGAGACATGATGAATAACGATTATTGCCATTTAACACCATAATTGCGCAGCTGTGTATACACACAATCAACGACGATCACGAGAAAATTTATGTCCCTTCATAGGCTCATAACCCATTAACCCCCGAACGGCCCAAGTGGGCTGCGATAACAAAAGATAGACAATAGATTTCCAAGAACTCCACGATCGCCAATATTTGTCCATCATGGACCAATGTTAAGATTGAGAGAAATGACATATAATTATAAACAATATTTACCCTCTCCCCTGTCCAGTAACCAGTCGCAGATGTGGCTGCACTATGATGTTGTTGAAGTACTCTACCGTGCCATCGTCCTGAAACAAAGAACACGGAAATTATATAAAATATCTTCAAAATAATACATGAAACCTTTAAACACTTGTCTCAACGATTGTACCATCGAAGAAATTGATTCATAAATGCAGAATGTAGACCTACGTCATTTGGTCGCATTATGTCAAACCCAGCCAACATGCGACAGATTACGATTCACATTGAATTGATATTATAATCCGATCAAATAACGTAGGTCCGCCATCTACCTATGAATCAACTTCTCTGATAGTACTTTCCCAAATATTTTGCTTTACACTCTTATCGGTACAATCGCGTACACTCATTGACAATTCCGCGCGCTCGCGTCCCCTTCCGGAGCAGTCCCGGACGTGACGTCACGCAGTGAGATCCCTTTGCATTAAATCGGATATTAATTGTTTTTTATGGACGGCTGTGGACGAATTTTGACCGTTTTAAGGTTTAAAAAAGTTTGCCATACTAGGGAAGCTGTTGTAGAGGTTATTTTGTTGTCATGTAACGTGTAGTCCCTTTGGCTCAGAGTTCCAGTTATTTATTTATTTACGTTATTAGTTATATTTACTCTCGTTCCTCCCATTTGTAAAAGGAATATTTTATCACAGGGCTAACTTTAACTCTTATTTGCGTAAATTGTGCAAAACTAGTATGTATTTCAAAAAGTATAATATCCTTACGGCGCTGTACGTTTATATGCATTTCGTATAATTCATAAATCAAACCCAATTCAGCATTTCTCATTACGTGAAAATTGTAGGATAGGATATCCATTTAAGGGCACTGATTGACATACATAATTTTTTAAGGCCTAGATGGATGTACGAGTTTTGCAATATTAATTGAGTAGCCCCGCAGTAAGGTGCGGTCTTAATATACCACTTCTATACATCGAAGGCCGGCGAAAGGTCACTTGACCGAAAGCGACGACTGACTCATTCATAACTGTTGTGGGCAGCGTATTCGGGATGTTAAGGTTGTCACACATACATGAGTGATGATAAAGGTTGACACACACGTCATTAGGTGTTTACGGACTACCGTCAAATTGTAAACACAGAGGGATCCTTAAACTATGCTAAAACTGTGAGTTGTAGTTACTTTTAACAAATTGAAAATCGCTAAAATACTGTTTGTTTTAAATCAAATTTGACAGTAACTACAGAAATATTCTACTAGACTAATCTTTAATACAATATCTATTTTTACCTAGACCTTGATTTTGAAATGTCACAGAATTAGCCCAAACTGCGTAAGTATGCATAATTCATTTGCCTTAGAAGTTAAATCGATGAAATGTATAGTTTGTGAATCCAAATTCGACAACCACTATACTTATTCAAACTTTTAGATAAGGAACTCAACTGCATAATATTAAGACACAATGTCTATAAACTTCCGCAACTCACTGCAGAGCCTAGATTTTAGACTATAAATTTATCTAGATCCAAAGTAGCAAAATAATAAAATAATACAAACTAGAACAAACTCAAAAGCCACACAGAAGTCGTTCTAAGTGATTCAGTTCATAATACTTCGAGGGTCGTCAACTAACACAATGATCTTGTAACAGTCGTGAGACACGCTTGACAAACAATGACTTGGCTAGGCCACTCATGTTATTCGGAATTGACTATGAGGAAATGGTCTTAAAATTTTAATTATTCCTTAATGGACGTTGCCCTCAACTCTGTTGCCCCTAAATTCATTTATCGCGCGGGGACAGTACATTTTTCCACGACAAAAACCCCCTATGTCCTTTCCCGGGACCCAAAGTATCTCCATACCAAATTTCTTACAAATCGGTTTAGCGGTTTAAGCGTGAAGAGGTAAAAAACAAACAGATACACTTTCGCATTTATACTATTAGTATGCCGTATGCTGAAGAAAATATACAATTCCACCATGATTGTGACTATGATTGTCAATTATTATAGCATGCACAAAACCCATCTGTGGCATGTACGATTGACGTGATCGTACATGCAACAGCTGATCATAGACGAGTATATAGTATATACTCTACATGTCCGAAATCGCTTGAATTGGTTATTATTTATTACCTACCAGCATAATATTATCATTGACTTTTTTCAACAATTCTACCCACAAAAATCCCTCTGATGGTACGTACGTACGTACGTACCTAGATTGCCAAAACCTTTAATTTTGGCTTCGCCGTAAAGTAAAAGAAACTGTAACATAATATCTGTTCTCAACAGTGATTAATGTAAACTGGAATTGTATCCGTTTCATAAATGTTACGTGGTGTGGGTGGTATAATAATTACTTTGCACGGTAATAATTAAAAACAAGAATTTTTGAAATTAATGTCAGTATTCTGATCTATTTTTTTTTTCTTCGTTTGAGTTAATATCTATTTTAGTCCTTTCTAATTTTTTGGTGTGAGATATGGTAATTATATAATTGTGTGGCTGTATAGGCCACGCCGTAGGGGCGGCAGCGTCCTAGGACAGATTTCGGCAGAATATAAATCCGGCACTGTAGAGCACATTGTAAAGAACTAATGTAATAATCTATGGTCTTTATGGTCTTATCAACACGAAGATATGTTTTTATAAAATTCTTATATTTTATTTATTAATACTATTACATACTTAATATTATTTAATTTTAATAATTTCTGGTTGTAATGGTGTTAAATATGATAACATCATAATAATTTATCCACACAATAACATACATACACCCACAGAACAAGATGGCCGAAACAATACAGACTGATAAGTTTTTAATTATTAGGTATCATAGATTCAATAAAGACATGGGTTCTTGGTAGAATGGAAAAAACAAAGGTCATTATCATTGGCTATAATAACTGTTGTATGCCATTGAGATTGTATGCATACTTTTTTTACGAAATTAGGGACAAAGGGTCACCTGATGAAAAACAACTACCGTATGGGCCATGGACAGTGAACACTCGTCTATTTTACGAATGCGCAGAAATCTGCGAAAACTCTTTGTATGCAGAGCGACCTATCGATACGTAGGTGGAATTAAAATGTTTTTCTTAGGAAACCTCATCATAATTCCTTTCGCAATTAAACCGACTCCGAATAAGGTAGTTATGCGTTTTGACATAAACAGCAGGAGTGGGCAGCACTTAGCACACCATGTGGGCTCTAAACGACTACGTGTGATTCAATGATTAGATGCGACTCACACGTTCAAGCCATTTGATCGGATCGGATGTTTAAACATTTTGTCTCACTTTATACAGATATATAGATCAAATCTACAGAATTAAAGTTGCGTTTATTATGTTAATTAATTTTATCGAAATTAAGAAAAATACTATTTCCAAGGAAGAAGAGTCGCAAATTATAAACTTATCCTTACTAACTTAATAGTCCAATAAAATATGGTATGAATGACCAGATAGTAATAATAATAATATCTATGGACGCTTCACACCACGTCAGTCTGGCCCCATGCTAAGTACCTAAAGGACTTGTGTTACAGGTACCAGACAACGGAAATATATTTAATACTTTTATATTTATACTATACATATATTTAAGATTTTTATTATATGATAAATATATTTAATACACATCCATGACCCAGGAACTTTGAAAACTTTTTGTTCCGTCGGCGGGATTCGAACCCGCGACCTCCGGCTTAAAAGCTACCAACGTGCTATCCACTGAGCCACTGAGGTCGCTCAGTGGATAGCACGTTAGGAACGCTAGGATGCCTACACAGTACACTCTTAAATACTATTGAAGTTAAGAGACTCATAATTAAGAGCTTTCAGTTCGTGAGATGTCGGAACGTGTGTGGTGGCTATAACGGCAATGTTACTTGTTACGACAATTTAAACGGTAGTTAAACGCTCACCTGCCAACACAAGTACTCGCAATCATAATATAAGACATCAAAATTATATTATTATTGTATTTATGCCAAATAATTGCCAGTGCTCAAATCTTAATTTTGTATCTCTGTCTCGTTATGATGTATTGAGGACAAAACAATTGATATGATAAAAATAATTATTAGAAGCAAGTCACAAAACTCTATATCAAAATTCAAATGTTAAAATTGTTGTCTCGTGGTTTGGACCATACCATACTAAACAATACAATTATTATATTGAATATATACAGGGTGTAACAAAACTAAGTGATACAACTTTAGGGTGTGTATGGATATATAGTATATACTATATAGAGTTGAATGTGAATATAGTAGCGCTCAATGGGCAAGCGCCCCCGCGCCATGGTTTTTTCCATACAAAGGTGAAAAAAGTTACTCTTTCAGCGCTGCTACTTTTACAATGAACCCTATATAAGGGAAACACACACCCTAAAGTATTATCACTTAGTTTTGTCACACCTCGTATAAAAAAAACTTTAAGAACGTAACATTTTCTTAGAGGTAAAGTAAGTTTAATCTTCAAACAATGACAAAAAATGCTTTATGTGAGAGTGGTGTTGATTTAGGCCGGGCATTGTGAGGTGCTAATATTTGACGCTAAGCAAATATTTATGGTGTGATAGCGTTATTGTCACACATCTTTGTGAATATAATAAGAGGATAAAACATTTTTGTGAAAATACACACCGGAAAATAATATGTTCAGGTATTTTTAAGGAAGAATTAAAGACCGCTTTTAATAGTTAAATATTTTTTTTATCCACAGTAATTTTGTAAAATGCGAAAGTAAGTATGTCTGTCTGTCTATGAGTTAGCTCTTCACGCCCAAACTGCTAAACCGATTTTATTGAAATTTGGTATACAGATACTCTGAGTCCCGGGAAAGAAAATAAAAACCCGGAAAGAGTTCGATTTCCGCGCAATAAACAAGATTTGGCGCAAAGGAGTTGTGGGATTCTCAAAGGTACCATCAAAAAATCGTTACTAAATACTCTTAGATAAAGATTAACTGTCAATTTACACCGTTTGTTACTACAGTGTTAATTTAACACTCGCATCACGTCATGTTAAATGTAAAACTTGTATGTTAACCTTCATACGCATACAATAAGCCTTATGTAATATCATTTACATTCGATCATAGCGTGATATAAATACATAATCGAATTTAACTGTTATTTGCTACTGTTTGATATTGTTTACATTACAACATGCAATTTACAATAGATTGTAACTTGAGAACTAAATTTGGACCTAACTCTAGGCCTCTACAAGATTACATTTTAATTTTCCAAAGCTTTTAGATAAACCAATAAATAACATAGTTTATATTTTATCTAAGTACATGTTATATGGTTATACCATGACAGAATATGCTTATCGTTTCTAGAAATGGATTTTCATATTGTATGGTGACTTAAAATTCCTTGTAAGGACTCCTATATCTATACCTAGTAATATTATAAATTCTGAAGTGTATGTAATATGTATCTGTTGACTGTTAAGCCACTGTACCGTTTATATGAAATTTAGAATAGACGTAATAGCCAGGTTATGTAAACTCTATCATGTTGCACCCAGCACTTATCAACTTTAACCAAACTAATTAGTTTTTAAGGTTAACTAGATGCAGCTTGTTCTGAGTTCTGATCGACAGGCTCTCTGTGATTCAAATCTCGCATTTCCTCGTTGCATGCGCCTGCGCAACTCGCGTCACGCCCACTTTACATGGCTGTCATGATTGACGTGCATGTCATTAGTATAGATGCACAATTACTGCGAATCTTGATTTGTAACTGCATGCAAGCACAGAATATAATATATTAGTAGTACCAAATGCAAGGGAGAAGAAAAATAAGAGAAAGATGTTTTTCCTTTTAGTTAGCCTTAAACTTTAAAACTGAGAAATTATAAAGGTAAGAGCGAAATAATGCCTAAATGTGCCATTGTTATCACAGTCAAGAGGAGAGGCAAAACCTTCTTGTGTTGATACGAAAAAATTCTATGAAGTTCATTTTGGTCACTTCGCACTTTTATCACTATCAAAGTCTGCTTGTTACCTTATTTCGCTAAAACGACTCAATCAGGCTTTAAGTATTTAAGCCCAGAAAAATACATAGGAGGACAGTTTTTTTTCGAATTTACCTCGCTATAAAAATTGCAGCAACACTATATAAAAAAATGTGACTATTATTAGATTGAATGCTTGAATTCTTCTCTCAGATAGAGAGAGATTCTCGGGACATCATAACACCTAGATGTTATTAATCGTTCGTTTGTTCACTAACAATTATTACTATTCAATTGCAGGCATTGCAGAATTATTTTTAGCTTGAGGCATACGAGATATGAAATATTTTAATTTGTTTTTCAAGAGCACCATGTTACCTACCTACCGGTAAAACATGTTTTGAGTGTAGCCATGAATGTGGTAAATACTTAGTCAAAGTTATGTTAGCACTTACGCCTGCTATAAAAGGATATTTTTATCCCACTATGGCATACGGCGCAGGAAAGGTAATGATGAGTTTGAAGTTTTCTTCTTCATGATATAGGCTTGTGTTGTTTGGAGTTTCAGAATAGATTAAATAGTAAACAAAGCCCAGTATGAGCTTTTATAAATTAAAATGCTACCAATTTAAATGTCACGTATCAGCCGCGCAAGAATTACACGACACATTTAAAATGGTTTTAAGTTTCTTTTTGCTTATAATATTTAGGCCAGAAACATACCATGATGATATTTTATACTTTTATATATTTACTTCCCGTTATGTGGTCCCAGTAACACAAGTTCTTCGGGTACTTACTACTTGGCCCCGGGCAGATTGACGATGTGTGGCTACGAAGTGGATGGCCACATCATTATAACGATTATTGTTGTAACATTTTCTATACTAATGTATTGAAATGGAGGTTATTTTACTGGGATAATTCATAGTACGATAATAAATGGAAAATTAGTGTGTATCGCCGATCACGTATGAAACGATTTAAAGCGAGCGGGATGTTTCATGGAGCTCTATAGTCTCTTGCCTATGCAAATTGTTCACAACAGGTGCAAATGTCTTTCTTTAAGAATTTGCTACCACATGAATTTACTTATGTGATCGTTGGAACTAAATACGATATAGATACGTACCCTGAAGGCTTAGTCAAAATGGATTCTCTAGTATCAACAGCGAAGTTGATGTCAAA
This sequence comes from Plebejus argus, assembly GCA_905404155.3. Lineage (NCBI taxonomy): Eukaryota > Metazoa > Arthropoda > Insecta > Lepidoptera > Lycaenidae > Plebejus > Plebejus argus. The sequence continues at coordinate 17,016,066 of FR989929.1, read as the reverse complement.
TCCTATATTATGTTTTTTACATCTAGCTTCGCTATCGAGTCTTTTTTTATTCGCAAGGGAAACGCTCTATGCGTGCCTTGGGTTGGGTATGGCTAAAGCACCCCGGGAGTACGGAATGGCTGATGAGAAGCATCGAGCCAACCCACTAAGCCACCTGCGATTTGCCATTAGCAGTTGAACGGTAAGTGTCCTGGATCTGTGTAGGAGGACACCCTCCACGACCGGCCAGTCTACCTCTTCGCTACGAGCCCAGCGAATGCAATTCAACTTAGCAGTCTGATATAACACTATCCATACTAATATTATAAATGCGAAAATGAAAGAAATGTATGTCTGGTCCTACTTTTCACGTCCAAACCGCTGAACCGATTTCGCTGAAAGGTATGAAGATTCTTCGAGTCCCGGGAAAGGACATAGATAACTTTTTATCCCGAAAAATTTACGGTTTCGGGCGCCTTCTAGTTAATACTCACATTATCAACCGACATGGTGTTGCAGCCCCTGAGCGGTAGTGTGTAGTGCAGGTCCCCCCGCGCGGACACGTACTCGCGCAGACAGGTGGAGTTGCTGCCCAGCCCCGACGGGTATACGATGCCGTTGAACGTGTCGTATATACTGGAAGAGAAGAGAATATGATTATGTAATATTACGGGCAATCGGCACAATACAGATTCCCACCAGCGTTTATGTATAGGCAGTATAGGCCTATGGGCGGCAACGTCCTAGGGGGAGCGGCAGCGTCGTAGGTTAGCGGCAGATTTGCTACATAGTAGGGGCGGCCAAATTAGCGGCTCAAGCCGCTTGAAGAAGGTGCCGGTTGCGGCTGCGCGCGGGATGTGGACGGAGTTGAAGTCGCTCCGCGGTGCCCGTCCCTCCCGCACTAGGCGCACGACGGTGGGCTGGGGGGGTTTTAGTGGGTAAACCTCTTGAGGGAGTCCCACATACCCCCGCCCCTTCCCCCGAAGGGGTGGGGGATACGTAAAGTATTTCCCCCCCTCAAAAAAAAAAGGGCGGCCAAATTAAAGTGGCAGTTATAAACCCCTGATACCCACAACTGCAACTCCTGTGTCACCAGTAAATAACCACGAAAACACTTTGATCAGGGGTGCCCGAGGGACGACCTAATCTGTCTTAATTATAATTATGGTAGAATGTGCTGGAAGGGATAAGGTACCAAGCCTACTTTTGGCGCCCCCACGCACTTGTATGTTATTATTCGAACGCCAGCGAGGTAGACTGAATTTTTTATGATCGCCAATTATGAAAGGTGTCCTGTTCCAGAACACGATACTTTTTCTAAAGGACAGCACCTACTTTTATCCTGGGCGACGCTCACTTAGTAGTTTAAAATACTTACTACTGTCGCGTTTTCCATAATTTAGCAGATAATATTATGTATTGTATATAATGTACCCACAAAGATGTATCGTACACTATATAGTACAGGCCTTAGTTTTCCATCCCGAACCTGTCGAGTGTCCATGTATCAAGGATGACACCGGTCTGACCAGAACATAACAGAATACCCGTTCAATAAACGGACCAATAAATGTTATGTAGAGAAGTATAGTTATAAGCTACAGTAAGGCCTGTAGGTATATAATTATTGCAGGTAGGTTTATATTTCTTATAATAGATGCAAAATCTAATCTAATAAGTAATATCTCTTATCTAATCTAATTTGTTACTAAGTACTCCCTCCCTAATTTTGTTTGCTTGTGGGGTAGGAGAATCGGTCAACGTTTATTTATCATACCAAGTAACGCATCTGACCAAACAGCGTTCGGTACGGTGTTTGTGTGCGTGCGACTCGACGTATGCAAATTATAATTAAGTTGATAAAAAATGCTATGCAATAGCTTTACCGTGGTAGTCCCCGAGTGCCATACTAATTTTTATAGATCTTTTACTCCATCTCCATTGGTAGCGCTAGTAAAAAGTGTTATTAACTTATTACTTATTAGTCTTAACAAGGATTAAAGCAATATGTCACAAGGATTAAAGCAATATGTCATACTTTCTTATAAGTATTTTTAAACTCCCAGCATTACAGTTAAGAGGATATAAAGCAGTAAAATGCCATAAACCGTAGGCTCTAAGACATAATATTATTATCATAAGTGAGTGATTCCACCACTTGCGGCACCACTGGCTTATCATTGTAAGTGCTTTAGAATTATTGCATTTTTTGTATTCAAAGATACAAGTAGAAAGCCTATTCCTACTCATTGAAGAACTTACCTTTACTTCTGCATTATAATTAAGACTTTAGACCAGAGGTTCCCAAACTCCTTTTAGAAATCAAGCCTACATAAAAGTTGAAGGGTACAGGGGAAAAAGGATCATTGTCAAAAGTGAATCATTGTGAGAAAATGAAAAAAAACTTAATTTACTTTGCATCATTATTTATTAAACAATTTACTACAGCAGCAATTAAAACTTTTTATTATAGCATATACTATAATTTAGTTTTAAATTCTTTATTATTTATTTACTTGTAATTAACTTAAGGATAAAGAAAATTTTGAAAATATTACTTGTAACCAATGATCTTTCTTTCCAAGTTTAGTATTTATTTATTTTAATTGTAGCACAATTTAATCAAAATATTCTAGTTATTTTTTTTCTAGTTTATTTTATACACATGAAATAAATTTAATTATCTCTAATAATTGCATAAAGTTCTATAAATACCGCGAAAACAATGTACTTACGAAACCACATACGATACAGACAGCCACTGACAGCCAGCTGTCAAACTAAAAAAGATCAATATCCATAGACAGTGATCTTTCTTTCTGCAACTAGGGTGACATTGATCTTTCTATGATACGGCCATACAATCTTTTTTTGAGTCCCTTGTGTACGATGATCGTTTTATGCGTTTTTCGTTAATATGGACAGAAAGGTTTTTTCATTTTGCACTAGATGGCATTATTAGTTTGTTTTTATCGAAAAGTTGATTATGATCCTTCTTCCCCTGTACCCTTCAGTTCTTTATTGCTAACCAAATTAATTTTAATGGACCCCCGCCTACAATAATTGTGGACCCCCATTTATTGTCAGGGCCAACGTAGACCCCCGTCTAGTTAGCGTGGGCCTCTGAGGGTCCACCTGGACCTCTTTGGGAATTGCTGCTTCAGACCTTAGACAACTGATTGTCTAGAATCAATACCTATAATATTATGTCCTAACATCCAAATCACTCAAAAAACTAACATCCAAATCATAATCATCATCATCATACCTGTTAGGATGTATCTGCGTGTGTGCGAGGGAGATGGTGACATGCATGTTGTCTTTCTCGCACTTGACAGCCAGCGTGTCGAGCGGTGCGAGTGCGGCCGGCCAGTCCTCGGCCGAGTCCGTAGCTGTTGCTATTGTGGTGGTCGATATTGCTGGAAGAAAGAAAAAAACTTGAGTGCTTCAGTCTCAAAGATATAATATCTTCAGAAAATTAACTTGAAGATTTAAGTAAGAATTAAGATAAGCTGAAAATGATACAAAACAAATCTATTGGAGACTAATAATAACAGCACTAAAGCCCATAACCTAACCTACTCTTACCTTTTTTTTTTGATGCGCAGGGGAAACCCATCATAGGTCCCCCGGGTTGGGTATGTGCTCAGCACCCCGGGGGTATGTGAGACTCCTACTCACTAAAATCACCTGCGGTTCGCCTTCAGCCGTATAAAGGAGGGATATCCCGGAAACCCAACCGAGATTAACACAATGATTGTAGTGCCTCTGCTGTCTATAGACATAAAAACGTGTAAAGGGGCATCCTCTACAGTCTACACGTTGGAGAGGCCACTGCATAATATTTACGACTCAAAAGTGTAGAACGAACAGCAGCCAATAATTATAGTGCTATATGACAGCAAAATAAATTAAAAATATCTTTTATTGGGCATATACGTCCATAAAACTGCAGAGCTTAGCGTTTTTAAGGATATTTCCTTATAAGCATACCATATCTAAAATGTGATCCCATATTAGGTGGCACCTCCAAAGGAATATCCCTAAGATATCGAGTAATATATAAGATATAGGCTGCGCGGGCGCAGGCAGGCGGCGGGGTCAGTGACCCCGGTCGTCCACCCCGCCCGGTCGCGACGGTCATCGGAATATCGTAGCTGTACTTTTGAGTGTGGTATCGAAAATGCAATTGATAGGAGACGTTGATGAGTAAAAAACTGGGTACCTACAAAATCTTAAATTAGACATCTTGTGTGTCTGTTCCTTTTATAAAGTTATCAGTCGCATAACCTCCGATAAGCCAAGATTGTGAAAACAGATCCATATTCCGATTAAGATCGGTATAACTAAGGTATTATTTTATTTTTTTTAATCTTTATTTAAATATAGGGCTTTTGCCATAATTATATGACATGCCAGCCCCAAGGTATTATTTACTTTCAAGATTTTTTTATAAAATAAGGGGCATTAACGAGTAAACGGTTCACCTGATGGAAAGCAACTACCGTCGCCGGGATAGTCGGATACAGATTAGGTCTTAAAAACTGCATTCTATTATAAAACGTAAACGTGAAGTAAATCCTGCAAGTTTTAAGAGTTTTGAAAGCTTGCTTACAATTTAACGAATATAAACTACTTTCTAGATTTTGATAGGTGGCTTTGGTAATTGATTACCATCAAGCAAACCCACATGAATATTGTAAAAGTGGTAATACTTACCAGAGCTGGAGGGCAACTGCTTGGACCGCGCGGTCGCGAACAGCGCCGCCAACATTATGAAATGCCACATTTTCAGTCTGAAACAGAGGAAACCATTATCAATGATAATATATGTATTATAATCACACTTTTTAGACCAAGACTTATTCTATAAACTTTTTTTGCTTTTATAATATTATGGGCCAAGATGCCTGAGGGGTTAGTGCGAGTTTTATTCGATCATACGCATCGAGCACGTACGCGAATTTGTATGGGATCAAAGCGGTGTCCACGTTAGCCAGTAGATGGCATGGCGCTGCTTTGATCCCATACAAATTCGCGTTAACGCGCTCGATGCGTATGATCGAATAAAACTCCACTAACCCCTCGGATTTTATAATAAATAAAATAAAATAAATTAACTATATGACGCCCTCAACTTCGTTACGCGGAAATTCGTGTATCAACAACAGCACATTTTTTTTGCAACTAACAAAAACTATATTAGTATATCCTTTCACATCTCTCCAAGTATCTCTATATCTTCCTTATAGATCAGTTTAGCCGTTTTAGCGTGAAGAGATAACAGACAGACATACTTTCGCGTTTATAATATTAGTAAAAATGCAGCGTATACTATCGGGATAAAACGTTCTGACCCCATTTATTTCAAAATTCAAAGTAATAAAGGTCATCAGACATCAACAATAGTAAACAAAATTGTCTAATGTCTAAACTCAACAACATAGAGGAAGTAATTAAATGTACGTATTATATGACCGGGTAATTTGCATATTATACATATCGTACGGCATAATTATGAATATATTAAAGTAGCATTTTTATGATAATTCGTAATTTTATTCTATACAATATTCTTTCAATTTTACGTTAGGATATGGCTTGTATTTTTTAATTAGCTTCTTCAGAAATTCTTGTTATAAGAGTACCGACAATATTGTTTATTTCAGAGAGACTTTAAATAATACGTACAGCTGCTCACACATGTCCCAAATTATTGGAAATAAAAAAAACTTTCATGACATTACGTTTTACTGTAGTAGTATGGTAGAGGTCACTAGTGTATTGGCCATAGCTAACTTTATATATTTACCTTAGAACCTACCTAAGTCCTAGATTTACAGATTTTTACAGATTTTCTTTACGTCTGTGTTTATATTTTATAACGTAGACATACAAAGAATTCTGGTTCATCACGACTACCATTAAAGCCGCTTCAAAACCGCAGTAATAAAATAGTTTTTAAGCCGCCTCTTAGGGTTGTCTCCTTTAATTTATTTTCAATTTTCTTTCATTCCAAATTTAAAATATTTCAGTCTCTATTTATTACAAGATTTTAATACTACTGGCCCAAACAATAGAGGTATAAGGTCAAAGTTTTTTTATCTCTTTTAAATTCATGGATTTCAAAAAATAATTTCTTTGATTTTTCATAGTTTTTTCGTGATGACAACTAAGACTATGTGGTATTATCATACAAATTGCAGCAATTCGCGACCATCGTTTACAGTCAGTACACATGAGTCCACACTTACTGTAGCGGTACTGTCATGTTATTACTAAAGTACATAGCAGCCGTCGTAGGTACTAAATGGATTTTTTATTTTATATCATACTTTTAACATCTGTTAGTATAAATAGTTTGTTGAAAAATATATTACCAAAGTTATTCTGGGCGCCACATAATATTTTTGTAGGCGCATCACGCAGAAACGATAGAATAAATTGAAATAAATCTGCAGCATTCGCAGAATGTTACTGACCTTAAACTTCGCTATGGTTCAAACATAGTGCAGGCACTTAAATATAATTTACAAAAAAAATATACATATTTACAATTTTGTGACTATAGCATAATTTCATAGCAGTCAGTAGAACTCAGTATTCAATCATGTATTTTTTGAAGTGAAAACTTCTTTAGCGACTTTGAACACTTTTGTGGTATGGGTAAAAACTGTGAAACTCGCGTCAGGTCACGTGTGCTGATCGAAAAACCGTAAGACAGCTGGAGAGTAGTAAAAATGCACAACATTAATTATCAATTTTTCACTTCTGCCGGCACTCCCGAGTCCCGGAGTGCAACCCATCTTTTTATTATCTTTTGTTTTTTTAACGCATCGTATCGAGGTTCATCACTAAAAAACTCTTCCTGTTGAAATATCTTGTGTACACATCAGCCATTGTTCACACAATCAAACATCTTCACGCACAGACGTGGTAACTTTATTAATAACTTAAATCACCAAGGATATGAACAATTTACGGGCTTTGTTTAAACAAAACATGCGCCCTCTATACTTCGGCCCATGATGGACCAATAAAAGCGACTACGAACGTATAAAGAGGCATTTTCATAGATGAATGCCCTTGATTGAAGCGAGTTGTATATTTCATAGATAGCTTCATAATCATGGTAATGATCGTGATTATCCATCATGGCTCAACAAGAAGAAAGGCCTTAAAACTCTTAAGACCTTTAATTATAATGCACTCATTGTGTAAAAATTTTCACAAAACTCGATATAATAACGGCTACTTCAAGACTTTCTGAATCCTAGTACTCATTTTGAAATAATTCATTAAAACCAGTCATTAAATACGTAAAAATAATTCTAATATAATATTAACTTAAATGTACCAGCCCTAGGTAAGTATAACTGAGCCAAACGTTACGCAATGCGCGGAGATATGTGTTCCACTTACGATAGTTAAGGCTGTTCACTATCAATAGTTTGTACAAGTGTACAACGTTACAAAACTATTTGGTGGACTATTTTAACTATTTAGGGCTATAGGATATAGAATAAAATCGAATAAAATTCGCAAAACTTTTGGGTTTCATTAGTAGTTTTTAAAAAAAAAATTATTAATATAACGTACATCAAACTTAGGCCCGTATAATTTTTGGTTCCTGGGTTAAATTAGAATTAACACTGCCATATTGTTAGAATTAACAAGAGATTATATTCGTTGTTGTTTGATTGCCATCCAAGACGTAAAAATAACAATGTAAATGTTATAATCTTACATAGAATACTATAACAATGTGATTTTGATACCATATTTTAAATTAATATAGCTCTATGAACACTTCCGTGCTTTCTTAACCTTTTGACCTGTTTGGCTATAGTGACCTTTAACAAGCGGAATGTCTGGCGCACTGACCATATAAATAGTGCGCAACCAAAATACTTATCATAACCACCATTGACCATACTTATATTAATACATCATACGGTACTTAGTAGAGTATTAAATGTTTACTGGAGGCCTGATGCACACTCACACATTTAAATGATTTTAGTTAACTTGAAGTAGCTGAATAATTTAGAATCACGAACCATCGGGTGTAAATTCTACTTTTTTAATAAAAAAATATAAGAACAGTATCATAGATTCCAAGGAAAACAATCAATTTAAATCAAGTTTGAACTTTGACTTTCACGTTTATTTTTTTTTCCTTTCTAACATTACTACCCTATTAGGGTGAAGCCAAACGAGCGTTTTGTGAGTTGTGAGTCGCATAATTTCGGCTGGCAGAAATTCCGCTGCATTCAGTTACATACACATAACACAAGTCCTGTTTGATTTACACGAGCGTAATTTTGTGAGTCATGATTTGTATGAAAAGATATTTACGCGACCGAAGTTCTGCGACTCACAAATTACGCTCGTTTAGCTTCACGGCCCTATGCAGGACAGGTCACTTGCAGGGTCATTTTTATCTTCCAGTGGAGAGAAAGCTGCGGTTATCAGCTTACACAATTTATCCCTTCACTTGCTAGGCGTTGTCTGCAGACAACAGTACCAACTGCCAACTTCATGCACGTGACTACTGGTATATATTTTACCCAATGTTTTAGCTAGAGTTTAAGATCAAAAAAGAAAATGACAGAGCACAGAACAACGGCTTCAGAACACACGCAACCATTAAACTACACTACTTATTGTAATAATACACACTTAAGTATTATAAGTAAGTAATGAAAGTTGTACTTAGTGGTCCATGGAACTCTGTTAGTACTTTTATTAATCTCAGGCTCCTGCCACTTTATTTATGTACACTTACTTAAACTCTTGTTTAAGCAAGTATATTATCTAAAGGGCCTCAGTCTGCAGCCTTTATTATAGTATGGATCTCCAGACTCCAGAGTGCGCCAAAAAAGAGTTTAGTGTCCTGTGAGCACAGTTCTTATGTTGAAGTTACTCTTTTTGAGAGGTTCAAAAATTTTATAATATACATTTTGACATCCACTAGGGCTTCACACGAGATGAGAGTAAGCGAGAGTAACAAAAATCTCGTCTCGGTCTCGTCAATACTCAAAAAATTTAGTCTCGTTCAAGTCTCGATCTCATCTTGCTTAATTGTAAATAATGATTTATATTATAATTAAGAGAATAAAGAATATTTTATATGATAAAATGCATTTTTATAAATATAATATCTACTATCATCGGAAAGGTATTGATCTGAATTTATATCAGATTTTATATTTTGCAAAATATATTTTTTTCTAAGTAGACCTTTTCTGATTTATCGAATAAAAACTTCATTAAAAAAAATAACGAGACCCAAAACCAGACTCTCGGGTTGCCCTGTATGTGGTCTCGGTACTGCCCATAATATTTTCCAAAACGTCTCGTCTTATCTCGTCTCCTAACAGCGAGACGACAACGAGACAAGACGAGAAAAATCTCGCTCTCGCGTGAAGCACTAAAATCTACTATCAAACCAGAGCTGAATATAGGTTATAAGGATATCATCTCTTATAATATTTGGAGTTACCATGATATATAATATAAAAAATTAAATTACACTTAAAATATTATATTGAAATGGAGTTCTCCAAGTAGGATGTTTGGGTCTGATTTATTCCAAACCGTATCTAACCACGTTTAGCTAAGTGAATTCAAATTATCGCATCTGGTAGCATCCTGTTGAATCATCATTACGTAGTCACGCTCCGCGAACCTTGAAGTTTTCCGGGTTTTTTGCTTCTACATATTATGCCTAACATATTATATACTTATCTTTAGTACATAGTAATAACCACAATTATTCAAAATGCAAGAATTAAGTAACGTTGGAAACTACAATGCAAAAATACAAAATAATATACATTTTAAAACTGCTGTAGACGAAAAATACTTTTCTGTATTCTTACTTAATTACTTTGAAGCCTTGAACTATAGATCAAACAGAAAAACTGTTGCTTCATGCTATTTAACTCATTTTACGTCAAATCCGTTATCTACTTGTAATTGTGTGGCTATTTAAAGTTATTAAGTTATTTAACAAAAATCCTGTGAATAAATGGAATGGATCTGAAATCTTTAACCCCTTGTATTTGTCAGGGTTATAATTTATGTTAAGCCTTTACAATGCCTTTTCTTTCGAAAATATGCATATTAAGAGAGATAACACATTGATCTACAACTAACACTGAACTGACCCCGGGGATGTGCGAGACTGCCCAAGCTAACCGGCCCAAAAACCACCTGCAGTTTGTCATCAGCCATCGAACGGAGTGTCCCGGATCTCTCTAGCACAGTACACCCTCCACCACCAACCGGTCTACCTCATAATGTACCGGAACTCCACCAAAATAGGAATGCTTCGGCTAATTTACGACTAACCCACTCTAGCGCAAGTTAACCTAAGTGACTCGAAGTCTAGCTCCAGCAAAAACAACAATATCAAAGTTTATAAATATTATACCTAATTGTTGTTACACCTGTTATTTCAAACTGTACTGTTTAAATAAAATATAGAGGTAAATTATGTTTTTCTTGAACAGTGCAGTGAATAAGTGACCTACAAATTATAAGACAATTAGTGATTAACCTTCCAATGGCTGGCTTTTTGGGCTACGTAAATGTTAACTGACCTTTGTATGGTCAAAAAGACCCATCTTATGGCGACCCACTTTGGTGTTTCATCAGAGCGCTTTCTCTGTTGATGTAACGTGTCCTTTACGCATCGGTCTTGACGATTTATTAGGGGTTTTCACCAAAACGTAGACCTTGAGACACTGTCTAGGATATAAATATAGTTAAAACCATATACAGGGCATAACAAAACAAACTAATAATATTTTAGGCCTTAGATTGTATGTGTCCCCTATATAGAGTTTCCTGTGAAAGTAACAGCGCTGAAAGAGCCATTTCTGTAGTTTGTATGAGCAAGCGCCCGGCGTCATAAATTTTAACATACAAAAGTAAAAAAAAACTCTTTCAGCGCTTCAATACTTTCACGGTGATCTCTATACAAGGGACTGAAACACACCCTAAAGTATTTAATTTGTGTGTTATGCCCTGTATAACGATGAACAACGTTGTAAAGACTATAATCGGTTACAAGTTACAACAAACGAATAACAAGGTCCCGACTGAAACTGAAGTAAGATAATAAGAAAGGATACCGCCTATAGCAACATCGGATGTAGCGAAATATTGCTTAAATCGATGAATTATAGTGATGATCGGCAATAACGACCAAGTCGCTAGTTATTTTACGAAAGTATACAGTATTGTTTACTATTTATACTAATCTAAGCTTTTTTTTTTGATGCGCAGGGGAAACCCATCATGGGTCCCCCGGGTCGGGTATGTGCTCAGCACCCCGGGGGTATGTGAGACTCCTACTCACTAAAACCACCTGCTGTTCGCCTTCAGCCGTATAAAGGAGGGATATCCCGGATCTAACAAACACGGGACTCCCTCCACGACTGGCCGGTCTACCTCAAAAGGGACCGGACTTCCACTAAGGTAAGGGAACGCTTAGGCTACTAATCTAAGCTTTTTTAGTCGATGCTAATCACAGTCATTTTCATATTTGCACATCTGCAGGTACTCTACATTTCTTGCTACTTTGGCGTAAATTCTTGACTCATAACTTAAAGAAATTGCACGGCAACCGTACATTATACCCTAAATAATATAAGAAATATTAATACACTCTCTCTCTGTGTGCGAGCCTCATCATCAGACCATGATGACCATGACCAGATCAATGGCCGATTTAGAGGAGATTCTACGCGATCAAATATTTTTTGAATAATATAGTAATTTATAGATTAAGTCATATTGTATGTTATATGATTACGGATGTTATTTTAACGTATTATACAACTAGCGTATATAATATAATAATTATATATTATAAGTGGAGTGTAACTAATGCAAAGTATACACTATACAGTGTAGTGTTGTAATGCAGATCTGAAAGTATATTCAATGTTACCGCGTAATGAGAACGACTAGTGAGGGGCTGACGGACTGTCGATATAAAAAATATAATTATTTATTAAACATATTAATTTGTTATAGAAAAAAAAATATCCACAGCCGAACATATAACCTCCTCCTTTTTGGAAGTCGGTTAATAAAATAACTGATTTCCATTTCCTTATTATCAAAATTTTAATGACCTGGAATCCTCCTGTTTTAATTTAAGATTTATCTTGTATGAAGATGTAGGAAAATATGCATAGTAATTTTTGTGCGTGTGGTAAAGCTTGTAAGCCTTGTACCACTTAGTTCACTGGTAACACTCAAAATACTTTTAATTGCATGATGTCTGTCTATAATCGGAATGCAAACATGTTAGACAACGTAAACATGATTTTCCACCGTGCACGTTCTAGAGCTCTCTTTGTCAGTGGAACTTTCATCCGATAGACAATTTAACACGAACCCCACTAATTACACTAACTAAGCTAAGCTAAACTGTAATTAGCATCGACAACACCGACATTTCCCGTCCCTAATGCCTGCAGTACGCGCCGCGAACACGCTCGCAAACGTATTATTGGTTTGTATTGTACTACGTACAATCGCTAACGTAAGTTTTACGTGCACGTTTTGTAAAAATTGTCTTTGAAGAGAATATGCTATTTTGGCTAGTCTTAGATACAAGGTTTAAGGATCTAAAATTAAAAAAATATATATAAATATATATATATATATATATATATATATATATATATATATATATATATATATATATATATATATATATATATATATATATATATATATATAACCTAATATATAACCTATATATATATATTACCTAACCTAACCTAACCAGCTATAAATGGATTTTATTTGCATTTTAATAATTTATGATAAAATTTAAATAAATAAAATAATCAAGGGGGGCACCCAATTCCCATACAAAAAACACAATTTTCAGTCTATTTTTGCTCTATTGTGGTACGGAACCCTTCGTGCACGAGTCCGACTCGCACTTGGCCGATTTTTTTCGTTACGAAAACTCCCAAAAAAAACAATTAAAGACAATTAAAGCCTTAAATTGAAACGTTATACCAGCTAAGTAAATCTCCGTGTTTTTTACGGAAATGACTCATCAGCCATAATGTAACGCTTAACGATATGCAAAACACATTAGCTTTTAAACTATAAAGATTTAATCGGTTTTGATGATAATTTATTGATCTATGAAGATGATTTTGCTTAATAAAATACATTTAGTAAATTTTTTACTAGTAAAACTTTAATATTATTTACAAAAGGATTTTTTACCTCGGTATTTATTAAGATATCCTAAGCAAATCTAAACAAACAAAATAAATCAATTCAGAAGTCTAACATAAATTTTTCAAAGCCTTACATTCTATAATTATTATTACTACTTCGTTATCGCTTTTCGTTAATATTATGTTGAAATTAAAACGAGCTTGTAAAGACTGAAAATTAAAAAATAATAACTACTTTTTGATATACCAATTACCAACATATTATAGGTTAATGTAAAAGTAATATTACCATACTAGCTGTCCCGGCAAACGTTGTTTTGCCATTTAAAGTATTTCTACTTCATTCGTTGATACAAAATCTTACCCCCTCTTTTGTCCCCTAAGAGGGGTGGGGGGTGAGGGGGGGGGGATTTTATCAACAGATGTAAAGTTGGAAAACACAGTTAATAATATGAAGTAAGTCCAAGAAAAAAGTTTGATACAAAATCTGACCCCTTCTTTGGTCCCCTTAGAGGAGTGGGAGGGGGGATTTTTATACACCAGATGTTGAGTTAGAAGAAGACAAACACATCTGCGAAAACCGTATGCAAATCGGATCAGTAGTTTTCGTGTTAAAGAAAAAAGTTTGATACTAAATCTGACCCCTCTTTCGTCCCCTTAGAGGGGTGGGGGGAAAAATTTTTATACACCACACATATACAGATGTTAAGTTGGAAGAAGACAAATATACCTGCGAAAACCGCATTCAAATCGGATAAGTAGTTTTCGTGTGATAGTGAAACAAACATACAGACAGACAGACAGACAGACAAAAAACTAACCACATTTTTGGCTTCTATAGCGATATAGTGACACCCTCCGCTTATCATTTTTTAAATATCTTTAATGTACAGAATTTTCATTTCTACAGTTTTATTATATGTATAGACAATAATGTTTTAAATAAGCCTTCTCTACACGAGTGTACGCACTGGCACAAGGTTGTCTTACGTCACGAACGTTTTCGGCTGTACACAGCTTTTAAAGTTCCGTTACCTCTATTGTTAAAAGCTCTAGATTGGACTTTGATAATTGTTTCAAGTTTTTGCTTAAGCTGCGTGTCGAAATCGACAAGTTTTTTTCTATGTAGATGATAGACGGGATAAAAACAATTTTACAAGATTCGTAGCAATCAGATAATATTTTGTATTAGCTGTTAATGGGTCCCTCGATAAATAAATACACTTTTCAGTCTGAAACTTTAAACTTACACCTCCCTTCGGACGCACAAAAATATAACGTGTCCTTAGAGAACGTATTAATATCAACCTTACGTATTAAATCTACCTTAGGGCTACTTTTAGTCACGCCGACAGCGCATAGTCAGCGCTCACGGCCCGCGATGAAATTCCAGAAAGCGTTTTTGAATAACGCGTAGGTACTAGTCACACGCTCACAACTCTACATGGCGCAGTTTCGGCTTCATATGGTATTCTATCAACAGTATTCTGTTCTCATCTCCGGGCAGGGGCGCCCGTTACTCCCTCTAGTTCCCTCTGGGTCGTTTCCAAAGAAGCGCCGCTCAAATTGTTGACTACCATAGTGTTTCAAACAGCCTGGAGTCTGGACCCCTTGGGATGTAGCTTTAATCTGCATCCTCTCGGTTGTATCATGGGGAGTGCTCTGAGGAATTGTTCGGAATCATACGTTCTGCAACTTTTCGCCATCGCCCCACGCGAAAAATATACCATCCTCATCACCTTGACGAGTGACAATCTTCCACCGTGTGCTTTTTGCGGAACTTTCTGCTACGCACTGTACAACTCTGGAACGAACTGTCACCAGCACTATTTTCGTATTAATACGACACGCAAACCTTCATGTAGAGAGCGTATTCCCCTTGAAAGGGCCTGAAACGTACCTATTACAGCTCTTCTACTCTACAGTGCGACGGGCCAATCAGCCTAAGTGTTAAAAAATAAGAAAAATATAAATTGTTTTTTTTAGTTAACAGCGGTTTTATAGGTTATGAAACATAATGAGTATTTAAGGTAGGCCAGTAGCGGCGACGGCTGCGCGGGCGCAGGGCGGAGGTCGTCGCGCGCCACCACGTTACCATGTCACCCGGAGTGAGGTCAACCATATTGACAGTCAACTACGTGATCACGTCTGTCATTAATTTAGCGTGTGTTCCGAAAACAAACGTTCCGAAAAAGGGTATCATGGACGAAAATCCCATAACCTAATAAGTAATAACCTTTAATTTTTTAAATTAATTGCAGGAAATATAGGCCTATATTTCAAGCTAATGTAAACAATAAAAAATCACCTACTCTACATCTAAAACTAATAAACACTTGCACTATATTCTTACCTTTGCGTTTGCGAAAACGGAGTTCACACAGACGGACAAAGGCACTATGGGAATATTGTGAAATTATGACTTATATCGTTTCGCCACGCGCTCGTTGTAATTTATGTAATTATAGCGTATCATTGTTCCGGGTTAAGGCCTCTTGGCCGTTTAATGGTAACGTTTAATGGTATATACTTTTTTAAAGTGTCAATGATAAACGGCGACGACGACAAAATATAGTCTATACGATAAACTGGATACGTGCACCTGCCACCAACAAAAGTTTTTGTTGGGGTGCCGACTGCAGAACTTTAAACAGCTCGAAGCTGATGTGTTTTTATTGATCCTTGTCTTTCCGACTTTCTATCTTTAAATATCTTTAAACGAGCAATTCTTATATAAGTATAATATTATATAATTGAAATCTCGGAATCGGCTCCAACGATTTTCATAAAATTTAGTAGGTATATATGGGGTTTCGGGGGCGATAAATCGATCTAGCTAGGAATCATTTTTAGAAAATGTCATTTCATTCGTGTTTTATCGAATACCGAGCAAAGCTAGTATTTTATTATGTGAATACGTTACCTCTTTTGTAAGGGTTGGACTGAAAATGTACAAATGAAATGTACAATAGTCAATACCTACGTCTTAAACAAATTTCGGATAACATCCAAGTTAATAATAAATTAAATAAGCTTCAAATTTTATTTGTAGTAAAAAACAATAAGGGAACTAGGTTAATTTTACAATAACAGTTTAAAAATATCTTAAGCAATACCCAATAAGTATAGTCATCAATAAATCATCATTGCACATAGTGTTAAACTGTGTTTCATCTTACAACAGTCGATTTTAACTGTTACGATCTTCGTTTAAGGTTGGACCGTGGGACGTTATTGCCAAAATATTATTTTCCTAGATCATCATTAACATCTCTAGATACTAACAGTAAACAAAGCGATTGTTAATCATTAAATAAGTAAAAATAAGCACATAAAGTTTTTCATTATTTCCTTGATACTTATTAAATTATTGTAACCCAGCTAGAGTTTCCATAATAATATTAAATAACTATGTAATATCGGGTGCAAGAGAAAAGAAGATCGCCCTACCAGATAAGCACTCGAAATTGCATCAAAATTGGTTCTACCGTTACAGAAGGGTTATCAATAAGCGATAGTTAAAAAAACTAAAAACACGCTTTTTATATAAAGCGTCGGTTACAAACAAACATACAAACATAGAAATTGAAAAATGGAATAATTATATCAAATTAGTGTATTGTCATCGGTCCTCGATAAATCTACAAAGTTTGAACGAAATCTGGCTGTTTAAAGTGGGTCAAAATCGCGCCCAAAGAAGTCGGTTACAAACAAAATATATACAGGTGAAGCTAATAAAAAGCGTATAAAAAATACCGTGACGCGAGAATTTTATGCATAAGATGTACAACGTTTTGACTAATCTTCCTAATCTTTTTCGCATAAGTCCGTGCCCTGGAATTTAAACATGTGCAATAATCAAATAATGATGACAGAGACTAATATTCAAATGTCAAGAAGAATAGACACCATTAGAGTACAAAAATAAGACCTTTAGAAGACCTCGGAGCGGCCTCACCGTGTCAACTATTATATAAGTTTTAACAAGTGTATGTCTGTTTCCTATTTATATATTGAATAATTCTTACATAAGTAAGGTTAAAATGTGTGAATGTATGATTGTGCTAAGTGTTACGTTTGGCTCTAATAAAGTATACCCGCATCCGTAGTTGTGTTATTGTGGTGTAGGTGGCCAATGACAAATTTGTAGTTTGTAGAGTTTGTAGTTTAAAGAGGAATGTAGTATTATGGCCTCTGTGTGGATGATATTTTCAGATATAAACAATACTTTAAGATACGAATAAGATACTTTTGATCTAGTGTAGATCATGAAAGTCGTGTTATATTATTATAGGTAGCTAGATAGTTGATAATAACTAGCTATTAGGATTAGGTGATCCTATAGCACTATACAAAGATCGGTGTGTACCTACCAATGTATAAAAGTTACTATAAGTAAGTTGTAATAATAT
Organism: Plebejus argus; assembly: GCA_905404155.3. Classification (NCBI taxonomy): domain Eukaryota; kingdom Metazoa; phylum Arthropoda; class Insecta; order Lepidoptera; family Lycaenidae; genus Plebejus; species Plebejus argus. Next base: position 16,998,455 of record FR989929.1, on the reverse strand, counting down.
GAATAACAGTTAAAAGTAACCAACACTCGCACGTCAGATGTCTGAAAGAATAACTGTAAAAATTAACGCGAAAATCTTAGAAGACATCCTAATTTTTCATTGTGTTCTTAAACAATTAGTAAGGATAACTGTGAAACTAACACAAAAGTCACAAACCCATAGATTTATGAGGCTTTTAGCCTTTCCTAGCGTGGAATGCCAATCATCTGTCGTACAAAGATATGACGTCATTCTCCGTGACATCCTTTACAAGAGCGTTTATGACTTACTGAGGGCTATTACGTAATACAGCCGATATTGCAACGAGGCTTTGACGTGTATCCGCTCAGAAATACAAAAAGATCTATAATTATTATTGATCTTTTTTGTACTTCTGAGAATTCCAAGAATAGAGAATATCACGCAACGGCCGGAACAGAGCGCGCTACCAGCTCATACAGTAAAATATAATCCGACAAAATCCGACATGTTGCACACGTCATATTGACAGACACGTTGTCAAACGTCGAATAAAACTTTTTTTTACTGTCTATGTTGGTGCTGCCTCTAGCGTGAAAATATTTATGTCCCATGTATAATGTCTATTGTATTTCTTGGGATTTTGATAATTTTAGGGAGGATAAGGTTTATAATCTAGAGGGCCTAGACAGGCGGCAAACGATTATCGTAAATGCTAACGCTAACGCCACAAAATGTATGGCATTTAACATTAGTATTCTCTAGCGAAGCGATGACTACTGTCAAATCGCATACATTTTGTGGCGTTAGCGTTAGCGTTTACGATAATCACTTGACACTAATAATTATTGTCGACTAGGGCTATCTATAGGGGATTTCCAAAATAGTTTTAGCGAACTTAAGGTTTTATGAGTTCTTCAGACCACAATAATCTGTAACTTAGCAAAAAGTCCGAGTTTAAGCACAGTAGGTGTCCCAAATAGGGTTCCATAAAGCGAATAATATTTGGTGTGTTTTAAACGTTTTGCAACTCCCTTTTAGGGTACCGTACTCAAAGGGTAAAAACGGAACCCTGTTACTGAAATTTCGATAATCTGTCTGTCCGTAATTTTATCTAGATTATATTGTTAGAGGACTAAAACTCTAAGTAGTAGATCTCATCTTAGAAAATATAGAGTCGGAACTTGAGTCCTACGAGGAAGGGAAGCCAGATTCGCCAAGCTAAGTTGGCGCCGCGCTGTTAAGAATATGTTTCCAAGTGGCAAACAGATTTTGGTAAGCAAAATATATTCGAATCGATGTACAAACATATTTAGGATGTTAAATAATTTATTGTGAAGTTTTTAAAATGAAAACTTAAAGATTTATCAAACCTCTCCAGCATCCTGCAGAAATTGCAACATTAAAGTAAATTCTATTTTCTAAGAACCATCTATGCTTCAACTATAGGTATGACATAATACCATGAACACATAAACGACAATCATAAAAATTATTTAAAAGCCCATTTGTGTACATTATGTACAACAATGTACACTATGCCTTATTCAAGCAATTAAGTCCGACCTTAGTTTTGAACCGAGGACAAATCAGCAGATATAAAAGATAATAAACCATATTCTTAATGTCATGAAGTTCAATCTTGTATGAAGGAATTAAAAAATCGGATGCTGTGATGACAAACGAAATTAATCAGTAATGATATACAATTAAGGTTTAATTTTAATTTTAAGCTGGTGTATTTTGCCATGACTCGAATGTTCGCAAATAGTAATATCGAGATAAAGTAAATAAAGCAAAATACATAACTTGAAAAGATATCATGCCAATAAAAATGAGCTTAAATTACAGCGAGAATATTAAAAATTTAAGGGTTAAAAGTTCACTGCCTTAATGCTTTCAGTTTCATTTTGAGGACCAAATCTTATAATAATTTTCTCTTAAGGGCCCGGGATACCCTCGAAATTTTCATACATTCTTAATACCAAAATCATTTTCTCATACGAAAATATTTAACATGTTTGAGTTATTTTTCAGCTTAAGATAGTAATTACCTAGGGTCCTGAACAAATTTTTTTTACAAAATATTTAAATACTAAAAAAATTTTTTGTGTTTAAATATTTTTTAGTAAATTTACTACTAAATATTTAAACACCAAAAAATAGACAAAAACACTAAAAAATATATAAATAAATAGTAAATTTACTTACTACAAAATATTTAAACTTTAAAAAATATTTTTTATTATTTAAATATTTTGTAGTAAATTTACTATTTATTCATATATTTTTTAGTGTTTTTGTCTATTTTTTGGTGTTTAAATATTTAGTAGTAAATTTACAAAAAAATATTTAAACTCAAAAATTTTTTTTTAGTATTTAAATATTTTGTAAAAAAAATTTGTTCAGGACCCTAGGTAATTACTATCTTAAGCTGAAAAATAACTCAAACATCTACACTACTATTATAAAGAGGAAAGATTTGTTTGTTTGTTTGTTTGTTTGTTTGAGTCGAATAGGCTCCGAAACTACTGGACCGATTTGAAAAATTCTTTTGCTATTGGAATCTTACATTATTTCTGCTGAACATAGGCTACATTTTATTTTGGAAAAAAGTAGGGTTCCGTAAGATATTTGAGTTTTTCGGACGCAAGGTGTAAAAAATCAGCTAGAAAAGTTACTTATTTTGCGTACGCTGCCTAAACTATAAAAGATAGAACCATGAAATGTTCTAAGTAATTGTAGATCTTATAAATATCTACAAAAAAGTCCGCGACACACTATACCTATCTATGTCGAGTGAGGCGCAATAACCATTTATTTATTTAAAAATCCTGAATTTTTTTTGGACTACATTTAAACGGATATATTTTACTCACGCTATTAATCCTTATCAAAATAAATTATTTTATCACTAAGTACAGTTTATGTAGATAATATTTGGTCTTTGAATGATTAAAATTGGACGTTTGGTTTTGAAATTATGGCGAAATTAAAATATTACGATAGTGGGCGTCACCAAAGCGCGTGCGGGAGGAAGAAAATATTCTGTTGTAGAAATGAAAATTCTGTACATAAAAGATATGAAATGACACCCGAAATTACACCTTTGTCACTACATCGCTATAGAAGCCAAAAATGTGGTTAGTTTTTTGTTTGTCTGTCTGTCTGTCACTGTCTGTCTGTATGTTTGTTCCAGCATCACACGAAAAATACTGATCCGATTTGAATGTGGTTTTCGCAGATATATTTATCTTCTTCCAACTTAACATCTGGTGTATAAAATTTTTTCCCCCCACCCCTCTAAGGGGACAAAAGAGGGGGTCAGATTTTGTATCAAACTTTTTTCTTTAGCACGAAAACTACTGATCCGATTTGCATACGGTTTTCACAGATTTGCATACGGTTTTCACAGATATATTATATTTGTCTTCTTCCAACTCAACATCTGGGGGGCTATTATGAGCTTAGCCCTATTAGCCCCCCTGGTGTATAAAAATCCTCCCCCCCACCTCCCTTCTCAACCCTCTCTGGGGACCAAAGAGGGGTCAGATTTTGTATACAACTTTTTTCTTTAGTGGACTTACTTCATATTAGGTATTAACTGTGTTTTTCAACTTAACATCTGGTGTATGACCTTCCCCCCCACACCCTCTTAGGGGACAAAAGAGGGGGTAAAACATGTATCAACTGATGATGTAGAAAATATACTTGGCAAAACAACGTTTGCCGGGACAGCTAGTGTTAAATATTTTCGTATGAGAAAATGATTTTGGTATTAAAAGAATGTATGAAAATTTCGAGGGTAACCCGGGCCCTTAAGTTGAAGTTTCGCTATGCGTTTTAGCATCATTCTTCGAGACTCTAGAGTCTAGGATATTATGCTAAAGCAACGTACAATCGAAAAACATCATACTCCTTCTGGCGTAATCAGGTAAAACTACTAAAATACTAGTAGTAGTACTAGTCCTGCTGTTTAAAGCAATGACATGAGCCCACTCTATCAATATTAGACACAGACCTTGTACAGTATGACTAATTTCTGAACCAACTTTAACGATTTCAACTAATTTATTTTTGTGCGTTTGTTGACATTTCCACAATAGGCTGTTTTAATATTTATGTACCAATGAGAAAATACAATAATCACTTTTAATACTCTCCTAAATGAATTAATATTCTGATCATTGTAACATAGTAGCCATCATGAGTATGTATATTTACAAAAGTTTGGACTGCATAATTATTTCGGAAAAATCTGTAGCCAAAAGTTGAAAATTGTACAGGTAACCACAATAATTGGAAACCTGATGCTTGTATCTTTTCGAAAGCATTATAGATTTTTGAAAACACAATCCTATTCTTTCGATTAGGTTTTATCAGAGAAGTTGATTCCTAAATCAGTGTGTCCTAAATGAGTGGCAGTCTTCCACGGTGCGTTTTTCGCGTAATTTTCTGCCGCGCACTGTAAAACCCTGGAACGAACTGTCACCAGCAGTATTTCCGGACCTATATGACCTACAAACCTTCAAGAAAAGAGCGTATTCCCTCTTAAAAGGCCGGCAACGCACCTGCAGCTCTTCGGATGTTGCGAGTGTCCATGGGCGACGGTAGTTGCTTACCATCAGGTGACCCGTATGCTCGTTTGCCCCCTTATTTAATAAAAAAAAATCCTTGGCACATGGCGGACCTAAGCAATTTGGTCGCGTTAAGTCAAACCCATCCGACCGATCACAGCTGACATTGAATTAACATAAGCCGACCACATGACGAAGGTCCGTCAGCTATCTAGAAAACAATTTCCTCGATGGTACATTTAAATGAAAGATAAAGAACCTTTAAATTCAACGTCAGTTCGATACCGACACCATACAGGAGCTTCAAATGAGAGACTCTTAATAAATTCAGTTACACCCATTCTTGTTTCGCTGAGACTGACCCTTATGGTCTAAATTGTGATAGGTGCAGATGATTATTGCAGGTTATTAGTAATCAGGAGAAAGTGTGGACAGCGACTTATTAGTGCAAGTCTTTTATTTTCTCCTGATCACTAATCACCTGCACTCGCACTAATCAAAGTGAATACAGGCCCTTAATTAAAGACGAGAAGCATGTATGGGCCTTAAATGTCACACTGACAACACATAAATCACACAGGTGTCTCAACAAATAAGCCACGAGACCATCGCTCGTAAGATTATGCAAGGAGACGAATTGGCCAAGAGAGGTCGGGATCGAACCCGGTACGGCGCGGCAAGGGCAGGCGCGGGCGTAACCTTCACTGAGCCTACGTGGCTTACGGATTATCTTCTTATCTATACATATAATAAAATCGTAGGAAAGTCAATTCTGTACATTGAATATTTTTGAAAAATAATACTTGGGACGTGATCTACAATCGATATGGAAGCCAAAAATATAGTTTTTAGAATTTTTGTCTGTTTGTCTGTTTGTCTGTTTGTCTGTTTGTCTGTATGTATGTCCGGGATAAACTCAGAAAGTACTGAATGGATTTACTTCAAATTTTGCACGAATATTATATAGAGGTCGGGTCAACACATAGGCTATATATTATGACGATATCACCTAGGGCGGGGGGAGGGGCTCAAGTTTCAAAATTTTTAGTTTTTTGCTCATATCGCCAAAACGGTGCGTTGTAGAGAGAAAATGTCCGGTACGTAATGAAAGCCCATAAATTTCTCCTTCACACTTTGTATCTATCTTCACTCCTTGCCATGCTATGAGCTTTTGTCTATCTTTTCTATACAAATTTCGAGTATCGTTTGATTAACATGCTGGGAGCTTTGGCATCGGTCTTTTATTGGGGGGGGGGGCTTCGCCCCCCCCAACCCCCCCCCCCTACCTCCCCAAATTTTGCTTCAAACAAAGCGGTGTTGCGGCGTTATACATCTTTTTTAATACAAAGTTAAAAACTAAACTACACATACGGTTTTCCAGTGTCGTTTGTTTTGGGGGGGCTGCGCCCCCCCAAACCCCCCCCCCCTTATTCCTTATGAAACTTTTGTTCGTAATTAAAAGGTATCGTGGAGTTTGTATTGCGTCTTAATTATCCTTTGTAGGAACAAACTAAGTCATCTATACATAATATAATAAAATCGTAGGAAAGTCAATTCTGTACATTGAATATTTTTGAAAAATAATACTTGGAACGTGATCTACTATACTAACGCGGACGAAGTCGCGGGCAACAGCTAGTTGCTAATACGCGAGGCTGCGATATATATGCTAATGACAGTTTACATGACAGACACACTATTATATTATAATATATTATACAATTTTTCTGTTGATCTAATCTAGACGATATCTAAAATTATTATGTTTAAAGTAACTAAAATTTATAATTCATATAAGGCAGTATACTGTACTCTGTAATGTGTGTATAGTTTTGGTAGTGTAGATAATATATCACTTATATAATATATAGAATTGACATAAACTAGCATCGTCTAGTAAATTTTATATTAATTCATTCAATCAAATATCCACAGGGTAAAAAGTATATTAAAGTAATCTAGTAGTCGAGAAATTTCGCTCCATTCATTCATTATCTAACCGCAGAACCTAAATCAAGTAACTATTAAGCAATTCCTTTAAGTAAAAGCACAATCAGAGCGAAATGTAGACCACCAGAACAAAAAGGCTGCAAGAATTTATGTCACAGAAACACTTGTTGCCATATTTGACACATCTCAATTCGTATTGACATTTATAGAACAAAGATAAATTACGTTATGTTACATCGATTTTAGCTAAACGCCCAGTAAAAGTTGTTTTACCTTCTGCAAAAGTGACATTAGCGTTAGATAACGCTGGAATTACTGACACGAATATAGGACCTAGATTTGAAAAAGGCTAAATTATGTAACACTAGTAAGTTGAAGTAGAAGTAGAATAGAGAAACAAAGGCCTGAGCAAGCGAGATGTCTCTATCAGTAACACTGCATGGTAAAAAGAGATGTGTGATACATGACAGCAGAACTCTTTTTTTGACGTCCAGTTGGCACATATCGGAACGTTGACAATTTAATCTTATAGAATTTATGTTCAATCATGCTTGTGTAAGTATATACCATTGAGATACTATAGCAGGAGAGAGCCTTATATCAGTGTACAAGCGTCAAAACCGTGTAATGTTATGTCCTACTTACTAGGACATAACAAAGGAGTCGGTATGCATATTTCATGTAATAAAAGTGATAATAAAGGTTTTTATTGAACATTTTATGCTAGATATTGTTGAGTTCTATGGTTCCGCTAAATTATAAACCATAAGAATGGCCAAAGAATGCCTCAAACACGTGGATTTAACATTAAATGCGTAAGTTTTGAACAACGTTTTTTGGACTTTTCAATTGGTATTTTTGTAAGCTAAAAAGGATAATATTTAAGTTTAATAATCCCTTATTCGTGCTATGTAAGGCATTAGTGCTAAAAATGTCACATTAATTACTAATTTGACTACAAAAGTTGCATAGCTTTTTACGTGTGTTTACGGATTCTCATTACTTGAACTATAGTTTATCGATATCATGAACTAATAGACTTTCTTTTCTGGATTTAAATGTGCTTCGAAATGATCGACAAACAGAAATATTCAAGAAAATAAACGCACACTACTTGTATGAAAATAAGCACAAAATGGCCACGCGATGACGGGCTAAGACTACATCTACCTATATATCCTTAATCTGTGGTATATACGTACACATATTTTTACATACAGATGAAAACCAATTTCAGTTTCGTTTGACAGCACGAGATTGTTGCTCTATTCCGCTAGGTATATTAACTTAATTGGCTGAACACTAGGTTTTACTTAGCTTTAATAAAATGTCCACTAGTGCCAGGATTAAATATAATGCTGCATCAGATTATATCGAGATGTATCTCCCGTTTAAATGTGAATGAGTATTTGACTATCGATTGGGAAGAATCTGGATACAAGGGCTAGGAAGGAGTCTGTCAATTCTGTAGTACTGTCTATCAAGCCAAAGCTTTAAACTTCAGTGGACCATGCTAAAAGGCAGACGTCAGTAAAAGGAAGACGTAAAGGAATCTAGTTAAACTATGTCGGAAAATATTATTTTTCACATTTTCAGTGCGATGTTGCATTTGATTTAAACATAATTATAATTTGAGTAATAAATAATCCTTATGTATATGACTATATAAGATTATTTTTATCTTCATAAAAAATAATAATAGTAATTTCCATCGACCTTCACAAAGCTAATAACTACGGAGATACCTACCTGCAAGTATTTGTATGACGTAATACTTATGATTATTATAATATTAAGATATTATATCCTCTTTTATATTGTGATATAAAATTAATATTAAAATATGTAATCATACAGTTATCAATTACATACTACAGCAGAAGCAATGATCATAGCATGTCAGCTCTAAGAACTTTGTTAAAAAAGCTTTTAACGTTACATTCATACTATCTCTAGAGTCTTATAGTTACATCAATTAGTTAGCTCTCTATTTATAAAAAGTTGTATCATAAATAATGTAAAGACTTAAAAATCAAATTTAAGTGTAGTCTCTACTCTCTACATGAATTCCCAGTAACGAAAAATAACTACGATCTACAATATAAAAATATATTTTCTTTAAAAAAAATTCCTTTACGAATTTTATTCGTAGCCGAGTAGGTGTGCTAAGTAAAAGATTTGGGCACTGCTTACACCGAGGAAGAAGCCTAAAAATTTGTATCGCAACAGCATTCCTCCGAGTCAGAATACCTCTCTTCGTGTGGTTTATTTGTATCACCTACAGCAGACTACCAGGAAACCATAGCGCGGTGCAGTCGAATAAGTCAAGGTCTCTCCACCCGCACCGCGCCGCCCACGGCTGACGTCACCCCACACCAGAAGGCTGATATCGCCATTTTGTTTTAACACCTAGCAGTTCATTTATTTCGTTTTTTTTAAGATATTTAAATTTGATAGCCAAGTGAAGGAAGTACCCAAATCAGTGATTTAGGAGGAGTGAAAAATCTGGGTATCCAGATTTTTCACTCCTCCTAAATTTCACTCATACAATGTTTCATGGCCTTTTTGGCGCGGCCTCTCGAGTGATTTTATTAATTTATCAGACAAGAAAAAAAATATAATCTTTATTATGAGGATTCTCCCAAATCTACCTGGTTGTTTCTTTAAATCTTTTTTCGGGCGATTCTTCTCGTAATTACAAAATATTGCCAAGATTGGTAGAATCATTCAATCGCTATCGTTTCTAATCGATTTAGGAATTTTGGTCATTATTTGTACAAACTAGGAATTCATAATTATAAATTATCATTTATGCAATTTTCAATATCAGTTATTAATACTTAATATATCGGTTAAGTATTACTAGAGCCTTGATACTTTCATAATTCAAGATGATGTGCAAACGCAAGACTAAAGTAATGTAATAGACTGATGTAACACGCTTTTAAGATGTAGGTGTTGCAAATTGTAAATGTCAGAATTTAGATGCTAATTTTGGCTGGCTTTTATTCTAGACTAGGTTTTTCCCGCGGCCCAACGTGGGCTAGTAAATATTTAGATGGCAAGCTATAGCAAAACAGTAGAATTTGGTTTTAGTTTATATTGAGTTCTTCCGTTCAGCTATGCTGCCTAAATATATTATACGCAATTCACAAAAGCACTCTATCTTAACTTACATCGAACAGAACCTATATAATCGCTGAAAACTTTACAGTTCATAAAATAATTTTCGCAGATGAAAGCGTCTTTAAACATATCTGTATTTTACATACTTATCAGTTTATTTGTATATAAACCTGATTTTTCCAGAATGTCATTATTCCAGACTTCATTAACATCAGTAAGTATCAGTATTACCGGATGGTTCCCATGATTTTAGATATAAGCCTTCCTCTTCATACTAATTAACGATTTCATGCGAGGTAAAAAAAAACTTCAGCTATGCCATGCCGCCTTTCGCTCCGGTTCTTATGATCAGTGCTTTCCTGATATCTCATAATTACAATAAGTTACGTTCTAAAGGATGACATTTATATCATTCTTACATTGAACTACAGCTATGTAGGAAATTAAAAAGGAGCAGGGCCTTATTCTTGTTCCTCGAACCACTTGCTGTTTCACTCGTGCGTGCGACAGCAAAATATGTACCATCCAAGAAATTGATTCATAGGTAGATGGTCAGCTAAGTTTGACCAAATTACGTAGTTACGCCATCTGTCTATCAACTTCTCTGATAGTACATAGGCCAGTTTGCAATAGAAGCGACTTTAAAGGTATAAAAAACGAATACCACAGCTCAGGCAAGATTCTCTAGCCTCAAATATGGCACCGATCGCAAATTCGCAAGCTGTCTCACGCTTCAGACAGTAGAAACGCGATTGAGACTGCCAGCAATCGAAGTAACCTTCGAAGAACGAGAATCGGGTACTTGCATTTAATTGGATAAAAAATCGATAAGCACAATGATTGATCCTGGTTAGCAGTACTGACAAGCAAGTTAATTAGGAGCAGCCAATTACTGCGACTGATCTCGTACTTACAAGTGATTACTAGCAATCCTTCCATCATTAAAATATATTCTTTTATTTTCGATAAAAAATAATGTTACGTTTAAGAAAGCCTAATTGGGACTTTTTAATTATTTTTCCTTGTTTTATTGTTCGGTTCTAAACAGTAAAAAAATATTATATTTCTACGACTTGTAGTATGTCAGGAGATTCAGGAAAGAAAGAAAACGGTAATATAATATTCTTATACCTGAAAATTCGCGTATCTTTTCTTTTTTAAAGTTGCTTTGAAATGTTAGGTATTATCAATACTTTGTATGATTGTTAGGATGTTAAAACCTAGTTAAAACAAATCCTTTTTTTTGTTTTAACCCCCTAGTGGCAAGTAACAAAAATCGTGATAGACATAGATATTATGATATTCGACTAAGTTAACCTTATTAGACTTTACTACCGGAAGTCAAATACTTTTGTGCAACCGACATTTCAATTCAGCAATGAGTGAGGTGTCGAAATTGATCGGGAGTAGTCAAATAGTGAAGTGTTTCATTAATATGCTTCAGGGTTTTCTTGCAACGGTCATATGTTTAAGGGCTGATTTTCAGGGCTACTATCACCAGATTTTCTCCCTGCAGGCTTAGCATGGTAACCATAGAAATGGTTTCTATCTACGGAAGTATAGACAAAGTGACAGTTAGGCAAAGGAAATCCACCATTTTGGCACTAAAATATGTCAGTATTTTTTCTCCCGTTTCTAGTGTTGTTATGCTAGGCTTGCTGGACCGGCAGCACTGTATCAATGTAAACACAATGCTGGCGTCCACTGCTCTACCAATATAGATCTTAATGCAATCCTTACGTTCTTTACTTCTGTCGACCTTCGAACAAAGGTATGTATTTTTTTCTAATAAAGACAGTAGTAAACAGTTATAGAGCAATTGCAAAATACTTGGTTCGTTCTTACGCTTTTTTAATTAAACCTTCGATAGGTGAAATGAGTTAAATAAGAAGCAAGAGAGTTCTCTTAAACTCTACAACCATAGACCATTTTGCTCTAACTGACAATATAATCCTTTTTTAACCGACTTCAAAAAAAGGAGGTTATCAATTCGACGCGTATGTATGTAATATTTCCAGAACTGCCCAGTTTTTGTTTATGTTAATCTATAACAGCTTCTGAACAAATGTGCCAAATTTCAAAAGTGTATGTATGTATGTCTGTATGTATGTATGTTTTTATGTTTGTTCGCGCATATCTCCGGAACTACAAGTTCGATTTAAGTGATTCTTTTTTTATTGTACTAGGTATTGTTCAACTTAGGGAATAGTGCAAGTTTCATCAAAATCGGTTCAGTTGTTTTGGAGATAGGAAGTTTTAATTCTCAATTACGTACAATTTTGAAGTCGGTTTTATCTTTTTAAATTACAGTTAGTAAACTTTAACGATGACTATTTTTTAAAATATCAATATTTTCTTTTAAGACTATGAGCAACAAGGAAAATTTATTATTTTCCCAGGCTGAACTTGTGACAGGTCTAGCACAAGTGGACCACAGGGTGTTTTAGAGTCATGCGAAAAATATCGTTCACAGGGGGTTAGCTTTTTGACGGCTACAGTTTATCTATATTATGTCACATCCGTTGCAAATAGTACCAATCTGCGGGCGTTATTAAGTCAGTATTACGCTAAAAATGCCTTCAATACAGCTCTACATTTGGGTGATCACAGCAGAGTAAAGAGTGACCGGAGCCAATCGTCGAGGTCGCGTGATTCATTTGTCTTAATTATTTTATTACAAGACAACTTATGATTTTATGAGTTGGCCCCAATGGCTATACTGCTAAAGGATTTTCTATCCTGGACTTACGTAAGGATAAGAAGGGTTCTTAGTAAGTAACATACGGTAATTTTATTAAATTTTTTACGCTATATGCTAAAAACGACATTTTGTTCACAATATTGGAATAAAGTCTTGGTCATAATATAAAGGCGGAAATTATAAAAATAATCCTTGAATTAACTTGTGTCCAAAACACAGTAGATTTTGATTATGCTAAAAATTCCTACTTTTTGTTCTTATTCTCATAATAAACACTCTGATAAGTCACATAAACTTACCTAACAAGGATTCAAGATACTGAAATAAAACAAAACAACATACCTTAATAAAACCTTATTTTAAACACAAAACTGACTCGAGCGCCTCCGCTCGCAAGGTTCACACAACACACGTCCTTATGCACATCGAAACAAGTATCACATTGAAACTACACTGGCAATTTAAAAGAGTTCACATCCTTGGCGATATTTTCGATGATCCAAAACGTGACATTTGAAAATCGAGTTTTAAATCGCAGTTAATTTGTTCGTTGTCGTTTGTTCGTTGACATAGCGACCGCGCCGAGCGTCGGGCTGTTACTGGCGCTGCGCAGGCGCACCGACCGGTTTGAAGCAAGAAGGCTGTATCGATTTTTTGCTACAAAAATCGATGTTCCAAATAAGAGGATGATGTCAGGACTCGCCGTAACGGCGTTTATGGACGAATATTGCCATCTTCGTCTGCTATATTTTATAATGATATATTCGAGGTGTCTAGTGGGCTGAACAGATTAACGACAATCACTTATCCTTGATATACAATGTAGTGATAAGATTCTTAATTTAATAATATTTGGAATATTCCTTGCTTAATAGGTGTGTTTTTGTGGAACATGCGCTTCTGAAGATGAAAACGCTGTGAAAGTGTAGCTATACAAGAAATAAATAAAATAATGATGTTTCTTATTAAATTATTCGTTAAATACACAATAGATATTAAATGGGTACTAATAATATGTACAAGAGCTCTAAGGCTCATTAAAGCTATTGTAAACTTTACCTTCATTAAAAAAACTTCTCTGAAACAAGTGCAATAAAAATATTTCTCTAACGCTGAATTAAATTAAATTACCGTCTCCCTTTTTTGCAAATAATTAGACGAACATTAAAAAATGTGCCAGGCGATTTAAGCCCTTATCGTACTTCAGATAGAGATCAGGACAAAGCCAGTAAAATAATATAAAAGTAATTCAACGTGTCCACGCGTCTTCTAAGAATAACTTCGGTAAAAAGGTGCCTTTTCACTAGGGAAATTATCGCACGACAATGTTGAGTAATGGCGATAATCCAAGAGTAGAGACTACTTATGTCTTAACTACTGGTAGTATACACTATTCAGTTAAATGAAGGCGAAGGATTTTTAGAAAAATGTGAAAAGCTTAAAAGACATATAACCATTGTGATATCATAATATGTCTAGCAAACGATCTTAGATGAAATATTCGTACTTATTACAATAATTTACATACACTCTACAGCCAACTCTTAACTTTTTCTGTAATCCTTATCACCTGCTACAGCCACGCAATATACTCCTTTAAACTAATGCTTTTTTTATAAAATGAGGGGGCAAACGAGCAAACGAGTCACCTGATGGAAAGAAACTACCGTCGCCCATGGAAATTCACAACATTAGAAGAGCTACAGGTGCGTTGCCGGCCTCGAATATGCTTACGGCATTCTCTAAAGTATGTGTGTATAAATTTTATTGCTTTCTATAAACAATGCAATTGCGATCCTCTCCCCCATGAGCAGTCTCTTTAACCCGTGGTTTTTCTGCTGCGTGTCCCGCGAGCCGAGAACCAGTCTCCTGGCATGCAGCCGCCGTACGCCCACAGCGCTCGTGCATTTTTGTTGCGACCACAATCAATTGCATTCATTTACTAATGTTGTAAAGAGTTTTTATTCTTCATCTCAACTGATAGAAATAGACAAGAGACATCTTGATTTCTTACAATATTTTCAACAATAAAATCAATTGTCTTTTTCCAAACATTTTCCCAAAAATCTTTTGATAAATAATAGATAAATAGCTCAGTCGATAGGTAGAAACTACATGAAAATTCGTTCAGTAGCTTAGGCAGACAGATAGATACAGATACATAGAGATGGAGTAGGTGCTGTAACCGAAACCCGTCCCATATGGCACCTTACGTCACACTTGTTTAAAGTCATTAGTCATTATAATGTTATTGTAACGGCCCGGCCGCATCTGCGTGTATCGTCCGAAGCTTCGTGCTAAGAGACGATACTATTGGACGATACACGCAGATCGTCCAATTTATAATTAGTATATTATAGCTAAAGTTCGTTTCATCGAGGCTGGCAACTTTTTTCAGATTTTCTCCCATTTTGCACTTAAAAATTTATCATGCATTATAAGTTGCAACTTGCAAGTAAATGTTTCTTTTACAAAATCAGGAAACCGAACCACGTACAGACAACTCAAGCACTTTACATATTCACCAGACAATAAATAAAAAACATCCAGACTGCATTGCTGAGAGAGAAAAACAAAAAAATCTACAGCGAATGCGGCGCGGCGCGGCCCGAGCAAAAGACATCAACGCGCACGCGGCACATGCCAAGGACGAGCTTTGTTCTATATTACTTTGCACTATCTGAGGGGTTAGTGCGAGTTTTATTCGATCATACGCATCGAGCGCGTAAACACGATAAATATGGGATCAAAGTAGCGCTCGAAGTAGCGCGATTTATATGGGATCAAAGTATCTACTGGCTAACGTGGATACTGCTTTAATCCCATATAAATTCGCGTTTACGCGCTCGATGCGTATGATCGAATAAAACTCGCACTAACCCCTCAGAGAAGTTGTTTTATAGGCACATGGTGGACCTACGTAATTTGGTAGCGTTATGTCAAATAGACGCGACAGATCACCTACTTGAATTGAAATAAACAGACCAAATGACGTAGGTCCGTCAACCGCCTATATTATGTATCAATTTCTTTGATGGTACGTTACGATGCATTTTTAAGCCCCGACGTAAAGGAGTTGTGTTAGAGGTTTGACGTGTCTGTCTGTCCATGGCATCGTGGCATCCAACCGGAGGGCTGATTTTGATCTTAGAAAATTTTTTGATTTCTGACACTTATTAGTTTTGAATCGGGGGTGTTTTCTTATTTAATTTTATTAAGACATATAATAAGGAGATTATAAAATAGGCCGCTAATTATAGCAACATAAACTATATTTCCATTTAGATGTTTTAAAGAATGATTTTAAAGAACGATATCAAAAACAAAAAAAAATCGTTGTAAGACATTGTTGATAATATAAGTAAAATTTTTCACAAAATAACAAATGAATTCTTTTTGATCTTAATTTTATTACTCTAAACTGAATATTTTTATCATACCTACCTATATAGTTTTGATAAAGGATTAACCGGTTTTACTCAAAAAAATTAACGGTTTATTTTATAAATTACATTTGTTCAATTGAATTTTGATTTGAGATAATTATTTATGCGTTGGTACTTATCCAAATTGTTTAAGCCATAATTACAGTTATGAAGAGTTAACAGATATAATATTACACTTATAGTAGGCCTCTACATGTTGGACCAAATCGCTGGCTCCAAGCTGGCTCTATGCATTGGCCCAATGTGCACAGCAGGCTATAAGTTTTAGAAATGTCACGCCATCTGTTTTCAAATTACACATTTCAAAAGCTGTCTTGACAGATGGAGAGTGAAAGTAAATAGCCGCGTGCGCACTGCGCATGCTACATAGTTTGTCATACATTACATAGATGGCGTTAAAATTGTTGTAGTAGGTAACCATTGCTTGTTATTATGAATCACTAAAATGCAGTGGCTAGTGGATACCATTTACCCACTAGTAATCTCTTTTTCAATAAAATAATAATTCAGTATCTAAGATTATCAGTATATGTTTTGTAGCCATTAATTTTTTTCTAAACTATTAAAAATTCAAATCTAATTATTCAATAATTAAAACAGTAATTAGATTGTAAATTGCAAAAGTTAATTGGCATCATGGGACGTCAAATTTCTTAATACGCCCCTGATCAGAGGGCCTCGACCGCATAATAGTTACATCCTAGTTCCTGCCTTTCTGCGGAGACCTCGGTTACCTAGCTGCGCCACTGCTAAAATGGATATAATTATTAATATTATGTAGATTCAGGTAAATAAGAGTAAAAATGTAACAAACAAATTTTATTTCAATGCAAAAATTATTATCAAAAATAACCTAAAATAAATAAGTTGGAAATCGGACCACGTAGTCCTGTGTCCTAATTTAGGACTTTCTACTTATTCTAAACGCATTTTGAGAAGTGTTTGATATCCGTCAAGTACAGAATTAAATTAAATATACATAGATCACTTCACTTGTTAAGTATGACTTACAATAATTCTGCAGAAAAAAACAATTAAATAAAAAAAGTTTTGTGCGTTGACAATAATTTACAAATAAACTTTATTTTGACGATTTCTTATAATAAATTAAAACATCACTTCAAAATTTCCAAAAATCTTTAAATAGATCTTAATAGTCTCACAGGAGATCAAATTTGTCATGGTAATATCATAATCTCGAATAGGCTTACTAAATTTAAATAACTATAAAGCTTAGGCCAAACCTGCGCGACCAACGCGAAAGCGAAGCGGAGCGTCAAGTTGTCAAATGTTGTCAAAATATGTGTGTTTTGTATTCAAAAAACATATTTGACAACATTTAACAACTTGACGCTCCCGCTTCGCAGTCGCGTGGTCGCGCGGGGTACTTTGTATTACCGCTGTAATTTTATGTTTGTCATAATAATGACATTAATATTATGTTTTAAGAGACACATTGGCAGCCATTTCTTTGATTTGGCTGGATTCTGGCTGATGTGATGATATTATCACTATGCAATCATGTTCCAAACCGGCAGAGTGATAACGTATCTAGCGACAGCAATGCAACATATGAATAATTATATATTGCACAATATATTCTATTGTCTTGAGGGTCAATTCAGACCGCAACGCGACGCATAGTTGCATTAATTCTAGATTGAAATCTGTCAAATCCATACAAATTTAGAAATGCATCTACGCGTCGCGTTGCGGTCTGAATTGACCCTGTTCTTTGAAATTTTTTACCGACAGCAGAAGTTGTGCTTATCATATTGCTGCCGCAAGATCCAGAATTACCCTGAAAAAAGTTCATTCCAAGATATTTTGACCATTACGCCGATGACATAAGGTTGCAACTAGGTAAATTGGCTCCCATAACTGCAAATTCGTATCGCATCGCAAATATCTGCGAAAATAATGAGTAATGACATTACAAAAAATTCAAAATAAAAATGACATTACTATGCGATGCGTGTCCGCAGTTGCCAGTTTTGTGCTGGAGCCCAAAATAACCCCGCCTAAGGGTAGATGAGCTTGTCAATCCAGGGCACGAACTTCTGTATGTTGGTGTAGACGCCGGGCAGGTGCTCCCGCCCGCAGCCGATGCCCCACGACACCAGGCCGATCAGGGTGCTCCGCCCCTCCAGCTTGAGTGTGAGTGGGCCTCCGGAGTCACCCTGACAGGAGTCGCGCCCGCCCTGAAAACGTTAAAGACAAATTAAGTTTTTTCAACTCATAAATACATTTTAGCAGTCTCATGACCTTAATATCAGTGAAAAACTAAACAAGATCGCGCTTCAAATTTAAATATGCTCGGCTCGCATATGTACCATCAGAGAAGTTGATTCCTAGGCAGATGGAGTACCTAAGTAATTTGGTCGCGTTAAGCAAACCCATCCGACCGATCACAGCTAACATTGACTTGACATAAGTCGACCAAATGACGTAGGTCTGTCAACTGCCTACGCAGAGGAATGTCCTAGACAAGCCCTAGGCCGAACAGATACCCTACGTATCTGTTCGGCCTGGGAGGCGTCTGAACACCCTCACTCAGACGTGTCTGTTGACGACCAGGCAGACGCCCGCTGATAGAACAGCGGTGGCCCCACATTTCCCGTGGATTTGTCAGTAGCGGCGCAGAAAGGAACACAGTCGGGTTTTAGTGGGAAGAGCTGCGGCCACTACCATCGCATCGGCTGCAGCGACTCCCACATACCCCGGTTGTCCTCCCCAGCACTTCCGGGACTGCATAATGGCATTTCCCGACCAAAAAAAAGGTCCGTCAACTGCCTAGGAATCAATTTCCTTGAACCATCGGTTACAGATTTATTGCCGCCAATAACGCAAAGTGTTATCGCTGGTCTAATAAAGTATCCCTCAATGCTCCCGTCCCTCTTCCAAAATAAACTTGCATGCAGCAAAATGCTGTTGCGGAGCTTGACACTACATCTAAGTACTTAGTTTGTTTACAGCGCGCCATCGACAAAGCATTGTCTTGTCGGAAATTTCTATTTATCGCGGGAAGTCAAGGGTTCACGATTGCCTCGCGTCACTTATTCGACTAGTCCGAACTCCTTACCTCCTTGTACCCGGCGCAGAGGAACACGTCGTGTATGGTCTCGCGACGGCCGGCGGCGCGGAACCACCGCTGACACCGTTCGTTGGGGATCACTTCCACTTCCACTTCCTGAAATAATTACATCAATTTTGTAAATTGTTCCTTTTGCAAATTGTTCCTAGTACTAGATTGAATTAATTATTGTAGGATATTGTAATGCCTGATGCCGACCAGATAGATGGGTATTAGTATGCATACCTGTAAGACAGAGGGCACAGTGCTCTGCCCGTGCCTGGTGCGGCCCCAGCCCGCCACCGTCGCCATCTTGCCCGCCAGCTTCATCTGCTTCTGAGGTAGACACACCTAGAACATAATAACCGATTTTAAAATTAACTTCTTATGAGATAATTATATTTTATTGATAAACAATTATAGCATAGGGAAAAGCGTACGATGTTGGCACGTCATGGTCAAAGTTTGCAGCAGCCAGCAGGTATAGAAGGAAAATTCTGTATACTCTGAGTTTGATTTTTCAAACTGTGGTTACTTCGAACCACTCTTCAATTAGTGTGATGGTTGGAAATTATGTACATATTCATTTGTACCGTTGGAGCAACATTAAAGTTTTTATCCCGTGCCAACTTGAAACGGGGTTAAAAACTCTTACGGAGGACTATCATTGCACATTTTAAGGTTGTCCAACGGTACAAATAAATATACACAAAAGATTTTCAAGGGCCGCATCAAAAACATAAGGCTTCATGACCTGCATGCAGAGGAAAAAACGGTACATACGAATATAAATATATTATCAACAACTCTGGTACTCACCGGCAGGATGTGCTGCTTGAACACGACGCCTCTGTCCAGCTGCACCAGCGCCACGTCGTTGCGGAAGTCGGCGGGCTCGTACGACGGGTGCACCTCCTTGCGCTGGACCGAGAACTCCTCGTGCGAGTAGCGCTCGCCCGCATCGCGGACGTCCCACTCACCGAGGCGCACGCGGAGCTGAGAGTTTGGAGTGCTGGAAAGAGAAGGAGATACGTGCGAGAAAGAGTCATATAGTTGTAGAATGTAGATAATATAGAAAAATAACATATAGATGAATGACACATTATGTAGTTGTAAGTTTGGGGAACTCAAAATTAGTCAGAAGCTTAGATGACGTCCAGGCGTTCCTCTGAAAGTCTTGTAAGTTTATGTTCTTTATCAGTTTCTAGCAGCAAATAGAATTATAATGGATTGTGATGATGAAACATTTTATCAGCTTCTGAGATGACCCAAGAATAAGTTTATGGAAAAACGCTACTACTTTTCTGATGACAGAAAAGTGAGTTTTTCGTTGCATGATATGCGACGCTATGAAACAGCTAACTTTATTACTGAATACGAAATATGGGAATAGGATTTTGTATTCTAGAAATATAGTTTTTATTACAACTTCCTGTATCTTTTATTTTGATCCAGCGAGTCTGACAGGGCCTCATTTTTCTTGTAAAAAGAGGAGGAGAAAACCAGACATAAGAATAACATACTCAATGGAGTATGTTATTCTTATTATATATTTATTATAATAATGATTATAAACATTTTTTGAGGCACCTTCTCATGAACCTACGTCTTACTATCTACACTAACACTTACAGCTTAAACACTTACGTGGCAACACAATGCGCGGCCGTTATCACCCATCTGTCGGATATAAGGGCGCCTCCACACGCGAGCTTCTTGCTGAGGAATCCGGACTTGATGAGGGCGGCCTGCCAGGGATGGGAGCCGAAGCCGGTGGAGTGGCCGCCGACGATCCGGTTCGACCGGGTGTAGTGTTCACCGCAACCTGGAATTAGTTTTGCCACTTGTTGGTTTTTTATTACAGTCAGTTGCATATCCAGAGTAGGCTTTAAATTAAGTTTATATTTCGTGGAAAGCTGTAGTAACAAAAAGATATCAAAATTCAAAATAAACATAGGGCAACCGCACTATTTTTATTTCAAAATTGCAACAAAAATGTTGTATGAATGTTTTGTTTTGAGTTTATTGGTCTTAGTTTTGATGCTGTGATTGTGAATGATTTTGTTTCTAATTCCATACATTCTTCATGAAATAATTTACATCAAAAATAATAGTAAAATACAATACGTTTCTTGAAACCAACACCACTATTCTACTTTATTTAAAAGCGATTTTAGTGCCACTGTTTCTAATGAGTAAAACTCTTTGTAATATAGGTAGGTGACAAACCACTACAAAATATGAAAAATAACATATACTTGTATATTGTATAATAATAGTATAGTAATAGTTTGAGTTTACTACATTTGATGATATTACAGAAATGCTGACAACACGTAACAAACGTGAGATGAAAGTTTACAATAAAATTATTTTACATGCAATCTATGTATACAGTACTCTACTAATTAATTATTATACTCTTCAAATAGCCACTGGTAATGGGCCTTTATCTCTAAAATAAATTGAAAGTACGATGCTTCGAAAAGATAACCCCCTTATTCATAATATGACACAGTAGGTACTTCAAGGATCTTTAGCATGTAGCACGTACATACAAAATCTTACGCCGCTATCTTTTAAAATGCCACTTTAAAAATAGCATTGTCAGTATTCCGCAGTCACATCCTCCAGTGAGTATCATCGAAGTCACGGTAAAAATATATTATTAAATTATACCGTGTCTAACCGCCGTACTCAGAGATATTTAATTATGATTAACCTTCAATTAATGAAGAGTTTGACAGATAATGTACCTATGTGGCTTATGTCAAAACTTCTACTCTGAGTGCGGAAGATAGTGTTATCATTTTACACAATATGGCGAACAAAGCCAGTATCATCAGAATTGGCAGCTGTTTCGCATCCAAAGCTCCACCAATGTCATTAATTATGTGCCAAAAGATCCATGTAGGGCTGCTTCTAATAAATGTTTTCTAAATAAGATTTATGAATAAAGAGGTGTACAGAAATGTTCATGCTGAAAGCGAGTGCAAACAGAAGGTGCGTGATGATTACGTGAACGCCGTGCAAACTACAAGCCTTCGCCAACTGGGCTACTACAAGGAGATGTAAAAGTTCCTTCACTTTAGTTCTTAGTTACTAATGCTCTATATGAATTTTTTTGATGATATGACACAAACTCTATTTCGTCGTTCTTGTTTTCCATGCGTTCTCTGTGAAGTTGATTAAAACAATTTGTTACTTTATGCGTTTGTTTACCATTGATTTTAGAATATTTGGTGTAATTTCTTAAATTTTAGGTTTATACCTCAATATCCCCTTTTACATCTCCTTCCACTACCTCTACAAGCGTCTCTACGATATCTCACCAGGGTAACTAGGTCTCGAGTGACTCGACGGGTAATGAGCGTTCGTGTGCACCGGTACATAATCATCATCACCGTCCGGTTTCAACTCGTCCGGTTTGTGTGTGCTCTCGTGGTACGAAGGTTTCACGTGAAAAAACGAGTGTAGGTCGTAGTCTTGGAGGTCCCAATCTGGTTTCGGCCGATTCTGCCCGCCGTAATCCGGTTTAGGGTGGTTCTGGCCACTGTAATCCGGTTTCGGGCGGTTTTGATCCGGGTCGGGCTTCGGCCGGTGCGGTTTGGGCCTGTTTGGCTCCGTGTAGATGATGATTGGGTCCTCGAATTGGTTTGTGTCTGTTTGGTAGTCGTATTCATGTGGGAATGACCCGATCAATTGTATAAGGTCACCTGTTGTAAAAATAATTGTATAAATGTGTGGTCGTTGACAATCAAATTGTAGAATGGATATTGTATGAAGTGAAATGTTAATATACATGAGTTACCTCACTATATTATATAATATGTATATTGTATGGCACTACTCGATACTCATTAGTATTAAACTTAAAAAAAGACAAAAAAACAACAACTTCCTACAAAAACTAAAAAGGTGGGTTATTCTTGATTTCTCTCCCTTTGAACCTCAAGAAAACTTCCAAAATTATTGTCTCCCAAGATACAAAGATTAAGAAGATAGAAATATATTTACTATACAATATATATTTCAAATTCTTGTAACTTAAGAGCGCCTATTTATAACAGCTATGTCTTCAATTCAAAGCAGACTAACATTAACATCTATTTCCTCGCCAGTACAATAAGATCGCGTAACGGAAAGCATTTCCGCTCTTAATTTTCCAAATGAATGCGCCAAGTAATTTGGTTAACCCAAACTAAAAATGTAGATTGTACACATGGAACTATCCACCATAAAGGTGTTATATAAACATGGCGAGTTTTTTTAATAAAATTTCCTCCTATTCTTGTGAAAATGTCTAGAAATGCTCTATAATATCTAACTTACTACTAGCCGTGTTTGTTTAAGTCTGTCTTACTTTTTTGCTGATACCTCTACATCAATTTTGATGAAATTAGGTACATACATTAAAAATAGGAATATAAAATTGAATTTATCAATCAAAAATGAACGGCTCCTCAGCAGACCGCGGCAAGCAAATTTTAAAATACTTAATAAAATTGTGGACATAATTTTGAATGATGTAAAGCTGAGCAATATTTACTAAATTGACTTAGTCCAAAATTTTTTAGGATTACAAAATATCTTTGTTATGTCTTCAGTTATTTGTATACGAACGATCAACTGAGCCCTAGCGTAAGTTAGCTTCAGAAAATAACTACTTATCCATCTGTAACTGAAACATAACCTAATTTAGTACTGAACATTACGTAAGAGCACTTTCTACGGACATTAGTTTTTCATGTGTCTTATTGTTTCAACGGTTCACTAGTTACTTTCACTCAATTTCTCCTCAATCTCAGATATTTGCGAAGGTCTTTGGACTTCGCCCAAACAATTGCGTGTACTCTGGTTATTTCTTAAACGAGTTAGTTAGTGACACACTTTGAGTAGTTTTAGTATTATTTGTAGAATGTAAAAAATAAAATTAAAAAATATATTTTTATTCAAAATGGGTATCATGATACACTTTTTGAAAGTCAAACGAAGAAACTACGTTGCCTACCAAAAGTTCAGTTTTTACTGATAGGGCCAAATCAATTTGCCACGAGCCCCGGATATTATAGTTACGCCACTGCGTGTATCTAATATATTCTATCCTATTTCCTTGAGATTACCCGCACTGTCTATCCCTTTTACAATAATTCTCAGGAACTGTACATTTGCGGCGACAGAAGACAGTTTGAAATTATTTACGTACTTTAACATACAACCTTTTGAAACTTGGACCAGTAACCTATTTTTTACAGACCTACCAGCTTTGTTTTCTTGTATTATATGTATTAACCTCTGTGGCTCAATGGTAGAGCGCGTTGGTAGCTCAAGTCGCGGGTTCGAATCCCGCCGACTGAACAAAAAGTTTTCAAAATTCCTGGGCCATGAATGTGTTTTAAATATGTGTATCATAATATAATTAAAATCTGAAATATACGAGTATGTATAGTTTAAAAGTATTAAATATATTTCCGTTATCCTGTACCAGTAACACAAGTCCTTCAGGTACTTAGCACGGGGTCAGACTGACGTGGTGTGGAGCGTCCATAAATATTATTATTATTATATGTGGATGGAGTATGACTATTATTTTGTTCACAAAGGTGCACTACATTATGAATTAAAATGAATGCATAAATTACATAAAATATGTTAAAGTGAGAACACATATTTTTATAAGTACCGTGGGAATCAGTGAAAGTGTAATACGCCACATTTTTTATATTTATTTTGTTTTATTATAAAAAATAAGTAAGTTTCACACCATTTTTGATACTCATGTAAAACTCAGACTCTATAAAATAGAAACTTTATACATAGTACTTAATTGTAATGTTGGTTATATTAAATTGTACAATAACTACATTAATAACTTTATTAAACCTATTAGAAAATTCAAAATAGTTGATCACTATGGCCGCTGTCAAATAAAGAAATTAAGTAAGTTCGTTGTCCTCAATTTATTCAAAAAAGCAAGCCGAAATTCGAAAATCAAAATAAGGTACTGTTTATAATTTACACTGCAACTAGTGGATTAATTTCAAATGTTTTGATTTTTAAAATTGACCGTTTTAAGTATAGTATACAGTTATAAGTGTGTCATGGGAAAAATAGTGACATGGCATGACACTTAGTCACGGAAAAAAACACTATTTATAGACTTACTTGACCAAGTTATGTGTATTGTGACCAAAATTAAGTCAACCTTGTACAGTGTCACATAAAAGGCAGTTTTACTCCCGCCCTGTCAATGTCAGTCAGAATCATATTTTGCAAGTGCCCAAATCTTAAAATATTATTGCTAAACGTGTCACAGCTGTTTAACATCAATGACAATGTCGTCCACGGACCAAAACATACACAATGTTAACAATTTGTTAACGCGATGTTTTAAACTAGCCAGAGATTTTTTTTAAGTTAGTCAGAGAATTGTATGTATAATAATTACATGCGTGTTGGTCACTAAATAAAAACACATTTAAGAACGTTAGCTGTTATTATCATTTTAAATATTATACTACCAGATGTCTCCCACAGCCACAGAATAGATAATATAGTACAAGTACCATAACTTCGTTTTTTAATGTCGAGAGACGAGAACTATGTTCTTCCTTTTTTAGGGTTCCGTACCCAAAGGGTAAAAACGGGACCCTATTACTAAGACTTCGTTGTCTGTCCGTCTGTCCGTCCGTCTGTCCGTCTGTCCGTCCGTCTGTCCGTCTGTCCGTCCGTCTGTCTGTCTGTCTCCAGGCTGTAACTCAAGAACCGCTATAGCTACACTTCTGAAATTTTCACAGATTGTGTATATCTGTTACCGCTATAACAACTAGTACTGAAAATAAAATAAAATTAACATTTAAGGGGGGCTCCCATACAAGAAACGTGATTTTTTTTGCCTTTTTTGCTCGTGCGTAATCAATAATGGTAACAAGGCACTTAGAAATTTTCACAAAATCCTTAGTTATATAATTTGTATTTTAGTAATTAATAATAAAATTAAAATAAAGTAAATATTGAAGGGGGGCTCCCATACAAAAACACAATTTTTTGACTACTTTCGCTCTATACCGGTACGTAACCCTTCGTGCGCGAGTCCGCTTCGCACTTGGCCGATTTTTTTTATTATCATTTCATATTAGTTCAAGCATAAGCATATTTAATATAAACACATCATATTATGACATATTATATCTCAAGATATATCTTGAGATATGCACGTGTTATGACCGAGCCACGTGTATCGCATACACTTTCTAAACACACCCATGTAAAAGTACATCAGTAAAAGTCTCTATTACATTGCGATTGTTGATGCACGAGTGTGCCTATAGGCATCACATTAAATAAAATAGGGTATACCTACTGTCGATCACCTTTATAGTTTATACTAAAAAGTAAAAAGGCCGAATCGTGCGCACGCGCCACCCACACATTAGCGTGATCTGCAATAACACCCAAAATATGCGTGTTTTCTTTACAAGCTAAGTTTTTATTAGGGTTCCGTACCCAAAGGGTAAAAACGGGACCCTATTACTAAGACTTCGTTGTCTGTCCGTCTGTCTGTCCGTGTGTCTCCAGGCTGTAACTCAAGAACGGTAATAGCTAGAGAGTTGAAATTTTCACAGATTATGTACCTATATCTGTTGCCACTATACCATAAAATATTAAAAACAAAATAAAATTAATATTTACGGGGGGCTCCCTTACAACAAACGTGATTTTTTTTTGGCTTTTTTTGCTCTATATCTAACGTGACCAGACGTCCCGTTTTGAACGGGACTGTCCCTTTTTATAGTTACGTGTCCCCGAAATGATCTTTGGGACGCCAAATTGTCCCGTTTTCTGAAACCGCGCGAAAATTTCGATTCGATTGATTATTCTGCCATATTTTTCTCGATATCAATAATGGTTAATACAAGATGTATCAAAATATGTAAGTGATAATCCTAATGATGGGTGTGTAATGTCTATGTGTACCGTGTAATGTGTACAGAGTTCACTGTAAAAATAGATGCGCTGAAAGAGCAATTATTTTTCGTTATCTACATCAATGGCAATTGGCAACAGGTAGGTACTTGAATTTTTCACAAAGTCCTGAGTTATATATTATGTGTACTTTAATATTTAATTATAATATTAAAATTAAAATATAAAGGAGTCCCATACAAAAAACATAATTGTTGGCCTAAGTTTGTTTTATAATGGTACGTAACCCTTCGTGCGCGAGTCCGAATCGCACTTGGCCAATTTTATTCTTAGCTTATATTTTTGCGGGTCTGATTGCAAGCTAAGTTCTTCTTCTACGTGGTCCGTGGATCACTTGTGGTCCATTGAATCTTGCCAAGTGATCTACAGAGTCATCCCAAAAAATTAGATAATAATCACTATGAGTAAGTAGACACTACCCAACTTGCACTCATCGCGTGTCTGATAAAGTTAAAATACTGGGCCTTAAATAGGACGTCTTTTGCGTTGATATGGTTGCAAACCACAACTCTACTGTACGATATAAAGTTTGATAGTGCAAATCGATTTTGTTGGAATACACCAGCAAGCATATTATAAAGGTGATAATTGATAATAGCCGATTTGCTACATAAAAAAGGTGCCTATATCCTTACAAATAGTGTGAACACTCTATAATTGTTTGTCCTATTTCTTCAAAATCCATCGTATAAAAAAAATCAATCGATCACAATTTCTCGGGAGTTGTTTCTCGTGTCACCTTAACTAAGGCCGTAAGGTGACATCACAAGGTGAAACCGAACTAATTTATTAATTCATGGTTCGATGAAAGCAAATTGAGCCTGAACCTGACAGAGAGAGTGTATTGTATGATAATGTATGGCGCAACAGATGCCAGGTCAAAATGACGCAACCTGGTCCAAAAACGCCACACATTTTATCGCGTTACGAAAATTCAGAACAATGGCGATTGCGGCAGTCAAAAATGTCGAGATTTCTTTACGGTATGCGTCTTATGTTATTAATGGATGCATATTTTGTTAGCTGTATGACAATATTAAGTTTGTCCTTATGTAAGGCTCAATAAGTGTTGGAATCAACGTTTACTATTTTATGTTGTTATATCTTTGTGTTGTTTATGTTATAAGAATTGCATTAAAAGAACTCCCTTACCACAAGTGGTCACCAAAGGCTGCTGCCTTTTTAAGATGGCCTACTTAGCCTTTTTAAGATGGCTTTCGTACGACTAGATAATCCAACTTATTAGACGTTATGATTGGCTCTGCAAAAGCAGACTATATCGCCGCCACCCATGACGCGCGTTAGGCTGATTCTATAGTAACTCTAACTGTCATGATGGGCGATAAGCTGGCGCTACACTGACTCTAAAGCACATGACGCATCAGACTGATGCTACAATGACTCCAACACTCATGATGGGCGTTAGGCTAATAATGCTCTCAATGACAGAGCTCTACAATGACATTACTCACTAGCATTATGCACGATGGGGGCTATCTCCACCGGCTTCTCTGTCGCGTCACGTTTGACACAACACGACCAGATCATGCCCCCAGAGCACAGGTCTAGGGGCTCTCCGCCGCCCATCACGCACGTCAAACTCAGGCTGCAGGAATGACGCAGTCCACGGTACTTGCAGGTCTTCGGGATCACTGGAAAAAATTATGAGTCGGTCAATAAAGTTGTTGGATGCCTTAGGTGGGTTTTGTGACCTTTTCAAGAATTGGGAAGGTAAACTACTATCATGGCATAGCCATAAAAGATTCAACACAGAACCTTTGATATATTACGGTACTTTTAAAATGGGACATAACGGGTAGAAATCATATTTAATAGTTAAAGTTCCACCAAAAATAATAATAAGTTGTTCCACAGCGATCTATTTTGATTTTTGGCCTATTTTTTCTCGTCCACATAAATTAATAAAAATGAATAATTATTATTTGCAATAGTTATCAACATTGAAATTAGTAACATTCAGAAACTAACACGTTATCATTTCTAAAAACTTATCTGAGTTCGTAGCTGTAGCAATCAGAATACTTAAAAGGAAAATATAGAGTTACAAGTCATGGTAGAGATCAAGCCACTAACAGATTTTGGACGACAAAATATTCGAAATAACTAATGTGATTAAGGCTAAAATTAGCTCTCACATACGTCATTCACACTGTAAGTCTTGGTCACGGAGGTCTTGGTGCTTTACCAAAGCTTGCGACGTGCTTTTGTGTGTGTTTGCTACGAGATGCTACGCGCGCCAAATACTACGCTACGAGTGTTTATTTTTCATTAAATATTTTTAAAATACTTATTAACTAATACTTTTAGCACGTATTTGTATGAATATTGAATTTAATGCCACCGACAGCCAATATGTTCATAAAAATTAAACATGTTAACCAAAAATTCGAACTCTACCGAATTAGTTTGTCATTGCATTTCTTCATTACGCGGCAAGTTTTAATTGGTAACATTACGATTATAGTCGACAATACTAAGATTTTATGTACTTAAGTATTTAGATTTTAGAGTAAATGTAAAAAAATCCAATCCATTAATTTTACAAACATCCTAATTCCTAATAGATAAAACTACTCAGTTTAAAGTTAATGGAGCCACTTTAAGTATAATAGCACAGTATAATTATAATGTCTATTACATAATATTAGATTATAAACAAACATGTCATAATGTAGTAAATCTTATTACGAGAGTAAAAGTGCGCACGATTCGGAGAGTGAAATTGATCGACCGCGGCCGTTCACCGCCATAATATTGATCTATAGATCATTATAGATCATCGCGTACGTTATTACGTTTATGTAAGAGGCCGTGAACGTGTGACGTGATTTTACGAGGCGTGTTCGAGGGAAGTAGATCAAAGTTGCTAGACATTTTACCTTACTCAGTAAGGGTAGGAAATGTTTTTGCAGGTTTACCGTCTATGTTCTAAAGGTATATCTAGCTGCTATTTAATAGTAAGATAAATTAAATCAGTATTACATAGAACTGCAGTAGTGCCTATTTACTACTAATCTGATAATAAATAAATAATTTCTGAAAGAATTTTGAAGTATCAATGAATTTAATTCATAAAATAATAGGTTATTAGTTAAATTTGAGAAATTTAAAAAACTTTTAGATTTAAGTAATGAAGTTAAGTAGGTCTGTTCGCTAAAGCTTATGATTCCACAACTCAGGCTTAAGGTGACCTTAAGGTAGGGTTGCCATTTGCCAACCAGGTTTAAAGTTGGAAGAACCAAAAAGAAGCATGGACTTCGCAATAGGGAGGGCTCGCGTTGTCACACCTTGACTGACTGATGATAACACATCTACATGATAAAAATAAAAATTACTATGATTCACAAATCAATAGGCGTGATAGTTTTTCCGTAAAGTGTACCACAAAATGCTGCAGCTACTATAGGGCTCTCTTCGCTCACCCCGATTATTATTAATATTATGTTTTTAACGCGCTTTTATTAGATTCACTTGTGAGTTGTGACTATGTAAGAAACATGAACATCAGAACTTTTTTTATAAAATAAGAGGGAAAACGAGCAAACGGGTCACCTGATGGAAAGCAACTACCGTCGGCCATGGACAGTGGACACACGCAACATAATTTTATAGCAAACCCAGGACGCTGCCTTAAAAAGCCTAAAAACTATTCAGGACGTCCGTCCTAGGACACTACAAAAATCATGATATTTATGTCCTGGGAAAATAGGACAATTGGCAACCCTTCCCTTAAAGTTTGGTTAGCTTTTATTTTGCCCATGTTATGTTGTAAGGAACACATTTTTGGAAAAAGCTAAAGATGGGTTGGGTTAACCAACAGTGCCCGGTTGTCAAGTAAATTCCCTAACCGATGGAGTGGCCTAACACTAATTAAATTTTTGTTTTATTAAAATGCTGTAGGCAGCATGAAAGTCAAAACAAGACTAAGTAATATATAATTGAATAAAGTAAATTTTTTAGCTTATCGTCACCTAATTTATTATATTCTCATATTTATAAAAACTACTTTAGAGTTATCACAAATAAAACCAACCTCCAAAGAGGAGGTTACAAGATCTATATTTTTTAATTTCCGCCGATTTTAGATGTAAAGCCGGGAACCTTAGCAAATGAGAATGAAAAAGCATTCTAGATAGTATTTTGTGTACTTGCCACAATTTTTTGAAATTTTAATGTGTAAGTATTTATATTTTGAGCTTTCCTTGAATACACAATAATGTTCAAAGAAAAGCTCAGAATATGATTTAGTAAAGCTTGTATAATTTAAAATCAACCTCTTAATCGATATGCTTTATCCGCTATTTCAATAATAATTATAATATCTACTATCCAATTTCATTATAACGTTTGCTAAGTTTAATGTTTATCTGTGGCTACCAAAATACTCACTTTTTCCCAGCAAATCCATTATAGAATTGTCCTCCTGTGAGGAGCTGTAAGCGCTACTCGAGTATGATGACGACCCCTTTCGTCTCCCCAGGGCATCCAGCAACAAAATGTCCTTCTCCTGCCCGTTGGAAGGCCTCCGTCTGTCCGTCGGCTCGTCACTCAAATCCAACTCATCTTGCAAAGTAAATACGTCATTCTCGATCTCCGAACACGAAAACACAGAAAAGAGCGCGAAAATAAATATAAGATGACACGTCATTCTTCTTCGAATTTTGAAATTTTGAATTCCCGCGTCGCCGAACATTTTTTTAACGTTACACATTTTCACTGGCACACGACACTGTTGTAGAGCATTTTTATTTTTTTTATTTGCTTTTGTTTTGTTTATCGTGAGACGTCTGGCCGCGGGAAGAAAGAAATCGGAAGTAAGCGCTAGTATATGTAAGTCACGTTCCGTTTCACTTTCACAGCTCTTCGGGTAACATTTTCTCCATTGCTATTACGTACGTTGAAATAAGCATTAATTCATGTTAGCCCACTAATTGCGGGCCTAATGTAATTCGGTTATATCATGTGGAATATCTTGCATCATTTCTTCTTCGATCTACGAAAAGTTTCTACGATTACATTGCGCATAATTACAGTTCGTTACTGTGATGTTTCGCGTTACTTTTAATTAGACTTTCTTTGTTATTTACGATTACTTCGATTCTTATGCAATAAAATATTGCATTAACATTTTATTGCTTTATAGAGGACACGAGACGTTCGACAATGATCAACTTACTAAGCGTCAAATTCGTTTATAGCTCATAAACATTATGGCGTGATAAAAAATTATCCTATCCTTTCCCGTGACTCTATGTATTCAAATAGTAGAGACATATTTTAAATACCCTACTACATAAACCTACTGAGTTTTGTGTGATATTTTGCCATAGATTTAAATCGTATATTTTGCAGTGTTCTGCTAACGGTAGAGGTGAAACGCAAGCACCGCCTGTTGTAACTAATGTTTACATGAGAATCTTAGTATTGAAATATAGCGTCGTCAGATCAAGTATTATCGGATTATTCAAGTACCAAGTCACCTCGGTCGTAGTACTTTCGCTTTAGCTTTCCAAAACAACATTCAAGGAAATTATTGGTAGAAAATCATTATGATGATGATTGAATATCAGTAGACATTTTTCATTGGGAATTTACAACAATTTTAGCCCCCAGAAAAAAAGTCCAATCAAAACTTAAATTCTGCAGAATCATCCCAAATAAAAGTACTTTCCCAAGACCTGGATCTCGCAATAGGGCACGATCGTCACGAGGACAGAATTTGCGTTAAACAGAACGTAACGCGTGCACGACATTTTCGTCATTCTCATCAACCATGCGCTCGTGATGCAAAAATCAGAAATTAACCCCAATTTGGTGATGGGTTATATTTTTTTTATAAGACATGGGAGCAAACGAGCAATTAGGTCACCTAATGGCAAGCAACTACCGTCGCCCACGGACTCTGATGCCGCGCGTCGACCGACTGGCAAATCTGTAGAATAGTGCAGAACTGCATAGGCTCTAAAACCAGTTGACCGATTTCGACGAAACGCGAAAGAAAAGAGAAATCATCAAGAAAAAGTACTATACGTTTTCCAAGGATCGCCTGTATTGAAAAGTTTGGAAATAACGGGATTTTACACATGATGATGGGCAAAAATGTATGGGCTTTGGTATAGGGCTCAACAACAATTTATTATACAATTAATGACCAATTATAGGGCGCTTGTCAAGATTCGTTGTATATTTTGAGTACAACTCGGTCGACGTTACGGAGTTAACTCGACCAAATCCACGTTAAAACTTAAAAGTGACATCAGCGCTTGTATATTTCATGCTGATAACATCACGTTACACTACAGCATGATTATTCGTTACCTTTGTTACCTTTCTAAGCTCAAAAAAACCTTACCACATAGACGATAAAACCTCGATAACACCAGCCTTGTACGTTGACTGTACATCATTTTAAAATGTACAAATGTTTGGGGCTGGGCGCCATATAACTTTTTTATCTACTCACAAAGAGCTATCTAATGGTGTATAATTTATCTTTGTTGAGACTATAATAAACCAAAATGCCCATCATTCTTTGTAACATAGAGCAGAGTTGATCGTCTTACAGCATATTTTTGAGGCTACTATTTACGGAGAAAAAGGTGCGATTACTATAAGATTTCCTTTTGCACTAACGAAGTCAAGGGCTACCCGCATCTATTTTTACTCTTAATCAACCTTAAACCATTTTTTTGTAGGAAAATTTCTAGCAAAGCCAACTCCAGGTTTCAGATTTGGTAGCAGTTATGCAGTTATCGCCTCAGGCGGGTCCAGCGGCCCAGCGACACGTGGAGAGAAGGCATTAGGCAACGTTGGGTTTTGGTGGGTAACCAAGGGTGCTCCTCCTTGCCGCAGCACCCGAGGAGTCCCACCACATATCCAGGCTGTCGGGAATGCATCAAGCATTTCCCAACGTTAAAAAAAAAAAGGTTTCAGATTTGGCGTTTTAGTTTAAGTTCAAAATCATAACTAGAACTAAAAAGGATGTTAGGCAATACTAAGTTTAAATAAACTTTGAACAATTTGCTTTAAACGTTAATTAACGTTTAACAGCCGTTTTATTAATTACCAAATAGAGCAAATCGAGCGACGATTAGAAGTATTAGACACCGGATTTAATTTACTCGCGCATTAAATTGGGAGGAAAATTAAAGTTTGCACCAGGGATTATAGACTCTGCACAGATTTATAAACAGGAACTGTTAATGAAAAAACAAAAAACCCTAAAATTCTGACTTTGTTAATTTCTATTTTTTTAAGTTTTTGAATGGATTTCAGATAAAAAAATGATTTTTATTTATAATATATTTTTGTCACCTATATCTTTTTAACATTAAATACCTTCCTTGAATATTCTTGAATGCTGTACAAAAAACCTGCGTGTTGACTCTACATTTTTCATTTCAGTTTTTAATACAATTTCCACAACTTACCAAAAACACACTATGTTTTTAGCATAATTTCCACAACTTACCAAAACACACTATGTTAATTTTTTATGTTACAACTTATGAATTATTCATATTTTATATTTTTGAATGAATATATTATTATGATATTAGTGTTTTATTTAGAATTGATTCTGTGTTGTAGTAAGCGCGTGCTCAGGTGTTTAGCGACATCGCGATACTAATGGATTTCTTATGATAAGGCGATAACCTAGAAGACAGGGGACACAAACATTTTAAACTATGATTTGTTTTTTAAAAAAATCTTCTTAATTTCTTTATATTATAATGGCGATTCATACAGTTTCTTTTTATACATTTTACACTTAATATTTGTCCGTAATTTTAAAATTAATAGACACAGATTTTTTTTTTCATAATATTATTTTATATACTTACCTCTGTAGTGTGTGTAAATAGTGAACGTCTCTTGTTTCTTGATCATTAAAACATTATTTAGGTAATACTAAAATATTTCTTAAAATTATTAAGACCTTAAAAAATTGCAAGGCACCATTGTAGAGCAAATGCATACCACTCAATTTAATAGTGGTTCATTGTCAGAGTTAAAGGTTGTGGAGCCCTGCAGGCGCCAGAGAGAGGCGAGAGCGGCTTGAAAGTTGTCGGCGGTGTTACTTTTTAGTTTGTTTATATTTAGACTAACCCCGACTTCCTATGCAGATGCAGTCCATCATCATTATCGACCATTTACATTTTACAACATCCATTCATTGTTTAATTTCGCTCCGGCTTTTAAGAACATCCCTCTTATCGTCGGGCTTTTAAGGGCTCCCTGACATTATAATACTGTGATAATACTATCAAAGGATTTTCGCAAAAAAATAGAGTTGCTATGGTGGAAAAGTGTTATAGTCGGCCAATGCTTGACTTAAGAAACATCTATTCAAACGTCTGCTTACGAAGGGGCGCATAATGTCTCCAGAGTCCAGTTGTTTATTATTGGGCCAAACTCAAATGTTTTGGTTTTATGTAATCGAATCGGATATGTAATCGGAAAAGTCTTTACGTAAACGGAGGTTCTGTCTACAAAAACGAAGCAACTGTAGGTACATTATCATAGCTCTATCATTGAATAGTCTAGTCGCAGCGTACCTACGTAAAATGTTGTGCCTATTTATGCCTAGTTACGCTACGCAGTAATTTTATAGTGCCCAGGTGTGTGCGCAGTACACAAAAGCACTCTCTATTCCTTTAACTCAGTGGGACGGCAGACCGACACGACCGGCGCGCGGCGAGTGATCAAGCGCAGGACCGACTTTTTACATGCCCATCCGACGCATGGATCATCTTACTTGTCAGGTGATCAGCCTGCATTATCCTAACCAAACTTGGAAATAACGTCATGTTTCCAACGCGGGAATCGAACCCATGACCTCCGAGTCAAGAGCCGCGCTCTATACAACTAGACCATGACGGAGGTATTAAATTAAGCAAATTAAGCAATTGCCTAGGGCCTAGGGCATTACGTCTGAGAGGGCACCACAATAGTTAAATGTTCAAAGACCGATTCTAGTTGACATACAGATGGGGGGCTCACAGGCATGGTTTGCTTAGGGCATCAAGTAGTCTTAATCCGTCACTGTCTCTCACCATAATATTAAGTTGCAATTGTGTTCATGCAGGTACACGACTGCAGCAATACTGTATTAACTTATCGGAAGTTATCCGATATAAACTGTCGATCAAAGCAGTTAGTCGACTGTTGATAGGCTGTAATAAAAATAGTTTATTCATAAACTAGTAAGTGATTGGTAGATATTATAATTTATCAAACTGTCAGTGGCTAATATCCGTGTAGAAACTGCAGACTGGCACTTAACATCAGGTACATTACAGATCATTACAAGTATTGATTGAACTTTGATGTTGATCATCTAACCTATGTTATTAGCTAAAGACGTTGATGTATTCCCATGAATGGAAGATGTGGCTAAAGTTAGTAGCTATATTTATTATAGCAGGCTACAGGTGTACATAATAATAAAATCCGTCGTCGATATCAGCAAACTTAACCGTGATGCTAATAAATACGATTTTTTAGGCTTGTCAAAAATATTTCCACAGTCGAACATAGAAGCTCCTCCTTTTTTGGAGTCGGTTAAAAATACTATAGCGTAAACACACTATGTCTATATTGCCATATTAAGTCAATGCGATCACTTTTTGTTCATCCTAGTTCAAAGTCAAAATTTTGTAACTGCTCATTACCTTTTGTTAATGGGCTAAGTCGCTTATAAAATCTTAACTTCTAGTTTCGATTTCCACCTAGGCCTAATTGGATAAAGTTGTAAAGCACTTAATCTAGCCGATATAAAATATCGTAATCGTTAAGGAAATAAACCAATAATTTATAGTTACTTAAGTGCTACTTTCAGACTTTCTGATTTTATGCCTAGAGAGATAAATTATGATAGTGTAATTTAATCTGGATTATTTAATAAAATATTACCACCCAAGCTATGCAAATAGCTTTGCAGCTTTAACCATACTAATATTTTGCGAAAGCCCTAACCGCTGAACTAATCTTGCTGAAATTTTGTATGGAGATACTTGGAGTCCCGGGAAAAGACATAGGATACTTTTTAGCAGAAAAATGTACGGTTCCCGTGCGAATCGCGATAAACAAATTTTGGCGCAATGGAGTTGCGGTCGTCATGTAGCCTTATATATGAACCTTACCAATTTTATAGCTGACTTCGTAGTTTAATAACTTCAAAGTCAGTAGCTATTAAGTCCTGCTAATCTCTTGTAAACTGTTATCAGTTTGCTTAAGAGGATACACTAGAGCAGTTTTTCCATACAAATGTTGTCCGTTGTTTCCTCCTTGGATGATGCCGGTAGAGTTATAATTTTTTTCCTGAATATCTATGGCTACTATTAGCATGTCTCTATGTTTTCTTTTTTATACAGGGTGTAACAAAAATAAGTGATAATACTTTAGGGTGTCGTACGTGTTCCTTGTAGAGAGTTCACTGTGAAAGTAGCAGCGCTGAAAGACCAATATTTTTTTTACTTTTGTATGGGATAACTCGTGACGCTCTGGCCCTTGCCCTTACAAAAGTGAAAAGAAAATCGTTTTTCAGCGCTACTGTACTACTTTCACAGTGAACTCTCTACAAGGAATACGTAGACATCCTAAAGTATTATCACTTATTTTTGTTACACACTGTATAATTTAATTATTAAAAAGATATGAACGTTCAAAAACCCAAAAAATGGCCAGATTTTCCGCTGTGTTCAAACATTCAGAAAACAAATTTGGCTAGATTATACAAAAAAAAACAAAACATAGGAACACAGCTCAAGCCTTGCTTTAATTTTTAAATGAAAAAGTACTTAAATCGGTTAAGTTTTGGG
Source organism: Plebejus argus (assembly GCA_905404155.3). Classification (NCBI taxonomy): domain Eukaryota; kingdom Metazoa; phylum Arthropoda; class Insecta; order Lepidoptera; family Lycaenidae; genus Plebejus; species Plebejus argus. The sequence continues at coordinate 16,960,794 of FR989929.1, read as the reverse complement.
GAAGAAGTCAGGGGACAAGAATCGTTGATTTTCTGCAGTTGTCTCTATCGCGGAGGCTTGAGGTAAGGGAGACAGCAATAGATATTACAAGTACTTTTTTTTCATTTCTCTAGCCCTTGGTGTATCCTCTTAATATTCGCCTGTAGTCGGAATTTGATTCGGAAATAATATCACATTTATAATTATTATCCTGTTACTGTTGTACGCTGTAATAATATTATGTTCATATTGTCATGTTAACCTAGTATGCCCTGTAGACATATTATAATACATATTATATTTTTTTCGTACGATGCTTGTTTTCTTGATATCATTCCATAGTCCATTTTTTCATTTTTATAGGTTTTCATTCTTTAGTTAGTGTGATTTTTCTATACGATTTTTTTTCTACGAAACCTTTCAACTAATAAATGCATATCCAATACGTTATGTATATGTATCTATACATACATACATACAGTGCAGCTGTAGGTATTACGTGTGCTCAGTAACGGCGAGCCGGATGCAGCTTTCACTGCCGATGTAACGTTACACAATTCTATTACATTCCTTACTATCAATTATTATAACGAACTAATTCTTATAAGAATACTATCATTAGCCCAAATTATGAATGGGCGGTTGAAAATGTATAATTTGTATGCCGAATGTTGCGTAATTCGCAATCGGTGGTCTAAACAAGGTCAACATTTGCATAGCTTACTTTCTTTTAACTAGATTTGCGGAGCAAATGTTGTGCAACGCTGCGTATCATGTAGGTATATCTAAATGGACGAAATTATACATTTATACAGGTAACAAAATAAAGTGCTAATACGGGTGTACGTGTTCCTTAATTCATCAAGCCCCAAGCGGTCGCATGCAACCGCGATAACAATAGATAAGTTGTTTTTCTCACGATCGACGGGTGTAGAGAGTTCAGTGTGAAAGTAGCAGCGCTGAAAGACCAAATCTTTTTTTCACTTTTATGGACAAGCGCCCCAGTGTCGCGAGTTACTTCATACAATAGTGAAAAAATTTTTGGTCTTTCAGCGCTGCTGCTTTCACACTGAACTCTCTACAAGGAACACGTACACGCCCTTAAGGACATCTATCACTCAAAATGTTTTTGTATGGGCCACCGCGCGATTTTCGGAGCTCGGTAAGCCGCGGCGTACGCGAATTCTCTAGATATCTTGTCACTGGCATCAATAAATAAATGCTACAATTTCCATTTTTGCGAATACGGATAGATAATCATTTTATCTAATTAAAGCTATAAAAAATAGGTCGCTTAGTTCAGTATTCTTAGCACAGCATTGAAAAAAGATTTTAAAAAGAGGTAACTTTGGCTTAGTTTTCTATCGAGTGAAGTTCTTCTGTTTGTGTCAATTAATGCGAAGCCGAATACGTTATATCCTCAAGTAAAGGTCGTAATTTTTTCAAAATTTTTAGATGATAATGTAAGGAATGAAACAGGATCAAAAAACTTGTCCACGCGCTATTTCACTGTTACCTGCCCTTAAGTATTATCACTTAGTTTTGTTACACACTGTAGAATAACTGATTAGAAGCTATACCTACTGCTACTGAGCGCAGAGTGCTGCGCAGAGTGCAGCCTAGGCTCATCTCATCGAAAGTTCAGGAGAGGTAAGATTTCTTAATCTTACCTCTCCTGAACTTTTGATGAGTGAATCTTTAATCTCCCACTTATCTAATACTAGATGACCCGGTGGACTTCGTATCACTTCCCCCAATTATGGGGGAAGTGATACGAAGTCCAGTGAAGGTTTGTTAGGATGAGAATCTATTACATTTCACGAATATATTTTCAAGACTGAATTCAGCTAAATCGGCTCAGCCGTTCTCCAGCTTAAGCAAGACTAACAAAATTGAAAATTATTTTTTATTTATAGACATAAAGATGTTCTTCTTATTCTTCTTCAATACAAAATACCTATTTATTTTCTCTTACTAATTAACATATTTTTAGACAACGAATATATACGAGGTTTGCTTGTCTTTGTGCACATTGGAAAAATCACATGAAAGACAAACAGCGAACCTTCAATAGTTATGCGCACAACTTTACAAGATTCAGTTTACATAGATTTAATACTTACATCCCAGTTCAGCGAAAAACGACGATTTTTGTAAGTTCTCCATGTGGTCTCGAGTCTGCACCGCACTCAGAACTTTTTCAGTTATATTTCTGTCTTTACCGCCGTTCATTAGCTTTTTGAGTTCCTCTGGTATTTTTGGTTTTGCAGCAGATTTAAATTTGAGATTCCTCAGGTGTCCATCGTCATCTAAAATTGTTATGTCCTCGTAATTATTAACTACATCGTGCTCAGAACTCAGTTTTAATATTTCGTTAGTAATTTTATTTTCGTTAATCAGTCTCATAAGAGCTTCATTGCTGTTTGAAACTAGGTTTTTTGAGTCGTACAAATTATCGTTTGTCACTTCAACATCGTCGCATTTTGTGTTGATAATAAACAGAATCACACCGATCACCACTCTTCTACTTGCACACATGCTAATGATACTTTGATAGCTGCGAGAAAAATTCCAAGACCGCTTTTTTCAAACTCCCATATCAGTTTTAATGTTATTTTAATTAGTTCAATTTCACTTCACAATTTTTTTCACAATTGTTTTGTCCGAATGTCCATTTACGAGCGAAAGTGTCGGAGCAGAGCGATCGTGCGACTGTCCACACTTTAACACATTTTGGAGAAATGCTTTACGTAATCTAAAGCTTCGGTCAGGTTTTTATTTCGTAACATTTTGTTTTATTTTCTGTATCGATTGAATTGAGAAAGTTTGGACTTGTTTGTTACGTGCTTCAAGGGCCAAGTGTATCCGTGTTGAGTTTACTTTTTAAATGTGGTTCAATTTTTTGTAAACAATAACAGGGTGTAACAAAACTTAGTGATGATACTTTAGGGTGTGTACTCCCCTGTATAGAGTTCACTATGAAAGTTACAGCACTGAAAGAGCAAAATTTGTGATGTGTATAGGCAAGCGCCCCATCGTAATGAGTTGTGTGAATGTCATACAAAAGTTGAAAAAAATTACTCTTTCGCTGCTGCTATTTTCACACTGAAGTCTATACGTAGGGGACTCACACACACCCTAAAATATTTTCATTTAGTTTTGTTTCATCCAGTGTACTATTATACTATGTAATATTATGAATACTATGTAATATTATGAACGCTGAATATATTATAACAATCAAAAAATATCAAAAACGTGCGACTCGTTTTCTCCTGGTCTATTTCATAAAATAAAAATTCATAATTGCAATACTCTGTATTAAAGTTTACTGTTCGGTGTCAGCATCTGTCGTAGCTCTTTCCGTAGTAGGTATCTTCGCGGACGAGCTTCTTGGTATCCTAGGAACAAACCTCACGCCTGCTCGCAGGTGTTTGGGATGGGAAAGCTGAAAATAATGATAAATACTTTAGATTACAAATGCGAAAATGTGTCTGTCTGTCTGTTACCTCTTCACGCCCAAACCACTGAACCGATTTTGCTAAAATTTGGTTTGGAGATACTTTGAGTCCCGAGAAAGGATATAGGATTATTATTTTTAACAAAAAATTAAAACCGACTTCCAGGGTAAAAACAATAATAATTTGTAATGAACAAAAAAGCGTTAAATAATTCTTACTCTTTAAAGTGCCTTATGCATAATTCTCCTAAACCTCAACTATTTCTGTACACAATCTTCATTACTTTGAAGACGGTACCAGATAAGAATGCTGAGTTCTATCTGACAAAATATTTTTAATATTTAAGACTGGTACCGACTTCAAAATAATGTAGATTGTATACAGAAATAGTTGAGGTTTAGGAGAATTATGCATAAGGCACTTTAAAGAGTAAGAATTATTTAACACTTTTTTGTTCATTACAAATTATTATTGTTTTTACCCTGGAAGTCGGTTTTAATTTTTTGTTAAAAATAATAATTTCACTCTTTTAAGTGCTTTATAAGCTGGTTTTCTGTACAGACTAATGTGTTATGCTTGGTGACTTTGGATCCAGGATACACTTTCATGATATTATGAGAACTCATTGTCTGATGTCACTACTTCAGAATTGCTTAAGCAACTCCAAGCATATACCACTGTATCTATACCTAATGTATATGCTTATTGCTTGGCGTTAATCAAGCAATGATAAAATTAATGTTCATACGCCTGTCTTTAAAGGCTCTAAAGTTCTGTTCAGTGACTTTCTTTCTATCATTACACTCATCACTCATGAAAACAACTCAACATTACTAGATGACGCCCGCAACTTAGGCGCAACTCAGGCCAGGCTATCGATTTTGACTAATGTGTAGAGTTTTTAGATTCTTCTCGTTCGGCTGACACATTATATTATTATCAAATATTTTGCCGCGCTTTGGTATAAAATTAAGGTTTTTAAATTTAGGACTAAGTATGTAAGGTTAGAAACTTGGCTCTACATGAGATTTCACTACTTTTTGACACCACGAACTATAATAATATTATGTTCTCATCTTGGCAACATTTTTACATGAAAATGTTTTTTGTGGGATGCTTATTGCTGTTTAATACGCCTGTCTTTAAAGGCTCTAAAGTTCTGTTCAGTGACTTTCTTTCTATCATTACACTCATGAAAACAACTCAACATTACTATATAACGCTCGCAACTTTGTTGCGCCAAAATTCGTTTATCGCGCGGAAATTTAAAATTTTTCCGGATAAATACTATCCTATGTCCTTTTCCCGGGACTCAAAGTATCTCCATGCCAAATTTCAGCAAAATCGGTTCAGCGGTTCGAGCGTGAAGAGGTAACAAACGGACAGACTGATAGACAGACAGACAGACACACTTTCGCATTTATAATATTAGTATGGATGCTCAAATAATATAACTAAAATCGTCCTTATAAATTTTAAGAATAACTTACCTCATAGATCTTATGATCAAATTGCTAACTTGGTAACCTAAACACCAAGGTTGAGTCATTTACATTGAAACAACATTATAATTTTTTAAATCGTTAGACAAATTCGGGCTTTGTTCTTAAAGACGATTAAAAGCAACAATAATAGGGTCATAATTAGATAATTCATGGTGTGGTGACCGGTAGTAGTGATGATGATGATGATGAATGTAACTTGCATAGTAGCTTAATATGCTTTCAGTTCTTAAACCAACTCCGAAACCCCCATACTTGCTTTTTGGTTGCACATGCTTAGGATACTTCTCATAAAATCGAAATCCATATAAATTTGGAGGAGTTCCCTCGATTACTCACGGATGTATGGTGGAATGGTGGTGATGATGATGATGATAAATTAAATTTGCATAGTAGTATATGCTTTCAGTTCTTAAGACAACGCCGAAACCCCCAAACATGTATCTATAAGGAGTAAGGAGTTCTGTTCACCAACTTCGAACCATGGTATATCCTGGTGCAAAATCTTACTTTTTAGTTTTGGTAACATATGCCATATATACTTCATATGAAACCAAAAAAACATAGGTTTCCATTTGAATTTTGAGGAGTTCCCTCGATTACTCATAGATCCCATCATCAGGTCAACACTTTTCTGAACATTGCTTTTTGGTAGCATATGCTTAGGGCACTCATAAAATCGAAATCATTATAAGTTTCCATATAAATTTGGAGGAGTTCCCTCGATTACTCACGGATGTATGGTGGAATGGTGGTGATGATGATGATGATTAATTAAATTTGCATAGTAGTACATGCTTTCAGTTTTTAAGACAACGCCGAAACCCCCAAACATGTACCTATCTATAAGGAGTAAGGAGTTCTGTTCACCACCTTCGAACCATGGTAAATCCTGGTGCAAAATCTTACTTTTTGGTAACATATGCCTGGAATACTTCATATGAAACCAAAAAAAACATATGTTTCCATTTGAATTTTGAGGAGTTCCCTCGATTACTCATGGATCCCATCATCAGATCACCACTTTTGTCAAAATGGGACCAAATTGGAGTGAAACCTATTATAACAAAAGAAAAATTTTGAAAATCGGTTCATAAACGGCGGAGTAATCGTTGAACATACATAAAAAAAAATATCCACAGACGAACGTATAACCTCCTCGTTTTTGGAAGTCGGTTAATTAACTTATTATTCCGGAAAATGTACGGTTCCCGCACAATAAACGAATTTTGGCGCAACGGAGTTGCGGGCGTCGTCTGGCGATTTTATAAACCTTATTATGATTTTAAGAAGAAGGCGAACTAAAAATACATCAAACTTAAATCTTAATCCTATTATTCTGCGTTGCGTCGGAGTACTATTATAATATATTCTGTGGTTGCGTTTTGTGTAATAATAACATAGTTGGTTCCATACGTATTTGAACTGCTCATTCCTCAGGACTAGGCCGACTATGTACCGAGAATACCGTATACAGTGCTTGGGCAACCATACGGACATTTAAAATCTTGTCCCAGCCACTACACAGTATTTGATAAGAGTGGTTACTTCGCTCTTAATACTAGTATATTTTATGTATTACATATTTTATGTATTAAATAGGGGGCTATAATAATATATATTATACAGCATGACTGGTGAGACAATACCGATACTTAAGGAGAGTATTCAGCACTCGATTCTCATTATAAATATGTTATAAAAATAGGTACTTAATTTTTGACCAAATTTCCCTATAAACAAATGAATCACGGACACGTAATACTATGCGGCCGCGCGGCGTCATGCGCCCCCCGCGGGCGCGCTACCCCTCCTGTCTCATCAGTCATGCTGTATATTGTACCTATAGGTTTCACCACGTGTTACTGACCAACGTAAGTTTCCTCAAGGAAAGAGTTAAGTATATACCTAGACACGTATGCAGATGTCTAGTGACTAGTGGCTAACATCCTTGTCACGTTTTGTTGATTTAAGTATTATAATAAAATTATAATATTTAGGTAATTTTAAGAAGACAACACAAAAAAAATATGTATTGAAAAATTATTAAAATTTTAGTAGTGTAATTATAACTTTTACTAGACCCGGTTTCTGAAGACTAAGTTCTACGGGCTGAAGATTTGGTATAATTGGTATGTATTTCTGTTTTCATAATAATAATTTAGGGTTCTATGGGAGGCTATTCCAGGGATATCGCTGATTTCACAATATACCTACTCAGTTGTATGGGCTCCCATACAAAATTTATATTTAACTATACGGAACCCTTCGTACGCGAGTTCGATTCGCTCTTGGCCAATTTTCTATAATCATAACTAGCTGTCCCGGCAAACGTTGTTTTGCCATATAAAAAGTATTTCGCCCACTTCGCCCATATTATTTTATTGAAGTGACTAGCTGTCCCGGCAAACGTTGTTTTGCCATTTAAAGTATATTTTCTACATCATCAGTTGATACATGTTTTACCCCCTCTTTTGTCCCCTAAGAGGGTGTGGGGGGGAAGGTCATACACCAGCTGTTAAGTTGAAAAACACAGTTAATACCTAATATGAAGTAAGTCCACTAAAGAAAAAAGTTGTATACAAAATCTGACCCCTCTTTGGTCCCCAGAGAGGGTTGAGAGGGGAGGGGGGGAGGATTTTTATACACCAGATGTTGAGTTGGAAGAAGACAAATATAATACATCTGTGAAAACTGTGAAAAATCTGTGAAAACCGTATGCAAATCGGATCAGTAGTTTTCGTGTTAAAGAAAAAAGTTTGATACAAAATCTGACCCCTCTTTTGTCCCCTTAGAGGGGTGGGAAAAATTTTATACACCAGATGTTAAGTTGGAAGAAGATAAATATATCTGCGAAAACCACATTCAAATTGGATCAGTATTTTTCGTGTGATGCTGGAACAAACATACAGACAGACAGAAAGAGTGACAGACAGACAGACAGACAGACAAAAAACTAACCACATTTTTGGCTTCTATAGCGATGTAGAGACAAAGGTGTAATTTCGGGTGTCATTTCATATCTTTTATGTACAGAATTTTCATTTCTACAACAGAATATTGTCTTCCCCCGCACGCGCTTTGGTGACCCCCACTATCGTAATATACACACCGGCAAAATTAGCGGAACATAACAAAATTTTCAGTTTTTTTGTAAATTATTCGCTTATTTGTATATATTTCTTTATAAATTTAATAATTGATGATTAAAAAATAAAACTTATATAAATTTAGGGCATGAAATCGTGTAAAAAGAAAAAAAATCAGCAAAAATCAAAAATTAAGAAAATCTTTGAAATTACAGCAGTAATTTTTTAAGTTAAATTCTCCATTTTTACTTAAGAAATGCCATGTTAAAAGCGTTTAATGCCTTCTATGGATCTCAAGAGAGCCTGGATACGCCATTCCATGCTTGCATTTTGATTGTCAATCATTTCCTGTGGAATATTCTCCTACTCCTCCAGTAGCGCCAACTCGAGCTCCTGAACAGATTTTGGAGCTGGAGGTTTAACTCGTACCGTTCACCCATTGATGTGCCACACGTCCTCAATCGGATCGATATCGGTAGACCGTGCTGGCCTCTCCACCTAGGCTACGCCAGCATAATTTAGGTAATAATGCCTGATTTTTTTACTCTATGGACGCGCATAAAATTGAAGCTACTGCCTAAACTTGTGTAAAAGGCACAACATGCAGTTCTAGGACATCTGTGCTTTAGCGGTGTACTGTCAAAGTACCATCATTAACAATCATCAGCTCCGTGCGGGCTCCAAGTCATATGCCACCCCAAACCATTTCGAAGCCTGCATGATAGGCCACTGTTTCCGTTAAGTTTGATGGTCTATAGCGTTCCTTACGATTTATCCACATTCTTTATCGCCTGTCAACAAAATTTACACAGAATTTGCTCCCATCACTGTACAGCATACGATTTCATACACTTGTCAAATTTTGATGTTCACGCGCATATCTTAGCCTAGCTCTTTGGTGTCCTGTCTCAAGTTCTGGTGCCCTTGCTGGCACTTTTGAGTTTAATTTAACTTCTTTGAGTCTTCTTCTTACTGTACAATCGCTCACACGTACATCTCGGATCTGTTCCGACAGGTTTCGTGTATGCAATGCAGTTTGAGGTCGATTTCTTAAGGCTTGTACCCTAACAAAACGGTCATCCTGAACCAATGTCATCCGATATCTGCCTTGTTCTCGTCTCCAGACGTAAGATCCAGTCTCTCTGTAGCGTTGAAAGTTACGATGGACCACGGAAGCTGACCCACCTAAGGCCTGACTGACCGAACGGTAGGTGTGACCTTTCTCTATCGTGGTTACAGCTCTAGCTGTCGTAGATGCTGGGAAATCACTAATTTTATATCTAAGCAATGTGTTCTTCCAAAAACCAAACAATCAAATAAGCTGGCATACCTTGAACCCCGCTAAAATCGCCATTCTTATCAGAAACACTTACAACGTCAATCATCGAAAAACATTTATTATGGCATAATTGCAATAAAAATCTCTCAAATTGCCAGTTTTGTTCAATATTTTATTTCTTAAATGAGCTTAGAAACTATATAAAAGGATTTCAGACAGCCCGACCCACTTGAGTTCAAGTTGTGCCCCTTTTTGTCTATGTTCCGCTAATTTTGCCAGTGTGTGTATTTTAATTTCGCCATAATTTCAAAACCAAACGTCCAATTTTAATCATTCAAAGACCAAATATTATCTACATAAACTGTACTTAGTGATAAAATAATTTATTTTGATAAGGATTAATAGCGTGATTAAAATATATCCGTTTAAATGTAGTCCAAAAAAAATTCAGGATTTTTAAATAAATAAATGGTTATTGTGCCTCACTCGACATAGATAGGTATAGTGTGTCGCGGACTTTTTTGTAGATATTTATAAGATCTACAATTACTTAGAACATTTTATGGTTCTATCTTTTATAGTTTAGGCAGCGTACGCAAAATAAGTAACTTTTCTAGCTGATTTTTTACACCTTGCGTCCGAAAAACTCAAATATCTTACGGAACCCTACTTTTTTCCAAAATAAAATGTAGCCTATGTTCAGCAGAAATAATGTGAGATTCCAATAGCAAAAGAATTTTTCAAATCGGTCCAGTAGTTTCGGAGCCTATTCGACTCAAACAAACAAACAAACAAACAAACAAACAAACAAATCTTTCCTCTTTATAATAGTAGTGTAGACTAAATAAGTATGTAACCATGGCAACGTCCGTCGCTATCCCATCGCAGTGCCATCGCACAAACAATGGTCGCTGTCAGTCTCGAGTTGTAATAATTTAGATTTTAGCAATAATGTTCAAATTGACTCTAGAAAACGTTTGTATGGGAAATAGAAAAGGGCTGTTTTAGGGTTTTCCCGGAAACTATTCGATTTTTTCTCGCCTTTTAAACCTTCCCTAGACCTCCACGAACATTTCAAGTCTAAGATAAGATAAATCCGTTCAGCCGTTCTCGAGTTTTAGTGAGACTAACGAACAGCAATTCATTTATATATATATAGTACATTTTAATCTAAAAGATAAATAAAACTCAAAGGTGACTGACTGACATGGTGATCTATCAACGCACAGCCCAAACCACTGGACGGATCGGGCTGAAATTTGGCATGCAGGTAGATGTTGCGACGTAGGCATCCGCTAAGAAAGGATTTTGACCAATTCCACCCCCAAGGGGTTAAAATAGGGGATAAAGTTTGTATATAATAATACTTATTAACACGAGCGAAGCCGCGGGCAATAGCTCGTAATATTATAAATGACAAAATCATGCTCACTTATGGCAGTGAGCAACTTTTAAATTGTTTTGTTTTCGTTCAGAATCAGATGCATTTGCCTGTTGATGTGTGGCTTTTCCTACTGTGGCACGGCGCGCCGAGAGACCGAGTTGTCCGAAACCATCGGTCAGTCAATGTCCAAATTAATGGTACATCGGCACAAGAAAAACTTCCCGCGTATAAAGGCTACACATGTTTAGATTACGATAAGGTAAGCAAGGCTGGTCCCCGTGGGGAATTAGACCAACACCCTCCAAGAACACTCGAGACATCACACAATAAGAAAACATACAGTGGAGATAAAACAAAAAAAAATAAGAATACATTATCAATAGCTACTCTAAACACGCTCTCTCTTAGAACAGACGATAAATTGGACGAACTCATAAACGCATTGAAGCACATAAATTGGGATATTCTCGGGTTAAGCGAGGTAAGGAGAACTGGAGAAGAAATAATAGACTATGGAGAATATATACTTTGCTACAAAGGAGAAACACCAGGACAGTACGGAGTCGGTTTCTTAATAAAGAGCATACACAAAGATCACATAGAAGACATAATAGCCATTTCGGAGAGAATTATCATACTCAACATAAATATATTCAAACAAAACGAAACGTGGTCTATAATTCAAATATATTCACCCACAGAAAGCGCAAAAAACGAAGAAAAAGACAAATTTTATGAAGACCTACAAACGGCTGTAAATAAATCATATAAGAATCTTATAATACTCGGAGATTTCAACGCCCAATTAGGACCAAGACGAAAATACGAAGATAATGTTTTGGGCCAGTATAGCATAGGCAAAAGGAATAATAATGGCGAGAGACTATTATCATTTGCACTCCAATTCAATCTTAAAGTAATGAATAGTTTCTACAAAAAGAGCAAGAGCCGCAAATGGACGTGGATATCTCCGGACCATAAAACAAAAAATGAAATAGATTTTATATTAACTAATAGACCTAAAATATTTTATGATGTAGAAACCCTGAATAGTCTCAACTTCAATACGAACCACAGAATGCTAAGAGGAAAGGTAATTCATGAAGTAAAGAAAACAAAAAGAAAATTTAGAACCATAAATAGAAAATTAACTACCCTGCCTCTTCCCACTTCCATATTAGATGAAATAAAGCAACATCTCCAAAAATACAAAGACATAGACGATATACAAACAGCTTATGATATCATTGAAAAGGATCTGCAAAGTATAAACAAAAAGCTACAAATATCAAAAGCAAACAACGACAAAATTGGACCAGACGCTAGAGAATTACTAAAGATAAGAAGAAAACTACGTGAAAAAAAGGGTAGAACTGAAAATAAAAATGAAATATCGAAAATAAGCAAACAAATAAATGAATGTATACGGAACCATAAAAAGAAACTCAGAACAGAACGCATAAAATACCACATAGAACGATCAGGAGGAGTAAAGAAAGCCCTAAAAGAACTGCAGGATCATAAAATGTGGATACCGAAAATAAGAAACAAGAACAAGAATACCATTACTAACAGAAAAGACATAACTGAAAAGGCCACCGAATTTTATGAAAACCTTTATAAAGACGAAGAAAGGCGAGAACATTCAAAAACAAAAGCAGCAAACCAAAATGAAACTGTACCACCCATACTAGAAAGTGAAGTGGAAAAGGCCGTTATGTCACAAAAAAACAACAAGTCCCCAAGCGATGACCAAATTACCAATGAACTAATTAAAGGCACATTACCAGTCACATTAAAATATCTTACAAACTTGTTTAACAAAATACTACTTAAAGAAGAACTACCTAGACAATGGTCACTAACTACAATAACATTACTACACAAAAAAGGAGACAAAGATCAACTTAACAACTACAGACCTATTAGTCTGATGCCCAACCTATACAAAATTTTCTCTAAAATAATATTGGCCAGAATAACCCAACCTTTAGAAGAGAACCAGCCACTCGAACAGGCGGGGTTTAGACAAAACTTCTCTACAGTGGACCACATCTTGGTGATAAAACAAATTATAGAAAAATATACGGAGTATGGGCAGGAATACTACATGGCATTCATAGACTATAATAAAGCATTCGATTCCATAAAACATCAGGTAATCTGGCAGGCACTAGAAGAACAGGGGATCGAACTGAAATATATAAGGATAATAAAACAGATATACAAAAATATAAGAGCTAAAGTAAGATTAGAAAGAGAAGGAAGAGACTTTGAACTTCAAAGGGGTGTGCGGCAAGGAGACCCTATGTCACCCAAACTGTTTTCAGCCGTATTAGAACACATATTTAGACATCTTGACTGGAACCAGCACGGACTGAACATAAATGGTGAAAACTTACAACACCTAAGGTTCGCAGATGACTTAGTACTTCTAAGCAACAACCCAGCTTCCTTACAAAAAATGATCTCAGAATTAGACTCACACAGCAAAAATGTTGGGCTTATGATGAATGCCACAAAAACAAAGCTAATGACGAATGGCTTGAGAACCCCAGTTTTAGTCGATAATAACATAATTGAATATGTTGACGAGTATCAATATCTAGGGCAAACAATATCTACAGTAAACCTATCTGGAAAAGAAATAGATAACAGAATATGCCAGGCATGGAAACGCTATTGGTCACTGAAAGAAATAATGAAGAATGATCAAATCCCTCTTGTTCTGAAATCAAAAACATTCAACACATGTGTGATACCAGTATTATCCTATGGCAGTCAAACCTGGGCTCTAACAAAGAAGAATTTGCAAAAGCTGGAAGTATGCCAGAACAATATGGAAAGGAGTATGCTAAATATAAAAAAGAAAGACCAAATAAGACTTACTGATATCCGCCAAAAAACGAAAACAGTAAGAATTCTAGACACGGTAAAAAAGAATAAATGGAAATGGACGGGACATATTCTAAGAGGAAAAATAAACAAGTGGTCGAAAAGAATTATCGAATGGTACCCCAGAGAAGGTAAAAGAAAGAGAGGTAGGCAACACCGGAGATGGGAGGACGACTTTAAAGAAATAGCAGGAGCAACATGGAGGAGAGAAGCACAAAATAGGGATAAATGGAAAGTCTTGGAGGAGGCCTATGTCCATGGACAAGCCAGGAAAAGAGAGATTACAACATGAGTTTGCATGCAAGTAGAAGTAAAACGTATATTAATATGCCTATAATAATTATTTATATTTTAATTAATAATTAATATTCAGAATAATAATAATAAAAAACAAATAGACTAGGTTATTAATAAGTTAATATTAAATACAAATTATAAATAGGTTAATAATAAGTGAATTAATCATAATATTATTAAAAATTAAAGTGCATGAATTTAAATAATGAAGACTAAAATTGTTAAAATATGTATAATTTAATAATTATTATTGTATCATGAATTATTGAATGTAAAATAATACTATGATGAATTAATAATGAATTGTAATTTCATATTGTATAACTGGCAATAAAGGCTTATTCTATTCTATTCTATTCTAAGGTAAGCAAGTATGTCAACTACCCGTATGTCAACTACAAATTACAATCGATCTTAAACTTTTAAGTTTTACCATCTAAAAACATTACTTTTATCCTAGAAACTTTTTTGGTGTGGTTTTTGGTGACGTGAGAGTGAGATGTGATGCCCTAAGGATGGATGTTTTTTGTCCTTTTGTCCTTCTTCTGGTGCCCCCTCAGACGTGATGGATTAGGCAATTGCTTAATTTGATTAAGGGTTAATCCGTCACTGTGACCTTATTGTACTTATTAAAATAGTTCGATAGTTGAATAGCTCATACAAATAAAGGAGAATGAAAGTGGTCCAAATTTCCACCGCTACCGAGACCCATATTGATAGTCCATAGCGGACTTGCGTAGATCTGGGTTAAGGTTATCTCTAAGTTAAACATCATGTCATTTCTATATTCACTCTTTAAAGTGAGTGACAGTGGGCCAATGTAGCGTAATTTTTATGAGACAAATTAAAAATAAGCTGTCAGTAAAAAGTTATGACCATATGAAAAAAAAAAATTTAAGTGGAAAATGTTGATATTCATATTATATTTCAGTGAAAACCTATTAGGAAATGCCAATGCAACATGACATAACATAGATTGAGTAGTTAAAATGTACAATGGATCAAGTTAATGTCTACCTACTATTTTATGGAATAAAAATTGGTAGTTCAAAACTTTTTCATTCCGTCATAACTTTTTACTTACAGGATATTTTTTCATTTGCGGTCTTATAATGATTCCATATTTAGCAGACTAGTGTTATTGGTTGTGGACATTTGCACCAACCTCTATACATTTTTTTTTTTTTTTTTTTTATTTTTTTTTATTAAATAAGGGGGCAAACGAGCAAACGGGTCACCTGATGGTAAGCAACTACCGTCGCCCATGGACACTCGCAACATCCGAAGAGCTGCAGGTGCGTTGCCGGCCTTTTAAGAGGGAATACGCTCTTTTCTTGAAGGTTTGCAGGTCATATAGGTCCGGAAATACTGCTGGTGACAGTTCGTTCCAGAGTTTTACAGTGCGCGGCAGAAAGTTACGCGAAAATCGCACTGTGGAAGACTGCCACTCATCAAGGTGATGAGGATGGTATGTTTTTCGCGTGGGACGATGGCGAAAAGTTGCAGGTGGTATGATTCCGAACAATTCCTCAGAGCACTCCCCGTAATACAACCGATAGAGGATGCAGAGTGAGGCTACATCTCGGCGTAATTCCAAGGGGTCCAAGCTGTTCGAAACACTATGGCAGTCAACAATTCGAGCGGCCCTTCGTTGGATACGATCCAGAGGGAGCAGTTGGTATTTTGGTGCCCCTGCCCAGAGATGAGAACAATATTCCATGTGAGGCCGAACCTGCGCCTTGTAGAGTTGTAGGCGTTGGTCCGGACTGAAGTACTGTCTCGCTCTGTTAAGAACACCAAGCTTCTTCGAGGCTAACTTGGCCTTACCCTCTAGATGATATCGGAACTGGACTTCGCTCGATATGTTGACGCCAAGTATCTCAATGCTAGGGGAGATGGTTAAAGATGTGCCCTCGAAACGAGGATATATGACCATTGGTGACTTTTTAGTGGTGAACGCGCAGACTTGTGTCTTGGCGGGGTTAAATTGGACTAAGTTACGTCTACCCCATTCAGAGACTTTCTCCAATGAATTCTCTATTTTAGACACAAGTTCGTTTCGACTCTCAATGACATTTTGCCGAGAAATATTGCGGGAGCCGGTATATACAGCATCACCTGTACTATCATCCGCATAGCAATGAATGCCGTTGGTCTGTAACATGTCATTGATATGCAGAATGAATAGGGTAGGCGATAGCACACAGCCCTGAGGGACACCAGCATCAACAGATTGAGTTTCCGAGCATTCGCCGTCAACTACGACCCTTATGCTTCTATCTGCTAAGAAACTAGTGACCCACTTACATAATTTCTCGGGCAGCCCGTATGATGGAAGCTTTGAAAGCAGCGCTTTATGCCAAACCCGATCAAAGGCCTTCGCAATGTCCAAACTAACAGCCAATGCCTCTCCCTTCGACTCAATTGCCTGAGCCCAACGATGAGTCAGGTACGCCAAGAGATCACCAGCCGAGCGACCTTTACGGAACCCGTATTGTTTGTCGCTTAGTAATCCCTGGCCGTCCAAGTATCGAAGAAGCTGGCTATTGATAATAGATTCCATTATCTTCGAGAAGAGAGAGGTTATAGCGATTGGTCTGTAGTTGGAAGGATTTGAGCGGTCACCTTTTTTAGGGATCGGGTGCACCAAGGCTGTCTTCCAAGAAGCCGGGACGATGCCAGTGGAATAGGAGAGCCGAAAAAGATGCGTCAAGACCGGAGCCAACTCTGGAGCACACTTTTTCAACACAATAGGAGGGACTCCGTCAGGCCCACTCGACTTTTGGATATCAAGGGAAAGGAGGGCTTTTCGCACTGAGCGCTGATGAAACCGAATATCCGACATGATGCTCGTACATCGCGGTATGGTCGGCGGTTTCTGCCCCCCGTCATCCAGGGTCGAGTTTGACGCAAAGAGCTTGCCCAGAAGATCGGCTTTGTCTTTTGCGTCATGGGCCAACGATCCATTTCCTACGTGTAGGGATGGTAGGGTTGGCTTGCAGAAATTTCCTTCAATAGCTTTGGCCAGAGACCAGAATGCACGGGTTCCCGAGGGGAGGCGCTCAAGTCTCTTGCCTATTAGGTACATCTACAATATTTTTCATACAAAATGGTAAAAAACACGACTTTTCATTTAGCCATAGCCCATAACTTTTCACTGACAGGGTATTTTCGATTGCGGTCTGATTATAATGATTCAGTATTTAGTAAACAATTTTACTATAACATAGGTCTCGTTAGTGGTGGAAATTTGGACCACACTCCATACATTTTATAACATACTCCTTTGTAACTTTTTACTCTTAGCCCGGCCATAGCCCGGCCGCACATTGTACGACATTTCTGATCAGAAACAGTTGAACGTCCGCGCTGTCTCTTACATGTTGTACTGAGCCGAGTGAGCTCGAACTCGCCGGAAGGAAATTTCGGATAGTGTGTGGGGTGGCGGTCCGGCGGACCTTCAACTGTTTCTAATCAGAATTCGGACAATGTGCGGCCGGGCTTAATCAGGACTATCAGGAGTTACCTATTTGTTAGATTTATTTTAATTATTGTAAGTAAAGAGGCAACGTTTCTGCCCTACATGTTTTACATGTTTTTTATATAATTGTAATCGAGCAATCCATATTTTTTTAGGAATTTGGGAACTGCCTTCATTTGGTGAAACTCCAAGACCCAAACACAAACCTAAAAGGGGAAAACTTAATATATCGAGGCAATGGCCTACCTATCGACGATACAATAGATTGGTTGGAAAAGGTAAACAGCATGAATTAACCATAAAGTTAATATAAGTACCTATAATTACCTAGCAGAATAGAGAAACAAAGGCCTGAACAAGCACAGATTAAGAATTCATAATCTTTTTCTTCAATTTTCATAATCTTCGAATGTCAAAAGATTATGAAAATTGAAGATGAAAGGGCACAATGTGGATATAGACATAGCTATTGTTGTGCGAGCGCGTGCCGCGTTGCGTCATTGCAGTGTTGCCAGCTTCCTGAGTATTTCCCATAAGTGGGTAAAAAGTATTGCGATTTTAAGGGACTAATAAATAGTTTTTTTTATTATTAATATAAGTCCCTATAATGCAGTTTTTTTAATATATTTATATAAAAATAAAAAATAAAATTATAAATAATTCTGCTACGACTAGACGAATTTGGGAAAACTAAATTAACATCTCCACTTTTGCAGTTTATAAACAATATTATTAATATCCCCACTTGGGGATCATCGCGACGGGCATCACCTCGACGGGCATCACCGCGACGGGCATCACCGCGACGGGCATCACCGCGACGGGCATCACCGCGACGGGCATCGCCGCGACGGGCATCACCGCTACGGGTGAATTTCATCTCTCCGGACTCTGCGGTCATTGCAAGAGCTACTAACCTGCCTGCGTCCTTTCTAAATTCAAAATTCTAAATTCTACATCCTACCCGAATTCTTCCTGCCTGCGTCCTGCCTTTCTGCAACCTCACCATCTACAACCTACCTTCCGGGACTCCTCCACCTGCACTCCAGTCTCCAGGAAAGTAAAGTACCATTGGTACAACAAGGAACATTTTTTGTGAACGACCGAACCATGATCCATGCTTCCTAAATTCTAATTTTAATTTAATCTATATTGTAATATATTTTTAAGTTACTCACTAACACTTTTATATTTTAACACCTACTACAAGTGTTACATTGACCTGCTTTGTATTTTTTTTATGAAATAAGGGGGCAAACGAGCAAACGGGTCACCTGATGGAAAGCAACTTCCGTCGCCCATGGACACCCGCAGCACCAGAAGAGCTGCAGGTGCGTTGCCGGCCTTTTAAGAGGGAATAGGGTAAGGTAAGGGGAGGGTAGGGATGGGAAGGGAAGGGAATAGGGGAGGGTAGGGAAGGGAATATGGTCAGCGACGGATTAACCCTTAATCAAATTAAGCAATTGCCTAGGGCATCAAGTCTGAGGGGGCACCAGAAGAAGGACAAAAGGACAAAAAACATCCGTCCTTAGGGCATCACGTCTCACTCTCACGTCACCAAAAACCACACCAAAAAAAGTTTATTCTAGGATAAAAGAAATGTTTTTAGACTTTTTAGGTGGTAAGACTTAAAAGTGTAAAGACCGATTCTAGTTGACATACGGCTAGGGGGGGGGGGGGGGCACACAGGCATGGATCGCTTAGGGCATCAAGTAGTCTTAATCCGTCACTGAATATGGTAGGGGATTGGGCCTCCGGTAAACTCACTCACTCGGCGAAACACAGCGCAAGCGCTGTTTCACGCCGGTTTTCTGTTAGGACGTGGTATTTCTCCGGTCGAGCCGGCCCATTCGTGCCGAAGCTTGGCTCTCCCACGTATAAAAATCAATTGCCGAATGCGCGCATCACTTCAAAACGATTGAACCTATGGGTTCGTTCTTTTTTTAGGGTTCCGTACCCAAAGGTTAAAAACGGGACCCTATTACTAAGACTTCGTTGTCTGTCCGTCTGTCTGTCTGTCTGTCTGTCTCCAGGCTGTAACTCAAGAACAGTAATAGCTAGAGAGTTGAAATTTTCACAGATTATGTTTATCTGTTGCCGTTTTAACAACAAATACAAAAAACAAAATAAAATTAATATTTAAGGGGGGCTCCGATACAACAAACGTGATATTTTTTGCCTTTTCTGCAGTGTAGGCCAAATACCTACAAATGATTTGGAAAAACTCAAAGGAACAGGAAACCTCTACGTCAGGAGCCACACATTACATCCGCGACTCCATCGGCGGTCGCCTGCTGTTTGGGATATAGCAGGCTCGTCTTGGGGAAAGGTTTATTTACCTTCCACTTTCCAGGCCCAACAGATGTTCCTTTGGGCCTTGCTTGCGCTATCCTTTCTGAGTTCGCGATACTCAGGAGTACGATGCGCATCGCAACCAACTCGGAGACACGTGCAATGGACGATAGCATCCCCAAGCAGCCGCCCTGAGTGCTCCAGCTATGGCGGGACGTTGTGATCATTTCCGATCCTACGTCTTCGCCTCGGGCTATTTCGGGGGTTGAACGCCTCCCGCTCTCTTAGACGCTCAGCGTCCTCTTCAGCAGAGACCACCTGTTGTGTAAAAGTCTCCACCGCTTGCCACTTATGTCCACTCTCCAGCGTTCCGCCAACCGAAGCACCCAAGGCCTGTTGGTAGCTGCGTGAGACGAAAAAACAGTGGTCTTTTAGTTGACCCATTCTTTTAGAACAGGTCGAATGGATGTCAGCAGGTTGAACTGACTTGCGGCTGCTCTAGTCTCTCAACCCAATATCGCTGGATAATGTCAGGTGACGCGTGACAGGTCCTGTCCCGTGTCTTGTCTCCAAATCCCAGGGCACAACTCATTGCTTACTTGGAATACTAAGCAAATGCCGTGCGTACCCCCAAGCATGTAGAGCAGTATTTTCCAAAGTAGGCGATAACACCCCCTTATGGGCGCTGAAGATCTAAAGGGGGGCGGTGTGGGACCCAGAAAAAAAATGGGGGCGTTTTGTAGGCTTGGGGGGTGATTTATTTCATCTGGATGCATTTTAAATTGAAACAAAGGGGGCGCTGACATAATTTGTTCTCAAAGTGGGCAGTTGATAAAATAAGTTTGGGAACCCCTGACGTAGAGGTTTCCTCTTCCTTTGAGTTTTTTCAAATCATTTGTAGGTATTTGGCCTCCAATCTGTCCTATGACTCGGATAGGGACGTTGGGATCGATTACTTATTGCTTTGAAATAATAAAACAAGTTTTATTACTTACATAATATGTTATAAAAAATTGTTTGACCTTGAATAACAACTCGGAGACTTGACTTAGAACTTTGTTGTAAGTAATAATAAAAATTGTTCCTTAGATTATGTTCTATTTAAATAATGGGTTTATTTGCGTTGGCCGGCACTTTTAAAATTAGCCCAAAATTGTATGGACGTTGGATCTTGTCCTTTTTGGGACTGATACCGACTTCAAAATTATAAAGATACAAACAAAACAAAACAAAATGTTTTAAAATATGTTCACAAACGGCGGAGTAATCGTTGAACATACAAAAATAAAAAATTAAATAATATATCCACAGCCGAACATATTAAGTATAACCTCCTTTTTCGGAAGTCAGTTAAAATCTATATTATATAATACCGACAACGGTAACTATCGTTAGTTCTCTGATGGGTAATTTAAATTCAAAAATAATTGGAAACCCTGTCAACATGGCGTCAAATAGCGTCGTTTAATATGTAAAAATTTTACTTTATTATTTTAATTGTTTCTTTTACTAAATGGTGAATTAAAGCTTACTAACCGATGATAGGTAATGTTTTTAATTGATTTTAATCGATATTTGTAATTCCTACACACTTTAATGGCGCAAATCGTTATTTTTAAATCTTCGAGAATACGTGTTTACCGCACAACGACAGTTTCGCCACTGATTGGGCGGGTCGCGCTTAATGCTTATGAGCCAACAGTTGGCTGATATTTTTTTGGCGTTTAGCCGCTCGAACTCTATCTAGACGTGTAAATAATCAAAGGTTATGTGGTTTTGTTATTAAAATATGATTCAATGTGAAATATTATAATAAAAGATTAACCATATTAAAATACATAATTTTACCTTCAAGAAAAGGATCGTATTATCCAAGTTCTGTTCAATGTATGTATAAAAAAAACTTTTCTCAAAACGCTGAAAACGCTCTATAATCCGTTCCACTTGGGTTTGTATCACTGACATAAAGTTAATATACCCAGCGGAATAGAGAAACAAAAGCCTGAGCAAGAGAGATGCCACTATCAGTAACACTGCGTGGTGAAAAGAGACGTGTGATACATGACAGCAGCACTCTTTTTTGACGTCTAGTCGGCACGTGCCGCACGTTGACAATTTACTCTCATAGAATTCATGTTCAATCATGCTTGTGTAAGTGTATACGAATTACGTACACATATTTTTCAAATTTTCACAGATGAAAACCAATTTCGGTTTCGTTTGACAGCTCGAGATTGATGCTCTATTCCGCTAGGTATAATAACTTTATGATCACTGACGCTCACATGCTAATAGAACGGGAACACAACGGGAAAAACTACGGTCTTGAGCCGTGAGCGTTAGCGTTGTCAACATCAAATGGAACGCGGGGATCGTAAATCGTAATAATGTCTGTTTTGTTAAAGACGCGCAAAACAGTTTTTATTTATTAAACACTCGTCCCGATAGCTGTTGCAGTCGCTCTCCGCTACGTGAGCATTAGCAGGCTTAGCATGACCACATAGAAATGCGAAAGAATAGAAACGCTTTTGGCGGACAAACTGACTAACTTTGTTAATTGTTAATCCATCACTCTGTCTACTTCTGTAGTGTAACATTCTCCACTTCGATTAGAAATTACAAAACCTATTTGGCGTTTCCGGTGCCGCGGCCACTGCCGCTGCGGCGCGTGTGTAAACACCTTAAGTAAACACCCTAACAATCGCAATAACTCACTCCTTCAGACTCTCCGTCATGCACCATCGAAGAAATTGATTCATAGGCACGTGACAGACCTACCCATAAAGTTAATAGTATAAGGTATATTAACCAATATTAACTTTATGGTTACCTCAATCGGTCGGGTTATGTTAATTTTATAGTCAATTTTTATAAATCGTGACATATCAACCGGATTTGACATAATCGAGACCAAATTATGTAGGTCCGCCATTTGCCCATGAATCAACTTTTCTATTTTCTAATATTCTACGTTCAGTCTTCCCAGGTGTACGATATCAGAGAGAGTAGAGAGGCGACCGGAAAAATACTTCACGAGCTCGACGAGCTGAGCTTGGGCTGGGCGTCAGAGGACCGGCCGGCGACCGTCGTGATGAACGACATCGCTGTCGTCGTGCCCGACAAACCCGTCCGCGGCTTGCGAGTCTCCACTGCGGACAGAAACCAAATCTTCCAAACTTACTCTTTCGATTTTTTAAATGGTATTGACAAACAATATTATGACGTTTAAGTTTAAGACCCTATCGCATAGGTAGACTGTAGCTTAACGTTCGTATCGGTCGCGGTTACTTTAGGAGGTATTCTAGCAATTACTGTCAAAAATGTCCGGCAGTGGAAGACGAGATTCCTAAAGTTATCTCAATAAAATATTGTGTTTGATTCATTATCGAAGGTTAGGTAGACTTTCAGAACTGAATATAATGGACTGGAATAGGATAGGCGTACTTACCCCGGTAGGAGCAGTTCTATTATCAGCTCATCCTATTCTCTTATTAAAAGCTAATAGTTTTGTGATTACAGATGCACCCAATGCAAGGATTTTGGGGGCCAAGGAAACTGAGGCTGTGGTGGTCCTGCCCACGTCAGCGCTGGCGCAACACCACGTCAGCTTTGTCGTCTTCCGAAACGAAAGCTACTTCTCTTCTCAGAAAAAGGACTTTGTCATAAACAGTCTCGTGATCAGCGTTAACATTGAGAATGTCACCAACTTCCAAGGAGGAGAGGTAATGTATGATATTTACAAAAATTTACCAAAGCGGTAAGAGAGATAAGAAATCTACATAAATCACGGGCTGCTTTTTTTCAGGTTATAGACATTCATTTCCGGCCGATAACGACGCCGGCGAGGAACCAGAGTCGGGCGTGCGCGTACTGGCACTTCCTGGAGAACGACACCGGCTACTGGTCCCGAGACGGGTGCGACTTCATCCACGCGACCGACGACGGGACGTTGGACACGTGCAGGTGCAACCACCTGACGCACTTCGCCGAGATCCTAGTACCGAAAGCGGTGTTTTCCGAGGCGAACGAGAGCGCTTTAGAAATATTGACAATAGCCGGCTGCTGTCTCTCCGTATTGAGCCTCATGATGGTCGGTGCCACCGCCCTTCTCTTTAGATCTTGGCGCCGGGAGTATATCAACAAAATATGGCTTCACCTGTGTATGGCGATTTTAGTTTTAGTTGTGACTTTCTTGGTGGTTACATTCGTGCACAACGATCGCCCCCACATGAAGTGTCTGCTGCTAGGAGTGATACTTCACTACGCCGTGCTGGCGTCCTTTTGCTGGATGCTGGTGGCGGCGGTGCTGGCGTACCGACGACTCGTGCTGGTGTACTCGCGGGACTTCCCTCACAAGCTGCTCGGGGCCGCGGTGTTCGCGTGGGGCGCTCCCGGCGTCGTCGTCGGGGTGCTCCTGTCCGTCTCCCCGCTCTCGTATACGGGAAGTTTCCAGCAGATGACACCCGCCGGAAATTTCTGCTATCCCACGGGTCTAGGCCTCTGGCTGGCCGTATACGCGCCTATATCGGCCATTCTCGTCACGAACTGGACACTAATGGCGTCTATAGTCCACTCCGCGTTCATCTCGAAGAAGGTCCAGAGATACGGCGGGGGCGACAGGGAGGCGCTCCGGAGCATTTTCGTGAGTTGCAATCTGGGAGTCGTGTTAGGGCTGCCCTGGGTGTTCGGTTTGTTCGCGAGTAACGTAGTCGCGGCGTATCTATTCGTGTCGACTGCAACATTCCAAGGGTTCATTTTGTTTGTATTTTTTGTGATCGGGAAAAAGGAGACGCGAGATCTGTGGATAAACAAGATGTTCAAGGAGCGTAATGGGCTGAAGACGCCTCTCCCGAGTGCTCACCGCTGCGCAGACGGCGGATTGAAAAGTTAAAGGCGCCCCGACGGCGACGCCCACTTGTCGTTCTTACCGGACATCTACTCGTACCAATTAATAATAATAATTTTTTACTAAAATGTAAATACCCTAAATTCCGCCATATTGAAAATACTCATTGAATTTATACCGTATTTAATACCACTCGTATTAATTTTTTTTTAGCAAAATTAGTTATGTCTATTGTGCGTTGTGCGAACTATGATAATAATAATTAATATGTTGTGCATTTGATGTCGCCCACTTTTTTAAATTATGGAATTTTTTAATAATAATAATTAGTGTATTTTGTCGTTTCTTATTATAATTTTGAATACAAGGCCAGGATTTCTAAAAAATCATGATCATTGATCATTATAATGGCGCTTTATTAAAAACTTAACTTACATAATATTTATAATCAGTTTTACATTCGTTTTATAACTTAAGGATTTTTTTAAATTTACAAGTCTTCTAAGTTAAATTTACATATATAAGTGTTACACCCTTGGTTATTACGTTAGGGTAACTAGATGAGTGTTCATAAATAAAATCTTTTTGCTAACTGGATTACCGTAAATTTACTTATATTGCTATTTTGATACATGGATTATTGCCTCGATCACAACTACAGAAAAAAGAGTACCTACAGTGGCGACTGGCGAGACAGTTTGGCCGAGTGCACTGTCACTCGGTAAGACAGTGTAATCAAGTCCTATACCTTAATAATTTACTTTGGCCCCCACACTATTTCCACATCTTTACGATAAAAATTGGACTCTATAATAGAGTACGAAACTTTGGTCTTTTATAATTTGCTCTTTGATTTGACCATTTTTCTCAGCTCTCTTCTTAGTATCTTGCCTGACGGGTTTCTGGGAATGCTGTCAATGAATTTCACACCGCCACGAAGATGTTTTGGATTTGAAAGCTGAAATAGAATAAAAGAAATTGATGAGTACAAAATAGAAAGCAAATTCAGGCACAATTTGTAATACTTCAAATCAATATTCTAACAAACTTTTGCAGGCGTCAGCATAAAATAATAACTGCAAAATTTAATAGCAATGCAGTTTCATACAGAGCGTAACAAAACTAAATGTTAAAACTTTAAGGCGTGTATGTGTTCTTCGTATAGAGTTTATTGTGAAAGTAGCAGCGCTGAGAAACTTACTTTTGACTCCAATGTTCCTGTGAGAAATGTCACAACGCCAAGAATTTTCCCAAACAGAACTAACTGTTGCTGCTACTTTCATAGTGAACTGTGTGAATGAGATAAGGTACACATACACGCCCTAAAGTATTATCATTTTTAGGGTTCCGTACTCAAAGGGTAAAAACGGGACCCTATTACTAAGACTTCGTTGTCTGTCCGTCTGTCCGTCTGTCCGTCCGTCCGTCTGTCTGTCTGTCTGTCTCCAGGCTATAACTCAAGAACCGCTGTAGCTAGACTTCTGAAATTTTGACAGATTGTGTATATCTGTTGCCGCTATAACAACAAATACTGAAAATAAAATAAAGTAAACATTTAAGGGGGGCTCCCATACCAAAACACAATTTTTGTCTACTTTCGCCCTATACCGGTACGGAACCCTTCGAGTGCGAGTCCGACTCGCACTTGGCCGATTATTATTTGTTATAAAAGCACAGGAACGCGACCAATTTCTCCGAACAATCTTAGTTATGCAATAATATGACGTCACAATACTCACCCGCTCAGCCACAAAGTCCTGGACCCCCCGCTCAGTGAGCGTGACCCCCGGCTGGGGGACCACGAACGCGCGGGGGACCTCGCCGGCGCCGCCGTGCGGGACCCCCACGATCCCGGCGTCTTTGATCCCCTCATGTTTGAGAAGAACTGCCTCTAACTCCGCTGGGGCTACCTGGAATTTTAAATACTTCTTATTAGTATCAGTTTTAATTTACATGATAGATTTATCGCTGATGAATGATGATACGAACAAAATATGAGATCTTAAGAGCCTGTTTCACCACTTCCCGATAAGGTGCCAGATAGGCTATCCACAATTTATTTGACAGGTTCTCCATACTGTATCTGTCAAGTTAAGTGGTGGATAACCTATCCGGCACTTATCAGGAAGTGGTGACACAGGCCCTTAATATAGTCTCCTTTAGTAAGCGGCTGATTTGTGAAAATCAACATTTCGACTTATCATATTTATTATCTATCCATCAATTCCCTACTTTATTAGCTAGTACTATTGTAAATGTGAAAGTTTATTTTGAATGTCTTAACTCATAACTGCTTGGTAGGATTAAATAATGCTGTGCCGAATTTTTTCCGCGATCTAGCAAACTAATCTTGCTAGATTGCGCTCGCTAGCTGATTATATTTTCTAAACTTCCACTTCAAAAACACTGTCAAACTATTTATTATTCATTAGTTATTATTTAAAAAAAATACACTTACTTGGAATCCCTTGTATTTAATCAGTTCTTTCAGCCTGTCCACGATATAAAAGTACCCTTGCTCGTCATAGTATCCGATGTCTCCTGTCTTGTAGAACCCCTCATCATCAAAATCCTCACGTCTGTCCTTGCCTATGTAGCCCTTCATAATCATCAGACCCTTCACACAAATCTCACCCTCCTCATTTGGACCCAAAGGTTCTCTGGTATCGATGTTTACTACCTGAAAATGTTATATTCCTTTATGTAAATTAACATCGAAACAATAAACATAATCCACATCCATATAATATTATAAATGCCAAAGTGTGTCCGTCTGAATGTTACCTCTTGACGGCCAAACCGCTGAACCGATTTTGCTGGGTCTGGAGATACTTTGAGTCTCGATTCTCGACAAACGACTTAGGATACTTTTTATCCCGAATGTACGGTTTCCGCGCGACAAACGGATTTTGGCGCATCGGGATAATTGTGCGCGTCATCTACTCGTAGTGTCTACAACTGTTTGTACAACTAATTTTGACGAATTTCTCTTTATCCTGTGGCCGGACTATATTATAATAATAATGTATATATGGTACACCTTGACAACATTATGTTGTGTGACAGTGCCGACGCTGGCGATCTTGTCAGGGTTGTCGTTGATGATGAGGGTCAGAGTGCTCTCCGTCATGCCGTAACCCTGCAGTATCGCCTGGACTGACGGGAACCTGCAAATGCATATAATATCATAAATTTTCATACTTAGGGCCTGTTTCACCACATCCTGATAAGCGCTGGATAGGCTATCCGCCACTTAACTTGACAGATAGAGTATGGAGAATCTATCAAAAAAATTGTGGATAGCCTATCCGGCACTTTATCAGGAAGTTGTGAAACTGGTCCTTAGACAGACATAATATTATATCATAGGCTCGCATTTAGTAACTCAGTTTAGTTGTTACTTAGTATTTTACGAAACAATCCTGACCGAGGATGTTAATTATTTTTTGTTGAGATTTCGAGCTACTGAACCCATTTTAGTGGAATTTGGCATAGAATAGGTACCACAAGAATATTTTTGTGCTGTTTTTTGCAACCATCGCCGCAGGCAACCAACAAGTCTACCCTTTGTTTGTACTTATTATAAACGCGGGTGAATAAATGAGGGATTTTAATATTCCATTTGCCACCAGCCGGGCCGGCCTAGCATACGCCAACGAGATAATATCTCTCTCTACATGTTTCTCGATGTTTGATAGTTTCTATTGACCCTAGCATGACAAACAAATTTTCTCGCGTAGATCTATCATCGAAATAACACATTTTTATAGAGTTTTGTCGAGATAATGTCGAGATTTTGACATTATGGGACGATTAGTTTTTAATTATCTCGAGAGTGAGATATCTCATTGGCGTATGCTAGGCCGGCTGGTGTCGCTCTGTAGCCTCAGGGTATATCGTGGCAAACTGCTGTCGCGATATAGCTGTCATGTGTCCAATAATGTCTATTTGACACGATAGACCCTAAGGCTACATAGCGGCACCTGGTGGAAAATGGAATATCAAAAACCCTAATTAAAATACTTACCTCTTTTTAAAAGCGAGTGCGGTTTCCTCATACAACGGCGCGGCACCACAGTACACAATCTGCAGTGAGCTCGTGTCGTAGGAATGTTCGGCCTTGCTCAGTGCCACCAATATAGCTGGGACAACACTCGTTCTGCCTACCTGAAAAAATAACACTAAGACTAAGTAAAGGAGGTCATACGATTTTCATTTAGACCGCCCCCCACCCCCTCCCCAATGTCACAGGTGGTCACATTTGTGAGACCCTAGTCCCCCCCACCATCCCTAGTCACAAATTTGCAATTTTACAAGTGAAAATTAAAAGTACCTCAATATTTTTAATTTCGCTGTCTAATTCTGTCATATACCCCTTCGCCTCTTTGTCACACTTCATCTGACGTTTCACAAACGCGAATCTGACGTTTAACAAACGCGAATCTGACGTTTCACAAACGCGAATCTGACGTTTCACAAACGCGAATCTGACGTTTCACAAACGCAAATCTGACATTTCACAAACGCGAATCTGACGTTTCACAAACGCGAATCTGACGTTTCCGAAACGTGAATCTGATGTTTCACAAACGCGAATCTGACGTTTCACAAACGCGAATCTGACGTTTTAAAACCGTCAGTTCCATTGAACGTGGAGTGTCGCGTCGTGTCGGTCTCGCCTTAACAATGTTAGTTTTCGATATTTCATTTGCCGCCAGGGCACAGACCCGACGCACAAAAAGCGCCATCTAGTGTTTAAAACTGAGAGTACGAATTTTTCCAAATTTCCTGTCTACCTGCCACAAGGCTAAGCCAGTAAATTACATACTGTCAGTAAATCAGTAAATTACTGTCAATGCGGTCTGCATTGACAGTAATTTACTGGGACGTAAGGGTATTTTTGTGTCTTACCTTATACTTCTCAATCGTTTTTAAGAACAGGTCGACATCGAACTTCGGTAGATACACGTTAGTTCGCCCTCGCGAGAACGTAGCCAGGTTGGTCATAAGGCCCATTGCGTGAAACCACGGCGTTATAGTGAGACCGACCAACTCAGTATTAACACTGCCTGACCTGAAAACAGATATTTGGATAAAGTTGTTAAAACTACTGGATTAAATATAATCAATAATCATGGATTTGATAATTATTATGTCATCTTTCTCTGTATGAATAAGATAGAGGAAGAAAATTGTTTTGAAGGACCGTTAGCAATTATCCAGACTGGTGCAGCCAGTAGGTTTGCCCTTAAGCTGTATTGATGCATACGTGTTTCTCACCAAGCCTTTAATATACTGATATAACTTATTAATATACCCACTCTATGGCCAGGTAATGCATCACAAGGCGAAATCTATATTTCACCAACGCCTCAGGGTCAATTCAGACCGCAGCGCGAAGCGTAGATGCTTTTCGAAATTTGTATGGATTTGACAGATTTGCAAGACGTTTCACGCTATTGAAATCTGTCAATTCAGTACAAATTATTCAGAAATGTAATCTACGCGTCGCGTTGCGGTCTGATTGACCCTTATTCGTTATGATGCTAATTGCTATCTCTTTCAAAAATACGAGAAACAAATGAGACAAACAATGAATACATACGCGGCCATGACGACACAGTTGTGATGCGTCACCATGACGCCCTTGGGCAGTCCCGTGGTGCCGGAGGAGTACAGCACGAACGCCACGTCGCTCTGTCCCTCGACGTCCGCCGGCACGAACTCGTCGGCCGTCACGTCACGCCGCAGCGCCGTGACATCTCGTCGCCCGTCGTTAATCATCGTCGCCAGGTCGTTGTACAGAAGAGTCCCGCGGATCCTTTCGGTGCCGTATATTATGATTCTCTTGACGAATGGCAAGCTGGTGATGGTCTTACCGAGCAGTTTGTATGCGATTGGCGAGCAGATCATAATTTTCGGTTTTGTTATGCTGGTGACGTGTTTGAACTCATCTGAAATTGAAATTTCATGTATTTACTAGAAGTGTATTGTACAGACTCTCAGCATTTTATGAACAATGTCTAATAATTAATAAAACCTACATAATATTATAAATACTTAAGAATTTTTCGGTATAAGGTAGTTGGGTTGATAAAAGCGGCGATAATACCCACTATTATTATCATCATAACAATAATGCACTTAAAAACAGTTTTATCGACAATCATAAACTTCAAAATACTTGACCGATAAGATTAAATTTTATTCCTCCTAATATTTGCAACGTTACAATATAAATAAATATTTTTGCAATATCATACCAAAGCCTAAAAATGCCATTTCAATTAAAGTAAAATATATCATAGGTACCTAAGTAATTTTTATTTAACCCTAGTAAGACCAATTTTGAGTTCATGTACGTTTGTTCTAGATCCACGGTAATAACACGGTAATAAACTATTCAGGCACTATCAGAGAAATTGACTCTTAGGCAGATGGCCGATCTACGTAGTTTGGTCGAGTTAAGTCAAGCCCAGCCGACAGATCACAATGTACATAAAAAGTATGACCAAATGACGCAGATCCGTCAACTGCGTATGAATCAATTTCTTCAATGGTACATTCATAACAATGGTATGTTCCATTCGCATATTAACTTACCTTTAGTATAAGTCAAGTTAAAGGGTGTAGCCGTAGCCCCTGTGTACAATATCCCCACGAGCGAGCTCCAGAACTCCGCGCGATTCTCTGTCATTAGCCCCACCACGTCGCCCCGGCTTATCCCCAGACCAGACAGGGACACGGCGAAGTTCATTGAACCCTGGAGTATATCGTCGTACATCAGCCGCTCGTCTGTCAAGCCATTTATCTGGAAAATCGAAGAAATAATCAGTTGACCATTTCATTTGCAACAGAATTGTCTTAGGCCCGTATAAATAGTCAGTACTTAAGATGCGACCCGGTCTCAAGACGCGATTCGGCTCTGTGATTGGTCCAAATTTTAACAGCCAACCCAGAACCAAATCACAGAGCCTGAACCGTGTCTTGAGACCGAGGTGCATCTTGAGTACTGACTATTTATACCGGCCTTATTGTCAAACAAAAGAGTTTATACCCTATATATATAAAAAATATAGGGCTTTGGATCACTGTCTTCAAAATGTAAGGGCTTGTAATAGGAAGCACACTTTAGGGCCTTATCATACTAGCGGTTTGGGAGCGGTTGCGGAGCGGAGCGGATTTGCAGCGAATTCGTTGCGGACGCGCACGGCGCAACGTAACGCCTCTAGTCCACAGACGCAGTTCGCCGCGAAATCGCGGCGAAACAAATGCGAAACCATTTACTGTCTCATCTGCCACACGACAATGCGTTATATTGCATCTCGCTCTATTCCTGTTTTGCATTTGTTTCGCCGCGATTTCGCAGCGAACCGGGTCTGTGGACTAGAGGCGTAAAGGCTGCGAATAGCAACGTGGACGCCATACAATACCCGCTACAAATACGCGACCAAAACGTTGCGAATCTGCCACGTGTCCGCGACGCATTCGCTGCGCAGCCGCGGCGTGTTCGCAACGGATTATTCGCGCGCCCGCTCCGCTCCGCAACCGCTCCCAAACCGCTAGTATGATAAGGCCCTAAAGTGTGCTTCCTATTATAAGCCCTTACATTTTGAAGACAGTGATCGAAAGCCCTATATTTTTTATTATATCCAAGGCATCTGACTGAAGAAGAACCAGCGAATAAGATATACCATTTTGAAATTCAAATTATAATAATACCTATATTATTAAAATAAATTTTGGTTAGTTCAGTGTATCTTTTCGTGAAGTTAATAGAAAACTAGATATACTTATTAATAAGTTTTAGCACATTTTTTAAGATTTAAGCTAGGTTATAGGGCATGTTAAAATATAATGTTATCTTGCATTATTATGTCATAAATTGTTAGCTACTGATAAAATGTTTGGAGGTAAAGATAATAAATCTTCTTTACCTCAAAACACTTTATTATTAAAGATTATTTCTAATAATCTACTTCGCATAAGAAGATCATCATCCAATTTAATAAATAGTTAAAGTAAATTGTACACAAACTAAGTACAGGAGATTTTTAGTAAAACAAGCAAATAACTAGATACCTACTCAAATAGGTACGCCTGATTTCTGAAAAATAGCAAACAACAACATAATATTTTTTTCCTTTAAAACTTTAATAGCAATATTCAAAGATTTTTTAGGATAATGTTTTTTGTTGCATCTAGCCAAATAATACTTAATAAAACACTTTTCTTAAACGAAAACCAAAGCCACGAATATATTTTCACAATTTTTTGTTTCATTCTTAACAACAAACTTCTTTTACAAGTCCTATTGCAACTTCATAGTTCATTTTAGAGTAAAAATTAAAATATCGCATTGCAATAACACATTTAAATATAATAGATATCAAGATAATGATAATAAGTCAAAGCCCTCAATATAATATTTTATCTGCTGTCAATTATTTAAGTAATAGTTACACATTTAATTTACATCTTTATTCGCAAAATCCTACACCTTCAGTCTTTAGATAGTATCTCACTGGCACCGTACATTTTACAGGAAATTTTCTTTAACCATACACGAGTTATAAAAATGTTTATCTAACACTAATGTATTATGATATTGTAACTCACCAACGCTGGCTTTCCCTTGTTTTCGCGTAGTTTCATTAATAGAAACTCACTGAAACTTATAGATGCCGGTATCATGACATCGGTGGGTCCATATAGGTATTTACTGTTTCGAATCATCACGGAAATGTAAACATGTAACACTCAGTGTAAACAAGTTATGTAACACGAGTGTACGCGAGCGTCGCGGATTTAACAGTGAATATAGTCACTCATGCTACGGGCTACCGACTACGTATGCACTGTTTAAGGTGGCGCTACACTCATGCGATCCGATTTTGATGTAAACAAAACTTGGTTCGGACCTTGAGCGGGTCTAAAGTCCGACCACCTACTGTCTCTTTCACACACATGTGAAAGAGACATGAGAGACGGATATTATCGTGCACGTGTAATATGATATGCTAACGAACGAACTTGTCCTTCTGCTAATAATTATTATACTCTCTCTTATTATATTATTATATCAAATTAGGAATAGAATATTTCAATAGAACTTATCTTAGTATAAGATGCAGAATATTGTATATTAGGATAGGAATTTGATTCTAGTCAACAGGTATTAGGTATATTCAATATTGACTATTAAAATATATTCTATTCCTATTTTGATATACATACCTATACAGCATGACTGGTGAGACAATACCGATAATTAAGGAGAGTATTCAGTACTCGATTCTTATTATAATTATGTAATAAAATTAGGTACTTAATTTTTAACCAAATTTCCCTTTAAACAAATGAATAATGGACACTTAGTAAATTACTATGCGGCCGGGCGCGGCCCACCCCGCCCCGCGCGCGATTTCCATGCGTTGGGTAAATAATTATTTAACTTTAAGCTACATTTACTCAGTGATCAATTGATATTATTTTTATATTATTATTTTTTTCAACTAATATAATAGGCAAATATCACGTCCTCGAGTATTGAACATGTCTCACCAGTCGTGCTGTATTGTATAATATTAACTTACTGTACCGTAATTCAAAGCCAAATAATGAGAGTGGCAACACTATTTTTCGTATGTGTGGCGGAAATAGTACCTAAACGACTTCTATATCCTCCTACGTCACCCGCTTTCTGCCTCCCTATTGGTCGACGTTTAGTTCTAAGTTTGTCCACCAGGTGGCAGAGTTGAGCTTTTAACAGCACAACGGATTTGGAACCATTGGCGGTTATTTTTCGTGCTGTGCGGACGTATATTAGATTACGCGTAATTTCATATCTTTTGTTTAAATTTGTGCACGTGGCACATTAATTTTACTTTTCGGTTTACCGAACGACTTCTTAATTCTTATAATTAGAAATAATGGGTTCGGATAAAAATATTAGCTCGAGTTCCGAATCCGATCCTCCTGCGCGAAACAAAAGGAAGGCCGAAACGTCGAGGAGCAGAGACCAACGTAAGCGTCGCCGGACATCCGACATTGAGTTAGGTAAACTCGCTTACCAGGTGAGTCAAATTCAAAGTTTTTTGGCTCAATCGTATTTCCAATGGACGGGCTATAATCATTATTTTCCCACTGTGCAGCCGCTCCAAAATATATCCTCGCATAATAATTGCGATGACAACCTGAGCTTAGATGTTAGCGGCGAATTATTTTCAGCTAA
Source organism: Plebejus argus (assembly GCA_905404155.3). Classification (NCBI taxonomy): domain Eukaryota; kingdom Metazoa; phylum Arthropoda; class Insecta; order Lepidoptera; family Lycaenidae; genus Plebejus; species Plebejus argus. Next base: position 16,926,055 of record FR989929.1, on the reverse strand, counting down.
TGATAATGAAAATTTAGCTTCGAGCTCCAAACAAGTTGATAACTGTATAAATTTTTCGATTAATACAATATTAAAAGAGTCCTCGTTGCCGAGGTCATCGCAAGATCACTTAGATTTGCTAATGTCGGCGCAACACCTCGACACTCCCGAATGGTGTGACGTGCGCTATTCCGATGTTCAGAAATTATATTGTTCTACGCCCGGATTTGTCGAACTCGAATGTAACGACGAAATAAAACCTTTCGAGAAATACCCTTATTTGTGCATTGCCGAACGCAGCTATGCGACTATTTCGCAGGCAGTGTTAAAACAAAAAGATGCCGCGCAGGCAGGTTTTGAATCGTTTTTAAATTGGGTCGCGGAAAATTCCGGTGATTTGACTGTGTCTTCTATAAAAGACAAAATTAATGAGATTTTTATGGAAGGTATGTACAATAAAATTTCTAGCGATTTATTTCAACTCGCTTGCGGGCATAGGGCAGATATCATAGAACAAAGAAGGGATGCTATTTTAAGATCTGTTAAAGATAAGTTTTTAGGATTGAGTTTACGCAAAATACCTCCGTCTTGCCATAACTTGTTCAACAAAGAACAGTTTTCGTTGGCTGTTGAAAAGGCGGGCGGTAGTAGTAAAATTTTTTGGCCGGTACGACCAACAATGCATAGAACGGCCGCGCAGGCTAGCACGAGCTCAAATTATAAAACGCCCGCGCAGGGTGCTCGCTTTCCCCCGCTGTGGGATTCGTACGACAGATTTACATCTGTTTTTGCAAAAAATGCATACCCGAATCAATATCAACCAATTCAAACACTACCTTCGGGACCTAATTTTAATAATTACCCGAATTCAAACTACCCACAACACACACAAAATAAAAGGTTCGCGCAGAACCAAAATAAGTCGAGGGCCGATGCGAACGGATCTCGCCAGAGATCTAATTTTGATAATGCTAAAGGTCAATCTAAGACCACACAAAACAAAAACAGTTTCAAATCGAAACGTAGTTTTTGACACGGACGAACGTGTTGCATGTCGCTTGGCAAATTTTGTTCATGTCTGGAAAAATCTCGGTGCTCCAAAGAGTGTACTAAAAATTATCCAGGGATACAGGATTCCTCTAAAGAAAAAACCACCGCTGTGGGTACCTTCTTCGACTTGCCAAAGATTTCACACTCGAAATTCGACTCAAATGTCGCTCGCTATAAAAACGTTACTAAAAAACGGTGCCTTGGAGAGAGTACGCAACTCCCCGAGTTTTGTCTCCCCGATGTTTTTGACATCCAAGAGCGACGGCAGCCTGAGGCCGATATTCAATCTCCGATTGTTAAACAAATTTGTAATTCTAAGCAAATTCAAATTAATAAACATGCAAAAAGTGCCCAATTTCTTACAACCATACGATTACCTAGCAAAAATAGATTTATCGAATGCCTACTTTCATGTCCCTGTTGCGGCCTCTCACAGGAGGTTCCTAAGGGTGATTTACGAGCAAAAATTGTATCAAATGACCTGCCTCCCTTTCGGTCTGGCAACGGCGCCTCATGTATTTGCGATGTTGAGCAATTGGGTCGCGCAGACCTTGCGAAACCGAGGAATAAGAATAATATCTTACTTGGACGATTATCTAATAGCCAATCAAGACAAGACCGTACTTTCGAGTCAAATTCATTATACAGTAAATTTACTGAAAAGCTTAGGTTGGCAAATCAATTTCAAAAAATCTGTTTTATCTCCTCAAAAGGCTCTGGAATTTCTCGGGATCTGTTGGGATCCATGGCTCGGCCTCAAATGGCTTCCTGTAAAAAAGACGCAATCTATTATCGACAAGTCTCGACCTATAATACAGCGAAAAACTGCACATTTACAAGAAATCCAAAGCCTAGTCGGTCTAGTAAATTTTGCCAGCTTCGCGGTTCCCCGAGGCCGCTTGAATTTTCGGGAGCTTCTGCGATTTTGCAATTACCTTTTAAAACTCCGCTCCTGTCGTCGCTACGCAGTCCCAAACGTAGTACTCCGCGATCTAGAATGGTGGATAAAGAATTGCAATGTTCGATCTCGCCTGCATTATCCCCCGGCCGAGCATTTTCTCTCGACGGACGCTTCTGGAATAGCATGGGGCGCCCGAATAGACAATCACGAAGTTTGCGGTCCCTGGACATCTCACGAGATGATCTTGCACTCCAACCAGAAGGAGATGCTCGCAGTGCTTTACGCATTAAAAGATCATTGTCTTTACCTAGCCAATTCGTCGACTATGCTTCAGACCGACAACAGAACTGTTGTAGCATATTTGAAAAAGGAAGGGGGCTCAAAATCTCCCGAGCTCATGCATGTCGTTCGCAAGGTCTTTGCCCTGCTCGACACTTTCTATATAAATCTCATAGTTCACCATATCCCCGGCAAGATGAATTGCGAAGCGGATCATCTATCCCGCTACCGAGCGGCTCCGGAATGGCACCTGCTACCGGAGATAACTCGAATAATTTTCAACAAATGGGGAACCCCAGAAATCGATTTGATGGCTTCGAATTCGGCTCATGTCGTTCCATCTTACGTGAGCCTCGACTTGAAAGACGAACACGCAGTGTTCCACGATTGTTTCAGCCAGCAATGGAACTTTCATTTGGCGTGGGTGTTCCCCCCGCCTTTTCTCATCCCCAGAATTCTAAGTCACTTGAACTCGGCCAAAGGGGTCTATTTAATCGTTGCTCCTCTTTGGGAAAAAGTGTTTTGGAGGCCCGACATCAAACGACGAGCCCTGTCTCCACCGTTCACGATACATCGCCTCCATCGAGTGCTGGTGGACACGTCGACCGGCCGGGCCCCTCCAAAGGTCGACGAAATGACCCTACAAGTCTGGAGATGTGGGGGTGGACGTCATCATTAAAAGATTGGACAACAGAACAAAAGAATTTATTAAAATCAGGCTGGCGGCCTTCCTCTATTAAAACTTATGAGAACGCTTGGAAAAAATGGCTAGAATGGTGTAAAACTAATAAATTAAATAAACCTAGTAGTCCCACTGGCTCTCAATTTGCTAGATTTTTGTCGGATTTATTTCAAAAACATAAATTATCTTACAACACAATTTTAGTATATAAATCTGCAATATCGACGCTTTGTGACCCTGATATCTCTGAAAGATTAAGTTCTCATATACTCGTAAAGAAAATTCTTTTGTCTATCTCTAGTCAACGACCTAAACAGATCAGTAAACCTCCCATTTGGGATGTCGATGACTTAAGTGCTTGGCTTCTTAGCAATGATACGAATCATAATAATTTGTACCAATGTTCTAAAAGAGCAGCAACCCTCCTGCTACTTTGTTCGGGACGTCGAGTCCATGACCTAACACTACTAACGATAGATAACAGTCATTGTAATATTTCAGATGACTCTATCGTTTTCTGGCCTAGATTCGGGTCAAAAACTGACAAGTCCGACGTAAGACAATCAGGATGGCGTCTGAGTAAAAATATTCAACATATAAATATCGATCCAGTTTATTGGGTAAAACAAGTTATTAAATTATCAGCTGAAAGGAGAGCCAAGTGCGATAGCGATAGTTTATTCATCACTGCTTGTGGCGAACCGAAACCGGCCTCTCGCGCTGTGATCGGTGGATGGGTGCGACGACTGCTGCATGAGGCCGGAATCAAGGCAAGTGCCGGCAGTGTCAGACCCGCAGTCGCATCAAAAAACTGGGTTCTTAACTGTCCCTTAGATGAAATACTAGCTAGAGGCAATTGGAGATCACAAGAAACTTTCAAAAAGTATTATTGTCGTGAAATTAAGACAAAACAAAACCAAACAAATGTGGTATCCGCTATGTTTGCTCCCATAGCAAATTGATTGTTTGCTTAATTTAACTAGATTTATTAATTAATTTTTATTACTGTAATTTAAAAATTAAATGAAATAAGGTTAACTTGTCATTATGGTAATTTGGTTACATCACAATGCATCTATTTATGCTATATAATAATTGGAAACTTAACTAATAGTTAAGTACTAAAAGCAAAAATTTTATAAAATGCTAGGCAGGCATACAGTATGTTTTCATTTTGTTAAAATAATATCTTTTCTTCTGTAGTGAGTAGTGACAAAATAATAATTGTTTGATAATGCTTAAAAATGTAGCATAAATACTGACAGTCTTACTGTATCTTATAATGTGAAAATAAATGTGTTTTCATTTATCCATTTTTGGTATTTCTTTTTATACTACAAAATCATTTCTATTCTATAGTCTATGTAAGCTTTTGCTATTGAATCAATTTATTTTTATTTCGGTTATCTTATCTCTTTTCCACCAGGCGATATCAGACAGCTCTCATTATTTGGCTTTGAATTACGGTACAGTAAGTTAATAACAGCGTTTTACCCTGCAATAAAACGCTTATTAACTATACTTACCTAATTCAAAGCCAACTTTAAATTCTGCCTGGAATTTTTAACGCAATGGTTCCAAATCCGTTGTGCTGTTAAAAGCTCAACTCTGCCACCTGGTGGACAAACTTAGAACTAAACGTCGACCAATAGGGAGGCAGAAAGCGGGTGACGTAGGAGGATATAGAAGTCGTTTAGGTACTATTTCCGCCACACATACGAAAAATAGTGTTGCCACTCTCATTATTTGGCTTTGAATTAGGTAAGTATAGTTAATAAGCGTTTTATTGCAGGGTAAAACGCTGTTATTAGCAGAAGGAGAAGACTGGACCGACTTAAAACTACATATTTTTATTTATTTATTTTCTGTCATATTTATTAGATTGAATGGCGAATAAGCAACATTCAATTATTGGTAATGTCCGGTCGCCGTGTAGAGAGTAATTCGCTCATTGACCTATCATTACAGAAGAACTAAGATTAGTTATATCCGGATATTATTCGTCTTGACGTGCATCAAATACATTTTATCAAATGAACAGGTAAGTAATAGGTATAGAAATCAGAGAAAGTTCAAATAATATAGAATATAGACAAGCAAACTCGGTTAAAGATTTGATAAGGGTCCAACCGCCCTTATATCTATGTACACAGTGGTTAGAAACTCATTTTAAGTATAGATAATATTATAAAATAATAATATTATGTTGTCATTCATTTCACACGTTAATAAGTTTTCAAAGACATTTGATTGTTCTAATTTCCAGTTTAAAGTATTTCTCTAATTCTTATCTTTTTCGTGGTACATTGATGTGCATTCAAAGGGGTTCATAAAACTATTTAGGAAGGGGTTAAGTCTGACGTGATATGTGGACAGCCCTAAGGACAATAAAACTCAACGTAGATAATATTATAGTTTACTGTCGGGGCTCAAGCCAGGTAGCTGTACATGTCCACGCGCTCAATCTCTGAGCCACAGAGGTCGTCAGATCATCCTTATTCGATACATTGAATAGGATACAGGGTATAGGGTTCTCAAAAATCGAAATGTGACGTGACATGTGGACGGCCCTAAGGGCAATGAAACTCAACGTAGATAATAATATAGTATATTGTCGGTGCTCACGCCAGGTAGCTGTACATGTCCTTCTCGCCCTCCGTGCGCTCCAGGTATTCCTTCTCGATCAGTATGTCGATGCATTTCTGTGGACGTAATTTCGGTGTTAGTCTTTTTATTTTATGTATTTTTAATGCAGAAGATTTATACAAGTAAAAATAACAAAATGTTATATATTTACAAAACATACTCTTTGAATCTAAAACAAAATACGTGTTGTAAAACACCATATTATTAATTGAAGACGTGAGTGGATGAATCGAACAAGTAACATTTCGTAGCATACGGACAATAACTCAATTTTTCCCTAATTATTTAAATAAAACTTGTAACTTATCTACTTCATAACCTAGCTAATATATCTGGCTACACATACTATCCATAGTTTTTCTATTTCAAATAACTTTTCCGGCCCTAAAGCCTCCATTTAAGCAAAAAAACGGGAAGTTTTTTCATGTTACTTACCTTATTCTTCCACTCACGTCTTGAATTATTATTATGTAATATACCAATATCATAGCTCCGTCTCTTTCTCTCACGCGCGAATATATCGGTGTCTCATACATGAAGTAAGCGAGACAAATAAATAGTTTAATCAGGCAGTGAAAGAGACAACAACCAATTGGTTTTTTTTTTGCGAACAATATAAGCCACGACTTGGTTATTATTACATTCACAAACAAACTAAACCGTATACCAACATAAATTAAATATAATCAGCTATGTTCAAAACCGCCATGTTTTATGACGTCACTCTACCCTTACTGACCTTGATGACGGGCACGCGCGGCTTGAACCTGCTGGACAGCTGATTGAGCACCTCCACCACCAGGTGCTGGTGCTTCAGCGTCTTGCGAGTCTTCATGATGCGCACTATGGCCGCCTGGACACAGAAAAAAGTAATTAGAACAAAATTTAAAATTTTATCATGAGGCGAAACGAATGCATGCTTGTATTTTGAGCTGTTACCTGCAACATCTTTTGGCGAAATTCGAAACAAACACTTTCGCGTTTTTATGTCTAATCCGCTGAACCAATTTGAAATGGACACTTTAAACCTACGAGAGGTTAAGCTCCGGAAAAGGGCGTAGGAAAGTTTTAATCACCACGAAATGTACAGTTCCAACGCGATATATGATAACATAATAAATTAGAGGCTTTTGTGGTGGCTTATGGCATGGCTTTTTACTAGAGGGCATAGGGTCGATTCCTGTCCCTTTTTCGTGTCTTTGGACTTGGCTTTGGACTGTCTCCGCAAAACCCCTCACCTGTATGAGCATCTTTCTGTCCTCTTCGATGTGTTTGTGCGTGGCCTCCTGCTCAACCTTCAGGTCTGTCTTTAGCGGTATATTGATGTTCACGCGGAGTTTTTTACTGAAACAACAAAAATGTAGGTTAAGTCTATGTATCTTTGTCTGAACTCTGAGTGTTTTACTTAACATGTATTAACTTATTAAAGCCTAACCTAGCCTAATCTTAAGTTTAGCTTAACTTTGGCTACTTATTATCCCGATTGTGTCTCGTAGAATAATATACACGACGTTATACGCCTAGGTAAAATCTAAATATTGATAATATAACATTGAATACGGTATACTCACTTCTTATAACCTACATAGAGCTCAACTAGCGAGGCGTCAGTAAGCTCCGCCTCGTCGTCCGCACACACCAGCAGCTTCGCCTTCAGCAGGATCTGCAGCACCTAGAAATCACAAGAGCTCATTATTACAAAGTATTAAAAACTAAGTACTAAATAGCTCTAATAGATTTAAATTTTAAATAGGCCTAAGAACTCCATTCCACCGCGGCGCACGGAGAGACTACGCACGTGCGTCAAGCTTCGCTTTGTAAGAAAATATATGTGACTGTGTCCACTGCAACCCACGGACACGCTACGCACGAATTGACTAAGTCAAAGAAATAAATCCGTGCACGTCTACGCGTGCGCGTGGCCGTGCACAGCGTGCGCCGCGGTGGGTTGGCGGCTTTATCTGAAACGACGTGCAGTTGCAGTTGATATAAATGGGAAATTTTATGCAGTGCATACGAGAAAGGCGCGTCATTTTAAGATGGACAAGTTCTAAGATCGATTCAGCCTATGCGAATGCGCGTTTCGGCAGCGATTGTTTCGAGCAGCGCGTAATATATTATGTTATTGTAACGCGTTAACACAGCATCGGTATTGATGAACTGAGCGGTGACGTTGCGGCATCATTAAGCTGTTATCCCGCTTCGCATAAGGGGGTGCGTAATTCGTGTCGTCACAGCGTTGCGCCGCCGCAGCGCACCGTGTGAACGATACAGTTTTCGGTATGTAAAACAACAGAGAGACAACGCAGCGTCAACGCAACGCTGACGCAACGCGGCGTGTAGACACGCCCATACGCTTGCGTGTGGACACACCCACATTTAATAACATCCATGCGCTCCACGGTAATATGTCCTGCCGCCTTCGTCGTGTATAAAACCATGTACGCAGTTGGGTACAACATTGTACACGATTGTACCTGCAGCAGGAAGTCTCCCTTGATGCCGGTGTGGCGCTCGAGCTGGCGTACCGTCCACGCCGTGTTGTCGTTGTACTGCAGCAGCACCGCCATCTGGAACGTGCTCGCCTGCAGCGTGTATCTATACAACATAATATAAAGACGTTAGTACCATAGGAGAAATAATAAGCCTACGTTATTTGATCGTGTTATGTCAAGTCAAAAATCAAAATATTAGGCGTTGACTGTCGGAAAGACATAACCCGATTAAATTATGTAGCTACGCTATTTGCATCCGGATCACGATCTGGATAGTACGACCAAGTTGCAAAACTTTACACCGCACGCGAATAGGCTACTTGACCTATATTCAATTTCATTGAACAAATGCATATTTCTAGTAGAACTTGGCGTAGAAAACCGTATTTCACCCTTATCATCAAATAAAAGCTTATGATTGATAAATAAAGTCGATTTGAAAATATGATTTTATGAAAATATGATTTGTACTGACTAAAACGCTTTTGCAGTACTTCCGATTTGGATGTGACGTCATCATGTTCGTAATTTAATATCTTTTATTTATCGCGCTCGTTATGTGTAAGTTTATTTGTACATAAATAATAAGAATAAGCCTAGAAAGATTTGCAAAATATATTTTCTTGAGTAATTCAAATAAAACACCAGTTTTATATATTATCTCCATTTATTGTAGACGGGAAATGAAATGGCCAAAACTTTTCTCCAAAAGTTTTCAACATTACAAATGATTTCTAATTTCTTATTTAATTCTTTTATAATTTTTGGGCACCTTATGACTCGTACATTTAGCACATAAAAAAATGTTAAATAAAGAGACTCTAAAATACAAACAGCATGACGTCACACTATGGCGGACAGTGTTTTCGGCGCCATTTATAAGGCGTATTTTTCAATCAACATTTTAATGGGTTTTTACTGTGTAAAATAATAAAATATTAGTTTATTTCGTGAAAATTAATGATTAAGAAGCGATTAGCATGAAGAAAAAAATTAGGTCAAGTAGCCTATTGTAAAAAAGGCGAACAAACGATTGAGCGAAATGTAACATTATAATAAAACACAAATTATACTACCATTTCAAACGCTTAGAGTGGGTTGCATCAACTTACTTTAACTATAACTGTTCTGTAACTTTAACCATAACCAAAAGTGAAATGAACTGTCAAATCCCTAGTAAAATTCCATTATGGACGCCATTTTTTACAATAACTTCTTAAACTACGCCTCTGGTGCAACTCACCCTTAGCTACCAACAAAGTATACAAATACCCACCTGTTCTTGAAGCAGTTAGTGACAAGTTCGCCCTTGCTCATGTGATACAACCAGTTGAGTTTGCGACCCGAGTGCTGGGACGAGTAGAAGGACGTGAAGCGGTGTACTGATCGCTCGAGCTGGTGACATAAGGAAACATTTGTAGAAATTAAAGATTTGCGTGCTATGTCTATCTGTCTATCTTCACAAGTATTATGATTAATTATTTTGTCTTTGCTTTCTAAGATTAACAGAAATTTACGACACCGCACTTTTTTTTTTTTTTTGCGTTGGGGGAATGCATTTACGCATCCTGGTCCGGGGAAGGGCCGAGGTATGTGGGACTCCTCGGGGCGGACGTACATCCGCACCCGGGACTACCCACTAAAACCCCAACGGTGTTCCTGCTCCTGAAGGTGGGACTACGGGAAACGCGTGATACACGACCGCAGCACGACACCGCACTTGCCATAAGTGCCGCATCCAAATTAATTTTGTCAATTTTCATTAACTCTGCAAATTTTAATCGTGACGCAGCGCAGTAAATGGAGGCGGCAATGGCAACTACAACGCGGTGAACGTGCGACTAGATCTGCGTTTACCTTTAGAAAATCTTAAGAGAAGTGTCCAACCGAAGGTCGATTTTTGTCCAAAGTCAAAGCCGAAACCAATTATGATTGCAAATCGTAAATTTGATAATTTGTAGCTTTTATGCGAGTTTTGCACAGACGACTTAAGCCACAGGGCTTCAGCCGCACATTTGAATACGCATTTCACATCACATTTGTAACATTTCGGTGTATCGTATCTCAGTTTGGACACAAGATGATGCCCGTCATCTTGCATCGAAATTCTAACGATCGTCATGTGCGCCGAAACACCGAAATGCTTCAGTGCCTGTAGACAAGTGGCGAAACGCTAACGCTAACGCTAACTCTAACGATTTGACATAAGTCATCGCTTCGCTAGCGAATACTAATGTCAAATCCCATACATTTTGTAACGTTAGCGTTAGCGTTAGCGTTTCGCCACTTGTCTACAGGCACAGATGTGGACCCAGCCGCAATAAGCGACTATAATTTTCGGTGACGGTGGCCAGTCTCATAGAAACCATGCCAGTTACGCAGGAGCAGTTTTATAATGCCCAAGTGTGTACGCAGTACACAAGAGCACTCTCTATTCCTTTACCCTCATAACCCAGTGGGACGGAAGACCGACACGACTGGCGAGAGATCAGGCGCAGGACCGACTTCTTACATGCCCATCCGACGCACGGATCATCTTACTTGTCAATCAAGTGATCAGCCTGCATAACCCTAACCAAACTTGGGAATAACACGTTTCCAACGCGGAAATCGAACCCACGACCCACGTCAGGACCCACTCTCTATACCACTGGACCACGAAGGCATCTAGCCCCATTATAGCCCTAATAAGTGACTATAATAACTATCTATCTATTCATATACCCTCACCTCAGTGGGCAGCTGGAAGCAGGAGGACTGCTGGAAGGGCCACGAGCCTGAGCTCAGCACCTGGATGCTGAAGTCGATGTGTAGCGGCTGCTCCGAGCTGTGAGACATGTGCTTGCGGAAATTCTCGTTCAGGTCCTTGGACACGCCGATGTCCTGAAAACAAATTATAGATGTAAACAGGGCCAGATTTATATTTCTTATGAGTATATGGGGCACTTTAATATTGCCGCCATCAACTTATTATTAAATAAATAAACTTACTATTAAATACCACATTAGCGTGGCGTTGACGCGCGATAATACAATGCAAGACAGTGATAGCGCAACGTGTTATTTACTGCCTCTATAAGTCACCATCACTTCCTATCAGACAGAGAGCAGTCACCCGGTGAAGCGTTGAAGCGACCAGTGTGGCGTTCTTTGTGTTGTGTTACATTTTATAGAGATACTCACACAGGGGGGTTCTGACCGCGTCAGAATTCCTCCTGTGTGACTGACAGAACGCTTGAACGCGTGACCACTCTCTGCCTGCTAGGTCCCATACATGATACAACGAGTCCGACACCGCAAATCATTAGTGTAATATGTAATAAATAAAATGGAGTGTTAAATATGTTCAATTTCCAAACACTTACTTTTCAATTTTATATCTTCATGTTCTTTATCCAAGAAACTTCATTAAAAACTTACTTGGAACATTCTCTGTAGCTTGCTCGTGTACTCGAAGCCGCACGCCTGCTTCAGTTTTGAGATCATCGATGCCTGCAATGTAAAAATGGAACAAATTACGTATTATATTAAATATGTAATCATAAATGGTGATACATATTACATATTTATAGTAAACATCCTGAATCACGGATTCGACTCGGATTCGAAAACTTCAGGCAAGGCAGGTCATTGTAGCCCTGACGTCACTGCAACCATTGACGATCTATTGTGACGCATTACGGCTCGGCCGCATCTGCGTCTATCGTCCGAAGCTTCGTGCAATGAGACGATACTATTGGACGATACACGCAGATCGTCCAATAGTATCGGCTTTAGCGCGAAGCACCACGCGTATGCGGCCGCGGCAATAAAGTGCCAATGTTATATATACAGTTAACACACCCGCATACAGACTAATTCCACGCGACAGGAAAAGCGCCATAAGATGAAAGATGGGGGATCTTTCTTTCTCCCTTAATCTACAATGGACGGTAATACCTCGGCATCATCGCTGGCGGACATGTGCTGCACGAGCCGCTTGGCGAGCATCTTGCTGTAGAACTTCTGGAACACGTCCTTGTCCTCTATATACTTGAACACTACCATCTGAAATTACCATTGTATTATTTAACATGTGATACAGTCTCGGTCCAATCCTAGCATGTAAAATGTAGTCTGTAGTTATAAGTCATAGATTCAGTTTATAGTGCCATAGGGCCGGCCATAGACGGACCGCATCTTGCAGTCGAAACGGACTACATACGGTCGCTGCACGGCGATCTGCAGTTTTCATACTAAATTCATATCCGCAATACACGGACCGTTCGAGCAGTTCTTGTCTCTTGAGCGGTCGGTGCAAATTTCAACGCGACCGCTCTAGAGTAGTCGGTCACATCGGTCTGTCTATGGCCAGTTTAAGGAAATTTGTATCAGGTGCATAATTTATATTATTCTTGTAGCAGTGTATGATAATAAGACACATTTATATTTATTCATAGTTAAAACAATAATTATTAATTATAAAACATAGATAATAATTTCTGCTTGAAATAAAATTTGTTGTTTCAAAGAAAAAGGATTTTATTCTTTACTTCATGGAGTAATATTTTAGTTTACTTCAATATCTGATTACTTACAACTTGATTGAGGGTATCCTCCAATTCGGCTTCTTCTGGATTCTTGCTTGACTTCTTGAGTAGAAGGTCGCAGTACTTGGCCAAAAGCTCGGGACTCTTGGAAGAAGAATTAGCTGCTTTCGTCACTGCATTACCTGCGAATAGGAAGCGAGTATGACAGTGACAATATTTTTATGGTAATCTTACTTACCTATAACATTATTATGTTGCCCAAAACTTAGTTCGCGTGAGATCTGTATATTTTGGTGAAATTAAACCCTAATAAATTAAGTAAACCCTATACCGGGGCTCCAAATATCTCCACGCAAATTGCAATTAAGTCAGTAAAGCGATTGAGCGTGAAGAATAAGAGTCAAGTTTATAGAATATCATGCGTTTTCTTTTACAAACAAGAGTCAATTGGCATTACAGTTAGGTCAGAGTGATGCAAGTATCACTTGTGATTATTTTAGTCATCTAATTAAAGTATCTGATTCGCCCAACTGTAATGAGTGTGGTAAGGTTGAGGATGTCTGTTACTTAAGTGTGTGAAAGGTGCAGATGAAAGGAAGGAGTTAATTGATAGGGTTATTACTGATTTATGTTGGTATGTAAGCATAATCTCCTCACCTGCGAGTGATGCGGCAGTGTATTTGTATAGGATATTTAATTAATTGTTAATCATAGTTATAAGTTACGATGGGCTGGCATGCCATTTATGGCAAAAGCCCTTTATTTAAATAAAGATTTAAAAAATATGCTCCACATTCTTAAACAAACTCACTGTTAATAAATCTGCCACAGGCTTTGTCTAGCGCGGCGACGAAGCCGGAGTCGTTGTTGAACGCCACCAGCACCAATGCGTTGTACTTCTTGTGCACTTCCAGTATCGTTGACACGTATACTTTGGGGTCCTGGGGAAACAATGTAGGCTATAGAGTGGAGGTTCCCAAACTCCTTTTTAGATAGACCGCTTTATAAAATTTAAAAATGTTGCTGGATATAGTAGACCTCAGCAGGGGCCATACCAAGAAACGGTTTTGAGGCTCAAATAATCGTACGAGAATGCCGCGTCCTACTCAGACTCTAACAAACGTGAAATGACGTTGTTAGAGCAAGATGCGGCATTCTCATTCGATTGTTTTGGTCTCAAAACGGTTTCGTAGTAGGCCTACATTTTAAAAGACCCGCTTACGATCGTGGACCCTCATTTTTTGTCAGGCCCAACGTAGAACCTATAACTTATTGCCAGCGTAGGCTATTTGCGTTATCAGCAGTCTACCACGGCGTATCGATTGTAAGTCGATACATGGCTATGCTCTTAGAAGTCGGCTCTAGCAGCCCAATCTACACAGTCTACTCTAGTCTATTTCGGTCTACCCTGATCTACTATAGTCTACTGCTGTCTACTCTGGTCTATTGCAGTCCACTCTGATTTTCTGTGGCCTACTCTGACCTACTGTAGTCTAATAAAGTCAACTCGCATTGTCACTGGTCTACTGTATTCTACTCTGGTCTACTGAGGTCTACTCACGGTGTGCGCGGAGTGACCGCACTTGTCCACCGCCAGGAGACCCTGGGCGTGGATGTGCTGCTCCAGAAGTCTGCGCAGCTCCACAAGGCCGTCGGGTATGCGAGCCACCAGCGCGTACATACGCCCAAGGTCAGCGTTCTTCTCGGCGTCCAGAAGTTTCTAGAAGGAGAGCAAAGTGTTAGGCAGAGCTCAAATATATTATAGTCATAATATGGATATTGCGCTAAATGCCACTAATACAGCAATGAGGTTATCGACCAGCTCGAGCGACGCGCCGTGTGAAGGGGGTGGCTCGAGGTGGCGCGGGCAGGTGGCGCGGGCTGGCTCGAACAGGCAAGTCCGATCCGATTGAAGTCTGTAACGACGCGCGGCGCGGCTCGAGCGGCTCGTGATATTACGCGCCGTGGGAACGGGTAGCGCGGACTCGCCTGTTGGCTTGCGCTCGCTCGTACAAATGGACTCATCGCGGCACGGCTCGTAATATCACGCGTCGTGAGCGGTGAGAGGACAGCATGATACACACCTGGAACTCGGAGTGGAAGATCTCCAGGTGTTTCTCGATGAGCACGCGGTCGCAGGTCTTGGCCAGCCGCTCCATGGTCGTCTCATGCAGGTACACCTGGACCCGCCTCTCCTCCTCCTGCAGTCTTTGTTCGGCCTGCCAAACATACCAATGTTTTAAATTCGATATAGTATAAAAGAGGCTATACTGCAATGTAAGTACTAGCTCTTGAGTGCCGTCTATACATCTTGCTCTGAATTTTTAGTTACATAATAAAATTAGGTACTTAATTTTTTACTTCCCTTTACTCGTTTTCGAGTATTGAACATGCCTCACCAGTCATGCTGTATATTTTAATAATTTTGTATCGCTGTTTCTGTAAGTACGTCGTTAGACTTATTTACAGTTCATTACTAGGTGAACTACGCGCCGCGTTACACCATGTACATGTAGTTACACCATTTTATACGGCCGAAACGAAGTATGAGAAAGTTTATTCCATGCAAATAAAACAGAAACAGATTAGTTAATCCTGTTTTCGGCTGTCCCATTTCAAAACTAGTAAGGGACACATTTCACAAAAATAATTTTATTGCATAAACTTTTTAATCTAGTGGGTTTCTACACCACCGTTTAAAACTCACATAAAACTCATTCCCTCTTACTAATAAAGGCTGTATAAGCTTTGAATAGTTATACAGAGTTTTGTCTTCTTCAATCCAATTAAAAATGTCACTTGTGTGACAGGAACAAAACACTGTATAACTATTCAAAGCTTATACAACGTTTATTAGTAAGGAGGGATATATTTAATTATCGATACTGAGCAAGTGCACTAGCCATTACTGACATAATATTACATTACGTTTATGCGCTCGCGTGTAAAATTTCGTTTTAGGCCCTTCGTATGTTTTGAAATGGGACAGCCATCTTACTCTACTTCTGTCCTTATATTGCCTGTACCTTGATCATATACTCGGTGACGGGGTTATTACGTAGGAAGTCGCTGCTCTCGCGCGTGTAGAAGCGCTCCGTGTCCTCGAGGAATACCGCTTCGAACGTGTCCTTATACACGGCGAGGTTCTGGCCGCGGGCTGACGGCTCCTCCTCGTTCAGGCCGAGAGCCACGTAGCAGTTAATCACCTGGAATAATTAACATGTTAATCTATTTAGTAGTTGAATACTGATAAAATAAAATTAACTTTAAGGCAGGGAGTGTAATGATCAAAAAGTGAATTGGCATCCACTCAGGTAATGACCGCAGTTCGCAGTCCCTGATTTTCAGTGGATCCAGACTGTCCGGCGAGTGACAGACCACACAAGTTACCAGTCCTGTTTTAATAAATATGAATATACAAAAAAATCTACATACTAAACATTGTATTATATTATTGGCCAGCACTTTTAAAATTAGCCCAATTTGGACCTTATCCTTTATAAGAATCTTACTCCGGACACGAGTCTAGTGTTGATGGTCTCCCCGTTGCGTTCCTTCTCTATCAGCTTGAGGACGGCGTTGGTGACCTGCTTGTTGAGGCACTTGAACAAATTGTCGCGCCACGTCACCAGCGCCAGCTGGTAGATCTCGTAGATGCCCTGGAAAATACAAGTTCCAGAATGAAGGTTGAGAAATGACACGGATGGAAGCCCTGTGTAGATTAGTTAACGGTCGTTTTTGTCAGCCCTTAATTCCATGTTCATGTTAAGCCCCAATTTTACCAACGAATGTTAAAGTTAACGCTCGAATTAGTATCACGTTACCTCTTTCGTTTGTCTTAAGAATGAAAGAGAAGACATGACATTTTAACAAGCTGTTAACACTAACAGACGTTGGTGAAATTGGGGCTAAGTCTGTTAAAAGTAATAGTCATGTATGGAACTTGAAAGCGCTATAGAAGCTAGTTTATGGTCGTCTTTTGAGCATAGGCCTTTAAACTTCTACGTGCAAATGGTACTTCTCTCACTGCCTCGTGTAGAACGTACCTTGCGGCCTTCCTCGCACTCGCGCTTGACCCAGTGCCGGTTGAGGTAAGCGCACACGCCGTTGAGGACGCGCGACGAGAACTGGTACTCCTCCCACTGCTTCGTGTAGAACGCCAGCACGTCCTCACCCATTAGCTCCGCGCCGTCCTGAAGAATATAAGATGTATAATCTACTCGCGTCATTATAGTGACATCATTAGATAAATGTTGAAATTAACCAATGACGTAGGTATAGAACGCCCTATAGCGCACTAGCGGCTAGGCTGCAGCGGCCAGGTCGCGGCGGCCATCGAGATAGATACCTTAGTATGAAACCGCCATAGACCACGCGCACCTGGCCGCACGCGGCCAGCGGCCTAGCCGCTAGTGCGCTATTGCTCTTAGGGGCATAATATTACCCGCATCAATATTATCACGATTCCACGATGACATGAATATTGATGGTGTAACAGGCCGAATCCCAGTATCACAGTAGTACCTGTGATACGCGTATAATCGTGATTATATTGACGGTGTAATACGCCCCTTATACTCGCGTTAAGCTGAGTGACGTCATCAGAGAAAATAAAATTACCGGTCAAACGTCCATACAGATGAAATGGCTTTTCAAACCGAATAAAGCGTAGTTTTATGTTAGTATTTCTAAACATTCAACATACAACATAGGCGATTGTTTGATTCCACTATGAATTTAAGGTACCGTAAGTACAGAAAAACAAGCATACCACTAACCGCACTGTGTCCAACATTTTGAATCACTGAATAAATTAATATTGCAAAAGCATAGCGTTCCTACCGCTACTGCAAAAAATCTATATCCGAGAGTAGAGACTGAGCCATTTTAGGGCTTATGTTATTTCTTAAATCAGCCATATTTTCATTTCTCTTTCTTAGCGGACCCCTAGAGTCTATAGTTCTAGACTCAGATGATCAATTTTATTGAGCAATGTCGCATGCAACGTATTGTGCAATATTATTGACGCACGCGCCTATCATTCTTATTGACAAATAAATTGTACAATAAAATATTGTTCAATATTATTGTATAGGGGCTGCCTAAAGTTTGCATCGACAAAAATGATGACATATATCTGTAGAGCTTGTCTAATTTGAAGTGACGCGCCCCACCACTTCACTAGTTGATATACAATATGAAAAATTTTGTACTGTGAATACGAGGGAGGGGCGCGCATTTTAAGTTAGACAAGCCCTACCCTCTTTTTCATCCAGATCATACATGACATTTATAGCATAAATTATACCCAAAAAAAATAACCTTGAGGAGATTAATGAGATATATCCGCAGGAACTCTCGCAGCCGCTTGTACAGCTCGAGGCCGACCAGCTGCGCGCCGCCGCCCTGCACCTGCCCGCCCTGAAACGTCAATATTTTAGAGGTTAACTTTTTTAAAATTTCTGCATGTGAATCTTCAATCTTGCAATCAGCCTTATGGGGCCGGGGTACACTCGAAATTCTCATACATACTTAATACCAAAATCATTTTCTCATACGAAAATATTTTGCAGGAACCAAGGTAATGACTATTTTAGGCTGAAAAATAACTCAAACATGTTAAATATTTTCGTATGAGAAAATGATTTTGGTATTAAGTATGTATGAGAATTTCGAGGGTACCCCAGCCTCTTAAGGGGTTAACTTAATGCTACTGCACCTATACAATATACACATCGATACATGTGTTTTTCAATTACACGTGTAATGCTAAGTACTCGCATACGGTTTTGCTCGATCGAGCAATCACGTCGAGCAAAACCCGCGACTTGGGTTTTCGTCCACACATTCAGCATTACTCTATCGCGTAAGCTCGCCATTCAGTATTCACCGAACAAACGAAAATATTATGTCTGTTTAACTAAGGAGAAGGTCGACTCGCGCCACTCGGAGTCACGTCCACACGCTTGAGTAAAGCTCGACGGCTCGCGTCGAGAAAGTTCGAAGGAAACATCGAGCCGGCTCGATGCGAGACTTCTAGCTGTGAGTTTGGCGGTCCACACGGTGGTTATTGCTAGATTTGGAGTAAAACTATCGAGCAACTTAGCATAAGAATACCAATATTTGCGAAGAAGTTAGCTATAGAGCAATGCACGAGTGAATTAGCATACTAGTAAACAGTGTAACTATCTAATTCTTAAGTAGCCTGGTCACTTAAAACTTAGTTTTATCCGTAGAATACCTTAGAATTTAAATTTAAAATTACCATATTGATTGGTAAATGGTAATACAAGTCTAAAGGACATCAATTTATGACAAACGTCCTTAAAACTTACATTGCAATTTGCAACCTACGTAAAAATAACAGCATAGTAATATGAGGCTACAATAGATTATCGTGGGAAGCATTTGCAGTGAATTAAGTGACGCTTCTAGCTTTTGCTAGCGGTTTCGCCAGCGTAAAATTAATTATAGAATTTAATCCCCTGTCAGGCCTGTCTCACTCCGCGCGTAGGTATCGAAAATATACCTACGCGCGGCTGCCCTTGCGCAGGGTATAATTCAGTGGGGCTGCGCCAGCGAGCAGCGACGGACATACTTTTTAAGTTTTGACCTGTTTTTATTAAAATGGAAAATAAAAAGAAACACCCTAAAAAGTATGGTGCTGTATTCAATTATTGTTTAAAAACTGATTGCGATACAAATTTATCTTTTTTTTGGTTACCTAAGGACGCTGAAAAGTAAGTAATATAATATGACTCATGCAAAGTATTATTTGTACTTTGAATAGGTACCTTTTACTACATTATGTAGGTAATACATTAAACATAAATCTTATTAATATAATACTTATTAAGTATATTAGCTGTCCCGTTGTTTTGCCGTATACGCGATGGACGTTGCCATGGTGACATACTTATTTGGTCACTTCCATAAAATAATATACTTAAATGCCAATAAAGTATAAATTCGCCCGTATCTTTTTGGTTGCTCTATTGGCACGTCTGCTACGCCATTTTCGTTTTTTTTTAATTAATTACTCTCATTAAACTGAATATAATAAGTATCTAAAGAAATTTCCATTAATCATCACAAAAAGTTGTTTATGGTTTATAATTAAATAATAATATTAATAGCGCACCGCACGCAGGTATTTTTTTGGTACATTCAGCCCTAGCTGCCCTAGCGGCACAATAGTACATTCGAGCGGGCCGCCTAATGTATAGGTTCAGTGTAATATGGATCGTTATCCGTAGGCATAACAATGAAATTGGCTTGTAATAAATTTTTGTAGGTACTTAAACAAACAGACGGTGAACTCTGAGTCATTCTAAATGGTACTTACCATATGTTTATAGATTTAAAGAAGACATTTCGTTGGATACATTTTCTAAGATAAACTTTTGTACGGAGTACTATTATATATTCTGTGCCCCTGTTTATATTTTTAGGAGTAGCATTAGGCGTCTCCCAGACAGACGCGGGCAGCGGTGGCGGTCGCGGCGGCGGTCAGTTTTTTGTACTGCGACCGCCACCGCGTGTGTCTGTGTCGTTCCTAGAACTCTCAAGTCATCCAACCGACCGCTACCGCGACCGCCACTGCTGCCTGCGTCTGTCTGGGAGACGCCTTATGATTTATGAATTATGAGGAATCATTTCTTAGTAAAAAGGCATCAAGAAAGCTCCTAGTAAATGCTATGTGTACGACATCTGCAGGCTTAGCATGGTCACCATAGAAAGGTTTCTGTCTACGGAAGAATAGACAAAGTGACAGATAGACAAAGAAAATCCGCCATTTTGTCACTAACATCAGCTGTCAGTATATGTCCATTCTTTCCCGTTTCTATAATATTGTTGTCATGTTAAGCTTGCTGCATATCTCACCTGTTTCTTGCCCATGAAGTTGCCCACCCTGTGCGGCGCATTGCCGGCGGCGTTGCGGGCACTGCCGCTCCCACTCTGCTGGTTCACCGATGTGCAGTAGTTGTATACGTGACTGGGTTACCGTCAAGGAAATACTGTTTTACCTTACGATCTATTGTAAATTTTCTTCACTTTGTACCATCGAACAAATATATTCATAGGCAGTTGACAGACCTACGTCATTTGGTCGAATTACCTAAACCACGCTGAGGCTAAGTATATTAGTATTATTTACTCTAAAATATGATTTGGATTCTTTGACTTCAAATTAGATCCCAAACTATCTATTATAACTAACTAACTAACTATATATTCTATGGGTGGTTATTTGATTAATAATTAATATAGGGTACATAACAAAAATAAGTGATAATACTTTAGGGTAGTATGTGTTTCTTCATCCTTGTAGAGAGTTCACTGTGAAAGAGCAGCGCTGAAGCCTGAAAGACCAATTTTTTCTCACTTTTTAATATAGTATGGGCACTTTCACAGTGAACTCTCTACGAGGAACACGTACACACTACACACGCTAAAGTATTACCACTTGGTTTTGTTACACCCTGTATAATATGGCCTTATGCATAATCAGTAATCACAGTCAAGTTTAAAACTCGTTTAGTCAATATAAAGGATACGTATACAGGTTCATATATCGCACTTTCTCTATGTTCTCTCTGTTGTACACCTGCTCGATACCCTCTCGTAGGTCGCCCCATATCTGAAAATTCAACACAAAATTGTTTTAATACAAACGATGCAATGAGTCTGCAAAGAAAATGTCAAAAGG
Source organism: Plebejus argus (assembly GCA_905404155.3). NCBI lineage: Eukaryota > Metazoa > Arthropoda > Insecta > Lepidoptera > Lycaenidae > Plebejus > Plebejus argus. The sequence goes on along the minus strand of FR989929.1, from coordinate 16,904,784 downwards.
GTTTTAACGGGATTTTATCATTTCAACAGCGTTGTTACTTTAGCCAAAATATATGTAACGTTCAACCCTAGACATAGACGGTCAATAATAGTGTAAAACGCGTGATATTGCACAATAAAAATGATCGTGTAGGGGCCCACTTAGTAATGAGTGTTTGACCTAAGTATGGTTATAAAAGTCAGCAAAAACCTAGTGCTAACAACATGTTTTACTTATTCTATGTCAGAGCACTTGTAGCCTAGTTTTTATCTACACTACTATTATAAAGAGGAAAGATTTGATTTTTTGTTTGTTTGTTTGTTTGTTTGTTTGTTTGTTTGTTTGAGTCGAATAGGCTCCGAAACTACTGGACCGATTTGAAAAATTCTTTTGCTATTGGAATCTTACATTATTTCTGCTGAACATAGGCTACATTTTATTTTGGAAAAAAGTAGGGTTCCGTAAGATATTTGAGTTTTTCGGACGCAAGGTGTAAAAAATCAGCTAGAAAAGTTACTTATTTTGCGTACGCTGCCTAAACTATAAAAGATAGAACCATAAAATGTTCTAAGTAATTGTAGATCTTATAAATATCTACAAAAAAGTCCGCGACACACTATACCTATCTATGTCGAGTGAGGCACAATAACCATTTATTTATTTAAAAATCCTGAATTTTTTTTGGACTACATTAAAACGGATATATTTTACTCACGCTATTAATCCTTATCAAAATAAATTATTTTATCACTAAGTACAGTTTATGTAGATAATATTTGGTCTTTGAATGATTAAAATTGAACGTTTGGTTTTGAAATTATGGCGAAATTAAAATATTACGATAGTGGGCGTCACCAAAGCGCGTGCGGGGAAGACAATATTCTGTTGTAGAAATGAAAATTCTGTACTTAGAAGATATGAAATGACACCCGAAATTACACCTTTGTCACTACATCGCTATAGAAGCCAAAAATGTGGTTAGTTTTTTGTCTGTCTGTCTGTCTGTCACTCTTTCTGTCTGTCTGTATGTTTGTTCCAGCATCACACGAAAAATACTGATCCGATTTGAATGTGGTTTTCGCAGATATATTTATCTTCTTCCAACTTAACATATTATGGTGTATAAAATTTTTTTCCCCCACCCCTCTAAGGGGACAAAAGAGGGGGTCAGATTTTGTATCAAACTTTTTTCTTTAACACGAAAACTACTGATCCGATTTGCATACGGTTTTCACAGATATATTATATTTGTCTTCTTCCAACTCAACATCTGGTGTATAAAAATCCTCTCCCCCTCCCCTCTCAACCCTCTCTGGGGACCAAAGAGGGGTCAGATTTTGTATACAACTTTTTTCTTTAGTGGACTTACTTCATATTAGGTATTAACTGTGTTTTTCAACTTAACATCTGGTGTATGACCTTCCCCCCCCCCACACCCTCTTAGGGGACAAAAGAGGGGGTAAAACATGTATCAACTGATGATGTAGAAAATATACTTTAAATGGCAAAACAACGTTTGCCGGGACAGCTAGTTGCTTATAAAGTTATAACAGTAGCATGACTCTGCTATTTTAATCTAATAATAATACAACTTCGATATTATATAGTTTTGATGGAGTATTTTTATTATAAGACGCGTTCGCATTGGCGAAAGCTCCAAAAATACGTTTGTTTGACGCATATTAGAATACCGAGAATACCTGCCATTTTACTCTTTGATATCGACCTGATTCCTGACTGAATCGAAGCTGTATTTATATTGGATTGCAGAATCCGGGTAAATCCTATAAAAATGCACTTATAGCGTGTAAAGTATTATGGAATGCGTTATTATATTATATTATGCAACAGCTGGCGATGTGCCAAAACTACTGGACGGATTAAAAATCCTCGTCCAGTATTTATATTGGATATTTGGGTTAGCGTTGAACTTCTGGTTTTAATAATATTGGCAGTGAGTCAGTCGCCAAATACGTACTTTATTTTACCATAACAAAGCATGTTACATGTATGGCAGTTACGATTAAAATTTGAATGTCTACTTTGTAACTTTTGTTTTACTAAATATATTTTAATGCAGTGGCTTATCACTTATGTAAATTTTGATGATCTTATAGAAACCTGTAAAAAAAGACGGGTTGCACTCCGGGAGTGCCGGCAGAAGTGAAAACTTGATTATTAACAACACTACTCTCCAACCGTCTTACGGTTTTTCGATCAGCACACGTGACCGCGAGTTTCACAGTTTTTACTTTTTACCCATCCCACAAAAGTGCTCAACGCCGCTAAAGAAGTTTTCACTTCAAAATTGATAAAATGCCTAGTGCTGAGTGCTGACTCCTCTGAACTCGAATAGCTTCGATTGATAGGCCGTACACAAATTTAAGATAGCCTGGCAAAAATGGATATGGAATTTTGCAGTGTTCTATTTTTAGGCCTCTGGTGGGCCGTGGGACCAGCACGCAACAAGTAACAATAACAATCTCGATAAATTGGAAGATCCATGATCAGATGGATTATTATTAATGGTAGATCCCTCTAATCGAACAATTTTATAGCTAGCATATAATATGTAATTATGTACATATTATAATTGTACATATTGTACACATTGTACATATGTGCCGATTTCCCACTCCAGTTTCGGCGAGCGATCTTAAAGTTGCACGTGGCCTATAAGTTATAACTTATAACAGTAATTATAACCCTTATTATTACCGTACGAAAGCCCCTCATACAAGACTTGTATTACAAACCGCGAATATCGCGTTGCACGGCGACGATCTTGACGCTGCACCGCTATTTATAGACGTGAATCAATTGAGACGATTTCAATACTGAGTTGAGCCATAAGTTCAGCGCATACCCTTATTTGCCATGCATAAACTTGGGTTCAACTTAGTAAGGTTCAATGAGTATTGAGTGGATCTATAATGTACTTACGAGCAGGTTTAGCATGGAAAGGAATAGAAAATAATGACTGATTAGTGATTTTAGGAACAAAGCAGAGCTTGCAAACTCCATTACTTATTTTAAGGTGACGCCATGTTAAAGTAAAAAACCGTGTTGGATGTGTTTTAGATTGCTTGTTTTCTATGCGAGGCTGGCCCGGCCTCTCATAGAAAACAAGCAATGGAACAGCAAGAAAAGGAAAGGGCGTAGCGACAAAATGGTTTTTGTCGCGTAAATTAAAAACCATAAATACATTTCATATAAGCTATGGACAAATTAAAGTGTATACTAGAACCAATTTATGTACAAATTTTGGAAGCTTATATCACTCTCCTCTGTTGGCAAAATAGGAATCCCTTTTTTTACAGAGGTCTTTTTGATTGATTATTCTGTGTTATAAAAGTTGACCAATCGTGTTATGCTATGGGTAATTCAAAGACAAAGACATGATGAATACTGACAGTGAACTTTAAATTCTTAGCTTTAGTCATTGCTGAGAAAAATGGACATCGCTACAGCCAAATTATCAAGGCGTCACCTTAAGACTATGTCGCGTGTAAGTGACATTTGCATATAATATGCGACACAAAAAGTTAGGATTGCACATCCAAAAATAACGAGTCTGTATTTAAATGCATCAAATAATATGTGAAAATCATTGACACACTTTCCTACAATGTATCTGCTAACATAGTACAATATACGTGTGTAATATCCCTTATGTTTCGTAATAATAATTGCTTTACGATTTTACAAAACTAATGACTACTTCGAGATACACAATGTAACAATAGGTGTAATCTATACCGTGACAATACAATATCACGTAGTTGTACAAGGGACTTCTTGAGGTGGCTTTCTGGGGGTGTAGTGCGAGTTTTATTCGATCATACTCAAAGCAGCGCCACCTACTGGCTTACGTGGATACCGCTTTGATCCCATACAAATTCGCGTTGACGTTCTCGATGAGTATGATCGAACAAAACTCGCACTACGCACTCATATCATCGAAGTACGCGACGGCGACCAATAAAAATTCAAATAAAATGACTTAAGTTATTTATATATGGTTATATCTAATAGAGTTCATTTTTAGGGTTCCGTACCCGAAGGGTAAAAACGGGACCCTATTACTAAGATTTTGATGTCTGTCTGTCTGTCAGCAGGCTGTAACTCAAGAACGGTAATACAGAGTTGAAATTTTCACAGATTTTGTATAGCTGTTGCCGCTATGACAATAAATACTAAAAACAAAATAAAATTAATAATTAAGGGGGATACCATACAATAAATGTGATTTTTTGACCTTTTTAGGGTTCCGTACCCAAAGGGTAAAAACGAGACCCTATTCATGAGACTTCGATGTCTGTCTGTCCGTCTGTCCATCTGTCTGTCTCCAGGCTGTATCTCAAGAACCGCTATAGCTAGAGTTCGGAAATTTTCACAGATTGTGCATTTCCGGTGCCGCTATAACAACAAATACTAAAATAAAAATAAAATTGATATTTAAGGGGGGTTCCCATACAACAAACGTGATTTTTTTGGCCTTTTTTGCTCGTAATCAATAATGATAAGAGGTGGGCACTTGAAACTTTCACGAAGGCCTTAAATATAATTGTACTTTAATAATTAATAATAACATTTAAATGAAATAAAAAATAAAGGGGGGCTCCCATACAAAAAAACACTATTTTTGGCCTATTTTTGCTCTATAATGGTACGGAACCCTTCGTGCGCGAGTCCGACTCGCACTTGGAAGATTTTTTCTATCCACTATCCACATTCCACACACCACAGAGTAGCGACCCATGCCACGCTGGCCGCTGCTTTGTAGTGGAGTAGACTGTAGAGCAAAATGAAACCTATAGTAGGTCAGCATTTCCCTATTTATGTACCCTTTTCTGAAGAAATCTGCCATTCAATATTCTGTGATCCTATGCATATTTCAAGCCTAATTTGGTGCCCACTATAATGAAGAGGAGGATACAATATAATCTTCATTATTGGTTAAAATAAATTCGAAACTAATTTTGGGACCAGTGACTGTGGCGTGCTCTAAATTTTATGTCGCGTGCCATTGGTTCGCAATCCCTGGCCTAGGTCATAATATTATGGCATTTTATTTCAATTTTTCGCGGTCGCTTTCGGCATTCGGCAAGGATCGGAAGGTAGGTACTTGAATTTTTCACACAACCCTTAGTTTTATGTGTACTTTAATATTTTATAATAATATTAATATAAAATAAAAAAATAAGGGGGGCTCCCATACAAAAAACACAATTTTTGGCCTATTTTTGCTCTATAACGGTACTCCGACTCACACTTGGCCGATTTTATTTTTGTTTGAATACCAAACTCATAATAAGTCATAACTCATGACTGATTAGCTCATCATTATCAACTTATTCAGTGCATGAAATTTTCGATGAATTTTGAAATCCAGGTCGTTATTTACTATTTATTGCGTATGGACTTTTGTAAGTAGGTACCAGCTCAATGATCCAACATAATCCTAATGAATCTCCTAAATCCTAATACATGTGACCGACCTAATAGGCTTTCGATGTGATGACTGATGAAGCCTTGTATTAAATTTTGTCCATTGTGTTTTATTTTATATCGAGATACTCTCTCTCTCTCTCCACTGTGACAAAATTAGTTTATCGCGAGTCAAGTATCCTATGTCCTTTCTCGGGACTGAAAGTATCTCTTACCTTTCAGCAACATCAGCGGTTCAGCCGTCACCGGTTTGGGCGTGAAGTGGTAACAGACAGACACACTTTCGCATTTATTATATTAGTATAGATTCCGTTTCATTTTCAGATTAAAAAATGTAACCGAATCTATGCCTAAGTCATTGTACATGATATGCCACTAATCTGTTAGTCATCCAGGTCAAATCATTTTATCTGGTGTACACGTAGCATGCGAATGATTGATTTGTGATGAATGATGATGATTGATGCATATATATTATATTCGCCTATGATTGTCCATGATCGACATTATTCATACTAAGGACAACTTCGCAATCTTGGTTTTCCATTATGGTCAACGTGAAGAAGGACCTTTAAAAAGTTCTCCAATAAACAGCGATAAAATCAACAGCAGTTTTAGGCTATATTTAGTACTACAGTGAAATTAGGTTCATTATGTAAGTATGTTAGTATTTCTGTAGACCAGCGCGGATCACGATAGCATCTAATTATCCACGAAAGCCACGTTACTTGCAAGTTTACTTTCGTTTTTCTTCTTTTTGAATAAGTAGGCAAAAAAACATTTCAGTAGACAGTAAATCAAGAAAACTACCGCATTTTATGCAGACGCATCACGTAGGTAGTCGAACCACTGTTAAACACGTTTGTTATGTGCGGGGTCGCCTGATTTCTCGGCGCTGTTAAATTTCATCGTATACATAATCAAGCCATAATCAAGCGTACCCCTGCACGAAATTATTAATATAGATTGTTACAATATACTTTTGTTTGTATTCTCGCGGGTCGGGAATATAAACCCAGCCTAAAGATGTTTAACGGATATTCTGTATTCGCAATGTCCTATTCTAATCAAGCGATCATTACATATGGAACGGTCCAAAAGCCATCGTGCATTGGTCGTATTAATTTTGTGCGATAACTATACAACCTTCGCTGAAGAAAATAAGGTTTTTTATTGGTAGAATTATTAATGCAGGAATGTAATTTTGGTAATCTTTAATCCTGGTGTGCATTGACGATTTGACTGTACGTTTTTTTTCATTCAACCAAATGGCAAGTCAGCACTCTAAAATGTATGTACAGACTTCCGTTGGATGGAAGCCAACAATGTTTGTATTGCATTATGTTTGGACATCTTCTAAATGGCCATTCCTTCTATGGCCACTGGTCAATGGTCTGCCCATTAATTGAAGACATATTGAGTTTCTTGTTATAAAAAACATTTTGCCTCTCTATTACTTAATATAAGAAACGTTAAAAAAATTGTAAGAAGCTCAAGTAACACATCACTGCAATTTCTCTGTCACATAGTCCGTTGAATAGCAGCAGATTGTGTGTGACTGTATTTCAAGAAACCCCTAAGGCCTAAGCCCTTACATCTAAAATATAAATAGTGTTTGAAAATACTGTTTCAGTTTGAACAAAATCCACTACAAGTATATTTCCTAATGCCTTTGGAAATTGTTGATTTTGGATACATTGCACAGTGCACATTAATTCTATCAGTCAACAATCACCGTTGATGAAAAATATGCTGAGTAAGCGAGATGTAAGCAACATACTGCAAAGTACTTTATTCCAACCAATTTTAATCTCAATGTTAACAAAAATGTGCCATACTTTATTGTGCCCTACAATGACCCTACATAATTATGTAAAGTGAGAAGATGGGAGGACGAATTGAAATGGACTCTGGGCCCACTGTGGCTAAGAATTGCAACTAATAGAAAACAGTGGAAAGTGTTGGAGGAGGCTTATGCCTTAAGGCACGCCAAAAGTAGAGACATTCTATAAAATCAGTATCAAACTATTGTGTACCCAGTAAGAAAAAACTTTATAGTTCGGAATAAAAGGCTTTATTATTATTATTACATAATTATATATAGAGACATTCAAGTCTTCAATGTTCGTTAAACATTATAGGCAACAAAGATTTGCTTGCATTGAGATAAAATTAAACCAGAGCAGAATGTTTAGTGAGAAGTCTTTTTAAAAAGTTTTTAACTTTTAATCAAGTTTCTTACGTCATTTGATGCTAATAACAATCATAAAATTTTCAGTTTATTTGAAGCTTTTCAAAGCTCATTTCATCTTTAAAATTCAAATTAAAAAGCTACCTGGACATCAAAACAGACTTTTTTTATACATAATTACATTAATATTGAAACGTAAATCAGCCCTTTTGAAAAGACTCCTCAAACATAAGTTAATGAAAACCAATTACCTGATCCAAGTCAATTTGTCGTAGAGGCATATGGAGCCCCTTACTTGACGAGTTGGTGGAGCTCATTGTCGGTCATAAATAAACAAATTGCACTAAACGTGAACACTATTCATACAGATATAAAAAATACACTATGTCACTTGAGATCACAGATGGACTTCGCCTACTCGTGATGTGAGTGCTTCATCTGAAAATAAAAAAAATACATTGAAGTACTATTTCTATACTTATGTTAGTATGATCTAGTCAAAACATCTGTAGACTCAGCTGCTGAGCAATAACAAGGCTAATGACCTCATCAAGCCTAAAAAAGGTCATGGGTTTTCAGATATTTAGCTAAAGTATAGTGAAGGCTTTGCCTAGCTTAATCAGAAAAGTAGAAAGTCAAAGTGTTGTTTAAACATAACAAATGAAGGTTATTTCAACACTTTCACTCTAATTTCAAGAACTGTGTCAATAATTAATTCATCAAGCCCCAAGCGGTTGCATGCAACTGCGATAACAAAGGATAAGCTATTATGTCTCGTTTTTCCACGATTGACGGGTTAAGGAAGCACTAGGTTTAGTATAATTATTATGGAAATGTATTTTATCTGCTTTATTTAAAAACAAAAATTCGGAATAAAAGGGCTTTATTATTATTTATTTTATCTGCACAGGAATAGAAATACTGACAAATTGTAAGTACAAAATTACATAATATTGCCTCAATCCATCATTTTGTCTACACTTCAAAGAATAACTGCTTCTGCGCAGATCATACAAAGCTCACAAAAGGGTTAAAAAACTTATACAAGAAATTATTCAGAGTTACAGGTTCCTATAATGATGTTCTTCTAATGTTGTTGGCTAAAGATTCTTTTATCATGAACATGAAAACCTGTGATATTTGAATGGTTTAAAAACACAAGAATGCAAAATAAATTATTTTTACATAAATCCAATAGAGAAACGTAATAAAAATTTCAAATCGAGCAGCCACTCAACAACGACATACATTTTGAACTAGACTTGCTTGTTTACATATCAAAATACATTTATGCATGTGTTATTTTTTACAGCACAAAAACTACTTTGTTCACAACTTTAATATGTAACAGACATAATAAAGAGCATACCGATTATTACACAAGCATACAGTAAAACTGTGTCATGCTGACATCTAACTGCATTCTAACAAAAACTCACCAAACTACAGTTAAAAACCAGTCACCCATAAAATATATACTACATTGACAGTATTGAGAAGGCACGATTATAGCAAATACCAGTAAACTTTCTACCCACAAAAGAAAAAAAAGCGGGAAACTGGTAAACACTGCGATTTCAGTGCCCAACCATCCTACCGTTTTAAGGAAAAGTAAAAGTACAAAACATCTGACAAAGAACTCAGGTTTTGCAATCAAACAAGGGCAAATGAAGCTTGTTTCTCTTTAACTTCCTACACACGCACGGTACCTTTTATGGTCCACTTTTATGATTATTTTATGGCACTTTCTTAATTATACTACTTAAACACTCTAGATATACAATAATTTGACTATTTAAATGAAATTTATGAGATCTAAAACACAATACACTTTTACGGATAAGCTGTCAATGGACAGATGGTCGCTATCCTACAAAATTAAAAATCCCTACAGCGCGCCTAGTTGCACCTAGTTTCACATCGAAAAGGTCTATATTGAATTTGGTATCATTATACTTACGCAGCGAGCTAAGTTTTTTTTTACACTGTCATCGACCACATTTCACTTCGGAATCACTGCACATTTAAAAACTTGACTACCTATATTACCTATCTTCACACTATTTAGTATTACACAACACTATTGTATAAAATACATTTCATTTTTACTTTAATTATTCCAAATTGGCTCTGTCTTCATAACAATGCTAGCGTTCAATCGTCAATTTACAAATAAAATAAAAATTAGAAATCCTCTTCGAAGTTCGACGACTGACAAAGTGACAAGAACAGGGTTGTCAATCTTAATTATCAAATTTTAGGGATGTGAAAAAATAATCGATTATACAAAAAATCGATTAAAAATAGATTTTTTTATTAATAAAAATCGATTTTCATACGCGTTTTTTTTCTTTTAAATAATCGATTAATAATCATTACAATCAATAATTGCTACAAAACTGGGCAAAAGAATGTAAAACTTGATACATTTCAATTTGATAAAGACGCAATAATATTCCAATGAATAGGATAATACAGTTATTATAACGATGTTTTAGTTTTAACTCACGGAAGAAATAGCCTTATTTAATAATAATAAGAATAATAAACATTTATTCAACACATACACATATGACATAACACACTACACCACATTACATTTACATTACATTACGCACATTACAAAAAAGATACAAAACAAAAAACCAATATTATTGCAAAAAAAAAAGGTAATTAAGTACTTACCTTACCGGTCAGTGAGTGAGTGAGTGAGTGAGTCAGTGCCAAAATTAGCTATTTTTACAGGGAGATATCTCAGTGCCATAATAAGAAAAAAAAAACAGTAAACTGTCATTTTATGTCATTTCATTTTCTCTGATTTACGATCAGGGGGGTGACAGCTTTAGTTCCCATTAAGTAGTTTTGGCGCTAGTGTCGGTACGGAAGTGTTTTTATCTGTGGGCATAATGTCAATGTCGTTTTCTCTTTGTAGCCCGCACACGCACAGCCATTGTTTGTTTGGTTCATGAGGTTATTATTACATTGGTTATTTCGAATTGAGTGCCAATTAATCTTGTGTTCTCCTCCTGGGTTGAGTTGAGATATTTGTGAAGCCATCCGCCTCTGTCCATCGTGAAATATTCAACGTGTAATCACGTGTGTCGCGTACTATGGCATTATAACTAAGATGTTGTTTTGGTGGTTGTGATTAAAACGAATCACAATGAAAAACTATTTTGCAAGACAGTCTTCGCAATTTACGGATGTAGTTTTTAGTCCCGACTAATCTGGCTTTGCTTGGACTAAAGAAGAGCCAGTTGTTGAACTACCGTGTTTGTGCCAATAGGATCCGGTATTCGTATCCTTGCCTGTTTACCGCATCGGAGAAAGCTCATGGTGTGCAACTTAATAATGAAGGTAAGTTTCCTTCTCACTTTAATTAAAATAGACAGTATTCAGTACATATTGTGTGTGTATCTATTGAAAAGCCACATCAAAGTTGTCTAATGTGTGGCTTGTGTATCCATACCTTCATACTATAAATTACTATATCTTCTTATATATAAAATTCTCTCGTTGCAATGTTGTTACCTTCGAAATAATTTACATTGTATGTTCTACAATATAAACTATTTCTATTTTATCGGGTCAGCTATGCGAAGGTGTGTCTGTCTGTTACCTCTTCATGGTCAAACCACTGAACCGATTTTGCTGATATTTAGTATGGAGAATGGAGATACTTGGAGTTCCGGGAAAGAACATAGGAATTGTTTGAATTCGTAATTATTTACAAAATATTTACATATAGGAAGACATTTTACTTGAAGTTGTTTTTTATTTTATTTCAGATAAAAACCTTGATAGCTCATCAAACCATGACATCATGAAAAATACTGCAGAGGAAGTAGAATTATTTGAAGACCTGTTTGTCAGCATGAACGTCAGGAGGGACAAAAGGCAAGTTGAGGTGTGCCGTGAAACCCAACTCAGTTCACCGAGAATCCTGGCTCATCTCAATACAAGTCTTACGAAACATCCAATTTATAGATGTGAAAACCAAACATGCTATACAATCGGGGGCGCTCAGTGACATTTGAGTTTCTTAGATTTATACGAATTATTGTTTAAAGAATATGGGGTAGATTATTTTCACTGCAGAATGCAGATATATAAATCAGGATCCCCTTGAAATTTTGGGGGTATGGGGTTTGATGAATAATTAATATTGAGACTCCAATGTCACAATAATTCGTGCAAAATTATAAATAATATATTAGAGGGTAAAATTATACGCATAATAAAAACTAAGGAAGAGTAACTAGTTCCGATTCTACAAAATGTGACCCGAATACATGCATACTTACATGCAAGAATTTTGTGTAATTAATAATTATAGAAGTAACAATCATTGTCAACGGCTTTATTTATTTTGTCAATTTGAATGTAGTGTTTCGTAGCTATTGCCATATTATTTCAGTATGGAAGTTATGTTTCCTTTGTTTTTATTATTTGTAGGTAAAATTTATGAAAAAATATGTAATAGGTGCAATGCTATTAAAAGCCCTACAAAAATAAAAAATAAAATTAGGTTAAGAAAATCAAAGTTAAATAAATGATATACCTATTATTATTGTGTTGTTTCATTGATTTTTGTAATTCTCGACTTGAAATATAAAATCTCAAAATCTATCGGTTCTGAATATATTCCTTAAATATCGATTTCATGGCCTCACTTTTTTTTTAATTTATAATCTATGCCAAAATCTAGCACTACTTATTTTTTATCTGTGCTTCTCATTTTGACACCTTTGATAAAACGGCGATTGCAGCGCCAAAACTACTTAGACGGAACTACGCGAAACAAGCTGTCCTATCTGTAGCTTGCTACATATATTAATCTGTGTTTACGATTTACGAATTACTGTGTTTACGAACTTTTCGAACATATTTTTAACAAATAATTATAGCAAAGTAACTAGGAAAGTAGTTTTCAAAGTGGTGCTATACATTATTTACACGAGGACAGTCATTTTGGCATTGTTTGCAAGCATGTGTTATGTTATTATAACTTCCCGAAGTCTTGCATGGCTTCTATTAAGTTTAGCTGCATTTATGTTGATTCTGACTGGTATTATGACGCCGAAGTGGTTGCACGGTCAGCCTATTGTCACAAATGATAACAATATCACCGGATTCTATGTGCCGAGTGTTGGAATTTATAATAGGTAAATAGCACTTGACAATACAATTATTATGTAGGTACTTCTATTTAGATTTCGATACTATACAAAATTTTAAGCATCTGGCGGTGCACTTATGGCTTGGAGAAGCAAAACCTTCAGGTCTTGTAGATGCTAGAGTGAAAATAACTGTATTACATCAGGGAAACCATCTGTAGTCTTTCTTCTGAAGTCTTAACATATTAACCATACATTTTTTTCAGATGTATTCGCATGAGACATGACAGAAACAATTGTGCTCCATTTTCATTCTACGGTCTCTCCACGGATTCTGAGATTTACCCGTCTCCATGGAAAGCAGCTATGTTTTTCTTGTCTCTCTGTAAGTATTGGTATTTATAAATGAAAACAATTTTGGATATTATTGTTTACGATTTTTTTAGGGTTAGGACTTTAAAAATTATACATGATGGTCATGAGCAGGCAGGTGGTTACTTCCATTTTTCGGGTTCCGTACCCAAAGGGTAAAAACGGGACCCTATTACTAAGACTTCGATGTCTGTTTGTCCATCTGTCCATCTGTCTGTCAGCAGGCTGTAACTCAAGAATGGTAATAGTTACAGAGTTGAAATTTTCACAGATTGTGTATATCTGTTGCCGCTATAACAACAAATGACTTTTTTGGCCTTTTTTGCTCTATATCAATAATAGCAGCAGGTAGGTACTTGAATTTTTTACACAATCCTTAGTTTTGTGTACTTTAATATTTTATAATAAGTAATACTAATGTAAAATAAAAAATTAAGAGGGGCTCCCATTTAAAAAATACAAATTTTGGCCTAATTTTGCTCTATAATGGTAAGGGACCCTTTGTGCGCGAGTCCGACTCGCACTTGGCCAATTATTTAGACTACTAGAGGAAAGAACTGTTATTACATTATTGTAGTCTTAACAAACTTTTTTCTTTTTCGGCTTTGAATTAAGTATAAGGTTGTACATGTATATTTTTTTGATCATAGTTGTAATAATAAAAAAACAATTAGTAGTTGAAATATTTATTAGTTAGAAAAACACAATTTATATACTTAGGTGAAGATATTATGTGATATAAAATTTTGATTGTAAATTTTATTGTTATCAAAAATTTCAGGTGCAGCTATACAATTTGCTACTGTCATTGCTGGAGTCATGGCATGCTGTGTGCAGTCCGTATTCAAGAAGAGCGTCATATCCCTTGCCGGAGCCACACAAGCCTTAGGAGGTACAACTTTTCTAGATTTGTAATGTGATAGTGTGTCTGTCTGTCTGTCTGTTAACCTCTTCACAATTGATTTTGCTGAAATGAAGATACTTTGAGTCTCAGAAAAAGGATACTTTTTATCTCAGGAAAATGTATGATTCCCGCACCATAAACGACTTTTGGAGCAACAGAGCTGTCATCTAGTTTGTAATATTTTATACTGTAACCCTCTTTTATAAAGTTGCTGTCGCAGTTTATAAAGTGGCTTTTTAAAATATCAGTCAAAAGCAGCTTTGTAATATAATATAAGATGTACTTACTGTTAATGAATTCTGCATTACTTAAATACTATTAGTAATAGTTGTGGGTCTCTTACTCAATTTTTTGAATTTTGCATTACTAGCCTAGTAACGTGATTGTGTAAAATGGTTGATAAAATGGAAAATCTTGCATAATATAAAAATAATATTTGTAGCATAAATAAAGATGTGAGTGGGAGAATCAGATAACTTACATTTTATAGCAAGGACACTTACTCATTTTTTCCCTTATAATTTTTACAAACCTATAACTTACCCACTTCATCATTTATCTAATAAATTCTAATATAATATCTACACATAAAATTCTTGATTTCAAATATTTTTTATTTATATCATTTCTTGACCCTAAAGCCTCAAAACGGCAATTTTTAACTGCTACTTACCTGCTTCTTCCACTAATGTCGTCAAATGTATACCAATTTCAGATCTGTTTGGTGTGCTGGGTCTACTTCTATACCCATGGGGTTGGGGCTCAACTCGCATCAAGAAGATGTGCGGTGAATATTCGGAGCCCTACATACCGGGGGATTGTTCTATTGGTGAGCCCCTTTATTCTATTTTTTCATGTCATGTTCTAGCCTTCTTTGATAAAAATATAATCTTTTGTAAATGTGAATAGTCAAAGTGATGTTTTCAACTTCTAACTTCGCTAAAAGTATGAGGTTTCAAGAAAGAAAAATTGATTCAACTAAGTAGTTTGATACATAACAACATTCATGTACTTTGTGTGACTACTTAACTTTTGATATCTATAAAATAATTGAGCAAGTACAAACATAATAAACAATATTTCAGGCTGGGCTATGTTCGTGACGGCGACAGGGGTAGCACAGGTGTTCCTGGCGAGTGCCCTCTCCAAGGTCGCTGACAAAGCAGCCAGCTCCGACAAGGTCCAGTTCCAGATGGATGAGGGGAAACAGCTTATCTGCATCGCCTAGCGTCGTAGTACCTGGTATTAGCGTCATGGTACCTAGGCCCGTATAAACAGTCAGTGCTCAAGATGCATCTCGGTCTCAAGACACGGTTCAGGCTCTGTGATTGGTTGGCTGTCAAAATTTGGACCAATCACAGAGCCGAACCGCCTCTTGAGACCGGGTCGTATCTTAAGTACTGACTATTTATACGGGCCCTAGTATTAGTGTCATGGTACCTAGTATTAGCGTCGTTATGGTACCTTGTATTAGCGACCTTATGCGTACTATATATTAGCGCCATTTAGGTACCAGGTACTATCAGAGTTGATTTATAAGCAGATGGCGGACCTACGTAATTTGGTTGCGTTATGTAGACCCAGCCGATTATGTCAGATCACGACTAATATTGACTTGACTAAGGGTGAATTGCACCAGAAGCGTAGTTAAAGTTAAGGTTAAGGTTATCGTCAAATATGGCGTCCATTATGGACTTTTACTAGGGATTTGACAGTTTATTTGACTTTTTGTTATGGTTAAAGTTATAGTTAAAATAAGTTGGTGCAACCCACCCATAGTCTGACCCAATGTAGGTCCGTCAATTGCCTATGAATCAATTTCTTTGATAGTATTAGCGCCAGTTAACTCCTAGAGCCTTTATGGTGCCAAGTGTTAGCGCCAAGTCTTACTGCTTTTATGGTACCAAGTTTTAGCAACATTATGATAATATATAATAGGTATTAGCGCCATTATGGTACCTAAGTAAGGTAAGTATTAGTGCCATTTGCTCACCTAGCATCAGGGCTTCAAATATCGTTATTTTTTCATAACGTTACTGCTTCAAGGGCAAAGATAACGTTATGAAAAATACCCGATATACTAAAATAACGGTAAAGTTTGATATTAATAACGGTAAATGTTATATTATAACGATATTTTTTCGTTATGTTACTAGATAACGTTAAAAAAATTACCGTTATCTGGCTAATATTATATTCGATAACGTTATGAAGCCCTGCCTAGCATGACCAACGATTAATATTTTACGGTTAAAAAATGAAAGGTTATGATTTTATAATCTGTATTTTTATTCTAGCCTGTGGTCATGCTAGGTCTGCTGTTGACAGAGACGCTGCTTTGTCACAAACACACAAACACAGTAATAACGCCATCTATTGGCAGCCTTTTTATTTTCTCACGATGATTTACAATTTTTTTTACAAAAATGCTACTATGTATTTTTATAAAATGGATTGACCCATTCTGCTGCTCTTGTCTCAAAAAACCATAGCGAGATATGCATAATATTAATTATAAAATCAATATGACTTTTAATCGGTAATTAGTATCTTGTTTTATATTAAATTTATTTTTATAGTCACTAACTAGTAAAGGTAAATAATTTATCTAAAATATCGTAGAAAAATTAATAATGTAAAGGTATTATGTATAATTTTTCTACGATATTTTAAACAGAGCAACTATTTACATTAAGGACTTTATAGTAAAAAGTAGCATTTTAAAAGAGGCTTGTAAAATGCCATATTTTGTAAAATTCTTGATAAGTTGAAACCACTTAACAGTGATAGTCTAGTGACAGGCGACAGCTAAAATTCCTGACACTTTTATTACTAAGACTGTTTTAAATGAGTTACTAATATTACAGTAAATCATGATAAGTTCGGAGAGATCGGACACACATAAACACGAATAGGATATAATACTACAAATGTTATCACGCTAGAGGCTAGAGTGCAGTACCAGCATTGAGCATAGACAGTGAACAAAAGTTTTGTTTGACGTTTGACAACGTTTCTGACAATATTTTGGTATGACGTGTGCAACATGTCACATTAATTATAATTACTGACCCCCTTACTAATAAAAAGTTACACAGCGTGTATAGAGGGTGCATAAGATTTTTTCTACTAATAATAATTTTTTGACATAAGGCCTGTATAACGATGCTGTCATTTTCATACAAATTTCTCTGTATAGACCATGTATAGACTCTGTGTAACGTGTGTATAGCATAAAAACTCCTGTTTAACTATTCACACGTTGAATCGTAAGAGGGTTTATGTGCTAGTAGTGCCCTCTACTCCGAGCTTTGCGTAATTTTTTATTTCGAGCTAGCCTCCGTCATGGCCCAGTGGTTTAAAACTTGGCTCTTGACTCGGAGGTAGTAGTTTCGATTCCCGAGTTGGACAAATGTTTTTTCTGAGTTTTGTTACGACTACACGCTTATCATATGATTACGTCGGATGGACGTTTCTCCCCAGTAATTGTCTCCCAATCTGTCCCACTGGGTTATGAAAGTATAAAGGAAGATTCAGTGTTCTTGTATACTGCGCACACACTCGGGCTATTAAATAACTCCTGCGTTGCCTGCTTTCAATAAAACAGGTCGATCCGAACTTATCCTAGTATAAAGAATCTCTAGTACTCATTAGTATGTAATTAAGAAACTCCTAATAGGTTTTACGCACCAATTGGCTTTAAATACTATCCAGTATTATCTTAATTTGGCTCTTGGTTGTATTTTTTTATTTGGATTTTTTTTTCCAAAAAAAAAGTCTGTCAAGAAAGAGTTGACACTGAATTAAATTTTCAAAAAACGGAATCAAAATCGAATGATAGTTTTTTCGCCTTGTGTTTACAGCATAAAGTTATAGGTATAACTTTATGGTTTCCAGAAACAATGTTTGTGCCTTTTAAATAATATTATCGCCCTGAAACATTTTTCAATAGATTTAACGGGGTTTTAAAACATACTGTGCTTTGAGAATTTTGTTCGGAATCTACTCATTTTTAACAAGCTAGAATTGATGATGTATCTTTCGTACTATAATATATTTAAGCATGTCAACTACGTGCGAGATCTATGTAATCGTTAAATTCGATAATTGTCAATAAATCGGTTATGAAAAATAGGTTATAAGAATAAAAGTAATACTCTCAAATTCTTAGGAAACTTACATTTAAGTACTAACATGATTATGAATCTAAATACTGTAAGTAAGACTGACATGAATCATGATTATTTTTATAGATACTATGAATAGGCTGGTATATAAATGTAGCACAAATTACATTTTTCGTGTCATAATCATTCATATTTTTATCAATATAAGATATTTATTGCTTATAATTTGATTAACGAAAGAAGGCATTATTGTAAATGTTATATTCTTTTATTGAGGAACAGTGAAAGTATTCTTTTGTTTTGTGTAACAAAAGAAAACTATATTTTGTTTGGCCAAAAATGTTTAAATATTATTGTTTTCATACCTATAAAAACCTACTAGAGTTGGGGAGATAACTACTGCTACTGACGCGGCACATTGTATGCCTAAATTGGCTTTAATATTTATCACACCTTCTTTTTCTTTTCATTTCATGTTGTGAGTGACTACGCAAGGGACCTTATATTTTACTATGATTAAAATACTTATACTATATTTTATTAAAATATATTATAGTCCATATAATATTATTGAGTCTCAATTTGATGCATGTGTCCTAATAAATGATTACTACTAAAATATAAATTCTAGTTTCTAAGTTTTTGATGTTATAATATTGCATTTATTTTTAAAGTACCTATAGAATATTAGTCAAATATTACCTACTATACAAAATATACAATATACCTTGTACTTTTACAAATATATTTGAATATTAATAAACTTTAGTTTTATTTTTCTTTCTAAGCTCATATTTATACTTATAAATTTAATTACTAAAATATTTTTCTCGACCAAAATAAAAAACACCACGGGTTCAAGACACCGCGATCGTGAGTTTGTTCAGTGTAGATCGGAACGATGAATCTGCGGGTAGTTGAACAACTTCAGCGAGTGGGACCATTAGTGGGACGCATGTAGGACGTCTGTCACCTCAGACTAGTGTTGGTAAAAATAGCATTAGCAATAATAATTAATTGTTAAATGCCCATTAGCAATAATTAAATTAATTGTACTTGCTAAAAAATACCAGTGCTAATATTATCGTGCGTAGCAATAGTCTGCGATCATGATAAAAATCACGTCCGCGCTGTTTAGACTACACCACCAAGCGCGGCGCGCGGCCGCGGTGCTATTGATATTTTGCACTCGATGCGAAATAATACTCGACGCCGCCGCGTTTTTAGCAAATAGCAAAGCAATAATACTTGCTGTGACATCAAAATTAGCATGTTAATGAAATTAATAGAAAATAGCATTAATTCCCATTACTACCTAAGATAAGACCACAGTCCACCCCTATACAACGTCCGCCCGTGACCGCACCCGCTGGAAAGCAGCCGAAACGTCGCGAATCGCGAATAAGAAAATTGCTTTGCGACAAAAATAAAAATACATAAGTAGGTATTAATATTTATTATGTATTTTAATTTTATAAGATCGTGAAATGCATTTGAAATAATACATTTCACTTCGATTTCCTTTCGATTTATTATAACCATAGACTTATATATTACTATTATAAATTTATAACTTATACTTTCTTTATAAAATAGGTAGTACCTACTTACCTTTTTTTTTTCCCGGAGGGGGAAATGCATTACGCATACCACCCAGGCGCAGGGGGCGACCCGAGCGGTGATGTGGGACTCCCGTAGCTAATGAGATCACGGTATACCCACTAAACCCCCCCCCCCATCTTCCGCCACGCCGCCTTTTGACGGGGCCACGGGAACGATACACACATCCGCGACCCCGCCAGCGGTCCGAAGACTCCACGATGAGCGCACAACACGTGCGCCCTCCTACTCGGCCCCCAACAGGGCTGTAGCAGACGCCCCCCGAGTCTGCTACTTGGAGGCCATGTGGCAGATCAGGTCTGTGGCTCTGCCACCGACCACACCTCGGCCACAGAGGATAGGGCAAGCGGTGCACCGTAATACCTACTTGCCTCTTCCTCTGCGGCCCCACCTCGGTGCGCATCCGCAGCGGACTCCTCCAGTCCGCTGGGAGCGCCCTCCTCGGGCCAGGCGGCGACACCGGCCGGCCCTGGTTGCCTCTTTGCTTCACCGCGGTTGTCCAAGCCGCGGTTACTAGAGCCCCACCGCCACGACAAGGCGAGCAACCATCGGGGGGAGTACCTACTTACCTACCTATCTTTAGTTTACATGACGTGGCGTGATGCGTTTAGGTACGTGTTCCTTTTGGAGCCATATTGTCACGTTATTTTAGCAACCCAAGAAATGAAACATACCTATAAATATGAGCTCGTCCCATTCCTAATGTAAACTAGTTTTGATAGCCTGTATCTTTGTGAAACCAAGGTGGGTAATAATTCCAAAGGCAGTTAAAATAATTAAAGACTTGCACAATTATTACATATTACGAAATACAATAACAATAAGTATGTACTGCTGCTACAAAGACTATTTTAGGAGTGTCGTTTATTACAGTTTCTCAATCTTTTTACCGAATTTAAAAATAAAAAAAACATTTTGGATGTCTTAGGTAATAAAGTAAACAAATTATAGGCATGTGCAGCTTTTTTCTCTCTATTTTTATTGCGATAATTGTTTTAATTTGAAACTAATGTTCGGCTTCATATTATGAAAGGCAGACTCCAGCCGCTGCTAAACCAATGTGACCTATAGGTGTACCTATAGGTAAGTTGTAAATTGCCTAAATCGACAACACGAGCAACAATTTTTGGTGCCTGAAGAGAGCCTTGGGAGGAACTTACTGCCGCAATCTGAGACGAATATTATTTAGTTACTTACTTTATAGGTACTTAACTGTTATTAAATGAAGATTAATTGACAAAAGCTCCATAGGCCATACGTTATCTATCAAACTCTTTATTTAATTACAGTTAAGTAATAAATAATCGTCTCTTAGTTAAATAAAGTGGGAAAGAGCTAAGAGGGAGAAGATTGTACGCTCCCCTAGCGGCCCACTGGTTGGGAAGCACTGCCTTAAATGATACACTATACAGATACGACATTTCTTGTCATAATTGTATAACAAGTGTAATGAAACAGGTAGTGAGGTAATTTATGTAAAGCAGCGCTAATAGTGGGTTAGACAAATGGAAAGGGGTTTGAATTTTTTATCAACAATTATAAGCGGCCATATTGTGAAGGGCATTTATTATGAAGAAAATGGCGTCTTTGTCGGCTCATGTGAACCTTTGTGCATTTCTTACAAGCTAAATCTTTTTAGAACAGAGAATCGTGGAAAGGAAAGCGAAGTTTTAGTAGGTATAACTGAATCTTACAGAAATAATTTATATGACAAGAAATTCTGCCGGGCAGAATTTCTTGTCATATAATGACAACTCATTCTGAGTCGCCGTGTGAATCAAACATGACTTTTGTATGAAATTTCTGCCCTTCAGAAATTACGCTCGTTTGGCTTCGCCCATATAGTGTCACGCTTGATTGAGTTGGTCGCGTAATTTTCATTAAAAGCTGATTGGAATCTACGTCCTCTTGACTTTATCATACCTACCTATGTGGTGCGCCAAATTCCAAAATATCACGTATATTATGACTCCCTATCCTCTCGTGCTGTATAGCACCTTACCATGTCGAGGCGATCGATCGCTTGTTCTCCTATAAACAAACTCAGCCAAGCAAGTCGACCCACGCTATAAATCGCGTGACATGCGTGGGCGCAGAGCCCTACAGGCCCCTACTACCTAGCCAATGGCTGCCCGAGGCCTGTCACGACAATGGACCTTGTACTTAGGGGGATCCTTAGCTCGTTGGCATAAGGACCATGTCAGAGGTAAAACAGAATGATCTATAAGTCTAGGTACATAACCTATGTAACATTGTAAGATTTATGTAAGTATTCTTTTTGATATTATGGTAGGTATAAAAGTTCTTGTATTCTCCAGTTATTTTGCCTTAAAGTTTCTGTGAGATTCTGTTTATGGACATCCTGTACCTAGTCATTGACTTCCAAAAATATATA
This sequence comes from Plebejus argus, assembly GCA_905404155.3. Classification (NCBI taxonomy): domain Eukaryota; kingdom Metazoa; phylum Arthropoda; class Insecta; order Lepidoptera; family Lycaenidae; genus Plebejus; species Plebejus argus. The sequence continues at coordinate 16,882,628 of FR989929.1, read as the reverse complement.
TTAATAAATTAATTTTACCGTTTCTTGATAACAATTTAGGGTGTTAGTAACGCTCTAACTCGATAACGGCTTCGACCGATTCTGCTAATTTTAGTTTTAAAATCATCCTTGAAGTCCAGGCAAGGTTTTAAAGAGACACGAAGTTCGGTGGGACAGCTGGCAACAGGTCAATTTTGCCATTGTTTAGTCTTCCCTGGTTCCAGTGTGAGTAGGCCTTGAATATTAATTGGCACATGAATATTAAAAACGTGAAATATTTCCCAAAGCATATATTTAGCTAAAAACATCCGAAACGGAGGCATCAAAAACTCCAACGCTTTGGAGCCTACCGTGTAAAAACAACTCGAGGAATATAATTATACAGTCGGCAACTATAATTATACAAATATACAATTACAATAATTACAATAGATGTTTTAATTAGGCCTAGTTTGAATAATGATTCAGAAGCTAGACTTTTCATCGGTAGTTCACGATATTAATTAAACGATTCATTAATCACTATCGTGTTTATGTAAATAATAATAGATACTCTTTTGTAATAAGTCTGTACGGTAGGTAATTGGCAGAATAGAATTAAAGACAGTGGAAGAATTAGGTAACTAACATTTTACAATATCAGGACAATCACTCATTTTTTCCTGATAATTTAAACAAACCTTGTAACTTATCTATTTCATCATCTGGCTAATATAATATCTGGCTATACATAAAATTCATTTTTTTTATTTCAATTCATTCTCGGCCCTAGAGCCTCCATTTATGCAAAAAACGGATTTTTTTAAATTGTTACTTACGTACCTGATTCTTCCGTTCATCTCTTAAATTATAAAATTGCCGTTTGACCAGTGGACAGTGGACAGTGGACAGAGTTTAACATTCTCGTCACTGTGGTCAAACTGCGGTCTAGACCTTACTGCTCTAGTTTTGTAACTAGCCTCAAAACCGAGTCACATTTGTAATGGCAACTTTACTTATTTTATTTCCAGCCTAGAATTTATTATACGTAGCAACTAGCAATCTAACCGAGGAAATCAAAGCAAAACGCGAGTCTGGATTAAAGGAAAAATAGAAGTTTGATGGATGCCGCCCGTCGAAGCCTACCCCCAGGGAACGTCAGGCGTAATCACTAGTCTCGAATGATTGATTTAGTGTACAGAACCTTTACAATTACTTTTTTAACTCTAAAATAAACCTTATGCCCTTCATATAAAGGCCACGTAGAGGCAATATTAATCCGAACACAGAGCGTTTAGTAAAAAACACTGATTCACTATTAATAGCGTTGTTGCAATTAGGATCAGAACAAAAACTTTAAATGCATTTAATTCCATTTTTAGGCTGTTTATTATCGTACAATTATTGGTAGATGTGATTATAAATAACGTAAAAATGCGATGAAACATACTGGGTCTTGTTTTTAAGTAAGTATAAAAGAATCCTGCAAAACTTTGAAGATGATAAATTGAAAATAATGTTGATGATGCCTTTTAATGAATGATGATGAAGGTATTCTGCAACACAGGTTTAATCGATAACAGAAATTAACAGATATTATCAATTAATAAATGATTTCCAACAATTTATATCATTTTTCAAGAAACTAACAGGTATTTTCAATTAATAAATGCCCAACAATGTTACAGACTTTTGAAAATGAAATATGACCAGTGTTTCTCCGTGGGAACTGGAACTGTATGGGGTGTATAATCAACCAATCGCAGCACCGCAATTAGTCCGTTTACAGGACGATTAAATGAAAGAATGCGAAGCCTTTGATTTTGTATCGAATGTGAAAGTTATCGATCGTCTATTTTTAAATGCATTTGTTTGGATATCAGACTGTTTATAATTTATATCATTGTGGGTATTAGTACTAGATCATAGGTGAATAATTTCGTCCTCCTCCTCTCAATATAAACCTTCCCTAGACTTCCACGATTCTAGACCAAAATAAGCCGAATCGGTTCAGCCGTTATCGAGTTTTAGCGATACCAACAAAATTTAAAATTAATTTTATTATATACATAGATATTTCTGCTAACTGCTTACTATTCTTTTAAAAACTTATTTCATTTCGGTTGCAAAAAATACGTCTTAATTTTTTTACACAAGCCGCTCACGCCAATGTCCAATCTCTGGTTAGTTCCCAAATCGTTGTACTTAGAAATTACAGAAATGTAGATTCGTTATTCAAAAGATCGACTCTCTATTATAATATAATATAATATAATAATATATTGTATTTATTATTTCTTTAGAAATATAAATAAAATTTTATTTGAAATTGCAAATAATATTATTTCGCAAAACGGTGTCACACAAGCCGTGTAACACCGTTTTGCGATTTTCGAACATTTTCCGATTGTTTTTTTATTACTTTTATTTTTTAAGCATATTTGGCGTTAAATCACCGAATTCTTGACCATTAGGTCCATAAATCACGGTTCAGAGCAGTGCGGAGTGCCCCAGGGCTGGAATTAGACAATTACCTTTTACAGACGTACCAAATTGGACCTCTGAAATATGATGTATGGTGAAAACGATCGTGCCTCTATCGTTTTCGTGAAAGGGAAATTAAAAAGTAAAAAAAAGATGCATTCGAGGGTAGTCAATGGTAGGTATAAGGTGGGTAGTATTTACGAAAAGGTAAAAAATCACGTCAGTTTGTATTAGAGCGCCTTAAAAATAGCCTGTTGTATGAACAAAAATAGTGTGATGTTATAGCGGCAATAGACAGTAACTTTTAAGAATTCATCTTTCTATCCTTAGCGTTTTTTTGGTTTGGGTAATAAAACTCAGCAATGTGTGTCGACAGTACAGCCTAGGCTCTACTTTCGAGTCTTGGCTCTAGCCTCTAGAGTCTAGTTCAATCTGTTGCCAATTAATAAAAGTTTGAATTAACTTCATACTTTACAAAACACATTTCAATTTTCATTTCACTTTAGCACTAAATAAATGCAGCTAGAACCGTACATTTTCTACAGCCCATGTTCTTCTTCTTTGTGTACTCTGTAATATTATATCATTGTTAGTTTTCATTTCAAACTCACTGTTGTAGTCTTTTTCTCTACTTTTTAATTAAATTAATATTAATTGTGTCAGTAATCGTCAGGCAAAGTTCACTTGTTTCACATTCATAATACTATCAAATAATTTTCTTTTTAACCTTAATCATCTCCCAAACGGCCCAAGTGGCTCGCGACACCAATAGATAAGCTATCAACATGTGTCTGTTTTTCCACGATCGAAAGAAAAGACTTCAACGCGCTCAGAAAAATTTTGTCAACGCAAACTACCCCAAGCAGGTATATTTAAAAAGCTTTAGCTTATGATGATGATTAGTGATAACAATAATTAACATACATACTATTATATTATGTATACTCGTATATCTACGTATACACTATACATAATATAGTATATATGCATGTGATAGCGTGCGGGCCTCGCGTGTCAGCCAACAATTACCTTCTTCTTTTATTTGTTCAATATTTCTTTTATCTTTAGCTTTTTTCTTTGTTTCCCTCGCGTTATGTGTAAAAGAATTTATTGTGTGATTTGTATTCGTTTCGAATCCTCGGTTTTCTGGAATCAGTGGTGGCCTTGACTGTCTGGGCCGCGATTCTCGCACATCGAGTTTTACTTCGATGTTCGAGTGACGAAGTTGAATAGCTGGTTATCTCATATATTATGATAACTGTTTGATAGCTTGCATGGAATAGGCTCCGAAATTCCTAGAACAATTTCAATTATTAGGGGCACATAATATCATTACTTATTTATAGTGGTGTAGACTGTAGGACATCCGTTATTTTTGTATGGTTTCCACGAGATTTTATTATACCCATCTAGAACACTAACACCTATAATAATTATACAGGACCTATCAATACATAAATATTTAACACTAACCTTTTTCGACATTCGACGCCCAAAAACAAAGGATGAGATCTATTCTCTAGATCAACATAGCTATGTTAATTGCAGTGGGGGCAACATAATAATATGTTCGCGAGATATATACTGATTTATTGCCCAACGAGATTGATCGGTGATGAATCGGTTTCGTATAAAATAAAAGAGATGGAGTCGATTTCTTAAATTATTTTATTTTACTTCAGCAATGTATTTCTGAAGTTTCTGCTACTGGTAATGGAAAAAGAAACGTGTAAAAATGTGAAATGACACCAAAGTAAAGATAGCTATGAAGGTTTTGATATTCTAATGTTTTTAAATTAATTTGAATGAAGGATTTAAAGCTAAATAAAAAGTTAATCGCAGAAAATATCTTTAAAATAGGTGTCGTATAGACCATAGAGTTTTCGTAACTACGATTTAATAGGTACAGACTCTACGTTAAATAATTTTATCACCTCATATTAATTATTAACATGGCAATTGGCATTTAAAGTAGATTTTTTAAAGTATTTTAATAAGATTGCTTATGACGATGCTCATTACCGTGAAAACTTTAAACCTGTGTATAGTATACCTAATATAATACACAGGTTTAAAGTTCATAAGGTAGTATGCTATTTTACATCTTAGATATTATAAAAGGAAAGTCTACCGACAATAATATAGTTTCCTACCTCATCGTCCATTCAACATAAAATAAATTAGGTAATATTAAAATAATTATGTATACTAAATACAGAAACAATAATTATCTATTGCAATTTGCCAGCTCTTATCATTATTTATTATTATTTAAAGTTTAACTAGTGCGTTAATAAACCTAACATTTATATTATTTCAAAATTAAACTTTCTGAATCGTTTCCACGGGTTTCACTGTGATCGTTTTAATTGTTACACCGTTTCCTCGATTCCTGTTTTTCGATTCGATCTTTGGAATAAAATTTTGGTATGTCGGCGTTTTGATTTAGTGCCCGGAGCGGCTGACGTGACTCCGAAATATGTGTTCATTTTAACCTAACGTCAAATGTGGAAACATTCATCATCATCATCATCATCATCATCAAGCTCGCTTTACTGACTGAGATATGTCCCATCACTCCCAGGTAGCACAAACGCTGTGTTAGATTTTACTTAAATGGCTTTATGTCATATTAAAGTTATGTAGACGCGATTTATAAAATAAACATCCAAATAGCGGCATATTACAAAGCCAATCAAATTCTGTTACGCAGCAGAAGTTTCATACAATGTTGTATGTCCTGTTTTGAAATGATATTGTTCTTAACGGAAAAATATCTGATGGTTTCGACTTTGCCATTTACTTAGACATCCCTGTTTTGGGCCACGGACAAACCTTAATTTCGAAATCTGCTATATATATAATATTATAGCAGATTTCGAAATTAAGGTTTGTCGGTGCCTTACTGGGTTTTACTACACAAAATCGAGGAATATAAAAAGTAAAACCGCATTTCCTTTTCATTTCTCATATTTTATGGTAGAGCAGTAAAAATGAGAGTGGGAAAACAGTAATTTTCTTATACCTACTTAGAGCCTTTACCAAGAATTTTCCTTTTATCGTATGATTGGACGAATCACAAAAGTTTGATTCAAATACACAAACTTATTCTTTTTGATCGGTACCGTAACAACATGATAGTCTGCGATGTATGTGCATCGTAGCTAAAAAGCTTTGCAAAAGTTTTTTTTTTTTTTTTATTTATTTATTTATCAATACAAACAATGAAAAAAACACAATCTATTATGCACTACAAAAAAACCACGTAGGTTTAATGACGTAGTACAGTTATTAGTTTACGTCTGTGTACAATCAAGTTACATAGCCTATTATCGATTTCTATTTTCTACATTCCAAAAATCTTAACAGCATAATATATTGGAGGGCACTCAATTTTTAGATGGGTTCTAGTAGACTGTCTAAGCTGACGGTCTAACATTCACTTCGATATTCTAATAACTAATTATATCGGTCACTAGCTTTTTCTAGAATTCTAGAAAAAGAAGAAGTATTATTATATTCAATCTTACCCTATTTTATTTATTGTAATTTACTAAAATCCTTTCTTACGTCATAGTAGCTTTATGCATGCAAAGTATCAGCCCGATCGGTTTAAAACTGACAAAGTTTCATACAAATTTTCATCCCCTATTTTATCCCCTTGATGCCTACGTCATACCATCTACCTGCATATTAAATTTCAGCCCGATCCGTCCAGTGGTTTCGGCTGTGCGTTGATAGATAGTTTTATATACGTTAATAGATAGTATAGTCTTAAAACAACAAAATATTAAGTACATAGATCGTAGATTGTAGAATGATCTTTGATCTTGAGGTGCTGACTGTACAAATAAAAGGGGCTGACACGATTAAAATCTGCAAATTAGTAATTACAGGATCGGGCTACCGTTTGTACATAATTCAGGCCGCCATATTGGGAACGGGTTTATTGTATCTGATATCACCTGCTTTTGTCAAGACTTTTGGTACAGAGCGACTTCATAACTTATCATCTGAAAGAATATTAAAGGCTTAGTCAAAATGCATTCGCCAACGTTTCGACAGTGAAGTAGAATGTCAAATCTTATACAGTTTTGAAATCTAACTTCGTTATCGACTCTGGCGAATGAGGGTGTTTGACATTATATTTGCCACCTGCCGGCCTAGCATACGCCAACGAGATATCTCTCTCTACATGTTTCTCGATGTTTGATAGTTTGTATCTTCATCTCTATTGACCCTAGCATGACAAACATTTTTCCTCGCGTATATCTATCATCGAAATGACACATTTTTATAGAGTTTTGTCGAGATAATGTCGAGATTTTGACATTATGAGACGAGTAGTTTTTAATTATCTCGAGAGTGTGATATCTCATTGGATGTCGTTGGCGTATGTTAGGCCGGCAGGTGGCGCTATGTAGCCTTAGGGTCTATCGTAACACAATGACGTAACAATATAACAAACTGCTGTCATATGCCACGATATAGAGCCTGTGATGGTAGTTAACAAAATAAGGTGATAAAATAGAGTTTACTGTGAAAGTAGCGGCGCTAAATAAGCTACTTCTGACTTCAATGTTTCTATGAGACAGGCCCCAGTGTCATGAATTTGCCCATATAAAAATAATAAAAGAAATCTTCAGGCCTGCTACTTTCACCGTGAACTATACAGGGTGTAACAAAAATAAGTGATAATTTTTTGGGGCGTGTACGTGTTCCTTGTACCTAGAGAGTTCACTGTGAAAATAGCAGCGCTGAAAGACGAAAATTTTTTTTCACTTTTGTCGCCCGAGCGTCACGAGTTTCCCCATACAAAAGTGAAAAAAATGTTTGGTCTTTCAGCGCTGCTACTTTCACAGTGAACTCTCTACAAAGAACACGTACACACCCTAAATTATTATCACTTATTTTTGTTACATCCTGTATACAAGGAAAACAAACACACCGTAAAGTATTTTCATTTATCACATTGTTTTGTCACACTATGTATATAAGAAATAAGAATGCTATTTGCTATTTGATAAAATTGGGACTGGGCCGAACTTAAAACGAAGCTATATAAAAGTAGTAGGTACTATCGGAGAAGTTGACTCCTAGGCAGATGGTGGATCTAAGTAATTTGGTAGGTCAAACCCATCCGACCGATCACAGCCATTCACAGCTAACATTTACATAAGCCGACCACATGACGTACGTAGGTCCGTCAACTGCCTAGGAATCAATTTCCTCGGGTATACATCTGTAAATTTTGTTTGTAAAATCATTGGGATTTTTGATGGTGGTGGATGATTTGTTCTTGTATGCAGTATTGTTTATTATGTGTTTATGTATGTATGTATGTGTATCGGAAGCCGGTCGATTTTGATGCGTCCACTAAGACCGATCGATTAACGCGATAAATGCGGGTTCTGGCCCCGTAATTATTAATTTATCGCCCGACCATTATCTCCGTTTTTGTATGCCCATATTTTATTTGGTTATAACAATAAATCTCATTTTTGTTTCCAAAAATTCCGTTTCGTTGTAACTCGAATTACTTTTACGTTTTTTGTCTAGAGATTTTGGAAGTTTTTACTATATTTTCCAATTTCTAGAACTGAAATTTTTCATTTACTATTACAATATAATAAAAAAGAAATCGTTTTGAGAGTCAATTAACATGTAATAAGACTATTTATTTGACTCATGGTTACAAAATACCACCGAAAGGACTCTACGTCCCTATCGGAAACACATAGAGACATTCAATATGATAACTAAACTTTAATTATATGAAAAATTTGATGGTAAATATACGTAGTTTATCTCACAAACTTTATTAAATTAAAGTTATGTGATCATTAAATCCGTCTGAGTGTAGCCGAATGTCTTTGAAACTTTTTTTCTTTTGTGGCTCAATCTTTTGTTGCCGTGGTCATGGGTACTGAACTTGCAACCTTCGAGATTGACATAAAAATTTATGCTACAACAATTTGTACATATACTAAGGTCATTTCAGCCGAGCAAACCGCAGGCACATACGACGTTCTTCTCACAGACACGACTTGCGGTCAAAGACAGGCATAAATTATTTCTCTAGAAAATAAGTCAATATTACCCCCATCCTAAACCTTAAAAATGAGCCGTTTCATAATGAAATACAGTTGATAATTGAATGACAATGATTTGGAATAAATTTTATTGGATTCTCTTATCATTTGTATCGTTTGAAGGCTTTCGAAAGGTCGTATGTGGGGGCGCGGCGTTGCGAAGTAAACTCTGCTGAGTTAGGATAGAGTCGGTTTTCGTTTGTGGTGGTGGGTAGTACATTTGGGTGTAAGTTGGTGGTAGCGAGGTGCGGGTTCGAACCCCGCCTCGGGCGTGTATGTGCGCATGAATTATTGAACACCGCATGTTTTGTGTTTTTTGTGCTGAGACTTTCTTCAGTTTCTAGAAGGTTTATCCGGGAAAAATCTTACGATAAGACGCATATAACAAGAAGTTAGATAAGATTCCAAGAACCTGAGAAAAACGTAAAAGAACAATATTTAAATAACTGTATATTAAAAAAAAATTAAACCGACTTCAAAATTGTACATAATTGAGAATTAAAACTATCTCCAAAACTACTGAACATCGAAACTTGCACTATTCCCTAATTTGAACAATACCTAGTACAACAAAAAAAGAATTACTGAAATCGGAATGGTAGTTCCAGAGATACTTTTGGTAAAAGTCCAGAGATACTTTTCCAGAGGTACATTACGCTTTTGAAATTTGGCACATTTGTTTAGACGCTGCACTGTTATAGACTAACATATACGAAAATTGGGCAGTTCTGGAAATATTACATACATACGCACCGAATTAATAACCTCCTTTTTTTGAAGTCGGTTAAAATGTCACTACGTGTGTTATCAATGAATATTGTTAGGAGGTATAATTACTAGACAAAGGCGAACGGCCATTGTAAATATTTTTATTATGGAAATAATACTTTATCCTTTTCTAACAAGTGACTTTTCTAAGGGGCACACCAACACGTACTTACAAAATATTACATACCAGTTACCACACCCAACATACAGACCTACAAACAATTATACTACTAATGAATTAATCAACACTTATGTCTGTCAAAGGGCACAGGTTCGATTCCCGGCTAACCGTAGCTGCGACCTACGGCGTGCTGCGACGTGACTCGGGTACAAAACCCCGCTGGGTCGGTTAAAAAGTGCAATGTGTTATAAAAACTACTGATGTCGTTTTTTATGAAATGCCGTCAAACGACTCGTCGGTGTTTTAGGTCCCCTGTGTAGAGTATTAAATGTTTTTTCCTATGATAGCACTTTTCATATTAACGATAAAATGGTACTAGTATCTATAACTGTGTCTGATCAAAGTTACATGCCTTTGGCTGCCCTCGGCAGTCGGCACCAAAGACATGTTTGAAGACGTGAGTGGATAAACACGATAACTAACATTTAAAAAAAATACCGTTTTTTGTATAAATGAAGGCTTTAGGGCCGGAAAATGTTTTGAAATAAAATAAAAACTACGCATTATATGTGTAGCCAGATAATTATAATATTTGTCAGGTGATGAAGTAGATAAGTTAAAAGATTTGTTCATATTATAAGGGAAAGTCCGTATATTACAATATAAATTAGGGAGTAAATGTCCGTATGTTACAAAATGTTACTTATCGTTTTCTTCCATTCACGTCTTCGTTTGTCAAAACTTTCGGCTTGAGCCCGAAACTGACACCTTTACCAATAATTGATATTAGATTAAACTTTAAAATGGCTGACAGTTTTTAAATCCCTAAAATATAAAATATCCATAACAAGTAACATAATTTTTTTGACATCAGTTTAAGTTATAGTCAAAAATAGACTTTCGTTATAATAAAGTAACTTGGTATCATCTAAAATACATAGAGGTTCTAGAACTGTTTAATTTACATAAAACTACTCTAAAACTCTACATAGAGCTACAACACAGTCGACTAATACTTAGTAAAACTTGGATTTAACCCGTTTTTAAATGCTTTTTCGCTTTCACGAGACAAAATAGTTTATCCTTAACATAACCTTGGAGATGAATTAATTATAGTAGCTAAATATAAAACTCCGACCTCTGGCTGCGGCGAGCGACTACCAGATATTCCCAAATGATGGTCCAGGGTAGAAATTATAATATATTTAACGTGTAAGGCGTAGGTTTGCCTTACTGTTACTGACGAACATTTATGTACAGGGTGTTTCGACGTTTTCATAAATAATAATATAATATTAGGTGTGCGGCACGTAGTAGAAGACTTCTAATGTAAGGACCTTATTTATTTCATTAACTTGTTAAATGAGTAATATATTAAACCAAATAGTAGGTAGCTTTTCTCTTAGGTATATTTAGTAATGAAATAGCAATTTTTTAGTTCTTCGTTTAAGCCCGGCCGCACATATTGTACGACATTTCTGATCAGAAACAGTTGAACGTCCGCGCTGTCTCTTACATGTTGTACTGAGCCGAGTGAGCTCGAACTCGCCGGAAGGATATTATTTCGGATAGTGTGCGGGGTAGCGATCCGGCGGACCTTTAACTGTTTCTGATCAGAATTCGGACAATGTGCGGCCGGGCTAAATCTTATGACTAATTAAAATTAATGATTTATATTTACATGTCAAATTTTTACACTGTGATTTTTCCGCAGTTTTTCTTTAATAATAGAAACACAACAATATAGTAAAACCTAATTACAATAACAAAGTTTGAAAATCAAAGTGTGTCCAGTGATTGCTTAGCGTTATTAGTTGTTGAATTTCTTCTGGCTATGCTTAAAAAAATTGGACCTATATAATATTATGTAAGTGACATGGCACTTACAATGCCCTAAATCAACTCCCATACTTTGCTATCTAATATATTAAACCCAACTTACATTTCCCTGATATTTCCGCCATTTTAATGTATATATCTGCAACACGCTGTATAGTGATGAAACCCACAGCCTCGGGCCTCATACTGGTGTAATTGGTGGTTCGGGGAAGCTCGGCTACCGTGATTAGATGGTACCAGATAACTCCCAGAACTAACGGTTCTAACGAGCACATCAAAAACAACTAAACTTAAAAACTCCTGTGTTAATAATAATATTACTAGCTAAAAACCGAGCTTTGTGAGGGCTTTTTTTTTTAACGGGCTTTGGCCCACCACACATTCCCACCACTGTATCTCCTGTGTCGCCAGGATCGACAGCGGTATCCAACCACGAAAACCCTTTGATATGATCTCAGGGAGCCCGAGGGACATGCTAAAACTGTCTTGGGACCCGCAACGAAATTAATCAGAAGAAGAATAGGAGGAGTAGGAAGAATTCCAGATTCCCTCCCCATACAAAGCGGGAGACAGCACAAAGTTACAATGACCGAAAGTCAAAGAACTGAAGGGGAAGCACCACGGGAATAAAAGTTAATAATTTGTGAGGGCTTGTGTCGTCACACCTTGACTGACTAATGATAACACATAGCTACATAATATAAATTAAATTACTATACTAACGCCGTTCAGAGAATGCGTTCCTGACACGTCGCGATTAAACTGACGACGTAACTTTGTAATGGCGTTGCAGATACGATAAAAATATTTTTGCTGGTTGTTTACCGTTTTAACAATATATCAATAATCAATGAATTTTATAATTTTGTGACACTAGTCGTGACTCGTGACTAACTGATAGGTGTCAGGAACGCATTCTCTGAACGGCCGAACTTTATAACTATGTTAAAGAACAAATCAATAGGCGTGATAGTTTTTCCGTAAAGTGTAGGTACCACAAAATGTAATGGTTGTGGGATATATTATGTATACTAGAGCTCGCTTCGCTCGCCCTGATTATAGTTGAAATATGGAATAAATTTTATCCACAAAGTGAAAAAGCGCAGATTTTTACAGGATAAAATCTATTTCCGTGTAACCCGGGATTCAAAATATCAAATATCATAATATGCAGTTTCATGAAAATCGGTTAATCTTGATTATCTAACACACGGATACATTTGATAGATTTACCAGACACAATAATATGATATTGTTAAGTCCGAAGCAAAGATGATTCGGCTTCGGCTTTAATATCAGCCAAAAACAGTTCGTTTATCGCACGAGAACTGTATAAATTGTATCAGGGTCCAGACTCCAGGGACCAGGTGCAGGGACTTAACATCCCTGCACTAAATTTTATCATATTCGACACAGTGGTTTTAGCGTAAATGTTATCAAACAGACAGCCAAACTTTCGTATTTTATAATATTATTTAAATATTATAAAACACGACATTATTTAATAAAATCTTTAATTTAATATTATTTATTTATTATAAAGTCTGACCAGTAGTTTGAGCAAAGATGGAACATGCATACAGAGATTGCCAAAGTCCTTCCTATTGCCTATGTCTGTTTGTGGCTTATAATTATGATAATGGACAAACAATGTCTACAGAATTTTAGCCAATGAGCTACAAGGCATTGCGTGCTACGTCCTCGCGGCGAGGAAAACGATTCCCCACACAATCATACAAATTACAGTCCGAATTCGGTAAATATACAGTCGATTTAATTAATATACCTCTCCCCAAACCGTAACTATGTTTGTTAAGCTATGTATTTGCTTATTCAATAAATTAATGGCAAAGAGTAGTTACCGAGTAGGCGAAAGAAGTCTTTTGCAAGTCTGCAAGTTAAAGCAATTGCTTAGTCATTTTTGTACCTATTCTGAATTTTTTTTTTCAATTGTTTTCTGAACGTCGGAACAAGATGTATCTCGTAATTTTACTCGAGATAAAATCTCACGGGAACACTATATGTTTTGAAAAAAGTAACATATTAATATTATTATCCATTCACTATTTTTCTCAAAAATGCAATTCGGACCAGTAGGTTCGCAACTTATTCGACTCCAACATATTATTTAAACGTGGCCTCTATACAATATTTCTACGACATAGATGAACATTTCTAATTCAAGTCTATGTACCTGATATTCGCATACAAGTTATAATTATGCTTACCGTAGTATACTCACTATTTCGTTGTACAGCTCTATCTTATAAAAATATGTAGCGTACCTACTGGTGTAAAGACGGACTGGCAGAGATTAGAAAATCCTTAAAGTTAGTTTGGTTTCCCTTTTTACCCTTTAGGTAGGATATGAATTTAAACTAATATTAATATTATATTAGTTATTAGTTTAATATAATAATTAAACTTATAACTCAAATATTTAAAGTTGTACTTTACTTCGACTTATCTACTCTATGGCGGTAGGTACGAGTACGACAGTCGACACACCTTGTACCTTTGAGGAAAAACTAAAATTACACGGTACGCCGTACGGACATATTTGACGACAACCATCTTTAAATATACACCCGTATAATATAATGTACCTTATTATCTACTAAATAACCAAGTAAGTTTAATTAAAATCGACGAAATTATGTTTGAATAATTTTATATAAAGAGAAAAGGTTCGATGGTTCCTTAGCGAATAGGTTAAAACGGTTAAAACTATTAATGGGCCAATTTTGATAGCTTTTAGTAGAGAAAATAATAATAATTAATATAGAGTTACTTACGGAGAAGGATTTTAAACTCTTGTTTATTGTTTTACAGGATTTTGTGCAGACAAAAAGCTAAACAGAATGTAATCTTAAAAAAATGCTTTTTTTTATTAAGAAATTTTCAATCCTCTGTCGCAGGCAGAGGATTGAAAATTTCTTACAAGTTACAACTCACAACTCTTTCTCTGTTATTCTTCTTCTTTTTCTCTTTTGGCACAAAGACCAAACCAGAACCATAAGTAGGTACTAATGCAATTATATGTTTTGTGTCATATTAATATTTAATTCAAAAATATTATAAAACAGTCACAAAAAGTAAATAAATCCGGAAAATTATTTATTAATTGATGGATATTGAAAGGAATAAAAAAAATTGCCTAAGAAGAGCGAGTCGAACCCAAACACAAAGATGTACGAACATCTAAAACTTATTCTAAACTAACAACCGTACTCACTTACTTCAATTAAAAGACGAGTTTTACAGATATTGTACTATCAGAGAAGTTAATGATTCCTAGGCAGATGGGGGGCCTACGTAGTTTGGTCGCGTTACGTCAAATCCAGCCGACAGATCACTATTAACATTGAATTGACATAGTCCGACCAAATGTCGTTGGTCTGTCAACTGCCCAGGAATCAATTTCCTCGATGGTACATGGGGCTTATATATAGGCCCTCTTACTAATAAAAACTTCTTAAACATGCGTTCAACGTGTGAATAGTTAAACAGGAGTTTTTAAGCTATACCTACACATGTTACACAGAGTCTATACATGGTCTATACAGAGAAATTTGTATGGAAATGACAGCATCGTTATACAGGCCTTATGTCAAAAAATGATTATTAGTAGAAAAAATCTTATGCACCCTCTATACACGCTGTGTAACTTTTTATTAGTAAGAGGGTTTGTTTATAGTATTTGTACTGGCGGCAACAGAAATCCTAAATCTGTAAAATTCTAACTATCACGGTATACAAGATGTAGCCTGATGACATACAGACCGACAGCCAAGTCTCAGCAATCGGCTTCTGTAGGAAACAGCGGCCTAAAACACAGGCGCGGTCGCAGCCTGAAATTTTGGAGGGGGTCACTCACTATACTAAAAAATTATTGGCAAAAATTTCCTTTTATTATTGTTCAAGATTTTGAGATTTTTCAATTTGACCTTAGATTTTGGGAGGGTCATGTCCCTTGTAACCCCTCCTTCGGACTGGGCCTGCTAAAACAAAGTATTCTCTTCATAATCAAGAAACAAACATGATAACCACTATAAAAACAAGATGAAGTCATTTATTGAAAGCTCACAGGCTTCCGTTTTTATTACACAAAAGGCAAAATCGCTTTATTGAGGCTATTCTTGTCTGATTAGACAAAACCGCTTCTTCCAGCTAAGTTCTTGGTATACCTACTTATATTGAATTGTAAAAAATATTCCCAGTTTATGCGCAGGGGAGGTATCAAAAAATATCTTTTTGGGGTTTTTATTTTTAATACTACTAATAGCTCCCACACCGGTTTCGGTGACGGTGGCCGGTTTCATTGAAACCAGGCCAGCTACGCAGGAGTATTTTTATAGTGCCCAAGTGTGTGCGCAGTACACAAGAGCACTCTCTATTCCTTTACTCTCATAACCCAGTGGGACGGCAGACCGACACGACCGGCGAGAGATCAGGCGCAGAACCGACTTTTTACATGCCCATCCGACGCATGGATCATCTTACTTGTCAGACAATCAGGTGATCAGCCTGCATTGTCCTAACCAAACTTGGAAATAACATGTTTCCAACGCGGGAATCGAACCCACGACCTCCAAGTCAAGAGCCGCGCTCTGTACCACTAGACCACGGAGGCATTTAATACTACTGCTGCAGTGGTATCGGCGTGCAAATTCGTGAAATTATTCCTTTGCCCTAGCACTAATTACTGTTGCTAGAAATCTAGACTGTAGGCTGAAGACGGACGGACAATGTGATATGAAATAAGGATTCCGAAACTGAAGTAAGTATTAGATCTTAAAAATGTTACTAAATAAAAGTAGTTTGTTTTTGAAAATTGATTTCATTACCTCTCTCTCTTGATATTTAGCTTTAGCTGCATTTATATCATACATATAAATGCAGCTAAAGCTAGAGAGAATAACGGTAAAAAGTTATACGTTATTAAAATGTTAAAAATAAACAATGTACAATAATTACCAATGTTTATGTAAAATTATTAATCAACAAAACATAATTTTATTTTCCTAAGTTTCCGCTACTCGCCGCTAGATGGCGCCGCACGTACGCGCTCGGTAATGAGGCGCGCCGGTAAACGTTCATAATTACACGTAAGTACATTTAAATTGGCTAAGGAGGATGTTTGAGAGGTCGGGGCAGTTTTTAGGGCGCGCGCGGTGCCGGCAAAGCTATTGAGTTATCAGTCCTGCCACGCTGGCACGCCAGCTATTCTTATGAATTCTTATTAAATTATACTTTAGTTTTTACGCTAATTTGTATTTAGACTTGCTATTGTGGGTAGAGAAGGCTTAAAGACGACTGAGGCTCTGTAGAATTTGCTCTACGTTTTATAATATTATACTCTTCACTCTTCAGGTTAAAATTGAAACCTTATTTCTCTCTTATATGATTTGGATAATAATAATACTTTTTATGAGCGTTCTATTTGTAATTAGAATTGCCATTGTGGGACTTACGTAAGGTTATAATGAGCTTAAAGGTAACTAAGACTTTGTAGAGTCTGCTCTACCACTTATAAAATTACACTTTTTGGTTAAATCTGCAGCTTACTGACTATGAAAATAATGGTGTCTGCTTTATCGCTTCTAGGGATTTTTAGCAACCAAACTTAATACTTTCTTTTTAAGCTTTATATAGTTATAGGTATATTCAGCAGGTCACAGTGGAAATAGTAAAGAATAAGTAAGAAAACAGCCCACCAACAGACGACCTCTGTGGCTCAGTTGGTGGGCTGTTGGTAGTTCAAGCCGGGGGTCGCGGCATGTCGCGGGTTCGGATCCCGCCGACGGAACAAAAAGTTACCAAAGTTCCTGGGTCATGGATGTGTATTAAATTTGTGTATCATATAATAAAAATCTTAAATACATGTATAGTATAAAAGTATTAAATATATTTCCGTTGTCTGGTACCCGTAACACAAGTCCTTCAGGTACTTAGCATGGGGCTAGACTGACGTGGTGTGAAGCGTCCATAGATATTATTATATTATTATAAGTAGAGACACTGCCACATTTTAGGGACAAAAATCCTTTGTCAATCTGTTACTTGTTCATTCTTCCTTAAATAATTTATCTTTTTTATGGCGGTCATGTTAAGCAAGTTATAGGGTAGGTAAGTAAATTTAAAACTTTTTTTCTTAAAATTACTTATTACGACGGTAACTAAAAAATGGAACGTTGTAATTAAAACCTTACACCTCAAGACTATAATAATTAAAAGGTAAGTAGGTATAATTAGTTTTAGAAGAAAAGGAAAAGCCATGGAAAGCTGAATTGAAAATAATCGTTGATCAAAGGATTTCCCTACCTTCTATTTTCTAATGATATTTAAATACTTAATATATAAATTTATGAAAACTCCTCCGAAACAGCTTGACCGATTTAAATAAATGATCGGCCAAGTGCGAGTTGGACTCGCGCACGAACGGTTCCGTACCAATATAGACCAATTTTTAGTATAATTTTTTTATTTTTAGTATTTGTTGTTATAGCGGCAACAGAAATACATAATCTGTGAAAATTTCAACTCTCTAGCTATTACCGTTCTTGAGTTACAGCCTGGAGACAGACGGACAGACGGACAGACATCGAAGTCTCAGTAATAGGGTCCCGTTTTTACCCTTTGGGTACGGAACCCTAAAAAGTGACAAAGTATTTTGATTCTTTGAGTTTATACGTACTTTGATTCATACGTTCAGAAGCTGCATTAGCGATTTTGATTTTAGCACGAATACGCAATTTTTTATGAGTAAAAATGTGCGGTTCTCGGGAGTCGGGATACACGTACGGATTCTCATGAAACATCTAGTTTGTAGTATTCATCAGCCTAACATTTTGGAAAAAATATGAACTTACTATTTTTGTCGCGTCTCTTTACATTGGCAGAGGTTTCCAATACAAACTATAATGTTCGTGTACTCCTCTGGGATCCAAATTCTTAGTTTACTTTAATTACGGTTCCTTGAATAATATAGACAATGAATACTAGGTACTTTATTATTATCCTTTGTAAGAGACTTCGCGACGGCTTTCGATTCTATGAGTTTATAAAATAATTTTGACGAAATTATTTTGCATTCTTGCCCGGGTCGGCCATAGACTCCACAGAACCGATGGTACGTCAACAAGTGGGTTCCGAAAATATTTGTTTCATAATTCTGAAAATAAACATTTATTTTACTTTATTTCATGTATTTTAACTAATTGTATTTTATATAATAAACTTCGCTAAAATATACTTTAAACTTTTTATTATTTAATGTAGTATCTGGTTTTAGTAGGATCTAGCATGTACGCCGTGTCTAGGTAGTACGAGTAGGCAGTAGGTTCAATACGCGGTAGTTGTGTTTTTGCACAGCAAAGGACTCGGCGGTGTGGGCTTTGATCACATAGATTAAGGCCGTCACAGACTTAGCTATAATATATATTCATATACCATACTAAACATACTGAGACCAGAAATATAATATATTATAGCTGAGTGTGTGGTCACGCGAAAATTGTATAGAAAATATATGGTAATATGCCTAGCTATAAACATATTAATATATATTATAGCTAAGTCTGTGACGGCCTTTAGTGTGCAGAAGCGACACGGTAGGAAGAGCTTATATACCTATAATGATAACTTAATAGCTAGAGTTGCGGACATGGTGAAACCTAATGCTAATGTTCGGGTTTTATATATTATGTATTATGACTTTTGATTCACTGGGTCAGTCTACCAGGCATTGAGACGTCATAAGCGCTACTCCAAAAAATTGCATGACCGCCGAAGTACAGCATATTAGAAAACAACCTAACCTACACAAGACGCTAAAACCTATCTCTACACTTATTATTAACCTCTTAAGATCTCTATTTCACAGCGAGTAGGTATAAATCCTTCAGCTTTATGCCAATTGCAGGCTCTATACTTACCGACTCAACGTCCACCACCCCGATATGCGGCTGGCCGCGCAGGTTCTATCGCCTGTCCCTCTTGCACCATCCCTCTCGCTCTGTCAAAGCGCCGCCGTAGGTTTTTGCGCCGGGCTTCTGAGAGCCACAGTTCATTGTCTTGCCGTGGAAGTTGGCACATTGAAAAATGTCACTTGTTTTGATCTAGATGCACGGACCCGCTTTTTGTAACAAACATCTGTACCCGAACGAGTTACACAAAAATTTAGCCCGTTCGTTAACGCTCGTGTTAGTGTCGAAATGTTTATGTAATACAAGAATTGGTCCGCAACTTAGTTCGCAAAGATTCCTAATGAAAAAACGATGCTATGGACTTACCAATATTCGAAGTATTTCTTTTTTTTATTAAATAAGGGGGCAAACGAGCAAACGGGTCACCTGATGGTAAGCAACTACCGTCGCCCATGGACACTCGCAACATCAGAAGAACTGCAGGTGCGTTGCCGGCCTTTTAAGAGGGAATACGCTCTTTTCTTGAAGGTTTGCAGGTCGTATAGGTCCGGAAATACTGCTGGTGACAGTTCGTTGCAGAGTTTTACAGTGCGCGGCAGAAAGTTAAAATTTCTATGCCAAATATCAGCAAATAAAAATGGTTTCAGCGTTTTAAGTGTGTATACCATCTTCACGCTTGTGGAACTAGAGGTGACAGTCAGACAGGCATACTTTCGCATTCGTAATATTAAGTGGGCATGTCATAATAATAATTAATAAACAATGCAGATAGAGTAAAATAAGACACCTCATTTAATGTTTTTTTACATAAAATACCTGTGCCTGTAGACAAGTGTCAAAACGCTAACGCTAACGCTAACGCTAACGTTACAAAATGTATGGGATTTGACATTAGTATTCGCTAGCGAAGCGATGACTTATGTCAAATCGCATACATTTTGTAACGCTAGAGTTAGCGTTAGCTGTCTATAGGCACTGTAAGTATAAAAATTAATTATTACAATCTAGCCTAAGTAATTTTACACTGTCAATCAACACTTTCTTAAAGTCTCTACTCTCTTTAAAGGAGAATTCAGAATACACATTATTATTTGTGTTCGTCACAGTCACTAGGAAAAGCTTTTTCTACCGGGCTGGGGACATTAGGAAAACTTATACACTTTAGGAGAAAACTGACGGCAACATTATAATTATTATTTACATATCCTGTTTTTTGAAGTTCTTATTCAAAAAATATAAACTAGTATCTAATATTATAAATGCGAAAATTTGTCTGCCTTACCTTTTCACGCCGAAACCGATGAAACCATTTTACCAAAATATTGTATGGTGGAGATACCGAGATTTGATTCCCAGGAATGGACATACTAGGATACTTTTTATCCCGGAAAAATGTACTGTAACGAGTTTTGGCGCAACAGAGTAATGGGCACCGTCTAGCTCTAAATTAATCCTCGTTGTTACGTTAATTTTGTGCCTGATTCAAAAGAGGTTAGTAATATTATTTCTATAATTATCCTTGGTGTGAAAAACCAATATAAAAAGAGAGCAAAAAAAGGATATGGGCGAATAGCCCATAGACAGCCCCGAATTATATTAAAAAAAAAAAAAGAGGTTAGGTTTTTTTCGTAATTTGAATGCTTATCCTCCATATTCGAGAAATCGAAGAAATATCTAGATTCATTAAAGAATTTAATTATTCTATTATATATATATCTTCACAAAATGATTATATTATATTATATCTTCACAAAATGTAGAGTAAAAAGTCACTTTGCAAAGATCGTCACATCAAGCATCAGCGATAGTTATTATTTGTGATTTTGTTCTACTTAAAACTAAAAACAATTTTTTTCCCTAATCAATCTAAAATTTTAATTGCTCAAATTAATAAAAAATGATTACTATTCATTACATTGCGTTTATCCCATATAATCACTAATTCGCGTTAATAAAATCATCGTGTAGTTAGCGAGATTCGCATTAGGGGTCAAAGTAGCCTATTGTGGAGGTCGCGTGTCCCCCCGGGGGTCCAAAAGACCCCCAGATTATTCCATTCCGTTTGATGGGAAACATATTGTAGTTGAGGGTTAACACCGCGATGTATTCTTATGCTATTAGCTGATTATCCGACGGCGTGAACTTACACGCGTGTGCGAAAACGAGCGGTAGCTTATCTAATGATAAGTGATAGTAGGCACTAGGCTTCTAGAGGAAAGCTATTAGATCTGCCAACGACCAACGATAAAAACTGCTTAAGCCTTTCGTGACGGATACCTACCCTAGTCCCTTCAGTGTCCAATGTCTTAAAAATCGGACTTTTTTCGGAACCTGTTGATTGCAAATAGTGTTTATTTATTTGAATTATATAAGAGTCTTGTTCCATTCTGTAAAAGAGCCTATCTTGATTATTACTAATCCTGGATACTAATATTATAAATGCAAACGTGTCTGTCTGTCTGTCTGTTACCTTTCACGCCCAAACCGCTTAACCGATTTCGTTGAAGTCAGGTATAGAGCTTTTGAGACCCTGGAAAAGACATAGGATAATGTTTATCTCGGAAAAGTGTATGGTATAATAAATGGTAAATTTTGGAGCAACAGCGTTACGGGCGTTAACTAGTATCTACCTATTATAAAAGTAGCTATAATAAGTTTCTCGTTCCTCTGAAATGTTTTCATGAGTATATTTAAGGGAAGAAAATTTTGTGTAACTTTTATCTGCGAAAGCGCGCATTTCTTTCTTCAATCTTCAAAGCTCTATTCCGGATACCAATCTTATTCTTTAATAATTTAACTTCGTAATAATTGTAATTACCACTTTATTAGCTTTATTTAGCAGCATTAGAATATCCTTTGTTATCGTAACATGCTCACAAGGATCAGTGCACCTCGTGTGACAGTGGGGTCGGGATTACCCCACACTTGTAGTTGCGTCAAGTGTAATCAAATTATTAGTGATTTTTGCACTAATATAGATCGGGAGTGTACTAATAAAACATTTACGCAAAAAGTTGAGCATAGTTGTCCTTGTGTAATGAGTTGGATTAGTAGTAGTCAACTGACAGAAAAGTTATGCAGAATGAGAACTTTCTGAAACTCTTTATTGAGTTAAAGATGAAGTTACTGTACCTATTCATTCTACTTACAATAGACCAAAATAGAAAATTATTTATTAGGTAAACATAATATTATTAACATTAACTAGATGAAATTCGTTTATCGGAATAAAAATTATCCTATGTCCTTTCCCGGGATATTAATATGGAGAGAAGGGATAGTAGGGATAGGTAGTATGGATAGACTTAAAATAAATAACAAATCAAAATGTAATTTGTCATATTTTGCAGCAAAAAACACTTAATTCATGTGTGAATAATTATTGTATATTTATTACTAATTTAAGGGCTATACCATTTCAATTAGTAGCATTCTAAATTATCTGACCATAGCTTTGTTCACAGATAACAGATTAGAATAAATCACAACATGTATCTTAATTTCTTATTTACATACAGATACGAGAGCGGAGAGATAATAACAAAATGAGGCAGTTAGTTAATTGGACTGTTTAATTGAGTTGAGCTCGTTTGTAAGTGGTAAGTGGCTAACAATGTAAGTAAGCTGTCAGCACTTAACACTTATTATATAAACGTGTATTACTTACTACAATTAAAGCTTTTAAATCAATTATTTAAAGTATTTTACGCGATAGCCTCAGGAGGGATTTTGTTTTTCGATTGTATATATTTTTTTAAAGAGCATTGGTCCACTTATTATTCTCACCAATGTTTATGCCAATATGCTGTGTCGCCAGTATCGACAACGGTATCCAACTACAAAAATCCTTCGATATGACGGGACTGGGCCTATAGCCGAAACTTCTTCGTTTTCGCTTCGTTATAGAATCGCCGATCAAAATGTATGGAATTGACATAAGACGAGTCGAACGTCAACGTCATATTAACGAACGCTTATGTCAATTCCATACATTTTCATCGGCGATTCTATAACGAAGCGAAAACGAAAACATTTTGGCTCACCCCCCTGGTGTCAGAGGAACATTCTGAAGTTGTCATTAGGCCCGCAAAGAAATTCCGTATTAAAGTATATGAGATTATAAAGAGCGTCACGATACTAATATTATAAATGCAAAAGTGTCTTTTAATTTTTTAAAACGTATTTCTGTCTGTTACCTCTTGATTTTGGCACAGATTTCTAGCATGCTTTTAAAACAGAATGTATTATGCATTTTCAGTTTCGGAGATTATCTTGTATAAGCTCCGATGAAGATAAGTAATTTCACCTCTACTCGGAGTGTGTTCGACTAATGACGTTAGCATGAACACTGAGAAAGTCCTATCACCGCTGTTTTCATTATATTTTTGGTCCGCGAGTCCACCTTCAGTCATTGCAGCAAGTCCATAGTAGCTATGATTACTGCTCTTCATCACATTTTCAGGGCCTGAGAGGCTGAGACTACCTCTTTTCGTTGTGAGCTTAGTAGGTCACACTGCTTTACATCACATTTTTACGTCCTGAGACCACTTCTATTCGGTGCGACTTGCGAGCCTAGTAGGTACTTACCATCGATGCTTTTAATTAGGTACTGACGTTACTGAGAGCCTAGTATACCTGTACCGCTTTTCATCACATTTTCACGTTCGAGACCACCTCGCGTCTGCGGGCTTAGTATCATTATAACCAAACGTGCCGCCTAATCGCACACCCGATTTTTTACCGGCCCGAAGGTTTTCGAAAAATGACACGCACAAGCTTCGAAAATCCAAAATTATATCTCCCGGTGCCCGCCATATATAATTTGGAACAATTCCGTACACTTTTTGTTTGTTTGCAGTCGGATAATTACGTCGTTGAATCTTTCCGGTTTTTTGTAGTTTGGGACACGTTTGGGACGTATCAAATGGTTTTTTATGTTCGCAGCCCGTAGATTACGACTTGGCGACCTGAAATTAAAATAATATTAACAACAATAAAAAATATATAGTCGATGATCACAGACCTCGAGCAATTAAAACAGATTTGAAAACAAATTCTATTGTATAATGGAAATTGCAGCTTGAGTCAAAATACAGAAATCAGAATTTCTCGTTGTTATGAGATATTACATATTATGTGCGACTTAAATGGAGTCCACCATTTTTCTGCTGACCATTTTGTCATTTTCAATCATACCATATCATACTATCCATATCCATCCTAATAATTATAAATAAGAAAGTGTGTCCATCTTTGGGTCTTTAAGTTGGAGAGTTAAAAGAGGGGTCCTTGAGTCCCAGCAAAGGACAATATTACTTTTTATTGATGAGTTGCGGTCGTCATACAACATATTATAAAGTAATCCTATTAAAGGTCACATATTAATAATAAGTAGAGCTGTGTATTTACACAACTCATATTCGATAATATTATATTGACAGCGAAGTCTGAAATGAAGTGAACATGGGATTTAACGTAACGCATTGCTTTAGTAATTTTTTAAGCTATTGCATTGCCTTTTTTAGGCTTTACGGAATTTCTTAATTCGGCCGCCGAATTAAGAAATTCCGTAACGAAGATAAACCTTAGGGACCTATCAGACAGAAAGCGGTCACGCACGCACCTATCACGAGCGAAAAAGCACAGCGGTGCGGCGCGGCGTTGAAAGCCGTGTCTCGTCGTTTCAGTTCGGCAGACGGTGTTTGTGTGCGTGCGGCTCGACGTATGCGAATTATAATTAAGCTGATAAAAAATGCTATGCAATAGCTTTACCGCGGCAGTCTCCGAGTGGCACACGAATTATTTTATTTCTTACTTCGCTATCGTTATTTTTGAATGCTAGTTGTCTCAGAACACCGTGCAGGTTTTTATATCATCGACAAGGAAGTCTAAATTTTTGCCTCACTATGTGGATTATAATGATTGTAGTTAGTATGAAAAAAATATTAGATGCACTTTGCACTTTCAGGGACCACTAAATTATAGGTTCTGCCTCTGCCGCCATTCTAAGACGCTGCCGCCCCCCTTATACGCCATAGGACGCCGCGCTGCCGCCTGCGGGCTGCGGCCCATAGGTCATGGCCTATACTGCCTATACAAATAAATCCAGAGCTGTTCTTAGGTTATGTTTTTACGTCGGTTCTTCTCGTAGGCTTTGCAGTAAAGTGACCATTTTGAATCTATATAACAATCCATATCCATACTTCCATAGTAATATTACAAATGCGAAAGTGTGTTTGTCTGTCTGTCTTTTACCTCTTCACACCCAAACATACCTACCGGGAAATGACATAGGAAATTTTTTGTTCCGGAAAAAATAACGGTTCCAGCGCGATAAACGAATTTTGGGGCAACGGAGTTGCGGACGTTATCTAGTATTTCGATAAATGAAATGCCTTGGTACAAAACAATAATTTAACAAAATACACAAAACATTGCTTAAAGTTGCCTTTAAAACAAGTTAATATTCCAACAGTACTGGTACGTACTGACTAAAATAGTGAATTTTAGAGTTAAGTAATAGTATATAATATTTTGAGGCAAAGGGACACCACACTCAGATACATTAATTAATGATGATTATACAATTCCTGAAGAGTTTTGCCAGTGTATGAATAGCTTGTGTCAAAATCTTTATTTAATTACAGTAAAGTAATTATTATTCGTCTTTGAGTGCGGCAGTAGGACAGTGATGAATTGTAAATAAAAGCATAGGTTGTCTTCTACGAATAATAAAAACTAAGAAAGAGTAAACTCCGTCACAAAACATGTCCTACAATACTTATCAAAAAGTGTGACGTACACATTTAAGGGTTGGTTCAGACCGCAACGCGACGCGTAGATGCATTTCTAAATTAGTATGGATTTGACATATTCGCAAGACGTCTCACGCTGACGACATCTGTCAAATCCATACAAATTTAGGTCGCGTCGCGTCGCGCCTCGCCTCGTCGCGTTGCGGTCTGAATTGACCCTAATACATTTGCAAAAATTAGACAGCCTTGAGCGGTATCAGGCTGACGTTACGTGACAGTCCGAAAGGAACCAAATTTAAAACGTAGTATGGGACTTTACGTTTCCTTAGTTTTTATTATCCGTAGGTTGTCCTAAAATTCGCGTCAAAACTACTTCGCACAACAGAAACGAAGCAACATTGTCACAAATACACTGAAGTACACACATGTAGCATCGAACCGCTACAAATTGGAGCACCCTCCACGAAACCGGAGCACCCTCGAAGCCCTAGGGCTCCATTGTGCGGCGGCCATTGTTTTATTTTTCTTCATTCCGTCGTTTCCCGCCACATTGCCGAGTTAATTACGCCATCTGTCGTGTACGTTACAAATTATGATGTAATTGCGAATAATAAGTCGCATTTTATAGAAATGCAGACTAGGAATTAGTGGTGTGAAAATTTACCTGTAGCCGTGAAGGAGTTAGTTTCTGAAGTTAAAATATGTTTGCTACGCATTTAAATACATTGGCATTTAACCACCGTGTTCAAAATTATTGTTATTGAACTTGTTATGTTACCAACTAATTATTATAATACAATCACTTAAAGTGAATAATATGTCGATTTTGTTATTTGTAATTTATAAAAATATCACAATGTTGAAATATAACAATATGAATGTATCATATTAAAAATAAATACGGCAATTGATATTAATTTCGCATTATAAGAGCCTTTTGCAAGCTCTACCTATACATAATATTATGTTTTAAATTGTACTCTGTATTTGGATATTTTTATACGCATTTATTTATTGCAAGTCGGAACTCTATAAAATCACTTTTAGTTCGTTTGGTAAAAATCGTAAAGTTTTAAGCAATTCGCAGTAAAAATTTAAATTGAATATATTTTATCACTTCAACTACTTAATTGAAATCGTAAATATTTTGTCGATAAATATATATTAATATGATAAATCTTGTATCCCTTGTATATTTTATTTTCTACCACAACTACCAACGTTTGTGCAGGTAATATAGTAGAAATCGGGATACAGCTTGGCAACAATAAATTTTCGCGGTAGTAGGTAAAATTATCTTATCTTTGTCAAGACTTCAAGTATTTCACCGAATTTAAATCGATTCAACGGCTTTTAAGCGTGAAGGAGTTACAGAGACTGCGCTTAAAAACTGGTGTCTAATTTCAAAACTTCACAATACTTCTTGAAAGTTCTCGAAAAGAAAAATGTGGAAGAATCCTTACCACCTCTTATAGAAACGAATTCGCACTTTTTGGGTATTTTGAAATTTATATGCTATTCGCTAGAAAATCGGAAGACGCATCGTATCAGCAAATCAGGAACTCATAATATATCGCTAAATAAAAACACCTAAAATAATTAAATAGTAAACCTGCTTTAATATAATTATGGTATCTATACAAAATTAATAATTAAGCCATTGTTTTCTCTTCTGAATAGTTGTTATTTTTGACTTAATTGGTGTTAGAAGGACCATAATATTATTATTATACCTACAGGTACACTTTCGCATTTAAAATAATATAATCATTATCACCACTTAAACATCCAAATGATAATTTCGTCTCAATCAATACATTATGCGCGTACAGTTAATAGTAAATATTTATTACGGTGTACATGCCTCCCTGACGCCGCCCCCGCCGTCGTCATGGCAACCGCCGGGGCGGGGCGCCCAACGACCGGAGCGCGCACCTGAAAACTAGCATAGCGTATTTTTTGTTGGTGTTTATTTTTCAATGGATATTACGAGTAGAATATAATATTTATGTAAGAATTTATTTGTTTATATCTTCAGTTTTACTTGTAACATATTGGACACAAATGAGGTAAAATCACACAAATCAAAATATATAAGTATACTTCTTTAATTACTAGGTTTCTATTGGAAAAACAATTTTCAGGAGCGGATCGTAGATTAAGATAATTATACTATTTTCACATTTCATAATAATATTAAGTAATTCATTGTTATATTTTGTTTTAGAAGAGAATACAAAAATATGTTAGGTTTATTCAATCAATACAGAATGATGGTCAGTTGGTACTGTTAGCTAGCACAGGATATATATATATATATACAGGCTATAGACGCATTTAAAGTCGAAGACTTTTCAAAAGGTTTCTAAGTAAAATTTTAAAAAGCATACACTTTCAAAACTTCATCTCTTCCTCTAAAGTCTAATTCAAAGTGGCGCTTAAGGTTTGTAGACATAATTATCAGAAAGTATAGTCTTTTGTCAACTAAAATAATTTCGCTGTAAAACAACAAATGAAGACTTCATGAAATTTTCAAGTACGACATTCTCCGCTCTGACCATGGCGTACTTGTGTTCCTGTATTAAAAATGGTAGCGCTTAGTAAAAAGAGAATTTTCACTCCGCGCTTTATTTATTGCTCTTCAGTTGGAAACGTGTAGTTGGTCTGGAAAAACATCTCCACTATACTTATCTACTGTAGTTAATGCGTATATTGTTACAGATTCCTCGCTTCTATGTTCTTTCTAAACATAAAAATGTTTGCTTTTAGTAGGATCTGAAAAATGCACAGAATATGTAAAGTTTACTACGCAGTAGGATACCTAAAGGTCTGGACTCTAGAGCCTATACTCTATAGTATGTAAGCATTAACGTTACGCGCAATTTGATTTAAAATCAGAGTATAATAACAAATAAAGAGAGGAGGTATATCTCTCATGGCTCTTGTAGATTGACTTGTAGCTACTGCAGGTACCTAATTTTCCCGACGACAAGCTTATAACTAAGGAGTTGCGTTTCCGAATTTAGGAAAAACGATTCGGCTGGACTTGCTCTCATTCCTTCAAATTATGAAAGAAAAGGCATAATATTTTAACAAAGGGAAAACCTTAACTTGAATAAGCCCAAAATGGCTCTAGATTTATGATTTCTGCCTGATATAAATTTTTTTAAACAGGAGGTGAGCCAAGATCTTTTCTTTATCGCTTCTTTATAGAATCACCGAAAAAAATGTATGGAATTGACATATTACATGCTAATGCTGAGCTGGGGTCCATTTTTGGCATCACACAACATAACGCATTAATTTAAATGTTTTATGTCCTTGTTTTATTTCCTACTGTGTAAATATTGTGTTGTGTGATGTGCAAAATAAACCTTTCTTATTCTTATTCTTATTCTATATTAGACGTCATATTAATCGTACGCTTATGTCAATTCCATACATTTTGGTTGGCGATTCTATCACGAAGCGATAACGAAAAAGTTTTGGTTAAATGGACAGTTCCTTTTAAAATCAAAATTATAAAATTACTTTTGCCGTTCCTGATTGTGTTTTAGATCAAAATACTCTTAATGGTTTAAGTTGGGTCTGTAAGCGTCACAAAAGACTATTGACCCGGGTTTTAACTTCGGGGACAAATGCTGCCGACTGAACTTTGAACCATTAACTCTAACACGATACTCACAGTCACGGAATGCTATTTATAATCATATCATACCATACGATATATCTTATATTAAATGGTATAGAATATGACAAAATGTGAAATAATTATTTTTTAACGCGAGTATTCATAAAGTTTTAGCACGGATTTTTCACGGCGGTTGCTGAAAAGTAGCTGAAACGTCAGGAAGAAAAGTGCTCCGCGAAAAAGCCGTAAGGAAGTGAAATATTTTAGTTAAACCAAGTAAATAACCGTTTTTAGGGTTCCGTACTCAAAGGGTAAAAACGGGACCTTATTACTAAGACTTTGATGTCTGTCCGTCTGTCCGTCTGTCTGTCTCCAGGCTGTAACTCAAGAACGGTAGTAACTAGAGAGTCGAAATTTTCACATATTATGTATATTTGTTGCCGCTATAACAACAAATACTAAAAACAAAATAAAATTAATATTTAAGGGGGGCTCCCATACAACAAACGACATTTTTTTGACTTTTTTGCTCTATATCACTAATGGCAAAAGGTAGGTACTTAAATTTTTCTCAAAGTCCTTAGTTATATGTGTACTTTAATATTTAATAATAATATTAAAATAAAATAAATAATTAAGGGGGGCTCCCATACAAAAAACACAATTTTTGGACTAATTTTGCTCTACAATGGTACGGAACTCTTCGTGCGCGAGTCCATCTCGCACTTGGCCGATTATTTTAATAATTTAGGCTTACAAACCTTTAGACCGAAGTCTATTTTTTTATTAACTGGTAATTAAAAAAATAGAGTCATCTAGATGACGCCCGCAACTCCGTTGCGCCAAAAGTACGTTTATCGCGCGGGAGCCGTACTTTTTCCAGGTTAAAAAGTATGCTATGTCCTTTCTTGGGACTCAAACTATCCCCATACCAAATTTCAGCAAAATTAGTTCAGCGGTTTGGGCGTGAAGACGTAACGTGACAGACAGATAGACTTTTGTATTTACAATATTAGTATGGAAGTATTGGTTTTATTTTTTAAACTAAGACTGCCGTCAATTATCGTTGTCGTAGGGCTAGGATGCCTTTACACACTACAAATAATTACTACACACCTATGTGCAGTATCACACATACACACACACAAGATAGATCTTAGGTGTAGGTAACTTATCACTAACTTATACGTACTGTAACTGGCTTCTGTGGCTCTGGTAATGATCTAATAATGCTATTACATGTATATTGTATACAATAGATAATCGCCTATTTTTAAAAATACTGTTTGTTTACTGTAATATATTATAAGATTCTTGTTGATTACTTATAAATACATTACTTTGTTTAAAATACTTGGAACATGAAATATATGTCCTTAGCTGGTTAAAATAAATAATCGAATATTGTTCCTAATATTAAATTTCATGTTAATCATGATGTTCACTTTTCAAAATATTGTCTGTTTACTTGTAAATACTTACATTATTTTGTTAAAAAGACTTAGTACGTATAGTAATATGTCCTTAGCTAGTTAAAATAAATAATCGTATATTGTTCCTAATATTAATTATCATGTTAATCATGATGTTCACTTTTCAAAATATTGTTTGTTTACTTATAAATACTTAAATTATTTTGTTAAAAAGACTTAGTACGTATAGTAATATGTCCTTAGCTGGTTAATACAAATATTTGTATATTGCTAATATGTTTGTTCATGATGGAAGAGACTGGTCTCCACGACACAGGGAATCCTAGTGTGGAGACCAGAGTTTTGTGTAAGATTAGCGTGTAAGTTTACTGTGAAATAAAGATATTTATTTATTTATTTATTTATTTATTTATCTTTATTTTTCACAATTTGGGTTTTCAAAACAAAACATAATATATTTTCACAGTTTAGTAATTTTCCTAACTGAATTAAAACATGTTGAAGATAGAACCCCATCAAATATGATTATTTCATGATATATTATGACCTGTTGGGTCGTATTTTTTTAAACAATTTGTAGGTATTTATTTGAATCGACTCTAGCTAAGGAATAACTATTCTGCTTTCGTATTTCGGGCACAAATTTTTGAGTGACCCAAAAATTGTCATAGCTGCTGGTTGGAAAGCTTAGCTAAATAATTGAGATTTTCTGTAAAAGAAATTTTTATTTCTCCTGTTATAACTTTAATTTTCTTTTACGCGAAAATAGTGTATTTTTCCGGGGCAAAATCTATACTTCTTTTCGTGGGAGTTTGAACTTAAAGAGTTTCCATATAAAAAAATTAACTCCTTTATTAACTTGAGAAGATGAATTGATTATTATTATAAAGTTGGGCTGTGGGCAAAATTTTTACAAAATCAAGAAACTAACTTTAGCTTTGACTCTTAAATAGCACAGAATAGACAATAATTCAAGTACCTACCTACTCGTAGTTTAAAATTTAAATAAATATTGACTTATCATAAAAGAGGTTCACAAAAAAGTTTAGCTCCGTATCCTATGATTAATGATACGGATTTTAAAGAAAGAATCACTGCAGGACATGGTTTTTGATTTGTACATATTATACATTACATATTATTTTAAAACAAAACCTACTAACTCTACCAACTACATTAGAATTTCGTTGCAATACAATACTAAGAAAAACTTTAATAGTGAGTCGAACGAATATTTATCGTACCTTCACAAAAGATAAAACGAGCAAACGTTCATGAAATATGCCTCTCAAATAAATCCATATAACGAACGATGCCATAATATTTTCATAACAAATTCTCGTAATGAGCGCTCATATTTCAAAACCTGTCTTCCCACTCCCACCCACGCAAATATTCGTAGCGCAGAACGAGACGGAGGCATATAATCGTTCCCTCCTGCCGTCATAATGATATGCAATACGACTCTCTATTTTCTCTCCTTCTCTCGCGTCACGGAAGCTACACGATGAACAGGGACGACGATATTTACAATACGTAAATTCAAATCGCCGTCGTCCAACTTACCGTGACCCGTTTATTGTTAAATAGAGTCCTGTGTTTTCATAGATTTATTGTATTTTAAAGGGTGTGTAGAGTTCAGGCTACGATGGCAGGCGTTTCATGGTTCGAGCACGAGGAATAGGAATATTTTTATGTATGTAGAGTTGACATGGCATTGTAAATGTGATTTTAATGAGCTGTGTGATTTATTAGCGATTGTACACTGAATTCGTAGTCATAATATATTTGGTTATTATGGTTCTGATCAAAATTAAATACTATATTGATTAAATGAGTGGGACCTAGTCGTATAATTTAGCGTTTTTCGACACAATATTATCATGTAAATTACTTTCTGTATTTAAAGGAATATACTTAAAAAAATGTAAAACGTGAAAACACAAATGCTACGAATTTGTCGCTAATCCGCTTTTCCTTTGTTTTGCATCAACGTGAAATGGGGTCATTGACAATGGATTTTCTTTCTCTACGCTTTGCACGCAAGTTTAGATATATTTTTTTAAACAAATAAAAATAAATATAGAATAATAATCAATGTAGAGCATAAAATCAAATTTGTATTGATTAATCATTACAAATTTAATTTTATGCTCTATGTTGATTGATTTTAATCCATCGATCGCGGATTTTTGGAAATCTATTGTCTATCTATTGTTGTCGCGGCCTACTTGGGCCGTTCGGGATTGATGGGTTAAACTCAAAAATCCTAATTGGCACAGTGTTCAAAATCGAGAAAATAAGATATTTAAAAAAGAGACATGAAACTTATTGGATTAGGATATCAAATTTTATGCAAGCAATATAATATTATGTACCATGAGTGATGCTTTATTAAATTACAAAAAATCTGAGAAAATATGTAATTTACAATTTTAATTTGATCTAAGATTTTATTGTGAAAAGCCTCTTCAGGCTTTCACTTCTAAATT
This sequence comes from Plebejus argus, assembly GCA_905404155.3. Classification (NCBI taxonomy): domain Eukaryota; kingdom Metazoa; phylum Arthropoda; class Insecta; order Lepidoptera; family Lycaenidae; genus Plebejus; species Plebejus argus. Next base: position 16,849,127 of record FR989929.1, on the reverse strand, counting down.
ACTTTCTTTATATACATTTTTGATTTTACATCACCTTATTTAAATCTGCCCTTGATAAAACATAAGCAATATTTTGACTTAATAATTAGTGAGAATTGTACGGCACGCGTCCGTCCCCCGCCGCGTCTCGCGCGCGACTGAACACGCACAATACATTCTGATTCTGTGCAACTACCCTCACAATTTCGAACAATATTACGCAAATTGGTCCTCATAAGACAATTTTCTGGTTTAAACTATTGGAAACATCGCGCTTGTTAGCTCTTTTGTTAGTTCTTTATATCGTTAATGCTGACCGACATAATTCGCTGAGGAAAACTGCCCGTAAAGTAGGTACGAACGGGGAACTTACCACTTTATTTAAAGAGTTCCTATTTTGAATTGTAGACTCGTACTAGACTCGTACTTACTAATGTAAGGTGCAATTTCGCACCTTTAGTTTTTAGTAATGAGTGTGAAAGAAGTAGTAGACTTTTAGTTTGCCGATAAAATGATTGAAATATTTTGCATATAAACAACATTAAAAAATTAAAACTGTTACATACCTACTGTGTTTCTCGCTTGTTACAGTTACAAAACTTTTCTATTAGGCCCACTTGCGCCAATCTGGGTTAAAGTTAACTCTGAGTTAAACATCATGTCATATCTGTCACTCACCAAGTCAGTGATAGAGATGACATGATGTTTAACTCAGAGTTAACTTTAACCCAGATTGGCGCAAGTGGGCCTTAGTGTGAAACAGCTTGCGTAGCATTCGTCGTAGCAGTGCTACGCGGCTTATTTCGGCGTTTTTTACAAGTTCTATAACTATATTTTACTATAGTACATAACTATTTATTTACAATATTTTCTTATGGATATGAATATATTTTATTTCGTCGTAGACATACAATTAAATTGAATGAACAATTATTCGGGTTTTAAAATTCGGGTCTTAAAAATGTGAAACTTTAATTATTATTTTCACTTATAATGTTGTATCCAAGTACTTTTTATATGATTTAAATGGAACTTGGAACAGAAATACACACAGAGGTTTAAAGGCTCACCTTTATGTGAAAAATGTATTCGAGACTCAATTTAGCGCAAACAAAGTCATGCTAACACTAGTTCTACAATAAAATACAAATGGTCCATAATTAAACCTCTAATACACCGTATTTCTTGTGAATCCATGACTAATGAATATGCAGTAATGTTATTTAAGTATAGCCTTGGATTAATCGATTTTATTTGTCGATCGACCGCAGAGCCAGCACCACCCCCGGGACTCGAACCCCCTATTTACTATCCCGGATACGGCAATGACTATATTTTTTTTAAACCGCAGCGCCAGCCGTGCGGCGCCTGCGCACGATTTGAATTTCGAATCGTCTCGGCTGTCATTAAAAGTAGATCATTTACGTAGATGTATCATTTCATAAAAATTCACTAGAATTGTAAGCTGCAAGTGCGCGCTTTAAAAGCTAGTTACATACATTATGTCACACGTGGCTGTTCTTTTTTTCTTGAAGGTTATGAATTATGCAGGTTGTAATTTTTATGTCTTAATAATACGTCGAAGATGAAATTATTGAAGTATGAAGCATTTCTTGCCTATATGGTTACTTTGTTGTAGTCCCCATGCTTACAATGTTACAGAATTACAGTATTTTCATCATGGTTCCTCTAATTTTTTTACAAAATGCAGTCGAGTGGGTATAACTCTTTCAGCCTTATTTAAAAATAAATTTTTGTCATTTTTTAATATCTTGTATGACATTTCATATTTATAACATATAGGTAATAAAATATATGAATTCCTCTACAAAAGTTGCATCTAAGCTTTTATATTATATCAAGTGAAATTTTTCCAAAGTTCCTCTTGATTTCTTTATAATGGGGCATAATTTGTTCTAATTTTAAGATGACGATATCTTCAGATTGTTTAAAATTAAATATTGTATTTAAATTTTATTACGAAACATTTAATCTTTTTTTAGATCATAAGGATAATGTAGGAATCGAAGTTACTGACTTTATGACTCGATGTTGCCCGCAAGTTATTTCGTTGCGTCGAAGGAAGCTTGTATCGTGGAAATCGTTCTTCTATAAGGTTCAAAAAGGTTCGTTTGTATATTGTTTTTCTAATTAATAGGCTTCATTGATAAAAATATAAAAATAAGTGGATCTGTTTTGTTAAAACTCGATGACGCCCGCAACTCCGTAGCGCCATAATTCGTTTATCGCGCGGGAACCTTATATTTTCCGGGATAAAAAGTATCCTGGTCCCCGGCAAAGAATTACTGGGGACCGGGACTCAAAGTATCTCCATACCACATTTCAGCACAATCGGTTCAGCGGTTTGGGCGTGAAGAGGTAACAGATAGGTAGACAGACACACGTTCACAATTTATAATATTGTAGATATAAATTTGGCACAGATAGAGTAAAATTTATTTTGTACTTATAATCGCTAGCTTTTTTGTTTGCGTGATTCCTCACAAAAGCAATTACTAGAACTTCTGTCAAAAAACCTTAAAAACCGATATTTTTCCTCTGGTTTAAAAAAATGTACTTGGCGAAACTCTAAAGTGTTTTCTCACGTCGCGGTCAGTTTTACCTCAGGCCGTCGTAGTCATCGGGCTTGCATAATATTGGTGCATAGTTCTCTCACGTTTATTAAAAGCGATTCTCACAAAGTTCCACCAATATTATAATTTACATAATCCTTTTTGGCGCCAACCCAAAAGATTTAGGAATTTCTAACTTGTCTAATGAATATGGAAATTCTTCCAAATTAGAGGTTTTTGGTTATTCTACTTTTTGACTTAAAAATCCATTGCGTGTGGCTTAATTTTTTAGAATTTATAAGAGTGGATGACTATAATGTTGATCTTTGTTTGACACGTTCTAAAAGTCACTAGAAAAGTTATAGGGTCTTACCACAAAAGATTTAAACACCCGTTGAACAGTTGTTTAGAGAAAAATTCAGTACAATAACTGTATTTTAAAAAGATAAGACCGACTTCAAAATTGTACGTAATTGAGAATGAAAACTTCCTATCTCCAAAACTACTGAACCGATTTTGATGAAACTTGCACTATTCCCTAAGTTGAACAATACCTAGTACAATAAAAAAAGAATCACTCAAATCGGACTTGTGGTTCCGGAGATATGCGTGAACAAACATAAAAACATACATACATATATACATACATACATAAATACATAATTATATACATACACTTTTGAAATTTGGCACATTTGTTCAGAAGCTGTTATAGATTAACATATGCAAAAACTGTGCAGTTCTGGAAATATTACATACACACGCGTCGAATTGATAACCTCCTTTTTTTGAAGTCGGTTAAAATGTCACAAAACAACTGTTCAACAGGTGTTTAAATCTTTTGTGGTAAGACCGATAAGACCTGAACCTAAAAGAAAGAAATGTAAAGAGGTAATAGACAGACATACAGACAGACAGATGGACACACTTTCGCATTTTTAATATCAGCACGGACACGGTTTGTGTTCTCTAGATAATCTATAAGAACTGAAAAAGAGCTATAATATTATATTCTATAGGCTATAGGTAAGTATATAATAATAATAGCTCCCACACCGGTTTCGGTGACGGTGGCCGGTTTCATTGAAACCAGGCCAGCTACGCAGGAGTAATTTTATAGTGCCCAAGTGTGTGCGCAGTACACAAGAGCACTCTCTATTCCTTTACTCTCATAACCCAATGGGACGGCAGACCGACACGACCGGCGAGAGATCAGGCGCAGGACCGACTTTTTACATGCCCATCCGACGCATGGATCATCTTACTTGTCAGACAATCAGGTGATCAGCCTGCATTGTCCTAACCAAACTTGGAAATAACATGTTTCCAACGCGGGAATCGAACCCACGACCTCCGAGTCAAGAGCCGCGCTCTGTACCACTAGACCACGGAGGCGTTTTAAAGTTAAGGTAAGTATAGCAACCAGTAGTGTAGTACATAATATACCTACGAAGGAAGCAGTAAATCCATACTTCCATATTAATATTAAAAATGCGAAAGTGTGTCTGTCTGTCGGTCTATCTGTATGTCTATCTGTTTGTTTGTTACCTCTTCACGCCCAAACAGCTAAACAGATTTTGCTGAAATTTAGTATCGAGATACTTTGAGTGCCGGAAAGGACGAATGTACGGTGCCCACGCGAATTTTGGCGCAACCGAGTTGGGTTTGTCATAATACGGTCATGAATAGGTAATTTTGGCAAAATACCTACTCTGATGGCTTTTGATAGTGCGTAGACGATAACGAAAACGGCGGCTCTCTAGCCGCAATCAAAGAAAACCAAGTCTGTTTGGTCAATTGTACACAAGATTCACTACTTTATTATTAAAGCAAAGATACACTGGCATCAATTATACGCTCATGCAAGCGTCAGTCAATTTCGTCAATCATGAATTATGTTTGACTGATGGTGACTGATGGACTGACGTTTGTATCCAGATTTTCGTCAATCACCGTCAGTCACGCTCTTACACGGTAGGTTACCCATCAGTCACCACAGTGGTAAAACTAAAAACTGACAGCAAAACCTACCGTCTAATGGATGCCACTGGTTAACGTACCTTCCGCATATTTTTGCGCATTCCGCATAGAATTTTTGAAACCAAAAAACCTAGTCCTATCGGTCTAATTTTCCCGCGCAAATAGCAAACATATTTGACATTCAGCCTTCGCGAACGTGACACTTTTCACTACCAACATGACAGTTACACTCCACTATTATTTTCACTACTACTGCGCCATTATTTTTCACATTAACACAAAAACGTCAGTCCGTCTGTTCGGTACGGGGAACTATAGCGAATTGCGTTCAATTACTATTATATTGGAAGTCGGTCGTAATTGGTCATTATGGGGAAAGAGGGGGGTAAGGTTAGTTTAAATTTAACCATGATGGTTAAACATAACCGCAAGATTGATAAGTGAATTTAATGCGCAATCTTCAAGCACCTTCATTAAGCGGGAATGTAATCTTATTGCTATTTATCCTATGTTTAATCTACTATTTATCTTATGTTTAATAATATACCTACGTTTCAATCCATTTTCATCTAATCGTAAATAAAGTTCCGGTTAAATGGTATCAATTTAAATTGACTGTATCAATGTTATATTACTTACACCCACTTGCGCAGATCTGGGTTAAAGTTAACCTCGGATTAAACGTTATCTCTTTCGTTAAATATAATATAAAGAATGTAAGAGATAAAACACTATTTAACCCGGGGTTAACTTTAACCCACATCTGCGTAAGTGGGCCTTAATGTTATAAGTTTTGAACAGTATTAATAACCGCGCATCAAGGAAATGGCCTTCATTTTGGTCCGGTTTCAATTTTCAGTTTTCTTTTTTCAAAATGAATTTTAGTCCCAAATTAATATAAAAACACGTGTATGTATAATATTATTGCTGTTGTTATACCAAGATCAATCAAGAATAGTTAAAAGTTATGTAAAGTTGAGCTGTTTCCCAAACTACACATAATATTCGTTCACAATCATCTTGATACCTCTACCAAAAAGATTTTTCCACGTTATGAACTTAAGATACGTCCGATGATACACGTCAATTGCACATTCACGGGTACCGTACATTTTTCAGGACAAATGTATCCTTTGCTCATTGCTCTTACCGAGATGGGACAAAAAGTATCCTATGTCCTTTCCCGGGATTCAAAGTATCTCTATATAGCGGCTTGGGCGTGAAGAGGTAACAGACAGACACTTTCGCATTTATAATATTAGTAAGCACTAAGCATAGATAGTATGAATAGAAGTATGCTTTTGTTTATTATATTACTAGTTGACCCGGCAAATATTGTTTTGCCATTTAAAGTATTTCTACTTCATCAGTAATTGATACAAAATCTTACCCCCTCTTTCGTCCCCTTAGAGGGGTGAGGGGGAAAATTTTTATACACCAGATGTTAAGTTGGAAGAAGACAAATAAATTTGTGAAAACCGCATTCAAATCGGATCAGTAGTTTTCGTGTGATAGTGGAACAAACATACAGACAGACAGACAGACAGACAAAAAACTAACCACAGTTTTGGCTTTTATATCGATGTAGTGACACCCCCCGCTTATTATTTTTTTAATATCTTTAATGTACAGAATTCACATTTCTACAGTTTTATTATATCTATAGATTATGTTATGTTCATCATATTATTAAAATTTATATAAATTAGTATCATGTATATAAACAGGATATTGATATCGTGGGACTGTAATCATGTCCTGGGTTCGATCCTGGGCTGGAATTAATGTTTTTTGGCAGGACAGACGACCATGTTAACCTTCTATCTGACTAGCTAATTTACATAATAATCAGATACAGGTTAGTTAAGCCGCAGAGGATTTAAAATAAATGAAGGAGCCATGTTTTCCGAAAATAAGGCGAGATTATTCATACGATATAATTATGTCGCGATGTAACGGCTGGACCGACTTTAATAAAATTTTGTCTGCCTATCGGGTAGGTTTGAATATCAACCAAAATCTATTTTTACATCCGAAAAAAATGAACTGACCGAATAAGGCACAAATGTACAATTCTTAATCGCGCTATTGAAGTATAAGTAAAAGTTGGAGGTTCTGAATTAAGGAGTTGTCATAAAAAGGTGAAAAAAATGTCAACTTAATGCTTCGTCTGAAGACTGGAAACCGTTTTAGCTCTCAAGGCGTAAACGTATAGATCTGGTAAAGTAACGTTTTGAGATTCAGCTAGTTGTAGTATTATAATATATTTTAGTATAGTTGGGTCATTCAAGATGTGGCCTCTGTCGCCGCGCTCACTACTCTGTGCCAGTCTATATACTAAACAGATAATCGCTCTGACTGATGATGAGAATTAATCTATACTCTGTGGTTATATGTTAATGATTATCATAATATAACCTTTCGGGTTTTTCGTGCTAAGGCATGTGGATAACGGTGGAGTAGATAATATATTTTTAACTCCTTCAATTAATAAATTTTATAGTAAGTATTCATAAAAAATACGATGTCTAAAAAAAGTCCTTTTTACATTGATAAAACTCGTGAGTGTTTTATAGATTTCTTTGCAAGCAAACAGTCAAATTTTTGCCCCTTTATTCTCAGCAAGGTGTTTCCCGCGACTACCGTCACACAAAATAAGGTAACATTTTTACATCTTTCAAAACTATACAGCATGACTGGTGAGACATGTTCAATACTCGAGGACGAGATATTTGGCTATTATATTAGTTGAAAAAAAATTAATTAAAAAAAATAATATCAATTGATCACTGAGTAAATGTAGCATAAAGTTAAATAATTATTTAACCAACGCATGGACACCACGCGCGAGAGGAGTAGCGCGCGGCGCGGGGCGGGGTGGGCCGCGCCGACCGCATAGTAATTTGCTAAGTGTCCATGATTCATAATGTTTAAAGGCAAATTTGGGCAAAAATTAAATACCTAATTTTATTACATAATTATAATGAGAATCGAGTACTGAATACTCTCCTTAATTATCGGTAATGTCTCACCAGTCATGCTGTATAACTCTACCACACTACCAGTATCACACTATATCCAGTAGTTACGGAACCAATTCGATTAAATTAGACAAATCTTCCTTACAAGATAAGTGGTATTCTTGATTAATTGAAACTTTTTTTGCTTTTTTCAACCTTTAAGGAGTTCATGAGCTCGCCATCTGACTTCTGAGTATATTATAATGTTTTAAATATTCTCTTTTCATCTAATCTCAAACGTGTGTGAAAACTGGAAACATAATATTTTATTTAAGACTACCTAGATTCTTTATTTATCTTTTAAGGTAAACTATTTTTTATAGCCGCAGAATGTACAGCTTCTGTAGAATAGCCTCTTGTACGCAGACAGTCGCAGGCAATCTCTAGTCACAGAATATATAATAGTACTGCTCTAGTGTAGCAATCTGCAATATACCCGTTCAAAAATATTATCGCTTAGCTGACTGTACTGCACAATCTTGGATTTAGGTTTCGGACTTCATTACACGTAGGATATGGGAAAGCCTGTGGTATTTTCAAATTATATACCGGTTTTCGGAACACCATAAGTGGAGCCGTGTAGCATATGCCCAAAATTGTACATTATGTACAATGTACATGTTTCGGCTAAAATACATTTCTATATCGTATATTTCAGTTTGGCGTTATTGACTATCATAATCGTCTTAGGGTCTGTTTCAGTACTTCCTGATAAGTCCGAGATAGGCTATCCACAACTTATAGACAAAATATAATCCATACTCTATTTGACAGATCAGTTATGAATAGCCTATCCGGAATTTATCAGTAATAATAATAATAAAAAGATAATTAATAGTGTAAAATGAAGAAATTTAAAAATTACCCCGATTCGAAATAGTTATTATATTGTAAGTAGATGTCGCCCGCAACTCTGTTCTGCCAAAATTTGTTAATCGCGCGTGAACCGTACATTTTTCCGGGATAAAAAGTATCCTATGTCCTTTCCCGGGACTTAAAGTATCTCCATACTTACCGAATTTCAGCTAAATTGGTTCAGCGGTTGGGGCGTGAACAGGTAACAGATATTATACAGATATACAGACACACTTTCGCATTTGTATTATTGATATTACGATGAGCTTGTGGAATATAATATACTTGTGAGCTACAAAGGAATACCTTCAGACCGAGCGAGGTGCAATGCCTAGTCCATCCGAAGCTTATTGTAGTCAGATGTTGTACATTAGCAATAATCTCAGAAACTACGATAGCGCGATTAGGATTGTGCGCTGTACAACTTTGTTTAGCAAACGCGCCAAAAATAGACACTGTATGTAAAAGGGAAAAGGGTAGCCACTTCGGTGTTGTTTCAGCCTGCTGCCATTTGGGGCCATCTATTGTGGCATTTGACGTTTATAGCGTCACTTTTATCATCATCAATAATATAATCCGTAATGGGATTGAATCTTGTCGACGTAAATCGAAAATGACAGTTTGCTGATGAAGAGTTAGAAAAAATCATCCCCGCTTCCTCAAGCAGGGATGATTTTTCTTTTGCATCCACCCCACCGTGTGGGGTGTCGTTGGATAAGTTTTTTAAAAATATTACGAGTATTCAAATATCATTTACCGATTTAGGGATCCATTTGTGAAATATAAACTTAAAGTGGTTAAAATCGTTAGGGATCTTCCTCTGTCTTCCTCTATTTTTCTTTCTAATAAGAATACTTATGTCTTATAAGACGCCTGACCATTTCTCATCTATTGAGTATTACTTAACTGATTTACTAACAAGTTAACTACTTTACCTGCCGCTTATCCACATAATGTTACAAAGTATGATTATTATGACGAGCAATGATTATTAAAGCGAAATGACTCTCAGGCCGGTATAAATAGTCAGTACTCAAGATGCATCTCGGTCTCAAGACGCGGTTCGGCTCTATGATTGGTCCAAATTTTGACAGCCAACCAATCACAGAGCCTGAACCGTGTCTTGAGACCCAGATGCATCTTGAGTACTGACTATTTATACCGGCCTCAGAAGAGCAATCTCGAACAAAAAATTATTATGTTATTAATCTTATTAACGTTATAATTGGAGCACATTACATTTATTAATATTTTAATTATTGCTAGCTGTAATTTCATAATTATTGATTTTTGCGCGCCATCTAGCGGCGAGTAGGTAGTTTACAAGTGTGTTTGACACTAGCGCCATTTCACGGTGCGGTTGTTTTTGGTACTACTATTTTGTGCGACGGCGCGCGGCGTTTTTATTTTATACTCAAAATAATTACTCAGTTTACTACGAGTATTTTAATTAGGTAAGTAATTGAATATTTTATAATACTTAATTTAATGAACTTTTATACTTGACATTTGAATAATTTTAAATATTAGCTAATTTGTATAAGAATAGAGACTATAATCTGGGAATACAACCCTAATGTTATATTAATTAGATTTTTAAATTGTATGGAATGCTAGATGCCCTTTGGTGCAACTCTGTTGCACCAAAGTTCGTTAATAGCGCGGGAACCGTACAGTTTTTCGGTATCCTAGGTCCTTTTCCGGGATTCAAAGTATCTCTATACCAAATTTCAGCAAAATCGGTTCAGCGGTTTGGGCGTAAAGAGGTGACAGATAGACAGACACACTTTGGCATTTATAATATTAGTATAGATTACCAGCTCATACTTAAATTATATATTATATGTATACAAAATTATCGTGTAGCGGTGTTTGTCGCCAAACTTATTTGGGCGAATTTTGATACAATTTCGGCTAGAGAATCTGCTAGCATCTATTTTTACATCCGAAATATCAATAATTATAAAGCGAATAAATTTCAGGTCAGATACAAATATATAAATTAGACAAAAAAACAATTAAAGAATTCAAGTTTGTTCGTAAAAGATACTAAAAAATCCTTGTAATAGGTATACCAGTAGAATTAGTAAGGATGGTCAGAGAAATATGATGTGCAAACAAAGTGTAATGGTAGCACTTACTCTCACTTATCTATTAATGTGTCACTTACCTTGTGCCTAAGGCATTCTTTCAGAAATTTAATAACAACAACTATTAATAAACATGACGTCAAAACTGCTGGTAGCAATACGAAATTACTATTAATTTGGTTATTGAGTATAGGTATTATCCATTACTATGTTGGTTTGTATTAAACTTTTTTGTATAAAAATAAGTATTTTTATAAAAGTAATATAATATAAAAATATTATTTGTAAAAAATATTTAAAGTGGGACAAACTTCGTCAAAATATAGATTATAGATACCTACTATATATTGACAGATTGCATACTGCGTCTATAATATTATTATCTTCTGTTGTAGAAGTACCTATTGCGTCTTTTCGTATATCGGTTCTGAAAAGAAGACGCAATTTAGAACGCTGATAAAACATATTTTATTGAAAATTAAAAAAATTACATAAGGATTATCCCGACAAACATCATATTTCACAAATGACACTATAATTTTATTCCTTCTGAAATAATTAAAGACGTGAATGGAAAAGCCATATAACTAACATTTTATAACATAAGGACAATTTATAATTTTTCCCTCATAATTTGAACAAACCTTATAACTAATCTACTTCATCACTAATATATCTGGCTACTCATAAAATTCACAGTTTTGTTGATTTCAAATCATTTTAATTTTTTACGCCTGTAAAGCCTCCATTATTGCAAAAAATTGCAATTTTTTAGCTGTTACTTACCTGCTTCTTCCACTAACGTCTTTAATTATTGGCATAATGGCATTTGATAGCGCAGCTAATGACAAACTTAATCCTAATCCAACCTGCTCATCTCTTAATCACACATTCTATTTCTTGCAACGGCGTGTGAAGCCGCCGGCAAAACATAGTTCAGTTGACGGTAGATTTTCAAGCTCTCTTCAAAAAATTAGGTCGTAAGGATATATTTTATTCCAAAAGTATTATAGCTTATCGAGAATAGCCTTTAGGGCCCCTTATATTGCAGTAGGAACAAGTTTTTCAACAGATGTTTCGTAGCTTCAACTAGCTTCTCGGAGGCATGAATGACATTTTTCTTTTAAATTAATGTGTATTTAATGAAAAGGCATTTTTATGTTCGCGTCCCTGATGGCGTCCGTTTTATAAAAAATGGTAAAATGTTGTCTGAAAATTAATATTTCTGTATTCGGTAAGCTTTTGAAATTCTTGAAAGAAAATAGAATGGCTAAATATTAATAATTTATTTCCGTGTAGGTAATTAAAAGTTTTTTATAATAATGATTTAAGCAACTTGTCGAAAAGTATTTATTTGTGTTACAGAACCCTCAACCAATGTGACGCGCGGCCCTGTCGTTTTCGCTAAACTAATCAACGGTTATCAATCAATTTATCGCATAATACGAAACCCGATCGACAATTAAAAATAAAAAATATAAAGATCAAACGCATTGTCGGCCATTGCGATAGTAATTAAGTTTTTGTGTGCCGCCGCTAGGGGCGCTGCCGGCGGAATGTGGCCGGACCAAATGTCGCGCTGAGCTTCACAGGGCCGGAGCGCACATTAATTAGCTTTATATAGAAATGACATACTGTACGTGTCAATTTGGAAGTTCGCGGTCCTTTTCAAGTCTTTGGCCCTTACAAATCTGTAAGCCAAAGACTTGAAGATTTGAAATGCTTAAAATTTCAGACTCGAAAACGCGGAGATCTGAAAGAGTTGAAATTCCTGTAAAATATTTACATATTGTTGCAGTTGGTTGAAATTTTGTTCAGCGTGTTAGCTAAAAGCTTCTTGATAAGCTGCTGTTTTATCTATTCATACTTATAAAAGGTAGTAAGTTAAATGAAGTTATTACACAAAAACGTCATATTCTGTGCAAAAACTACCGGATGCAACATAGCAAGTACGTCCCTGCGAAATACCGTGGGAGTTGCCATTTGACATACGCGTTTCCGACAGAGACGGCACTATTTCCCTCCCTCTCTCTGTGACGTCACTAATTGCCATCGTCATCACCCGGCGCCCATCAGATATAGGCCATATTGAATTAGTTATCGATTACATAGCGCTAATGACTTTTTGTGGCCGTGACGCAGAGATCAGGTTACTGTGTCTTTACTCTTTACTGAGCTTTTTATGAGAGGAAAGAGAACACGAAAAACCAGCACTCAGTCTAAAGAAACTGACGATTTTGAAAATTCATTATACATAGGTTGTAATGTCATAAATTATGTGAAAGTGTCTTAAAAGTTTCCAATTCTCGCCATAATGCTGCACTGATAGTAATTAAATTTGGGTTATTCCGATGGTGTTTAGTCTGTGCAACGAATAAATCTTTTTTTTATTTAAAGAACATAACATAATTATTTATTTAATGATAATATAACAATGAGCATTAATTATTATTACTATAAAAAGCAACAAAACAATGCTTTTAACAATTAAATTATTTTTGTTATGTTTAAATGGCGTTTTAATTAAAACTAAGTTAAAGTATAATTTTTATGACTTGTCGGTTTATGTCAAATGTTCTAGGTTAGGTACCTACCCCGTCTTTTCAATTTTTTTATTCTGAAACTATAGAAACAAGCTTGGGCAACTTCTATTGGTCAAATATCGCACGACGAGGGCCGATCCGAGATAAAAAAAATATTCTCCTTGTAAATAACAAAATTATCCGGGACTACTTCCAATTTCATGAACATCATTTCAGTAGTTTAGGCGTGTAACAAATAAACAGACGTGATATTTTCGCATCATGTAGTAATAAATAAATAGATATCTTTATATATAAAACTCCAAGGTGACTGACTGACATAATATGGTGATCTATCAACGCACAGCCCAAACCACTCACCTGGACAGATCGGGCTGAAATTTGGCATGCAGGTAGATGTTATGACGTAGGCATTCGCTAAGAAATGATTTTGATAAATTTCCACCCCAGGGGGTTCAAATAGGGGATGAAAGTTTGTATATATAATAATACTTCTTAGCGCGAGCGAAGCCGCGGGCAAAAGCTCGTCATAAATAAGTTACGAAAAATTTATAACTACTTTGTCACAAAAAAAGCAAATAAAAAATTGTCAAGTAAAATTATTTTGAAAAGTAGCTATTTAGTATACCTTGTACCCATGCTTGTACAAAATATTAAATTAATATTATTATATTGTATTACTTTCAACATTGTTCATTATCAGATTTACATGCTATTACAAGTTAAATCGAGAGTCAATTTTAAAAGCACCTGCCGCTAGTTCCGCTACTGGCGGATAGATGGCACTGCACGGTCATGCAGCGGTAGACCTGGCGATACTAAAGACGGTTTGTCGAGTGTAATTACTTGTGATTTTGTTAGAAAATAATACTTCATTTGATTGAATAGTGTCATTGTGGTCTGTGGAGTTAGTAACGGGTTTTAGAACGTGAACCCCTTCGGTACTCTTAAGTACCTAAATAATAACAAAGCAAGTAGATTGAAAGTAAGTATTATTTTATAATGTAGAAAAAAACACAGTACCTAATTCACTTATCGTGTAGCTACCATGATGAAACTGTACAAGGTCCAATCCTGGAGTTCTAAGTTCATAATGTTAACTTATGTCCATAGTCCATACCAAAGTTTGTCTAAATCTATTTAAAAGCGATTTATACACGCATCATAATGCAAGTATGGAATATAAAATTTAAAATGAATACTAAGACTGAAAATACTTCAAACAAAAATGTCCTTTTTTGCCCAGGTAGATTTTATAACAGAGAGTCTCTAGATTTATAAGTTATAAAGTTCTGTTGTCTAGAATTAACTTTAATGTTAAAATGTTTCTGGGGTTTTTTGACAGTAGTTTATACAGGTGTCATAAAACAAGGTGATAATACTTAAGGGTGTTAGGTCCACAGTGGACCCATAAACACCATATAGATAGTTCACAATAAAAATAGCAGCGCTGCTAATTGCTATGACCTTATGAAAATTTAATTTTGAATATAAAAATCTGGTCCATAAAGTAATAAGTATCTATGACGTCATACACAAAACAGATGAACTCTTTTCCTTATTACCTACTTGGTAGTAGACCGTACAGTATTAGCTATAACTAAACAACTACGTCAGGGGGGTGAGCCAAAATCTTTTCGTTGTCGCTTCGTTATAGAATCGCCGATCAAAATGTATGGAATTGACATAATATAAGACGAATCGAACGTCAACGTCATATTAACGAACGCTTATGTCAATTCCATACATTTTCATCGGCGATTCTATAACGTAAAATAATAATATTAAGGGCCTGTTTCATAAGGGCCTGTTTCATAAGGGCCTGATAAGCTATCCACAACTTATTTGACAGATGCTCCATACTCCATCTGTCAAGTTAAGTTGTGGATAGCTTATCCGGCACTTATCAGGAAGTGGTGAAACATGCCCTAAAAGTACCTATAACATTATCTTGCAGTTTGCTATGTGTACAGAAAGCGCTCTTATTTTTTTACCTTATCTAACACATCACCGTAACCTCTGTGTCGCCAGGATCAACAGCGGTAACTTACAACAAAAACACTTTGATATGATCTCATGGGTGCCCGAGGGACAAAGGTTAAGAACCACTGGTATAGCGTAAGAGCCAGCGACAGCCAGACTATCGTCATTTTATAAAAGCTGAGAGTTCTCCTGTATATTATGAGACCCCAGTAGGGGTAAAATCGACTAGAAACTATGGAGTTTCCTTTACTTTAGGAGGTATCCAGTTCTGAAAGTCCACCTAAACTTCGATAAAGCCTGGCTGGCTAGTATTGCAATTGAAAAACTAGTACGTGCTTACCTAAATATGGATCTAATGGAGCACTATCGTCAGAGTATCTCCTTAAGATCTTCTTAATCAAATTGAACAGATTTGCCGCAATGTTGCACCCCTTTTCCTGTACTAGAGGTCAAATATAAGTCCACTGCCACACCTCGAAAAACCACCTTACACCTGGGGAATAAAGCTTATAATCACATGTTGGTGACATTTCTGGACTTTCTTCCTCAAAATCTGAACGTAGCAAGTCTTTCGTTTGATGTTGAGTCAAATTGAAATCTGTTTGGTTGTAGTTGGGTTAATTTTTGGTTGACAGACGTGACAGTGCAGTCAAATTGGGAGGAAGAGCCAATTACTGTCAATTCTCTTGAATTAGACAAACAGTGGGATTTCGGTAGCCCCAAACTATGTACTTGAAGGCCGTAAGACTCCTGTCAGGAACGAATAACAATATATTATCATAGAGTGGGTCAAATTCATTGCCAATAAAGTCTTATTGATATCAAATCTAAATTAAATTATTCTTTATCAAAGTGATAAAGTGTCTACAAGACTTGCTTTAACTGGTGTATTTCGTCATTTGATCGAATTATGTCAATTTAATATTGTTAGCCGTGATCGGTCGGATGGGTTTGACATAACGCGACCAAATTACGTAGGTCCACCATTTGCCTGGGAATCAAATTCTCTGATAGTACCTAGGTACTTATGAAGGTGTTACAAATACATGTAGTATAATTAGTAATTACCATAATGATTGTTGTCTTTAATACGCAAAGCGTATATTATTTTGACAACAGATTTTAAGAATTAGGTAAGCATACCGAGGAGGTATGTAATAAATTTGACATTCCTCTGTATGGAAACCTAACATATTTTTTCGCTCTTGTGCTTATAATCAGAGTTATGTTTCACAGTTTACATCAGAATAGAAATACTGAAAGTTAAGACAAAAGAGAAATTAAGTACAAAGTGGTTAGCAGAAAAAAGTTTTTATAGTATTCAAGAATAAGTGCATGAATTTTAGTAATAGGCTTGATGACTATTTTTTTTTCTTATTGGTAATTGAAAGACCTACAAATAGAAACATCGCTGAAAGAATGACTCTGATAGCTTAAAAATTCACCAAGATATGACAATTCAAACATCTCATAAAATAGACCTGCCCGAAACGCTCCATACAAAGTGAGTACGAAAGACTGACGTCACTCTTTCTTAGTTTGTACGCATCGGGAGAGAACTTTGTTAAATAAATAAATAATAAATAAATAAAAAATCTGTTTATTTCAAGTAACAAAAGCCGGACATTACTTATACAAAAACTTATGATGGTAATCTCATGTGAGATTTTACACATAAGTAAGGAGTTGCCTATTATTTAAAATAGTACACTAATATAATATTATATTTTTAGTTGTGTTTAATAAAGTTTAATAATTTAATAGCTCTTTATCATCATGTTCGATAGGTATATTAAATATTGCGTTGATGAAAGTGGTTTCATAACAAAAGTTGCTTTTAATTGCATAAGTTATCAAATGGTATACAAATATTAAGAAATTTAATTGAAAAAAAAAATCGACTTGATTATCCAACTTTGAAGGCTCATAACAAAAACTACGGAACCCTAAAAAATACAAATGCTATCGAGCTGAAATTTTGGGAACACTTATTTTTTACCGTTATTTCTTTATTTTATTAACAAAATTCGCTAATCTTTGACCTTGTCATCATCCCTATTGAAAATAGCTTCATCATATAATTATTACATAAATTGAATTAATTATTGTAACTTTGACATTTTGAAATTTAAATACAATTTGACTTATTATTACTTGTTTTTATAATGGATTATTCTAATTTAATAATTATGGATTTTGTTTTGTTAATAGATTCAAATTTTGTAATTCTAATAATTAATTTTCAATATATTTTATGCTTAGTTTGACTTTTGTACGCCACCTGGATATGTAATGAGTTAATGACTAATTAAATGGTATGGAACAGTATTTTATAATTTTAAGATCTATGTTAGCACTACATTCTTGCAATAAATATATTTAATTTTATTTTAAGACACAATAACATTATTATAATATCATCCTAGCGATGCTCCTCCTATGTATTTTGACTTCTAATTTTAGCAGTGAAATATTGAAAGCATTTACGCATACAATAATAAAGTTAATAATGATTATTAACTTTATTATTGTATGCGTAAATGCTTATTTATGATTTGTTGTACTATCAGAGAAGTTGATTCATAGGCAGATGGCGGACCTATGTATTTTGGTCGTGTTTTATCAAACCCAGCAGATAGATCACGACGAATAAAAAATATTGAATTGACATTTTAACCCGACCAAACGACGTGGGCCCGCCATGTGCATATGAATCAATTTCTTCGATGATACAAGGTAACCCTTATAAACTCCCATTTATTTTAAATCCCCATACACCAGAATATTTGAGCAGTATCAGATTTTCAAATTCGTCTCTAAACGAATAATTGCGAACTGCAACAGATGTACTTGAGTACGCATTGGTAACAACTGGGACCCTACATTGGAGATCACTTAAAAATGCAATTTTAAAACATCCTGCATCGCCCTTATTGCAAGTAAATAGAGCTGAAAATGGCTTAAATACAGTCTTTTAAAAAATTGAAAATGTAGGGTCACAGGACGTGGAGTTTTAATCTTTATGGAAAGTCAATAGGAGTTATAATGCCTTGATGAAACGATGAGCATGAATGATACTTGAAGTGTATCAAGTAGTAATAGTTAATAAATGAAGTGACACTTGGGGTATAAAACCCTTGAGCTTATATTGACATGAATCTGTGATCAGCAAGTGAGTTTTTTTCTTTTGTTATTGGTCAAATTTCCATTTAATAAATGCAATGTTTTGAATGGTTTTATATGTAATTGATTGTATTGTTTCTTGGTGGGAATCTGTGAATACTAATAAAACACAATTTTTCGTGCACTTTTTCCACATATTAAGAAATTATTATAAATTAACAAATTAAACTTTTGTACAGTACCACGTACGGTTGAATTACTGGTACTGTCCAAAAGTTTAATTTGTTAAAATTGTTTATAATAATTTCTTAATATAGTGGAAAAAGTGCACGAAAAATTGTATTTTATTAGTGTTGAATAGTTTTCTAGATACACTTCTACGTATATATTATCCCGAATTGTAATTTTTACCATTACTTTCCTTAGTTTTGTATTAAATCATAAAATTATGACTCTTATCTGAAATTCTGAACATTATAATCAGACCCATAACTCATTTCTGACTTTAATTATGTTTATGAAAGACAAATTCTAACATAAATATGTAAATTACTTAACACACAAATATGTATTAAGTTTATGAGTGATATAAAATTAATTATCTTGTCAACTAATTATCAAATAAATATAAAAATAAAATTTTATTTTAATCTCACTTTAAGTATGTCCTACCTAAATTGTAATCGGATTTTATTGAAATTTTATTATATCGTAAATAGTTATTATTACTACTTTATTAGGATGTAATTAAGCCTTTTTCGTAAAAAATCTATAAGTACTGGGTGTAACAAAATTAAGTGATAATAGTTTTGAATGTGTACGCAATACGAGTCTCTAAGATAGAGCTCACGGTGAAAGTAGTAGCGCTGAAAGAGTATTTTTTTTAACTTTTGTATGAGCAAACTCATGATGCTGCAGCGTTTGCCCATACAAATTACAAAAAAGCGGCCAAGTGCGAGTTGGTCTCGCCCATGAAGGGTTCCGCAGCAGCAATAAGGTTTATTTTTATAAAATTAAAAGGCTTTTGATTTATTTTTATATTTCAGTGGATTTAAGAAATTTGGTAGTTTTTATAGTAATCTACACCCTAATTTTTTTTTTAAATTATCATGCCCCTACTTTAGAAATTAGAGGGGGGGGGGGGGCACACACATTTTACCACTTTGGAAGAGTCTCTCTCGCAAACTATTCAGGTTAGAAAAACATGATATGAGAAACCTCAATATGATTTTTGGAGACTTATCCATAGATACCCCACACGCATATAGGTTAGATGAAAAATTTTTTTTTTGTTTCAGGTGTACCTATGGGGACGCCTAAAATTTTTAATAATTTTTCCATTTTTGCATCAAAATCTTAATGCGGTTCACAGACTACATCTACTTACCAAGTTTCAATAGTATAGCTCTAATAGTTTCGGAGAAAAGTGACTGTGACATACGGACGGACAGACAGACAAACAGACAGACAGACATGACGAATCTATAAGGGTTTCGTTTTTTGCCATTTTGGCTACGGAACCCTAAAAAGAAGGGTCTCATACATATACCCTTAAATATTGTAACACTTAATTTTGTTATACCTTGTATGATATATATCCCATTGTTATTATTTTTAATGCCAAATGCCAGGCCATAAAGTTTGGAATGAGATAAGCTACTTTTCATGTTTGTATGGCCAATTGGCCAGTAGTCAAGTAGAGAGTTTGACAGGAAGCGGAAAGGCGAATTCGATTATTCAGTGAAATGACACTCGCTATTATGTTTCATATTATGTCCTTTGTGCTACAAATATTTTCATACAATGCCATATGGTAGGCCTGATCGAAGTTGGGACACAGGGGATGATTTAGCTGCTGTATTTTTAACCGACTTCCAAAAACGTTTGGCTGTATTTTTTTTGTATGTTCAACGATTACTCAGACGTTTGTGGTCCGATTTGCAAAATTCTTTTTGTGTTGTATAGGGTTTGACTCGAATTTGGTACCATGTTTATGGCAAAAGATGGCATATTAGATAGAGAAGTGGAAAACCTTAGAGGAGGCCTATGTACAGCTATAGGACAACATTACTCTTAAAAAAAGGTCAGGCATATTTTAATGGATTTTTACCTATACCAAATAGTGTATTACCCCGAAAACGTTTTCTTCAAACATAAATATTAAATAACGTAACTCTCCACGTGAAAACCGACCAGTGTGTACACAGGAGCTGGTAGCTGGTCACCGACAAAGCCAGCGGCATCACCATTGTCATAATCCACGCTCTGGAGCGAAAGCAGAGTACTGGCGGACGCATAAGTGTTTTGATTTTTTTTCAAGTTAAAATAGATTGGGTATATGAAGTTCTTTTTATATATAATTTATAATAACCTCCTGAATTAAATTAAAATATAATATTTATATTCTTTCTTTGTGTACATATTCCATTGTTGCCTGAATAAACTACAAAAAATTAACAAGGTTGCCATATTTTTGGTACAGTTTTATGAATTAATGAATGAATATTCTATATTGCATTTACACATCTACATAGAAATACAAACTTATTAATAATTAACTACAATATATAAACACAAAAGGCGGCTTTATTGTTATGTAGCAATTTCGCCCAAGCAACCAAAAAGCAACCGAAAGGAAATTATTTCTAGTAAATTAGTTTTAGTTAGTTTTATGTAATTTTAAGTTATAAAATACGCATAGAAGATGTATGTTTATTCTTATCTTTAAAACGTAGAGACATACTGTATACACGCAGTCTTTTATGTAAATATATTTTCAGGGTTATCCTTTTTGTTTTTTTTTTTGTAAAAAAACGCATAAAATCAGCTTTTTTATATAAAAATTAATTCAGTTTGTATCTTGAAAACAAAATAATTATTATCAGGGCGAGCGAAGCAAGGTCTAGTATATCCCACAACCCGTACATTTTGTGGTACACTTTACGGAAAAACTATCACGCCTATTGATTCATAGTAATTTTTATTTCTATGTAGATGTGTTATCACCAGTCAGTCAAGGTGTGACGACGCGAGCTCTCACAAAGCTCGGCTTTTAGCTAGTTATAAATTCGACTCTATGTAACATATTTTTATTTTGGTTAAAACATATTTTATACTTATTTAATTTTCATATTATAAAGCATTTTGTTAGCGAAAGTACCGATATCATGCATTGAGTAGAATATGACAGTTTGTGAAACATCATGGGATCAAGGGTTGCCCCCACGGTAAAAGGTGTTTGGGGCACAATCCCTTATGGGCCACAATAAAGGTAATAAAGGGATATAATATATTTGTAAACTTAACAAAACATATTTAATAGAGATGATTCCGGTGCCATTTTTGTGTTTGTCAATAATATTTTAAAAGTTTGGTTTGTCAAGTGGATTCTTTAATTATTTTGTGCTCAAAATATTTTGTACTGTGTTTTAATGTAGTATACACTATACCAGTGTTTCCCAACCTGTGGTCCGCGGGCCCCTGGGGATAAATTCAGATTACTTTTGGGAACCTTTTTTTCTAAAGCTAAATGAATACAGTGTGAGCAATGAGTATTCTGCATAAATATAGCTCCTCTAGACTACCGCCTCAATTCGCCGGATACACTTTATATACATAATATTTGAATTTCGGTCATGGCAACTTAATGTTATCTCCCGCTTTTTTGGGAAGAGAAATTAGACTATAATACAATTCCGAAAAGTAACTATAATCAGAAGAAAAAATGAGCTTATTGTATCTTTATTGTAGATACTTATACTCACTAAATAATATTTTTTCTTCTGATTATAGTTACTTTGCGGACTCCAAGGCAACAAATCACATCAAGGGGTTTTCGTGGTTGGATCCTGGCGACACAGGGTCGACAAGTTTATAAATTTTAAACTAACTACAATAAACAAAAATAACTAATACATTACCTTCATAAAAGTTAAGTTCTATTTGTCTCTAAATAACTAAAATGCGCCATATTTGCGTCGAAACAAAAATAATATATTTAGTATATCTACCAAAGAAGTAGCTGGATGCTACATAATTACATTTAAAAATTTAGATTAAGTTAAGTAAAAATATGTATTGCACGGCAATAAAATATAGTTATTTTATTGTCGCATTACAGAATAATAAATTATAAAGTGTTGCCATACACGTAAAACAGAACGTGCACGGAAGAAAATTCCTCACATATTTTAGCATATTTTCCATTAAATAAGTTTCCACGAAATTACAAAAGTGTACGTAGGTCAGTGGTTGAGCGTTTGAGTTCTTAACTTTCTGTAGTGGGTTCAATCGATATATTCTTAGTCTATTTCAGGAACTAACTAGTAAAAAAATTATATTATACCGTGGGAGAGCCATACTTCGGCACGAATGGGCCGGCTCGACCGGAGAAATACCACGGGCTCACAGAAAACCGGCGTGAAACAGCCCTTGCGCTGTGTTTCGCCGAGTCAATCCCCTACCCTTTTCCCTTCCTTACCCTCCCCTATTTCCTTCCCTACCCTACCCTATTCCCTTCCCTACCCTACCCTATTACCCTCTTCCCTCTCAAAAGGCCGGTAACGCACCTGTAGCTCTTCTGACGCTGCGAGTGTCCATGGGCGACGGAAGTTGCTTTCCATCAGGT
This sequence comes from Plebejus argus, assembly GCA_905404155.3. NCBI lineage: Eukaryota > Metazoa > Arthropoda > Insecta > Lepidoptera > Lycaenidae > Plebejus > Plebejus argus. The sequence continues at coordinate 16,826,354 of FR989929.1, read as the reverse complement.
GAAATGTTTGCCCCCTTATTTCATAAAAAAAATTCCAATAAGACTGACTAACACTAATGAGAAGAGGATCTGCTGCTAGTCAGAATTTGTGGAAAAACTTTGGAAACACTCTGCATCCGACTGAGGATTCTAAACTAAAATTGGAGAATCTTTCAAAATTCAAACCAAGGATATATTTGGCGCCAATTTTCGTATATGAGAAAAAATCCTTACCTCAAACAGCAACAATATTATTTGATGAAGGTAAAAAAGAGCGTATTGGATTTCTAGGATCTTTAACATAAATATTATGATTCGCCTTTCGTTTATTGTCTCATCTTGATGTGTCACCTTGCTAGAAGATCGCCTATATTGGCCCTCGTCCTTGCCAGGCCTCATGATGAAGTCAGTTCCGGCACATAATATTTCTCCTAAACACAAAGTGTAAAAAGTGGAAATGATTTAGTGATTGAAATCCACCGACAGCGGACACCGGAATCACGCCACATTAACAATACTTAGAATCGAGAAACGATTGTTTTCTTGTGTTCACTTTATTAATATTACATTTTCATAAAAAGCGACCTTGGTTAGGTGCGCTCCTTTGGGCACCGTCAAATTTTTACCTCAGTGCCCGGCGCCTGCATTTATTATTAAATATAGTTTTACAGCTAGAGTTTGAGATAGACAATTTAAAATAGATCCAATGTTACTATAATTGTCTCTTAGCGTTAGGCCTCTATTACAATTTATTCCTATTTAAAAACTAGACTTTATAAGGGTTAAGTGAAAGGATGGCTTGAAATTTTCTTCTGAATGTTATTTTTGTGGTTTCAGTCACAGAATACATATTAATAATATGTTTCAATGGCATAATATAACTATGTACCTACTTGCGAAAGTTGCTTAGTAATTAACAGCACTAAAGTAGGACTGAATTAATACAAGTGTCTTGTATTTACAAGATTATTAATTTGAGGAAATTAAGCTATAGGTATAGCTATAAAATTCGTACAACTAGCTTTATTATGTAATTGAACATGACTGTAACACATAAATCTTAAATCATGTTATTTGCACTTTATTGGTCGGAATAGTTAAATAGATTTACGAAATATTGACTCTTGAAAGTTAGTATTGTACTTCAAAATTAATACAAAATCATGTTGATTCCTGCTCAAACTCATGTCTTTATTATTACGCTAAGATATGATTAATCAGTGTGTTAGTAACTTTTAATTCATTATTATTCTTTGATATATAATTCTTGTGGTTGCTAATGACCATAGCTGTTGTTACAAGCGATCTAAAATAAATGAATTAAAAGAAACAATTATTTTCAAGTCAGTTAAAGTGACCAAGTGGAACATACCAGTCTCGCACGTTTCCTCCTGGTTCCGAAAAGCGATTGTTCAAGATGGCCGCGCAAAAAACACATTTCAGTGTATCAAAAGCTGCATCACAAGTAAATTAATGCGGCGGGTACACAGGAGCCCGACTTTTTGTCTTCGGGGTTCCGTAGATAACGAAAAATCCGAGATTGAGGAGGATTGAGGAGGTCATAAATCTTTTTTATGTTTTAGAGAAATGTTTTGTGTAGTTTTTAGGAATTATTATATAAATAGGTAGACGTAGATATGTATTATGTACTACACAAAATATAATAATAGTTTTACTCTGCATAATCTAGGCTAAATAAACTGATATAATACTATAACGAAAAAATACTTTAAAAACAGTAGAGTAATAAATATCAGATCAAAATATGATTTTTCCAGGTGATGCTTTTACAATAAGTCTTCAAAATATACCTATCTAGCACCTATATAGCTCTTAGGCATCTCCTCTTGTTTACAAACTTTAAATTAAGATCGAAATGGAGAGATCGTCATAATATAATGATCGTTACTGCCTATAAGAGATAAAATATAATAAATAACCTTTTATTGAGATGAACGTAAACATGGAACCCTCAGGCTCGCGAGTCTTTGTATGGCGATTAGGCGCAGGTCACAAAGAGACAGCGGGGCGCCGCTGATGCGCCGACGTGTGAACGCGCCTTTATGTGTGGTCCAAGTGAAAATGTCAAATTACTGAACTTTATGATGTACAAAAACTTTGACAAGATTTTAGTAAAGTTAAGTAGGTACTAACTGCTAAGTGAAGGCTCTTGTCTCTTACAGTTGAAAAAATGAAGGCCTTTAATCCCTTACAATGTACACTGTACAGTATACACTGTACAGTCTTAAATTATATATTATGTCTATAAATAGTAAATACTATTTATCTTACATATTAATTATTATCCATATTTTATTTAAAACCTAATATATTTTTTCAGGAACACGTAAATCCATGCTTGCTTGCTTCTGAAAACAGCTCTAGCTTGGAGTCTTTAAACACTAACCGGATCAGCTTTTGAATTTATTTTTGATTTAGGTAAAATGCGTCTTTATAAAATCTATATCTACATTATATAAGTTTCTCTAACTATTGATTGAGAGTATTATTTATTGCACCAGTAATTATTTCTTGGCGCTTTTTTCGACATCTTCCTACAACAATGGCTTTCAAATGCTTTTTTGTTTAGCTTAAACCCAGAGCAAGCAATTACCAAACTCAAATGCTCCTTGTTCCTAACATTAATATCGCTAAGCGCTGTCGCTTGTGCCCCACACCGCACAGAATGTTCTTTTTGTGGCAACAGCTTTATAATTCGGTGGCACTAATGCTGATGTCCCGCTGTGCCGTATTGACGATAATATATAATCGAATACTCCACACTACACCTACTTACTACAGCTACTTACAAAGGATTATACTACATAACATACACACTGGTTATAATCCTATTGAATGCTACTTAACACTTTTGTGAACGTTTGGAGATATTGTGTTTATCAAATTTTGATGAAACTTGGGATTTTGTAGGGATTTGTGGAGGTAGAGCTGAGCAATTGTATCATTCTTCATTATAATATTATAAAACTAGCTGTTGCCCGCGACTTCGCCCGCGTAAAATATATCCTGCTTCTTTTTGGAAGTCGGTTAAAAAGTAGCCTAAGTTACTGCTTATTACATCAGCTATCTACCAAAAAAGCACCGTCAAAATAGCTCCAGCCGTTTCAGAGATTAGCCGGAACAAACAGATAGACATACAGACAAAATTGTAAAAAATGTAGTTTTGGTGTACAGTGCAGCGTATATTAAATATACTATACTCATATGAATGGGGTAACAAAATAATTATTTCAATATTACAAACAAACACTCCAATTTTATTTATATGTACACAGGGTGCAATAACCATCCTGCCAAATTTTGATAAATTGATTTTTTGATTGATTTGATAAATTGATAAATTGATTAAACCCTGGAAAAAATTTGGCAGGAAGGTTTAATTATTGCACCCTGTAGATAAGCGCTATTTTGCAGTAGCTCTTTGTTTCTCGTTATATTATAATATATTATATTTTCTCACGTTCTTTGGAACCTTTGCCTATACATAGTCTAAAATAGCGATAGCCTTTTATGCTACTTCCCGTTTTTATTCTAGATGCTCGTGTTATGTCTAAGTCCCTGTCCTTATTTAAATTTTATTATTTTACCTTCACTTAGCATCACTTTAACATTGAAGCGTAAACGAGCCGAGCACCTGCTTGTAAGTGTCAAAATACCTGTCAAATTGTATTATCAGTTCGGTAATTTAAATTGTTTTATGATACGGAAAAAATGTGCACGGTAATTAAAAATATCCCGATGTGAGAGCGAGATAGCGCATCGTGTATCCCTGTCACTTAGTAATTACTATCGTACTATGTTATTGATTTATTAGTACGAATTTGCATATTGTTACATAATATGTACTTGCAAAAACTAGTAAAAGAATCCGACTATAATTTCTTTTTTTCTTTCCTCTTGTTCTTGAGTTCAGACCAATTGAGTCTTAGGTACAGGTTTGAACCTTATGGGTAATGTACGTAATTTATAAGTATATAAATTGTTATGATATAACTTTTTCTTCAATCTCATTTCCCGATTTTGTTTCATTGTCTTTGTAGTAGTCATTTTAATTCTTGCGAACTTTAAAATCTGTCAATACAAAACTCGTACCAAAATATTTTATTAACCAACTTTTAAATATGAGGTTACAACTTACAACTAATAAAACCATCTGCTAATGTAAAAAAACTTGAATGAAGCAACTAGCAAGTGTCTAACGGAACATTGTGAGTGTGGCAGCGTGACACATGATAGCAACACTTTTTTAACCACCACAAAAGGATCTAAGATAAGGAAGAGGCGGGATCTCTCTATAAGGCTTCCTTGGATCATGTTACAGAGATCATCGATCGAAAATACATCTTGTATATCTGAGATAGGGTTCAATTTACAAGCCAGGGACTATATGATTTAAATTTCAATTAAAAATGATAATCGTTATCATCATTAAGTTAGCCAAAGCAGTAACTAATTAAAAGCATCCATATTGTACGCCAGTATATTTTTTTGTGGGACGTTTAAATATGCAGAATTCAAAATATATTTCAGAAGTGATTAAACTTGAATGGATGTATAAAAAGAAGTAGAATAATTGCTATTAAGTACCAGACCTTTAAATTTACAGTAACACTATTAGATTACTAAGTTTTTTCAATTAGCAAAAATATGCTGTTAGTTTTACGATATATGAGATACAAATTACCCTATACACTTTTATATCTAAAAATGCAATAGTTTACGTACTAAAGTTATCACTTTATGACTTACTAATTGACCTTAAGGAGCAAGTACACTAGCTTACGTAACGTAAAACACGTACGGTTCAACCGTGACTTTAACTCCTTGCGACTTTAACTCTTCGTGATAAGGCTCAAAAGTAATAAGCCAGATTTACCTTCAACTGTATATAGTCCAAAAACCTTATTAACGGTACACATTTTTCAAAAGACGCGATTAGCCAAGCGTGAATAGCGTTGCTATAGTTGTAAAATTTAATATTTTATGTTGTAATAAAAGTAGGAGAATGACATATTACTTGAAGTTTATTAGAAGCTTACAAATCCGAAATGATAATATACGTTGGTCTATTTAATTATGTTAATTTTTGTGGAAATTAGTTTATGTAATACATAATTGCATGAAAGTAAAAGCTTTACTTAACAACTTTATGTTACAGTTAAAAGTATAAAATGTTTTTGATTCGTTTTAATTAAAATTAAAGTCGCAAATAAGACGCTTTCCTCAAAGAGACAAATAGACAGAAACAGAGGCAACTTTGGTTACAAGTACAACTCAGAACTTTGTACAGAATTGAGAAGAAAGTGAAAAAATATAATATAATATCCTACAGCCAAGCCTAGTACATAATACCTATATTTCTCCGAAAGTATTAGAGCTATACTATTGAAACTTGGTAAGTAGATGTAGTCTGTGAACCGCATTAAGATTTTGATGCAAAAATGGAAAAATTATTAAAAATTTTGGGTCCCCATACAACTGAAACAAAAAAAAATGTTTCATCTAACCTATGCGTGTGGTGTATCTATAGACAAGTCTCCAAAAATCATATTAAGCTTTCTCATATCATTTTTTTCTAACCTAAGTAGTTTGCGAGAGAGACTCTTCATAATTCTAAAAAAAATATATGACGTATATTACTATAAAAACTACCAACGAAAATTAGTTTGAACGAGAATATCTAGCCAGTAGTTTTGTTTATACGTCATAAAATATGGTAAACCTTAATCTAAATTTCATTAAATCGACTGAAATAAAAAAATAAATCAAAAACTTTTTCATTTCATAAAAATAAACCTTATTGCTGCTGCGGAACCCTTCATGGGCGAGTCCAACTCGCACTTGTAGCCGCTTTTTTTAACATATAACTCAAAACATGAGTATGCATTGGAAGTACATCACCTAAAAGTCTATATAATATGTGTCGCTTAAAAAAGGCACCTTGACCATACTATGGGTACTTCAGACCCCATGCGTGCAAAAGCTTTCGCCAGGTTTTGTCCCATGGATAATGGGTCCCTGGGATATTTTTATCCCGCCCCGCCCACCAGGAAGTGGTGTTCTGTTTCTGTATTGTTGCTGTCGGATAATCCCCGAGTTTGTAGCTTGTTGTGTACAATGGTCTTAAGCGTATAATGCAAATAGGACTAAGGAGTGACGTCAGTTTTTGGTAACATTCTCATTTCTCATACGTCGATTTGCTTTTTTGTGGAATCTTTCTGCAGTTTTGTATCAAAATTTATGTTTCAGCCTTCAGGTCAACTTTATCTATAGCTTTGGCTCCTTTAGTGTGAGTTGTGAGTTGTGACTAATCATTAATCAAGGATCACGATTAGATCCAACATTTCAACTTCATGAAATAATTAATATGATGAGTTATCATTAGATAACATTACAGTACTTGCAGTAAATTCAACGTTATAATTTTACTAATTATAACGGTATAAACTAGGGATGTTAAAACTTCAAATATCTTTTGTTTTACTCTACAATTGATTTTAGTACAGCTACAATTGTTACTTTTATAAATGACGTGCCTGGTACCGTTTTTCTAAAGAAGGAGACGAGTCACCATGTTCTAAAACATTTTCTCAATTTTGTGAGAATTTAGGAAGGGCTACAGTATTTTAGAAATAAAATTAACATTATATGATGAAGGGATGAACTAAAATTCGCAGTAGGGTGTAACAAAGGCAAGCTACCCCACGCATTGCGCATGTGCCAACACATACACAGCACACTACACAGTAATATTAGTTGTAACCTTATACGTGGAAATTAAACGCAAAGTTAACTATAACGGCACGAGCCAAATTCGATACTTAAATTAATGGTTAAAAGGTCCTTCAAATTCCGGTACTGTGTCAGCTGCATATTTTATGAATTTAAGACGTTAGAATGTTTGGCTGTTTACATAATAATATAATTCTGTCTACTCTGATAATATTATTATATTGTCATTATTTTACAGGCTTTGATAAAAATGAAGTTTTCCTTCTTTTCACATGACTCACAACTCGCTACATAATATTATTAATTATTGTAAGTGATAAATACTACAATACTCTCACTTAAAGATGCACGGTTAAAGGCATTTTATTTCAAAAGGTCATAATATCGTAACTCCGTCGTTGGCCTTCTGATTTTTTGTCAGGATTTTCCTTGGCTCTTTTCCTGTTAGTTTCCTAGAATTTGGAATATTAATAGCTGTTCTATATTAACATATTAGCATTTAAATATGTTGCTTGCTCAGCGGCTCATAACGGTATTACTGGACGTCACGTCCATTACCATTTTAAGAAATCCAACAAAAATATTCGATAGTACAATATTGTAGTTTAGCTTTTACTGTTACACTTACCTACCGTTTTTGTTATTTTTTTTATGAAAAAAGGGGGCAGACGAGCAAGCGGGTCACCTGATGGAAAGCAACTTCCGTCGCCCATGGACACTCGCAGCATCAGAAGAGCTGCAGGTGCATTGCCGGCCTTTTACGAGGGAATAGGGGAGGGAAGGAAATAAGGGAGCGTAGGGAAGGGAAAAGGGTAAGGGATTGGGCCTCCGGTAAACTCACTCACTCGGCGAAACACAGCGCAAGCGCTGTTTCACGCCGGTTTTCTGTGAGCCCTTGGTATTTCTCCGTTTGAGCCGGCCCATTCGTGCCGAAGCATGGCTCTCCCACAGTGTGGGAGTTATCAATTAAGATACTTAACAATAACCTAAAAGTCTAATTAATTAAAAGTATACACTGACTACTTGACTGTTAGGTTTAGATTTATTTCTAGTGTTTTATATAGGTACTATTTTTATATCATAATCTTAAGTTTTTATAACTGAATTTATTAAGGAGAACTTTAATACATTCAGTTATAAAAGCATGCCCTTAATTCTATTCTAAAAGTTACTCTTAAATATTAACAAAATTAAAAAAAATAAAAAACGGACCCAAAAATAATTGGCAAAGTGAGGTACCGTTCTCACCTTTAAAATCTGATCGTTATTTTTTCTATCACTAACAACAAGGGCGTAGGGCACGTGCCCGAGATTGTTATTAGTAAATTGACGTAATTCCACCCTACAGCCAACCCTTAGGCGCAACACATCGTTTTAAATGATTGCTTTATTTAAAATATTACGTTTCAAACCTAATAAATTAATAAGCCTTGCACGAATCTGGGTTATTAGTAGTCTATATTGTAGTCTATATTAAAATATTAACATTTTCTTTCGTAATGAAGGACGAGAAAGAAGTATGATGTTATTAAGTCAAAAAGAAGCAATTAAGCTATTTAAAGTTAGAGTTCGGATCCTATTAAACAGCAAATAAGTATTCTCAAACGCCAAACGACTGATTTTTGAAGTTTTGGCTAATCAGAAGAAAATACCATAATGGAGCCTGGAGGTATAGAATAGATGTACCTACCTCTACTACATAACATTATAGAGCAGATATAAATTCGGAATAAAATAATTGCGATGATGATGATAATTACAATGTCATCAACAAATATTCAAGTAGCTATAGTTAGCCAAGTATTTCTTATTTTATGAGTGTCCCACAACTTGTCAGATAATATATTTTATTCACTATTTGGTATGCAGTAAAAAGGCAGATTTTTTGTGGCTGTAAATCGCGAAACGCAACAAGTCCAGCGGTGGGCCCCTGTGGTGGCGCTTCCTTCATTAATTCCACTTTTTCCACTTCCAGGACCTTGAAATGACGTAAAAAGGACAGTTTTTATGATTAACCAGAAGAAATCGCTTGACAGATTCTTCAGCCAGTAAGGTGAGGAAAGGACACTAAGAAAGTTTCGAATCTGGAATTTAGAGGTATATTATATTCTTATACATAGACAATAATTTATACTTTAAAAGTGCCTAAGTCATAAACTACTGAGACTGAATTCATCCTTACATATTTGAGTGCAACGCTAAATCAGTACTTTAAGTCACCTTGTAGTGCCATGTTCAAAGAAATCCGACTTATCGGCTTTTTCTCTTTTAGCAGCATAATTGTTGTAAAATATCGGTAGTAAACAGTAATATGGTTCAGGTGAAATATATCGGTATCGGGGGCGGCCTCTAGGAGCAGCAATTTCAGGAGGAGGTACCGTCGCGTAAATATCAGAATAAGTGCACGAGCGAGCTACGAATTGTGGAGGTGTCTATAAAAACATGCTATGTTAGTATGTAGTAGTGTTTTGACGAGGTTCCTGCTACAGGCTACTTCTGTATTTTGAGACTTGGCGGTGGGGCAGACTATAGAATATAGAAGTCAGAATGTCCAATTAACAAATCAAAAATAAGAATGCTTTCGCAAGACTTTCATTTTACTTTATGGCTATTAGCCATAAAATGAGGCATTGACTAGTTTTAGCCTTGAAATAATAGGGTGGGTTTATATAAGGAGGAAAGTGATACGAATTTCACCAGGTCATCTAATACCTATCGTTCTTTTTGTCTGTCTGTATGTCCGGTCCGGCTGTTGACACTTCAGTCAACAATCGGACAGAAGATATTATAATATATTATAATTACCTAATAATAATATACGTCACGAATCTAAACAAAACTCGAAAAACGCTATATAACCAAACTAACGAAGTTCGGTCAACATCTAGTTAAGCTTGTAAAATCTGCTTCTTATCACAAAATTACCTCCTCCGTTTAGCGATATTTCGCAGCTCGGCCGTTATTCTGTTGGAAACACGCTTTGTGGTCGCCGCGCAAGTCTTAGTATTTCTCGAGTTTTTTTACACAAAAATAATTCTTTCTTGCGCTGTCGTGTCTCTGAGACAGGCATGCTGCTATTTTAGGGTTCATCGGACCTGTCGCAAAGACCACTTTTTGGTTATGCAATATCTAACGTTTGAACATTGGATGGAAAGTCAGAAGAGACCTTCGTCCATTGTATGATACACAGTTTGTATGAAAATTAACCATTTATCATGACTATTGACTGCAAAGTCATAGGATCATATTGTTTTAATCTTGTTTTTCTTAAAAAGTTCTGCTTTATCACTATTAAAATTGATTTGCCACAACCGGACCAAAATATAGGTATAAACTATAATGTTGCTACTTGCTCCACCATTTGTCTTTGAATCAATTTCTTTGATAGTAGTTGGTGCTTTTTTAAGCTATTGCATAACTTATATCGCGGGCTTTGACCGAATCAAGAAACTCCGTAACGAATAAACCTAACAACCCGCTGCGACCGGCTGGCCAATGCCGTCGTGCCACAACAGCATCGGCACCTGTGCCGATTGGTGCGGCGTTGCTCGACTTCGGCACGGTGATTGCGTGCTTGCTCCTAGACGTATGTGAATTATAATTGCATAAGTTGATAAGAAATGCTATGCAATAGCTTTACCGCGGCAGTCTCCGAGTGCCACGTATTTTCTCCACGTCATACGGAACCACGTGTATGCCCCAGCTCGGGGCTACCAGGTGCAGGTCGGGGAATGCCACACGCCATTGTCTCTGACGCTGACGCGCGACTATGCCGGGAGTTTTGATTGAGAAGCCGCGGCCCTAGCCCTTTGTGACCGCCCGATGTACTGCATCACTGATCTCTATTATACAAGTACACTGGATTGCTGATACAGACCTGCTTTTTGTGCCTATTTGAAGCGGAATCAGCGCCCCCATTATTCGGGTAGAGAACGAAATTTGACGTAACCACAACCAATAACAACAGTAATTGTCATCACTAGTATTAGTTCCAAATACTCTCACTACTGCTATCAGCGCTAATATGGCGGCTTTCAAACGTCATTTTACGCCAGATTTAGTTCTCTACCCGAATAATAGGGGCGCTGATTCCGCTTTAAATAGGCACAAAAATAGCTGTCATTTCAAAGGCTATCAGCAATCCAGCGTAAGTTTATAGAGATCAGTGTACTGCATGCTGATCTTAGATATTGCGCAGTATACTATTATAGCCTACTAGATGATACCCGCAGCTCCGTTGTGCTAAATTCATTTATGGCGCAGGAATCGTACATTTTTCCGGAATAAAAAGTATCATAATAATAAATGTCCTTTCCCGGTACTCAAAAGGCTCCATACAAAAATTTCGCAAAATCGGTTCAGCGGTTTGTATGTGAAGAGGTAACAGACATATAGACATACAGAAAGACAGATAGACAAACAGATAGAAAGACTTCGCTTCGATGACATATTCGCATTGACGATTGTAGTATTCATGACCTACATAAACTTAGGAACAACAATCTCAATTTTTTTTTTGCGTCCGAGCTTAAAATAATACAAGGGCACAGACACTACGCAACATAGTTGAAAAACTAATAATAATACTCCCCACACCGGTTTCGGTGACGGTGGCCGGTTTCATCGAAACCAGGCCAGGTACGCAGGAGTAATTTTATAGTGCCCAGGTGTGTGCGCAGTACACAAGAGCACTCTCTATTCCTTTACTCTCATAACCCAGTGGGACGGAAGACCGACACGACTGGCGAGAGATCATGCACAGGACCGACTTTTACATGCCCATCCGACGCATGGATCATCTTAGTTGTCAGACAATCAGGTGATCAGCCTGCATTGTCCCAACCAAACTTGGAAATAACATGTTTCCAACGCGGGAATCGAACCCACGACCTCTGAGTCAAGAGCGACGCTCTAGACCACTGTTAAAAAACTATAGATGCTGGCGTGATATTTTTGGATTTTCAATTTAATTAATAAGTCCAATTATACTACAGTCTACAGTGCATACTCTTATGTTCATAATGAACAAATACCACTAAATAAAATAATTTAAACAACGATCTAAAACCATATAAATGTGAACTGGATGTGTCAGTAATTGTCCAACCAAACGATAAGGCAAAACGTGAAAATGCTTTTCGGCTACTATACGGTTTTTGATATTAAGGATAGGTTACACAAATGCCTCAGTAATTTGCAAAGTGGGTGTAGTGATTTCAGTTTTATCTTGATCCAAACTTTGAAACCTTAAAGCAATTCCAAACATTAGTGTTCAAGATATGGCTTCAGACTAACCACACTAACTACAGTAACTGGAATATATCCAGATATTCCAGCCACATCCAGGTGCGATATATCCGAGCCGAAAACAGATGTCCGGTAAAAAACACCGCTTTTTATTAAACCATTGTAAGTAACATTTTATTCTATAAGGGAGTTTATTATTTTTTAAAAGGGTTCCACTGGGCGTACACTTCCGTTGCGCTCAATGGTCGGGGGTTCGAGTCCTGTTTTAGCTTTTTTTTAGTAAACGCGACACTTTGGGCGACGGGGGCGTTTTGCGCATATGCTGCTTTTTTGAGCTTGCATATTTGTTGGTCCTTTGTTGGTTCGAGTTCTCCCATGCAAGAAGTCTTCCTCATGAGAATTTTTTTTAGAAAAAAAAGAAGAGAAATTCCAGACTAATATTATAAAATATGCGAAAGTGTGTCTCTCAGTCTGTCTGCGTGTCACCTCTTCACGCCCAAAATAGTTAACCAATTTTTCTGCAATTTGGTTCAGAGGTGCTTTGAGTCCTGAAAAAGGACATAGGATATTTTTTATCCTGGAAAATTTTAGGGTTCCCGCCCTATAAACGAATTTGGGCGTAACGGAGTTGTGGGCGTTATCTGGTAGAGAATATTTTTGTGTCCTTAACTCACTATCCAAAATATTACTACAACTATCTTGGTGTTAGGCTAAATTCTGTTAAGATTTTCTTAGTGGACAATAACTTTTTACGAAGATGTCTAAAAAGTTATAGTGACTTTTTCGGGTGATCAAAAGACATATATGTATATCCAGGATCATTCAAACGCTTTCCAAATCAGTCATAAATTATGGTAACTCTTAATGTATTAATTATTCCAGTATCCATCGAGAGCTATCTACAATCTGAACAATATCGTTTTTGTCATCCTTATTAGATTGTAAATGAATTCGCATCTCAAGATTAGATCGGGCCATTTGTCTTCTCAACACAATTACTATATTACGATAAATGTTTGATGATTGTTTTGATGCATTTCATAATATTATTATAATGGTTGGTCGTTGTTAGGCATTTGTGTACTAACACACAAACATTTTTTTTGTTAATGAATGCAGTCTTGTTCTAAATGATATAAACACATTGAGTTATGAATGCATTCATGCATTCAAAACTCAATGTGTATTTTTTTTGTGAGAAAGTACACAAATGCTTATAACAGCGTCCAGTTAAGGCTATTCTACTCTAAACTAGTATTCCAGATTCATTCGTTAAGTTCTCTCATATTGTCATGTAATTCGTTAAGTTCTCTCATATAGCTCACACACTTTTAATGTATTCTGATGGAGATCATTTCTTTCGTGGTATACCCCCATAAAAAAACCTAGTTATGATCATCTAACTGACAGGCTGAACAGTTGGCAACGAAGCAAGGATATACTCGTATCCGTAGATACTCTACATTAGTATTATTACCTATTAATCATCCTTTGCATGCAAAATGAAAATATTATGAAACCGCTTCATAACTTGTATCTTATCACTTATGAAACAACAGCTATGAAATTATGAAACTGTCTCATTGTCGTAAGTGAGACAGCACGTGAGAGAGGCAATTAGAACTGTTAATTTTTTCGCACTTGACAAATGTATTGGTGTCTTTTAATACAAACCAGTTATGAATTGCATCCATAAATATTGTTTGCTTATTGTACACGAAAACTGTGGACTTGAGACTTCCAGTAACAGGATCAAGTTCAGCAGCGCAATTTTGCAGGTATATTGTAATGAATTTTGTATAAATGTGATAATATACATACTATATGTTTTACAATTTATTAAAATATTAACAATTCATAGTTTGAGTCAGTTTCATAATACAGTCTAGCGCCTATTAAGTCTCATATTGTATTATGATAATTGAAGTGCTTTAATAATACCTATCCGCTTTCAACAATTTCAGCCCATAGCTATTATTTCTATTTAATTAAAGTAGTATTAAGTTAAGTAATAGGTAAAGGATGCCTGCGTAACCGGTGTGACTGGAAATCTAAGAGCAGGATATGTTGGCGGATGTCCTTCAGCTAATGGCGATTGTCTTTTCGTTTACACTTTCCAGGATTTACTCCCTCCCTATCAGCAACAATATCAATGTAATAATAGTATTTTGAAAAGATAAAACCGACTTCAAATTGTACGTAATTAAGAATTAAAATTCCCTATCTCAAAAACTACTGAACCGATTTTGATGAAACTTGCAGTATTCCCTAAGTTGAACAATACTTACCTGGTACAATAAAAAAACACTTAAATCGGACTTGTATTTCCGGAGATTTTCGTGCACAAACATAAAAATATACATACATACATACATATACACACATATAAATATACATACATTTTTGAAATTTGGCACATTTGTTCAGACACTGAATTAGACTAACATATAAAAAAAAGCGGCCAAGTGCGAGTTGGACTCGCCCATGAAGTGTTCCGCAGCAGCAATAAGGTTTATTTTTATGAAATTAAAAGGTTTTAGATTTATTTTTATATTTCAGTCGATTTAATGAAATTTAGATTAAGATTTACCATACATGACGTATAAAAAAAACTACTGGCTAGATCCCGTTCAAACCAATTTTCGTTGGTAGTTTTTATAGTATGTAATCTACATCATATATTTTTTTTAGAATTATCATGCCCCTTGGGGGGGGACACATTTTACCACTTTGGAATTTTGCGCAAGTCCGTAGTGTCTGTGGTCACAAATCGCGGGTTCGGCCGGGTACGCCATACTTCTGTGGTACACATAAGGAGATGTTTTACAAAAACAAAAATCCCTTTGCAGTGGTGCCGCGGGGGAAAAAAGGCTTCGCGGGACGATTCAATAAAGCCTCAAATAATTGGCTGCTGCTCGCCATTTTAATTACGCGGCTTTTTCGAAGCCGGGGGTTGGTCGGTTTATTAATTAAACTTCACGCTCCCAAGGTTGATTTTAATTAGTAGATCCGCCATTACGCACGCATAGGTACGTTACGTTGGATATGGAGGTAAGTTCAGCTACTGGCGTCTCGCAAGAACTTTGGAAAGTGGAAACGTAACTTTTCAGTAACCCGAGCTAAGAAATGTGGCAGCGGGTAGCCTGCAGCAAACGTTGACCGATTATAATTTCTATCTATAACGTAAACGCCAAAGTGTGTCGGTATAGATATGGGAATACTTTTGAGTCCCAGGAAAGGAGATGAGCTGAGCTATAAACTTATTTTGGTGCAACGAAATTGCAGGCAACATCAGCTGACAATAATGAACTCCAAAAAGTTTTTGTCATGACAATATCATCTTTTCAAATGAAACTTTTAATCAATCCATTAACATTATAGTCATCTAGACATGGAACAATCAGCAAAATTATAAGGCATACTTACATTGTAACTCAATTTTTTAATCGTTCGCAGGAACTATGCCTTATACGTCGACTTCAGTTCTCGCTACAGCCTCTCGCATTTGCATACCGTGCGATAATTTGTCGAACCCCATCGCCATCTCGTTAGGGCTAGGGCACACAGGTTAAATAACATTATTTATTAAAATACTAGATGACGCACGCAACTCCATTGCGCCAAAATTCGTTTATCGCATGGGAACCGTACATTATATGAATGAGACGTATCTTGTGTCTTTCCGGGGACTCAAAGTATCTCCATACTATACCAAATTTTCAGCAAAATCGGTTCAGCGGTAGTTCGTTCGTGAATAGGTGAAGAGGTAACATACAGAATGATAGACACACTTTCACATTTATAATATTAGTATGGATGTCTCATACATTTTTTTTTTCACCCTTATACTTTTGTTTATTCCTTTTGTTCTGTTCATCTCCTTTATTTTGCAGTTACTCAAAATGTAGAGGGAAGAAAATAAAGCATTTGGGCCAGACGAAATAACTTATTCGGGTTTTTATCATAGACAGTAATCAGTATAGACACCATAATTATTATCATTATAAAAATATGTAATATTGTATTAATATGCTTCAGATAACAAATATTATCTATAGCTTATATTTTTATGTTACGAAATGTTTTCATATTTTATAAAAGTAATCTAATGGTCGGCTGCTCAATTTACTGAAATTTATATATGTTGTTGATAAGTATTGTATCCAATATTTTGTGGACATCTAATCTTTTCTCTTTCATGTTGCCTATAATATTTAATATTCAATCATAATGAAATTCTCCTCGAACAAAATAAGGTAATTTTTACCCTCAATAAAAAAAACAAAAATTATTACGCGTGGAAATCAAAGTGAAAGAACAAATAATTACTTTTTATATCGTACACAAGTTTTTTACTGTTCAGCATGTTTTTATCTAATTATACGTCTTGAAATACAAGTCTTATATTTACTTAAGTTTACGAGCTAATAATGATAATATGCCTCTTAAATATAACTTCCATTCAAGCGTAAACTAATTACTGGAAACGTGTGCACTCCGCCTTATACTCAAAAGATGTCTTAAGGATTCTTTACCCTTTTGGTTTTTTTGATGTTTTCTCATGATCCTTCACCATAGAAGTCACTTTTCTTGCTCTCCACCATAAATAACACCTTTTTTAGGGTTCCGTAGCCAAAATGGCAAAAAAGGAACCCTTATAGATTCGTCATGTCTGTCTGTCTGTCTGTCTGTCTGTCTGTCTGTCTGTCCGTCCGTCCGTATGTCACAGCCACTTTTCTCCGAAACTATTAGAGCTATACTATTGAAACTTGGTAAGCAGATGTAGCCTGTAAACCGCATTAAGATTTTGATGCAAAAATGGAAAAAATATTAAAAATTTTAGGGGTCCCCATAGGTACAACTGAAACAAAAAAATTTTTTTTTCATCTAACCTATGCGTGTGGGGTATCTATTACCCTTTTCTCTACTTTATGACTCTATAGGCGGCTGCACTTGGGTAGAGAACCAGTATCTGATGGACAAAGTACACGTACAGAGTTATTATGTTTTAATTTTTTTTATTATTATGTTGTGTTACGTTTTTTTTATTTTACAATTAACATTAATCTTGTAACATAATTGTTACAAGAACTTTGTTTTTTTTTGTTTTGCAACTTTGTTGCGCGAAAATTAATTTATCACTTAAGAACTGTACCTATACTTTTTGCCGAATAAAATGCAATAGTAGATGACGCCCACAACCCCGTTGCGATAACATATTTTGTTTATCGCGCGAGAACCGTCGATTTTCCCGGATAAAAGTAACCTATGTCCTTACCTGGGACTTAAAGTATCTCCATATCAAATTTCAACAAAATCGATGCAGTGGTTTCGGCGTGAAGGGGTAACAGACAGATAGACAGACATATTTTTGCATTTATAATATTAGTATGGATTCCATTCTAGGCTCAGAACCATAGTACCATAAGTATTATTATAAAATATAATAATTTAGTGTCCCCAGACTGACACTGTGTTGCATTATAATAATATTAATGAAATGGATATCATATTATACGTAATCGATTTGGGACATATAATATAAGGACCTTTGAAGCCTTGAGAAATCTTATGGTGCTCATTTGTGTGCGTAGAACACAAGAGCTTTTTCAGTCATTTGTAGCACCAGGTGAGTGGTATACATGACATTTTCATATTATGTCTTTTCGACGCATGGATTTTCTAGTGATCATATTTTGCATTTTCCTATACAAACTTACACGGGAATCGAACGCACTAACTTCAGTCAAAAGTAATGTCTAAGCAACTGGACTACGGAGTTAATGTAACTTTGGATGGACCATAAAATTATGGTCTCTACAGTAGAGTCAACACAGCTATTTTTCATTGAAGCAAAGGCCTTCTTCTAAAACTTACTTATGTTGTCGTCAAATGGTTGGCTCTGGTATACTATAATGATAAAAGTAAAAAGAAAAACGTCATCAATTTTATAATTTTTATTTTGACAAAAGAAAATTAATTCACTTTTTTCCGCTTTCCTTATTTTACATTGTAGTTTATAAAGCAATTATACTATCTATACTATATGTATATATTTCATTTAT
The DNA here is from genome assembly GCA_905404155.3 of Plebejus argus. Lineage (NCBI taxonomy): Eukaryota > Metazoa > Arthropoda > Insecta > Lepidoptera > Lycaenidae > Plebejus > Plebejus argus. Next base: position 16,808,310 of record FR989929.1, on the reverse strand, counting down.
CATCTCTATATATTACAAAAAATATTTACAAATTCTTCCCGTAAAGACCCATACACACTACAGCTCATCATGATTATGATAATTATGACATTTTGTTTGCGACTAATTCAGAATATGAATTAGCATTTTGTGAAAAAGTTATTTTACATTAATATGCAAGAATAAGGTGAAGTTTTATTATCTTACCGACGATGTAATAAACTTAAATGTCAGCAATAAAAATTAAATTCAAAGTAAAACATATTTTGGTAAATCTTTGAGTTTTGCTGATCGTGAATTATTTATATTTTTATGAGTAAAATACTTAAGCACCATAACAACACGAAAAATAATATAATATTATTTGTTTATATTTAAAGGTATTGAGGTAGAAGAAAGAAGTTATATTTAACACTATAGACTGACTTAATCACAATCAAAATATGTTGAGCAAAGCACAATGTAGAGCTTATGTCTAAGCTCCTTTACATATCAATAGTTGCTAGAAGTTGGTATAATATAATCGTATTATATAATTAATAAAAATGATTATCAATGCTGCAATGAAATGGCAAGTATTTAAATTATAGGTATACCAGTTTGTCAAAATCTATACATATAATAAAACTGTAAAAATGAAAATTCTGTACATTAAAGATATTCAAAAAATAATAAGCAGGGGGTGTTACTACATCGCTATAGAAGCCAAAACTGTGGTTAGTTTTTTGTCTGTCTGTCTGTCTGTCTGTCTGTATGTTTGTTCCAGCATCACACGAAAACTACTGATCCGATTTGAATGCGGTTTTCGCAGATATATTTGTCTTCTTCCAACTTAACATCTGGTGTATAAAAAAATTTCCCGCCACCCCTCTATGGGGACAAAAGAGGGGTCAGAATTTGTATCAAACTTTTGTATATAACACGAAAACTACTTTTCCGATTTGCATACGGTTTTCGCAGATATATTTGTCTGCTTTCAATTAACATCTGGTGTATAAAATTTCCCTCCCCCACCCCTCTAAGGGGACCAAAAAGGGGGTCAGATTTTGTATCAAACATTTTTCTTTGACTTACTTCATATTATTTACTGTGTTTTCCAACTTAACATCTGGTGTATAAAATCCCCATCCCCCCACCCCTCTTAGGGTCAAAAGAGGGGGTAAGATTTTGTATCAACTGATGAAGTAGAAATACTTTATATGGCAAAACAACATTTGCCGGGACAGCTAGTACAAAATATATCAATTGACAACCTGCTAAGGTTAACATTGTACGATATTAAAAATGCACTTCAATGAACTAAATTAGTAACAAGTTTACAGTAAGCTTTCGACTTAAAGGTTTATAGTCGTAAGACCAGGAGTTTGTGAGCGGCGGCCATCTTGGAAAAGCACTTTAGAAGGTGGCCGTAAAGAGCGCACCTGTCAAATGCCACTCATAAAAACAGACATAAAACAAGGTTTACTGTAATTTAATCGATATCTAGATTAGTCGCGTAATATCAAACATCACCTGTCGATAATTGTACCGCCATTATTTTCACGAAATCTGAGGAAGTTAGATGTTATGTTAGATTAAAATAATAACTTCGCAGGACGGACGTGAATGTTATGAATTTTAATCTGTAAAATAATTTGAACTAAAATTGACTTAAGTTTTAATTGAATATTGTGAAAAGATAAAAGATGTGTAGAGCCCATTATATGGAAATAAAGTTTGAAGTAGCATCAAATAATTGTAATTATTATACATTATCACAATGAGCTGTAGTTACATTAAATAGTAAGAATGAAATAAAGTAACTTAAATAGACTCACAATCTCTGCATTTACAATCGGCTCAGAACATAAACCTCTGTCACAATACAACTTAAAATTATTTATCACAACAGAACGGATTGTGCCCACTTTGTTTAAAATAAAACTAAATAAATAAAAATATCGTGTTAAAGCTTAAATTTAAATACCTACAGATTTTATTTGAATCTAATTACCTGTCCTCGCAATAAATAATTTTGCTTTCGGACAGCCATAATGCAAATATAACAAAATCGTACAATTCCGAGACGTATCTTTGACACTGTTGGCAGTTACATTGAATTACAGATTCCCATTTTCGAAAACAAAATTTTAATTAAAATAATAGTGATAAGATGGTAAAATTCAATTTGAAAATAAAGTTCCATTACATTTGAACTAAACATTACAAATAATTCCAATTTTGAATTCGAATAAATTACAATACACATCGAATACAATACAGTCGGTGACCAAACGACAAAAATACATTTTAAAAATAATACAATTATTGCACGTACCTAGTTTATTACAATTCGACGTATATATTATGTACACACTACCGATAGTATACAGACAACTATGTACAGTGTCAGTCGAAATGCAGACATAAGACTGTAATGGCAATCGAGGGTAGATATAATATAATAGAGTCGAGGCCACCGATATGAACACGAATTGTAACATATGCATTTACAATACAATTACCCTACAATAAATTTACAATTATAGATTAATTTCCTTAGAAATATGTTGGTATGCATTCGCTGTTCCACCATTTAAGCAGAAGTGGCGATTATAATATTTGTGATACCTCTCTTGTTACACGGCCGGCCAGACCCTGTTGACAAACAATTATTTTTTCATTAATAAAATTTGTAACAGATTCCATAGAGAAGACGTAAAAATCTTTATTAGACCTTAATTTTATGTTTGGAAAAATCAGAGCTATCACACGTTTTACTTTGAAAACATGAAAATAAATTAATGATGTTGCTGTTTTTTTATTTACTAATTGTAGTTTATTTTGCTTTTTATCGTGTTGCAACTTGCAACTAACATAATTTCCCAGTTTCAATATACCCTCGCGTATGCCATTATAGTCTTTATTCGATTGGTAAATGACAAATGTTACAAAAATATATGTTTCAACATTGAACATTATTTTTGCAACATTGCCTGTTTTATTATTATTTAATATTATTACTATAAAACTATTAAAATCTTCAGCTGTCATAGCTCTGTTCATTCGGCCCCAAGAACTGACTTCTTAAACCCATCCGATGGAAAAACGCTAAGCTGTTTTCACTGCAAAAGGAAAGTCTATGTCAGATATTTTATATCTATGCCAAGAAACTCTTGATAGAGCTGAAATTTAGCTGGTTTTTATGTCTTTAAATATTTAAGGGGCAAAGACAGTCTAAATTATTTTAAGGTAGTCTAAAATTAAATATAAAAAATATAAAGTAAATTAAAATAATTCGTAATAATATTGTTGCTACTCGATCTCCGTGCTGCGGCTCAGGTTGACCAAAGTAGAGATGGGAATATGATTCCAGGTCCAACTATAGGCCATACTTACGTAGATACTCAAGTGCTTCGCTACCAAGTGCTTCGCTACCTCGGTATGTAAGATGGGTGCCGAACTACAGTAGGTCTGACCTGGAGTTGGATAGGTGCTTCAGCACAATAGATGCTTCGTTATGGTGCCTTACTATGTCCTTACTATGCCTTATATCATATATGTATACTCACGTTAGTAGAGCGACACAGCAACTTACATGATGCGCTTCAGATGTATGGATGCTGTGCTACAGCAAGAGGTTGAATGCTGGTCTACATCAGGCTAGACTTCTGATGGCTAGACCCTGCTCTACAGCATGTTCTACGCTGCCTTACGATATGACCAGATTATACTTACTTTAGCAGGCTAGATGCTGAGTTTCAGGCTATAATTTGCTCTAAAGTGACTGCTGTATATACTAGGCTAATTCAGGCTATATATGCTATAGGATCGGTAAGGGATATACTTACTTTAGCAGGCGAGATGCTGAGCTAACTGCTAATTCAGGTTGGTATTTGCTACAACAGGCTAAATACTGGGCTAATTCAGGCTTTATGCTACTGGATGATGAATATACTCACGTCAACAGCCCCGGGTTGGCGTCGGCCTGGTACCAGGAGTACTGCGGCACGTAGGGCGGGTGCTGCGGCGCGCCCTGGTGCAGCGGGTGCGCGTGCGCGCCCTTCATGTCCCAAGGGCCGGGCGGCGCGCCCTACAACAATAGGACGGGTTAGGCGAGGCTCAATCAAATCAAAATAATTTTATTCAGAGTTTTTTTACAAATTTTTTTCTTAACGTCGCGTCGCGTCGGGTCTAATCTAAGGTGCCTACCACCAAATTGGGAACCTACCCGTCGAGATTCGAAAAGAACCGGCTTAATATAGAAGTGCCTAAACTTAGGCTTAATTTGGAGTAAAGGTTTTTATCAAGTTATTTATCTACATATTACATTTTTTTGCATCAAGAAACAGAAGGAATAATGTCTTTACAAATGATTGAAGAGATGGATGAGACTAACGAAAGAAGGCCTTTCGACTAATTACAAAAAAATTGTAATACGAGCTTCTTTCTTAGAATAAAGTGGTAATTTTGAAAAAAAAAATTGAAGCTCTACATACTCAATGTAAGCAGATTATGTTATTTCAGGGGTTTTGTCATGCGTATTCTAAAGCGCTTTAGTGTAGAACTCAATTCACGCACCAAAAATATGTTTTTGTGGTCATTCCCATATAATCAAAACAAAACAATTCATAAAACATTGTTTTTAGAAACCATATTATTTTGTTTTCTTTCTTTGTCTACAACACATCCTTTTTCAGGTGCGTTGCCCAACTTAATTGAAGTGAAACAATGTAATAAATAAAATTGTCGCCATCGCGTGACACGCTGTTATTTGGATCTCACGTTAGTATTATATAAGTGTAACAGGCGCGGCGTCACACCCCACGAGATTAGAGAGGGCGAAAAAAAGTTTTACGAATAGTTTTGAAACGAAAAAATGTTGTTCTTTTGTAAGAGCTTTAGGAAGTAGAGCAATCTCTTGGAATATTAGGCCCACTTGCGTAGATCTGAGTTAAAGTTAACCCCGGATTAAACGTTATATCTTTCGTAAAATATATTATGAAGAGATAACACACTATTTAACCCGGTATTAACTTTAACCTGGATCTGCGCAAGTGGACCTTAGTATTTTAAAATTTAGTGTTAGCTAGAATTTGAGTAAATTTTAAACCTACGATGCTATCAAAGGTAAAAGCCTGAGGTAAAAGCAGAGCGAAAAACTTTACGTAGAATGTTGTGTTAATAAAAGACATCAACGAAATCTTAGTCTCAGGTAGGCCATTGAAGTGGACGAAATGAACAAAAGTATCTCAAATTATTCTTGGGACTTCTACAACTGCGATCTCTTTCAGCCCTAAGTCCACATTTACCTAATAGCTATATATGTCCACATTACGCAATCTCATCTTCAATTTTCGTCATCTTCTTTTTATTCAACTTTCGTTTGCCATATTCAATAATTAAATGCGTCAAAATCCACCCGCGTTGAAAAAAAAGTGTCGTAGCGAACGCTACGATTTCAACGCGCGTCACGGGCATGCCTCACGTTCGCTGTTGACTGCGCTATAACGGATGCCCTTGACGAACAGAAAAAGGCACAATGTGGACAAAGCCATTCAGTAATCACTAACGACTCTACATTGACAGCGGAGGTATTAATAAGTAATACGCGTAGTCCATTTTTCGTTAAAAGTGACCCAAGAAATTAAGGACAATTTTAATATTACTTTAAGCAGTCATAAGAGTTGCTAGACCTAATAATAGTTTGGTGACTTACATATCCGACCCTTGGGTCCCAAGACTGCTGGTGCGGGGGCTTCACGTCGCACGACGTGCCGTCCGGAGACCGACCCGCTGTTGGCTGTGGAGAAATATAACAGTTAGATATACTAGTAAAATGGTGCAACAGTGAGAAGTTTGTAGACTGATTAAAAAGTTGTCGAATGGTCACTAAAGAATAAGGGCCTGTATCACCACTTCCTGATAAGTGCCGGATAGGCTATCCACCACTTAACTTAGCAGATAAAGTATGAAGAATCTGTCAAAAATGTTGTGGATAGCCTATCCCGCACTTTATCAGGAAGTGGTGAAACAGGCCCTAAGTTTCTTAGATAGAGGAAATCTAACATATATTTTGTGAGTATTTCAATTCTTCTATAGGCAGAACTTAAATCTACAATCACGCTTAATCTATCTGTATTAAGATTTTCATGTGTGGTGTGTAGATGTCACGTGATCTCTAAAAACTATACAATATGATTTCATTACTAAATCGTAAACTATTACTTTAAGCAAAGCTGTCTCAGTAGATATTACGAGTATAATTTATACAGATTGGAACATTTTTTTCAATAATAATAAAATTATTTATTCACGTTTTGAGCTGAATAAATAATTTTATTATTATTAAAAAAACAGGCATTTAAATCATAATTTAATCTAGAATAAATCTATATAGAAATATTTAAAAATTATTAACATAAGGACTTTAATCCTATAAAAGTTCTCTTACATATCCAACCTTTACGTCCCAGTTGGGTTGCGGGGGCTGCTTGACGTCCCAGGCGCCTGTCGGTGACAGTCCTGGTGACAGCTCGGAGACGGGAGTGGAACTGGGCGTGGGGGAATGCTGGGGACCCGCGAACCCGGATGGCGAGTGCTGGGAACCGGAGGAGCTGCCGCCTCCACCTGGGTGACAGAAGATGTATGTTTAACACATTTTTTTCAGAAATTCAAAATAAGTGCAGTGTCGAGCAAGTTGATTATAGGAATGCTCTCGATCATTCGGCTTTCAAACAAAAAAAAGTAGATCAAAATCGGTTCATCTGTTTGGATGGTAATGCCATAGTAATTAACTGTTTTAACAGTAAGTGTTTGCTCACCATGCAGCATCTGGTTGTTGTTGGGCGGGCTGCCGGGCGGCATGCCGAGGCTGGGCGGCGGCGCCCCCACCTGCGCCGCCTTCATCATCTTCTTGTATTTACTCCGCCGGTTTTGGAACCAGATTTTCACCTGTTGAAAGAAAATAAAAGTTAGTCTTCAAAAAAAAATCCGTAGTTGCCCAGAAGAAATTACCTAGCAATTAGTAATAAGGCCGCCATTGTGTTATACTTGTGTTATATAAATGTTTTAAATTTTCAAATTGTTAAATATTATGAGCGTACATTAAAGAATAATCATCTTTATTTATCTTAGAAACTTGTTTGCCTACTTCAGTTATGGATAACGCTTCTAAGACACTCTTGTACTGGCTCTTAAAGACGGTTTCTCTCACGTTACATCATTCCAGGGGATCGGTACAATTTTCCGAGATTAAATATAGCCAAGGAGATAATACAGAGGCTAAACTACTACCAATCTATACTTTCATACTAAGAGTGAATTGCACCAACCTTTTTTTTTTTTTGATGCGCAGGGGAAACCCTCATGGGTCCCCCGGGTTGGGTATGTGCCTCAGCACCCCGGGGGTATGTGAGACTCCTACTCACTAAAACCACCTGCGGTTTGCCTTCAGCCGTATAAAGGGGGGATGTCCCGGATCTATCTAACACGGGACTCCCTCCACGACCGGCCGGTCTACCTCAATAGGGACCGGACTTCCACCAAAGTTAGGGAACGCTTAGGCAAACTAAAGCATTCCCCTCGGCGCCGGGACTAGCTAAGCCGAGCAGGTTCCCATCCTGACCCGGAGCCCCGTGGGACGGGAGTGCGGAGGCGTCGCTATGCGAACCTCCAATAACTTCTATTGGAGGTTCGCATAGCGACGCCTCCGCACTCCCGTCCTACGCCGGCGGAGCGGAATGGAGGAAGGATCATCCTCTCTGTTCCGCTCCGCGGCCTCTTTTTGCGAAAGGACGATTTCGTAAAAAGAGACTGCCGCCTGCCAGGCCTCATCGCTCTCGAGCATGCAGCGAACCATGCTGGAGAGCGAGAGGTCCCGCCCAAGCACCGCCATGAGATCATGGCGCTGCACGGCCCATCGATCGCACACCTCGAGGGTGTGCTGGGCCGTGTCCTCCGCAGCGCCACAATCATGGCAGGCTGGCGTAGGCTCCCTCCTGGGAATTGCACCAACCTACTTTAACTATAACTATAACTTTAACCATAACAAAAAGTCAAATGAACTGTCAAATCCCTAGTAAAAGTCCATTATGGACGCCATGTTTGACGATAACCTTAACTTTAACTTTAACTACGCCTCTGGTGCAATCCACCCTAAGAGTGAGTTGCATCAACTTACTTTAACTATAACTTTAACTATAACAAAATGTGAAATGAACTGTCAAATCCCTAGCAAAAGTCGCCATATTTGACGACAACCTTAACCTTAACTTTAACTGCGCTTCTTTTGCAATTCACCCTTAGAGTGGGTTGCACCGGCTTACTTTAACTTTAACCATAACAAAATGTGAAATGAACTGTCAAATCCCTAGCAAAAGTCGCCACATTTGACGATAACCTTAACCTTAACTACGCCTCTGGTGCAACCCACCCTTATATTGCTTATATTATAAATGCGAAAGTGTGTCTGTAGTTGTCTATATTATGTCTGTCTGTTACCTCTTCACTCCCAAACCGCTGAAGCAATTTTGCTAAAATTTGATATGGAGATACTTTGAGTCCCGGGAAAGGATATAGGATACATTTTATCCCGTAAAATGTATCTAATATGTACGGTTCCCGCCCGATAAAGAATTTTTGCCGCAACGGAGTTGCGGGCGTCATCTAGTATAAGTAATACGCCAGAAAATCAGCAAAAATCCATGCATCAATGGATGAATGGGGATACTCTTATAATGTACATGTACATAATATACAGTTAAATAAGTAGGAAATATAATAAACGAAGAAAGAAAATACACGAAGGGATGAAAAATCTATACAATATGAAAAGTAGCGTTTAAAAGGCTATAAAAAGCGAAAGTGAAACATAATATAATTAATGATAATGACGTGTTAAGTTTGTATATTATTATGATGTTACTATGGCGTAGGCTTTCACATTATCAGTTGTATACTATCTACGTATATATACGGGGTGGCGCGAGGGCGGCGCCCGAGGGCTGCCGTTACTGCACCGTTAGGTATCTGTAGGGATGTCCCATTATCGACAGTTCCCATATCGATAAAACTCGATTGACAGTTATTGGATTCCACGTCAAAGAATGGTAATTACTCTTAATTCTTCATGAATTTATTCCGTTTGTATTATGTATGTATGACAAATAAATATTTATGAATTTCACTTACGAGCGCTCGAGCTCATCAGGGGTTGTAAATTGATCGGGATATCTTACTTAGGAAGCTCAGGAAAATTATTCTATGTAAATTATACTAGTGAACCGTACGTAAACTTGAAATATGAGTGTAAAATAATAAACTACCCGACAAAAAAAATTTATGATGTCTATGTAAAAAACAAATAAGTAATTTTGTCTAAAATTAAAAGATAAAAACCGGCATAATAAACTGGCAAAAAAAAAATACATATATTATCATTCAAAGCTAAAACTATAAAATATAGTAATTTAAAATAATAGAGAATAATAAGCGTATTATAAATCAATTTTCACATTCCACGTTGATTGATTAAAACGATCAATGATCATATTAACGAGTTTAACAGATAACCTCCATTTCGTTTAACAACCTTTCGCGATAATTCGGTCACTGTCAAGATGGCCATAAATTATCGTTTATGTTGCCTAATAAAGAAAATTACCAATAATATAATCATTACCGGTCAATTGATACGTTTATAGAGACATAAAATCGTATTTAACCTGTCGCGTGTGTTGATAACTGAGATATATGACATAATCGCTGTTTGTTGACTTCTGTGTTGAGATTTTTTTTTATCTTGATTTTTGTTTATTTAACTAGATATAATGTTTCTTCTTTAAATATACAGAGCTATTAAAATCAAATGCAGAAAACAGAATGTATATTTTAAGTTAAAATAAAAATAAATACTGTGAAAAATATTTTATATCAATGAGAAAATAAAAACGTGTTTTACATATTTCGATCCAATTTTCGCAACTTACAACACAATTTTCCTGACTTGGTAAGACTTTAATATTTATAGTTTACAATTATTTTATTAAAACAAGAGCTCGAACAAATTTATGTGACAAGAATTTCCTTTAACATGTACATTACAAATATAATTTATTGCTTTATTCTTTTATATGCATGGTGAATTTATGCAATACGTACTTACTAAAAATAGTGAAAAATTTTTGTAACAACTTTATCGTCACGTTCATAACAAAGACGCCATAATATAAAAAAGTGCGTACTACTTATATGGGTCCTAACTTCAACTAACTTCAATAAGATCGATTACCAATACCACCGAAGACAATTTCGAGGTATTTCTAATTTTAGGTACATATTTTTAATTTCTAAAGGTCGATTAAAGATTGTTTTGCTATCTCCTATGTTCTTTATATCTATCTTCTATCTAAATGTATAAAACTCAAAGGTGACTGACTGACATGGTGGTCTATTAACGCACAGCCCAAACCACTGGACGGATCAGGCTGAAATTTGGCATGCAGGTAGATAATATGACTAAGGCATCCGCGAAGAAAGGATTTTGATCAATTCCACCCCCAAAGGTTAAAATAGGGGATGAAAATTTGTATATAATAATACTTCTTAACGCGAGCGAAGCCGCGGGCAATAGCTCGTTTATTATATATGCATGATATTTCAACAAATAATTAACATTAACAGACGTAAAAGTTTAATTAAAACGTCGATATTTTTTATCGACAATCCGACATCCCCATGCCCCACCTATCCCACCCCACATCTATTAGCCGGGTTAGAACTGACTTTTAAACCTCTCTACCTAACTTATTCTATTGGTATTTGGATCAATTGACTCCTTTTAACGGTTAAATCCATTATGATATTGTATTTAACCTTTTATAACTTTTATGTATTTTTTATGATGTAACTTGTGCCTTTTTTTACCTGCGTAAAAAAATCATAACCTCAAAATGAATTGTTCTAAATTCAAAAAGCAAGATGGCTGACGCAGCATATGGCTATTGGCCAACCGCACAGTTATTGTCATTGTTATGTATGAATTGTGGTTTGTGTCACACATGGGGCAGTAAAAATTGAGAGGCGGACAAAATTGCCTTTTCACACGCCTCAGTATCCGGGGGCGGATGTTTGGTCAGGCAAGAAATTGGATTGTATTTTATTAACAAAATAAATCTAGAATATTAATTTCTACTAACCCGAAGGTATCGTCAATCAGTTAATTTTCAGCGTTCAACAACAATAAAAATATATATTTTTTCAGACAAAGAAGTCAATATTATGAATAGTTGTTACAATTACATTACATAATAACAAAATATGTATAATCAATTAAAATGCAGCTCATGATGACATGAAGCTCAGTGAGTCTGCGAAGGAGTGCAGAGTCAATACTTTCCGCTATCATCTTCAGGACCCTAGAGAGCCGCTCTCGAACACTATGCACCACTGACGCTACCTTTTTTACGTATAATCAGAAATAATCGACATCCCTCATAAAGAAGTGATAAATGTTGTAAAAAACATTACATTGCTAAAAACAATTTTCACTTTAGCAATATGTTTCGGATTTCCCACCGTTTCGTCAGTGGACGGCGGTATGCAAGCATACCTATACGGACGGCATTCATACGGGCGGCGAGTACAAAGAAATATCGGGCATAGACCGCATAGCACCGAGAACTTGGTGCCTCGCGAATACAACTATTCCCCCACTCGCTGGACTGTGTTATGCGAGAGGTGACGTGTGAATAACTATTTATGGCCTTTTATTAAATTAATGTGTTCTTTTTCTTTGTCTTATTAATTGCACGTTTACCCCCTTACTAATAGAAGAGTACACAGCGATTTTTAACTATTTTAAAGGTTCTCTGTCTTTGTCTCTCGTGTGACGTTGCCAATAAGACAGATTTTGTAAAGTTATTTTCTGTGTGAATATTTATATTAGTAAGGTTGGAGTATCGAATCGTAGAAAAAAGTTACCGTCGCATCTCGTTTAGTTATTACTTTTTATTAACCAGATGTGTTAATTTTCAAGTTATATTTGAATTGAATTCATTGCTTATATTTGAAAACTTTTTATTTCACGTTACGCCTATACATATAAACTATGTTACCAGAATATTAGCAGCCTTATAATAAAACTAATCGTATTTCATTGTGATGAAAATTAACATAGTGCTGTAAATTTTTTATTGCTTGTTAGGTAACGAGTCACAGACCATAATACATAAAATATGATCCTTGGATGTGATAAGTTGTATGAAAATGAAAATTAATTGTATGTGAACTTTACGAACTTGAATGTGAACTTTACGAACTATGAATACAAGAATAATAATTTGAAATATGAATGTATGAATAATGGAAATAAAGATATCATTTAGCGTTTGTGTATTATATTAAAGATTAAAAAAATTGAAAACAGATTCAAGTAGGGCGTAGAATTTATTGCGACACTGCGGTCTGCGTCATACTTCAAGCGGTGAATAAGAAAATAAAGAACACTTGAAATTGGAACTACAAAATATATATTTTATTACCTAACAAAGGCTAACAATATGTAATAAATAACGTCTGGTGGCGTTAGATGTTATCATTATCACATTAACTTGATTCTTTCAGTTCACGCAATCCATCCATCTACTCTGTCACACAATTAGTGTATTCGATAACAGAAGATTTGAAGATTTCTGTCGGCCGAGTGACGCGACGCATCAATCACAGTTTTAACGACTTAATTTGTGAATGGCTCACACAGCATATAAATAATTAAAGAGTTATTAATATTAATGCATTGCCCGATCGCGCATGACGCGGTTCCTTGCTTTTTTCACAAAAAAACAGTAGCTACAAAACTGCATACCGACGCCGGACATCGAGCGACGTGGAGACGTTGTGCGTTTATTAAATCTTTTTATATACTTTTATTATCTTTTTAATTACCCTGTTATTGAATATTGCAATTTTATAACCCCTCATTTCCTAACTGCAAAGCAAAAAGAAAATGAGTAGGAAATACTATATGGTATAAAAGGTTTTTTTAAAGATAGAGTAACAAAGGTGAATTAAATATTTTTGGGGATTCCAAATAAAAAGCTGAAAAAGCCAACACTTGAAGTTTCAATTCATTAATGATTAAAGTAATAAAAAATATGCCTAACGCCGAGTGAGTAAGTTTACCGGAGGCACAGAATATATAATATTAGTAGTACCAACGGAGGCCTAATCCCCTATCCTTTTCCCTTCCCTACCCTCCCTTATTTCCTTCCCTACACTCCCCTATTCCCTCCCCTACCCTCCCCTGCCCTATTACCTCGTAAAAGGCCGGCAACGCACCTGCAGCTCTTCTGATGCTGCGAGTGTCCATGGGCGACGGAAGTTGCTTTCCATCAGGTAACGCGTTTGCTTGTTTGCCCACTTTTTTCATAAAAAAATGCCTTTAATACCTCGTCTTAACGTTATACATTAGTGATGTCAAAATTACAGATATCGATTAAATGGTAATCGCATCTCCACGGATTTCGCTATCTGTTTGGCACAAATACGTCAAGTGGTCATCGCGTCGCGGTCACTACGTTCGCCGCTACCACATGAATTTGTCTTTCGATTACAAAAATAAAAACTAGAGATAAATGATGCTGTTCGAGTTTATATATTTTTACGTCTAAACGCTTTTAAGTTGAGGCGATAATGTCGAGAAATATGGGCTTAAATTAAATTCTTGAAATATATACTCATCATCGGGATTAGTAGCAAGTTACCTACCAAAATAAATGTTGATGTAAAAGATTTTAAGATATTGCGTGCACTATACGATTTTAAAGAGAAATACAATGCTGTTTATAAATTTATGTATCATGCGCTCAATAGGCAATTCATCTTCCACTCACTCATACACTCAAAAAACACGGTGGTCAGCATTTGCCATTATCATTTAAAAACATTTATTCTCCGAGCACCATAAAAACCTATTCCTTCACAATAAAAACCTTGAACACTCTGTCGAGGCTGGCCTTATTTTGAGACAATGAGCGCTGCTGATTCATTGACAAAATTTTCGACACCATTAATATAAATAATGTATCAGCCATTGTAATTGGCGTAAAATAAATTTGTTATAAATTAGTGTCGTCCCGCGTACGGATGCGCGCATGAGACCGCCATTGATTGCTAATCACGTTTATGGAGTATCGATGTCGACAAACGTTTTTTATCGAATTACGACCGTCACTAATGGCTTACGCAATGAGAATTTATAGCCGCACTCGGTAAGTAGGTACCTTCGCACAATATTAATAAAAAGTTAAAAACTCTCATTAAGTACGTAAAAATTCGCACAAAATTCAGGGCGGGAAAGGGTCGCTTTGATTCTTCATTACAAATTACTCGAGATATACCTGTTTGATATAAATGTCAACCTTTCACTCGCTTGCTTTAATTTATTGAGCCTTTGACATTTTTTTAAATTACTTCTTGGCGGTAATATAAGTAGATAAATAAATAAGCACTGAATGTTGTAAGTTGTAACTTACAACATTAAAAACATTAAAAATAGTTTGTTATTAGTAGATTTTATTGAAATCGAAAAGAAAGGCCGTTTAAATCATGTAACTCCTTTTGTCACACCGTTCAGTGCAAACTTTTTGCTGTATCTACCAAAGCGGACACCGCATTTCAATCAAAACTCGCAAGTTCAAAAGTGAACCGGCGGAATTCGGGTTTTTTAGAATGTACAGTAGCGATAAAAAGTGTGTGTTTTTGTATGTAGGTGAAAGCCCGCTCAGCTCTCGCGAAATGTCTTTATCTTTGCCGACAGTACATGCGGGCATGTCGTTTTAATCGCAAACAGGATTTATCGATATACATGTTGCACATCACTAATTTTTATAATGAGAATAAAAATTTGACAGAACATGGCACGGTACAAAAAGATACAGTGTTAATAAAATAAACCTTTAGCATTTTGATCGTCTTCATATTATGTAGGATCTGTTTGTCTTGAAATTGGTGTCATTCTTATCATATGATAATTAATATTAATTTAATTAATTAATATTAATTTGCTAGCTCTCTGAAGATAGTATTATGATAATAATATTATTATGATAATAATTGTTGTGCCTTATACTTAAAAATTGTCAATTTGTTGCTCTTCTATATTATTTATCTGGGTATAAACTTTTTTTTCTACATGCCAATAACTGCAGGTCCTATATTGTGTCGTTAAGTGTCAGTTATGAATTTGGCACGCACCGGTAGAAGAACGATTAAAGTAACTGTTACAACCAAAGTTAAAACAAACAAACACCGCCTACGTCTAAATATGTAGTAGCTTACACCAAACTAATAGTATAAGCAATAGTGATATGAAATTTTTGGATTTAATACTTTGTAACGTTTCTAATGCCATTGTATCTAGACCCTTAGACGATCTGTGTAAAATTTATCAAAACCATCCAAATCTATTATTAAGTGTTAGTTATAATAATCAGATTAGTTCATATCTCCGTCCAAAGACGAATGTAAAGCTTAATTACCGTAAAGCTGACTATAGCTTAATATCACGTGATCTTAATAATGTTAACTGGTATGATAGGCTATCAAAATGTAACCGTGTTGACGATACTGTTACTGAATTGTATAAAGTAATAGAAGAAGTCATCGAAGATCATATTCCCAAGCATAAGGTTAAAAGTAATAGGACACCCGTTTGGTCTAGCAGTAATCTGTGCAAGCTTTTAGCTGAGAAAGATAAACTTCGTAAGAGATTTCTTAAATATGGTAACCCTCGCGACAAAATTGAATTCGATCTACTCCGCTCTAGATGTCATAAATTATATAATAAATGCTATTCGGAATACATAAATAAAATTGAATCCCAGATACCGAGTAATCCAAAGGCTTTTTGGAGCTTTATAAAAAATAAACGTGGTGGTCATTCGACAATACCTGCAGAAATGCATTTAAATACTGTAGTAGCTAAGTCTGGCGACAATATTGTAGAATTATTTGCTCAACATTTTTGCTCGGTATTCAATAAAGATGTATCACCTAACACATCAATGGATACATCTGGCACTATCTCATATAAAACTATGTCAACCATTAAATTAACAGAAAGTGAAGTTTTGGCCACCATTAAAAAACTCGACCATCTAAAAGGAGCGGGACCCGACTCAATCCCTCCACTATTTGTCAAACGCTGCGGAAAAGCCTTAGCTCAACCTCTCACCATGATCTTTAATCGCTCACTAGAAGAAGGTACATTTCCCCAAGAATGGAAAAGGGCCCGAATCGTACCTGTTTACAAGAAGGGGAGTCAATCGGATGTATGCAACTACAGGCCTATTTCCATACTTTCTTGTTTTTCA
This sequence comes from Plebejus argus, assembly GCA_905404155.3. Classification (NCBI taxonomy): domain Eukaryota; kingdom Metazoa; phylum Arthropoda; class Insecta; order Lepidoptera; family Lycaenidae; genus Plebejus; species Plebejus argus. Next base: position 16,791,979 of record FR989929.1, on the reverse strand, counting down.
AAATTATTTGAAGCTGCAATACTTCCGACGATCACTTCTTTCACTGAGCCTAATTTAACAGATCATCAACATGGTTTTCGAAACGGACGTTCTACTGTAACTAATCTTGTGCCATTTGTTTCCGATTTATGTGAGCACGTAGATAATGGTGATGAAATTGATGCGATATATACTGATTTTAGCAGCGCGTTTGACAAGGTGAATCATCGTCAACTAATACAAAAACTCAGAAATTTTGGCTTCACGGGTTCACTCTTGGAGTGGTTTAAATCATATCTCCCGAATCGACCGCAAAATGTAGTTGTGAATGGTTTTGTGTCGCATACTTATTGCGCAGAGTCAGGCGTTCCACAAGGTTCCCATTTGGGTCCAAAGCTATTTTTACTATTTATTAATGATATTACATCCCGAATAAAATACTGTCTGAAATCTTTATATGCAGATGACCTGAAAATATATAAAATAATAAAAAATAGTAGTGACGTTGCTCTAGTCCAAAAAGATCTAAACGAAATAAAATCTTGGTGTGACTCTAATAATATGATGCTCAACGTTAATAAATGTTTCCATATAAAATTTTCACGAAAAATAAAACCACTAGTTTCTGAGTATAAAATTGATGGCTCTACCGTAAAAGAGGTTGATGAAATTAAAGATCTCGGTGTAATCTTAGATAACAAATTAAAATTCATCAAACATTATGATAATATTGTAGCAAAATCCGCTCGTATGCTAGGATTTGTTAAAAGAAACTCTAAAAATTTTAAGCAACCCAAAACTAAAATCATGTTATATAACACTCTCGTCCGTAGCCACCTTGAGTATGGTAGCATAGTCTGGAGTCCATATTACGTAGTGCATTCTCAAAGGATCGAAAACATACAGCGGGCTTTTACCAGATACCTAGCCTACGGCAGTAGCGGATTTTCACATAGGCAACCATACGAGCAACGTTTGAATAAATTCGATATGGTCACCTTACGGAATAGAAGAATATTACTGGACTTGTGCTTTCTGTATAAAATTATCCACGGTAAGGTCATATGTAACAGCCTACATGATCGTATAACCTTAAACGTACCATACAAATATCCTAGAAATAAAATAACTAAGACATTTTATATTCCTCCCTGCAAAACTAATCTTGGGTTACAATCTCCGATGACTAAAATATTTGCTCAATATAATAAAATAAATAGTATTATTGATCTCGATGTGTACCATGATAAATATTTTAAGTTTACGAAAAAACTAAGAGATTCATTTGTTTAAGTTTATATATTATTTTATTTAAATTTTTGCGAATAATAATTACATATTGTTATTAATGCTATGTACACCGTAGTTGTCGTATGCATTAGATATAATACAAATTGTTATTTTAGTTATAAGTAAGAAATGTATGCGATGTGGTTGTACTTTATTAATAAATAAATAAATAAATAAATAGCCATTTTGACAACAATTAGGTATAATATGAGTAATTTGTGTTCGGATATGGTGTAATTGTTTCTAAAAACAGCCGTTGTAAAGTGCAAGGTAAGAAAATTTGGCCACTGATTTTTGTAACGATACCTCGGGACTCCCAAGACTTGCTTTCGCCTTTTGAATTAAGGCAGGGTGTATCAAATCGATAAAATGCATCTAATAGTATGTATTTTTAGTTTTTTTTATATACCCGAATGTATTTTTCCCTGATGCTATAATTGACAAAAGAAAATAACACGAGTAAAAGAAAGATACTTAGAGAAGATCATCATAATATTAATATTTTTAATGTGCTGACTTTTAACAGCTTCTACTCTGGATTCGGGAGAAGCAAATATAGCATGAGGAAGAAACGCTTGGCAATGCTTGTAAGAGCTAATCTAATTTGATTATAAAAATAAACGCTATATATTTTTTACAACGGAAAGGAAAAATAAGCTATGCATACATAATTTATGAATAATCTCAACCTTATGTTGAGGAATTTATAGAAAAACCAGTGCAGAATGCAGCATCTAGTATGAAAAAATAGTATAAACTCCATATGCAATATATCTTATTCCTGTCCTTATATGGCAAGGACTCTCAGGTTGCTATGGTAATATGATTTTAAGGCAGGTGCACATTACTTGTAAAGTTGGTTGTCACGTATAATATAAACTACTAAATAAAATTAATGAATACTACCGTCTATATTACAATTTTTTCATCCCTCAACCTGTGCACTTTTGACCACCAAAGTATACCAACACTTTACGGAAAAATTATCACGCCTATTGATTTGTTCTTTAACATAGTATTTTTTTTATTTATATTATGTAGATAATAATATTATAATATTATGTTATCATCGGTCAGTCTAAATATAAAAAACTGCCTTAAAGATTATTACCACGCAGAAAAACGACGCGAGCCCTCACAAAGCTCGGCTTTTAGCTAGTTATATTTTCGGGAATGCAATGCACAACATTTCGGTTACAATGTGTTTCTTCAAAATGATTGTACCTACGTAATGAGGTGTTGTGCAATTAATTTTTACGCATTTAAGGGCTTAAAGGGTTGAAATGTGTTAATTAATTTCGAACATTATTAACAATGTTTAATGTATGAGTATGACGGGAAAGTCGAGGCGATCAAAGCCAATATATCTTGTGTGTCACATCTGACAGTTAACTACGGACGATATAATTAATGAATTTATTATGTATGTCATAAAATGAAGAAGAATTTTGTTCTGGGTATGCTTCGAAGGTGAGTTAAATACATAATACACTATACATGTTACCTATGTTACATATGTATTTAACTCACCTTCGTAGCTCTATCTTAAATCTGGCTTATAGTTCGTGAAGTTTCAACTACGAATAATACATGCTGACACAGTATTTCAATTTCATTTCAAACTGTATTTGCATCTATAAAGAAGATAATATAGAGCAAAATAACAAAAGTTTCCGAAAAACTATGATTTGTACAAATAGTCAATTTTTTCTAAGTAAGTATATAATATAAGCGACCCTCTCTAGCCCCAATCGGTAAGATTACTACTTAATGTATACCCAGCTCTACCTGTATGAATATGTATGTCGCTAAATCGAATTTAACAGTTCAGTAAGTATAGAACATCTTAATTTTTTCCAACCCATCGCTACATTACCTACAGAAACGGACACAAATGAATTATTCAACACCTAGCAACATTCATGGCTTTTACTTGACTGCAATAAAGAGCAACTCTTTAAAATATACAACTACCTACTAGAAAAGTTGTGTACTTTGTAACAACTACAAAGTACAGTTGTAGTACAAATTGTATTAAGAACATAAATTCCTCGAATAAAAATCAGGGACATGAGCATTATTTAATAAAAAAAAAGTACCAACAGTTGTAGAATTGTCAGTTTTATAATAGATAATGTTAGTTCATTCTGAGCTGGCTGAAGATCTACATCCTTTAGTGTTTTAAAAAATCCTGCCTCAGCATATTATGACATGTTAAAATTACCTAAGTAAGGGGCACTTGCGTAGATATGGGTTAAAGTTAACTCTAAGTTAAATATCATGTCATCTCTATCACTCTTTAAAGTGAGTGACATAATATATTACATGATGTTTAACTTAGAGTTAACTTTAACCCAGATCTACGCAAGTGCCCCTTAAAGTCTTAAATTATATCCATTTTATTCGGTGTTAATTCTTTAACTGAGTTTTTCATGTTGCTCACAATTTCGTTATTCGAAAATATAAATAATAATATGTCGTACTGTATTCCATAATAAGAGCTGTCTTATGTTTCTCGAGATTCAAAATAAGAGAGACTTTTAGCGGCTTGAGCATGAAGAGATGACAGACAGACACACTTTTGCATTTATTAGTATAGATTTTCGAATGAATATGGTGTTAACTTCATTTCATCAAAGCAAACGCGTGCCGATAAATATACTTTAACAAAATATATGATTAAAGGGTTCTTAATGCTAGGGTTGTCGCTAATAGAATACCCCGCTAATTGTAATTGGCATGTTGACTGCAATTTTTGGCGGCCCTGAGGGCGTCACTAGGCGATGGGGGGCAATCTGGTCCCCCAAGGGTCACTAATTGGGCTATAAAATGATGGAATTATGGGCGATTATTTTAATTTAATTCTCTTGAACTTGACTCGATGTTTCATGTTCGAGTTGGTACAATTACAGATTCTTCTTTAAACTTGTTCATGAATATAAAATAATTATTATGATAAAACTTGATTTTCTGATTTTCTGGAAACTTTGAATACTATGAAAACCAAATATTACGTTTCAAGTTTAAACGCTCTTTACGGATGGTGGTGCATTTACCAACCTCCTTTTTATAAAGAGTATCTTCGGTACAATACTGTACCAACGAAAGAACTAAAAAAGTCAAGTCTGTTTAAAAAAAATGTTATAGAAAAACGTGAACGGTTTTCAAAAAACGGATATTTTATACAAAAAATTGTATATCCCTACTGAAATTATGAATTTAGTATACATATTTGATACAACAGATTAACGATAGAAACATTGTTTCTTTTATTACCCCACACAAACTTACGATCATCAGTACCTACGTCTATTTGTCAAAAATAAATCCATACTAATATTGTATTATGTAAATGCGAAAGTGTGTCTGTCTATTACCTCTTCACGCCGAAACCGCTGAAGCGATTTTGCTGAAATTCGGTATGGAGATACTTTTAGTTCCAGCAGGCTTAGCATGCAGGTCACCACAGAAGCGGTTTCTTTCTACGGAAGAACAGACAAAATGACAGTTAGACAAAGGAAATCCGCCATTTTGTCACTAAAATCTGTCAGTATGTCCACTATTTGCCGTTTCTATTGTTGTTATGCTAAGCCTGCAGGAAAGGACATATTATAATAGTTGTATCTCGGAAATAATTTACGGTCCCCGCACGCGGATTGTGGTGCAACGGAGTTCCGGGTGTCATCTAGTTAAATCTAAAGTCCAAACCTAATATTTTCCTATCGCATAATAATTTAGACGGTAATAAATTGAGAACACAAGAGTCGACTTACACGAGGGCTGCACTTCGTTATTTCGACACCCGAGCCCCGCACTAAATAGTCGATATAACTATCTTTATTAAGTTATCCGATAACAAATAACTTCCTAATATTATGGATTTTGTTTTGTAATATACACGTCAAACGTTTTTGTTTACGCTAGTGCAGGAAAAAGTAGATCGACATCGATATAACATGATAAGTAACTACTTAGTACTTTCTAAACATAATAGTTTTTGGAAGATGTTTAATTTATGTGAATAAATAAATAAGAATTTTCCACATTAGATTTAAAAAGCTTGACTCACTGCCATTTCTTTAAACAATGAATTTTATCTTTACAAAAAAACATGACATTCGAAAAAATAAAGATGGCGTGAGAAACGTCACTTTTGTATCGGTTTTACATAACTAAAGCCGCGGTTCTCGGTATTGAAATTTGAACTCTGCATTAGTGGACGAAGGTGTATAATCCTCTATTTATATTTCAGGCTACTTATATTTTTTTACAGCATTGTTTCTGTGTTGCACGCAACACCGCAATTGTGGTTTTTCTCATAAGACGGAAGCGAGTTCCATAATTATTTTCGAATTAGTCACAATTCTAAGATTTCGGGGTTGTCTGTTTGGGGGGCCGTGAGAAAAAATCGCCGTACCAGAAAATTGTCAAAGGTTCTATTCGTGGCTGTACGCAAGCTATTTGGTAATTATAGGGTAAGCGATAAGTCGTAAGATAGATAAGAGACAAGAACTTACATTATAAAAAGGTTTTGAGGCATACACATCATTATTATTATATTGCATTCATATTTGAATGTTGTAACACCATAAAAAAGTTTCGATAGTATATTTCAAATTTCGAATGCAACATTTTTTTATCACGAGTACAAAATAAAACGCGATAGTGTTGTGTTTGTATCCAGGTCATCACGTCAGCCTGTCAGCCAACTGTGAGCAGGTGGCCGCGGCTCGAAACTTCGGTGTTGCCATTTTATACACTTTTAAAATGACCTACATTTTTAATTTTTATAGGAAGTGTTACGTTTCATTTCTGTTTTAAAAACAATTGATTATTTTCTTGTTACACGTATGTAGTTTTTTGTCCTGGCGAGGATATTTACTGTGAATTTCGACTTTTACACTAATCTTTTATCTTTTAAAGTAACTAGCTAATGAGCACTATCTAGAGGGTTGCCAAATTTTTAAGAAAATATCCTCCAAATTAACAACCCCTCTTTTCGAAATCGAATGCTTAGGAAAGTAAATCAGCATAGAACAATGTTACTGTTTTACCTAGATCTAGTACATAACGTGAGAAAATCTAGGCAGACCTTGAGCTGTCAGATCAGCTCGTGCAGTCCTTTGCTGCGAGCCGCGAAGCAAGACCTTCTCGCACCGTCAGTAAAATCGTGACGGTTGACAAATGATTTAATGTGAGTAATCATTTTGTGAGCCATTTATTATTATCGATGATGGCCTGGTACATTGAGGTTATTCTGATGGAAATAAGGAGATTTTAGTGGCATTAACCCTAGAGTACTAATATAAAATTTCCACCGCTTAATACTAATGATCGCCTGTGAGGCTACTTTTGTAATAAAACTTGTTAATTGTATTATTTATTTACTACATTAATTTTACAAATATAGTATAAATTAAAAGCTGGTCAACCCCTTAAAATTGGACTTGAAACTTAAGCTTACCATTAGTTTTTCTTGTAACAGTCTTTTACAAGTCTTGTGGAATAAAAAATACTCTTAAATTTTTACTTTGTTGGCATCAATGTGACTATTAAATATACATATTTTATAAAACACATTACTTATTAAACTTTAAGTAGCATACTTTTATCTACACAATAATTTGAAGTTAGCCCTTAAATTCTTACTATTTGGAGATCAATCGATTGATCTAAACTAGTAAACTTGACGAATTACTTGTGGTTTGATGTGGTACTGAAATATTCGAGGGTTTAAAGTCACCAACTGCTTTATTTTGTAGGTCTTCTTTCAGCCAGAATGGAACAGAAGAAGGATCTGCCGCGTTATAGCCGTAGTCATACAGGTTGACTCCAGTTGGTCCTTATTCTGTTTCGCTGTCCGAATTCCCACTAATTAGTAAATATCTATGATTTGGTGTTCATTAAGAATTATATAAAAATAAAATAAGCTGTAAAAATTCGCAAAATAAAACATGTTACAAACGAAAAAAAATAACGGTTAATACTAATGATCGCCTCCCAGGCGATCGAGTATGTAGGTTATAATATTTTGAAAATGGGGAGTCTGGGTCGGACCCTGTTTGGTGTCAGGTCTGCAGCAAGACGTACGTGGAGTTGGTGCGAAAGCACAATATTTGACTCGCGAACGTGTTTTTGAAATAATTGAAAAAACTGACCGCTCGCGGCCTGTCAGGCGATGATTAGTACGCTAGGGTTAAGACAAAATGTTACGTACAGAATCGGTATATAATAAGAAATCTCCATTTTAAATTACGAATTTTTGGGTGACTCAGACAATGTGAATCTTCTACCACACTGGGAACATAAAATATTATGTATAACTTCATGAAGCCCCAAGCGGTGGCATGCGACCGCGATAACAATAGATAAGTTGTTTCTCTCACGATCGACGGGAGCCTAAGTATTTAATACCTATTAGTATTTATAATAAAATATAATATTATTATTTTTATTTAAAATACACGCTATACAGAATTGTACAATAAGCATAAAGTGCTACAATAATTTTTATGTTATTCGCTACATTGTTTGCATAAAACATAAATTTTTATCTAGCGCATTTATCAATGTAGCCGGCGGACATAATTTACATGAGTTTTTATTGTGACCTTCGTAAATCATGCTCGCGTTATGAATCTGCACAATCACGGGAGTTATATTGTACTAGGACTGCAGAAGCGGTAAAGACTAAAGTATGTAAGATTCAAGGTGTTTTGTACAACCAAATAATTATTATACTTGCCGCTTGCGACTATCGTAGTTTTCCGAGTATTTCACGTTTCTATGATTAATAAATGAGCAATACATGGCAATATTAAGTTTATTAAAGGAATTAAGTTTTGTGTGGAAGCTGGATACTAACCAGACTTATCTCCACAGTTTGTCCAAGCTTTCGCATTTCCACTGGTTGCCGTCCTAGGGCCTACTGATCATAAGACCTCCATGAATTTTAACAATCAACATTTAAAGAAGGAAAATTAGCCAGAATTTCTAGTGAAATTACTTTAGATGTTGGCCGCAAATAAAAAAAAATGCAATAAATAATGTTTGTCATCGTGGTGCTCACGTACCGCGGCCTCCGCCGAGATCTGTCATTACCGTGATAACAGCGACGTGCGAGAACCGACGTGCTAGGGATGGACTATAGCGATACTAAATATCGATATCGATAATTAAACTTTTTAAGAAATTGTATGATGATACAAAAAATGCTTTAAAAAAATAATCGCTGTTAGTAAACTATTTTAAGAAAAGTTTAAACACCTCAAAAATATTTTATATCACAATATACAAAAAGATTTTTATTATGTTTGGATAATTAAATGTAAATCTAAAAGTAAAATACGCTGCGTTCTCTTAAGCAGCAATAACAGCGAGATTAAAGGTATAAGGAGTATTTAATTAGCAGACAAATTATTTAATTGTTTTAGAACATAATTATTTCACTTAATTTTTATTAAATAAAGAAGTGCACACATTATAGTAATTATTAAATATAATTATATTCATAACTGTTTTATGTTTCTAAAGTTATAGTAATTTATTCATATACGAACATTATGATGGTCAGGATAAGAAGAAGCCAGCAGGTGGTATGCAATATATTATAATTATAGTATGTTATATTATTACATTTTTCATTACAATCCGTATTAATTGTTTTAAGGTTATTGAACCATGACGTAAGTCAAAAAAAATATTTTCGTGAACTGAATATTTTTACAAATTACTTATAAAATTTTAAAAATTCGTAAGTGAAACATCGATAAGTATGCTGACTCTACCACGACTATACTACACGTAAAGATATACAACGGTGTTTGTAAACATATAATTACCTGGTAGGTCGATGCATATCAGTTTTTTCACTGTGTGCGGAAAACGCGGTTGTGTGCATTCCCGTCTATGTGTGAGTACAAACTAGTTTCTCTGGATATGAGTGATCGTAACGCTTTAATTTCGCGACCACACAACGATTATTAATTAGTTTAATTTTAGAATCGATTCTAACGTAATATCATGTAATATTATGTATATCGATAGAGCACATCTCTTAATAAAAACAATAATTGTAATCCTAATATCATAGTAAAAGGAGAGCTAGTAAAAGGAGAGCCCCTCTTTATACTATGCTATTAATGTGGAATATAAGTTGCATTGTGAATGCAATAGGAAATTACAATAACAAGTTTTTTTGTAAGGTAATACTAATAAATTGTCGTCGGCCGTCGCCCTGGTATCGTGGCGCCTTTGATATACTTCTCTCTACGCTTTTGATGGGATAAAATGTTCAAGCTCAAAGAGTTCATACTTCACTTTATTATGACAATATTTTGCATTATTTTTCAGGAGGTACATTGATTCCGAACAATTCCTCAAAGCACTCCCTGTGATACAACTGATAGAGGATGCAGACTGCAGAGTGAAGCCAGATCACGGCATAATTCCAAGGGGTCCAGCCTATTTTAAACACTATGGCAGTCAAAAATTCGAGCGGCTGTTCGTTGGATACGTCATACAATCCAAAGGGAGTATTTGGTATTTTGGCGCCCCTGCCCAGAGATGAAGAAACTAATTTATAAACCTTATATTATTATTTTTCTATTGTCTTTTTGTAATTCTGTTTCTATTTCTTGGAAAGTAAAAGTGTTAGAAATAGGTCAGTAAAATTAATTTACTTTTGCCTGCTATTCAAAATGTCTCACAAGTCAGAGCTCACGAGTTAACGACGTGCAATTTATCGATATTCGGCACATCACTGACGTTTATGACATTCGCGATGATTTACGATGCAATAAAATAATTATACTGCAATGACATAAGGAACTATTGAACTAGGGAAAGCTTCGACAGGTACGTGCTCAAATAAAGAGGGGCTTGAGACAAATGAAGTGTTTTAAATATAAATTAGTATTTGTAGTCCATAGACCACACTAATATATTTATTATAAATTCCAAAGTGTGTCTGTCCGTCTGGCAACTCTTCACGTCCATTGCCCAAACAGCTAGTACGATTTTGCTGCAATTTATGGAGATACATACTTTGAGTCCCCGAAAAGGATGGGAGGATAAATACACAGTTCCCGCGTGATCAGCAGATTTTGATGCAGCGGAGTTGCGGGTGTTTTTATTAAATTAGCATCTATTTATCATTTTAAGCAAACTTTCATTCAAATTAGCTATTATAAACTTTACTTGTCATAATCCCTATGCACAATAGACATAACTACCAATAGCTATGTCCACATTGTGCCCTTTCATCTTCAATTTTCATAATCTTTTGACATTCGAAATGTCAAAAGATTATGAAAATTGAAGATGAAAGGGCACAATGTGGACATAGCTTATGATTGTCATCCCTCAATATGATATTTTAAGATTTTTCACGCAGCATCGCTCGCGTTTAATTCTTTTTCTGCGTTAGATTTCTCTTGTATTAGAAACATCCTGTTATAATATTTTTATAGCCTAGTTTAGTTTATAAGCTATACCTCACTCACTCATTTATTACTGAACTTTCATTTTAGTAATGAAACTACTTTATAGTTTTTGAAATTCTAATTTAACTTGTACTTTCAAAACTGAATTAGTTAAATATTATATTACTTATTAGGTTTCTTCATGAAACAGACATAATATTATATAGAAAATATGGAACTATAGTATACAAACTATAGACATCACGTAGCAAAAATAATCGACCAAGTGTGAGTCGGAATCGCGCACGAAGGGTTCCGTACCATTATAGAACAAAATTAGGCAATAAATTGTGTTTTTTGTATGGGAGCCCCCCTTATTTTTTTATTTTATTTTAATATTATTATTAAATATTAAAGTGCACATATAACTAAGGATTTTGTGAAAAATTTAAGTACCTACCTTTTGCCATTTTTGATATAGAGCAAAAAAGGCCAAAAAAATCACGTTTGTTTTATGGGAGCCCCCCTTAAATATTCATTTTATTTTATTTTCAGTATTTGTTGTTATAGTGGCAACAGATATACGTAATCTGTGAAAATATCAAATCTATTACCGTTCTTGAGTTACAGCCTGGAGACAGACAGACAGACAGACAGACGGACTGACGGACAGACGGACAGACAACGAAGTCTTAGTAATAGGGTCCCGTTTTTACCCTTTGGGTACGGAACCCTAAAAGAAATACGAATTTTCAATTTAGTGAATCTATGATATCGTGTCAAATTCGGCACAATATTGTGCCACATTGGGCATCATGTGTGATTAGAATCGGGTTTTATTGTGTGTAATTGTCGTAAACTGTCTGTGTTAATGTGTTAAACAATTTTGCATATCTAACGACCCGTGTAATAGATAGGCTTTAATGACATCGTTTGTTTACTTTATTATACACGCCGATTCCCAAACAATGATTTTAGAAAACATAAACACAGTTTATTAATTTGGAACCTGTTTATTATTAACATTTGTCTTTTTTAACAGACATAAGATATTCCGATGGGACTGGAAAAATTACAGCCCATGCCACTTGACTGCAGTCTAGCATTTGCGAAATTTGTGGCGCGAAATCATGACATTTATTTTGATTTCGCGCCAAATGTTTCTTTTTTTAGCCTCGTTAACCGCCAGCACATGACCTCCGAATACTCGCCCTCGCGTTCCGCGCACTGCCTTTTAAATTGATGTGCATGCGGCCTTATACAGCGTGTACTTTTAATGCTTTCTTGTCATTCTAATACTTTAAAAAGAATAAGCAAAATGGCTTCAGGAATTCAATCACGATGTTTGTTTCCTTGTACGCAAAACGTTCTAAATGATGTTTCATACCTAAATCATATCGTTATATCAAAGACTTATGTAGGAAGCAAAAAAAAAACACTATTATTACATAACAGTTTTTTTATGTGTGAAAATAGCGGAGTTTTAGTTTCGTTTAGTCGTAACATTACAACATCATCCTGTGCATACTCCGGAGCCAGCGGTGCGTGAATATATTTTGTATGGACAAAACTGTTATTTTAAAATAATAATTGATGTTCAGTCACATTGTCTGTCCGTTCTGTTGTCAATGTTTTTTTTTCTTTTGTGGCGTAGCAGACCAACAAACGGATCGCTAGGAAATTGTACATTGTGTTATAATGATGGTGACTTCACTATGCTGGATAGCCACTAGTTACTGCCTAGAAAATATCATCATAGCAATATAAAAACTTACTTATAGATTCCGTACATAATTGAAAAAAATATAGAATGGTTCAAAATATTATGTCCACCAGAATCTGATGGCAAAAAGTGAGAAAATAAATTGACTCTAGCAATACCGGGGTAATTGGAATAAAACATTTTTATCCCTTTTTTACTTATAGCGGCTGATTCTGTGTGTGAAACATGCAAATATAATATATCCAATGATCGAGGATAGCTTTTTTCGCTTACACTCTAGGGTGTGACTGTCCATTTCACCAGGCCCCTCTTCAAGATGGGCCAGCGCTGGCCCATCGAATGGCGCATGCGATGGCCATGCAATGGTCGCAACGCCTCTACATGATGGCCGTGTTCAGTTGTGATCTAGACGTCGTTCAAGATGGACGTGTAAGCATTAGCCATTGTGGCAATGCAAAACGTGCATTTTTAATAATTTATGACTTCACCAGATGACCCGGTGAACTTCGTATCACCATTCACCTCCCTCCTATTATGAACCTTCTCATGAATTCTACGAATAATTATTTCGAGACTAAAATTTAAATAGTGGTTTATGGTAGTGATGATGATGATGACAATGATGAATGTAATAATAGCATGTATCTTTAAAAACTAAAAAGTCAGGAGTTATGTATATTTAATGTAAAAGCTATAATAATTATTGTAAAGTTTTATTAAAATCCGTTCAGTAGGAGTAAAAGAGTAACAAAAGTAACAAACATCCATACATCCATACAAACTTTCGGCTTTATCATATTAGTATAGCTTTATTCATTATGAGACCACGTACTCGTCATTTTGAATGAAATTCGTAAATTATTGTAATACGAATTACGACATCCTCACTCGATCGCGATCAAGCGTTGACTGTCGTATCGCCAACCTGTAGAGGCGTACCGCCATCGCTGGGCCATCATCCTTTGATGTGCGGCCGAAAAACCGACACCGCCGCCATTCCACGGCCATCGCTGGCGCCATCGGCCATCCTACGCCACTACGCCCTCCCCACGCTGGCCCATCGTGATGGCCCACTACGCTGGCCCATCTTGAAGAGGGGCCATTAGATAACAGCTTTATAAAGGCCCCTCTTCAAGATGGACCAGCGCTGGCCCATCGAATGGCGCATGCGATGGCCATGCAATGGTCGCAACGCCTCTACATGATGGCCGTGTTCAGTTGTGATCTAAACGTCGTTCAAGATGGACGTGTAAGCATTAGCCATTGTGGCAATGCAAAACGTGCATTTTTAATCAATTATGACTTCATCAGATGACCCGGTGAACTTCGTATCACCATTCACCTCCCTCCTATTATGAACCTTCTCATGAATTCTACGAATAATTATTTCGAGACAAAAATTAAAATAATGGTTTATGGTAGTGATGATGATGATGACAATGATGAATGTAATAATAGCATGTATCTTTAAAAAGTCAGGAGTTATGTATATTTAATGTAAAAGCTATAATAATTATTGTAAAGTTTTATTAAAATCCGTTCAGTAGTTTTGAGTAAAAGAGTAACAAAAGTAACAAACATCCATACATCCATACAAACTTTCGGCTTTATCATACTAATATAGCTTCATTCATTATGAGACCACATACTCGTCATTTCAAATGAAATTCGTAAATTGTAATACGAATTACGACATCCTCACTCGACCGCGGTCAGGCACCGACTGGCGTATCGCCAACGTGTAGAGGCGTACCGCCATCGCTGGGCCATCATCCTTTGATGTGCGGCCGAAAAACCGACACCGCCGCCATTCCACGGCCATCGCTGGCGCCATCGGCCATCCTACGCCACTACGTCCTCCCCACGCTGGCCCATCGTGATGGCCCACTACGCTGGCCCATCTTGAAGAGGGGCCATTAAATTATCTTCGTAACAAATTCATGACAAGTAATAAAAAAATGTATTTCGAATTTGGAATGTGCTTGAAACGTTTCCTTACACGCTTGGTGAGTTTGACAGAAGATTTATCTTTTCGAGTTTAAAACATTAATTTTAAAAAACATTATTAATACAACTTTAGCAATTTGTATTTCAAATTATATTTTCCTTATGTTTTATATAAAGTTTTAGTTCGTAGTTCTATAATTCATTATGATTTTCTTATTATTATCAGGCAATGGAAAACATATTTTTTATATGAAAAAGAGTTCAACGACTTAAAGATGGTTCTTCAATTATACATTTGTAAGGCAACAATAATGCAGCATTTAGAGCTGTCTATTTTCTATAATAAATCTCATGAAATATCAAACCAACGAATAAACCCTTCGTGAAAATTTTGAATAAGTAGCTCAGATAATAATATTGTATGTAGTTTAAAAAGACACGGACTGAATAATACAAGAAACTGTGCCTACTACCTAGTCCTATGTATTATGAAAAATAGCAAATAGAGTAAAACAGGTAAGTAGGTAGGTAATATAAAATGTTATATGGACCATTAAGCCACTAATCTACCTAATTGTTACTACAAAGTTAGTCGCCAGTTATAATTATTGTATTTTTGTGATTACTGATTCTGTCTTCATAACTTGTTCTATTGATGAGCTACACCTTGCGCTTGAATAACATTTATAATTGAGATAAAGACTTGAAAACTATTAGACAAGATAATATAGAAAAGTAACACTTTTATTTGAGGTTACTAGCTACTTTCTATTACTCGCAGTTATAGTGTTTCGCATGTTTGTTGGAAATAAAAAAAAAATCTGTAGTGCCCAGACTTACTAAAGTTTTTTGACAGAAGTTTATCTAAATTCAATACTTACCTACCGCTTTTGAATGTCTAACGTCAAAACATTAACCAATCAGAAATAAAAGAAAAAAATATTGTTAAATTTATACAAGGTGTAATAAAAATAACTAATAATACTTTTGGGTGTGTATGTATTCCTTGTAGAGAGTTCACTGTGAAAGTAGCAGCGCTGAAAGACCAAATTTTTTTCAATTTTGTATGGGCAAGCGCCTGCTTCACAAGTTCCCCCATACAAAAGAAAAAAAAGGTCTTTCAGCGCTGCTATTTTCACAGTGAACTCTTGAGGAACACATTCACAACATAAATTATTATTATCACTTAGTTTTGTTACACCCTGTATTAATACTGTTAATAAATTTAGAAATTGGGCAATGAAGCAAAATGTTACACAATTTGATGAGTACCTAAATCATTCTATTGTAATTCGTAATCATACTCACAGTCACAGGGTGGTTAAAGACTTTACTTACCTGAAAATGCATATAATTTAAACATTCATCTAGGAAAAACATAAAAGTTACTAAATAAAAACAGCTGAAAAATGTATAAAGTGAATATCTTGATCAAATTTTTGCCCATAATATTATCTAACTGCCGGAGCGTTGTCTAAAACTATTCTTCACTCTGTGAAGGCCTGTCGATTGCCAGATGTTACCATCTCCCTTTATTTATGCGATTTTAATGACTGACTGACCCTATGACAGCGGACGAAAAAGTGTTGCCAGTTTAAAATCAATATTTGTATAAAATGAGGGGGTTTCAATGCGGGTATCCTTATTAGTCGTTATCGGGAACATCAGGTAAACCATAAAACTTTTATTTGAAGGAATGCAGAATGCTTAAAAATAGTATATAATTTACAGTTTTATTGGTGTGCATATATTTTATAAAGGATTTTCGTATATTGTTTTTCACATTGCTTGCAATGTGATTATTATTGTTTAATAAAATGTTATGTAGAAATGTTTGCTCTTTTTGGAAAAAAAGAAAATTAAAACTGTTTCTTTCGTTAAACAGAAGCCACAGATTTTCGTACTAACTTACTAGTTAGTTACTAGTTACTTACTAACTTACTACTAACAATTAGTGTATTAATTAATGGAAGCGAGCAGGCATACAAATTACAAATAAACAGGTTATCATAATTATGTTATGTATAAATTAATTGTAACATTGAAATGTCAGTTAAAGTTATGCAATGGCTTCCCTAGCAGTTTTGAATGTCAATTTGTTAAATATTATACTTTAATAATTATTATACCCATTTTAAGTATTTTTAATTATTTTGTGTAGTTTTGATAAAATAGCTAATGTAGAGTTTAAAATGTAAACTAGATGACGCCCGCAACTCCGTAGCGCCAAAAGACGTTTATCCAGCGGGAACCGTACATTTTTCCGGGACAAAAGTATTCTATGTCCTTTTCCGGGATTAATAGTGTTTCAATACCAAATTTCAACAAAATTGGTTCAGCGGTTTGGGCGTAAAGAGGTAACAGACAGACAGACAGAGGGAAAGACAGACGCATAAAAATCCAGGCCTTAATACGTCGTGTTCTTTTAAAATCAGAACTCCGTAAAATCCACGCCAAGACCCGTAAAATACAACTCAAGACCCGTAACGCTTCGCTTCCCGCGCAAGTTCAAAAGATCACAGACCTCGTACGCGGATGATATACGATGTACTTCCAAATGTGTGTCATTAGAAAAAGAAATATAGCCTACTACATGACGCCCGCGACTCCGTTGCGCCAAAATTCAATTGTCGCGCGGGAACCGTACATTTTCCAGGATAAAAGTATAGAAAAGTCGTGAAGAGGTAACTGACAGACACACTTTCGTATTTATAATATTAGTATAGAAGTATGGATATGATAGCACTAAGTATAATTATATGTAGAGAAGTGTTGTAGCAACGTAGAGCTCCCAAACTGATTGTCAGATTTTGATGTAGTCTTTGGGTTGTTGATAAGAGATGTCACGTTCTTAGTAACACTCGTCAATCATCATAATCAGCTCTACGACAGAAAAATCAATTCGTATAATATGTCCGTATGCAAGTAACAACTTACAAGTATTATATTATGTCCGTAGCTGCGTCGTAGCTCTTCGAACGGACGGCCTGATTTTGACGGCGTCTTAGCGTTTTTAGAACAATAATTCATCATAGTCAGCTCTATCGACCATCACCGCTGGATAATTCGGAGCTTCAGTATGGAGACTCTCTTATGACGTCATAACTCATAATCTTCTTCATAGAATGATTGTAAAATTGTTTAAATTTTGATAATCATAACATGATGCCATACTTTTTGCTTCGAAATTGAATCTGGTGTACGCACATTGTACAGTGTACACGCCTCACGAGTAACCAGAAACATCGGCGGTGGTCCAATGTTCTTCAGCGAATTCCGTGTACAAATTTTTCTGGTACTCAACTACGTATGAAGGATAAAAGTATGAAAGTAATATCAGCTACTGATTAAAAAGGTACTTTAGTCCTTAAAGCAATAAAGTTGTAAATCTAACGACGTAAAATTGGACTCCAATGACAACATACAGTCGTTTAGCTCTATGTCCTTATTTTGAGTATTTTCTATCAAACTTACATAATCACAACCACCAGGCAATCATTGAATCAAAGGAGGTTCAGAATCGAGTCGGGGAAAAACCTTAGCGTGTGGAAACTTAAGGCCAAGTTCGCACACGGATGCACCTAAGGCCGATGCCACACTTAAGATAAAACCGCCATTAGCGTGTGTGTCGCCCGTGACGCCGCCATCTTGTCTATTAACTACGCTGGGAAACGATGGTGTAACAGCAAAATTGGTTTCCCATTTTTACATGATTCTATTTTTCCGTTTTCGGAGTTTTGTTATAACAGGATGTACCTATTTAAATGTTGCGTCGATAGAAATCTGTCATTGTTAGATGAGTATGTATATTTTTGGGCTATTTTCAAATTCGATGCTCAAGTAGCTCGATTATTAGTATGTATGTAGTAGCTGTAATAAGTAAACTTGTGACATATGAAAGATTGTTTCAATTAATTTCAATTTTTGAATGTTGTCCGAATCTACATGAATCTCGTAAAGTCCGTCACCAGAAAGAGATAAATTTGGCCATTGACCTAATAGCTGCTTGTCTCTCTCTCATGCACATGAAAATGTTGATACTTGTTAGGCTTCCACAATTTGTGCGTTAAACGAGATACCAATATTTTCTTGTGCAAATTTGTCTCTGTCCTGCGACCGGAGTATAGATAGTAGCGACTAGACCTAATTATCTACTCTATTATATATAATTACATTAAATTTAATTTATGTAAATCGAATTTTACGTAAAATATGATACATGATGTTTTATTCAAATTCCGCAGTAAGCAGCGATAATATTTGAACCGTAACGCGAATTTTTACAACACGAAGTATTCAATGCTATAAAAATTCACCACATATTTGCAACTTCTGGGAATTGTAGCGTTCATTTGCATTTTAATCAAATATTAATATATGAGCATAAAGAAACTTAACATATATTTATTTCTGAAATACTTACGATTCCTCATAAGTAATTATTTATGTGTGGAAATACCTGCAACAAATTAAAATAGATTAGCTCGGTGAGCACTGAGCGACGAATAAAAAGCGTAATGACTAATGACGGAGTTACGGAGTACGGACTGACATTTGGCGGCAAAATAGACGCCAGCCATCATAAATTTTAGTCCAATAAAAAAGCAATTTAAAAAACATTCAAATTCGAAAAGAGAACAACTTTAAATCATTCACCGATGGCCACTAGTGTTGACCGGCGCGGACGGTAAAACAGTTCTTATCGTGGGGGGAATAGGGAGCAGCGGCGGAAGTCGGTGGTCGCTTCTATTTCGGTGGTGGGAGCCAGCGAGCGTGACGTCATCGTTCGGTGCCCACGCCCGATGCACAAATGTTATAACTTCACTATCACGAGATTATCAATACTGTACTTTTATTTCGCGTAAGTATTAAACTCTTATCAAACGTTTCGGAATCTCTGTTGTGACCGGAGATTGGCATCGCCTTCGCATTGTTGATGTTACATTGTAAAACATTGTATGATAACTTCATTATAGTCCGACAAGGCTTTATGTGAATGTGGCGAGAAAAGGAACTAATCGCTTCTATCATACAAAAACGTCATTTTTAACATGTGTTTGACAATTCTCCTTTACCAGCAGCGCCTGTTGACACATTTGACACATTAACATAAAGCCTTGTCGGACTATACGCGCTTATTTCATTCTTGAGGAGTACTTTTTTCAATTTTACTTATCTATGCTTGATTAAATGGTAGAGCTAATTAATGGACATCATTTCAAGCCCTGTAACTCAAAAGTTTTGTCAACCATGGGTTTTGTCTATGTTTCTCAAGTAAGTAAAGCAACTTAAGCCTAAATTGACACAAGTAGAAAATATGCAAAAGACAATTCTTTTTCATTTCTACTGGGGTCACTTTGTCCTTAAAATCTATAAGTGTTGCAATAACACTTATTGATTTTAAGGACAAAGTGACATATTTACTTCAACAAAGGATTTCGTTTAGTGACAGTTTGTCACTAAAACGCATCCTTTCTATGACGGCAATGCAGCAGCAGAATTATTCCAATAAAACTTGTATCTAGCCGTTTCGTTTCTTCCAAGGAATGCCCAAAACCGCCCAAACATACATTATAGATGTAGATAACGCGTCATGGTGTCAGTACGTTGATTCAAAATCCATTTTTCACGCGGCCCGCCGCGCATGACGCCTCTGACATTTCCGGCTCCGAAACCGACAGATGTTTGGAAATCTTGAACTTTACATAAATCAGTACGAGGTAAGCTAGTTATTGATATTAATTTATTGTGAATTTAAATTGGATTATTGTGTATACATTACATTATACTTTACACAACACATATTTTTTCTTTGCTGTGTGCTAATGCCATTTGAGTCAAGATGTAAATATTAATATGACAGTTAATACAATCTAATATTATACAAAATTCTCGTGTCACAACTCACAGTGTTTGTACGCAAACTCCTCCAAAACGGCACAAGTCACAACCGATTTTAATATTTTTTTTATGTACCATCGAGGAAATTGATTCCTAGGTAGTTGACAGTCCTACGTAATTTGGTCGGATCATGTCAATTCAAGTAAATAGAGATCTGTCGGCTGGGTTTGACATAACTCGACCAAACTACATAAGTCCCCCATCTCCCGCCTAGGAATCAAATTCCTGATAAGTACAATGTGCATAATATTTTGTTACGCACGAGAATAGGTTTTTATTTACTTTTTATATTGATACTAGAAATAATTTGTATGGCAAAACAACGTCTACCGGGACAGCTAGTTTTAAATAAAATCATAAAAAGTTGTTTGTTCCATAAAGAAAATATTTTAGAGTTAGCTAAGTTCGTTCTGAACAGCCAAGCACAACACCAGCCATCAACATCAAATGGAGGACTTTACAGTTAGAATCTATAAAACTCAATGTTATTGTTGAACGCCATATAAAACGATAATAAACTACAAAACCAAGTGGAATAAGTCGTAAAACAGCTTTTTACTTTTTCTTAATGAAATTATTGCAAACGTCCGTACTTAAGCGTAACACGCATTAACAATTAAATTGCTATATATTAATAAGCTTTTCATAGGTTTTTAATGATCTTTTGAGACACCGACAGCTGTCTCCGTTTTTATATAGTTTTTTAACGTACTAATTGCCTTTGTAAATTAACGTTTGACATGCAAATAAATCGGCACGGCCGAGTAGTGAAACGTGGTAGCCTAGTATCGTGAACAAAAAAAAAACAAAAGGCTATATTCAAATTTCGAATTATGAGTGGCGGTTCCATTATTATTCATATCACATTTTTTCCAAATAGAGAATGATTGATAGATACGTTGATGTCTTTTTTGTGCGTTGCGTCATTAGTGGTTAATTAGTTGTGAACTCGATCATTTGTAACCTTGGTACAGTGGGTCACAGAGCTCCAGGCCATTCTGACCCCTATGCCACTCGACATAAGGACACCACCGGTTTCAGTGTTTCCACCCGTATATTGTTAACGGGAGTCAGGAAAAAAAGGTGACGTTTTTTAATTTAAGTATAATCTAGGTAGTGACTAGAAAATAGGTATATATAATAACTTTTGTCGTGCAAAAAATTTCTAGTATCAGAGGGGTAAACTAGTCTTATATCTATATTTCAGCTATCCTTAAATTACTTGTAAAACTATTCTGAAACTCAAGTTACAGTAACGAAAGTAGAAATATAAAATCACATAGATTGTATATTTCTAGTTACGTTAAATAAAAAGTAGAGTTGTAGAGTCACTCTAAAAATAATTTTTAGTTTGTTTGAAATTCAGTCTATTTTCTGTTAAGTTTATTTTAATCGCAAATTATGACTAATGGTTGCAAGGTCTTAAACAAGAGCAAACATAAATCTTTAACAAAAAGATGACCGATATTTCCCAAAGTTCAACCTGTTAGCACATACTAATGTGAGTTACTTAGCTTTGATTAATGGCAACATTAAAACAATCTTTTCGTTTCGCTCCACCTTAATTACAATACCATCAATTATTTCAGTGTTGCCAGTTTTTACAACACCAATGTGAGCTTGATGTTTCAATGTTATAATGTATTTTTGATTAATTACCTATTAGTTGCCTATGTATTAGTCGTTGCTTTGTTTTATCGTAGAGAGAACCTTGTTTACGATTGCATCTTCTTTCTATAGTCTGTACTTAATTTTATGTCTATAGTTTATAACTGTATGCGGCTCTTATTTCAGGCAAATGTTTGTTTTTAAAGATGATGCTCTGAAAAATAGTATTTCAACATTCTTTTGTTTTGATATTTAAGTTATATTTTAAAAATTCAAAGGATATAATTTCAAGAACGCTGTTTGAAATAAAGTGACAACTTGAAATATTACGAGTATTTTACAAGAAACGATATTTTAGCTCTATAAATATTCAGCTGGGAAATCATGAAAACCAAGGCTAAGCACACCGTCCGCGATCAGATAACGGATTACGAGGCAGTTGTTTATTGCAATACAACATAAAATTACACAACTTTCTCCAAAACGAAATAGTTCATCGATGCAGCTGCACCGTAGAAAACTATTTTCAAGCTGTTTTTATTTATGGCTCGAGCCTGCACGCGACGAATTCCGACGATCAGACACACAGAGATACCGCGGCCTCGGGGAAACCTCGCGCGAAGGCCGGCGCTTCGACGCAAAGTTGCAAAACCGACAAACACTATACCTACGAACTCTAGCAGCCGGTTGCACCAAATCTTCATTTTACGAATTCGTAAAAAGTAACGTAAAAAGTAAACGTAAATTGTAAAAAGTTATTGCACCACGCTTTTGCGATACGTTTTACCGTTACATTATACGGTTACTTTTTACGGAGCTCAAACCCTTCTCATAACGTAAAAGTAATGACATTTTGACAGTTCGTTCGTAGTATTTTGCATTTTAATTCGTGTTTTAGGTGGTTTTTTGTTAGGTATAGTGCGAGATTTTGTACTAGGTAGGTACCTACCTGCCTACTTTAAAAATATTTAAGAATAAAATATCATAGCGACAGCAATAATGTCTTCTACAAGTAGTTCCGACAGTGATAGTGAAATAATCCAATATATCAGTCGCCGTCGTCGAAGAACAAATATTAGAGTAGACCAAATGCTCATTGAAGACAGTGATTTTATGTGCCGCTTTCGAATCAGCAAGACCACGGCACATTACCTTTGCAGATGTATTGAACATGAAGTTCGATCTAATACTCCAAGGTCAGTTTCAAATTGTCAAAATTTTATATAACTACCTACCTACTTTGCTCTCGTAAAAACTAGCACCGCGGCGATATTTATTACACAAAGTACCTATGTATTATACTTACATAAGCACTGTTTTTAAATTATCTCTACTAACCCACTGTTTAATTTTTTCAGAAACAATGCATTGTCAGTGTCTGATCAACTTCTAATTGCATTGCGGTTTTATGCCACCTGCTCTATGCAGCAAGTTGTTGGTGACATCGGCATAGTGCACAAAGCAAGTGTTTGTCGTGCAATACACAGAGTGTCCCGGGCTATAGCAGCATTGGCACCAAGATACATATACATGCCTCGTAACATGGATGAAATCTCTGCGGTCACTAATGACTTTTACAGAATTGCCAAATTCCCAAGGGTGATAGGTGCTATAGACTGTACACATATACCCATACAGTCACCAGGTTGGTAAATGCTTGATTACTGTAATGAAAATTACATGAAACTGTTATCAGTATATCTATAGATAATCTTAATTCATCAGGTACAGAACATGCTGAGCTGTACAGGTGCCGAAAAGATTTCTTTTCCCTAAATGTACAAACAATTGTTGATGCAAAACTCAGAATAATGGATATTGTATGCAGATGGCCTGGCAGTGTTCATGACAGCACAATATTTGATAACTCATATATAAAAGAGAGACTAGAAAATGGAGAATTTGGAAAGAGGTATATACATATTACTTAACATAGTTTTTGAATTATAATTATAGGTATAATAGTTGTAATGTTATTATAATAGTTGTATTACATATAAATATCTTTTTAAGGCATTTGTTAGGAGATGGAGGTTATCCACAAAGGTCATACTTAATGATACCATTTCGCACACCATCGAATATAGCACAGGAGAACTACAATAAAAGTCACATCAAAACTCGGAACACAGTAAGTTGGTGCATAATTAACTGCACAAAGTGCACAGTATACTTTATAACAGTGTAGTTCGATTGTAAGAATGCTGCTGCCTATGCATACAATGGGAGAAATGTTAATATATTAACAATTAGTTTTTAACATAAATAGCTAAGCAGAAATTTTTTCATTTTATAGGTGGAAAGATCATATGGAGTATGGAAAAGAAGTTTTCCATGTGTGGGTTTAAAACTACGGGTGCATAGAAAGAATATGGAAGCAGTAATAGTTGCTACCGCTGTTCTACATAATATCTGTAGAGACCAAAATGAAACATGGAACTATGAAGACTCTGATTTACCCACTGAAGAACCAACTGTACCAATCCATGAAGCATCCACAATAAGTGGAGTGACTGCACGGAACAACCTTGTGAGGGACTTTTTTACCATTTAAATGATTTGACCTCTTAGGTCATGGCAGGGGGGCAGATTTGTGTTTTAAATGTGTTGTAAATAAAATATAAAAAATTATATAAATCTTTTATTTAATTCTTAATAACGATTACAATGTTTTTCTAGTAAAACTATCTCTAATTCCAATTTTTTCTTCATTAATTGTTTTATGTCGATTTCTAAATTTTGTGCATCGCACTCTAGCAATAATTTTTTTTTCTCTAAAGAGGCATTTTCTGATTTTTTCTCTAAAATCTCTACTTCTAATGATGTTTTTTTCTTATTTATATCTTCCTTCTTATTCAGCCATTGTATTTTTTTTTCTGCTACCTCCACAAACTTTGACCTCGTGTACTGAGGCGTTGATTGCACCATTGGAGTGTCTGTAAATTATAATTACTGTTAGGTACACTTATAAACCCTGGGAATGAGAGCTCTAAAATAACTATTTACATTTTACAACCCTATGCAGCTAATAGACTAACATCAGCTTATAGACGTACCACTGCTGGGCACAGGCCTTCATTAGAAACCAGGACCAACGACTTAATATGCCTTCCGAAGCACGACCGGACCGAAACAAGTAAGACTTGCTCCGATGAGAATCAAACCCGGGACCTATAGATTATCAGGCACTCAACTAAAGCTACTACCTTCGAGGTCGTCCATATGCAGTGAAGATTATTATATATCTTACCATTCATCTTCCGTCTCTTGATAAGTGAAGAACTCTTACATAAATCACTTTGATCTGGAAACAAGAAATAATTTTATTTAATAACATGACAGTGTGTAGAAGTGATTATAGAAACTAATCAAACAGTGTATTGATTCATATCCAGCAATGCACGAAAATTTACTTTACCTTTGATTGATGTAGTATCAATTTTATCATTTGTTTTCGGTGTAGTACACAAAATTGGCTGCATATAAATCGTGTTGGTGGTGTTCTCGAAAGATTCTGTAATAAAAATTTTAAATACGTGAATCATAGAAAGAAATTTATTAGAATAGTAAAATAAAAATAGAATTTAAGTACCTTCTTCTGGTAAGGTGACAGTGGCTGGTGGCGACACAAAGTCGATGGTATCATTACCCATCACTATTATGTTACTTGAGACGGTCTCTGAAATATTACAATGTTTTAAAATCACTGGCAAATAAGATTATGGAATCTACTAATCTGCATTAAAACAGTAAAGTAATTGAATCTGCGGTGGGATCAAAAAGTATTGTCCGATATTCTGATAAGTATTCTTATGAAGCTATTAACTTTCTACTACTACCTAGTTAAATTTCATACCCACTAGTCTGGAACATACATAATACATATTGTGTGTTTAATGTTATCATAACTTATCACTTACTATCCGAATCAAATTTTGATGGTGCTCCTTCTATAGATTCACGGACTGTGTCTATTAATATGGCAGTTGTGTCATCAAGTGGAGTAGGACCTTTTCCACCACCAGTCTGCCGATGTGCTCTTTTATAAGCAGCTACATCCTGTAAATTAATAAAGAAAATGAACACATGTGTATTTCATACACCTAAAAGTTACACAACCTCAGACAATTTTATTACCTTTTTGGCATTCCTTTTCATGTAGTCCCACTTATTCTTTAATTGGGTAGTACTTCTGCTTACTGAGCATGCAGGATCATTATTAAATTCCACAGTTAGTGACTGCCATGCCTCGTCTCTTTGTTTTGGTGTAACTTTGCCTAAACATAAATAACACATGTTTTAACACTATAAACTCAAGTAATAAACTGTAATAAAATGTATCTAACCAGTAACCACTGACATAATATAAGTACTACGTCTAACCTGTTTGCTTATTTAATACAACATGCTTGTATTTTTTCATTAGAGTATTTAATAAAATTAACTCGTTGTCATTAAATTTTGCACTGCGTTGTCTGAAACAATACCATAATATTATCATTAGTTAATTTTCTTTGAGAATATTAGACAAATAATTCCGTTAAAAATTTACTTACTTTTCTTGCAGAATATTATCTTCAAAAACAATATTTTCCATTATTTATAAATACAAGTAAAAGTATTTATGTATCAAAATATTAAGATCAAAATATAAAAATCACCACGAACTGAAAAACACTCTTCTTCTTCTTCTTCAAAGCTACTGACGCTGACACAAGAATAGTATGTCTTACCACATATAAATTAAAAACTACCATGGTAGTAAAAAACTACTAAGGGAAAATGGTAGAAATAGCGCATCATTCGTCTAGCAATCAATTATACGGTTACTTTTACTCCTGTTTTTTTGGTGCAACATACATTTACGAATTCGTAATAGTAACGGAATAGTATAAGTAAAACGTATAACTGAATTTGTAAATACACAGCAATTTTGGTGCAACCGACTATAGAAGTAACACGGCAACCGTCTTGGGCAAGCATCCGGCGATCAATCGAGCCAATATACCGGCTATATTAGCTGGACCTCTCGTGTGCCGGCCCGGCGCGGCTCAGGATACGCCGGTCGCTCAGAGGCACCGCCACCTTCACCGCCGAATAAGCTGACCCCCGGCTCGCCCCCGGGGGAAGGTGAGCGGAGGGCGGGGGAGGCCTCGTTCCGCTGGTGCCGGTTCAACGACGGGAGGAACGTCACTTGAGCACATTACGAGTTTAATCGGGACTTCCTACTTAGGTCCGAGCGTCCCGCACCGAGATTTGTTCCAATTTCGAACGAGTACGTTCGATCTCCGAGCCGTCGCAGCTGGAAGGACCCCCGATAATAATTGGCGCCAATTAAAACGGCTCCTATTGTGTGCTAATATTATTAAAAGAAATTAGTTGCATAAATAAATATTTATGTGTTATTTTTTCCGCTCCTGACATTATAACTTATTCCGATACGATTACTGGGAGCTGCACGGGCGCAACGGTTACGCGACGATTTGAATGTCGAAAAACTCGAATCGAGATTGATATAATCTGGTACTCGTATAATATCATTCGATTGGTTTTTGTGTGTGAACCGTCTAGACTCTAGGCCGGCTCAGGCATTGTTAGACGAAGTTGCATTGTCTCAATTGAGCTTTTTCGATTGCGATGAAGTCGTTTGATGTGAGAAAATCAATCATATTACAAATACGTTGCATACTCGAGTCGAGTTTTTACGTAGAGCGGTGCTCGTAATATAATTACTAATTAGCCTATCGCATTGTATTACATCTGCATATGAAATGAATATGCACATGCAAACTCGATGTAAAGTCTCTACATCAGAGAATTGTAGAGCCTTTCAGACACAGTCTTAAAAAAAGTGTTTGAAAATTTCAAGGTGAGCTAATTAAACTGGAATAATTATATTTCTCTTATACCTTAAACTTTAAACGTTTTTAAATATAGTAGGAGCGAGACAGAAACGCAATTAAAAGAGACGGATGTATGCAAGTTTCTTGCAATTGTAACAAGTTGGTTACGTAACATTTCATGTTTCGCTTATTTATAGAACGGCTATATTTGTAATATGATGTTTAATATATTTATAGCGTAAATATATTTTTTGCACAGAAACGAGATTTTTATTCTTCAAAATTGTTTCGCATCAAATCAACAAGAGTCAACCTCCAAAAATGTTCAGGCTTGTCGGCAATTAGGTATAACATATTTTAACTTTAATTGTTTTACTCAGTCATTTTTAATTTTTACTTAACGTAGCTTTCTTATACATATTTTCCTTATTTTTCAATTGACATACTTCGGCGCCACATAGAAAAAAATGAACGATCTTCAACGAACCACCATTAGTTTTTTTACGATCAATAAAAACTAGTGACATTTTCATATGTAGTGACATGACATGAAAAGCCTAACACAAATTCTAGCCCTCACATCGAGTTGATTAAAAAGCAATAATGTCATTATAGGCTAACAAAAAACAACATTAAAGGCGCATTAAATGAAAATACAGCCTTAATACTGGGCACTAAGATCGAGAATCGCAGGCGAATGATGGACAGATGCAGTAGATACGGTATATAATAATAAACATAATAATTTAATAGACTGTAATAAAATTTCTCATGTGGGCATTAAGACTAGATTTTCCTTTGAGTAAAACTTAACGCAATTATAGTTTGGCAATTGACACGTCTATAATATCAAACAAAATTTCCACATCAAAACCTACAAAGCAAGAGAAAATCGAGACGTATAAAATTATTCTTGAGAGGAAAAACGACACTAAACGTCGCTGTGAACTTTCGAGCTAACATTGTGTCTACTTAGGAATTGAAATCAGCTGTATTTATTAGGTTTTTTGGCCCTTTGGACCGAGTAAAAGTATTTAGGTCTAGACTAGTCTGCAAATAGACATCTATTAAAATCCTATAAAAACCCAGCGGAGTTGTAAAGGCAAACCATGAATAAATATGTTTACTTGGAAGCCCGCATCGCACACACGTGGTGGTGGCGTGTTTTTGTTCACCAACATCATCATCATTATTGTCATCACTCGTCAGTCATCACTGCTATTGTCGTCACCATTACCATCATCATCGTTATCATCACGAGTACCGCCAGTCTGTGTGGCATACTGTGTTATTTGCAGACTTTATTATGTAGCAAACTACGAATCGAGTTATAAGACTTCATAATGAATGTTACAATTTATATTTGTTGACTAGCCTCGTGGCTTAGCAGAATCAATATTGCACTCTGATTCAGTAATAATTTTTCCTAATTTTTCCTTTATTTTAGTTAATCTATCACCATTAATTAATAGATCTTCAAATTCAAAAATTCTTCGCTAAAAGTACCTAAGCATCGCCATGCCACTTAGAGACATCTCGTAGGTAGGTACTAGATGTTTCCGATTTTTTTAGTGACGGGAAAATGAGCAAACAGGTCACATGATTGAAAGTAACTACCGTCGCCCTAGGACGCTCGCAACATTAGAAGAGCTGCAGGTGCGTTGCCGGTTTTTTTATATTAGCGATGACTATACCCACATTATGCGGTTTATTCTAGCCTATTAGGTGACGAACGCACAATGTACTTATATTATTGTCCCTAGGGACGTTCAAACCTCACTTTTTCCAGTAAACCAGACATTTTTCCACGAAAAGGGGAATACAAGTAGGGTCCAGTTGTGATTATACAGTTCCCGTGTATTGTATCAATGCAGTTTACATCAAAAGTTTTTGCTTTTATTTATTCTATTTATCATTAGGGTTATAGTTACAGCTTTAATTGTTTAGATTCAATTGTGAATATTGTTTTGATTTGCAGAAAATGGAAAAAATACTCATACTTCCATACAAATATCTACTGCAAATGAGAAACTTAATGTTATTCTCTGTAACTTCTTTAGACTTAAACCACTGACCCAGTTTTCGTGAAAAGTACGGAGACTTATTCTGTTTCGCTAGAAAGGAAATATTATGACAGTTTACCCGACAATGTACGGACAACCGTACTTTAAGATGATATACGCTTACCGGTTACCGCCGATTAACGAAATGCAACAAAATTGCGGGCAACATCAAGCAATATCCGAGCAAAAGTTTCACTATAACCACAGTTATTTACTACGTATTGTATAGCAATAATCTGTCTTAAGACTGTCGTGTCCTCAGTCGTGTCTCATGTGAGTATCATTCAATCCATATCCATTTTTCCTTTTATTTTTACCATGAAATACAAATCAGAAATACTGTCTGAAGTGTACACTAGTTGGAACTTGTTCTCATAACTGTACCAGTCATATCGAGGCCATACAGCACGCCCTCTATTCATATTACTATGATGTAAATTCCGTTGGAAATTAATGAGCAATCAGTGTTTGGAGAGTTGCCGTCATTGCTGACGTCATCATTGCACAAATGCAAAGTCTGCCAGTGAGGTTGTAGTGGTTCATAGCTGACAACTTTTTTGACAACTTTGTCAAAGTCAAAGTTGACAACTTTGTGTATGAAGTACGAACCTATTGACTGTCACTTAGGGTATGTTACATAGATGAAGTATTTCTCAATGGTATGTTACGTCCAAAATCCATTTTTGACGGGCAATCTTACAAGGATTTTGTGGTACATACTTGGATGATATTGTCATAAGAATGAGCTCTTAAACTTTGTATACCAATAGTGTCGATAAGGTGACAAGGCGCATAAGTTCCAAAAGTCACCGCACGCCAAAAGACCCAATTTAGATATTACTGTTCCTTAAATATACAAGTAGTAACTATACAAAATAGTAGCTACTAGTAGCTATAGACTACAGTAGACTCATATTTAAATACTAGCTTACTGATTCCTGGTGGTCGGTGGCTGATTGATAGCGGTAGCGACGCGACGTAGCAAATTATATTGACAGGAGTTCTGATGGCAACTTGATTGACAGTGATGTGCAACGTGATGTGCAATGATTACGACAAAACGCGCACAGATTTTAAGATGGGATATTTGTTAATAAAGAAGTCAATGTTGTTCAGCTTTTAACCGACTGCGTCAGAAATGTAGTAAATTTTATTAGTGTATATTTCAAGTATTTGAAAGAACGTAGTTGTTAGTGTGCACATTATTCTGTCTTTGGACCACTTAGCACCAAGTAAATTGCTTTTTAATAATTTGGTCTAATTATTTGCTAATAAAGCTCTATCTATTGCTCAGTTAGCTTGCTCTACCGTATACAATATAGTTTTTAAGGAAGTAAGAACCAACGGCAACTTTTACGATTAGATATTTGAAAGTAAAATGTACGGCTCTAACCAAGTTATAGCACTAGTAAAAGCAATGTTTTTCCAAGGTTTTTATAGCAAGAACAATAAAATTTGTGAAGCATGTCTTGAGGTAAAACCTCGTTTATGTTGTTTTGCCTTTCCGAGAAGTTTCCGCCAAACTACCTTAGTCCTTATCTACCTTTAGAATAATAAAAGGAAAGACTTGTTCATATTGAATGGGCTCTGAAACTACAGGACCTACTTTGGTGAAATTTGCCACAGATACAAAAGACAGTACACACATCGACATAGAATAAATGACAGTAAAATATACGGGTCTCGCTGAATTTTCCATGAACGAAGTCTTAAATACTCTTTACTATTTATTACCAGGAGAAAATAAGGACGAGAAGGAAATACCTCTCCCCAGCCTGTTGAGACAGGACGCAGATTATTACACCGTTAGACACAGGAAGAATAAGTACTCATTGCATAAATTATGATTTTAACAACGGGAAGTATTACCTGGGACCCGTTTAGTGAAAGTCGGCGCCAATATATCTTGTTATATTGAAAATTTTCATTTGAATATTAAACGCGGTGATGTGATAAGGATCTGGCGTGGTCGCTCGAGAGGAACAACCGAACAAAGTACGAGCTGATAGCTGGTATGGAAGCGAGGATTGAGATGTTATAAGAGGGAATTGAAAGGTGCTCTATGACTTCGGTGATGACTATAGATAGAGATAAATAATTTTAGACAAGGTAGTCCGAAAAAGACATGTTGGAATCTTAGAAGAAAAGATAGAGTCTGAAACAGGTGAAACTAGGAGGCAGGAGATGACGTGAAAGAGTTAAATGGACTTGGACTGATAGGTTTCTTGACCAGCCAGGCAGAGACATGAGAGAGAAAAACTAGAGAATACTTTCGTGGTTGGATACCGCTGTCGATCCTGGCGACACAGGAGATACAGTGGTGGGAATGTGTGGTGGGCCAAAGCCCGTTTAAAAAAATAGAGAATACTTTACTCAATGCTTAAAAGCATAAGCGGCACAAAAAATATGTGTCAATCTGATGTACCTCACCAACTCTAAGATTAACAGAACGTACAGATTGTACAGAAAAGTCAGTATTTCGCCTTTCCCTGACCGTTCCTAATTATATCGCATGAGTCGTACACAGCACAGCGACGTAACGCGCGCGCGGACCGTAACACTTTTTGTCGGCGAAATTTTTATTAATTGCATAAGTTTTTGTCCTCTCCTCACTATATTAAACTTGTGTAACGCTTTATATAAGGATTTTTCAAATCATTATTTATTTGATTGCCTTAATTCCGTTTGATTTAAGACCTTTTATAGATGTAATTGCTTTTACGCTAGGCGCCATCTTAATTACTTTGAATTTAGATTTTTTTAGACTTTTTGGTTTCACACCTGTGAGTAGATTAGCTTAGGTTTCATATTCTTCTTTAGCCAAGTAATATTTACAAATACTTATCAAAGTGCATTAACAAACACCTTACAATTACTGGACGAAGTCTCATAATTTATAAAAAGCTTTTAATATTCAACCAAAAATTTCCTTTGGCGTTAAAAATCGTGTTTTTTTTATCAATGTCAATTAAAAGTCATCGGAGCAGGTACCCCACTTATACCTTACTTTCTCTACAACTGACATTTCAAAAACTTATGAGGTCAAAGTATAAAACTGATGAAGGCATTGCAAGTGTCAAAACTTATTTCAATATTATACCGGCGTATGAAGGCTCGCTACACGGTGAAGGTTGTTTTTCATTACGTTTTGGTTAAGACATATCTGACTTTATTGATCTTTGGCCGAAATTTGTCTAATGATAAGTGATAAGTGATAACATATTTTTATTTTCTTAGTTATTGTTTTTAATGGCAATTAAGTTTATTTACTCTCCTTGTTAGTCAAACACTTTTTGATTTTTTTGTTTTGATTTTTGTTACAAAATCCAAGAATGTCAATTTTTACGTCATATATTTTTTTAAACATCTCCACTAATTATATCTCTAATCAAAACTCTCGTCTTTCTTGTCTTGATTATGAAAAACAATTGGTATCTTAATATTTTATAATCAAACACAATTTTTGTGAGCAATAAATCGAGTTGGGGGGCGGGCAAGTTATTATTTATTAATTTTCGCATCTCATGAACACTTACACACATATTCACACCCGAGCCCCACAGGTCGCATTTACACCGACGCGAAGTGTAACAAACGGAGTTGCGAAGTTAGAGCTGATATTGACGGCCGCACTCAGAGACATACTTAATATTTTAATGATGACGTCATTAATCTTTCTATATAAAATTCTCATCTTCATTTCTTCAATCTTCATTTAATAACAGTTTTAAGTATTCGTATCTGAGTGTGGCAGTAAGGCATTTCATTTTGTCTTTATTAGAGACATCATAAAAGTATTTTCATTTCATCACAGTTATCTTACTACTTATACAGTGTGTAACAAAAATAAGTGATAATAATTTAGGGTGTGTACGTGTTCCTTGTAGTGAGTTCACTGTGAAAGTAGCAGCGCTGAAAGAAAAAAAATTTTTCACTTTTGTATGGGCAAGGAACGTCGCGACTCGCGAGTTTCCCCATACAAAAGTGAAAAAAAATTTTGGTCTTTCAGCGCTGCTACTTTCACAGTGAACTCACTACAAGGAACACGTACACACCCTAAAGTATTATCACTTATTTTTGTTACACCCTGTATAGGACTGTTACGCTAACAGTATAAGAATCACTCTCATAAGTTAATCCAACAATCTAGGGAAAATATATTATTTACTATTTCACCATTTTGTATTTTCATGGTGGTTTTAATAATTAGGTACTTATATTTCAATTTTCATGTTTTGAATAATCATGATGAGGCCACAAGAGAAAAATTATCTAGACGTTTTATTAAAGTGTTTATTAGTAAGTACCTATCAAAGCTACAGTCTTCTAATTTTTATACTATTGAAACGAACGTATTCAAAATTTACCTACTTATGAATTATCTTAATAGCTTTTATCGTGCTTAACAGGCAATCTGTTAGGCATGATAAAACAAATATTATTAAACAATAGTTAACGGTGTAACAGCTATCCGATAACAACCTTGGGTGTGGTCGCCATATTTATTAAAATCTCTTCATTCTTGAAATTAACTTTCCTTATATTCATCGAAGCGAAGGTGAAAAGTTTTTTACGGACATAGTTGAAACGTGTTTAACAGTGATGGATGGTGGTTTTAGATTTGGCATTATGAAAGGTAAAATAATATAAAGTCAACATGAGACGAGGCAATGCACTTTTATACTGACAGTTGACACACAAATTTTTTGTATACACGGCATGTCACACGATTTTGACGATGAAAAACTTAGACAAACATTTAGTACCCAAACCATGAGAAAGGCTTCCTTTATCGACGCAAAATGCACGGTTCCCACAGGTTTCCCACTAGCTACATGAAGTCTCGAAAAACTAGAATAAATCAAAATGTAGAGTACTAAGGGTCTGTTTCATCACTTCCTGATAAGTGCCGGATAGCTCAAACTTGACAGATAGAGTATGGAGAATCTGTCAAAAAAGTTGTGGATAGCCTATCCGGCACTTTATCAGGAAGTGGTATGACAGGCCCTAAATCTATTTCTATTATCTATCACTAGAACTAGCTCAGTTAAACAACATTTCAGCTACGAATTCAAACAATGATTTGTAGCTTCAGGTATGACAGTGATGGAATATAGCTCCTACTCTGTCTATTGCTGCATTTTTTTCAGGCATTTTACCAAAAGAAAGTCATTTAGATGTTTCTATGAAGATAACAGTCTGTAATAAATTCTTCACAACATAGTATTGCGAATGGAAAACGCGAGCTAAGTAAACGTTGCTTGCCTTGAAGCTGCACTGTGTACGGTCTCGGAATAACTTATTTACCAGATATCAACCTAATGAACATAGACATAAGGTTCAAATGTGATACATAGAGTTTGTTAGTTACTGTACGCCTGTCTCTCTCGCACGCTGCACTTCACGTATGTCCGTCTCGCTCTAGCAAGTGTTACGCAAACAAGGCGTATTATAAAGAATGCTGAACTGTACATTGACGGCCGATGTTTTCTAACGTGATTCTATACTAATAAATTTTATGACAGACTCATAAATAATAAAGTAATTATAAATTGCGTTTAACGCAAAATTTATAATGGAAGGTCGGAAAATAGAAAGGAAAAGCGCTATCAAAAGTTATAGGGTACTATCGTAGAGACTAGAATGTTTGCTGTATGCACTATACAGGCCATAATGTGATGTGATAAAATATATAATTATTATGTATTATAATGTGGTATTTGGTAATTATCAGACTTTTTGATTTCTTTGCTATTATTTCTAGGGGTTTCTTAACATAATATTATATTTACTTAGTTGGTAAAAAACAACGATTTTATCACACCTTTTAATACACTCTTTTTCCCAGGCGCTGCGCGGCGTCCATGGTCCATGAAATGTCAATTTTGTTGGTTTGAAACTTTATGACTATTGACTACTATTTTGTAGTTGGACAGGAAAATAACTTGATCGAGATTGGTACGAGCATAATAGACAGAAAGAGACGTAGGAGAGCCATGCTTCGACACGAATGGGCCGGCTCGACCGGAGAAATACCACGTCCTCACAGAAAACCGATGAAACAGCGCTTGCGGTGTGTTTCGCCGAGTGAGTGAGTTTACCGGAGGCCCACTCCCCTACCCTATTCCCTTCCCTACCCTCTCCTATTCCCTTCCCTTACCATCCCTATCCTACCCTATTACCCTATTCCCTCTTAAAAGGCTGGCAATGCACCTGCAGCTCTTCTGATACTGCGAGTGTTCATGGGCGACGGAAGTTGCTTTCCATCAGGTGACCCGTTTGCTCGTTTGCCCCCTTATTTCATAAAAAAAAGAGAGAGATTAGAGAAGATGCAGTTGCATAAAATATTGGAATGGCGAGACACTAATCCATGGTGACGATGAGGCGTAAATGATACATTTATGACTAATTGTCAATAAAAGTCATCAATGACTCAATGAAATCCGCCTCTATCATGTTCCATCAGCGTCGTAAAGTTCACGCATAATAATATTGTAAAGTTACATCTACGTGTGAACTTCACAGCTGTGAAACATCTAATATGGGTCGGCTTAAGGGATAGTTTATTGCAATGCAATATGTCGAGGCATTCAAAACTGATCTTCAAATACGAAGATATACATTGAACTGACAGACTTAACATCCGCGGTATCGGGTTCAATCCGAATTCCGAATGGCTCATTAAAAAATAAATAATAAAAATATATCCACAGCCGAACATATTTTGACCTCCTTTTTCGAAGTCAGAAAGGAGGAGGTTAAAATGCATCGAAAATGCCTCTTCATGGCTATGTGAACTAACCCTAAGAGTATTTAGTCAACTTGCATTCGATAGCTTTGTACGATGCCTTCGTCATATTATCATCTTGGCTAAGGGCCCAGTTATACTTGACGCGTCTTTACTCACAAATCACAATTCTATAACAAAACAAAATATGATTTGTTCACAACATATTCAGAATGTCACACATTAATACCTTCGTCAATTTCTGTGTAATTAAAATTCCATTGTGGAAATTAGGGTACATTTCCAAGAAAATGAGTCAAAGCTTTATATTGGGGTTGCCATTCTAAACTGCCCAGGAAAAAATGTTCTAAAAACCAAGGCAGCAAGCCAAGCGTGCGCCTTTTACTGAACATAAA
This sequence comes from Plebejus argus, assembly GCA_905404155.3. Classification (NCBI taxonomy): domain Eukaryota; kingdom Metazoa; phylum Arthropoda; class Insecta; order Lepidoptera; family Lycaenidae; genus Plebejus; species Plebejus argus. Next base: position 16,755,060 of record FR989929.1, on the reverse strand, counting down.
AAACTAAAACATTTAGTTATGACATATTCTGTACGCATGCGTAAAATAAGAAAACTTATTTATTATGTTGTTTTAATTACAGGAAACACACAAACACACACATACAAGAGGAGATCGTACGATAACTCACTGTTCAAGTATGTAGCGACAGCAGAAACATTTGAATAAAAACAACTTTTCCTTCCAAATATTTGGAGGTTCACATTTCTCAATTTAAACTGAAAAAATATGGATTCTTTTTTGAATATATACGCAAAATCATTGCCCAATAAAACAATTAAATTAAGGTATTATAGTAACTAGTAAAATAAATTATAGATAATTCAAAATCGTATTCATGTATAAGTACCAAAATTTCAATTTATACCTTATGATAATTTAAACGTTTTTTACCAGTTACCAAATTACATATTTGTAACAAAATAATATTATATTTTTTATTGATAATTTAATTGTATTCAAAATTAATTTAATAATTATTTTCTTGCGGACTTTTTTGCTATCTTTACATTGTTTTTCATACATAATGAAATATCAAGATTTGAGTTTAGTCGGCGCATGCGTCACTACGATAAAGCTATAGAGTACCTGTATTATAATTCTCACAAATGTATCATACTTGGTATTTTAGTGCAACAAGTATAAAATTTCAAGTATAAAATTCATATTTTTTTTTTATCTATATTTATTTAGGGATTTTTATCCGAAGATATGTCAATACCATTATACCCTTTACTTAAATTTACACAATAAAATTCATATTTTAAAGGACAAGACTGGTGAAGTAGTCTAAGAGAATAACTTTATAATATGTTAATTTTAACCACAGAAATTATTTTAAACGAGAGACAAATATATGTCTCTCGTCAAAAATAATTAAATAAAAAAAATGGTTTGTAACACAATAGTGTTACAAAACATTTTTTTATTTCTGAAAGGTTAAATTAATCTTATATTCCAATATTAAAATCTTTGTTTCTTGAATAAAATGATGTCTTCAATTTAGGTTTTTTAACAACATTTTTTTTTATTCTAGATTAATATCCCCTAATGTTATACTACTATGGGAAGCTAAGTTCATCCAAAGTATTACGTTTAGTCCTTGACTAGAAGGCTAGGAAGTCTCTTAATAGGTGATTAGTTGAAAACATTATAATATCTACTAGGTATCTATTTTTAATATTTAGCGGGGTAGAATATTGCACGAATGGTAGAGAGGGGGTGATGATGATGAAGTCCCCACGCTCGCTATCAGCGGAGGAAATGTCGGCGTGGGCAAAAAATTTTCCAGCCCGGTGCGTGTGAGTCAAAACAATACACTTCGTACGCAGAATGCACACATCATAACTGACTGACGGGGGACTAATAAAAAAAATGTAAAAAAATATATAAAATTTCTAGTTGATGGTTTTATTTCAATCTAAATATAACTTAAGATCTATTATGTACTTTTTATTTCTTAACAGTTTTTTATTTAAAATATAAGCCGTTGGCTGATTTTTTGTCAATGTTAAATCTCTAAAATACTCTAACACAATATTTATTTTTTCGAAAATTGTTCTGGATAACAAACTAGTTTTAATCTAAGGAAGATATTTAAATATTGATTATGTTTCAATGGTGGGCAGCACTTGTGCCAACGCCCATACAAGGGTAGTCAATCTTCTTTGCTTGTTTCGCTCTTATATTAACTGATCACTCAAACTCATCTACACTAATTTATTTTTACTACTATTTTACAGTTTACTACAATATTTCGCAATCTCAACACCTGCTTTACGCTTAACTTGTCTCACATACACTAATTTCCGGGTAATTTTGACCTTCTTTACCTTTTGACCTTTTAAAAAAATGCTACTTAATTATTTTTTTATTTACCCTATCGATCAGTGATCAAAGTTCACGAATGTTTTTCCTTGGCACGGCGGACCTACAGCTTTTTGTAGGGCTTCCTACCTACTAAATCATCCAGCGAAACGATTGCGCTGACCACACTTTTGCATAATCAAGGACATTTAATTATATTTAATGTGTCAGATACCCTCTATAAATATATTTAGGCAGGGTTCAAGGTTCAGTATCTCGGTCTATCGTGTGCCTTCTCATATAATATTATGTCAGACAAAGACAAGAAGCATGGTTAGATATTATTTATGCCCTGTGTAATATATTTTTAGTACATACATTTAGATTTTCATACACAATGTACTATGGCTATGCAATTTTTTTCTTTGTAAGTATTATGTAACTTCCAAACAAATTATCCATAGGAATGGTAAGTTGTTAATTCATTGCATAAATATATTTTAGTTAAAGTAGATAATATTATAAAATCAAAATTGTAATACTATGTAGTTTTCAATCAAATTTATTCATTGTCTTAAACAAGACAAAAACATCAACGGCATACATTAAAATGTTAATTTATAAGTAGAGAACTTAATTTTATTTAAGTTGTACACATTTTTTCTATCAACTTATTAATAATTCATATGGATTGCGAGTACTGTTTTAAATAAATTGGAATTAAAAGTAATTCGCGTTTATACATAAACAATTACAAGTCTGGATGGCGGATGATTGACGTGCCTTTCGCTTTGCTTCTTTCTGTTACTTTTGCAAATTATAATAATTAGGCCACATTATGGCTTGGCAAGCACCATCATAATATTATTATTATTGCAACAAAGTAATTGCTTGTTGGTGTGACAAATATATACTATCATTTTTTTAGCCTGTCGAACATTTTTATAAACTGTAATTTAAGATTCGAATCTTGAATGCATATTTTATCGTGTATTTATCAATTAATATTAGGTTATTTATAAAGTAAAAAAATTGAAAAAAATATAGTAATAAGTAGGTAATAACGCACTGCGAGTTTTTCCCAAAGATTTTTTCAAATGTCTTGTGAAGGTTTTAGTCAGGTTTTATGTCAATAAGTCATATATTTTTTTAAGACAAAGTCCAGCATCTATAAAACTGATGGTCACTCATCACCTCTATCTCAGGATTAGCATACAATAGCGCCGTCCTTGACTCGCGCTATCAGCCTCTACTGTGGCCACACCATCGACCTGACAACGCTGGGGTGACCAGCTCTTAGACTGGAGTTGTGACAGTAAGCTTAGCCAAAACGTTTTCTTGACGATAATTTTATAAAGTCTACCTCTACTGTGAATTCCAGACATAAATGGTCGGCGATTCTATAAAGAAGCGATAGATAAAACGTGTTGGCTAAGCCTCCTGTGTATTTAGTTGTATGCATTCGCTAGTTTCAACAGCGAAGTTAGATATCAAAAAATGTTTTGGCCATGCCATAAGCGCCAAGACACTTAGCAAATTGTGTCGTGTCAAATTCCATAGAGTTTTGGCTAAGTACTCTGACTTCTTAACCAAGATAGTTTTATTAATTTCACTGTCGAATCAAAATTTCATGGGATTTGAATAGACGCCACAATAGTATTCCTACACTACACATAATATTTTTAATTTCCAATTTCGACTGAAAATCATTCTGAATAAAGGATATTATTGGATACCTACTACAGAGTACAGACCTGATTTCTGACTAAAGAATAATATTATATACTACTGCAGACTCATCTAAATACAAATACAAGTATGTAACTCAAATGACTTTGATGAAGATTAATATTAAAATATATTATGCGGACATTGCATAATATTTCTCAACCTACACATGTACTGCTATGATTTAAATTCCAGATAATTAGATCAAACGAAGCCAAACTAAAATGAACTTTAGAATATTCAACATAAAGTACACAATATGATATATCTTTATTGACTAGATTCAGGATATCTATGATCTAACACTTAGCATCGTGAGTGGGAAAAATCGCCATTTTAAATTAAGATTTAATCCCTTCATTAATAAGTAGTAGGATAAGAAATGATAACTAATAATCATGATTTATCGGTGTTTTAAAATAGTCATAAAAACTACTATAATGGTTTATTAGAAAATTCGTTTATATTTTTCAGTGCTAAGTGGTTGTTTTGAGACAGTTTAGTCCAGTCCAGATAAGTACACAGACAAGACAGTCCCCACTATAGAGTTTTGCGTTTATGTATGTTTTTTGTATAATATATTGTATTCGCGCATTAGACTCAGTGTTCAAAGTTCAAACTATATGGGGTTAAAAGCTCCCAAATAATATGTATTTTAAAGAAGTAACGTAGTAAGTTGGTATAAAATTCAAGGGTTGTAAATACATCCATGCGTACATTTCTGTATTTTAAAAACTTAAACCAAGAAAAATTAACACGGTATATTCTACATAACGTTATGTACGCAGTACAACACATAAATATCAACAGTTTACCTAAAAGTTAGAAAGTTAAAATTAAATTTGAATACTATAAGGGTTGCAGTAATTAAAAGTTAGTAGTTGTGACAGTTTAAATTACTGTATGGTATAAACTTTAGTAATTAGATGTAAGTAAAATAATTGTTCAAGTTTTCTGTAACTTTCAGTTGCTGTGATTTTAAAGACTCAAAGGTGTTTTACATATTTCATGAAAATTTCGTAGAACTTTTCGATTTTCAGGGCTCCGTATCCAAAGGGTAAAAACGGGACCCTATTACTAAGACTTTGTTGCCTGTCCGTCTGTCCGTCCGTCTGTCTGCCGCCAGGCTGTATCTCAAGAACCGCTATAGCTAGACTTCTGAAATTTTCACAGACTGTGTATATCTGTTGCCGCTATAACAACAAATTATTACTAAAAAGTAAAAACAAAATAATATTAGTATTTATGGGGGGAGCTGCCTTGCAACAAACGTGAGTTTTTTTTGGCCTTTTTTGCTCGATATCAATAATGGCAACAGGTAGACACTTGATATTTTCACAAAGGCCAAATTTAAGTGTATTGTAATGATTAATAATAATAATAATATTTAAATAAAATGAAAATTTAAGGGGGCTCCCATACAAAAACACAATTTTTGGCCTATTTTTGCTCTATAACGGTACGGAACCCTTCGTGCGCGAGTCTGACTCGCACTTGGCCGATTTTTACAGACTATCACAATAAACACCGAACATTATGTAAATTATGGTGCACATAAGAGAATCAATTATAGACAGTTTAGTTTATTTTTAATAATAGGAGAATTTAAACAAACAGAACACTGGACCTATCGAATCCTCTGTCAGTTGTCACAGTCTCACCATTCGAACAATTGTTAAATGGATCAATTGCACTTAATTGTTTACAATTGAAAACAATTTTCCAATTCCCCCGTTTTATTTCACCACTTTTTAAATAAAAAGATCTCAGATAACATTCTTTCAGCTTAAGTGAAATAGAATACTGCTCTTCCGTGCTAGTGGGGTAGCTTTAGTACATTGCTTGGTTTTATTAAAAACACTAATATGTATAATTATTAATAATGTAAATACGAGTAACTAATTTAGATTTTATCATTTTAGAACATTTAAACCAATAAAATATGAAGACTTGTTCTCAACGTCCAAGACAGTATCTTATATTGAACACCAATTTGTTTATGAATATAAAAATCGTTAATGAACCAAATGTGTCATAATTAATTGGTGGGAAAAAATTGAGTGTCGAAAACAGAATAAAAAGTCATTGCATCCCATTGTGAGTCGGTTTCTTTTATGTCCCGACCGTCAGGCCGAAAGCCTCAATCAGTCTTTGCCACTTTAACAGAAGCTGTTGTTTTTTTATTTCTAGTCTGTGCATCGTCATGACATTTGACGAGCGCCCATTGGTTGGACGTTACTCTTTGACAGCCAATCATGGTGCGTTCGATTTTTGAAAGTCATCTGTTCTAACATTTGAAGTCGTGACTTGCGTTATTTGGGGACATTTTTATTGGTTACGACATATTTTATGTATTTTGTGATAAAGTTGTAGGTAAATAGCCAGGTTATCGGAGAAAGCGACCTTTTAACGTTTTGTCGGCATGCAAACTTTTCTAGTGACTCTACTTGTATAAATAATAAAATCTAAAATCTAGGTAATTTGATTTCGCTACGGCTAGCTACCTAGGACGTAGCTAATTTTATTACTTTCTAACTTATGAACCAGCACTTTTTTTTATAAATCGAACACTTGCTGAAAAGACTGTTTGCTTAAAACTTTGCGCCTATCTGAGTAAAAGTTCATATGACATGCCTTTTATTCAATGTGTTTGTAGAGTCAAGTACCAACTTTTTCAGAAAGAGCTTCTAACTTTGAGGAACTTTATCGAGGCTTTCCGAACGGCTTTTTTAGCTTCCTTCGATCTCGTATTAAACATATGGGAGTCAATTTAAATCGTATTTCATTCCACAAAACAGTGGTCCGCTCCGTTTCGTCACAGGCTGTAATTCAAATTACGGTAGCCAACCATCTATCATCATTTGGCTCAGACACCTTCCGACAAATGACTGACTTTTTTTGACACTTGACTCGAGTGTGCGGTCGCCTTTAAAGTTCACTGACACAGGCTTTTGTTGTCGAAAGTACGCGTGAAAAATATGATTGATGGTACTATGGGAACTTTCGGCTGAAATCTGGGCTGAACCGTTCAGAGTATAATATGTAGAGTACGAGACCAAGTATTTAGGGCCTTATCACACTGGCGATTAGCGAGCGATTTGAAAGCGACGCGACGGCGTGGCGTGGACGCCATTTTGTTGGGATGTGTCTTCGAAGTAACAAAGCCAGCAGTCTGCAGTAGTGTTTCCTTGTCAGAATCCATTTTGCTACTGAGTTTCCAAAACGCGGAAGCTGCGTGCACGCCGCGCAATCGCGGCGTCATCACGGCGTGTGCGCTGCGCAGTCGCGTCGCTTTCAAATCGCTCGCTAATCGCCAGTGTGATAAGGCCCGGTCTTATTGGTAAAGGACGGCTGGAGTTTTAAAAGACAGATTACATTGTTATTTTCGGAATGGTGTAGTTAATATCGTTATATTAATATATAAAACCTTAAATAACTCGAACTTATATAGGAAAAATAAGACATAGTCTTATGAAGTTACCTTCTAGCAGATATAATAAAAACTAAGGTTACAAATTAAGTTGATTTATATTAAACTTATTCTAAGGTTTTTAAGCCTGCTAATGAGAAATACTTTATACAATTTAAAATTACCTATTGTAACAATAAATAATCCGCATAACCTCAAAGTTTTTCTAAATGGCAACACCAAAAAACGATTGGGAAACACATATTATAACTGTAACAATAGACAATAAACATCACCTAGACAAATGCAATGATTTATTAACTGTGACAAAAACCGACAGGTGATCGAGACGCCTTATTGCAAGGTGATAGAGTTCGATGTTGCACAACGTTTCCGTCAAGAATGCTTCTATAACGATTTGATTATCTGTATGTAAGAAAGAGAGGGCTAAATGAATTCCGCTTTTTTAGCTTATAATAAGGAATCGAATCAAGTTATAGGAAATAGAGTTGCAGAGTAGGGTGGGATGTAGAGATTGTCGATGAAAATATAAAAAAAAAATAGAATAACATTCTCTACGGCTCTAATAGCATATTAGCCTTAGCCTATAACACAGTTTTAGTGGTTGTCTGATAAAGGTAAATTGTAGGTCAGTTAAAAAGCTGTTTTGAATACTATACAGGTAAACTTGCATGCATAATATCATCACGATAACATTATCATCTATAAAGCAATTAACTATTGTAAACGTGCGAATATTTTATAAAAACGGACGTCTCTAACGAATTAATTAATTGTTAAAAATACAATATTTTATCGCGAGATTATATTTATTAGATGCGGGAACACGCCAAGTCGCATTATACATGAAACCGATAAAAACAGAAATATCGATAGGGCGATAACTACTCCGCGCATGTTGTATCGATATCGACGTTATTAATCGAGCATGCCCCTCACTAGATATCGGAGCGGGCTCTTCAAAGCCACAGACGATATCTGAGAAATATTAAATTATAATAAAATTAACTCGATACTGTTTTTATAACGAAGGAAACGAAATTAGAAGTGTGTAGAGTTCCCTTTCAACTCTTTCTCACACAGATTTTTGGAAGTGCATAGCTACATTAATATTATACAACACATACATGCGAAAGTGTGCCTGTTTATCAGCTGTTCTCTTGGCGCCGTTTCTTTAAAATAACAAGCCGATTTTAAAGAAACTTCATATTATAGAGATATTTTGAGCCTAGAAATTACACAGGACTTTTATTCTATTGATATTATATACATTGATAATATTATAATAATTATATTCTATTGATATCGATCGACTTAAAAAACATTAGTTTTTTTTAGAAGTTCATTTGCTAAGTTACTCATAGTCGACCTAAAACAAATACAAGGACGAACAGTGAAGAGTGATGGATATGAAATCAAAATGGTTTCCGTCGGGGAAGCGACTGTTCGGATGTATCTTTTTTGTTAATTACAAATAATCCGTAGCTAGAATTATTATTATGACGTCCGCAATCCATAATAATTACATAAACCTAAGTTTGTTTTACCGTATATTTTATAGTAAGAACATTATAACATTGCAGGTTGTGACTATTCACTATTGTAATAATTGCCTTTAAAAATACACTCAATAATATTATTATCTATTTGAATTTAATTATAGGATATGTGATCTAAAAGCTATATTAGCAGTAAAACAAAAATTTCTATATTATCTCTATCTAATTTTAATTTAGTTCCATATCAATCCGTTAATTCTGTTGTGACATATCGATAAAAAATATTAGAAAAAATCGATTATGCCCATCTCTATTGTGAGTCGGAACGTATGTGATAACGATTACTCATTCTACACGGTGACACATGACGAATCAATCGGTCACGACTCCAATCGTTCACAACCTGTTCTGCGCGGCGATTTTAATTTTCGAATGTGGAATTGTTTTTTTTTTCATGGGAAAAGATGCATCTAGGCATAGAAATTGGATGTTGATAGCATAGAGTAGAAAAAGTTACTGATAAGATTTTTTGGTAGTGTGTAGATGATAATAATGATAATACAATATCAAAGAATTAAACAAAAGTGTAGGTACTTACAGTTGGGTAAAAATGAAAAATATTTAGATTAGTGTGTACAGAATTTGACACTTTTAATATTATATTTTACTATACAATGTGGTTAATATGATGTGGTAAATTAAGTTGTTAGTATCATGAATTTTAACGACATGAACAATTAAAGTGAACATAAACAAAAATACTTAAAAGCAATTTAATAATCGCTAATTAAAAACATAATTCTTAATTAAGCAACATAAAGTTTTAGGGGTTAATTTAAGTATGTGTCCACGAAATAAGTAGGTACTAATTACATACACTATCATTTTACTACAATATTGTTGAAAAAACTGCTTATTTAAAATGATAAAAAACTAAATTGCTAATAAACGACACAGCCAAGATTAGATAGGTAAAAAATTCTTCACTTTAATTATACCTTACGTTTAAACGTGACGGTCTAATGAGAGTGGCACTATTCCTTGAGTTGTAAGGTTCATTTTTACTTGACAAAATGAAAACTAGAAAAATCCAAGAGAACGCACACTTGTTTAATTATTGGTTGACAAAATTACTTTCCGAAGACCTTAGAATTAAATGAAACAAAAATATAGATTTTATTGAATACTAATTAGGAAGGCGACACGACTTGTACTTTTGTAGGACACAATAAAAATACACTTTAAAAATTTTCAGAAAATTAGAAAGTGAGGTCGATTTTTGTATTCCCTGAGAAGTACTTTTACGAAATTAGATTATTCATTAAAGATTTTTGTTGCGCTGATTCTTACACCCTACTTCGCTCGCGTTGAAATCTTTTTGTCTATACAACTAAATTTAGATGGTATTTTTTTTATACATGAACAGAGTGTTATTTTCTTTTACTGTCGGACTATATATAGGGTCAATTTCAGGATTGTTTGGGGCCATTTTAATTTTTTTACAAAATAAGGGGGCAAGCGAGCAACGAGTCACCTGATGGAAAACAACTACCGTCGCCCATGGAAACTCACAAAGTTAGAAAAGCTGCAGGTATGTTGATATGATATTTACTAACAATAGCGTTAACTCTTGTATCCAGTTTTATTCCTCAAATATCTTTCAATCTCTGCTCCTACCACTCCCACCACCAGAATCGACCCAACTTACCTGCGTCTGCGTGAGGCCCAAGCTGGCAGCCAGCTCCGCTCTCTCCGGGAGGGCCAGGTACTGCGTCCTCTGGAACCGCCTGTTGAGCTGCTGCAGCTGCAGGCTGGAGTAGATGGTGCGGGGCTTCCTCATCTTCTTGCCCTTCCCGTTCACCCGGAGACCGGGGTCGTCGGAGAGTCCACATTTCTCTGGAAAAGAGGTTTCATGTGAGACTTTTTGCAGTTTATAATAATACGAGTAGGTATCTATATAATTATAATCTGCGAAATCTTCCTTTGGGCCTCCACGCATTATCCCCGTTTTGACACTCAATCGAACGAATTGGAACGCCGCGGCCTACTCTAACAAACATGAAATGACGTTGTTCTTTCTGATTCGATTTTTTGAGTCTCAAAACAATTTCGTTGTAGGCCCTCTGTTTATGATAAAGAGATTTCTATTCATTGTTAATTAACTTCATTTTATTTGTTGTGTTGCAAGTCGCAAAGTGACTTTAGGATAAAATTATTACGTAGGTACTTATTGAGAAAATAAGATAAATATCGGATCAGAATATCTAGCTAAATACACTAAAAGACGTTTATTATATATGTGAAGTCCTCTTAACTTTTATCAGACTTGTTTTAGTCTAATTAAAACAATGGAAAACTTTATTAATATAAACGATATTATTAACACGTCCACAAAAGCCACGATATTTATAACCAACATTTTACCACACGTTTACTAAGTTTAAAGCTATACAGCGATATATTTTAAAATGAATAATCTATTAAGGCTCAAGTATCCGAAATTTAATAACATATTGCGGCGCGCTAAATCACCGTATGTAAAGCAGCTATAAATTAACAATATCTGCGTAGACGGCTCGCCATCCGTTTTGTGAAATATGAAAGGTTCTTGCTACTTGATAATAGTCAGTGGTAACTTGTAATTACTGTATCTGATCAGACCAGCGCCAATATTACGAGCCAGGGGTCTTATTCTTGTGGATCGAATGTCGTTTGGAACGCTGGGTGCCATACTTGGCTACACTCTGAGAATTTTAATGATGATTTAACCGACAATTTAATGAAGAGTTCGACAGATAATGCGTGGGGCTTATGATAAAATCTTCATTTAATAGCAGACTTTATTATTCGTCTATGAGTCAAATGGCAGATATAGTCCTACGTGCGTATGACAGCTTGCGATAGAAACGGCGTTCGTGTTACGAGAATAAGGTCCCGCGATAAAAATCTGAGATTTATTTTTTAACACGGCAACACTTGGATTGGTTATTCTCTGTTCAGTGTACATGTCAATTCAGTTATAGATCTCTAAAGGGCCCCCGAGACGGTCAAATGGTTTGATTCAAACCTTACGTGTTTGATGCAACCGTTTGATGTCGGTTTGAACGGTTTGTCAAACCACACTGCGCAGTTTAATTCAATACGCGCTGTCTGTCTTGTGATGCAGACAAGATGCTCTAGAGTCTAGAATCTAGATTCTAGAACGAGGACCGCGATTTTCTTATGTTTATAACGTCAATGTCCTCTGTCGAAAAATAAAAAAAATAAAAAGACTTTGGTCCAAATAATGGTAATGAACTAAGTTAACGTTTTACCCACGAACATCTACAGAAAGTGCTAGAAACTACAGCTTCTTTTTTTTCTTTTTTCTTCTTCAAAATCCAGTACTAAACTAAGCCAAGTTTGATCAAACGCGTCGGAACACGATCAAACGGCGCGTCAAACAAAACAAAAATATGAAATTTCATCAAACAAGCTTCAAACACGTAAATGTTTGACAAACCGTTCAAACAAGCTTTGTAAACGATCAAAATGGTTTGAGTCAAACCAAAATTTACGTGTTTGAATCAAACCGTTTGATCGTCTCGGGGGCCCTTAAGGATGTAGAACTTGGATTTCATTGAAAAATACATCAGCAGTAGTTTTATTTAGCGGCCACATGGAAATGCGATACTTGGATGGCAGATGTAGGTGAGAAACGTCTTTATTCCCCGCGTTCCATTTAATGTTAAAACGATCAAAACCCTCAAAATGCCTCCTATTATGAGCGTTCGTTTTGATCGTATTAACGTCAAATGGAACGCGGGGATTGTAACACTACACAAAATGGTGTCATTTAATTTGGTTTTGGTCACACGCCAAACCATCCTTGTAGCACTCTGTTTAAGCGATTGTAAGATTCAATTTTTTATACATTTTCAAGCACATTTTAATATTTTTTTGCGTTAAAAATGCTCGGCGCGTTCGATATGTGAATATGACATATTGCCTGCGTTGTAATATATGCTTTTTATCGTCGTTAATTATTATTTAAAAGGTGCATATAACTGCAATATTTAAAGGAATGATAAATGTCTTCGACTTAATTTTGCATACGTACCTATTTCATATTAATTCTATACCTTAAAAGTCGATACAAGATGTTTTGTGTGAAATGTGAGCTAAGAGACATGAAATTCAAACTTTTAAGAGTCTTTTGTGCAGTGAAATATTTTATTTCACTAAATAAAATCCTTTCTCGAATCTTTCGCTGCAAAAGTATATACAAAAGCCGACAGACAGACAGACAAAACAATACGGCCCGGGGTCCGGACACACCCACTAGGGATGTGCCAAGTTTCATCGACGTTAGTGATGTCCTACAATTTTTATCGTATTTAAATCTTCTAATTAAAATTATGCAAATTGCGTTCATAAAGTTTAAAATAAGATAAAATCTATTCCATATTATACGTATACATAATTGTATGTAAATTTTTTAATGTTGTAATATTTTAATGAGATTAATAATAATAATTGGCTACAATGTACGCAATATGATTTTTACTTTACTATTTATTTTTTCTAATAATAATCAACATATAATTTATAAAACAACAAAAACATTTTAAGTTTTTGTGATGCTAACTAATAAGCATAATATTATTATGACTTAACTAAAATAATTTCTTTAGGTAGGCTACCATACTTCAGAAAATTATTATAGGTCTACCAGACACTGATGGCAAATTTTGACGACAGATTTCCAAAAAATATCCTTGATCATTGGATAAATAATTTATACCTATATTTGCATGTTTCACACACAGAATCAGCCGCTCGCGCTATAAGGAAAAAAAGGATCAAAATGTTTTATTCCAATTTACCCGGTATTGCTATAGTCAATTTATTTTCTCACTTTTTGCCATCAGATTCTGGTAGACCTATACTAATTTGTATTTGACTGTGCCTTGTTTCTGAATTCTGAGGTGACGTTTTGTTCAGGAGTTGGTCTCTTCACTAGTTATAGCACTATAGCACTTTTGATTAGCTCACTCAAAAGCAACCAATCAACAATGTAGAATAGATAAACTTCTTCCAAATAATCTCAGAAATAGTATTTTTAAAAGGACCTAGCTAACCAACATTTACTTACTTACTTACTACGATGGCTCAGCGACCCAAAGTGAATCTTGGCCTCCGACACATTTGCATAAACATAAAACACTGCACCCCTTTCTTTGTAGTCGGTAAAACGATGTTGAAATCAAAAAGCTACAATACCGTCTTGCACCCCGCCTACCGCGCCGCCTACCGAAATCCGACGCGCACTAAAAAACAATATACCTTTTTAACAAAAATTAAGCATCGCCCAAAAGCATTATGAATGTGAGCACAGCAGACGAGCGACTTCGCTGCGACTTTAGGTCGCATTGCGGCTTATAACGTGGCTGTTGGCTAGTTGCATCAATTTCAAATACTATTAGTACGCCCAGATTTCAGTGTCAGGAGTTAGGAGTTTAGCACCATGACAGTAACAAAAGTGTGTAATCAATATTGTGGAGGTGTACTGTTTAGGTAGATATTATTATGTCTATAACATTTCTTTTCACGGTATTTTTAGAATGAAACGGTAATTACTATGACCGTACAGGCGTACACATACTATGTTACATACGCTCACAAAATAAACTTCTTTTTAGCGGAGAAATCTATATTAACATAAAAAATTATATGATTATACTATGAGATAGTATCTCTCTTTTTATGTGCTACCTCTTTGCACTGACACCGGTAAACTAAATCAGTTAAATTTAATATAGACTCGTTTTTTATTTTCCGAGCAACATCCAGTAAGAAATAAGATTGAAAAGTCGCAAGTCTGCTGATGTTCCATAAGTAATATGGCCACAAAAAGGTCGTGTAGAGCGTGGTTTAACACGGCTAACAGAAATCTGATGAGAATCTAATTATAATTTTTAATAACTCTCTCCGTTTCACTTTCGCCGCATAGCTGAAACGTTAGCTGCATGCTTAAGTAATATAACCAAGACCTGAAAGGTAGTTCTTATATCTTTTAGGCTTAGGGTAAAGACAATATTATTATTTCTGTCAAAGTATTTACTAAATATTCACTGCTTTCAGCTTTGCTTTGCTTTATTTAGCCTGAAAGTAGGGTTGATTTCAGGCTAAATATATTAAGGGTGTTACGAAGTTGCCCTTTGTAAGTTTTTGGTGTATATGTTACCGGCCAAACCCGATTTCAGGCCAAACTAGTTTTGCCTAGGCTAAACTAGTTCTTCCTATACACGATAGGATAATATATAGTCCAAAGCTAGACGTGATAATATGAAACTTTTCTGTGTCATATGTGTAATGTGTGTCCTGTGTTACCATGAAGTGTGGCTTGTCTCATGGTCATGTCCAAGTTATGGATGTAGAGATATACATATACAACTATGCTTTTAATCCTAAAAAGTAACGCCACAAAATTTTGTCATTGTTCAAAGCAGAAAAATCATCTATACGGTATGCCTTTCGCAACGTAAACTGAAGCAAGAGATCTTGTGCCCAAAATATCTGTCATTGATTTTCAAACACCTTCACGAAGGAAGGTACCCAAATTTGGATTTTTCACTGAAAAACTCAGTGATCGTTTATCTTGCTTCACCTTCACCTAATATTGCGAGTGTCCGTCAGAGTTAGATAACTGATAAGGAGGAGGGCCGGCGCCCGCGGTCAGCTATGCTCGTTGGGGACCCGGTACAGGCGGGAACAAGAGTGGTTCAAGGTTTTTTTGCCAGCTCGGTACGGCAGTATAAATGTAATAAACAAAAAAATTGTAACATCTGCAAAATTTCTAATTCGTAGAAGATATTATACAATTATCGTTTAGGCAAAAAATTGCTGTCGCAAAATACATGTAACTGCCGGTGTTTTATGGTGACTCTTTAGTAAGCGCTCTATGACTGAAGCTCGAGAATAAAGTATACAAATGTATTGGATAGAAACATTTTATTGACCAGAAAATAGTAATTACATTACAAACGATGCACTTTGAATAAAGAAGTCATAATATCAATTATTTAACCCTTTGTAATAGAAATGTTAGGTAAACATTTAAATAAAGATAACATGAAAGCTGCATACACTAGTAAGAAGATTATCAATTCAAATTGTACTCATTATAGTCGAAGCGATGATAAATTATAAGTAGCTATCGTTCATCGCTCAATATGTTAATAAAATGTTAGCCTTTTATTTAATTTTTTCTAGCTTTTCCGTCGCAAGAAACTATGTGCATGTAGGCATTAGGCAATAATTACTTAGTAGCCATAAGACTGACGGATAATAACACCTTTTTATCTAGATCGTTCAAATATATCTAGATAAGAATACAATGTATGTCATGTATTTTATTACTTTTATAATATTATATTTTTTGGTCAAATTATAATCCGTTTGTTATTTTTATTGCTCCTAAATGTTCCTTTATTTCAAGTACATAACATATTTAACATTAATATTCTTTGCGTTTTTGTTCTTTTAAAAACAAAAAAATATTTATTGCTAACATAAATTCAATTCTTTGTTAACAAACGATTCGATTAAACTTTATGTAGGTTATTCATCCTCTTTATAAATACCAAATATTTTTTTTTACTTTACGTTTATAAACAAAAAAAGTTTTTTTTTTCTGTCAAAATATTGTACCAAACCGCTTGTGTAGGGAACAGTACCGGCGTGACGCTGCAGGCAAAAGTTTTTACTTTCCAAGATGTTTACTCCATAGTAATATTATATACCGTAAAGTAACAATTAAAATAGTCTAAGGTGTTATTAAGTAATGACGCCTGCGGGGGAACAGATGGGGACCGGGACAAGAGAAGTGGGAGTGTTTTTGGAAATCCGTTATCTCTTTTTTATAATCCGACATTAACTGATTTTTTGAATATTATAAAATTTTACTACGACTAAAAACAAAAAAACCGTTATTTGGTAGGATTTCTACATTCACTGGATTTTTTTGGATAGTTAGGTTAGAGACCAGAAGATATTGTGATGAGTCAAAGCCTTTGGCACAGAATACATAATTATTAGTTTTGGCAGAAAAAAATTCAAAACTCTTATTGATTTAAAATCATTTTTTATTTTATTCTAGGCATGCTTGTTATTATGATATTTGTATCAATTTCTCAGGTGTTTAAGCGATTTAACATAATAGATGAAACAAATGTCTTCATCTAATCTAAGATATCTTATTACAATAGTAGTAGAGTTCAATATCGTTTAGCCAACACTATCATAAATCTTAATTCTTGATTATTATATAATTGGTGGTTTCTGTTTGTTTGTTGAATAAATAACATGTAATACGGGTACTATTAAAATATTTTTGTGGCGTTTGTGTAATTGTATTAGTACGGTTAGCGTTTTTATGTAACTGTATACGGGAGTCTTGCAAATGTAAGGGGCGTTAACAAATTACGTCAGTTGATAACAATTCTCACCTCGTTGGCTTGGCTTGGGATCTCACTAGTCTGAAATGCATTATGGTATTGTGGAAGGGAAGGCTGATAGCCACAAACTAAAAGGTTGGGTGTCCACACTTGACGATCGTTTTTTTCCATAAAATCAGATTCCATAAAAGTGGTTCTAAATTTCAATAATAGGCTTGATGACTATTTTTTTTCTGATTGGTAATTGAAAGACCCTTAAAAAATAGAAACATCGCTGAAAGAATGACTCTGATAGCTTAAAAATTCACCGAGAGATGACAATTCAAACATCTCATAAAATAGACCTGCCCAAAAACGCTCCATACAAAGTGATACGAAAGACTGACGTCACTCTTTCTTAGTTTGTACGCATCGGGAGAGAACTTTGTTCGATAGGTATATTAAATATTGCGTTTATGAAAGTGGTTTCATTACAAAAGTTGCTTTTAATTGCATAAGTTATCGAATGGTATACAAATATTAAGAAATTTCATTGAAAAAAAAATCGACTCGATTATCTAACTTTGAAGGCTCATAATAAAAAAAATACAAATGCTGTCGAGAGCTGAAATTTTGGGAACACTTATTTTTTACCGTGATTTCTTTATTTTATTAACAAAATTCGCTAATCTTTGACCTTGTCATCATCCCTATTATACCACAGTGTAAATACTATCAGTAGGTATCATTTCGCCATCATGCTCTGCTATCTGTACGATTCGCGTTG
This sequence comes from Plebejus argus, assembly GCA_905404155.3. Classification (NCBI taxonomy): domain Eukaryota; kingdom Metazoa; phylum Arthropoda; class Insecta; order Lepidoptera; family Lycaenidae; genus Plebejus; species Plebejus argus. The sequence continues at coordinate 16,737,393 of FR989929.1, read as the reverse complement.
AGAAGAGTCTTCAATCTAGCCTTCACGTTGACAAGGGAGACCGAGGAGTTTTGCCGGGAATGTCAAAGAGTGATGTTGTGATTTTGTATTATTTTCCTAAAATTGTGTTAAGTTGGGTTTTTAATGTGTAATATTGGTAGAATATTAACCATTAGATATTCGTTATCGTGCACAAGTGTAGGAAAGTGATGCATTATCCAAAAACGTGCGATTTTGTGTTCCCTCCAAAACTCCATTGAAAGTTTCAGTAAAGCGTCTACCACTTTACTGCGACCGACTTGACTTCTTGACTGTATTGACTTTTACTTAGACTTTGACTAGACTAAATGACCTGACGATATTACATGAAAACGATGCTGAAAATTATTATAGGAGGAATACGGTTTTCCCGCCATATTCCTTACCTTTTTACCTTGTCTGTGGCACCACTTACACATACTTTGTGTCAAGTTGCCAAAAACGAAGAAAAAGAAAAAGAAGGGAGACCCTAGAAGCTATGTGACCAAAATTTTTCTAACCATTTTATAGTTGCCATTTTGTTGATAGCGCCATTAGTCTCAGCGCGAATAAATATTAGGAGCCTAGGGCATCTGAATTTGAAACTTGATGGAGAACGATTTGAAGAAGGTAGCTGACAGCGAATGTATGAGAGTTGCCCAAGATCGGGATCAAATCAAATCAAATCAAAATAGTTTTTATTTTAAATAATTTTTTTACAAAAATTTGCCGAACGTCGATACTAATGTGCCTACCACCGGTTATATCTAAGGATACCCTGTTAGGCTTCTTAGAGACGAACAGCATTTGTCGACGGCCGCGGCAGTCGACTGCAGTCGACAAGTGCTGTTCGTCTGTAAGAACGCTTAGGCCGGTATAGATAGTCAGTACTTAAGATGCGACCCGGTCTCAAGACGCGGTTCGGCTCTGTGATTGGTCCAAATTTTGACAGCCAACCAATCACAGAGCCTAAACCGTGTCTTGAGACCGAGATGCATCTTGAGTACTGACTATTTATACCGGCCTTAGAGTCCCACATCCAGCCGTGGATGACAATAGCCTGATGATGATGAAGGCATCTGAAGGTTGTGAACCCTCAGGGCAACCACCGACCTACTCTGTGCACGGCCAATTTAAATATGGTTTTGATAAGTTTATGAATTTTACGGTGTGTGCCCATGTGGAGCGCCATGGTCGCTGGTTCACGAGCTATAGCGTTCCTAGAGAACATGGATAAATGAAAAATGTGTAGAAATTTTAAACTATATTATGTTGTGAAGTGAGATTTTGATATACCCAATGTTTGCAAATGTGTTAGTTTTAATCTAAACCACGGGATAACGCCCGCGACTCCGTTGCACCGTATACCGTGCGGGAACAGTACATTTTTTCAGGATGAAATCCCATGTCCTTTCCCGGGACTCAGAGTATCTCCATACAAAGTTTCAGCAAAAGCAAAATTCTAATCTTTTTTTGGAAATGTCACGTTAAATCTCAGTCTGTGTCTATCTAGTAATTATTCATGATTTAGATTTTAGTTAACAAAAAAAAAAACATTTACTGTCATGTTTTCCCGCAAACCTGATAATGCAAAGTGCAAACTCTACTTTACAATAAAACAAAACCTCTTAACAAAGGATAATTATTCGTTTTTGTCTTTGTTTTAATTAATAATTATTATTTATGTTAAATATAGATAATAGTCTACAACCTTCGCAATGAGAAAGCGATTCATTTGGGGAAAACATGCATTGGAAAATCGACCTTGGCGCTCGGACCGGTTACGTGGAAAACGTATATCGGAAGGTAATAATTTACAGCTGAATTTCCTTTGCGCGTTTTTGTAACCTCGACCCATCTCCGGGCATTGGCCAGAGTTTGATTTTTAGGATTTTAGATTTAAATCTAAAAATCTAAAGACGAAGGATTTTCTAAAGAAGTGAGCAGTTTAAAAAAATGGATGCATCTAGATTCTAGAAGTTAGATCTAGAAATATTGAACAGCAATTTACCGTCATTTAACTTTTAAGCATGCTTCAGCACTAATTGACTGGCTTGGTTATAGCGTAATTGTACGGTCACTTAGGGTACAGACTTAAAAATTACGTTTGCGCTATCGCCGAAGTCATATTCATAGTACATACTCCTAAGTTATTCCAAACTAAGAGACAGTAAGTAAACTATCTAAAGGACCACACATGTAACTCTTCTGATATTGTAATTAACATTGAGCAATCCGACTTGGCGATATTACATGTCTGTTGTAAAAGTCGTCGTGTGTAAAAGTCTCACGGTATAGGTGGGAGTTGGGACTCTATACGCCCGTTACTAATTCACGACAATAACCCGCCTGTCGTCTGTTTTGACGTGACTACCGTGTACCATCATGCAGGTACTACCCTGTGGTACTACCGTTTATAATGCACGATATGTCGTATGTAGTATGGCCATAAATATCGCATATTTTTAGGACGTTGTGAAACTCTACATACTTATATTATATATCTTGACCGGAGCGTTTTTATAACGCACGATAATATATTATTATGGTATCACGTTTATCATCTAGCTTAGCAGTTGTGGTAAAGGCTACAATTTTATGAAAAAACATACTTCTAAGATTTCTTGATAATAAACCAAAATTATCTACATGATACATAATATAGTAAGCTTAAAATATCTCATAATAAATGTAGAGAAAAACTTTTAAAAGGAAGTCTTTGTTTTTGAATTTATGTGTAGTTATATACAACGTGAAATTTTAGTGGTTGTTTTCCCGCAGCAGAACGATTTACCTATAGTAGTACTATCGAACCATGCATGTTATTTTTTGAAAATACAAAATATTTTTTATGACGTACTATGGAAACTTTATGCCGATAGGCGCGAGTTACTATGGACCCGACCGAATTTTTTTTTTTGATTTGAACAAAAAAAACTTTACAAATCTATTGTACTACTAAGTAGTACCAAGATAGAATCATTTTACTGCGGGAAAACAACCATTAAATTTCACACTGTAGTACTGTACGGGAGCCCTAGAACAATTTTTTTGTGATTACTAACAAGCAAATTTTTTGTGAGTTTGATAAGACGAACAACAATTTTATTTTCGAAAAATCTCGAAAGTGGTAGCTAACAGAGATAGAAAGGATTTAATACTTTGGCTTGATGGTCCTAAAATATGAATTGTTTTATTTGTAGGGCAAGGTTACTCTAAAATTATAATATAACTATAAGTAACCTACCAATATACAAAAAATCAACTGGTTAGGGTTCCGTGTTAGGGTTCTGTAATCAACAAAACTTAAAAGAAATTCTTCATTACGTACGTTTTCCTTGCTATAAGAAAATTTAGTCATTTATCATTGGTCTATAATTATATTCAATGCAATAAAAACCAGCGCACAGTCACGCATTTGTTCAAATTGGTTTAAATAACTTCATTATTAACACCTCCGCATCATTGCATTTACAATTTACACCACACGATATTTAAATTAAAAAAATAATTTATTTAAAAGGTGTCTTACAGGAAAACTTGTCATTAATTTTTTGAGTTCGAGTATGTCGGTTTAAATGTTATCTTATTAATATTGTGATTGTAATAATTCTATCAATAAGCAAGGTGTCAGTAGGTGTAGGAAGTGAACTTACAGTCTTATTCATTTATTTCTCTACGTTTTAATGAGAATTTTTGAATAATGTTAAATTAAATAAAATTGAATACAGACCAGTCACTATAGCTATAGCTATCTATGTTTCGTATTGCTGTTGACTTTTAACATCTAAAGGCTTTCGTCATTACTTGCGATAGACTATTCTTAATTCGTCGTTTCTAATAATATTTATATTTTAGCCACCTAACTATTCAAGGTTCTTTATCTTTGTTCGTCAAACGACTTTATGAATATAATGTGAGACAAAGATAAGTAGACTTTTAAGAGTAAAAAGGGTAATACAGCAGCACATAGCTTAGGTACCATTTAATTTCATAGGCCCTTAGAGCTGTAAGGCTCTATAGTAAGACGAAACATTGTAACTTGACGTATTACAGAAGCATATTCGTATGCGAAAGCTGCACATGCAAATTGCGATTGTATTCAATAGTTGAACCGTGAAATATATTCAACGGCTTAAACATTTTATTGTAATTCAAAAAATACCTTAGTTTGCGCTTACTAGTAGGTAGTAGATCATTCCCGCTATAAAATAGATCATAATAAATTAAGCTATCATTTAAATTAATGTAAACTATAAACACCTGTACAATGAAGAGGTATATTATATTAGATACTGATAATATGACGTAGTAATAAATAATCCACTACCTGTACGCATACGTTATAGTCATACAACTTTTGTCCTTATCTGATACGCTAGAAAAAGGCTCTTACAAAAACTTAGGAACAAAGAAAGGTTAGTAACTAAATTAAATTAACAGACGTTTGACGTACAAGTTACTTCCTTTTTGTTATGACGATAATTTTCAATTACTTCTGCTATTATGTCCTTTATAACTTACTGCTCTTTGTTTCAGATAATTATAATATTATGGATATTTTATTGTTTAATTTAATATCGTTGATTAAAAAGTTTGCGTTAATTACAAGTGACGTCATGTAGCAGGTGTCGATCGACATCAGTGTGAGATCGATTTCATACTAAAGGTTATAGTCATGACTCACTTTGTACTATATATATTATATAGTATAGTATGACTATAGTCATACTGCCGGCTTAGCATGGCGATCTTTCTGCAAAGAAAAAGACAGAAAAATTACACGTTAACGCTATTCGCAGCATACATGGAAAGAGCGTAGCGTAGATAGAAAGAGAATCGAAAAAGGTTGCTTCAATTTGCCATGTTAAGCCAAATGATTTCTTGAATGTTCTGTACACTGCGTCTAGTAATGCTTTGTTTTGGATCAAGAAACACAAAAGATTTAAGATCCAACTGCTATAATATTATACTAGCTGTATTTCTAATGAAGAAATGGAAAATAATATGTAGATAAATTGTAAAAAAATGCTTCCATAAAACTGTGTCTTACAAAAATGTAAAATATTTTCCTATTTCCATATCTATTCTGTTGTAAGAAAATGTCGTGTCGCTTGTAATGGTTATCAATTATTCTATCCTTGACATTTTTTCTTTTTTTTTCCAAGTAAAGCCGCAACAGTGAATTTTGTAATACTCACCATACGAACACAGTAATTTTGAGCGATCGTAACACTTAACTCGAAACTTCGAAAAAATATAAACGTTTGACAAAAAATTATAGCATTTGTAGTAAATTGTATACTTGGAGGTGACATAATTGTACGAGAAGTTGTAAAATTGTATACTATTTGTCTTACACCCAATAAGCCTAATAAAGTGTTTTTCGTATTCTCTCGTATAACTCAAGTTTCAAAGAAGTCGATCTACTCTAGCGTAGAATAAAACGCCAGTAAAAATTGAATCCTTTGTCTCTCGCGATAATAACAATTGAATTCTTTGAAACGTTGCAATGCTAATTTTCCTTGTTGAAGTCGAAGTCGGCAATTTATTTTTAAAATCTTAATCCGGCGTGCGGATTGTTTGCGTCAAAATTTATTGCATTAATAAAAATAAAATTTGATGATTCATAATTATTTTATCATACAAAATGCGAACCAAATTGTAAAGTTATTGTAACTAAAATCATTTTCTGTTGACTTACCATCTTTAGGCGGACTCGCGCACTGGGGTGCATAGGAACCTAAGTGATAACCGTACGTGTTTTGGTGCATAGGAGGGAAGGGGTAACCTAGCGACCTCGGACTGGGAAACCCCGAGGCCTCGTGGGGATTCTGCTGACCCCCCGGGCTGCCGAAGTGGTGGGGGTGCTGGTAGCCCCCCTTGAACCCGTACCCGTGCTGTTGGAGTTCTATGAAGGCGGACTTGGAGGATACGTTGGTCGGGGTGGAGTTATTGGAGTTGGAGATGTCGTGGGGTGTCTGAGAGCCCCCGAGGTGGTGGTGGTGGTCCAGCGCCTCCTGGGTGGTCATGGCGGGCTGTGGGGTGGATGGGCCCCCTCCGTCCGTGGACTGAGGAGGCCCGAAGGGATCTGAGAAACTCAGGGTGCCGAGTTTGCTACCGGGGGATTGAATTCGGGTAATTTTGAGGGCTTTCGGTGGCGCGCTGGGGACACTCCCGCCGGTCAGCCTGCAACGGAAAACAGGAGGTTAGTCATTTGCTTGGTAATTTGATTCATTTCTATGGTATACACTGTATGTAGACTTATAAGTAAGCAGATGTCAGAACCTTTGTTGTGTTCTATTAAGAAATAGACCAGAGTCTATTCCTTCGAGTAAGGTCTCCGGTCAAGCAAGGGTAATTGCCTTTGCGTTGAAGGAATTAAAGAGACGGTTTAACTGACATTTCTAAAGCCAAATCAGCTGTACATTTACTTTGCGGATCTCACTCTTTAACGTTTCGAGGAACATTTCTCACGATCGAAACATTTTGGAATTTGGTGTGTCCTAACGAAGCGGAACTTCACTACACCCACATTCGAAAACAATTTCAAGTCACGCACTATTGAGTTTTCTCCGATACATTCGATTTTATCGGCTACAATAGCCTATGCACGTGATAAATAGCTTCTCAAGGTAAGAGATTCTTAAATCACTGCAGACAAAGACTATACATTTGACTACAGAGATTTTCACTTAGTTATATGTAAAACTTTGGTTAGGAAGTAACTTACAACAGAGATAAACTTAAAACAAGAGTCAAAGGTGTAACTGGTTTTAGGCTTATTGTTGGATTTGCTAATCGACTAATAACTTCTTTTCTTTCTTCTTTGCTCTTCTTTCTAACTTCTTTTCTGAATCACATAGATAAAGCTTCTAAATAAGCTTTTGGTCATTTATCAGGTTACAGTACAGTTGACTATTCCTAATACATCTTGTCAATTAATTCCATGTCAAATGAAAACTACATAAACCTGTATGTAGTATAAGAAAACGTCGGTGGTCCCAAGAAAACGTCAAATACGTACCGCGCGCCATACAAGGTTATAGTTTTTTGTTAGAAAACTAATTGGGTCTCGCCTAAACTGAGTGGCCCGTTCACAGAACAATCTCTCACAAAACCAACGCGAGAAATTATCAAAATAAGGTCCTTAACGCATGGTGCGATGCGTGCAATCTTTAAAGGTTATGCAATTTTTTACAGTTTTTAACTGTTACTTAAAATACGACTGTCATAAGACATTGCTGTAAAAATATGCATAGGCTTGAAATAAAACAGTCAAAGTCTCATGTCATGTCTAAAGTTTGCTCTCACCCTTACTTGTGTGATAAAACAAATAATATTAATTTTACCAACATAATATCCTTATAACATACTTACAGATAATGGGTATGTAACGTACCTAAATTCCTAGCATACAAATATTTGAGATATGTTATGCTTACTAAGAAATCAGTTATATACACTGACATAGATGATCTACGTCTGTGGTTATATATCTTACATACCTCCGTTGTACATAACTGAGGATGTATTACACGATGGAAAATGTGTGACTCAGAACGCGCGTTGTAAAAATTGAATATTAATTACCACGTGCAAGTAGGTTACTCGCATATTCCAACAAAAACATTAATATTACAAGTATTTTTATTTATTCTCGAAAGGACGATAATATGGGTCTTTGATTTATGAGATTTACTTAGATGTTTATATTTTGTATGAGAATTTTTTGTTATTTTTTTTTAATGTACGTACATAGCATGTAGCAAGGAACAACGTTTAATAAATGTAATATGTTTTTTTGTGGTATAAGAGGGCAAACGAGCAAACGGGTCACTTGATGGAAAGCAACTACCGCCGCCCAAGGACACTCGCAACATCAGAAGAGCTACAGGTGCGTTGCCGGTCTTTTAAGAGGGAATACGCTCTCTTCTTGAAGGTTTGCAGGTCGTGTAGGTCCGGAAATACTGCTGGTGACTTGCTGGTGAAAACGCACGGTGGAAGAGTGCCACTCATCAAGGTATAGGTTTTATTCACAAATAGTGTGTTAACAGTTATAAATGGTATTATCCATTAAAGTATAAGATCCACAATCCACATATACTTTGAATCCCAATCATTTATGTATTCTATAGTACCATTAGTAACGCATATTTAAGAAATATAAACCATCATTAGTTAAACATTCACTCCGTAAACTGAGTTTATGTGCTAACCTTCATAGATTAAACCATAAAGAGAATTTATTGATTATTGAAATTTTTTAATGAATCAGATATCATTAAAAAAGCGTTTCGGCGCACCTTCAGAAAGTGGCCTTAAACTCATGACCCGTCTTCGAACTCTTTCGGCTAGCTTTGACTTAATCAGAGCGTCTTCTCTCGCTCTTTCATCAATCATTATACATAAGTGTTTCTCCCTCAAAGGTCAGGTCAGAGCGTTTTGTTTTTTCGTCTGTTTGTTTGTGTTGATTGCTTGTATAATAATAATGTTTAGGGTTTGTTAATTGGTGTAAAATTTTATATTGTATCTCGTGGAATAGATGTCGTTATTTTTAATTACGCCCCTTTTTCACCTACTAAACCTTTTTCAGCCGAATGGTGTAAATAATTCACAATGCTTATAAATAAAAAAAATAAGATAAGACGAACGGTTACACTCAAAGAGATTTTTATGATTGTGCTGTAAGCCTCTGGTGCAAGTTGCAACCCGCCCTAAAATGCAAATTTTGACTTATGCTCTATACATTTTCTATCAAACTATTAATTTAAGAATGCTCCAACTTTTTAATTGGCAGGTCGGATGTCTGTCAGTACGAATATCGACGTTAATGACATTATAATAAGATTCATATTAGCGCGCCTTGTACAGTGGCGGTTACGACGCTCGCCGCGTTTTTGATATGGCGAAAATGTATGAAAAAATTTGTGAAATTTTCTTATTTTTCTTATAACTGGAAAAGTTGTTTATTTTGATATAAAATTTTTAGCGGACTTTATAGAGGACTAAATAAGCAACAATTTTTTTGTATATTTATTTTCCTCAGTTCAGTGTATTTAGATATTAAGGTACCTAATCAGACCCCATTTTTTTCATATTTTGCGATTATTGTGATGGTTAAAACGTATTTTATGTGAAAATTTTGTATGCGGCTATAGAATTTTTATGGTACAGTCGTGGAGATGAATATATTATCTTTCATTTGAAACCAAAATATCCTCGCAGTTTGACTCCTAATTCTTTAATAGGGTACCGGAAAATCGCTGATATTTGTAATAGCGTCCTTAAGGTTAAGTAATTACTAAATCTCTGGTAGTGCGGCCGTAAGACACCATTAGGTAGGTACAGTGGTAATCTTTTAATCTGTAAGGGGGTAAGAAGACATAAGCCCGAAAGGGATGATTTTACGAATCTCACATTAGAACATGTTTAAACTTAAAAGTAACGTAATACTACTTAGTATAATATTATTTTTGTTCAAACCATTATGTGATCAAGCTATATCTAGGTACGTATTGTTATTCGTATGGCTATAGTGATGGTAATACTTTTGTAATTATCTTATATCTAATCGTATATTCTTTGTATTTAGTTCGTAATGACCGGATGGAAAATGTCAGAAGCCTCGACTAGGGGTGAATAAGGTTAAGGGACTATTGACTGGGTCAAAACTATTGTTCTTTTTATGCACATATTTTTTTCTTAAGAATACTTATAAACTTTTATGTTTTTAGTGTTCCGTTCTTTTTTTAGCAGTTATCTATTAATTAGGCATTATGTTTAATAATTACGTTTTAATAAGATATATGGAGGAAAGTTTTTAATAGTATTTAACCTATTTTAATAGTACATAATAATATAATATGTTGATTACAAAAAACCTAAAAAAAATACATAAAAGGTTTAGGGTACGGTCTAGAATGTGATTCAAATAAGATGAATTATTATAGGTTTTATAATTATTCTGAGAAAACATTTTATTTATAATATTATGTATTTGCACGATAGAAATATAAATCTTTTTTTTTTGCTGAAATAAGTTATACTTAGCTATATTTATTCATGACCATCATGGATACAAGTCCTTCAGTTGGAATTTGGATACATTTTGAATTTACAATTCATATTTTATTACAACTAACAATGTTATTCGTTTGATACAAGTCAGAAGCTGCGACTTCGCTTGCCAGCATAAAAAATCGTAGTAAGAAAATAGAGCCGGTATCAAATCCGTGATAGGGTAATCAATAAACCGACTCACGTATCTTCGTCCAAGCGAAACGAAGGGTCAATGGGAAAATGAAAATTCTATAATTAAAAAAAACTGGCACAGAATACCATCAAATACACATTTAACTTCATGCGCCATTGGCTGGCGGATTTCAAAAACGGAACGCGAATTCTCCGCTTAAAATGTTGGAAATTCAAAAATGGAACAAGAGCACTAGAGCACTCGCGACGCCTACAGACAAAATTACTTCTTGCCGCGAATTATTTTCAGATTAACGCAAAATGTGAGTGGAAATTTTACAGCAGATTTGTTCTTTTAAATACTGAACAATGTAACTTAGAGCACATTTAGTAGACAAGTAGAATGTAGATAGATACATATAATATGTTCTGTAGGTGAATATTTTCCAGTGTTTAAAACAGCTTAGGTATGATATATTTTCAACAGTCTCGACAGAAAAAAAAAATCTATTGGAAATAGGTACAGCATCTACCAAGGTCCAAAGATTTCTCTATGTTATGCCGTATATTTGACAAAAAAACTTATTAAATACAATAAAATATAATATCATCATCGTAAATTTCAAAATAGTATCATCCAAAAGTAAGTAGTAGAAGAACCTTTGTGGTGAATGGTGATGCGCTGTTTGCCTTAATATGTCAATTATAATGCACTGTGCACACTACGGTTTAGTACATAACAAAGATTAATTTATTAGTACAGTTTTATTAGTTTGATATTGTTAGCCTATAACCGGATCACCTTGTGCTAAATAATGGCTCGTCTTATCTTGTTAGTCATGATTTACAAAATCACGACATTTAGACAATCATTACTGAATACTAAGCGGAACAGAATGCAGAACATACACTAGATATAATAACATTATGGTAATTTTAATTAATAGTACAGTCAAATCAACTACAGCCTTCAATTTCGTTGAAACTCCATATTATATATTTGGATGAAAATTTGGGATTGAGTATTTTTTCCCCTTTACTTGCGCTCGAGTAATATTATGCTCGTCTTGCGTTTTTTGCACTTTAGGTTTAAAATCCACCTAAGGGACCTTACCATACTGGCGGTTCGCTAGAGCGGTAGCACAGCTCATACAGTAAGCCTCTTTTGTTGCATTCGAAGCGCTTTAGATGTAGAGACTGGCATGCAACTGCGGCCACGCTCTCAAATAGGTAGTCATCGCGCAAACGATGCGCTCTTAAACTGCCGTGTATGTGTTATGACTTATGATCCTTTTTCTTACATAGGGAAATGTTTTGCGCATCCCCGGCGGATTAGGAACATCGGCCGGGGCATTTGGAAACATCGGACGGGGTATGTGGGACTCCTCGTAGGATCTACTAAAATGCCTAAGCGTGGAGTGGAGCGCACCAGCGCTCCACTCCACGCTTAGGCATAGGCGATCACGGATCAACCCATCACAACTCTACCAGTCTAATCAGTCATCACTTATCACAGTGTACACATTGTGATGACTTTTCTAAGTGTGTCAAGGTCCTAATACCACAGCTTAACAGTAGGTATGCAGTATAATGTATATCAGTAGGTGGACCGACACTGCACTCTGGAATGGTAGAACAATAACTAGGTACAATGTGCATTATTTAGTAAGCCCAATTTCTTAGGTTTTTAAACAGAAATTAATCTCTTTAGTTTTATTAATTGGTTTACTGTCCGTCTCTATATCAACTCATATCATAATCAACTCTATATCATAAGACTCCCGAAACCTTCTCAATATAAAACTTTGCAACATATTGTTTGAACTCAGAGTTATCTAAAATATGATACTAAATATTATGTATTCATTATTTAGATTACAAATTGTTCATGTCTAATATATCAAGTTGTAATTAGACAGTCTAGTCGAACATAATTGATTGAAACTATGAACTTACCGTACACGTAGTTGGTCAATACAGATTTTTTCTATTTAGGGCTTTAAAATTTCAATTGATAGTGCGTTGAAGCTGTTATGTTAAATAGAAATGGATATCACATTTGCTTTTGCACGAATTATGTGAAATTTTGTTAGAAATCTTTGATATTTCATAATTAAATAAATGCTAAAATAACTTCCATTTTTGAACAAAATATAATTTCATAAATCCAACATTCGTGATTCGACATTCTTCAAAAATAGAACACGAGAAATTTTCGATCCAAAAAAGGAAATATAAAAACAATCAATACCATATTCGAATATTCTGGAGAATTTGTACGAAACGTGTTATAAAGTATAAAAAACATCAAAAACACCGCGCTCTAGCTGTACAGTCACTATCCACGTAGCTTAGCATTTATGAACCTACTGGATATAGTAATAAGGTCGTCGAGTGTTACACCGACGTCGACTGTGCCGGCAACAGATAGAAACCGTGTCCAATCCACTATTTTCGATCGTAAACCAGCCGCACGCGATCACCTGATTATTCAAAAACTTTTATTGTCTTTTATAATTAAAACGATTCTTTTGATAGATCATGCGATTTAATGTCACGACAGATGACGAAGCCATCTTCTGAGATGCGCTTCTGGGAAAAATAATGTCGCATTCAGGGTATAATTCAATCATTTATGCAATCGATTTTCTTGCAAAAACTGACTCGCGCATCGGCTCGCATGCACCAAACCATTTTGTATAATATAATAAATATTTTGTCAGTGAACAAAAAAGAATTACTAAACAAAAGATAAATAAATCTAATTTTTAAAATATGGTTATTTTCATCCAGTAATTGATTCGGGGACGCACTTATACAATCGGCAGTGCCCTAGTAGCCTAGCAATATCTAGGGCCCTCTTCACACAACATTACAGGTCCATAATTATTTTTTTATGAGCCTATACTATCCCACTGCTGGGCAAAGGCCTCCCCCAAGGTCTTCACATCTGTCTCGCTCCAACGCCACCGCAGGCCAGCCTGGCTTGTAGGCATCCAGTTCATCTCGCCATCTTTTTGGAGGCCGTCCACGGCGGTGTCGTCCGTCTATCAGTACTTGACCTTTGCCCAACGGCCAGGAATCAGGATGCATGCGGCTGGTATGACCCGCCCAGTCCCACTTTAATTTTGCAGCTCTCATGCCGACGTATTTGACACCTGTTTTGGAACGCAGCGTGCTATTTTTTATTCGGTCAACTAGTCTTACACCTAACATGCTGCGCTCCATTGCTCTTTTACAAACCCCGAGCTGGGTCCTTTGCGACTCAGTCAATGACCAGGTCTGAGCACCGTAGGTTAGGATGGGCAGAATACACATGTCGTCTGTCGACGAGTCTGCGTTTCAGGGAGATTGGCAAATCTCCCTTCATTAGCGTCTTCATGGACCAGTAGCGCATCCAGGCATTATCAATTCGACGATTGACTTCCTTTCCTAGAGTTATAAAAAAAACTAACTCTCAAGTTTATATGAAAACATGTCATAGAACTTCGGTTGCAACTTGCAAAAGAGTTGGATTGTAAAGTTGGTTGTAAGTCCTAAGTGTTCTATCAGCCCTAATTTATAACAAGGTGCAAACAGTAACTTCACAACGCTAATTTTTCCACTTTCACACAAGTTATCCATTTTCTTGTTACACGTCGTTAGTGAAATCCAACTTCTCATAATAACGTCGAATACAATCACTAGAATTAGCATAAATAGACTCCCTAGGCACTGCAACTTGGCACTAACCTATAATTTCATTACAATTTTATTCTAAAGCATATAATTACAAATTGTCGCGGTGTATTAGTAAACACTTCAATATCGCGTGTCGATGGCAGCCATTTTGAATTAGTTGTCATGTCTATTGACAGTTGACAGCTACGATGGCGGCTACTTGTTGAGCGCGGGAAATGTCATAATACCAATTTTGTTTTGGAATAGTCAAAAGTTTGGAGGCTCTCCCGAGGATTTGCAAAGTTTTATTTAAGCTTTGGTATAAATTATCTTAAATTAATATTAGTACAACACTTCAAGTTCTGCCATGATGGATTAACTATGATTGCCACCATGATTGCGCATCTGTATGCACAATCATGAGTAACATATAGTCACAATAGATCCTCAAGGGTCGCAGTAACATCAGGGCTACTATGACCTGCCTTCAGGAGAAAAAAAATATGGGTAACTAACAGATCGACATGCTCTACGGTTTTCAATCGCTTCTATTTGTAGAACATAATATTAGAATTGTTAGAACTTGATAGAATAATAGAATTGCATTTTCCAAGTATCAAAACAGCCTAAGTGTACCCCGAATGTTCAACTGTTTTTAATTTAGACCTTCGTGCGGGAGGAGATACGTATCAACTAATAAACTCTTTAGATTATCTTGCATTGCGTGAGATAGACATCAGAAATGTACAAACAGACAAAAAGTATATTTCTTTCTTATTACTGTATATTACACCGAGTGCTTCTATATGTCGCAGTTAACTTAAAAGGTTACAATAAATTTCACGTTCATTACCGTCATCGGTGGTTTTATGTACCATTTGATACCTTTTTTTGTCATCAAAATAAACCGACATAGCTTATTTTTGCTGGAAGATATACATCTAAAGATATAATTAATATATTGTATTACTATACTTACTAGTAATATGTAAGTCCATTTATACAAAACATTTTAGTGCAATTTTTAGATTAGAAATATATAGTAATTCTTAAGACTTAGCGGCAGACAGATTCAAACAAATATTAGCAAAATCTAGCTACTGACAGGTACACTATACGTTTCTGTAATGAAAAGTAACCAACGTGTTAATTTAAATCTAGTAATACCATGCATTGCTAGTTGATCCAAAGCCGTCCCGTTATTATTTAATAACAAAGAAGTAATGGAAATTTAAATCTTTCAATTGCCATGATACCCAGACTCCGTATGCAATAATTTAATGCTCATAGCTTTTACGTTGACTCTCATTAGCCATGGCGCCTTCATGGCATTAAATCCAAGCCAGCAATCATCATATTTTATTGTAACCAAGAGTGTTTATATCCAATATAATATATTTATTATATTGGATATACCGAAACGGGGAGAAATCAGGACTTCCTATACACGCTCGTTTGACACTTTGACCAGCGCGAATTCAGAGCACGTCCACACAGTAGAATGTCAAGCTCTAAGCCACTACGGAGGCTAGTTCTATATAGATGATAATAATTATTAGTCAGGGTGCCCTAGAACACATTTTTTTGTGATTACTAACAAGCTAATTTTTTGTGAGTAGCTACATTTTGATAAGACGAACAACATTTTTATTTTCGAAAAATCTTGAAAGTGGTAGCTAACAGAGATAGAAAGGATTTCATACTTTGACTTGATTGTCCTAAAATATGGATTGTTTTATTTGTAGGACAAGGTTACTCTTAAATAATATAACTATTAACCTACCAATGTACAAAAAATCAGCTGGTTAGGGTTCCGTTTTAGGGTACAGTAATCAACCAAGTTTTGGTAGATTTTTCGAAAATAAAAATGTTGTTCGTCTTATCAAAATGTAGCTACTCACAAAAAATTAGCTTGTTAGTTATGTAAAAGCAATAAAACTACTTAACGTTTTCATTAATGTTCGATACATAATTGAAAGTAAATTTTAATCGTGCTCATGCTTAAAGACGTTCTATTACTACAATTATACAACTATAAATTTTATAGACCATAATATATTATAAGCAGTCGATAGTCTAATACCGAAACCAGACTTTAGACAAATTAATGACCTAGTACAAAAACTTCACCCGCTTACATTACATAATGCACAGCCCACAGGTAATTATTTTCATCGCAAGAAAAAATCACATACCTCCATATTTTTTATTATCTGTGACAAAAAGTAAAATGGCGCAAGTTATGACATTTACAGTGGCGGCCATTAATCATCTGTCAAACGCGCCGCCATCTTATATTATTAACCTTACATGGAAGCTAGTTCTGTAATTACGTCTAGGCTAGATGCAATTTGCCGTGTGCATCCTATTGTTTCCGATTGAGATGTCTCATTTATAAAGAAATCATTATAATTTATATCGGCCATACTTTATTTCAATTATTAACGGTCCAATTTCTACAATTTTCCTCTAAATTGGATACTAATTGGGCGTTTATCATTCACCGATTAGCGCAGGTTTTCAAAGATAACTGGAGAAATAGCTCGACACGTATTTGTCAGAATAAAAATGAGATCATGCATGAAAAGTGCGCCTACATCCATGTCGTACCTCGAATAACAAAATAGTCTCAAAAGACTTCGAAGCGAAGTTAAGAAGTGTCTATTTCTTTGACCTTACTAATTTTAACTCGAGAGAAGGTGTCACCTTAAAAGGTGTAATAGCAATCCTATATCAAGTTTTTAGATGTTTGAAAAAGAATCAATCGAGAATCTCGTGACACTTGTATAATATTTTCATTGTAATGATTCTCTACTTTGTAAACAATCGCTAAAAGCGTTGACATTAGTAAAAATAGTAAACTAGACGCCAAAGGTCCTTTGTCGGTCCATAATCCATATCCACCATGTCTCATCGTATTTCAACATTGCGTAGATTTTTTTAATTAGGAGATTAGAGCATGGATGGTTGTATTAGTTCAGCTTTTGATGAGTTGTCAACAGATTTTAAAGAAGCTGCTCTAGTAGACAAGTGGCAAGCGATTATCGTAAACGCTAACAAAATGCATGCGATTTGACATTATAAGTAATCGCTTCGCTAGCGAATTATACTAATGTCAAATCCCATACATTTTGTGGCGTTGGCGTTAGCGTTAACGATAATCGCTTGCCGCTTGTCTAGGCCCTCTGGTTGGATAATTTTTACTAGAGGTCCTCACAAAAGGTAAATAATAATAAAAAAATGACAGCGGCATTCGTTCACAGCTTGTTCTGTTCGCGGCAAAAAACGATTATTACATTTTAAAGATAAGTAGGTACACCTTCCACCTGCTTTAAGATCTGTTTCCGATAAATCTAGAATTAGTACTCATAATTAGGTCCAGAATAATGTAGTGGAATTAGACGTAAAAGGCCAGTAAATGTTTCTCGAATTCTGACAGCATTTTCACGAGAAGCCCAGGTGGTTTTTTTACAAGAATTTCGTGTGGCAACAGCCGGCAGTTGAAAATTCTACAACTATCCGTTTTTGCATACTGAGAATTGAGTTTATTACAAGTTTATTCGATTATTCGACCCATGTTGTTCGACATTGACGTGGTATTCGAATTTTTATATTTTAAATCACGTGTCTGGTACCTAAGGTTCAAATTTTGAGGGATTCATTTGCGAGAAGTGATTTCGTCAAATTTTTTTAGGTACTTTAATGGAATAATTTTTGAGGTAAGTGATATTAGGAAATCGAATTGTATCGTAGGATTTTATATTAGGGATTCGGTATATCAGGATTCGGTCACTTATGCCCGGTTTTTAAGTCTTTCTGACAGGAGTTTGTCTCGAGAAGAGAGCGTTGTTGATTGGTTTATATTTTGTTTGTGAAAAGATAATATCCTGTCAAGAAACCTTAGAAGCTGGGCACTAGTAGAGTAGGGGTAAAGTATACCAAAGTATACCTCATATGAATAATCGAGTATTGTACGAGAAATAAAAAAAATGTTTTTAAATTAATTCAATTGATAAGCATTTTCTACGTTGGCTTTAAAAACAACAATAGGGAAGCTCAACTTCAATAGGGTATACAAAGTAAAATAAAAAGATTGCACATACGTCTTCCAACACAGATAAATTACACTATTTAAATACTTGAACTTTAAACGATTAATTTATTGGCCACGACGATAATTGTATTTAAGAAGTATTAAATTTTACGATTGTTTCATTGTAGGTGGCGGCTTGCCACATTACAGATCATTTAAAATTTAAATATTTTAAAACTTAAGGTAGCCTTTTGATGCCAGCGTCGCTGGCACCAAAAGGCTAAGGCTGGCTGGTCGTGGTGTCGCTGTGCTCGAATGACGATCCCTAGAATTTCATACGTCTGCATTTCTATCTATCGCGGCGGCACTGACGCTAAAGACCAGCTATACTCAACCTGCGACCCGCCGGGACTTTATCAGTGGCATGCTAAAGTTAAACTATTTTGAAATTCACGGCCACAGGTAAAAATATAGAGCAAAGTCCTCGTGAAAGTCGTAAAAAATTTCGAAAATTTTGAAGAACCTTATATTTTAGCCCAATTTTGGTGGAGCGGGCAGCGGCTCGCTATACCCAGACCGACGAGAGAAAATGTGTTATGGCCCGTATAAAAAAGGTAGAGTAGGTACCGCTGCTATTACCTATATAGCCGCTCGCTTTGAGAGGCAATTCTCCACCGCTTGCAGACTGCAGTCTTGCAGTCTTGTTAATGTCAATCGCGGATAATCAGTTAACTCTGCCGCTTTTCGTATATTTTATTAACTTGGGCATTATATTTTTACAAACGATAAGTTGTAGCTCAGACTAGCAAAGGACCTGAGGCAATACTGAAATTGGAATAGGAAAGAAATAGGTACGTATGAAAGGTAATAATAATACGGAATAACAAGAGCCTGATGCGTCAAGAATTTTAAATAAAAACATTCATTGTACAGAAATTGAAATATTACAAGACATAATTATTTGTACAGTCTATAAAAAATATCTTTAAAATTGCGATTCCCGCTCAAAGTCTTATTTTTCATGCGATATATTGTTGGATTACCCAAAAAGCAGAGTCAATGTGCTGTTATGAGTTTAAGTAGAAGACGACACTTTTTTATTTGAACTCTGTACTAAAGTTAAGTACTTACTTACTAAAGTAAGTACTAAACTACTCTACCAGGCATGCAGGCAGGTTGATATTCTAAATTATTAAAAAAAATAGTTTTAAAGTGATCAATATCACTTTTAATTTTTTTGGACCTACCTACTTATATTATAAGCTTACAAATTGCAATCCATACTTTATTAATACTAAGTGATGCCCGCAACTCTGTATTTTACAACTTCCCTGATAAAAAGTAAGTATCATATTATGTCCTTTTTCAGGACTCAATGTCTCCATGCCAAATTTCAGCAAAATTAGTTGAGCGGTTTGGGCGTGAAGTGGTAACAGACAGACATACACACATTCGCATTTATAATATTAGTATGGATTATAAATGTGAAAGTGTGCCTACTGCCTGACTGTCTGTTGACATTTGGTATGGAAATACTTTCAGTCCCGGGAAAGGACATAGGATACTTTTTATCCCGGAAAAATGTACGGTTCACGCGCGTTTAACGAATTTTGGTGCAACGGAGTTGCTGGCGTCTAGTGCCTACTTATGTTTCAATTTTAGGGCATGTTTCACAATCGCCTATTTATGTCACAAATATAGTTTACCAAGAAGTTTTTGTATAATTCTATTTAGTTACATGTATAATTTCCATATAATTTCTATAATATTATTTGCCACTTCATAGCCATTAGCTATGTCCACATTATGCAATTTCATCTTCAATTTTCGTCATCTTCTTTTTATTCAACTTTCGTTTGGCATATTCAATAATTGAATGCGTCAAAATCCACCCGCGTTGAAAGAAAAGTGTCATAGCAAGCGCTACGATTTCAACGCGCGTCATGGGCATGCCTCACGTTCGCTGTTGACTGCGCTATAACACATGCCCTTGTCGAACAGAAAAAGGCACAATGTGGACAAAGCCATAGAGAGACATTTACTTCAAAATTTTAATGTTAAATATTACAAAAACATCAAAGAGGATATTAGTGAAATAAAAATATAAACCGTTTGTGTCGACGGGGTGAAGCGTGCCTAAAATATGAATGATACATCAAAGCGGCCGCATACAAATTTGATGAGTATTGATCTGTACGGGCCTCATCGAAATTGGTGTTTCACGTAATAATTACAACAATAAAATCACTAAGTTGTTTGAAAACTCTTGTTTATATTATTATTAGTTTGCTTTGATTATTGTTTATCTGAGTACTTAACATTTGACACAGCTCATTAACTTTTATCAAACAGGTTTTTTTAAATATGTTTGACTTTATAAACTTAACGCCGGCTACATTAGTCCAAATGAAGAGGCTAGTCACAAAAAAAAATCAAGTAAGTAATGGAACAATGAAAAAAAATTATGATAATCGATTCTCAATTGTTGAAATATCTATTTTTTATTTTGTTTCTAATAATTAACACTTTTTAGAGTATGACAAAATGTAGGACGATCATAAGTTTAAGTTATCAACATGCTATAGCTATCTAAAATACAAGACGATCTAAAATACAAGACGTTATAACCTTATTTTATTTACTTAGGCCTAGTAAAAAAAGTGGTACAGTTTAACGAATGTATTCGTCTTATGCGCTCTACATTTTAATTCTACTTTACAGAGTAGGCAATTTCAGAGATATGAAGATGTTTTCAAATTAAAAAAAATTAAAAACTTTAACATCGTACATATTACATTATTTTCACTTTCGCTATGCTATTAATGTGGCTTAGAGGTTCGACCAAATGTTTAAAGGTTTTATTTTTATTATTTGAACTTGAAACTTGAAATTAAATACGAAATTCAGACCAGAAATACGAATCTCACATACAAACATGATGGCTTTATGTTATAGAACGATTTGATGAGTGTAAAGGGCAATTGGAAAGACGTTGGTTTTCTGAGAGACCGCTGCAGTGGTTATCCTGCTGTATCTACCGGCCCACTCTGACCCTAGCAAAACAGTCTTAGCTTCAAATGGACAAGTACCAAATCCTTAGGTAAATTAGAGATAATGGGAGTTGGTGGTATAATGGAACAAAAATAATGAAATTTGGTAGATATCTTTTTATTCTAGCAGATAAACATATTAATATATCTCATCATTGTCTCAACCTAAGGCCCGTATAAATAGTCAGTACTCAAGATGCGACTTGGTCTCAAGACGCGATTCGGCTCTGTGATTGGTTCAAATTTTGACAGCCAACCAATCACAGAGCCTGAACCGTGTCTTGAGACCGAGATGCATCTTGAGTACTGACTATTTATACCGGCCTAAGAGTGCCTTAGCAACAATCTGTATGTTCTTATAAGAATCCTACTAGACTCTACCATTGTCACAGAACTCCACCACGGAACAGTTTTCTTATAAATCATACTAAAACATAATTCGCAATTACAAGTCTGAATACTTAAAAATATTTTAATTGCAAATTTAAAGGAAAACCCATTGTTTTAAATAAAATTTAAGGCAACATTTTATTACGCTTAATTTTAAACTATGAATAAATTATTATCATAGTCAAGTAATAAAACTAGTTAATGAAACAATATATTGCAAAATGTAGTATGTTAAATATATTTTGTGGCAGGTTACCCACGCAACCGGCGCGGTGTTTTGCAATGAAAACTTTATACTTTTGCTCAATAACAAGATTCATTAAAATATGTAGCTAAGAAAATAACAGAAATGTTGCTTTGTGTTTTTTTCTATGTTTTCTATGTTAAAGAGAAACTTACGGAGACGTAGAAAATCACAGTAACTGCTTCATCACTTCACAATATATTACACAGAGTCACACAAATTATGTCCGGAAAATCACTCGGCTTCGGCGACGTAGAGCGGAGGAAAGCGGCGAGACAGCGGGACAGGTAGGCGATTTAGTATTAGAGAAACGATGAAACGAATCAAAGAACGAAATTAACGAGAGCACGTGGTAACATTAGCAATATCACGTCACTGATGTCATTTTTGTCACATAAATTGCACAGTCTCAGACTATCACGATTATCGGCCGATCAGAGTGCGGGACGCGACTGATAACAGTCATCAGATTCGAAAAAACCGAGTCGTCATCGAGAAAAAAAAACACTGAGGCACACGAGCACAAAATTCTGTCCAATTAAAGATAATGTTTGTGGATATTTTAATAGCGTTCCCCTCCGACGTAACCCGACACAACCAACTCCCGTTGAATTTAAACACTTAATGATCGGTTGAAGGAAATTGTCCGAGAAACGACCGTCCCAACGTATCGCCCTCTCGCTCTAATTAGTACGGATCACCGCCACTCGTATGGGAGTCGCGGCGCTAGTGTGCCGCAAGGGGCGGGGCCCGCTCGGGGGTGGAGCGTCGAATGGGCGGGGCCCGCTCGGGATTGGTGGTCGGGAATGGCGCGATTTTTTTCGTTTGTACGTGCCCGGCGCTCGGGTTGGTAATGCCACATCGATCGTCGGCGCCTAGTTGCCATTATATTTTTTCATGGGTATTTTTTGGCGGTGCTCGGTGCTTTAGTAACCTGTTATGGAGGCCCCGCCCAGCCGGCTCGTGGAAACGTGCAGAGAGACAGCGGCTATCAATCCATACCCCGGCCGTAGGCTTTTTCGAGTTTTTTTTCGTCGGTGTGTGTTTTTTTTCTCGTGACGACGGTGTCTTTGATTTGTGTGTAGTGTCAGTTACGAGGTTTTATTTCTGTTGACTCTCCGCGTCTCACAATACGCCGAGTTCGCACCGGCCACCGTGCTGCTGATGTATGGGATGTTTTGTAGATTGAGATTCGTCATGGTAGAGTATTGTCAACAAATCGTAAAATAAGTGGCTTACGTTATTTGTCGATGGCTTTAGGTACAATGGTAACTTAGGTGGCTGGTTTGTGATTATAAGGTTATACCTGTTTAATATGAACGATAGAATACAGTTAACATAAATTTTAACCCTTTAAAATTTAGATAAAAATGAGGACAAAATGTTTTGTAGTCAACATAAATGTTTATTTTATTTTATTTAATTAAGCAAGTAATACAATTATAACTTATATCTAATTGAAAGTGTACCTTACACCTGCAAGGTTTGTTTGGTACACTTTGGAAAGTTCACCACGCCCAAAAACATTACTTATAATACAATCAGTATACCTATTATAAAAAGGTGCAGGAGTAAAAGTATTACGAAAATCTCAAAAGCTCAGAAATGTTAAAATAGAGCCTTTATCTACCAAATATTGTAATTTTTCACTAAACGCAAGTAAATTCATTCTATTGGCTACCTGAAAAAAATATAACAATGTCAAAAACATAGATGAGAGCACGTGTGCCCACATTTATGTCAGTATTCGGTATAGTTAGTACTACTTAATACTGTATTTCTTTAAAACATAGTCATAATATCGTCACCCCTTAAATAAATTACTTTAAAATGACAAAACTTAATTCTCTATGGCCCACTTGCGCCAATCTGGGTTAAAGTTAACTCTGAGTTAAATATCATATCATATCTGTCACTCACCAAGTCAGTGATAGAGATGACATGATGTTTAACTCAGAGTTAACTTTAACCCAGATTGGCGCAAGTGGGCCTATATTTTATAGAAATCGTAGATTTCTTGCTACTCTACTTTATTGATGACCGCACCGTGATAAAAAACAAGTTATTTGGACTTTTACATTTTGTTTGTACAATCGAGGGAATTTATTCCTAGGCAGTTGACAGACGTTGGTCTGTCTGACATTTGGTCGGATCATGTCAATTAAAATTTGTGATCTATCGGCTGCGGCCTGCGTTTGACGTAACTCTACCAAACTACATAGATCCCCCATTTGCCTAGGAATCAACTTCTCTTATAGTACCCAAAACTTATAATTTTTGTATGAGATGAGAATTCATCGGTCAATTCTAGAGAAATTTAATCTTATGTATTTTTACAAAGAAAAATATTAACATTATTTATTTATGTATCTATTACAAAAGAATAAACTAAAGAATGTATAGATTGTAGAGTTCTAAAACCTCCCTTAGGTAAATTAGGTATGCTCTACATTTCTCTACCACTTCGAAAATTATGATTCTCGTAAAAAAGAGGACTATTTTATGTCGCAAGAACTTTAAATTGATATTAATAAACTTTTTACATTTAGATTGACGACAATGCGGAATTTCATGTCGCGTATCTACCTAATGATAAGGATGCTACATTTTTTAATTAAAATATATTATAATCATCATTTAGGAAAATTCTAGTACTTATCTAAAACCTAATTTTTTTCACTGTTCTTCAATCTGCAATATTCAAGTGTGCAATATTACCTATTTTGTGCTATTTTTTGTATGCCAGTCTTCTGCTAGATTTCCTGATTATGTTAGCTAATGCCAAAACACCTACTTGCCAATCAACAAAACTGTTGAATAGCTAGACTCTTATTTAAATCGAACTCAGGCATCAGGCATGAACGATATACTAATTAATATTTTTCACTAAATAAATTCATTAAAATAAAAGCAACAGGTAGATACAGGTAGATGATGAATCATAAAATCGATACTTACCAGCTACTATAATAATACCAGCTACTTATTATCGTTAGGGACAGTAGTAAATGTCTGTCTCACTACTTACCTTTAAATCGCTGAACCGATTTTAATGCTAGGTAGGTATGGAATACTTTTACCGATAGGTAGGTAAAGGAGTTCAAATAGGATTTTACTTACATAAAGCTGTAAAATCTCTGGAATTTCAGGTAGTACCCGAATATCTGCCAAGAGTTTCCTAAGCTACCGGCCTAAATTTATCTAATTCGGCAGATTTGGCACACAGAGAGTAGACCAAGGATCCGTTAAAATCCGAGTAAGACGATTTTAACTAGAAAAATTAGCTATAACAAAAAAGTATTTAGAACAAGAAAAATGCATTATCCATACTAGCATTATTAATGCATAAAATACGTGTGGATGTACCTCATACACAGAATATATATTTTTTTTTTTTATCTATGGACGCTTCACATCACGTCAGTCTGGCCCCATGCTAAGTACCTGAAGGACTTGTGATACAGGTACCAGACAACGGAAATATATTTAATACTTTTATACTATACATATATTTAAGATTTTTATTATATTATGATAAATATGTTTAATACACATCCATGACCCAGGAACTTAGAAAACTTTTTGTTCCGTCGGCGGGATTCGAACCCGCGACCTCCGGCTTAAGCTACCAACGTGCTATCCACTGAGCCACAGAGGTCGTCAAAATAATATTAGTTTAACAACCTCATGGTACCTACATGGTAACCTCTTCATGTCCAAACCGTTGATCAGATTTTGCCGAAATTTCGTATAGAGATACTTTGAGTCCCGGGAAAGGACAAAGGATAATTTTTATCCCAATATAAAAAGTACGATAAGCGATAAACTAAGATTGTCACAACGGAGTTGCTCGCGTAATCTTATAGTTATTAATAATAATTAGTATGAATATAGTATGAATCTTCTCGCCTACAGTATATCTAAGTAACGCCTCCGTGGTCCAGTGGTCTAGAGCGTCGCTCTTGACTCGGAGGTCGTGGGTTCGATTCCCGCGTTGGAAACATGTTATTTCCAAGTTTGGTTAGGGCAATGTAGGCTGATCACCTGATTGTCTGACAAGTAAGATGATCCATGCGTCGGATGGGCATGTAAAAAGTCGGTCCTGCGCCTGATCTCTCGCCGGTCGTGTCGGTCTGCCGTCCCACTGGGTTATGAGAGTAAAGGAATAGAGAGTGCTCTTGTGTACTGCGCACACACTTGGGCACTATAAAATTACTCCTGCGTACCTGGCCTGGTTTCAATGAAACCGGCTACCGTCACCGAAACCGGTGTGGGGAGTATTAAAAATATATCCAAGTAATATGGGAATAACATCCTAGCAACAACAGCAACAAGGCAGCAACAGAGCATGACGATACTATCTCGGAAATCACACGGTGTACCATTTTAATATTACTTGCATTATCTATGCTTACAATGCGTAATACAAATAATACACTAGCGGGGAACGCGGTACAATGACGGCCAATAGAAGTTAAATATACTATATATGTTCGCCTATAGTCCAAAATATGTCACATAAATGAGTCGCAAAATTAAAAATAGATGAGAAAATTTTGTGGCTAGCCTCGTGACTTGAACCAGAGAGCTGATATCCCGCAAAATGTGCTATTCTAAAGTATTAAAGTTAAGGTTCAATTAAAAAACTTAGAAATAATCATTTCGGAAATGTTTCTATTAACTAAAATAAATAATCGGCCAAGTGCGAGTCGGACTCGCGCACGAAGGCTTCCGTACCATTATAGAGCAAAAATAGTAAAAAAATGTGTTTTTTGTATGGGAGCCCCCTTAACTATTTATTTTATTTAAATGTTATTATTAATTATTAAAGTATAAATACAGTTGAGTATTTTGTGTATATTTCAAGTGCCTACCTGTTGTCATCATTGATACCGAACAAAAAATGATTAAAAATCAAGTTTGTTGTATGGGAGCCCCCCTTGAATATTTAATTTATTTTGTTTTTAGTATTTTTTATTTCAGCGGCAACAGAAATATATAATCTGTGAAAATTTCAACTTTCTAGCTATTACCGTTCTTGAGTTACAGCCTGGAGACAGACGGTCAGACGGACAGTCAACAAAGTCACTTACGAGCTCGGCCTGTCTGTCTCTATGCAAGGTGTAGAAAATCAAAGGTGCAGTATAATATTACCTATGTCATATGTGTCCCTTATACTAGATATTATAGTCTACAGTAAAAGTAGCATCGCTAAAAGAGTTTCTTCTTAGTTATATTGTTCCGTACAGTAATTATTAATCCATTTAGGCAAAAAACGACAGTTTCCAAATTTTTACTCAATCCACCACTCTCGTCTTCAAAAATAGGATAGTAGGTAACACCCCTAGGGGAAGTAATGATCTTTCACCCCTATTGAAGGGGGCAATCGGGGTGCCCCACTAATTGTCGACCTTTGTCTTCCTTTTCATCGATTTCTTCTCGTACATGATGCAACAGCTGACTATTATGACTGTATTCTGTTGCTAATTTTGTTTACTGTTTGTGGTTAATTTAATTTGTAAAAGGTATTTAAATAATGGATGAGCACAGGCGACAGGCCGCATTTAGAAACAATAATTACTTAATTTTAAACTTACCTCAATAAGAAAGATAATATAGGCTATTTATGCACACATTACTAAATAGTTACCTACTACGTAAATGTACTTAGGTACTCTTTGGGAAAGCCAAGGTGCTAGCAGTTAGCATAATATAATAGATTTAAAAGCTTCAAATGCTGTATTTCTATTGCCTACAAAATAAATCACCTCTTTGAGGCACGCAGATAATAATATCCTGGCCGAAGAAAAAGTATGATTTATTTTTAACATAAAAGTTATAACTTATAAGCATGCTGCATTGTATGAAATGTCTGTTGGTAAGTAATTTCTATATTTTCCAGGCTACATAATATCTGCACCACTAGTTTCAACCGAAATTACCTTCTATCACAGAAAATGGTTCAAAAGTTGACGGCAGACCTCGAAATTTGGTCGGGTTGGCTTATTGACGTAGATCGGCAAATTATCCTCCATCCGCTTACGGTCCGGTACGGTCATAATCATAATATAGCCCAAAGGTATTGAATAAAACACTCACCTAAACAAAATTTCCAAAAATATTTAAGTACCTATCTACTGCAAAACCAAATTTTCTAATTGTTGTAGCCTGTAGGCATTTGTTATTTCTATACATACAAGTGGATAATGCATAAATAAACGGCCAAGTGCGAGCCGGACTCGCACACGAAGGGTTCCGTACCATTATAGAGCAAAATTAGGCCAAAAAATGTGTTTTTTGTATGGGAGCCCCCCTTAATTTTTTATTTTATTTTAATATTTATTATTAAATATTAAAATACACAATAAGTAAGGAATTTGAGAACAAGTACCTACGTTTTGCCATTATTGATACAGAGCAAAAAAGGTAAAAAAAAATGACGTTTGTTGTATGGGAGCCCCCCTTCAATATTAATTTTATTTTGTTTTCAGTATTTGTTGTTATAGCAGCAACAGGTATACATAATCTGTGAAAATTTCAGCTCTCTAGCTATTACCGCTCTTGAGTTACAGCCTGGAGACAGACAGACGGACAGACAACGAAGTCTTAGTAATAGGGTTCCGTTTTTACCCTTTGGGTACGGAACCCTAAAAAACGATGATGCTCAAAATACAATATATTTTAAATAAGAAATGGTGGAGTCATCTAGAACTCTACCGTGAATTTTTCTTTTTATTCTTTTTAAAAGAGTCGTAATTTGTAGAATCGAAGAATTTTGAATTCTCATATCATGCGCTGCTCAAATATTTACAACAGAAATTTTTATCCACATTTTACATCTATATCAACACCCACAGTTTTTAGGGTTTCGTACCCAAAGGGTAAAAACGGGACCCTACATTACTGAGACTTCGATGTCTGTCCGTCTGTCTCCAGGCTGTAACTCAAGAACGGTAATAGCTAGAGATTTGATATTTTCACAGATTATGTATATCTGTTGCCGCTATAACAACAAATACTAAAAACAAAATTAAATATTTAAGGGGGGCTCCCATACAACAAATGTGGGTTTTTAAACATTTTTTGCTCGGTATCAATGATGACAACAGGTAGGCACTTGAAATGTACACAAAATACTCAGCTGTATTTATACTTTAATAATTAAAACTTAATAAAATTTAAATAAAATAAATAATTAAATCCCATACAAAAAACTCACTTTTTACTATTTTTGCTCTATATTGGTACGGAACCCTTCGTGCGCGAGTCCAACTCGCACATGGCCGATTTTTTAAATGTGCATATACATAGTTCCCACATTTAAGTCATGTTATGGTACAAATAGGTCGGTCACACTTGTCACAACCTTACAAAAAACTGCTGTAAGGTATGATATTTACTCCAGTTTTATGTGAGACCGCAATATAGGTACCCTTGCCCAATACGACCTGTAAACTTTAGAGATGAGAACGTATTTCCTCATAAAAAGCCGACAATACACCAGCTACAACACTCTTCTGATGAGCGTACATGGACGACGGCAGTTGCTATCCATCAGGTGACCCAGTAGTTTGTTTGTCCCTAAAGTGAAAAAAACCTTGAGTTTCGCCGAGTCAATTAAGTAGGTATCAAAGCCCTAAAAGGTACTTTATGGACCGGATGTTCTATCAAAGTTACAGGTATCTTAGGTGCTGCGACTTGCGATTATCCATAAGTAGAGCTATCGCTATAAGTAGAGACTAGAGAGCTTAATATTAGGCGCTACGTCTGCCCGTTTCCAAGTTTACGAATTCTTGAAAATACTTTAAATATAAATCGGCGAGGAGTGAGGACTAAGGACATCCTTGGCCCTATGGCCAAGATACAATGAGTTGAAGGTACTCATGCTTTAAACAAGCAATGTGCTAACAGGTCAATTGGATTTAAACTTTTTACTCACATGGATGTTGCATTATCCTCCTATTGAAATTATTAAATATACGATTACATACCTTTTATGCCAAGAAATATCAAGTACATGATGAGATTGAGTGTTTCTCCGAAGTATTCAGTGTGTGGTGTGGTGGAGGACGCACATCATCTGCTGGTGGAGTGTGTCCGGCACGAGCCGCGATGTCGGTAGCTGCTGCTGGGCTGCTGGACCTAAATCTCAACAGAATTGAAGTGGAAATATTTTACCACTTAGGGCACATTTCACCACTTCCTGATATAGTGCCGGATAGGCTATCCACAAATTATTTGACAGATTCTCCATTTTTTGCTAAAGGCAGATCAAGTGACCCTGATGTCAATGCGAACCCTTGAGGATCTACTAATGTGACTCCTTCGCATTAGAGTACCGTCCTCAACCCAATGCTGTTCATAAATTGTATGAAGTGGTTGGGGTTGGTTCCACGACTTTCCTCTGTGGATGAGTATTCGTGACCAAGGTGCCTGTTTCTGCTCAGGACAGACAAACCTCTTCGCTCGGGATCTGGAACCCACACCCCTGGACGTAGGACTCGCTGCGCCCAAACTCCGAAGAGATGCAGGAAGTGGATGCAGCCCTGCCCACTAAAACTCGAGGGTGCGGCCGCGGTACTACAAGAGCACCGACCTTGGCGAGGCCACGCGAACATCAAGACCGCCACTTCGGCGACAGGATAACATACCTTTTTTTAACATGGGGAAATGCTTTACGCATCCCCGGCAAATTGGGGAAATCGGCCGGGGTATGTGGGCTCCTGCGTAGTCTACCCACTAAAACCCCATGGTGCTCCACTCATCGCTTAACGCAGAGTTGCGGGTACGATAGAACCTACCGCAACTCTACCAGCGATCATCTACATTTTGCAGACCCGACACCACACCGCTACTTGGAGGTCGCGATACGCAGGAACATCTTTCGCATCACGGCTCTCTCTCTCTAGAGGATGACATACCTAGAACTTTATTTAAAGAGGCCTTATTTAGGAATTCACAAACAAAATATTATACTATCACAAGTCAGAGCTGGTACAACTCCTAACTTCTCTCTCTCCCTTTTATACTCTTCTCTTTTGTAAACATTTAACATTAACTTTAAAACACATTTTTCTAGTACTGCCGTAAACCAAATGTAACTCGTCACGATGTAATCGATTAAAAGCCGCACCATCTATCCTTTTGCCATAAACGGACGTATAAAAAAACTAAAAAATACCATTTGTCACGCGACCGAAAGTTAATTCGATTTAAAGGTGAAAAAAAATGTTAGTTTTAGCAATCGATAATAACTTTAATTGGTCGTAACAATATTTAGAGATGTTTAAAATTTCGTCACAGCGACATGTATGTAACTTTGGCTTTTATGCCGACCGTTTTTGGTATAATCGTAACATACATTTAGTAGCTGAAAAACGATCGATTTTGGCGCCAAAACAATTTTAGTGTTAGCAACACTGATGCATTTAATTAAGTGTCAGTTGCATTAGCTATGGACTACCTTCTATTGCACGCGAGAATTTTGTTAGAATGTTAATAAAATTAAATATTTCATGCTCAACTTTCATTTCCCTTCCAATATGGCTGCCGCGGTAAGTAAGTAATTGGTAGCTTTTAAGGACTTTTCCAACTGTATAAACAAAGGAGGAGTACATAAATCTGAAAAGCATAAAGTTTGAAGCCAATTATAGGCAGGATACATAAGAGTTACTTTTACTACTACTTACTGTTGGAGTAAAATAAGTATAGTAGTTATAGTGGTAGCTTAAAGTTCCATAGTTTGTCTCCGAATTCCGAATTTCTTCATCAGATCAAGCTATTATGACAAGTATATTTTCTAGTGTTTTTTTCCAACACAGGTCTAATTGAGAACCTTTTTATAAAACTTGGTAAAATAGTATCTAGGCAGCAGTAAATAGGCAGTACCACCAAAAAATACATTGGCTAAACTTCCTACTTGAAATTACTTAGGGAATTCAGAATTGATTTATTCGCAACATGGATGATGGAGGGTAAGGAATAATAAGTAAGTAGGTACGTTACTAAATATGTATTAAAACTCCCAGAAATACAGTTTAAAATTAATAACATATTGTATAATAATTTTATAAAAATTAGCAACTCATTTTAGGTCAATAAAAAAAAGAAATTTCCAAATTAAAAAATCGAACATTCAATATTCAACTGTTTTAAAATTATTGTTACGAAAAATGTTCTTATTTTTTTAAATTCATCAAAACCAAATGATTTCACCCATTAAAAGTTTGCGTTTTACCACTAAACTGGCCCACAGAACAGTTTATGACGGCTGTAAACTACGAGCAGAGCGGCAGCTCTGAAATCTTCCTAGAAACATTAATAGGGATTTTGCCTATACTATAATACGTTTACTGTTTATTTGTTCTACGTGGAACTGAGGTTTGATTATTGCATCAATAAGATGTTATTAGTATTTTATTCGTTGAAAATGCATAATAATTAGTAACAGTCGGCATAGCTTGAAAGCCGTTTCTTCAAATTTGGTGCACAGTGCACATATTTCAGAATTTAAATGAATCTGTTTTCAACACTATAAAATGATATTGTTTTTAAATTTGTATACTATATTGTATTATTATTTTGTAGTTATATTCATTTCAATAGCACTTTGACTTCTATAAAAGCCAATAATATAACACCTTAACCCTCCGATCCCTTAACTTGCAATCCGGTCCAAGTGACCCAATATAAATCGAACGTAACAAAACCTCACAAATCACAGGTAAATCTGCAAATCGAGGGTCCGTTCACGCCTCATAAAATAGATAAGGTTCTATTCAGGAACGACCAACAAACAATAAATGTCACAGATTATAAATAAACGAGAAAAAAGCTCGTAAAACACGACCGAACTTCATTAACTACCGGACAAACGGAACGCTTTGTGCTAACGAAAATAAATTGAGTTCTACTCAACGACAGGTAGCTGGTTTTTTTGCAGGTCCAAAACTATATTGCATCATTAATTTCTTGATTATTAAGTTTAGCATTCTTTTATTATCCTCACAAAAGTTTTTAACATAAACAAAATTAACTTTAACTTTATGTTATTTTTTTTATTTATTTATCTAATCTAAATATGTAGCGACTAGCGGTCAGTGTATCTATTTTTATTTTAAAATTTTGTCAAACAACAAAAAGAACAAATGCCGATTTATAAAAATTACGATCCACATTAAATGACAGTCCGAACATACCATTATTTGCAAATCAAATCCATCGATATTTTGCATTTCTTTTCGTTTGAAGCGCCATGCGCCATCAAAGAAGCCTAGATGTCAACCTTCAAGAGCGGTTCCTTTGGCGTTTTACTCGAGCATTATTCTATCACAAACGACAATCGGCTTTGCTAATTTTTTGCCAACATAACGACCCTATTCATCCTTTGTTATGGGGGGTCTATTAGACCCTCATTGCACATTTTTTGTGCACAGGTTGAGTGAGGGTTAGAAGGGGTTCCTTTCACGTATTGTTGCATTTCACCGTCGAATAAACCAATATTGTGTCGTGTTCTATTATTACAATGTTTTGATATTATCTATTGTTAAATGGATAATTAAAATTATTTTATCAAAGAAATAAAAGAAGATAATACTAACCAAAACAATAAAAATATAGCTCAATTATTTTGATATTGTTTTATAATATTTAAAAATTACAGACTTAACAGCTGATTATAAATAACAGGTATGAAATTACTTTCTCAGCGATGAAAAATGTATATCCAGGGCTAATTTTTCATGTAGCTTTATAAATTAAAAGAGGAAAACTGAAGCTCAAAGATAATAAATTCGTATGTGCGTGCGCAGGTCGCATGCTCAGTAAATGGCTACAAATGGATGTATTACGTCTGAATAGATTAATGGCGATATTATTCACCAGTTCGCCACAATTATGGGAAATTCAATGAAAACATGACTTTTTACTGAATTGCTCTCTGGATGCTTAATCCGACGTTTTGTAACACGCGACTCGACGGAGATGAAATAAAATGCATTGTTAGATTATTATTTTTAACAAAAAATTAAAACCGACTTCCAGGGTAAAAACAATAATAATTTGTAATGAACAAAAAAGTGTTAAATAATTCTTACTCCTTAAAGTGCCTTATGCATAATTCTCCTAAACCTCAACTATTTCTGTACACAATCTTCATTACTTTGAAGACGGTACCAGATAAGAATGCTGAGTTCTATATGACAAAATATTTTTAATATTTAAGCCTGGTACCGACTTCAAAATAATGTAGATTGTGTACAGAAATAGTTGAGGTTTAGGAGAATTATGCATAAGGCACTTTAAGGAGTAAGAATTATTTAACACTTTTTTGTTCATTACAAATTATTATTGTTTTTACCCTGGAAGTCGGTTTTAATTTTTTGTTAAAAATAATAATTTCACTCTTTTAAGTGCTTTATAAGCTGGTTTTCTGCACAGACTAATGTGTTATGCTTGGTGACTTTGGATCCAGGATACACTTTCATGATATTATGAGAACTCATTGTCTGATGTCACTACTTCAGAATTGCTTAAGCAACTCCAAGCATATACCACTGTATACCTAATGTATATGCTTATTGCTTGGCGTTAATCAAGCAATGATAAAATTAATGTTCATACGCCTGTCTTTAAAGGCTCTAAAGTTCTGTTCAGTGACTTTCTTTCTATCATTACACTCATCACTCATGAAAACAACTCAACATTACTAGACGACGCCCGCAACTTCGTTGCGCCAAAATTCGTTTCAAAATTCGTTCGACAAATTCGGGCTTTGTTCTTAAAGACGATTAAAAGTAACAATAATAGGGTCATAATTAGATAATTCATGGTGTGGTGACCGGTAGTAGTGATGATGATGATGATGAATGTAACTTGCATAGTAGCATAATATGCTTTCAGTTCTTAAACCAACTCCGAAACCCCCATACTTGCTTTTTGGTAGCACATGCTTAGGATACTTCTCATAAAATCGAAATCCATATAAATTTGGAGGAGTTCCCACGATTACTCACGGATGTATGGTGGAATGGTGGTGCTGATGATGATGATAAATTAAATTTGCATAGTAGTATATGCTTTCAGTTCTTAAGACAACGCCGAAACCCCAAACATGTATCTATAAGGAGTAAGGAGTTCTGTTCACCAACTTCGAACCATGGTATATCCTGGTGCAAAATCTTACTTTTCAGTTTTGGTAACATATGCCTGGAATACTGCATATGAAACCAAAAAAACATAGGTTTCCATTTGAATTTTGAGGAGTTCCCTCGATTACTCATAGATCCCATCATCAGGTCACCACTTTTCTGAACATTGCTTTTTGATAGCATATGCTTAGGGTACTTCTCATAAAATAATAATAATAATAAGGGGGTGAAGCCGGTCCCTCCTAGTTGGTGTCCCCGGGCAACACTTGGGTGCGCCACCCCACTTTCTTCGGGGTGAGGTACTCACGTGGCTGATCATCGGTTCTTTCTTTCTATTTACTATCGTTTTCAACATCTTTTTATTTGTTAGTTCTTGTATTTGCACCGTTTTTGTTTTGTTTTGTCTATCTTTCACCGCCTTTGTTTCTTCTCGTACTGTCTTTCCTGTTTGGTTAACTCTTCATTTGTATTTAAATATTTTAGATTTTATGTAATGCGTCTCCGAAATAGAGTTTTACCCCAGGCGGGTACCGGAGCTCTACGCGACGGAGAATCCCGCCCCGAGCCTTCGGGCTCGGGCTGCCCCTCGTATTCTGGGGGGGGCAACGAGTCGCACCAAGCTGCCCAGTCAAGAGCTACTGCAGCATGTTTATATCCTTCATCACCGATCTCATCAACTAAATCACTATTTTCATCTCCACCATCGTCACCTCCATCTTACCTTGATATTCGCCAATTAAGATCATCCACTTCATCAACTTCTTCATCATTACCAACTTATGCCAGGGATGTTGTGCAGGAGGCAACTACAGCCAAGATTACTGCACCCACTCTCGGCTCACGACGCACACGTAAAACGTGGACAAAAGAGATGAATACCTTTATAATGCGTCACTATTTCATAATCACGGAATTAGAAACTAAGAAAAGAGCATACCTCACACACCTACATTCTCTATTTACAAGTGAATACCCCGAAATGGAAGCGAGTAAGCAACGTGTAGGAGACCAAAGACGGGCTATTGTAAATTGCAACCTTCTCTCTAAGCAAGAATTATTACAGATCAAGGAAGAAATTAAAAACACTCTACATAATACACAATTCCATGTTAATATCCATAAAGATACACCAAGCACATTAACGCAAAATAGACTAAACTGGACAGATGAACTAAACGAATGCATACTTAAAAACTATTATCGGATCACACATTTAGAGACAAACAGGACTTCATATCGAAAACAACTACACGAAGCTTTTATAAATAATTTTCCTACACTTGCATATCTAAGCGAGCAACGAATAAGTGACCAATTAAGAGCAATAATCAACAATAAGTACATAAATGACCAAAGACTAAATACGATAAAACAGGAAGTAGCTGAAGAGCTTACAATAATTAACGATAGATTATGTTCGCAAGATATAACTCAGAATACTTTTAATAATGATACCCAAATACAACATTTAGAGCCAGACAACCAACAAGTTATTTCTGAAAACACACACCTGCCTAACAGAGATGCTAACATCGATGAAACATTTAATTTAGCACTGGAACACTTTAAAGGTACAAACCCTACAGACAGAGTATATATACCAAAACAGAAAATTTCAAAAAATCTAGCTAGAACAGTCAACTACATAAATAAATTAATTATCCCAGAACATATAAATGAAGACACAGACTTTTATAACTTTCAAACAGTTATATATTGTGCAGCGTGGACAGCTGCCAAAATGAATGGGACCAGGTTATCACTTACAATTACAAATAATTCATATCCTGCCAAAAATAATAAAAAACCACAATGGCAAATAAGACTAGAAAAAAGGGTGGAAGATATACGAGCAAAAATAGGTAGAGTAATGCAGTACATTAAAGGAGGTAGAAGTAGAAAATTAATTGCACATGTTGATAAAATTAAAGAGATATACAAAATTCATTCTATACATGAGGAGCTAAACACACAAATAGTTCAGATACTAGACACATTAAAACAAAAACTTTCAATACTGACAGGTCGTTTAAAAAGATATAATGCGTGCACACAAAGAAAACAGCAAAACATTCAATTTAATAATAACGAGAAAGAATTCTACAGACATATTAGGACGACCACTACTAACACAACACATACTGAGAATGACACACATACCGAAATACCTGATGCTAGTGATTTCCAAAGATTTTGGGCTGGTATTTGGGAACAGCCGATAAGTCATAATTTCGAAGCAGAATGGATAGAAACCGAGAGAAAAAAGTATGACAAAGGTCTACCAGAAATGACATTTGAAAAAATTCCTTTAAACATATTTCAGCAGGTAATACGTAAATTACACAATTGGAAATCACCAGGATCAGATTACCTACACAATTACTGGTACAAAAAATTTACCAACATTCATAGCAATCTATACAATTATCTAAATAAATTTATTGAAGACCCGAATTCGATCCCGCCGTACATTACATCTGGAACAACATACATGTTACCCAAAGACTCTTGCGAACTTACAAACCCCGCTAAATATAGACCAATAACCTGTTTGCAAACTATTTACAAAATTTTAACTTCTTGTATAACTGAAATAATATATAATTATGTAAATGATAATAATATATTAGCTGAACAGCAAAAAGGATGCCGAAAATTTAGTCAAGGTTGTAAAGAGCAATTAATAATAGATTCTGTAATTTTAAAACACACAACTAAAACTAAATCTGACCTTTATTCCATGTACATCGACTACAAAAAAGCGTACGATTCCGTCCCTCACTCCTGGTTGTTGCAAGTCTTGGAAATTTATAAAATACACCCGAAAATTATACAGTTGCTGAAAACAACGATGACTCTCTGGAAAACTAAACTTAAATTTAAAACTCCTACTACTTCAATGGAAACCGAACCAATCCAAATTCAACGAGGCCTATTTCAGGGAGACGCACTTAGTCCACTGTGGTTTTGTCTAGCTCTGAACCCACTCTCTAATATCCTAAATTCCATAGAAGCAGGATACCGCTTACATTGTGATGACACACACATACATACTGAGATTATTAACCATTTGTTGTATATGGATGACATCAAAATTTATGCGGACAATGAGTTTGACCTATACAAGTTGATTGAATTAACAGAAAAATTTTCAAATGACATCAAAATGGATTTCGGGGTAGATAAAACTAAAATAAGTTCAATGAAGGCGGGAAAAATATATTTACACACTTACACATTACAATGTGGAGAACAGATAGAACCTCTTGACGAAG
Source organism: Plebejus argus (assembly GCA_905404155.3). Taxonomy (NCBI): domain Eukaryota; kingdom Metazoa; phylum Arthropoda; class Insecta; order Lepidoptera; family Lycaenidae; genus Plebejus; species Plebejus argus. The sequence continues at coordinate 16,699,402 of FR989929.1, read as the reverse complement.
GACAAACATATAAGTATTTAGGCTACCATCAATCGCAACAAATTCAATATAAAGACACTAAAAATAAATTAAAACAAAACTTTCAACATAGACTAAACGCAATAATGAAATCTAAATTATATTCCCGAAATACTATAAAAGCCATAAATACATTTGCTATCCCAATTCTGACCTATTCTTTTGGGATAATTCACTGGAATAAAACAGAACTCATAAGTATACAAAGAAAAATTAACACTACAATGACTAAATACCGTAAACATCACCCAAGATCATGCGTACAGAGACTCACGTTGCCAAGAAATGAAGGTGGAAGAGGGATTATTGATATAACAAACTTGCATAACAGACAGATCTTAAACTTAAAACAGTATTTCTTAGTTAAATCCGAACTTTCTACACTCCACAAAGCAATAGTTAAAAACGATTATAATTTTACCCCTCTCAATCTAAAGGACATTCATACCAACAAACTAAAAATAATAGATAATAAAACCAAACTTTCTGAATGGGCCAAAAAAGCTCTCCATGGAAGACATCTACACGATTTATGCCAAACTAATGTCGACAAGGAAGCGTCGAACGCATGGCTGAGTCGTGGGGATCTCTTCCCGGAGACTGAGGGATTCATGATTGCAATACAAGACCAGACAATAGAAACTAGAAACTACCAGCGATACATTACCAAAACACTTACGACAGACAGCTGCAGAAAATGCCATGGCTGCCCGGAAACCATTCAACACATTACAGGAGCATGTAGAGCAATTGTACAGACCGACTACAAACATCGACATGACCAAGTTGCAAGCATAATCCATCAGAGACTTGCCCAACAACGACGTTTTACTACTGACTTAGAACCGTATTATAAATATAAGCCTCAAAATATACTAGACAACGCCGCCGCCTTAATCTATTTTGATCGAACTATACTGACTGATAGAACTATACACTACAACAGACCAGATATTACACTAGTAGATAAAATAAACAAAACTGCATATATTATCGACATAGCCATACCTAACACTCATAACTTACAAACTACAATAGCTGAAAAATTAACAAAATATATTGAACTTAAAGATGAAATAGCCCGCCTCTGGAACCTGCAAAAGGTAACAATAGTACCAATAGTATTATCTACTACAGGTGTAATCCCTATTCAGCTATTTAAGTCCCTTGATACCCTTCAACTACCTCATAATTTAGTCTATTTAATGCAAAAAGCTGTAATATTAAACACCTGTCGTATAGTAAGAAAGTTTTTACAAACAGATGAGGAGCTAACAACATTACATACACCACAAACACAACCAAATTCAAACATTCATACATCAGCACACATAATATCACAACCTGATCATACAACACATCATCCTCCGCCAGACACTCCGTCCATTCATACCAACAATTTAAACATTTAAAATTTTCTGGTATGTACTTGGCTTCGGCCCGTACATACTAGTTTGCCGGTGAAAACCGAGAAATTCAGAATCAAAACATAATAATAATAATAATAAATGTGACCCAATCGAAATCATTATAAGTTTCCATATAAATTTGGAGGAGTTCCCTCGATTACTCACGGATGTATGGTGGAATGGTGGTGATGATGATGATGATTAATTAAATTTGCATAGTAGTATATGCTTTCAGTTCTTAAGACAACGCCGAAACCCCCAAACATGTATCTATAAGGAGTAAGGAGTTCTGTTCACCACCTTCGAACCATGGTAAATCCTGGTGCAAAATCTTACTTTTTGGTAACATATGCCTGGAATACTTCATATGAAACCAAAAAAAACATATGTTTCCATTTGAATTTTGAGGAGTTCCCTCGATTACTCATGGATCCCATCATCAGATCACCATTTTTTTTTAAATGGGACCAAATTGGAGTGAAACCTGTTATAACAAAAGAAAAATTTTGAAAATCGGTTGATAAACGGCGGAGTAATCGTTGAACATACATAAAAAAAAATATATCCACAGACGAACGTATAACCTCCTCGTTTTTGGAAGTCGGTTAAAAAATCTGTGCAGTCTGAGCTGTTACCTTCTTATTTGATTTAACATGACTGTAATATTTGTTGCAGAGAAGTAGATTATATACCGAACTAACGCGGCACTTTATCACCTAAGAGCTCATTAGAGCGAAAAAGTATTAACTTTTTTTTAGTAATGTCCTCCAGGGTTATTGAAAGATTTTTCTCGTCGAAAAGGCGACAATTAAGTAAATTTTTGTATAACAATTAATAGGTAATTAGCAAACTAATAGAGTATTAGCGCCATATACATATTTGGGTGGTCACTCATAAAGAAACAAAACGACCGGAAACGTCCGAATATTTATAATTTGAAAAAGATCCAACACCGGCGCTAACATGCCATTTCACAAATTATACAAATGAAAAAATATAAAGGGACCGCTACACAAAGAACGCCGGTAAAAAAATAAATTAACACTGCCTTTAAAATAATTAAAATCGATCTTGTTAGTCGTTTACGACTCGAGTCGCCTACCTGCGCGCCGCTCTTATGGTTTGACGTGTAGAGTTTAAATTTCGAATGTTCTATTTTAATGGCGCACTAAAATGCGTTCACTTTTATTGTTTATTTAATTATGAAGTGGAAATATTGGATGTGATTGTAGATGATAAATAATCTTGCGACGTTCACGCGTAAATTAGATCATTTAATAATTACGAAATTATGGATTTTAATATGTACTTATCGTGAAATAAATGAGCAAGAAAAATAAAAATATTGACAAAAAATGAGCGTAAATAATGAAACATAAGTATTGGGTCAAAATTCTTAGCAAATGTAGAGAAAGGCGTCAGGCCGCAGGCGATCGTTGGTAGACTAGTAGAGGGCTAGACGCTAGAAGCCTTACAACTTAGTAGTAACTTAGTAGTTCTGTTAATTTTGATTAAGTATAGTAAAATTAGTTTTTTTTTACAATTTCTAATAATAACAATGAATACAAACTTTATTCTTAATCAAAACTATACAAAAAATTTACATCATTCTCACTATGTCACATGTAGTGTACTTATCTCAAAATATTATCTGTAGTAAGATTAAGTAGGTAATGAATAATGATATTTATCTTAAAGTGTTGTATGTATATACCTACTATCGATCGAGCTATACATAAAAAATAGAACGAAATTACAAATGAAAACGATTAACTACAAGCATCTTTATTTAAACTGTGTCAAGTAATATTATTATTTAATGTACTGTGTGTGTATTACTACCTATAATATATAGCCACTAGCTTGAGAGTTTCTACAAGAATAATAAATCAAAAGGCGACATTGTTTTGACATATTTCGAGTAAGTCATCAGCTACCGGATCCATTTGTTGGTGGATGACGCTGGATGACGCGACACAAACTAGTGACGATTGGATTTGACAGCTAGCCTTTTTAACTGAGATGCATTAGTGCACGATGACATGCATTTCTTGAACATTTTGGCAAGGAGACGGCTTAAAAAAAATATTCAGACGGCCCATGTTTACTTTATTTCTCACGAGTCATGAGTCATGACTTCATTTAGGATTGCCTAGAGTCTAGACTTACCTTGGTTTATGGTTATTGAACTTATTGTAATTACAATATTAAAATTTCCGGTAAAATGATCTAATGATCAAAATTAAACTCGCGCCTTAATTTAAAAAATCGCCTAGAACTTTTTTCTAAAGTGCCAAGCCATGTTTTGCCGGGAATGTGAAAGAGTGATGTTGTGATTTTGTATTATTTTCCTAAAATTGTGTTAAGTTGGGTTTTTAATGTGTAATATTGGTAGAATATTAACCATTAGATATTCGTTATCGTGCACAAGTGTGGGAAAGTGATGTATTATCCAGAAACGTGCTATTTTGTGTTCCCTCCAAAACTCCATCAAAAGTTTCAGTAAAGCGACTACCACTTTACTGAATCGACCGACTTGACTTTCTGACTGTAATGACTTTTACTTAGACTTTGACTAGACTTTAGACCTGACAATATAGAATAACGATGCTGAAAATTGTATTAGAAAATATTGTTTTCCCGCCATAATATATACTCGACACTGGCCATGGTTAAAGCCGAAGTGCCATTATAAGAAAAAAAAAAAAAAAAAAAAAAAGTGCCAAGCCCAAGTTCAAAAATGGAACGGTAATTTTGAAATGGCTATCACATATTTTTTTAATTTAGGAATAGGAGCGGCATTCGCGACGGTGTCGGTGCGCTTTCTCTGAGAGAAATGGTTTGAACTCCTGTCGAGACCGACAATGCGAGATGATTGATGTCCAGAATCACAATGTATAGTTGCTCAATATTAAAAATTGTAAAAGGAATTCCAAGTTTGAAAAAAACTGGCTGCGTGTGATCTTTACGCCAATGCGTGACATTGTAAAGAAATTTAAATTTCGAACGCAACTTTTTTCACTCTTTTTGTGCAACTGCTACCTTACATACACTTTCTTTATTATAATATCGACTATAATATTACAATAAAGAAATTATTATAAACCTATTATACCTAAGTAAATAGGCAACAAATTTATAGGATATTATGAGATTTGAAAGTTGTTACCTAATAACAAAATGACGTACAGTTACATTTTATTTACAAATATTCAAAGTACAATAGGATTATCTGAAACGGTAAAGGTAGTTGCATCAAATGAAGCGAATAAAATGGCGCTCCTTTTCAATGTTACTACAGCTTTATAAGGCTTCAATGATTTTCAATACACGGCAAAAAATAAAAGAGAAGTGGGTAAAAAACCTGTTCATAGCGTTATTATTTTATACACTATACAGCGTAGGCAGTCAGATTTAAATTCATAATTTTCTATTTTCAGAATACAAGGCTAATGAACGGACTCTCTTATTGTAGAGCACAAAGCTCGAAAGGAATACGGCTACCAGTAATTTAAATTCACAATATTGTTTTATTTAACAATTCGCATAATAGTGAATGCTGTTGCACCTTGCAGCAAAAAAAATCTAACGTCAAATTCAAAAATGGAACCGGCCGGCAGCCATTCCCAATTCCGTTCTCAAACCACAGCAAACAGAGAATACAAAAAGCGTTGCGTGCAGGTACATAGCCGGTGTATAATTGTATATAATGTGTATGTATCACGTGTAACGTAATTTGCGTCTGCGCCGCTCCGCGTATAATGACAGGGCGCGTAGCACGCATGCGCGGGGCACACGGGAGGGTTTTGTATACGAACTTACCTTTCTGAGTTTTTGACTGGAGTTTCATCTAGGGCTTCACACGAGAGGAGAGTAAGCGAGAGTAACAAAAATCTCGTCTCGGTCTCATCAACCCTCAAAAAATTGAGTCTCGTTCAAGTCTCGGTCTCATCTCGTTACCTGTTATCTCGTCTCGTCTCGCTTAGTTGTAATTAATGATTTATTTTTAAGTATAATTATTTATAATTTTATGACTAGCGTATATTTATATGATAAAATGCAGTTTGGATGGTTACCAGATTTTATATTTTGTAAAATATATTGTCTTCTAAGTAGACCTTTTATGATTTTTCGAATAAAAACTTTATTAAAAAAAATTAACGAGACCCAAAACGAGACTCTCGGGCAACTGTATGTGGTCTCGGTATTGCCGAGAATATTTTCCAAATCGTCTCGTCTCGTTCTCGTCTCGTAAAAGCGAGACGAGAACGAGACGAGACGAGAAAAATCTCGCTCTCGCGTGAAGCCCTAGTTTCATCTAACACCCAATCAAGTAGTGCCTGGCTTCTGAGGTTTTTTCGAATGAAGTTTATTGAAGTTTATTTATTCGCTAGCGCTGTTGATTGGCTAATCTATAACGCTGTTGAAAAGATAACCGCCTGTCAAAAAAGCACATTAAACTTTGATTCTTTATAGAAGACATGTTTTTATTTTGTAAATACCTACTTTTACATACTCTCGGCAATTGGTAACCCCTATAAAGTATGAGACCATGAGTACCTACAGAACGTAAAGTTCAGCAGCTTGCGTCGGGGACACCAAGCAAGCAATTTTTCAAATTTTTCAAAGTTAATTCAAATTTTTTTAAGTTTTTGGTAAAGTTACGAGTAGGTATGTACATCATTTCATACAAGTTATGGATATTGCTTTTCAGATTCAGAAGGTGCTACATTATTACCACGATTTTGTGCGGACTGGGGCAGCGTATTTGTCAGTTTCTATAGTTACTACCAAAGAATCGATTGAACTGCTTAATTCACTGGAATCTATAAATTTTCACATAAAATTACAACGCTTTCAATTTTTTTAATCCTAAACATCAACATTTTTGTCTACTTATTAGCAAGCGTAAATATTATATTGTGATATTCAATAAAAATAATATAAAAACGTTTATTAATATCACACGCTGCGCTATATCGTCTAAATGAAACAGAAACGACCCACTGTGGCACTGTCAGTTGTCGAAGACGTAAAAACAATCGCGTTTCCTCCGCCAGACGTGATTGTGGCTGTCTATTTTTGTACACTCCGATTAAAAAAGCACTAGCCCTCGAAAAGGTTTTATATTAATGCATATAAAATGTGCACTTCGAAAAGGTTTAATACGAATGCTAAAAAATGTTCATTTCTAAAAGGTTTAAGAGCAATACCGAAAATGTCAAAAAAGTTTTATGCGGAAAAAAACAGCTTGCTCGTAGAAAAGAATTTACGCAAGTGAAGAAAAATTGCAATAACTTTGAGATAGGTTTAATCAAAGAGGATAATATAAATTACGTAAGGCTTAATACTTACCAATTAAAAAATTTGCAAACACTACTAATATTATTACGAAATAATATTACGGTGCACGATTCCTTCAACCATTTTTATTTTCTTTGAAATCTATATAAGTACAGTACCCAGACATATTTAGGTAGTGGTTGTACCACTTTCGGGTCTTTCGGGCCTAATTTGTTTTCGTCAGACATGACTGAAGGCCGTCACAGACTTAGCTATAATATATATCATTGATTTTCAAACTAGGGGGCGCGCCCCACTAGGGGGGCGCGAAGACATGATGAGGGGGGCGCGGGCGCCAGTGGTGGTCTTACTCCAGAGTCCAGACGCCCGCGCATTCCCGCGACGTACGCGAATTGGAAATCTTGTCAAAAACATGCAAGCTCATCCGTCACATTGATTCTTCTTAAGAGGGCGACTAACCCAAAAAATCAAACATTGTCCTTCTCAATAACTCGATAAATATACAACATTTTAAAAATCCGCTAGGTCGGTTTCTCAATGATAGAATTTTTGTTAAATGTGTTAAAATATTAACTGAGTTTAATGCACGGTTATGGCAATGTATGAAAAATTCGTGAAAATTAGATGCATCTTTGCGAATTGCGATTTTTTCTATCGAAAAAATTTTATGAAATCGTTTTTTTGCTCAGATCGGATTCTTGGAAATATAATGTAGTATTTAGTTTTAGAAAATGAAACAATTCGGAGCTTGATTTCAAGTATAACAAAGAATTATAAAATCGTCAATTTTGGGTTAGAAGTAAGTATGTAAAAACATATCGTCTATCGGAGACACTACTGGAACATTTAGAAATAAGCAAATTTAGGATAATGAGATTTGAAAAAGAAAGATTTTTTAAAATGTTTATTAAGAAATAATTATAGACAATGTGTGTATATCTGAGTACTTAAATAATCTTAAATTAATATATGTTTTAGTGTGTCTAACTTTATATCAGATATTGTTTCTAGTTATTTAGATATTAGCAATTTTATGAAATGTTCTAGCAATGAATCGGGAAAATTATACTGATTGGCTATGAAAGTAGAACATTTCGGAATGTTCTAATATTGAAAATAATATTATTTTCAGATCTTTAAAATATACCACTAAAGAACTGTGATTCTATTGTAAAAAAAAGATGAAGTTAATAAATTATTCATTAACTTTTCGGAATAACGAAGAATTTTGAATAAAAAACATTTAACTTAAAGGAAAAGTTTAATTCAAAATTAATTCCACTTAGCATGTTATCAAAATTATTTATCATTATGGACACACCAATCTTTATACTGCCTGTACATCATACATAAGTTCAGATCACCATCAAGATAAGTTTTGCTAGTCGATGCCCGGCAATAATGGGATTCTTTCTTGGGATAGGAATTTATGTGATCGCGAACTCCATCTTTGACAGCTTCCGGTAGTCATCTTGCATTTATAGCATGCTTGCCTCGGAGATCGGTGATCACCCGAAATAACTCCAGTGGAATCAGCTTTTTTGCTGACTGTTGTTAAAAATGAGTGTCCAATATCTAAAGTTGCTGAGTAGTACTTGCACACTCTAATTTTCTTTGAGTCTACTGTGAAATAGTAAGCTATGTTAAGACATCTTTTACTATTTTCATTATGAAGTGAATATTTTGGTTTAAAGTTGGGAATCGCTGGTATAAAGGGCTCCATGCACCTGTAAACATAATCTCGTTGTCTTGATAAGTCATCCATATTCCAGAAACTAGTAAAAATGCTTAATCTCTGGTCTTCATTTATATTTTCAGTACATCTTAGGCGGCATTTGTCGCCACAGGGAGGTTTTACTGCTTTACCAGGAACTAGTTTACCTGATACTGTTTCATAAGCTCTGCCTGCATTTTTTAAACATTTCTTCTTATTTTTTTTTCATTTTTCAGGTTCCCTTATACGCTTTTTACATTTTTTTATCAACAGATACATCTCTTGTCTTATCAGTGATACTACTTTATGGTTCTATATTCGGCACATTCATGTTATTTTCTTCCTGTAATATTTGGTCTTCAATTTCTTCCCCTGCACCTTTAAAGCAGATAATATTAAGCGTAGTTAGATTAGCTAATTTATTCAGCAAAGCCATACTTCTAACAATAGCGTTAAAATAGCTACCAAGGCTTGATAAAGCCTGATTTCCATCTAGATTAGGCACAGCAACAGGCTCAGCAAGATCAGAAATTAGTACATCGGCCACGCAGTCAGCTTTAGAGATTATGATTCTTTCTGGATCTGAGCTATGCTCATCACCTGTTAGAAAACACACTCAATTCAAATTAACATGCACAGGCAAACTTTCAAATAAATAAAATTTCAATTAAATATTTAATAGCCGAAAAATACGTACCTTGACTAGTTTCAGACTAGGATTTACCTTTCATAGCCTTACCTTGACATGGTTCCGAGAGATCCTGGTTTCTATCAAATGTAGCAGCAGCATTGTGCTCGTAAGTTTCAATTATTGAATCAGGAATCTGCTCGTCACCTAAATAAATAAATAGTATGAATAAAATATAACTATGTCTTAGTGTGCATTATGAAAATAAAATGTGAAAAGTATGTACGTGGATTAGGCTCAGTACTGGCAGCCAGGAGCTGGTTTAATGCAACAGCTGCAGGCATAGCAATAAGCTCATTTACAAAAGCATTAGGCGGATATGCAGTCGATTTAGTAGGTGATAATTGCCTTACGATCCTATTATCTGAAATAAAAAAAAATCTTATTTAGATAAATCTAAGAAAATCTGTCATATCTAGACCGCATACTATTTACTTACTATAGTATAAACAATATTTAATATGACGTAACAGGTAAATATATTACTGTTAAATATTAGTTTTAGATGGTATTCCATCTAAAACTAATACTTAACAATATTATAGCGTAGGACATAAAAATATATTATATAATGTAACAAGACTTACCACTGCTTCCCTCTTCTTTTTTATGATTCCGGGTAATCATTTCAACTATTTTCTTTGCTCTGTAACACTTTTAATTAAAATAACAAGACATTTTTAAATACAATAATATTGCAGCAAGAAAATACTACAACCGCACGTAATGAACTCGCATGCACGACTGGAACAAATATAAATATTAATGACAATCCATGTGTCAAATTTCGGTCCTTATTGGAACATTTCGAAATATCTTAGTAATAAACTAGAGATGTTCAGATGTTTTATTGAGTTCGTTACTGGTATTTATCGATTTATTTGAAAAAGAATAGTAATCTGACTTGTTCCAATAGTGTATCGGAAAGGTAATTCAATTTCACGTCAAATCCTATAATTAACTCAAAACATCAAATTTTGGAGATGTTCCAGTACTGTCTCCGATAGACGATATTTTTATAATGAAACATCTGAAAATGTATTTTAGGTCTTTATTATTTTATTTTACAATAGCTTGGCGAGCCCACTTGCTACTACTTGCTGGGCCCTGGGCCGAAGGGAGGCGTAAGCACTAAGCATGTTCATTAGGGAGGCGTGATACATATAAGTTTGGGAACCTCTGATATATATTAATATACCGTACAAAACACACCGAGACCAGAAATATACATGTATCCCGACACCGGTGTCCAACCCTTTAAGGTCATAATATAGGGCATATTTTATCGACAAATTTGTTGTCAATTTTTTTCTATCGCCCTCTGTTGTAAAATGGCAGCCATTTTAATTTTTTTGTATCAAAGACCCGGGCTCTCGTACTAATTTGACCAGTACATCTTATGTAAATGTTCTATGAACATAAAAAAGATCTCATTTGATAGCTGAAATTATAGACTACAATAATACAAAAATTAAGTTTTAATTTTCGTGGAATAAAACATAGGAAAACATAGGTAAAGTGAAAAAAGGTTGGATTTTTTCGTGTATTTTTTAATTATTTGCTTTTTGTGAAAAATCTTGCAATTTAAACTAGTTATTTTTTATTTTTAAAAGATAGAGGAGGTCATTAGCTAACATACATTTCTAAACATCTTAGCTCTAGGTCAGATAGGTTAAGAATTATAACAGTTTGAATAGGCCAAAAAATTTGTAATGCATAAAAAAATGCATTACAAATTTTAAAGTTAATTTTTGACAACAATTTATTAATAAATACTTTATTGAGACATTATTTGTAGATTTTCGAAACATTTCGTTGTTTCCCCCTACTTTTGCATTTTTTTCCTACTGCCCTGGTTGATATGCAAGGAAAAGGGTCCTATTCAAACTGTTATGATTCTTAACCTATCTGACCTAGAGCTAAGATGTCTAGAAATGTATGTTAGCTAATGACCTCCTCTATCTTTTTAAAATAAAAAATAACTAGTTTAAATTGCTAGATTTTTCACAAAAAGCAAATAATTAAAAAATACACGAAAAAAATCCAAACTTTTTTCACTTTACCTATGTTTTTCTATGTTTTATTCCACGAAAATTAAAACATAATTTTTGTATTATTGTAGTCTATAATTTCAGCTATCAAATGAGATCTTTTTTATGTTTATAGGACATTTACATAAGATGTACTGGTCAAATTAGTACGAGAGCCGGGTCTTTGATACAAAAAAAATTAAAATGGCTGTCATTTTACAACAGAGGGAGATAGAAAAAATTTGACAGCAAATTTGTCGACAAAATATGCCCTATATTATGACCTTAATGGATCGGACACCGGACTCGGGACACATTGTAATTATAGCTGAGTGTGTGGTCACGCGAAAATTGTATAGAAAATATAATATAGTAATATGCCTAGCTATAAACATTTTAATATATATTATAGCTAAGTCTGTGACGGCCTTTAGTATATTATTATTTATTTCTAATTTAAATTCAATACGTTCGTCATGCAGTCATTCTCAATTAAAAAGTTGCATATTTTCAATTTTCATAACTTAGCTAAGTAACTAGCAAAACAAAAAGTAGACACTGCGATATTATGCTAATTAAAAAAAACTTAAATAGATTTAAAATTTGCGACTAACTGACGCCCGCAACTCCATTGCGCCAAAATTCGTTTATCGCCCGGGAACCGTACATTTTTTTCGGGATAAAAAGTATCCGTCCTTTCCCGGGACTCAAAAATATATCTCCATGCCAAATTTTAGCAAAATTGGTTCAGCAGTTTGGGCGTGAAGAGGTAACACACATTTAGGCCCGTATAAATAGTCAGTACTTAAGATGCGACCCGCTCTCAAGACGCGGTTCGGCTCTGTGATTGGTCCAAATTTTGACAGCTAACCAATCACAGAGCCTGAACCATGTCTCGAGACCGAGATGCGTCTTGAGTACTGACTATTTATACCGGCCTTAGACAGACACACTTTCGCATTTAATATAAGTATTTATGTATGTATGCTAGATATTACAGTGTACAACGATAGATGTACGTCTACTGATTATAATATCTAGGACATAGTAATAATATTATAATTATTGTAATAACAACCAAAAAATCGGTTCTTTTTTCCCCTCTCTCCCCTCCGGCTCGCCTCGGAGGAGTCAGGACTTTAGTATGTTTATCTCCTAACTAGTCCATACAAAGTCCGGTAGTCAAAATTTCTGCTTTCGACTTTTCCAAGCAGGGGTGTGCCTTTTGAGCATTCATTTACTAGGCTAATGGCAAATCGATGTAAATGCTTAGTAAAAATATAAGGCATATTTTGACTAAGCATTACCCTACCCTAAAGTTTTATTTAAAGAGACTTTAGAGGAATTTGGGGCCATTTTGACATCGACGTAAAGTTTTTCCTGTACGAATATTGTTTTACCCTAAGCTTTAGAGCTTTTATTGTTTATTAAGTGTGGACCTAGTTTTCCTCGGTAACTGTACAAAAGAACACATTCGACTTAACGGCCATACTATTGTTATCTCGTTCACAAACATTGTCTGTCTCTTGCTTTGACACTTTCGCTTTACTCCTACGAGACGGTTTTCTGAAAAATGTTCTACTGTACTTATATTAAAATTGTTTTTTTTTTCAGCATAATAATATTATATTTAAAATATCCACTGCGATATTATGTAAGTTAAAAATAATATTGTGTTATATTAAACTTAATATGGAAAAATACCTCTTATTCCGAAATATAGTTGAAACGATGAGACAAGTCACAATCATAATATTAGGGGTCTCTCCACGTTAAAACAGGATTGAGTATTGACCATTGTGGGCGCAACGGCTCGAGGAGCCTACCGTGAGCGTCAACCTAATTGAGGCGATCCGACCCCTATTCAGGGAGTGGACAGAACGGAGGTACGGAGCACTAAGTTTCCGACTAACACAGATACTGACCGGGCATGGCTGCTTCGGTCGGTATCTGCAGTGTGAGATAGCAGGAAGCGAACCGACCGCAGAATGTCACCACTGCGGTGCAGACCGGGACACGGCCGAGCACACACTCACGACCTGTCCCGCTTGGACGGAACAAAGAGCGGAACTATCGTCCGCCATCGGAGAAGACGCAACGCTCCCAGCGCTCATAAGGGCCATGGTGAGGAGCGAAGATGGATGGGCAGCCGTCGAGACGTACGCGCACAGCGTAATCACGACGAAGGAGGAAGCGGAGCGCGCGAGGGAGGCGGCGCTCGAACCTCAAAGAAGAAGGCCGAGGCGAAGACGCGTAGTTCGTAATGGCCACGACATCCCGCCTTAGCCTGGGAGCTCGGGGCAGCGGTGTGGGGATGCCGCTGCACTGAGTCCCCGAGAGGGTCGCGATGCGCAACATGTTCCTGCGTATTGCGACATACGAAGAGGAACGGCCTGTGCAAGCCCCCCCATGTGGGGCCTCTGTTGGGCCTGAGGGGGCCACAAACCTCCTCAGTGTAAGGGCCTGCGCCGTACAGCAGGTGTCGCCGATCGAGTCCCGGAAGCCATGTTGCAGTTACCGGTCGCACTCGGTCCAGCGTGTCGAGGGAACATCGCAGTGTTTTAGTGGGTAGGGCCGCGGCTCTCACGTCGCGGCGAGCCCCACATATCCGCAGCGGGAGTCCCCATCCCCTGCGTTGAATTCGTCACAGAATTTCACTGCGTAAAAAAAAAGGATTGAGTATTGACCAACACAACGTGTAGAGGCCGCAATATGTTCGTCTATAATGGCACATGATCGTCGTTGATTGTGCATGCTATAGACTGCTTCACAATGATGGTGGCAATCTTACTTAAAACCAAAATATGCAATAATTAATTTAAGTGGCAAAATTTTTATTTCATTTAGTGTCTAGCTTCAAGCCTCGTACCATAGTCTACGCCCCAGTTGAAATCGACAGGTCTTTACAAATGGTATGATACCTTTTAATTAAGTGCGGTTCCAAGTACAGGCTGAATCATCGAGATTCGAGATAAAATCTAGGCTATAAAATTAAACAACCTTTCGGTAGCGTTTGATAGATTTTTTGGCGGGATAAAATTTGTCAGATTTTTTTTCTGACAGCGCAAGAAGTTTTAAGCTAGGGTTACACTTGTGTTTTACCACATACTAAATAGTTACAATGCAGGTTTTTTCACACAGTTGATTGAAGACTTTTCCACTTTACTCCGTCTATGTAGATTGTAGATTCTACTGTAAATTCTTCGTAGAGTTTTGTTGTTGATCATAATTTATTTAGTAGGTATGCATAATATGTGTTTTTTCAAGGATACGACTAGATAATACGGGCGTGAGTCCCATATTAATTACGTCATTTTATTCCAAACTCAACATCCGGATCCGAGTAATCTAAACTTTTTTAGACAGCCCGGGGTCTCCAAGAGCCCTGTCCTTACAAAGCTTCTAATCCAATGATACCCACGCCTTGCTATAAAAGTACTGAGTGCGTGGGCAGTGTGCTTACTTCATAAGCTTATATAAGAATTAATTCGAATATCAAGATATTCCATTGAGCGAGAACGCCGTAGTAACCATTTCTCGGCGCCGAGGGCGGGGCAGATCTACAAAAGCGAAGTGTCAGTGGCGCCGAGGCTTTCCGCTTTGACGTTTTATTTTTTTTATTCCTTCTAACGCCCGCGGCAAAGAAACAAAAGGGATAATTTAATTAGGTAATGGATTAGCGATATTTATTCGGGTAAGTGGTACGGCTCAATAAAGTTATTCTGGTTGTGATAGGTTAGTACTTACTCTTAGGGCCTGTTTCACCACTTCCTGATAAGTGCCGGATATGCTATCTACCACTTAACATGACAGATATAGTATGTATAATCTGTCAAAAAATTTGTGGATAGCCTATCCAGCACTTTATCAGGAAGTGGTGAAACAGGCCCTTACACTTAGTGTTAGTAGGTACACCTTACAATAAAATATTAAGTATACTTAATAGAAATTTACTGTTTGTATTACTTGTGGGAATCATTATTGTCATTGACGATTCATGGCATGTAAAATTTACTTAAATATTATACTCAATTATTTTTAACAACTCGTCAGCGAAGTTCTAAGTAAAAGCTATTTTGCGAAGGATGGAATTAGTAGGCTCACTATTGTCACTACATACCAAGTCGCATTGATCTGTGGTAGTATTTTCATAATTTTTATCTGCGATCATCGTAGACTATTACGAAAAAATATACTTAAAGTAAAAAATAACTACCTAAGTAATCTATACATATAAAATTACAAGTCCTGACTGATTGACTGACTGACTGACTGACTGATTCATCATCGCAGAGCAAAAACTGTTACAGTTACAGCCACGAAATTTGGTGAGCAGGGTTGTTTTAATTAGTAGACACCCACTAAGGAAGGAATTTTGGAAATTTTAACCCGAAGGGGGTGAAATAGGGGTTGAAAGTTTGTATGAAAGTTCGTCATTTCTGAAGTTAGAAATATGAAACTTTATTCTTGAGTTACTGAATAAAAATAAATTAACACGTATTTAAGCGTTTTTGGAAATTCTACCCCCAAGGGGGTGAAATAGGGGTTGAAAGTTTGAATTAAAGTCCGTCATTTCTTAAGTTAGAAACATGAAACTTTATTTTTGGGTTACTGAATAAAAACGAATGAATACGTATTTAAGCGTTTTTGGAAATTCTACCCCCAAGGGGGTGAAATTGGGGTTGGAAGTTTGAATGAAAGTCCGTCATTTCTGAAGTTAGAAACATGAAACTTTATTTTTGGGTTACTAATTAAAATTGAATGGATATATATTTAGGCGTTTTTGGAAATTCTACCCCCAAGAGGGTGAAATTGGGGTTGATAGTTTGTATGAAACTTTCTCAATTTTAAACCGATCGAGCTGAGACTGTGTATGCATAAAGATACTATGACGTAGGCATCCCCTCAGAAAGGAATTTAATTAAGGGAATTAAATTAATAAATTCCACCCCTAAGGGGATGAAATAGGGGATGAAAGTTTTTAGAAATTTTCTTAGACATTCGACTGATTGAACTCAATGACGAAGGCGTTCGCTTTAATAGGATTTAGGTTACTGAATAAAATCGTAGCAAAGTCAATTCTGTACATTGAATATTTTTTAAAATAATATTTGGGACGTGAGTTAACTGCGCTAACGCGGACGAAGTCGCGGGCAACAGCTAGTTACAATATAATAATATTACCTAGGTCCACCAGAATCTGATGGCAAAAAGTGAGAAATTAAATTGACTCTAGCAATACCGGGGTAATGAGGCGTTTTCTTATTTTTTTAATTTGATTGTCAATCAGTTTCCATTTTAGTAACTAGATGGCGTATGGGTAGACAACTATCGGTAATACCAGGAATACCATCAATAATTGCTACAAAACTGGGCAAAAGAATGTAAAACTTGATACATTTCAATTTGATAAAGACGCAATAATATTCCAATGAATAGGATAATACAGTTATTATAACGATGTTTTAGTTGTAACTCACGGAAGAAATAGCCCTATTTACCGATATTCACACCAAATGTCACAGGAATTATACATTTAGGTTTTGACAACAACTTGCCTGCACTTCTGCAAGATAACGAATATTTAATGGCTGATATTTTACCAATAATGAACATCAAAAACCCTAATAACACAATTTGGGAAAAAATAATAAAAACCACACCAACAATAAAAAGTAGAAGAAGTTTGAAAATGACAAGTATTCAATAATGTTAGCGTGTTCCTAAGCCGTTACCAGTATACTGGCCTAATCGCTTAGGCCAATGATCGCTTAGGCGTATGCTCTTCGTGAAATTTAAACTAGAGAGACGAAGCAAATAGCATAGCAATATTTGGAAATGTATAAATACATACAGTTTTATGTTAATGCTAATGAAAACTAGGTTTAAGATATTTTGATTTATGTCACACTTGGCAGTACACTGATATTTTTTGGAAACACAACCCATATGTAGTCAGTGGTGCCAACCTGCAGATAATTTCAGATCGGTGGGGAACCAATAGAAAATCTAGAAGTGTCTATCGTCGCGCCGTCTGGTGGATATTAAAAAAAGAAAACAACCCATTGGAATAAAACATATTTTTCATCCTTTTTTTCTAAATAGCGGCTGATTCTGTATGTTAAACATGCAAATATAAAAATTAGTCTAATGATCAAGGATATTTTTTTAAAATCTTCTGTCAAAAATTGCCATCAGATTCTGGTAGACCTATACTTAATACTTATGTATTTTTTAGAGCATCAATCTTTGTCCAACTCTATCCGATAGATTAGGACTGAGGAGACCCGAGCGATTCACGATCATCCACATCAATTAAACATTAAAATAAAATTAATGCCATAATATTTTATAACCTATAAAAGCCATAAAGATTTCCCGCTAAAACCGAGCCAGTGGCGCCATCTTACCGCGCCCGCGGCACGGCCCGTGCTTTGACGTTGTTTTTTTTAATAAAATCGCTTATAATTACAGTCATTAGATGCTTTACGTATTCCAGAGGGCCCGCTTTAATTGTTGGCGGCAGCATTTTTATATTAAAATATGGCGAAGAAGTCATAAAATGCTAAGATGGGATGCTCTTTACACGCGTAAGTAAATATTTTATTAATATACCTATTAATTTCACAATAGGCACTCAAAGTCAATAAAGAGTGTTGTAATATTATATTTTTAGGGTTCCGTACCCAAAGGGTAAAAAGGGGACCCTATTACTAAGACTTCGTTGTCTGTCCGTCTGTCTGTCTGTCTCCAGGCTGTAACTCAAGAACGGTAATAGCTAGAGATTTGATATTTTCACATTTTATGTATATCTGTTGCCGCTATAACAACAAATACTAAAAATAAAATAAAATGAAATGAATATGAATATGAATATTTAAGGGAATATTTAATTAATTCCCATACAACAAACGTGATTTTTTTGGCCTTTTTTGCTCTATATCAAAAATGGCAACAGGTAGGTACCTGAATTTTTCACAAAATCCTTAGTAATATGTGAATTTTTAATATTTAATAATAATATTAAAATAAAATAATAAAATAAAGGGGTCTCCCATACAAAAAACACAATTTATGGCCTAATTTTGCTCTATAATGGTACGGAACCCTTCGTGCGCGATTCCGACTCGCACTTGGCCGATTAATATATTGTCATGATTAGCCCTAAGGTCAGCTAATATAGAAACGAGGCGCGATTTGGCGATGCGTAAAAATTAAAAAGAATACAAAATTGAGAATTCATCAATCATAAAATATGATTCTCGCGTCATCTATTATAGTGTGAAACAACCCAAGTTATTTCTTTTACAACTCAGTCAGAAATCAGAATCAGTGTTTCTAAGTACGTCACTTTTCTCCATTATAAGACATCTATAAGAGTGACATGATCAATGTCAGTGAAACCTGCATTAAAAACAACATGATGCATCCATTAAACCAGGGGTGGCCCCAACTTTATTAGACCTAAGGGCTAAGATCTACTGTCTGCTTACTAACGAAACCCTGTGCCGTATGCGATCTACCAAGTTCATAGGTACTTCTCGAAATCTTAAATGAAACAGCATAATTATTTAGCTTATTGGTCTGGTAGTCTGGTCTAATTATTTATATTTTTCGTCTGGCCACCATCGATTGGACCGATCGATCGCAATCGACCGGTTGGCCACCCCTGCAGTATACTAACGCAAAAGTGTGTCTGTCAGTCTGTCTGTCCGTTACCTCTTCACGCCCAAACCACGAAACCGATTTGGGTCCCGGGAAAGGACATGGGATACTTTTAAATCCAGAAAAATGTACGGCTCCGGCGCGGTAAACGAACTTTGACGCAACTAAGTTGCGGGCGTCATCTAGTATCCAATACTTATTTTCATTTAGGTCTTTTGAAGCATTGTTGAGATCAGATATCTGAAACAGAACAATATTATAGCTATTCTATTACAAACTATGCAGAATTGTAAAAACAACACAAAAAATTTAGGAATTGTCGAGGAGCTGCATACTAAGGTTTTGCAGGTTGGGTTAAATGTTATCATTTTAACACTCTCGTTCTTCGTACTAGAAGCAAGAAGGATAACACAATATTTAACACTGATTAACTTTAACCTACACCTTAGCAAGGGAGAGTAAAACTATATAATAGTCCTATTATTTTCGTTCATAAATCTATTAGTACCAATCAAGAGCGCGCAAATTCGCAACAGGTACCTAGTAGATCCTAAATATCCAGCCTGGGGGTATAATTTGAAGGCTATCTGTAAAAAAAACACCTTCTTCCGAAAAGTCGGGAGTACCAGACGTATGATTACGGCGCGCACGCCATTTCTCTAAGGTTCCTCTTCGAATCTCTAATTTAGGAAAAAAACTATATCATTCATAACCAACGATGTTGTACCATAGATTCTGATAGTTATTTTTTATTTATCTGATCCTATGGCTTTGTGTAGCAGGAGATCGTCCATCTTGGTGTTCATTGAGAGAGGCGTATGTCCAGCAATGGACGAATATACAGTGTGAAATTTAAATGGTTGTTTTCCCGCAGTAAAATGATTCTATCTTAGTAGTACAATAGATTTGTAAAGTTTTTTTTTGTTCAAATCAAAAAAAAAATCGGTCGGGTCCATAGTAACTCGCGCCTATCGGCATAAAGTTTCCATAGTACGTCATACAAAATATTTTTTATTTTCAAAAAATAACATGCATGGTTCGATAGTACTACTATAGGTAAATCGTTCTGCTGCGGGAAAACAACCACTAAAATTTCACGTTGTATAGGCTGATTTGATGGCTTTGTGAGCGCAAAAAATTGGTATTTGTAAGAATCGTACTTGGCCTGAAATAGTAGTTTATGGGTAGAGTTTTTATATTATGACATAACCCGTAACATATCTGTGTGTATGTCATATCTGTGTTGGTGATTCGGTAGGTATACCCGAGGAAATTGATACCTAGGCAGTGGACAGACCTTATGTCGTTTGTATGTCAAATCAATGTTAGCCGCGAATGCGATCGGTCGGGTGAGTATAGATGACTTAAGAGGATACACCAAGGCCTAGAGAAATCGAAAACAAGTTTTTTTTTAATCTATTGCTGTCTCACTAATCTCAAGTCTCCCCCGCAGTGCGCGATAGAGACAACACGACAAAAGTTGTAATCAAAAAAATCATCGATTCGTTGTCCTCTGATTTCTTCTCCAAAACTTGACCGATTTAAGTAATTTTTTCATTAAGAATTAAAGCAAGGTTTGAGCTGTGTTCCTAAGTTTTTTTTTGTATATTCTAGCCAGTTTTGTTTTCTGGTTGTTTGAACACAGAGGAAAATCTGGCCATTTTTTGGGATTTTGAACGTTCTTATCTTTTTTAATAATTAAATTATAAAAAAAGAAAACATAGGGGCATGCTAATATTGGCCATAGATATTTAGGAAAAAAATTATAACTCCACCGGCAATATCCAGGGAGCATCGATTTATATGTATTATGTCTATGCCAGGGAGAAAACAGGGGACAACGCTGAGGGACAACGTTTGTATGGAAAGACGGCTCTAGTGGTAGCTCACTCTTATCGCGACCAAATTATTTAGGTCCGCCATCTACCTAGGGATCAACATCTCTGATTTGAAAGCATTGTCGTCTCACTTAGCCCAAACTTACGGAGTAGCTAGTGACTTGGTAATCTGTGCAAATCAAAGTTTTCTGTTGACCGCCGAAGCTCTAGAGTCTAGATAATATTATGAAGAAGAGACCTCTCCAATCCTATCAGATACCATCGATCCATTTTCTTGGTCTACCAGGTGGATTGTTCAATTTCTACGGTTGTACATCTATGATAATCTCTAGTGTCAAGACTAGTGTGGGTTACACAGTACACTAGAGTGTATCATAGACTATTATGATCAACTGTAGAAATTCGTATTGGGACCTTGTTTAACACTTGGATCAAGATTAATCTGAAGTATCAAGTATGTACCGAAGTATAGATAAAATCTTCGCCACCCGCCTACTACATCGATGTTCACGACCCTTTTACATTTTTTTAAGATCGTTTCCGAACGCGTGACTTTTGACTGACTGTTTGGCCCGCGGCGGTCTTCTATCCTAAACACGACCGCAGAAAAAAGAAAAAAAACATGGCGCCCTGACAACAGTCGTGCGCCGGGCGGGAAGGTCTTTTACAAAAACACCTTTTACCTGTACGACGGCACGTAAGACAATAATAACGGAGAAATGGATAGAAAATTGGGCTATAATTATTTTTATTGGTCGCGAATTCGAGCGATAGAAAAAAGTTGACCAAATCATAGAAAACTTTTAAAAGATCGTTAAAAATTATATTTTTCATTTGAACTGTCTTATAAAAAGTTAATAGAGTTAAAGTTGATACTTGATAGAGCATTACGAAATTAAAGTTTAGGTCCTCATAGTAAGAACATGATAAATGAGAAGTAACATGATCAGTGCAATATCTCACACTCAGGCCAGCCAGTGCCACATTAATTTCAGATGTCCACACTAATGAGGAGCTGCTCATCACTAAATATGGCCATCAGGGAAAATATAAAAAATGAAGAAATTGATCTAAAAGTCAAAACAGCCTCCTTTCAGATGAATTTCAGGCGTTTACAAAATAGTATGCGTGTGTACGGTAAATCATACGGCTATTTGCTGAACCAAAGATTTCCTTTGGTAGGATTGGTCATTATGGAGTACCCAAGGATGGATTTAAGATGTGGAGTCACCCCGATTTTTGATGTTCTAGTTTTTTCAAATTTTAGCGGCTTGCTCTGGAGGAAAATAGGGTCTCAATCTGTATAGCTATAGAGGCATTAATTATGATACTATTCCAAGTTCGGTACCATATTCGGATGAGTTAATCTGAATGCTAAATTCATTTTAGGACTCATATTTGCACGATAAAGATATTAAACTAATCAACGTAAAAAGAAGAAGAAGAAGCATTGTTTAAACGCGCTAATCTTAGTATGAACTATGAGTCAGTAATTACTAGTCAGATTTGAAAAATTCTTTCAGTGTTAGATAGCCCATTTATCGAGGAAGGCTATAGGCTATTATAAGTATTTTATTACGCCAATGCCTCCTCTAGATATCGGCGGACGCGTTGGCAGATGCATCCGCAACCATATCTGCGGATAAATTGCGATCCGTCCACACAGTTGGCACGTGAAGGATCATAGGCTATATTTTAATGTGGACTAATTTGTCTGTGAAATATCCAATTTTTGCGGGTGAAGCCGCGCGGAACGTCTAGTAGGTATAATATTATAAAGCTGAAGAGTTTGTTTGTTTGAACGCGCTAATCTCAGGAACTACACATCCGATTTGAAAGAATCTTTCAGTGTTTTATTCAGGTGGCTCCACTTCGTAAACCCATCTTAGGGATATACCACGCCTCCGTGGTCTAGTGGTACAGAGCGCGGCTCTTGACTCGGAGGTCGTGGGTTCGATTCCCGCGTTGGAAACATATAACATGTTTCCAAGTTTGGTTAGGACAATGCAGGCTGATCACCTGATTGTCTGACAAGTAAGATGATCCATGCGTCGGATGGGCATGTAAAAAGTCGGTCCTGCGCCTGATCTCTCGCCGGTCGTGTCGGTCTGCCGTCCCACTGGGTTATGAGAGTAAAGGAATAGAGAGTGCTCTTGTGTACTGCGCACACACTTGGGCACTATAAAAATACTCCTGCGTAGCTGGCCTGGTTTCAATGAAACCGGCCACCGTCACCGAAACCGGTGTGGGATATATTATTATTTATTATTATTATATTAGGGATATAAAGATCAATCCTGCCAACGGAAATCTTTGGTTCAGCAAAAGCCGTATTCTTAGTTTTTTTGTCGTGTACGCACGTACGATTAAAATGCTTGTTTTCATAATAAAATATAATATATTTTAAAATACTGTGACATAGTCTTCAAGACCAGAAAGTGTTATGCATTGCCATCTAGTGGCAAATAGCAGAACTATTAAAGCCGTTATTGCACATTATAGTAATATAAAATAATAATAGATGGCGCTACACATTTTAGTTACTGACAATATACATAGATGGCGTTTTTATAATTTTTATTAGTCACGTGATATACCGAGAGATGGCGTGCAACTTTCAATAGGTAATTTTGAAATTGAAGTGCTCCAACTTCCAAGGCTCTGTTCCAAATAACCTCATTGCTTTAGATTTTAGAAGATAGAACGGGGCCTCTCCTTTTACTATGACGGGGCGCTGCTGGTAAAGGAGAACTGTCAAACACATAATATTATGAAGATAAGCGCGGGAATCTCCAAAAAGGGCGGTCGTGTTTTTTCTGGAAAAAATAATTTTTCGAATTATTTATTGTAAATATCTTAGTTAGTTAGTTTTCATTTTATATTTGTTTAGTTTCTTTTAGTTTTTATTGTTTTCTGCGCATTTTGGTAAGTCTCTTGTATATAGTATTGTAAATATGGATGTGGACCCGGGGGGGCCGGAGTGCCCCCCTGCTGGCCAATTTATAACGTAGTACGTAGCCTCCATTAATAGTACCAAGCCTAATACCATCTCCCATTATGGATTATCTGATCCAATGGAACTGTCGCAGTGCAGTCAGCAAAAAAAGTGAAATTATTCATTTAATAAACAAATATAAACCAATTGTCTTTGCTCTTCAAGAGACATGGCTTAAGCCAGATTCTCTTTTTAAGATTCCTGGCTATGCCTGTATAAGAGAGGACAGATCTGATGGGTATGGCGGTGCTGCCTTACTCATCAATCATCGTCATTCATTTGTACATATTTCACTTCCATCACATAATCCAAATATTTCTATAATAGCAGCATCTGTAAATAACATCTGTTTTGTCTCATTGTATATTCCTCATCCATCTTATTCAATATTTTTAGAAATTAAAAATATAATTAGTTATTTACCAAAACCTTTTGTAATTTTTGGCGATTTTAATGCTCAACACTTGTCTTGGGGTAGCAGTAATAATAATCAATGGGGTTTTGAAATATTAGATTTATTAGATTACCACAAGTTATGCATTCTCAATACTGGTTTCCCAACACGACAAACTGCACCTAATGAGGGTTATAGTGCTCCTGATTTGTCTATTTGTACTTCCAATCTTTCTTCTCTTTTACACTGGTCAGTTCTATCATCTAGTCATGGTAGTGATCACTTCCCTATTCTCTTGTCTCTCCCCTGTAAAAATAAAAAACAAAATCATTTTTCTAATTCATCATCATTAAAATATAACTTAAAAAATGCAGAATGGGAAAAGTTTTATCATGCACTAAAAAATAAACTATCCCATCTTCCTAGTATATCTCCAGGTAATGAATCTGTTTGTGCTGATGCTCTAGCATCTGCCTTGATCGAATCAGCAGATGAAACTCTTCCTATTAAGAAAACACCTAAACATAACATTCCATCACCTCCTTGGTGGGACAATGACTGTTCAGCCGCTATAAATAAAAGAAAACAGGCTGAAAGAGAATATAACAATAATTCTACATTTGAAAACTACGATATTTATTGTAAATCTGTTAACGATGCAAAAAAAATATTTAAGAAAAAGAAGTCTGCAAGCTGGAAAAAGTTCTGTGAATCTATCTGTCCGGACACACATGCTTCTATAGTTTGGAATAATATTAGAAGGTACAGGTCTGCATATAAACCTCCATTTCATCCTATGCCAGATTCTTTAGCCAACGATTTTTTTAAGAGATTAGCACCTCCTTCTGTGTCATTTCTCCGTCCATCACCTTTAGGTGAAGTTAACCCTAAAGACCTTAACTCGCTTTTTACTCTTCTAGAGTTGAAAGGAGTTGTCGCACATTTAAACGACTCGGCTCCGGGCATTGATGGAATCCCATACTCTTTCTTTAAACATGCTTCAGATGAAATTTTAACATACTATTTGGATCTGGTTAATTCAATGTTAATAACGGGTAATATTCCAAAGTCATGGAAAACCCAGAAGGTTATTCCCATACTAAAACCTGGAAAACCGCCCTCCTCTGCTTCTTCCTATCGTCCCATAATTCTTTCATCAGTGTTATTAAAGATTGCAGAGCATCTCGTAAAAAATCGTTTGGAATGGTATATTGAAAAACATAACCTCCTAGCCCAAAGTCAGTATGGATTCCGAAAAGGAAAAGGTACAATAGACAATATTGCACTTTTTACTACAGATGTGCGTATCGCTTTTACAGAAAACAAATCTGTTTTAGCGGCTTTTTTAGATATAAATGCAGCGTATGATAACGTAAGAATAGATATACTTCAACGAAAGCTTCATTTATTAGGTGTTCCCATAACGTTAATTAATTTTATTATAAACATATTACTTGAAAGATTTATCGCTCTGTCTTTGCAAAATGAAACGCAAAATGAAACGCAAAATGAAACGCAAAATGAAACACAAAATGAAACGTCAACGGAATTGCGGGTTGTAGATAAAGGGCTTCCCCAAGGCTCAGTAATAAGTCCACCTTTGTACAATATTTATACATCAGATTTAGAGGAAGCAGTTATTGGCGAGACTTCAGACTTGGAGTCATTTACGTTAACAGATATAGAGTATATAGATGATGAATCATATCTTTTGCAATACGCCGATGACTTAACAATTTATGTCATAGACCAATCCATTGAAAGGGCCTCTATTCGATTATCGCGCTGTCTAGCAAGACTAAAAATATGGTTAGATGCAAATGGATTAGATCTTTCAGTTAATAAAAGTACTGCTGTTCTATTTACCCGTATGCGCTTACCTCCGCCTGTGGTGGTAAAATATAATGGATTTCAAATTCCAGTCGACAAGGAGGCAAAGTTTTTAGGGGTAATTTTAGATTCAAAACTCAATGGTAATGCTCATAACGAGTAATAGCTCCCACACCGGTTTCGGTGACGGTGGCCGGTTTCATTGAAACCAGGCCAGCTACGCAGGAGTATTTTTATAGTGCCCAAGTGTGTGCGCAGTACACAAGAGCACTCTCTATTCCTTTACTCTCATAACCCAGTGGGACGGCAGACCGACACGACCGGCGAGAGATCAGGCGCAGGACCGACTTTTTACATGCCCATCCGACGCATGGATCATCTTACTTATCAGACAATCAGGTGATCAGCCTGCATTGTCCTAACCAAACTTGGAAATAACATGTTTCCAACGCGGGAATCGAACCCACGACCTCCGAGTCAAGAGCCGCGCTCTGTACCACTAGACCACGGAGGCGTTAACGAGTATGTTGCATCAAAGTGTGAACGCACTTTAAACATAATAAGGTGCTTATCAGGAGTGTGGTGGGGATCTCACCCGTTTAACTTAAAATTATTGTATAACGCATTGATAAGAAGTGTGTTAGATTATGGAACATTTCTTCTTGAACCCTGTAATGTAGCTGGTTTCAAACAGTTAGATAAGATTCAAGCAAAAGCTATGAGAATCATTTGTGGAGCCATGGCTTCCTCGCCAATAAATGCATTACAGGTAGAATGTGGTGAACCACCGCTCTACCTCAGGCGACAATATCTGGCTGACAAGTTTTTCATTCGCTGTTTGCAATTTTCAAACCATCCTCTTATTCCGAAACTGAAAAAACTGTTAGATTTAGTAAACAAGGATAATTTTTGGCTACACAAATCCCGCCCTTGCTTAGTAAATAGTTATGTGCGATACTCATTCCTTGACGCCCCTATACTTAGATTACCTGTGTATCCTCTGTTTCAATCTTCCTTTGAATCCCTTATTTTGAATCCGGATATCCGTTACGACATAGGTATAAAAAAATCAGATAAGTTTTATGCAAAACCATTTTTCAATTATTTAACAACCAATAATTGGGAAGGCTGGCATCACATTTACACAGATGCCTCTAAAATATCAATCGTTAATAATAATTGTGTTGGAGTTGGTATATACCATCTCCAATACAACATAGTCCAAAAAGTCAAATTTCCGCCGCAAACTTCCGTATTCACTGGAGAATGTTATGGCCTATTTAAAGCGGTCGACTACATTTTACTTGCAAAACTTAATAAAACTGTTATTTTTACCGATTCTTTAAGTGCTCTTCAAGCATTAAATGGATTTACGTTTAAGTCAAAATGTTTTCCTATAATCATTCAAATTAGAAATCTTTTGCAGAAATGTATTGTTGCTAACTTATCTGTTACGTTTGTCTGGATACCGAGTCATTGCGGCATTCTTGGAAATGAAAAAGCGGATGCTTTGGCCAAAGATGCTGCTTTTAGTGGAGATGTTTTTCCGTATATGAATTACTGTCATGACTTGCCTTCCCTTGCTAAGAACTTTCTCGAACAGGATTGGAGTAAGGACTGGGCACGAACGAGTCATAAAAAAGGTGTACAATATAGGCTAATACAACCTGAGATTCAGTTCAGACCTTGGTTTTTCAAAATTAAATTATCAAAAAGCACAACTTCTTCTTTAATAAGAATGAGGTTAGGACATGTCCTCACTCCGGCCCACCTAAAAAGGATACGAATTCGCAACAATGATGCTTGCGATTGCGGTTTGGAAGTGGGTGATTTGAATCATATTATTCTTTCCTGTCCTCTGTATGATCACTCCTGCCTTTATGATAGTCTCTCCTCTATGTCTATACCCTTTCCTACTTCTGTACCAACTTTATTAAATTCATGTAACAAATTAGTTTATTCATGTTTATCTCAATATTTACGTAGCAATTCCATTAACCTTTAATAATATATTTTTATACCTTGTAGTGAAACTTCCTAACTAGATCCGAAATCCTAAATTCCGTACTTATTTCGCTTTTCCACCGCCTATTCCCTACCTTTGTATATGGCAAAGTACACCGCCTGTGTCAGTGCCAAGAAACAAAAAAAAAAAAAAAAAAAAAAATTATGACAAAAATGACGTTTTTGTATGATAGAAGCCACAGATTAAGTATACATAGATGGATTCTTAGCTCGCCAGCGCGTGGCCATTTTATGCTTGTGTGCAATTGCTGTAGTGTGCGTGTAGGGATGGCGTATATCGATAAAAATATAAAATTAGACTACAGCTATCGACCAAGTCGACCATAATTTTATGTTATAGATTTTTATTAAACGACATCAAAAAAGGAGGTTATCAATTCGACCTGCATGTTCAATTTAGGATATATTATGCTCATTAAATTAGAAGTCGCTTTCAATTTGGTGAAAAGGTATTTTTTATCAATTTATTAAGTGTATGAAAATACTTAAATACAGGGTGCAATTAAACCTTCCTGCCAAATTTTGATATATTGATCCTTGTTCAAAATAAAAATACACGTATTTTTCTTTTAATATGGTCACTCAGTACTAAAATGTTGAGAAATAGCTTCCGAAAGTTATCCTAAAAAACACTACAATTAAAATGGACACTACGCGTCGCCGGCGGGTGAGCGCGCGCGCGCCTCCCCCCCCACGTCACCCCCGCTCATTCCCACCGCCACGAGTAACCATTCTGCATCGATTTTAAATGGGATAAAATATGTCATTAAAAAAATAACACCCAATTTTTTTTTGCTAAATGACCTCTCCTAATGATACCTAAGCCCTGGAAAAAATTTGGCAGGAAGGTTTAATTGCACCCTGTATAAACAAAATATTTAAGTATATAATTACACAAATAGTTAAAAATATACATAATATGTATACACCATAAGCCACGAAAGCTTGTCCGGAGTGTAATAGCTAATATCAATAAAATCAACAGTTGTTATAAAACACAACAGAAGAACAAAATATATTATACTTTATTAAACTTAATTACTATTTACTATTAAGCAACTATTTTGTAGAATAACAATTATTATTATCAAAGAAATATAAGAATGAATCTCAGTCCTACTTATTTAAAGTAATTCCAAAAACGCTTAGGTGCATTTCTTTACCTATTAAAATATAATTATGTAATAATATTTATACAGAAAAAGACTTAAAATAGATACTTCGACGCCCCATGAATAATGATATTATAATAATAATTAATTTTAATAATGATATTATAATAATAATTAAAATTAGACGATCAATTTTATTGTGCAATATCACGGTGTGTGCAATCAAAATCATAGAGCACTAAACCAAATATTATTCTTCACTTTCAATCTTATTATCAAATTAATAATTGAAAATAATTATTATCTTCATTATAGGTCTCTCCGTCACCACCATAATATTGAACTCTTCTTTATGAGCATTCCAATAATCTGAAAAAAATAAATGGTTTAGTGTCAATAAATGTACTATACTATTACATACTATAAAATATACACATAATTCATAATATTGTATACGGGGCAATATGCTTTATGTAAGTTTTCCATGCTTAACCCATCCAGCCCCAAGCGGAACCCAGGTGCCGCATAGCAACTAAATATACATTGTATCTGGAATTCGACGATTGAGGTATTAAATTTATTTTATTAAATGATTCTGACTTTAGCCTTATTAAAATTTTACATTTTACTTATTAAAAAAGAGTACCTAATGCCAGGATAAAATTTCAAGAAGTATCTTTAAGTAACGAATTGAGTACTTACAGGGGGGAGGTGTGAGAGCTGTTGATCATGCAATTATTTTACTCTCCGTTAGAACTTTCTTTATTTCAATAAAATCATTGTTTCAAACTTACGTTTGAAATGATAATTCCAAATTCCAATATTGTGATGGAAGTAAGGATTAAAAACTTGCATGAAACTTGCGTCTAAAATATATATCTGTTTGTCGTCTATTTTGAAGCATTTTCAACCTGAAAAAAAAATAATTTAGTCCATGACATTATTTTTATCGATAAACTATAGTTCAAGTAAGGCGCATCCCTAAAATACACGTAAAAAACTATGCAATATTTATAGCCAAATTATTACTTGATGTGACATTTTTATCACTAATGCCTTATATAGCATGATTAATGGATTATTATACTTATAAATTTTCTTTTTTAGCTTACAAAAATACCGATTGATAAGCCCAAACAACGTTGTTGAAAACTTACGTATGTTATGTTAAATCCACGTGTTTGAGGCATTCCTTGGCCGTTTTTATGGTTTATTATATAGCGGAACAACAAAACGCAATAATATATTGCATTGAACGTTCACTAAACACTTTTATTACCACTTTTTAAACATGAAATATGCAGACCTACTCCTTTGTTATGTTCTACTAAGTGGGACATAACATTACAGGCTTTTGACGTTTACACACCGATATGAGCTTTTTCTTTCACCCAAATTACTACATCGTTAGTTAGAAAGAGTAACATTATCAGCTGTCAAAATATAAGGCGGACTCCTAAGTATTATAGGGACCGTGCAGAAACTATAGAGGGCGTCGTAATTCGACAGCAGCGCCACGATGCGAGTAAAAGACGTAACTTGTGAGTGACTTTGGCTTCGCATTCTCCTTGACCCTGGCTAGTTTATAAGTGTTTTTTTATGTTTTACACTATAAAATGATTTAATACTTACACT
This sequence comes from Plebejus argus, assembly GCA_905404155.3. NCBI lineage: Eukaryota > Metazoa > Arthropoda > Insecta > Lepidoptera > Lycaenidae > Plebejus > Plebejus argus. The sequence continues at coordinate 16,668,745 of FR989929.1, read as the reverse complement.
CCCAAGTGGCCACATGCGGCCGCGAGAACAACGACAGATTTCCAAGAATCCGCGATCGAAGTATTTAGAGTTAAAGACTAGATGACGCCCGCAACTCCGTTGCGCCAAAAATCATTTATCGCGCGAGAACCGTACATTTTCCCGGGATAAAAAGTATCCTATGTCCTTTCCCGGGGCTCAAAGTAAATCCGTACAGAATTTCAGCAAAATTGGTTTAGCGGTTTGGGCGTGAAGTGCTAACAGACAGACACACTTTCGCATTTATAATATTAAGTATATTTTTAAAATATTAAGTATAATATTAAGGGTTTCTACTTTCTACCCGTAAACAAAGAACGGAAGAGTGAATAAAAATGTATAAAGCTTAAGAAAATATCTGAAAAAGTAATTAATAGCATCCATCAGCATAGAAAGTAAAAACTTGATAAATATTGCAATAAAATAATGAAGCTATGCAAAAATACTTATAATCTTACTGAAAATGCTTGTGGATTAATAAAATAAAACAAGTTCACTAAAATAAATGCTTTTATTTCATCAACCTTCTGCGATTCGATCGATACCATCTTCACAAATTTTGTCTGTCACTATTTTTAACTAATTTCTGTCTGGACCTCATCAGTGCAAACACCATTTATGTATTCTTAAATAACACACAAAGACTGCACTACTAATCTTTTTCCTACTTGAACAATCATCCTTTTGAGAACCAACACATTGACAAGATGGTTCAAGTTCGATACTATCTATCCTCAGTGTTGAATTCCTGGCAGGACTTCTCCAAATTATCCTTACTTTCGATGCAACTTTATGCCAATTAAATGAGCGGTGCCTATGTATGTATACCAATTTAGATGGAAGCCAGTTTGGATGTTTACTGAAAGAAGCAACGGTTATAGGTTATGTTCATATTGTGTTCATAAAAAATGAATTTACCGTTATAATCTACAAAATTCAGTGTTTTTACGAGTCTACACATAACATTCATGGAACTTTTTAAATACTTACGTATGTTTTTACTGCCTTTTATCCATTTCTTTCGTTTTTCAATAAGCAAAGGCATGTGAATACTTTGGCAGAAAAATAGTAAAATTTTACATCGTTCGATTTGCCTTTATATTTCTTGAATGTATTAGAACATCCGGGAATACAACAATGCATTACAATTCTTGAAAATACTAAAATTTTTCAAGAAATCTTATAATTTTCCGTAGCTTGAATAAAGCTTGACAGTAAAATTTTCGTAAAAGTTTCGGCTATTCGCCACTTGTGGCAGTGTCGTCGCTCTGCACGGTCCCTATTACCTCAATGATAGAAGCGGTTCCTCCATGGTTCCTCCCTTTCTCGCCACGTTCATTTAAATTTTTAAGCCTTGTGAGCTGTAATGAAAGTACGCTTAAAAATTTTAATCGATGATTTAGGTACATATTTTTAGAAAAACGATGTGGAATTTTTAATGAGAATTCTGCATTTTCACCTTATAAATTATTTATTATTGACAGTGGCATACAGTGGTAATGTTTTCTGCTTTCTGCATCGCGCTGTAAAAAAAATTGTCAAATGTCATAATATTTATGACATTGGGCGCGTTCCACTTAGCGTTGAAAACGATCAAAACGCTAAAAATAGTAGGCATTTTCAGCGTTTTGATCGTTTTTAACGCCAGGTGGAACGCGGGGATTTTGACAAAATCACATGTCATAAATCAGCTGGTGGCTGAGCCAGTGAGCAAAGTTCAATTTGTTTTTATTTTTCGGCGTATTTCGTACAATTTTTGTGGAAATAGAATATTAAATTTAAAATTCACTAATGGCTCGCAATATTCTGAAGCTTGGTGCCTTAGATGCACACAAAACTGCCTTTCTACTTTGTGATTTGCAAGAAACATTCAGACCGCACATAAAACACTTTGGAGAAATTGTAAAAGTAGCAAACAAAATGGTGAGTACAAAAATATTAATAATAAGCTCATTGAATAATTTTTAGTTTTAGCAGCTGTGTAATAGTTTTAACTTGAATAACATTTATTCTGGTTAAGCTTTCCAAACCTACCGCAAGATTTATGGGGAGCGGGGGTGGGGGGGGAGTGGGGGGGAGAGGTTAACACCCCCCCGTACCAAATCCACACTGAGGAACCCCCCACTTTTGGAGCTACTCACCTTTGAAATTTTCGGAATATTGATGCTACATCATATTCTATTCTCGACAATTTATAGTGTTTCTTCGGAAAAATGCCTGTTGCTAGGCTGTTGTGAGTGGAGAACTAAAATTTCAATTTATTTAACAATGTAAATCAAGGTTTTTTGATAAAAATTAAAAGTAAAAATTAATTACAAAATTCACTACTTAAAAACTACTGTCTCCTTCGTCTTCTTTTTCTTATTATGGCACTACTTTGACGTTTTGTTTTTTTTATGACAATTAAGCCTTCGGCTTAGGAATTGTACTCTAGAAGTTCAACCTCAGATCTTCAGATCCATCATCAGTTATACCTAGAGACCAATGACCCTCAATATGGCACAACTAGCTTCAATTATCAGTTGACGGAGCCCCGCTACGCGGGGCTCCTATTTCTGGGTGTTGTGGTCTAAGTTCTAACATAACCTAACCTACTTATGGACTTTCTGGATTGTGTTTGTTTTTGTTTTAGCGGGGGGCTGCGCCCCCCGAGCCCCCCTTTGGGGGGCTGCGCCCCCCCGTCCCCCCCCCCTTCGGTATCCGTGGTTAAGTGGGCCTTCTGTTATGTCTTTTCATTTATAATGAAATGAAATAAAAATGATGCACGGCGGCGCCGGCAGCGGAGACACTCCCTAGTAAGTAAGTAATGTTTTGTTTTTTTATGACAATTAAGCCTTCGGCTTAGGAATTGTACTCTAGAAGTTCAACCTCAGATCTTCAGATCCATCATCAGTTATACCTAGAGACCAATAACCCTCAATATGGCACAACTAGCTTCAATTATCAGTTGACGGAGCCCCGCTACGCGGGGCTCCTATTTCTGGGTGTTGTGGTCTAAGTTCTAACATAACCTAACCTACTTTTGGACTTTCTGGATTGTGTTTGTTTTTGTTTTAGCGGGGGGCTGCGCCCCCCGAGCCCCCCTTTGGGGGGGCTGCGCCCCCCCGTCCCCCCCCTTCGGTATCCGTGGTTAAGTGGGCCTTCTGTTATGTCTTTTCAAAAATGTCAAGTGGCAAATAATCCCAGGTAAATAAAAAAAACAAGAAGAAGAAGAAGAAGCGAAATATTTATTAAGCCAAACCTTGAACAAAGAGAGTTGAATTTTGATAATTTTTCCTAATTTTTATCAAGAACCTTGAATGATATAGTTTTGGAATGATAAAATAATCGTCCTCCACTCACCACAGCCTTAGGATGCCTTGAAAACAATAAGTCAGTAAGTAAGTAACACGCAAACACCAGAAAACATGACCTTATCTCAAGATGACGAAAATTTCAAATGTGAATTTCTCCAATGGGGAGGGGGGGTTTTCCGGGGGTGGAAGTGACACGAGGAAGTTTTTCTCATCCAAAACATCCTCTCTCAATCCATGTGACCATCAAAAAATTGGGGTAGGTTTGGAAAGCTTAGCCTTTATTCTGAGACAGAATGTTTTTTACATTTAAACACATTAATAATTATAGGTACTCGGTTTCCGTTTCAATTTATTTAAATGTGTATAGGTATACAAAAGAGCGTCAAAAGTGTTTACCTCCACCCTATGTAGGTATAATCAAACAAAGCCTCCACCATATTAATGTGTGATTGCTATTTTTTGTGTGGTTAAAACTTTGATATACAACAAGCAAAATATTTCTGTTTCCATAGCACAAACAACCTTCATTTATATAAGTATTATTATAGCTCACTGAGTACTTTATTATGTTATAGCTGTCCAGACTGCATTTTGTGTTCTTAATAATTGAGATATTATTATACTGCGTGTAATGGTTGTTTTCCCTCAGTAAAATGATTCTATCTTAGCAGTATAAGAGATTTGTGAAGTTTTTTTTATTCAAATCATAAATAAAATTCGGCTGGGTCATAGCCACTCGCGCCTATCGGCATAAAGTTGCCATGGTATGTCATAAAAAATATTATAATTCGATAGTATGTAATACTATTGGTAAATCGTTCTGCTGCGGGAAAACAACCACTAAAATTTCATATTGTACTTATGTATAAGTTTTAATTAAAATGTATAAGTGCTGGAACTTGAAACTTAACATTTCAGATTGAGGCAGCGAAGACATTTAATATCCCTTTATATGTGTCTGAACAATATCCTAAAGGACTCGGTCACACAATCAAAGAGATTGACATAAAAGATGCAAAACTGGTGTATCCAAAAACCAAGTTTTCCATGTTCACTCCAGAACTGCAAGAGAAACTGAAAGCTGACTTGCCTGACCTAAAGTCTGTGGTCCTCTTTGGAATTGAGGTAATTTTCACCAAATTTTTTTGTTGCTTAGTGATACATTGAGGTTTAAGAAAATTGTTTCGTGAACATACAAAGTTAAAAAGCTTATGGTAAATTATGTTGTCTCTAAATTGTTCATCGCATAATCTGATTTTAGCTTCTATTACTAAAATAATAAAATTTAGATTTTGAAGTTGATCCAAAGCTGCTCAGCTCCATTGCTAATTATCAATAATTTGAAACTGTGGGCTTCTTCTGTTGTTATAATATAAGGTTTGTTTTTTTCGACTTATTGCCATATTGCAAAATCAAACCCTATTTTTATAAAATTTGTACAGACATCAATAAAGTAGATACATTTTGATTGTGTATTCATTATTAATTATTGTTTTGTGTATGTTTCAGGCTCATGTGTGCATAGAGCAAACCGTCATAGACTTCCTGAATGAAGACATAACTGTACATGTCTTGGCTGATGGTGTTTCATCCCGATCTCTTATGGACCGCAGCTTGGCCTTGCAGGTATGTTACATAATATATCAATGATAATTCATGTTGTTGGTTTTGTGGGTTTGTGGAAAATCTTGGTGTGTAGCTCAACTGGTTTGGTTGAAATCTTTACCCCAACGAAACTATTTGTTAAAAGTTTGACATGGCCATTTGTGTGTGTTAATCCCAGCAGTGATGTAACTACAGTTACTGGGACTACAAAATACTGAAGAAAAATTATTCTTGATTGAGTTGACACAATCATGAACCAATGACACAATCAAGAAAAAATTTCTTTACTTCTAAATTCTAAACATGAGTACTATTGACCTGGCTAAATTCATAGCATAGTTAACGCAAATTAAAAAAAAATATTTGTAAAACTGCATTACCATTAAACCAAAATTATGTTAACTTTATTTTTATGAAACCTTTAAAAACTATGAAACCCATTTTGGAAATCCCTGGCTTAATGTATACTACATTTATGATTCAAGTTTCAAAAGTTAATATTATAGTTAATATTAATAGTTATTGTATCACTTTTTGGCGCAGTCAGTAAAAATGTGCTTAGTGATTTTTTCTGCAACTTGTGTTTGTTTGTGTGTTGGGTCTTATTGCTTGTATACCTACACATATATTTCATATTTTAGGCTTTCTTTGTCCAAACAACTCTGATTAGTTTTCTAACTTCTTACCATAGCTTACTAACAAGTGTTAATATTTCAGCGCTTGCAGTCTTTAGGCTGCATCATCACGACCTCTGAGAATGTCCTCTTCAAACTGCTGAGAGACAAGCAGCATCCATCTTTCAAAGCGATTTCCAAACTCGTGAAAGAGCCATCTAGTGATGTGTTTTCGAAACTTTAGAAGTACTGTTTTATCTATTTCGGTGATGGTTCCAAATTGGTCTTCTAGCTTTTTATTGCTTTATCTTTGGTTCTAAACGGCTGAATGGTTCAATTTATTGCCTTATTTTTAATTTACTATCTGAGAAAAGGGTATTTTAATTTTAGGATTTATACTAAAATCCCATTAGTTGTCTTCGCCTGATAGGTACTTTACTTTAGATAATGGGCCAAGTGCCAGTTGGACTCGCGCACGAAGGGTTCCTTACCGTTGTAGAGCGAAAATAGAGGAAAAAATTGTGTTTTTTGTATGGGAACCCCCCTTCGTTATTTATTTTATTTTAATTTTATTATTTAATATTAAAGTACACATACAATTGAGGATTTTGTGAAAATTTCGAGTGCCTAGCTGTTACCATTATTGATTTCAAGCAAAAAAGGCCAAAAAATCACGTAAGTATCTTGTATGGGAGCCTCCCTTAAATATTAACTTTATTTTATTTTTAGTATTTGTTGTTATAGCGGCAACAGATATACACAATCTGTGAAAATTTCAGAAGTCTAGCTATAGCGGTTCTTGAGTTACAGCCTGGAGACAGACAGACAGACGGACAGACAACGAAGTCTTAGTAATAGGGTCCCGTTTTTACCCTTTGGGTACGGAACCCTAAAAACCACTAGACAGACAATGATGAAAAACTCAAAGCAGATATGTTACTACCGCGCGCGTTGTGAAGATTCAAATACGGCCCAATTGGGTCGTCTGTTATTTAGTCTGCATCGAGCGCAGTCACGAACGTGCCGCGTCTTGTCTTACCTAAATAAATTGAAAATGACGTCGTAGTAAAGTAAACAAAACACATGGAATCTCTTACCACATGTCTTGATTGCAATAAATACCTCGATTATTTACATTTTCAATTATTTTTTCGAACAATCTGGAAAAAATTCGAATTTTCGTCATAGCTTAGGCGAAGAAAAGTTTAAAAATAGAACTGTCTCTTTTATTTAAATGGCATTTCGTATCTTTTGTTTCACTTATCTGTCAAATTTATCAATGTTTGCAATTTTGAATTTGAAAATTGTTCGGAAGGGATTTAAGCCAGAAAATAGTATGGACGTAAGCGTAACACATCTGTATAAGTAGAATATCATTGTAGACAGACAATGACACACATAATATTACATTAATATCGTAAATATGAAGTGCCATCATAGTTTTTGCAAGTAGGATTAATCATAATAATAGAATATTAAAATGAATGAAATTCTATTTTTTCGTTTCAGCGCCTCAATTCAATTGGCTGTTTTGTGGGTACATCTGAGAATGTGTTATTCAAGTTATTAAGAGACAAGAACAATCCAGTTTTTAAACCTATCTCCAAGCTAAATATGCAACCCACTCCTGACGAATTTGGACAGGGATGTTGTTAATTAATCTTTTATGTAAAATATTATTAATTCAGACAGCTGTAAAGTTCAATACTTTTAATTCTTTGCATCAAATTTTATGTAAGTACGTAAATAATAATATTATTATATAATATTATGGTGAATTTATATTTAAAAGCCAGCTTGGCTAGCTCTAAAATGCCATATTGTGATAATATAAAATAATGATAATCAAAAATATGTCAAATCATATTTAATATCATAATAAAATATGTTATATATTTTGTTTTAAATGACTTAATTTCATATCTTACGAACAATTTTTCCATAGATATTATTTTCTTTCTGTAATTAATTTTGGAATGATAACGATTTTTGTAAAGCTGTTTTATGTCGGAAGAAAAATAAATAATATAATTAGCGTAAATACATATTGGTATTATAAATGCTTATTATTCAATAACTTATTTCAACAGAGACCATTTTAGTTGTTCCTTCGCAGATTGAAGTACCTGTAATAGATATTAATATTATTAATTACACGAGCGTAAGCTTACAATATCGTCATTTTAGACATTATTTCGTTATTAACAACATAGAAAATGTATATTACAAAATTTTAGAATACTTTATTATTTTATGATTATTAATATTAGCTATAAAATGCCATAATATTCGGAACTCAGAAGTGCTTGCAAGTAATTTTGGTATCAGATAAAATATTGTTACAAATATCACAATTAAAAAATAAGCATTAGTTATTAAGCTTTTTGCAATAGAATAGGGGTTAAAATAAATAAATTAAAATCAATAAAATATATTTAATAGCCAAGAAAACAAATAATACAGACTAGGTACACAATTATGCTATTTTCAACTACTTATTTGGCAACACTGAAGATATGAAGCAACACTAGTCACTACAAATGGTCATTTAGTATTTGGTGAAGGACCTGAAAAGTTTTAAATCTCTTTTTAAATGTAAGTTGTAACCCAAGTTAAATTAGCCATGAGACCAAAGTAGTTAAATATGTTTCCATCCACTCAAATAGTATCATTAACATTAATTACCTAAGTAAATCATAAATGTAAGTAAAAAATATGGTTTATATGTTTTTGTAGTTTTATAAACACTAGGAACTTGTATAAGTATATGTACTTGGTTGCAAATAAAATATTTTGAACTTTTGAACTTGTCTAAACCTCATTATATCAAAATTAAGGAACTAATTGATAGGCATGTAAAATATACAGGGTGAACAAAACTAAGTGATAATTGATAATACTTTAGGCTGTGTAAGTATGTGCTCCTTGTAAATGTAAAGAATTCACTGTGAAAGTAGCAGTGCTGAAATACCAAAAAAAAATATTTGCGATATTTGTAAGGGCATTGGGCAAGCGCCTCAGCGTCACGGGTTTTCCCATAATATAAAAGTGAAAAAAAAGCTCTTTCAGCGCTGCTATTTTTACAGTGAACTCTATACACGGAACTCATACACATCTTAAAGTATTATCACTATGTTTTGGTATACCCTGTATAAGACCAAAGAGTTAGACCTCTTTAAAATACATTAAAATATGAATAAACATAAGTCATAACATGGAACTTAGTACTTACTTTTTATTAGTGTGATTCAACCAACAAGTGCAATTCAAAACAAACTACTCATGATACCAACTACCATGCATAATAGGGAATATTACGCAAAGATTAGTGCAGAGGGAGCCACTAGCAAATACAGTAAATAATTCGATCAAAATTTGACATGCTGCACACGGCATATCAGAATATTGACAGAAACGTTGTCAAACTTCAAACAATACCTGTACTTTTTGTTTACTGTCTATGCAGGTGCTGCCTCTAGCGTGAAAACATTGCAGTAATAAATGCCATTTGATTAGGAAATTATGGACCAAATTACAAATATAAATAATATATAATATATATCAGTAAATGTAAAACAAACATCATAATATAACATAGTTACTTTATTTCATCACAAGGTGAGGTAGATTTGGTTCACATTTTACATCAAAAAGCAAATGTTTTGTGGTTAAAGAAATGACTTGAAATATTGATACCAATCACAGACATAGATCAAGATAGATACCGCATGTGTGTACTTCGCGTGCCATATCGCGTTCCCAAACGACGAGCAATGCTCGTCTTTCGAAAGTCTGTTCTTTTGCAATTCACCCTTATTCTTAATCTGGTGCAATTCACCCTTAGGGTGAATTGCACCAGAAGCGTAGTTAAAGTTAAGGTTAAGGTTATCGTCAAATATTTCGACTTTAGCTAGGGATTTGACAGTTCATTTCACATTTTGTTATGGTTAAAGTTAGTGTTATAGTTAAAGTAAGCCGGTGCAACCCACTCTTAGTCTGCTATCGGAATCGGACGTCAATCGGAATTTTAAAAATACCCAAATGCCTAAAAGTGCCATATTGAGTGAAATTCAAATAGAAACGTTGGCCTAGAATCTAGATAATGGACACGTTTCTTATCATGGGTATGTTACAGTGGGTACGAAAAAAGTGGCACGCTCGTTATCATACAAATGGAGCGACATGCGGTATCTATCTTGATCTATGTCTGTAGTACCAATATAACTTTATTTACGTACATAATATAGAAGGAAGGAAAAAGGAGAAAATAATTCATAATTATCTCATTCAGTAAATGAAATGAAAAATACATAATATTATTATTTAACCCAAATCAAAATATGTTGAGACTTGTCTGGTGTGTTATTTAATATCGTCGCGTCGCCTCATAATGTCGTTATCAAATCGAGTCTCAATTTAGACCGGGTGATACTAATTTTTTTTTTTGTAAAGAACTAAACATGCCACTCATTCAATACATACATAATATTATGCAGTTTATTCCAACTAAATACAAACATGCATTTACTTAAAACTTAAGATATTGTATTATTTCTAAAGAAAATAATACTTTTCTAATACTTTGCATATGTGTTTGATCACTAACGGCCGTTCCCAATATTTGATCTATCTCTTACTTGAGATAGGAATAGCTCACATTAGACATTAGCTCCATATATTTTATGTCAATTCTATGTCAGCTGCGATCGGTTGTATGTCAAACTAGAGATAGATTGAATATAGGGAACGGCCATAAGTAAGACACTCACCAAAGTAACTCTAATTTTAGAAACAATCAGTGTTGATTTACATTGATACAGTAGACTTCAGTAGAGGGCAGCACTATATTGCAGTAACCAATGCTACTACGATCTAGTACTGGAAATGCACCATATTGTAGGAATACTAAGGCAAGTCCAAAAGAAAGATCTTCCAAGCAAGCTATGCTTGATCACGCCAAAGCCTGTAGTAGTCATTTTAGAATTTTTATGTTACCTATAATCTACATACTACAGCCTATACTTATCCAAAAGTGTATAATTTCAATCCAGTACAAAATCCAAGCAAGCATCTCCTGCACCATACCATATTAATGTAAACCAGCATTAATAGGCTACACAACTTTCAGATCGCTTTGCAAGTGTACACTGTACAATATCTACCAATAACAACCCTATTTATCACTTGATCTACTGATGACGTGTTTCGCTCCCTTGTGCAAATCAAACGCTGATCTTTGCCTTCCAGTTTTGCTAAGCGATCTTAAAATTATGCGCGACCTATGCCTATACCAACTTGGTAAAGCATGCCTATTAGTTTTAACTGCTTTAGAAATTAAGATACTTATTCAACTGATCCATTACCTGGGCAACGGTCTGTTCCCCGAGTGGCACATCCTCTGTCCTCAGCGCTGCCCTGCCAACTATGGACGTAGGATCAGAATCTAGGATCACCCTGAAAATTTATAAGGAGACACATTAAAATATGAGAAATACTAACTACATAGTGAAATTTAATGATCTAATGTGAAGACTAAAGGGTTTTAGGCATAAAGTCTAAAGAAATATTTTGTCTTTTCCTAAGATTCCAAGTATCTCCATTCTCCATACCGAATTAATTCCTTAAAATATTTTATTACACGCAAATAGCTCACCACTGCAACATCTTATGTAACCGCAAAAATACGTAATCTTCCTAATAAGTACAGGCAAAATTTCTCTCAGTTGTCAAGTTCAAGATGGCAGTCCCAAAGCGGTTTTATTTTCATACCACTGGTATGAAAACACAACCACTTGTGGTTCCATTATAGTTATTTCAACATACCCTCCATCACAGATCTCGTCAAACGCCAGCATTACAGAGTCCAGGTTCTCCAGCAACACTCGTCTCTCCACATTGCGCCGTAGCAGTATGCTGACCGACTCATACAGTGCGTTCAGAACTGATTGCAGGATCAACTGTAATTTTGTTAGTAGGAGTGTAAGATTTTATTGGTATCATGATTGTATTAATATAAGTATAATAATAATAATTAGGCAAAATGATGCATAAATCTACAATATACATAAAACATATTGGTTCTACTTTGATTCTAAGCAAACTAACTGTATAATAATATTATTTTAAAATAGTAACTGTATAAGTTTTTTACTTCTATCTTTTAACATTTAAATAATTCATTTTATTAAGAAACTATATAAATTATTGTTAAAAATTTCTAGTGCCTAGCTGTTGTATTGATATTGAGCAAATAAATCGGTCAAGCGCGAGTTGGACTCGCGCACGAAGATTCCGTACCATTATAGAGCAAAATTAGACCAAAAATTGTGTTTTTTGTATGGGAGCCCCCCTTAATTTTTTATTTTATTTTAATATTATTATTAAATATTAAAGTACAAATAAAATTAAAGATTTTGTGGAAAATTGAAGTGCCTACATATTGCCATTATTGATATAGAGCAAAAAAAAAAAAATCACGTTTGTTGTTATGTATGGGAGCCCCCTTTAAATATTTATTTTACATATTTTGTTTTTACTATTTGTTGTTATAGCGGCAACAGATATACACAATCTGTGAAAATTTCAACTCTCTAGCTATTACCGTTCTTGAGTTACAGCCTGGAGACAGACAGACGGACAGACATCGAAGTCTTAGTAATAGGGTCCCGTTCTTACCCTTTGGGTACAGAACCCTAAAAAGGCCAAAAAATTATGTTTGTTGTATGGGAGACCCCCTTAAATATCAATTATAATATTTTGTTTGTAGTATTTGTTGTTTTAGCGACAACAGAAATACTGAATCTGTGAAAATTTCATAAGTCTAGCTATAGCGGTTCTTGAGACACAGCCTGGAGACAGACATCAAAGTCTTAGTAATAGGGTCCCATTTTTACCCTTTGGGTACGGAACCCTAAAAATAATTGAGAGAGCTCAGTACCTCATTTTCATGTGAGCTGCCCATTACATAGAAGAAGAGGTCCACATTACTCTTGTACACGCAGGTCAGCCCATCCAACATTATGATTTCTGCATTTGCTCTGGAAATTAAAAGTTCCATGTCTTAGCTTAATAATTAAATTTACTTTTCAAGTTATTTATATATTTTGCCGTCAGTCATACTGAATTTATTTATTAATTGTTATATTATATTGAGGTTGGTATATCAATACACCAACTCAATAATTACCATTACCTACCTGTGGGTTTTGTTGAACAAGTTTTTCTCAAATGCTTTCTGCTCCTTTGCAGTAGGCAGGATGTTTTTGTCGTAGTATTTGGCCAGGATTCTGTTGCCATCATTGTCCAATATGCACATGCCTTTAACAATGTATAATGTTGGTTCCTGTAAATATATACGGAAACAAATTGAGTACAACGTGATAGAATAGTAAAAAGGTAGGAGTTATTAATTATAAAAACTATAGTCATAACTTTGATTATACCATTTTATTACTCTATGATTATACATAATTATAATCAAAGGGTCATAATTATGTAGTAACTAATTTATTGTTGTGCATTATGGGTGAAAATTATTGTAAACGAGCTTTTGCCAGTGGCTTCGCTCGTGTTAAGAAGTATTATTACAGTGCAACCTCGATATAGCAAATCTGAGGGGAATAAGAAAATATTTGTTATATCAAGTAATTCGCTGAACTGAGGTTTGTTATGTCGAGGTAAGGTTGGTCTAAAATTCGTTATAAAGAGGTAAAATAAAAAGTTTCATTTACGTCAACATTACGTACTCATCTTCATAACTTTTACTAATAAACTAAGTATAACAAATTTTTATCAAATTATTATATTGTATTTTCTATTGAAAAACAATTAGGTAAGTAACAATTTTTAGAGTTCCGACTTCGTTGTCTGTCCGTCTGTCTGTCTGTCTCCAGGCTGTAACTCAAGAACGGTAATAGCTAGAGATTTGATATTTTCACAGATTATGTATATCTGTTGCCGCTATAACAACAAATACTAAAAATAAAATAAAATAAATATTTAAGGGGGCTCCCATACAACAAACGTGATTTTTTGGCCTTTTTTGCTGTCTCTAGGCTGTAACTCAAGAACGGTAATAGCTAGAGATTTGATATTTTCACAGATTATGTATATCTGTTGCCGCTATACCAACAAATACTAAAAATAAAATAAAATTAATATTTAAGGGGGGCTCCCATACAACAAACGTGATTTTTTTGGCCTTTTTTGGTCTATATCAAAAATGGCAACAGGTAGGTACTTGATTTTTTCACAAAATCCTTAGTTATATGTGTACTTTATCATTAAATAATAATATTAAAATAAAATAAAAAAAGAAGGGGGGCTCCCATACAAAAAACACAATTTATTGCCTAATTTTGCTCTTTAAGATGAAGTGGTAGGGTGCGCATCGCGTTTCTGAGGGGGTGAGGTATGAATCGTGGCGGGAGCATGCGCGGGGCAACCATCTTCCGCCCCGCGCTTTCTATGCGCACGCCTGGTAGTAGGTGCGTAGCGTAGACATAGTATCCTTTTACTATGGCGTAGAGGCAGCGGCGACCGGGCATGCGAGTTCAATATTTTACCCTCTTATTATCTTCTTTTAGACAAATTTTTTCCTTAGTAGGCATAAATGAGAATAAGGGTCGCCGCACACTTGACCGTATAGTTATAATTGGTATTATATTGTTTTTGAAAAATTTTTTCTTAGTTGGTATTGTATGAATAGAAATAAGGGTCACCGTACACTTGACCGGGTATCGGTATCGGTATTATCTTGTTTGAAACACTTTTTAACCTCAGTAGGTATGAATGAGTAAAAATGAGAATAAGGTTTACCGTACACTTGATGTACACACTTATCGGTTGATTGTACAAGAGAATACCGATACTTACCTCATTAGTTACCGATTCCGAAAAATTCGTAGTATCTTCTGGCAAACTCGTCGCAATAAAATCCCATATGGCTTACCAAATAATTCGTTTTTGTTTGTTTGTGCCCCAATTCACATATGTCCTGAGGTGCTGCCCTCTATGGGAGTACCCCAACCTTCTTTCCCATTTAGACACTATTTTAAAAGACACAATAATGAATATTTTCAACTGCCAAATCTCTGACACCTCTTGGGCCCAAGCTACTCTCCCCATTCGTTTCGGTGGCTTGGGTCTTAGAAGCGTGTCCAGTGTGTCCCTTCCTGCCTTCCTTTCTTCAGCTCACAGCATTCATCCTCTTTTCATCAAAATCATCACCAATTCTTCTGGAAACGTAGGCATTGAGTCACTAGCTGAGGCGATCAACGCTTGGAAACGTGTTTGTCCTAGTGACGTTTCAGTTAACCCCAATATCCAAAAGAATTGGGATGAACCACTAATCAATTTGGCACAATCAGAAATTCTAAATTCCTCGTCCACCACAGATCGGGCGCGTCTTCTAGCGTCCGCCGAGCCGGAATCAGGCTACTGGCTCCAGGCTAACCCATCATCCAATACCGGAACACTTTTAGATAACCACACATTCAATCTTTCACTCAGTTTGCGACTAGGAGCCAATATCACCGAACCCCACCGCTGCCCCTGCGGCGCCGCAGTAGACCGCCAGGGTCACCACGGTCTATCTTGTCGACGCAGCGCCGGCCGCCAGTCCCGCCATGCTTCCTTGAATGACGTTATCCGCAGGGCCCTTGTCTCCGTCAACGTGCCGGCTACTCTAGAGCCGAACGGTATCGCATGTGACGACGGCAAAAGGCCCGACGGAATGACGCTCGTTCCGTGGAGCCGCGGGAGGCTTCTTGTCTGGGACGCCACCTGCGTGGATACGCTAGCGGCGTCGCACGTGACGGCCACAACGAGAGAGACGGGAGCTGCGGCGGCACAAGCAGAGACAAACAAAAAAAAGAAATATGGGGCACTGGGGAACGACTACTTTTTTTTACCCTTCGGTGTCGAAACCCTGGGTCCGTGGGGCCCTGGTGCCAAGCTACTTTTCAGAGAATTGTCCCAAAGACTGGTTCAGAAAACTAACGATCCCAGAGCTGGCGCTTACCTCGGCCAACGTATCAGCCTTGCGATACAGCGAGGTAATGCTGCCAGCCTCTTGGGTACATTGCCCGCAGCCTCCGACTTAGATTTAGTTTTTTATATATAGTGTTTCTTTATTATTTTTATTATTATTATTATTATTATCCCCTTTGTTTTATATGTAACTAATTAGCTGTAATTATATTCTATTTGTAATAAAAAAAATTAATAATAATAATTATTTATTTATACACTATTTTTATTTGAATACTACGAATATTTATTCGCCGTCGACACCTATATTAATGCATAATAAATTATGTGTAAGTCTCACCCTTCTAAAACTTGAACAGAATTATCTGAACATTTTTTTTATATTTGGTTGCACAACCATAGCTCGATATCTGTAAGAAACATAATAACATTCTTCTTCATTCTATCTCTTCGGTCTTCAAAAGCAAAAGACAAATCAAAATACACATTACCATCCTATTTGTTAGGAGTCCCTAAATGTGTAGTTCTAGTAACTGTTCAATATTGTTATTGATACTGGACAATACCCTTACTCTCATTTCTACTCATTCATACCTACTAAGGAAACAATTGTGTCAAAAAAATATTATAAGTATCGAGACCCAGTCACGTGTACGGTGACCCTTATTTCTACTCATTCATACCTACTGAAGAAAAAAAAATTTAAAACAAGATAATACCGATACCGATACCAGACCAAGTGTGCGGTGACGCTTATTCTTATTTCTACTAATTCATGCCTACAGAGGAAAAGAATAGTCAAAACAAGATACCCAATACCCATATCGGTACCCGGTCAAATATGCGGTGACCCTTATTCTAATGCCTACTGAGGAAAAAAATAACGTCAAAAAAAAGATAATACCGATACTCAGTCAAGTGTACGGTGACCCTTATTTCTTTTTTTTCCCTTAACTCTTCTTTTTTTTTTGAATTATTCTTCTTTTCCGCAAAAGGGATATTTTTTTTCCTCTGCAGTTTTTATTTCCCATTTTCACATCAAATTCTCGTAAAGAGCGGGCCGACGAGTAGTACGTGTCTGCTTGCGACGAGGCTCCGCGGCCGACTGAATCGCCACCCCGCATCCCCGCCGCCCTCATACAGTGCGAGCATTATAGGTATTATTTTATTTAACTATCATTTTAGTGAAAACCATAAATACTACCTTATGGGATTTGATGAAAGGTTTATGAAAACATAATTTTTTTACTAGAATTGTATCTAAATTCGCCGTAAAATCGAAAAATTGCAATAAAATGGCAATTTATGATGATTTTCACGATTTTTTTCTATCGAGGCAAATTACTATAATCGTGTTTCGAAGAATATAACGTTATTAGGCATATCTTCACCCTTACGCCGGTATGAATAACATTGTATTAATTTTAGCGGTTGATATCTAAAAACAGGTTCAAAGATACCCTAGATCGCGATATTATACGCTTCTGGCCCTACCACTTCATCTTAATGGTACGGAACCCTTCGTGCGCGATTCCGACTCGCACTCGGCCGATTTTATTTTTTCGTACATTAATAATCAAAATTAAATGCAGTGAAATCCGTAAAAGTAGGTACATATCGTGGTGGGTACCTACAAACGTCTACATTATGTAGGTAACCAATAAGGAACACCTTTTACGTTTCTGAGCCATTTTAACTTAAATCTTTATGAATAGT
This sequence comes from Plebejus argus, assembly GCA_905404155.3. Classification (NCBI taxonomy): domain Eukaryota; kingdom Metazoa; phylum Arthropoda; class Insecta; order Lepidoptera; family Lycaenidae; genus Plebejus; species Plebejus argus. The sequence goes on along the minus strand of FR989929.1, from coordinate 16,651,506 downwards.
GACGAGCAGATTACTTTTCATCAAACAACAATGATTGTTTTACGAATAAATTATGCGTGTAGAAACATGTCGCGACATGAATCACACACTATGAGATTGTTGGAAACTTTATATAAAGGTTTTGGGTTGACAAAATTCGTTAATTAGAGGTATTTATACTTTTTCTTGATAGTTGAAAATTCGTTATATAGAGGACGTTCGCAAAAAATGTTCGCAATGTAAAGGTATATTTTATATTGAATCATGGACAATTCAAGGGGATTTCTAAAAATTTGTTAAATCGAGGAAGTCGTTATATTGAGCATACGTTATATTAAGGTTGCACCGTACATGGAAACTTTCATCCTCTATTTTATCCACTTGGGGTTGGAATTTATCAAATTCCTAGCGGATGCCTACGTCATAACATCTACCTGCATGCCAAATTTCAGCCCGATCCGACCAGTGGTTTGGGCTGTGCGTTGATAGATCACCAATTCACCATACAGTCAGTCAGTCACCTTTGAGTTTTATATATAATAATATATAGACTAGCATTTAAAACACAGTTCTTTCTTGGTTATGAACGGAGTGACCGAATATTAATAGTAATATCATTAATGTGTAAAAACAGGAGTCAACTGCAGTTTGTGATGTTCTAATTATAATCGGTTGTACTTACAAATAAAGATCCTTCCATTGTTGAGTGCACCATTTTTATGGTCTAAAATTTATTGAAAGTTGGAACTTATTGTTAATTTATAATATTAAAATAATATACACAATTTCACAGGCTTTTGGAATCGTGTATGGAATTGTTGTTTTCGCGACTTTTCGTGCGTGGACGTGTTCAAATGTCATATGTCACTGTCAAGTGTCAATTGTCACTTGTCAGAGACGTGACATGTTTTGTCAACGTCAAGTTGACATTTTTTTTTAGTTTGTAATATAAATGCAAACATTTCTTTCAAATTATACCATCTAAACATGTACCTACAAAGTTTATATTATAATATTAAGTGTATAATAGTAATCACTACCACATGGGTCACCAATTATTAGTTTCGCTCGGGGTCCATTTTAAGACATGAAATGACCTTCGCGGTCCAAACATTTTATAAAAAAAAAAATTAAGTACTTAAAGATATTTACTGAAATTATTAGGTACTTACAAAGGTATTTATTTAGATATCAATGAGAAAAATAAGTAACCATTTTTGTAGTTAATTATCTCTCTGAAGTTTGGAGTGAAATATTGGTGCAAGCATGTGATTCATTGATTCCCAAAGTGGTCCAGGTGGACCCCCAGGGGTCCACGGGAGCCCGACTCCAGGGGTCTACGCTTGCGTGGAAGAAAAATGGGGGCCCACGAGTCGTTAACGGGGGTCTATAAAAATTAGGTGACCCGACTTGACTTCTCCTATGAATATTATTAAGGCAGCCAATATTATTTGAGCAGATTAAATATTATTTTCTATTACAGAGCGAGGAGATTTAGAAATTTAAATTTTGATTATATTGCGACTGTTTTTTTAAATCATAATCATGGTTAGTTGTAAATTGTAATGTTAAATTGATTCTACTACGATATAACAAGTAACAACATAATAAGTAAAAGTTTGGTATTTTTGTGTAAAATAGCTACAATACAAGAAAATATTTACGTTTACTTTTTACCACTCCGAAGTGGAAGCTTATTGGTTCCTTGTACCTACGGTGACTTGTGAGTCAAACTTAGAATACAAAATACAAAAAAGTAAAGATCTAACTGTTGGATGAATACGCTTTTTAGACTGGCCTTGATCTGGGAGGGGGGTTCACCGGATCCAGCAAAATGCTTATAATTATTAAAATGGTCTATGAGAAAAAAAGTTTGGGAACCTCTGATGTAATTGAAGTCCCGAGATGAACGAAGATCATCTTCGAACATGCTTGGTCTGCACACAATGGTCTGGACCCCTGGTCTACCAGAATCTGATGGCATAAAGTGAGAAAATAAAAATTGACTCTAGCAATACCGGGGTAAGTAATTGGGATAAATCATAAAACATTTTGATCCTTTTTAGGGTTCCGTACCCAAAGGGTAAGAACGGGACCCTATTACTGAAATTTCGATGTCTGTCCGTCTGTCTGTCTGTCTCCAGGCTGTATCTCAAGAACCGCTATAGGCTAGACTTCTCAAATTTTCACAGATTGTGTAATATAATATTATATTCTGTTGACTCTGTTGCCTATCAGCAAGTTAAAGAAGATTGTATTAGAACATCGATTTATATGTCAGGATATGCCTACTAGAAGATTTTGCTAATAGGTTTTTCATACAAGGAAATAGAGAGCCATCTATGAAAAATCGATTGAACTACGTAGTGCGACACAATATTCGGCCGCGTGCGAATGCTGTTTTACCGACGAACCACGCGTTCCACCTGGCGTTGAAAACGATCAAAACGCTGAAAATGCCTCCTATTTTTAGCAAGATCGTTTTCAACGCCAAGTGGAACGTAGGGGTTGCGTCATTACTCGGTAAAACAGTAGCCATGGCCGGACATCGGTATGTAGTAAAATAATTATAAATTAATTATTTCTATTCTTAAACAGTTTGTGAATTTGTGATGCTTACCGATGATAAGATATTCCAATGTGCTTTTTTAACTTTTTTGACATAATTTTTGCAGCTTTTTACCACACAACTAGGCATTTTTATGGCACTGAATAGACATACGATGACACCCGATTTGTTCTGCGGACCACAGACGACTAAGTCACGTAGGAGTCAAACGGAGCGTTTTGACCCCTACGAATCTGCATCATTGCAATGCGCGATTGACCCGGTCCTGGTTCAGCGGTTTGGCCGTGAAAAGGTAACAGACAGACACACTTTCGCGTTTATAATATTAGTATAATTAATATAGATAGTATTTTATATTAGTGTGTATACAGTGTGAAATTTTAATGGTTGTTTTCCCGCAGTAAAATGATTCTATCTTAGTACTAGTACAATAGATTTGTAAAGTTTTTTTTGTTCAAATCAAAAAAAAAATTCGGTCGGGTCCATAGTAACTCGCGAGTCGCGCCTATCGGCATAAAGTTTCCATAGTACGTCATACAAAATATTTTTTATTTTCAAAAAATAACATGCATGGTTCGATAGTACTACTATAGGTACCTAAATCGTTCTGCTGCGGGAAAACAACCACTAAAATTTCACGTTCTATATTCTTTGTAGCTGGTGCAATTCTAATAAAAATAAAATAGGTAGGTAAATAATTTCGCCGTTTGCGCCATAATTTGACAGCGGAAGATGGCGGCTTAGAATAGACAACACGAGTTGCGCGTTTGATGTCACCGAATCAAATTACAAACGTTATATATACCCTCTGAAGTCTGAGTTCCAAGAACACAGCAAAAGTTTTAATTGATTTTAAATTTCATGCGTGCATATCTGAGTAATTACGATCGCCTCAGGCGGGTTTAAAATTTGTCAGCAATTGTACCTACAGGATCACAGTAGAATAAAATCCTTATAAGTAACCCAACTTCGATAAAACTCGAAGTAGGTACTTTATTATTTTAGCAGAAATAGCAACTAACAAGACGTGTAGGTATAACTAGCCGCCTCCATCGGGAAGTTTTTTCATGTTACTTACCTTATTCTTCCACTCACGTCTTGAATTATTATCCAGACTAAAATATTACTTTACATAGGAGTTAAAAGTCAGTAAATATTATTTCATTACATTTTAAGGTTGTTTGGCGGTTTTTTTTAATTTCTTAATTTAATTTTATTTACCTAGTTTTGCTTCTCTTCGTGCGCGAGTTTAAGGCTAAGTCACACTTAGCCAGTTTTTTAAGATTTTCTGTTTTTGTTGTACAGTACAACAAAAACAGAAAATCTTACAACTTGTACTTACTGTTAAATTTTTGCAGCATCTTTTATAGAATTTTCTCGTTGAGAGTAAGAACTAAGATTCAATGAATTATTTATAATTTATAAATATTAATTATTATTTATTATAAATTATTATAATTTCTATACTCTTCGAAACATGTCCCTGTAAGTACTGTGTAGTGTGTACAGTGTACACACTCTCATTCAAGCAGCACACTGCACAATGTACAAATTACAATAATTATTAGTTTATTAGGTACTAGCTGACCCGACAGACGTTGTCCTGTCTTAACGATGATTATTTAATTGGAATTGGTATAATTATGAAAAAAAAATAGATTAAAATTAGTATCTCATTTCATCAAAATAGATGTAATAGTTTAGGCTAGAAGTTCCCAAACTTTTTGTCTCATAGACCACTTTAAACATATTGCTGGATCCGGCGGACCCCCCGCAGCTTTTTCCGGGACAAAAAGTATGCCTTGTCTTTTCCCGAGACGTGCCGAGACTTAAAGTATATCTCCATACCAATTACCAAATTTCATCAAAATCGATTGAATGGTTTACGCACAAATCATAAAAGTATATTGTGCAGTAAGTAGTAACCGTACATTTTTCCGGGACAAAATGTATCCTATGTTGGTCTTCGACACTCAAAGAATCTCTATGCCGAATATCAGCAAAATCAGTCCAGCCGTTTAGCCCGGCCGTACATTGTCCGAATTCTGATCAGAAACATTTGAATTCCGCCACCCCGCACATTATCCGAAATATCCTTCCGGCGAGTTCTAGCTCACTCGCCTCAGTACGTCAACATACAGTAAGAGACAGCGCGGATGTTCAACTGTTTCTGATCAGAAATGTGAAATGTCGTACAATGTGCGACCGGGCTTACGCGTGATGTCGTGAACTACATCGTGACCACGCGAATATGGATTCATTTTTATACAGGGCGTAACAAAAATAAGTGATAATACTTCAGCGCTGCTATTTTCACAGTGAACTCTCTACAAGGAACACGTACACACCCTAAAGTATTATCACTTATGTATAATTATATACAGATGTAATATGTTATGAAATCACTTTACGTTGTACGTAACACATGCATACATAAAAAATAAAATTACCTACTGGCTACTTACGGTCTATTCAGTTTATTCACAATTTTAATTATTTGTCTAGATTTTAGGATTATGAAAATGGCGCTAAGTAGGTTCATTAATATTAGATTTTTTGTGTTATTAAAATTAAAATCATGCAAAGGCCCTAGCTATTAAACAAAATATAAACCCCTACAAACATTCGCCTAAAATATTAGAAGCTTTTCTAGAACGAAATTCATTAAAATCTCCCCTTGCTGTTTATAATACAGTATGGATATCATACAGTAGAATAATTTACCGGGTCCTGTAAATCGAAATCTGTCAACACAGAGATTGAGGACTACGCCTAAAGATTATTTTAATTATTATTTACGAACTAGCTGTCCCGGCAAATGTTGTTTTGCTATTTAAAGTATTTCTACTTCATCAGTTGATACTAAATCTTACTTCCCTCTTTTGTCGCTAAGAGGAGTGGGGGGAAAATTTTTATATACCAGATGTTAAGTTGGAAAACACAATTATGAAGTTAGTCCATTAAAGAAAAAACTTTGATACAAAATCAGACCCCCTCTTTGATCTCCTTAGAGGGGTGGGGGAGATTTTTATGCACTAGACGTTTTGGCTGGGTGGAGAGGGGTCACTCAAGCTGGGTGGAGTTTTTAGGGTGTTAAAAAGATATCGTTCTGTGTCAAATATACCAGATGCCAGCCAGTGTGCTCGCCAGGACCATATTGTCCTTTCAATTAAAAAAAAAATAATCTAACGTTAGCTTTACTCTAATTCTACAATCTCTAATTAATACAAAAATACTCTAATAATACAAAAATCTTGACCAGACTGAACTGACGATCGCAGACCGCCATACACGGTTCAATCGGCATGATCAAGCCAAAATAATCGAAATTCGATTGTTCCGTCAAATATAACTGTCATGCCAATCCACTCCCATACACGGTCCGTTCTAACTGATCCAATCGGTAGCGTCATGCCGATTGGACGATAGGAAGGATGGTGTGTGGCCACCATAAAACGACGCTGATGTGTGCGTGCGCCTGATAAGAATTTAGTGCGGTATAATATGGAAATGGTCAACTGTCTTTAATTATATTGTGTTCAAACATAAGTAGACAACCTCTACGGTACTTAATTGATCATTTCTCAAATAAAGGATTTCGTTTCACCGTCTAATTGCTGCCGTAATACTCGAAATAACTTCCACCGCTTCAGTAAACGATTTATGAGAAACAAAAAAAATCGACCAGCTACAGAAGACACGTATTATCACAGCTCCCATAGAGTACGAGAGCTCAAGTTGAGCTAGTCAGTTATTTTGGGTTCATTCCTAGCTCCATCTAAATCATTTTAACGCCAAAACAGAGTTTAAAATGATGTCCCGATGGCGTTTAGGTATGACGATACGATGCATAAGAATTTCCCTAATTATTGACAACAATTTCCCATCTCATAATAATTGTGTAGTTCCTAAGTCTGTTACCAAATTAATTTTGAGAGTCGTCAGTTTAATAGTGAAAATGCCTAAACTCACTCTACTTTTGAGCGTGTTTACTTTTCCATTTCCTTTCATTTCTTGTAGACTGTATCTACCGTACGTACCACTATAATTGTTTTAACATTTTTAACATGATGTACCTAAAGCTAAGACCCTATACAGGGTGCAATTAAACCTTCCTGCCAAAATTTGATATATTGATCGTTGTTAAAAATAAAATTACACGTATTTTTTCTTTATTCGAAAGCTAGTATCTACGGACTACGACATTATTGTGCTAATTTGTCCACCAGCGGGGCTAAATTAATGGTCGCTTTGGACAATCATATTATTAAGTATGAATCATAATATTATTATAGTTAATTTTATAAAATCGCAAAATTGCCACTCTGCTTGCAATTCAGATCACAGATGTCTGTACTAATTTGACATTCGTGAGTTTGAACTTTGACAGTTTTGACAATTCATTTGGTGAATAAGTAATTGATTGAGAGGAATTGCTAAATGTGACCATTTTAGCCCCGCTGATCTTATTTATGTTAAATCCCCATTCCCGATAATATTAATCCAGTCCACTAAAATTAGATCTTTGTAAACAACATTCTTTGCAAATAAACGATTATGATTATGAATAACTTAACACGTCACGACTCACGACTCATGACATACCTATCACACGACATAATATCGTCCGGGATAAATCTATTATTGTAAGCAGTTGTCAAAATCCAAACTGTCAAAGTGACAGATGTCACGCGCCCACCGCAAATAACGCTAGCGCCAAATGCCGGAATACCGAGTTATTTCAATAGGCGATATTCATAATATCTCGCAGACCAGCTGACATGGGCATTGGGCATTTATGTCAATTTTATTATACAGTGTGTAACAAAAATAAGTGACAATACTTTAGGGTGTGTACGTGTTCCTTGTTCACTGTGAAAGTTGCAGCGCTGAGAGACGAACATTTTTTTCACTTTTGTATGGGCAAGTGCCCGAGCGTCACAACTCACAAGTTTTCCCATACAAAAGTGAAAAAAATTTGGTCTTTCAGCGCTGCTACTTTCACAGTGAACTCTCTACGAGGAACACGTACACATCCAAAAGTATTAACTTATTTTTGTTACACCCTGTATAGGATTTTGTAATCGAATGGTATTATAGTTAAGCCATTTTGTGGGTAGTTGGGTATAGTACCTATATATTAGATTATTTAGGTGATTAGGCCACATTGAAGCCTGTAATGTAGATACAATGTCAGACGTCTTATTTTAATAATGTCATCTTTAAAAAATTAGGGTTCCATACAAACTTAAGCATCTTTATTTTATTTATATTAATTTATGAATAGCCACTGAATACTAGGCAATTTCTAACAATCAACACCAAACTTTAAGAGGAGTCCACACCGCCCTTTTTTCCATACAAACGTTGTCCCCTGTTTCCTCTCTGGATAATGCCGGCAGAGTTATAATTTTTTTTCCTGAATATCTATAATATGGCCACTAATACAATGTCCCTATGTTTTCTTTTTTTTCATAATTTAGTTATTAAAAAGCGGCCAAGTGCGAGTTGGACTCGCCCATGAAGGGTTCCGCAGCAGCAATAAGGTTTATTTCTATGAAATTAAAAGGTTTTTGATTTATTTTTATATTTCAGTCGATTTAATGAGATTATAGTTTACCATTTATGACGTATAAAAAAACTACTGGCTAGATCTCGTTCAAACCAATTTTCGTTGGTAGTTTTTATAGTAATCTACATCATATTATATTTTTTTTAGAATTATCATGAATTATTATCATATCACCCCTACTTTAGAAATTAGAGAGGGGGGACACACATTTTACCACTTTGGAAGAGTATCTCTCCCAAACTATTCAGGTTAGAAAAAAAATGATATGAGAAACCTCAATATGATTTTTGGAGACCTATCCATAGATACCCCACACGCATAGGTTAATGACATAACCCAACCAAATTATGACGTATATTCGCTATTTGCCTATGAATCATCAATATTATTGTTGTTCGATGTTACATTCTGTAATTTATCGAATTTTATTCTTACAGTTACTTCATCGAAGTGAAATAGAAAATCAATGACAAAAGAGAATAAAAAACTTAATTAAAAGACAGTTCAATTAGGTTATTGTTAAACTGTATTGTATGGTTAGATTTCACGGAACATTTTAACCGGTCGGTTATTAATATCTCTTAGAAACGCCGGATATGGCGTTAAGCTTGAACTTGGTTCCGTACTAAATACGTTGTGAAGTGAAAACTTGTTTAATAATAACGTTGTAAATAATTTTTTGAGTCTTAAAAATATTACACTCGTGTCTAACCACGTGACCTGATCGACAATTTGTAAGACGAAGTTAAAGACATCGCGGCCGTTTACTCTCCCTTCTTATTACCTACTTCAAAACTGTTTTCCGTGTGGCCTTACTAGCAGTCAACGGCCGGATTCCTCTCCCACGTGGAATCAACGTACCAAAAGTAATATTTTCACAGGGTCTGTATTTTTCACGTGCCGTTTTCGACCACGGAACCCCAAACACATAATAGACTGGCGTCCCTAATCGATTTTCGACACAATGCCCCCTTAATTGTTAATACAAGCCGGTCTTCGCGTCTGTACATTAAGGTTTTTAGAGGTTCCGTATCTTTGTTAATTGTTTGTACTGTCGCGAACACAAGTGTTGAAGAAACAAAGAAAATATAAGTACTTAAATAGTTATTTCTCATAGGACATAAGTCAAGAAAGTAAAAGTCAGATTTTGATTATTATATTGATGTATTTTCCTCTAGAACACTGAACAATAATAACATACAATGGTATTAGGTAACTATTACCCATCACGATATTATGTATATTATGTATTTTGTAAAGCAATTAAGAGAGATCCACACCGCCGTTTTAAACCGACTTCAAAAAAAGGAGGTTATCAATTCGACGCGTATGTATGTATGTATGTATGTATGTAATATGTATGCATGTATGTATGTATGTATGTATGTACTTATGTATGTATGTATGTATGTATGTATGTATGTATGTATGTATGTGTATTGTTCAACTTAGGGGTCCCCACAGGTACAACTGAAACAAAAAAAAATTTTTTCATCTAACCTATGCGTGTAGGGGTCTTACCTATGGATAAGTCTCCAAAAATCATATTGAGGTTTCTCATATCATTTTTTTCTAACCTGAATAGTTTGCGAGAGAGACTCTTCCAAAGTGGTAAAATGTGTGTCCCCCCCCCCTCTAATTTCTAAAGTACAGGCATAGACAAAGACAAAAGACAAATAAATATTTATTGCTTATAACTGTGTTACAAAGGTGTTACAGATTTGTTGGTTTCAACAGTTTACCCGTTCGGGCATGCAATTTTATGTAATATCAAGCCAAGTTCCAGCATAACAGAATTTCATTTTACAACAGTATTAGATTTGATTAATTTATAGTGATTAAAATACCTAATATATTGAATCCTAATTTATAATAAGTATATAATTATTAAAAGTCATTTCATAGGCATAAAATTACAATAAATAATAGTTAATATTTAAAAAAATCGAACACAACAAAATATATATTTGTCATTTTACCTCTTTTATAATATTAATTTACATACTTATGTTAGGCACAATTATTTAAACTTAGTTAGTCATTTTTCTTTGAAAAATTCGTCTAAATTATAGAATACTTTTGCAATTAACCATTTTTTTAGTTTATTTTTGAATTTAAGTCCATTTAATTCTTTTATTTCTGTAGGTAAATGATTGTAAACTCGTATAGCAGAAATATAAGCACTTTTGTAGTAAATCATATTATTAATTTTTGGAAGAGATAAGTTGTATTTATATTTATTACGTAAGATTCTGTTTGTTTCCGATTTGAAGCTAAAGTATTCTATATTATTTTTTACAAATAGACATAATTCAAGGATGTATATGCCAGTCAGTGTAAGGTAATTTTTTGTTCTAAATAAGTCCCTTAGAGATTCTGTGCTATGCATGCTGTATATAGTTCGAAGGCATTTTTTTTGGAGTGTAAATGTAGTCTTGACGTTTGTTGAATTACCCCAGTATATAATTCCATAAAGCAGCAATGGGTACACGTTTCCAAAATAGGCACTTCTTGTGACATCTGTATTTGTGGTCTCGGCAAGGATAGAGAGGCCGTAGCAAGCACTTGAAATTTTTTTATTTATATTATTTATATGTGCTTTCCAGCTTAAATGCTGGTCTATTGTGACGCCAAGAAAACGTAGTTGGTTTACTTCCTCAATAGCAACGTTTGATACTTCAACATTGAGCGTGGAAGGTTTACTTTGGTAACTTTTAAATTGCATAATATTGGTTTTTGAGAGGTTGACTTTTAGATTTAGTGATTTTAGCCAATTAGTGATAGTTGTTAAAATTTCATTTAATTCCTTTCTGAAATCTTCCTCTGATGCATATTAATTTCTTATAAATATTGTCGTGTCATCGGCATACATGATGGTAAGGTGTTTAATAATGTTAGGAAGTTCATTAATGTAGAGTAAAAATAAGAGCGGTCCTAATATACTACCTTGAGGTACACCGAGTAATACCTTTTCGAAGCTGGACATAATCACTTCAAACATTTTTGTAGTGCAATCATATGTTTCTATTGCAGTAGCTTGCCATCTGTCATTTAAATAGCTTTTAATTAGTTTTAATGATATGCCTCTTATTCCAATAATTTCCAATATATTAAGGAGTATATCAAATTTTACACAATCAAAAGCTTTTGACAGGTCGATAAATATTGCAGCACATTTCTTCTTGTCGTTCATATTATTCCATACTGATTGAAATAGTTTAAATATAGCCAACGACGTGGTTTTATTCCTTTGGAATCCAAATTGGTTTTCACTTAAAATTTTGTTGCAATTTAAAAAGTGCATTAACCTGTTATAAATAATTTTTTCAAAAATTTTAGAAATACTTGGCAACAATGCTATTGGTCTGTAGTTATTCATGTCATGAGTGGAACCTTTTTTATGTATAGGTTTTATTACAGCTTTTTTTAATTGTTTTGGAAATTCACCAGTTTCCAGCATAAGGTTTATAATGTGTACAAGCGGATTAACTATATAGGAGATACTCTCTTTAACTGCCTTTATCGGTATATTATCATAACCATAGCTTGTTTTATTTTTTAGACCTTTTACTATTTTAATTACTTCATCGCTATCTGTAGGGTATAGGAAAATGCTATTAGGGTTCCTTTTGGGAAGCATTTTATTTTTGTTAAGTACTTCTGAACTGCAATTTTGTTTTATAAAAAAGTTGTTAAGAGTGTGGACGAGTTTATGTGGTGATTTTATAATTTTTTCATCTTGTATAATGTAATCAATAGTAGGCTTAAGTGTTTGTGTTGTTTGTGTTTGTTTTTTTATTATTTGCCATGTTGCTTTAGTTTTATTAGTGCTTTTTTCTATAAATTTAATATTTGCATTTTTTTTTTGATAACCTAATAACGCATGATAATTCTAAAAAAAATATATGATGTAGATTATTATAAAACTACCAACGAAAATTGATTTGAACGAGATCTAGCCAGCAGTTTTTTTATACGTCATAAATGGTAAACTGTAATCTAAATTTCATTAAATCGACTGAAATATTAAAATAAATTAAAAACATTTTAATTTTATAAAAATAAACCCTATAAACCCTATAAATTTAACCTGCTGCGGAACCCTTCATGTGCGAGTCCAAGTCGCACTTGGCCGCTTTTCCTTTTAATTTATAGTAGGTACTATAGTTATTCCATACAATAATTATTAACGTTGTCCGCTGTTTCCTCCCTGGATAATACCGGTAGCGGGTAGAGTTATAATTTTTTTCCTGAATATCTATGGCTACTAATAAATGTCCCTATTAGGTTTAGGTGGAGACTAAGTAAGACCTTAAACTATTACAAAAGTAGATTAGGTAAAAAGATTGCATTGTTCTTAGTCCACACTCCATAGACCTTTCAAAGCATCTCTATAAACAGCAAAGGTTCAGCGGTTTGGGCGTGAAGAAGTAACATTAAACATACAGATACCTACACACCTTTGCTTTTAGGCTTAGAGTCATGCTGACCATCGGCGCTGAGAGCTCAGCGCGTAGCTTGTCAGCGCTGAGGTTCAGCGCGAGACGTTTCAGTATCGTGCTGATCGCTTTGGCGTGTCCATAGTGTGACTGTTCACACTTCATACGCCCGCGCAAAGATCTCGCTCAACGTACGCGCTAAAAAACTTTAAAAACTTTAAAACGCTTCCTAGAGGTTCATACATTTTAGCTGTCAGCGCTGACGGTCATCGTGCGGTCAGCGTGACTCTAAAACCAGCCTTATAGTATTAGTAGGTATTTAGTACGGACTATGGATTGCTTTACATCGCCAAGTCTCGTTTCGTTTCAGTGTGAGCTAACTCTACAATCTTTATGTCTTGACCATATCCTAGGAACAATATACCTACATCATTACATTCCCAGATCCCATCAATAGTCATAGGTTGGTGAAGCCGGCGGGGGTGCTGCGCGGTACATTCCGCGGGTCTTGTACCGCCCAGTGATATTTCATTATAGATCATTTGGGGACGTGAATCAGTGAATCATGTATGGGGTGTTTCGACAAGATTATTTTTTTTCACCGAAAAAAAATTCACTGTTTGTAAGTTGATTCATAGACAGTTCGGGGACTTGTCTACACAATTTGCTTGCATTATGTCAAACCCACTTGACAGATCACACCTAACATTGAATTGACCCGACCCGACCGTATGATCTAGGTCCGCCATCTGCCTAATTGATTCTTTCGGCGGAGGTACTAATAAAACCGAATAACATTATGAACAAACAATAAAGTCTATTTCTTTGCTTTATTGAATATCTATAACAACTGCTGTTATTTATATAATGTGAGATCTTAAAGTAGATTAGATTTGACTTGGCCAGTTTTTATCACAATTAAAAATATGATCAATAACTTTATGAAATGACTGATGTAATGAAAACTGGCCAAGTTAAATCTTATCTACTTTAAGATCTCACATTATTTAAATAACAGCAATTGTTATAGATATTCAATAAAGCAAAGAAATAGACTTTATTGTTTGTTCATAATGTTATTCGGTTCCTATAAATACATATTTAAATTTTCCATAGAACTTGGCACTCATTTAGATCTCCATTCTTTTTACGGCGAAGTCCATAGACAAGCATAATGTTTGTATTGAACTTGGCTCTCCTTTTTTACATTTATGTTTTTGGTGGGATATACTATATATATACATTTTGATTAATTACTTGCCACTACTTAGTACTTGTAACGTGCCGTGGTGAAATAATTTTCAAAATCGTGAATCACCACTACGCCACAAAACCTTACCTCTTTATAACATTAATAGATTATGAACATCCTGTAGTATGTACGGCACCACATTAATATCGTACCACGGCCATCCATCACGGCGCACAATACAGCAATACAGCGCGTGAGCAGCGAATATATCCGTGTACCTTACAGGTGCCTGCGACTTAGGTACAAGAAATACCATAGGTACAAGGTTTTATGTAGGTATTATACTATTTGATACGAGGAATACGAATACCATGAAAAGTGGAAACGATGCAAGTTGCAACATATTTGGCGACGGAATTATTTTAACGCGCGGGAAAGGTACACTTTGTCAAAAGTATTCTATGGGACACGTCCCCCGTCCCCGGGACACAAAGTATATCGTAGAGCTATCCAAATCGGTTCAGCGGCTTAAACGTGAAACGAAAGGTGAAGTGGTTAATGATAAACACGCAGACAGCATAATATTTTATAATATTTTTAGTAGGGAGAAATTTATAATTCTGCAACTTCGAATATGAGAAAAAACTTCGAGAAGATCTGGAGTAGGTGTTCTAGAGTGTATCCCTTAATATTCCGCCAAACTAAGAAGAACACTTATTTTAGACATTACTTTGTTACTATACGGTCTACAGTCTTCTTCTTGTTTTGTTACTATTCTTTGAGTGGTGAGTGGTGAATTGAAATTTGGAACAGTTATTTCCCCATAAGCCATTAATTTTTAACGTTCTTCTAATAGAATAGAAGCATGCATGACTGAAACAAAATCGTAACTCAACAGCTGTCGCCTGTCTATAATTTAACAATAACAATAAATGAAGCGTTTAACGGCAAAATAATTATTTACAGTAGAACTATTATACTCCAATTTTGTGCTAGACAGTTACTAGTCGGTAGTCCGCCCAAATCCGGACGCAATAAGTTACTAGGTGTCGTGATTTCAAATAATTTATCGTGAAGTAACAAACTCACAACAAAACTACATAATTATTATTACAAAAAACTCTGTGCAGTGTGCATCCATGCGGAAGTGTGTCTATTTTGTCCATCTGTTGCCTATTCACAACAACTTTTAACAGATTTTGGTGAAATTTGGCAGATAGATACTTTGAGTCCCGACTCCCGGGAAAGGACATAATTATTGTAAGAATAAGGAAAAATAATTGAAATAGGCAATGACTTTATTTAGAAAAATAATTTAATTATAAAAGAAATTTGACAGTGCATGTGTCGACTGTCGTAGGATGATTTGATAAATCTAATTATCGCGAAAATTCTAGGGATTTCCCGAAAACACGGATTTAGACAATGGTGATTACAATTTTCAACCTTACTGACAAAAGGTAGTGTTTTCGCGAAAACGCGAGTCACCTTAGTAAGATTGGGAAACGCGAAGTCCCTAGAATTTTCGCGATAATTCGATTTATCAAATCACCTACGACTCATATATAATAATATGATAATACGTACTATATTATCTAGTGTGTAATATTTGTCTCTGTCTTGAACGAGTTTGATTTCAAGGACACGGCTAGATCTACGGGATGATAATATATTTTATACTGTGGTTTCACTTTGTGATAAAAGAAGTGGTCAGTACGATTGCATGTTTTCATGACTTGACGGTAGATGGCGTTATGCAATATTATCTATTATAATAAAATATATATTATTTATATTAAAGCTGGATGACCCGGAGAACTTCGTATCACTTCCCTATTCCACGAATATTTTAAATTTTAATACTAAAATTAGTCAAATCTGTTCAGCCGTTCTCCAGATTTAGCGAGACTAACAAAATTAAAGCGTTTTTTAACTCGTTACATTTATCGAAATTATTATTAGATAAAATAGGTTAGGTTTAAATCTAATAATAACCTTTTTAAGTTTCAAATAACTTAACCTTTAGGCAGGCCTGTCTCCACAGTATAGCAATATAATATCCCTACAGTAGTGAAACGAATGTACTTGCGCAGAGCAACGGAGGGGTACCCGCGGGGAAGCGGGCGGCGCGGGCCCAGTCCGCCAAACTCCGCGACTTTGAACGACTTCGCGCGCAGGTGTGACGTTGGCGCGTTTTGTGTTTTGTGTTGTAAAACGATAGCCTGTAACATCTTATTTTATAAACAATGGGATATAACAAGTGTTCAGTGTACAGAATATGTAAATCTGATTCAAAAAACAAAAAGGATTTAATTGTCATAAAATATAATATCGACTCACAGTTCACACTAAATTGTGTTGACCTTGGTGGCATTTATTTGCAATTTGCATCTCTGTTTTATTGTTTACGTTGTAAGAAGTATAACAAGGAGAGAAACAATTTATAGAATAAAAATAAAAAAACTGTCAAATACCCTGTTACATACTAATTAGTACCTACCTAGCTAGGTACACAGGGCCACACATCAAGTGTAACATTTTGACCTTTGGACCGCCCTTACCGCGCACGTAATAAGAGCGAGTTTTGAAGTGCTTCTGTTACACCTGACGTGTGGCCTACCGTACCTACCAATTGTTATAATATGATAATTTTATTAATTATTGTTGGATATTATATATATCCGAATGCGTCTTCATTATTTTAATCCTTCGATCGTGGGTTCTTGGAAATTTATTGTTATTCTATTGTGTCTTGCTCACCGGTGAGCTTATGGGGCTTGATAGGTTAATAAAATTTTTAAATCCATACTAATTCGTAATTACTAATATTATAAATGCGAAAGTGTGTCTGTCTGTCTGTCTGTCTGTTACCTCTTCACGCCCAAACCGCTGGACAGATTTTGCTGAAATTTGGCATGGAGATACTTTGAGTCCCGGGAAAAGACAAAGGATACTTTTTGTCCTGGAAAAATGTACGGTTCCCGTGCGATTAACGAGTTTTGGCACAACGGAGTTGCGCGCATCATCTAGTAAAGAACTCACATCATCTAAAAATAAAGTTTCACGTAAATATCTGGCAGTACGACATAATATGTAAATATAACACGCTGATTAATTACAAGCACAATATTTTATTTTTATTTTATTTCCCGTTTCGTGGCAAGTGGCAACCCTGGCATATCTGCTTGGTACTTACACCGGTGGCGGCATCGTGCGACATCAAAGGCGTTTCGTTACTGTAGGGATATTATATATTGCTATACTGTGCCTGTCTCACTCCGCGCGTAGGTATCGAAAATATACCTACGCGCGGCTGCCCTTGCGCAGGGTATAATTCAGTGGGGCTGCGCGAGCGAGCAGCGACGGACATACTTTTTAAGTTTTGACCTGTTTTTATTAAAATGGAAAATAAAAAGAAACACCCTAAAAAGTATGGTGCTGTATTCAATTGTTTAAAAACTGATTGCGATACAAATTTATCTTTTTAGGGTTCCGTAGCCAAAATGGCAAAAAAGGAACCCTTATAGATTCGTCATGTCTGTCTGTCTGTCTGTCTGTCTGTCTGTCTGTCTGTCTGTCTGTCTGTCTGTCTGTCGGTCCGTCCGTCCGTCCGTCCGTCCGTCCGTCCGTCCGTCCGTCCGTCCGTCCGTCCGTCCGTCCGCCCGTCCGTCCGTCCGTCCGTCCGTCCGTATGTCACAGCCACTTTTCTCCGAAACTATTAGAGCTATACTATTGAAACTTGGTAAGTAGATGTAGTCTGTGAACCGCATTAAGATTTTGATGCAAAAATGGAAAAAAT
Source organism: Plebejus argus (assembly GCA_905404155.3). Classification (NCBI taxonomy): domain Eukaryota; kingdom Metazoa; phylum Arthropoda; class Insecta; order Lepidoptera; family Lycaenidae; genus Plebejus; species Plebejus argus. The sequence goes on along the minus strand of FR989929.1, from coordinate 16,633,956 downwards.
ATTAAAAATTTTAGGGGTCCCCAATCCCCATAGGTACAACTGAAACAAAAAAAAAAATTTTCATCTAACCTATGCGTGTGGAGTATCTATGGATAGGTCTCCAAAAATCATATTGAGGTTTCTCAAATCATTTTTTTCTAACCTGAATAGTTTGCGAGAGAGACTCTTCCAAAGTGGAAAAATGTGTGTCCCCCCCCCCTCTAATTTCTAAAGTAGAGGCATGATAATTCTAAAAAATATATATGATGTAGATTACTATAAAAACTACCAACGAAAATTGGTTTGAACGAGATCTAGCCAGTAGTTTTTTTTATACGTCATAAATAGTAAACCTTAATCTAAATTTCATTAAATCGACTGAAATATAAAAATAAATCAAAAATAGTATACTAGCTGTCCCGTTGTTTTGCCGTATACGCGATGGACGTTGCCATGGTGACATACTTATTTGGTCACTTCCATAAAATAATATACTTAAATGCTAATAAAGTATTTCGCCCGTATCTTTTTGATTGCTCTGTTGGCACGTCATGGGCACGTCTGTTACGCCATTTTCGTTTTTTTTTACTTAATTACTCTCATTATACTGAATATAATAAGTATTTAAAGAAAGTTCCATTAATCATCACAAAAAGTTGTTTATGGTTTATAATTAAATGCGCGCATTTTTTTGGTACATTCAGCCCTAGCTGCCCTAGCGGCACAATAGTACATTCGAGCGGGCCGCTCAATGTATAGGTTCAGTGTAATATGGATCGTTATCCGTAGGCATAAGAATGAAATTGGCTTTTAATAAATTTTTGTAGGTAAATAAACGAACAGGCGCTGAACTCTGAGTCATTCTAAATGGTACCATATGTTTATAGATTTAAAGAAGACATTTCGTTGGATACATTTTCTGAAGGCCCCTCTTCAAGATGGGCCAGCGTAGTGGGCCATCACGATGGGCCAGCGTGGGGAGGGCGTAGTGGCGTAGGATGGCCGATGGCGCCAGCGATGGCCGTGGAATGGCGGCGGTGTCGGTTTTTCGGCCGCACATCAAAGGATGATGGCCCAGCGATGGCGGTACGCCTCTACACGTTGGCGATACGCCAGTCGGTGCCTGACCGCGGTCGAGTGAGGATGTCGTAATTCGTATTACAATTTACGAATTTCATTTGAAATGACGAGTATGTGGTCTCATAATGAATAAAGCTATATTAATATGATAAAGCCGAAAGTTTGTATGGATGTATGGATGTTTGTTACTCTTTTACTCAAAACTACTGAACGGATTTTAATAAAACTTTACAATAATTATTATAGCTTTTACTTTAAATATACATAACTCCTAACTTTTTAAAGATAGGTACATGCTATTATTACATTCATCATTGTCATCATCATCATCATCACTACCATAAATTTTAATTTTAGTCTCGAAATAATTATTCGTAGAATTCATGAGAAGGTTCATATTAGTGATACGAAGTTCACCGGGTCATCTGGTGAAGTCATAAATTATTAAAAATGCACGTTTTGCATTGCCGCAATGGCTAATGCTTACACGTCCATCTTGAACGACGCTTAGATCACAACTGAACACGGCCATCATGTAGAGGCGTTGCGACCATTGCATGGCCATCGCATGCGCCATTCGATGGGCCAGCGCTGGCCACTGTTGTTAAGGCCCCTCTTCAAGATGGGCCAGCGTAGTGGGCCATCACGATGGGCCAGCGTGGGGAGGGCGTAGTGGCGTAGGATGGCCGATGGCGCCAGCGATGGCCGTGGAATGGCGGCGGTGTCGGTTTTTCGGCCGCACATCAAAGGATGATGGCCCAGCGATGGCGGTACGCCTCTACACGTTGGCGATACGACAGTCGACGCTTGATCGTGATCGAGTGAGGACGTCGTAATTCGTATTACAATTTACGAATTTCATTCAAAATGACGAGTACGTGGTCTCTGAATAAAGCTATATTAATATGATAAAGCCGAAAGTTTGTATGGATGTATGGATGTTTGTTTCTTTTGTTACTCTTTTACTCAAAACTACTGAACGGATTTTAATAAAACTTTACTTATTGTATTATAACTTTTACATTATATACATAACTCCTGACTTTTTATAGATACATGCTATTATTACATTCATCATTGTCATCATCATCATCATCACTACCATAAACCATTATTTTAATTTTAGTCTCGAAATAATTATTCGTAGAATTCAAGAGAAAGTTCATATTAATTAGGAGGGAGGTGAATGGTGATACGAAGTTCACCGGGTCATCTGGTGAAGTCATAAATTATTAAAAATGCACGTTTTGCATTGCCACAATGGCTAATGCTTACACGTCCATCTTGAATGACGTTTAGATCACAACTGAACACGGCCATCATGTAGAGGCGTTGCGACCATTGCATGGCCATCGCATGCGCCATTCGATGGGCCAGCGCTGGCCCATCTTGAAGAGCGGCCAGTAGAGGGGCCATAAAGGCCCCTCTTCAAGATGGGCCAGCGTAGTGGGCCATCACGATGGGCCAGCGTGGGGAGGGCGTAGTGGCGTAGGATGGCCGATGGCGCCAGCGATGGCCGTGGAATGGCGGCGGTGTCGGTTTTTCGACCGCACATCAAAGGATGATGGCCCAGCGATGGCGGTACGCCTCTACACGTTGGCGATACGACAGTCGTCGCTTGACCGCGGTCGAGTGAGGACGTCGTAATTCGTATTACAATTTACGAATTTCATTCAAATTGACGAGTACGCGGTCTTATAATGAATGATAATGAAGCTATAATTAGTTTTTGATGTTTGTTACTCTTTTACTCAAAACTACTGAACGGATTTTATTGAAACTTTACAATATTATATAACTCCTGACTTTTCAAAGATACAAGTTTAGACTTGGGAGTTTCTGCGTTGTTTTAAGAACAGAAAGCATATTATGCTATTATTACATTCATCATTGTCATCATCATCACTACCATAAACCATTATTTTAATTTTAATCTCGAAATAATTATTTGTAGAATTCAAAAGAAGGTTCATATTAGGAGGGAGGTGATACGAAGTTCACCGGGTCATCTGGTAAAGTCATAAATTATTAAAAATGCACGTTTTGCATTGCCGCAATGGCTAATGCTTACACGTCCATCTTGAACGACGCTTAGATCACAACTGAACACGGCCATCATGTAGAGGCGTTGCGACCATTGCATCACCATCGCATGCGCCATTCGATGGGCCAGCGCTGGCCACTGTTGTAGAGGGGCCATAAGATAAACTTCTGTACGGAGTACTATTATTTATTCTGTGCTTTAGGTAAACCGTACAAATAAGTAAAAAATACGAAACAAGAAGTTTTCTCGCATAACGCGATCCAGTACAGTCAACGAGACATGGCTAATGTAATTTCCTCTTACCCATTTACTCACCGGACAGTACCTTTGTATCGTTCGATTTTCTTTGTGGCTTTGATTTATGAGCACTATTGTTTACTTTTTAAAAGCTTCATTTGATTCGACGTTAATTTACATTGTGTAAACGACTTGTTAACAATGGATGCGTTTTATTGACAGTTGTTTCGAGTTTTTAACGTCATTGTACTTAAAGATCAATGTGAAAGCGACTAGCTAGCTGTTAGATGGGTATAAATAAGTAATAATATATCTATTTCATACAACTTACATCTTTAGTCTTTACAAACTTTAGTGGTTGAGTACTATGAAATCTTCGTACCTAAACCTAACTGTCGAATTTTAAATTTGTATGTACCTACCTAATTTAAGATGAGTGGTATGCTCACATAAAAATATTATGTAAGTACATAGGTTTTACTATTCCCTTGTATAAAATATAGCAAGCGAGCTAAAAATGATGAATAGCGAAGAACGCCTCCCGTCTTGTCACCTTTCGAATAAGAAAGATAAGACCAAAATCGGTTCATCAGTTTTGATAGCTGCTACCACAGAAATGTATCAAGGTATTGTCAATACATTTCTGTGGCTGCAACAGACATACGACAGTGACGTGAAGGCTGAAGCGTATAACACCCCTCTGTTTTGGTCAGCGCAGGGATCCAAAACTCATTTAAACCAACTTCCAAAAAGGGCAGTTATATTGTTTAGTTATTTTATTTAGCTGCTTCTTTTTCTATTTTAAGTATATTATTATAATTATTTACACTTGCTAAGTAACTGCATAGTAGTCTGAAATAAAGATATTATGTATTTGTATAAGTTGTTTTGTATTGTATAAGCGCTTATTGTGCAAGATAGCTATTAGCTATATTATAATTTCAGTAAAAAGCAATCGACCTACACAACTCAGTAATAACCACGTCATTCGATGAGAGTTTTCTTTGAAATTCCCTATCAAAGGCTGTTTTTTGAAGTTTGACGTTCACCGGAAAAGCCGCGCCGGCCATCTTGCCCCGCGACCGGAAGTAGCCATTTTGAGGCGTCGGCGATGGATAGTAGAGCGCGGGATTCGTAGATTTCCCGACTGATTTTTCAGGAGTTTTGTATTTAGTTCGTTGATATTTGTTTAACTCATTACTTACAGATCAGTAGTAATTATAGTCTGTAACTTACCTACCCAGAGTTTTTAACCGACTTCCAAAAAGGAAGAGGTTTACGTTCGGCCGTGGATATATTTTTTTACTTATTTTTTGTTTATTCAACGATTACTCTACCGTTTGTGAACCGATTTCAAAATTTTTCTTTGTAGTGCTTAATTAAAAATAAATTGTATACTTATTTTATAGTTGCGTTGATTCGACTAAATCTGCACAACACTCAAGTTCAATGTCTGCGTGTTCTTCAAGAAAAAGAAAAAAAAAAGGAAACCGAAGGAGGAAAACGAGGAAGGTCGTGGAAGGGGATGGTCTTGACTTTTGACCCATGACTCATGAGTCATATTACATATATTAGGTCCTGCTATTCTATTTCAGCCACAATGTCATAAGAAATAGTGTCACAAAAAGGGTAGTTCAAGACCTTTAGACATGGCACATGACTGGAGAAAAATTATATTTTGTGGATCCTAAGCCCCTTTTCCTTTATAGAATAGCCGATCAGAAATGTATGGAATTGAGATATTATGTAAGCGTTCGATAATAATAATATTATGAAGTCGACATTCGGCTCATGCCATGTGTATTCCATACATTTTGATCGGCGTTTCTGTAAAGAAGGAAATAAAACGTGTTGGCTAGAGGCTCAGACCAAATAAAAGCTAGAGGCCCTGAAATTATATTACTCTTCAGTGGCATATCTAAGCATACCTAGTGCTTGGTGCGAGTTAGACACGTCCATCGGAAGCGGGCGTGGTGTGCTTTTACAAAATTGCCAGATGTCTGTAACTGATTTCGTTTTTCATCCAATAAAAACCAGTCCGATGATTTTCTTTTTGATAGGTGGTTCTGTACTTTTGGCTATTTATGAAGAACCACAGACCTGCATAGACCATAGCCTCTTCACGTTTGCTAACTCCTTTTGTCTAATCAGGGATCAATAATTATTAATATTATAATATTATACTTTTTTTGGTTTCATATTGAATGTAAGTAAGTCTATTGTAATTTCTTGTTGGAAATTCATGTTCAATTAAACTTTTTTTAAATCTGAATAGGGAAGCGTTTAGAAGTCTAACTAGAATAAAAATAGAAACACGGGGTTGCTAGAGATAACCTGTTTCATTATGTCCAAATCAAAAGGCTATTAAAGTCACAAAAGTACACCATAATAAAATACACCATAAACATATGATTATTCAACTTTTTAGGTTCACAAGCCTTGGTCTTTTGACGAGTTTTTATTACCCTTTAGTACTCCTGAAAATCATGTTCATAGTTTCAATTGACTTTCAAATTCAAAATATATGGGTAGGAATTAGGATATTCCATAGACCATATCTAACCTACAAAAAATCGGCCGACGGAACCCCAATTCTGGTAAGAGATAATCTACATCAAAGGGAATCATCAGCTAATGAAAATGTTATTATTTACTCCCGATCAAACGGTTCCCTTGTTTATTGTATTTTATAAAAACGCTGAGTGTTGGCTGAGTGAATAGTGATTGATCAAAATATAATAAGTATTACCAATATTTTATGTCGAGTATCTTATCTGAATTATATTTTTATATGTGGTAAAAAACAGCACTTTACCGAGCCTTATTTAAAATAAAAACAAGTGCGAGTCGGACTCGCGCACGAAGGGTTCCGTACCATTATAGAGCAAAATTAGGCCAAAATTTTGTGTTTTTTGTATGAGAGCCCCTCTTAATTTTTTATTTTATATTAATATTATTACAAAATATTAAAGTACACATAAAACTAAGGATTGCGTGAAAAATTCAAGTACCTACCTGTTGCTATTATTAATATAGAGCAAAAAAGGCAAAAAAAATCACGTTTGTTGTATGGGAGCCCCCCTTAATTATTAATAATTATTATTTTGTTTTTACTATTTGTTATTATAGCGGCAACAGATATCTAGGCTAGAGAGTTGAAATTTTCACAATCTGTGAAAGTTTCAACTCTGTAGCTATTACCGTTCGTGAGTTACAGCCTGCTGACAGACAAACGGACAGACAGACATCGAAGTCTTAGTAATAGGGTCCCGTTTTTATCCTTTGGGTACGGAACCCTTAAAATACTATTTATATTATTATTACGTATTTGAAATTTCTTTCAAAAATACTGAATACCTATCATCTTATGAGTGACACTGCCTTCAGTTTGTTTGTTTTTAGGGTTCCGTAGCCAAAATGGCAAAAAAGGAACCCTTATAGATTCGTCATGTCTGTCTGTCTGTCTGTCTGTCTGTCTGTCTGTCCGTCCGTCCGTATGTCACAGCCACTTTTCTCCGAAACTATTAGAGCTATACTATGGAAACTTAGTAAGTAGATGTAGTCTGTGAACCGCATTAAGATTTTAAAGCAAAAATGGAAAAAATATTAAAAATTTTAGGGGTCCCCATAGGTACAACTGAAACAAAAAAAATTTTTTTTCATCTAACCTATGCGTGTGTGGTATCTATGGATAGGTCTCCAAAAATCATATTGAGGTTTCTCATATCATTTTTTTCTAACCTGAATAGTTTGCGAGAGAGACTCTTCCAAAGTGGAAAAATGTGTGTCCCCCCCCCTCTAATTTCTAAAGTAGAGGCATGATAATTCTAAAAAAAATATATGATGTATATTACTATAAAAACTACCAACGAAAATTGGTTTGAACGAGATCTAGCCAGTAGTTTTTTTCATACGTCATAAATAGTAAACCTTAATGAAACAAAAAAAAATTTTTTTCATCTAACCTATGCGTGTGTGTTATCTATGGATAGGTCTCCAAAAATCATATTGAGGTTTCTCATATCATTTTTTTCTAACCTGAATAGTTTGCGAGAGAGACTCTTCCAAAGTGGAAAAATGTGTGTCCCCCCCCCTCTAATTTCTAAAGTAGAGGCATGATAATTCTAAAAAAAATATATGATGTATATTACTATAAAAACTACCAACGAAAATTGGTTTGAACAAGATCTAGCCAGTAGTTTTTTTTATACGTCATAAATAGTAAACCTTAATCTAAATTTCATTAAATCGACTGAAATATAAAAATAAATCAAAAATAATATAATTTCATAAAAATTAACCTTATTGCTGCTGCGGAACCCTCCATGGGCGAGTCCAACTCGCACTTGGCCGCTTTTTTTTTAGGGATGAACGCGCTAATCTCAGGAACTACGTCTTGTCTAAAATAAAAATAGATCTATCTACCCTATCATAAATCATAATATAATATAGGTTCCAGACTAAACAAATATACAAACGCAGACACAACAAAAGCTTAAAAATATTTTGGACTATTTTTATTCAAACCATGATAGATCCTGCGTTTATTTTTTTAACTTTGCGATATCAAAATTGAATTTCCTATGAATATACAAACAAGCTTTCACATTTATTACATCAGAATAAAAAAACGCAGACAGAAATTACCGAATCGAAAATCTATTACAAATATAAAAATTCCAAAGGCATATTATTTTATTGAAATAAAGGTTGTTCTCGCACGATCGACAATTATGGGAGGCCGATTTTTTGAGTCAGATGAAAACTTTAAACTAGGTAAAAATATTAACTGTTTTATAATCATGAAAATATGTCGAGGGGCAACTATATTATTTATTGTTCGGACCACTAAATACGTCTTTTAGTGGGAACTATAAATAATTCTTAGATACAGATAGCCACCGATTGGTCGGTCCGACAAAAAGTCGTACGACTATTAGTACGTATATTGCTGATAGATAGTCCGTCCCGCGGTTTCGTCTGATCAATACGATCACGATATCCCGTCACTTAGCGCCCGCTCGCCATCAGTTAGGGTAATGCGAGGAATATCTCACGCTAATAGAACCTGTGCTTGATTATACGGAATAAACTGGTTGTGGCGTGACTCCATTGTCAAGGACGGCACGGCAAACTGCTACTTATAATGTCTTCATTAAAAAGTTAGTTTATAATATTAGATCGTACGTTTTCGGCAATATCTTCATTGAATAAAGTTAAGTAATAAATAAGATTTATTTACGAGTAGGTATACTGTATACAGTAAGTACACTTTCTGTCAAAATTATTTGATGTGTCTAAATGCGGACGTAAGAATTAATACGTCTCTGTACAAAGACGACCCATTCTAAGGACTGCTTCGGTCTAGAATAGTAATATTGTTATTATGAAATAATATGATCTCATAAAATGTCCGTCTACAGCAGAGGTTCCCAAACTTATTTTAGTTAGTAACCTTAAACTTATTATAGTTATCGCCCACTTTGGAAAAGGCTGGTCTAGAGCTCTATAGACACTACCCAGAAGGTAGAGGTAGTAGAGGCTCCGCTGCAGCGTAGTACCTCTGCTTTTTATACTGATTTTAAAATAACACTAGACCTGTGCCTACTGTTATTTTAAAATTAGATTCTTTTTTTAATCATGACGTGACGTTGTCGACCGTGTAAACACTCATGCGTCTATTGCGGGCGCGAGCAATTTTTCCATCTGTCACCAAGGGTTACCGAGATAGGGTAATTTGGGATAGACAGACACACAGACCGGTTACATATTAATGACGCACATTTACGTGTACATATTTATTAGGCGCATTGTCTACATTCCTCATTTCGTTAAAAATTACATCCTTCTCCGTCTGTCATGTAATTGATTGTTGAGATGTAGATCTCCTTACAGAATAGTTAATGTCTTAATTATTATTTATAGCTAGATTCACCTTGTTGCAGCATTGCTTTGGAATCTGAAAACTTGTTTTTTAGTGACGAGTTACTCCAGACACTTTTGGTGGGTCGTGGGAGACTGTGGCTATAAGAGTGGTTCGTACGATGCGAATCCGATCGGAACCGAGATTTAGGGACGACAGAAAGAATTTAGATAACCGAAGCTGGATCTATAGTGCCTTGAAATGCTATTAACATGACTGGTGAGACATTACCGATACTTATGGAGAGTACTCTGTACTCGATTCTCATTATAATTATATTGTAATAAAATTTGGTTCTTAATTTTTTTCCGAATTTCCCAAAAATAAATGAATCATGGATACTGTAAATTACGCGGCTAGGCAAGTAGGCATACTATGCGGCCGGTGCAGAGGCGTGCGCTACCAAAGAAACACCACACAACTACCCCTCCCGCTCGCGAGTCGCGGTGTCCATGCGTTGGGTAAATAATTATTTAACTTTGAGCTACATTTACTCAGTGATCAATTATTGATATTATTTTTTTATATTATTTTTTTCCAACTAATATAATAGCCAAATATCACGTCCTCGAGTATTGAACATGTCTCACCAGTCACGCAGTATGTAGAGATAGTTCTACGTCTACTCCGGACCGTTTTCGGATTAGGATAGAATGTGGTATGAAATCGCTCTAAGAGTTATTCAAAAGTGTGCAAGACGCAAGTATACAAGTGTGCAAGTATACAAGTGTGTAAGTATACAAGTGTGTAAGTATACAGGTGTGTAAGTATACGAGTGCGCAAGTGTACAAGTGTACAATGAGTGTTTGATGATTGATGAGAAGCGATTAGTCACGCAATTAACCGGGATAACCGCGACACGCCGATCGCCGATGAGATCCCAAATCATTTCTTATTCATTTACAATGACTCAAATGATACGTTAGGTACGGTCAGCAAAACAATTATTATTTAATTCGATACAAAATACTAATCAGTTAGTATTTTGTGCGTTGCCGGTCTTTTAAGAGGGAATACGCTCTCTTATTGAAGGTTTGCAGGTCGTATAGGTCCGGAAATACTGCTGGTGACACAGTTCGTTCCAGAGTTTAAAGCTACATCTCGGCGTAGTTCCAATGGGTCCAAGCTGTTTGAAACACTATGGCAGTCAACAATTCGAGCGGCCCTTCGTTGGATACGATCCAGAAGGAGCAGTTGGTATTTTGGCGCCCCAGCCCAGAGATGAGAACAATATTCCATATGAGGCTGAACCTGCGCCTTGTAGAGTTGTAGGGGTTGGTCCGGACTGAAGTACTATCTCGCTTGTCACAGAATATAATCAAGCTTCTTCTAGGCAGCTAACTTGGCCTTTGTAAGCTGTACATATTTATCTTGGATTTCGTAAGCTGTACGTTTTTAAATAAAACATCTTGATTCGTCACGTCTCCTAAGCTTTGTTTCTACGTATTTTATTATTTGAATCCTACTTGTGAAGTCTTAAAGTTATACAAAGAACATTTCTTAGATTTATTGTTTTACGTTACATAATATGAAAGAACTTCAAACCAAATTCTTGCTACAATTTTCATTCTTATTACAATTTCCTTATGATATTTACGCAGCTTGCAACTATAGTTATTATATAATATATATTTTTTGTCTGCTATGTGACGTTCCAACAGGCTACACAACGACAAAAGCAGTAAAGATCTTTAATAAAAGTGCTAAAAGTTATGTTTTTACTAGAATTGATGACGCCCGCAACTCCGTTGCGCTAAAATTCGTTCATCGCGCGAGAACCGTACATTTTTCCGAGACAAAAAGTATCTGTCCTTTCCCGGGACTCAAAGTATATTCATACCCAGCAAAATCGATTCAGCGGTTATGGCGTGAAGCGGTATTTAAAACATACAGGCAGACAGACAGATATACAGACAGACGGACAGACAGACAGACACACTTTCGTATTTAAAATATTAGTATGGAAGTATGGATACCTATTCAAAATGACTAATAAAAGCCGACTTTTCTGCTACCACTACACACTAGTGTAGATATCGATATCGGTATCTCATCGGATCAGTATTATCGACAATGCCATTGTGGTCTCCTCTCTACGGGTGATTCGGACAAGTACAAAATTGCGCCTTTTGTAATTACTAGCCATAGATAAAAGATTTAAATGAGAGGTACAGATGATATTAAAAATCTATTAGTTTGAGCGAGACCGATAGGTAAGTTATAAAATGTAGCGGACAACGGTAAATCCATCTAGGGTAAAACAGTGATTCGATTTTCAGGGTTCCGATTCAGGGTTCAGATTCGTCATGTCTGACTGTCTGTCTGTCTGTCTGTCTGTCCGTCCGTATGTCACAGCCACTTTTCTCCGAAACTATTAGAGCTATATGAAACTTGGTAAGTAGATGTAGTCTGTGAACCGCATTAAGATTTTGATGCAAAAATCGAAAAACTATTAAAAAATTTAGGGGTTTTTTCATCTAAACTATGCGTGTGTCTATGGGTATCTATGGATAAGTTTCCAAAAATCATATTGAGGTTTCTCATATCATTTTTTTCTAACCTGAATAGTTTGCGAGAGACACTCTTCCAAAGTGGTAAAATGTGTGTCCCCCCCCTCTCTAATTTCTAAAGTAGAGGCATGATAATTCTAAAAAAATATATATGATGTAGATTACTATAAAAACTACCAACGAAAATTGGTTTGAACGAGATCTAGCCAGTAGTTTTTTTTATACGTCATAAATGGTAAACCTTAAAAAATTGGTCTTCTCATAGGCTTAGCTGTTGGCTCAATGAAAATCAAAATAAATAAAGGGCGAAAAAGATGGTTGAAAGAATTTTTGCTCCACGAAAAATTATGAATCATGAACTTTCTGAACTACTTGGAACCAGCAGACTTTAGAAACTAATTATGAATGGATTCCAGATCGTTTATCATAAAATATATTGACTTTAATACAATAAAAGGTTGAAACCATCTGGCAACACTGATTTAGTCAGTTAGAAGCCACATTTTTGCCGATTTAGTACACTAACTAGGATCCTAGCTTTCTAAATGTTATTCCACTTCACTAAATTTAGTGACTAAATCATTTAGATTTCTAAATTTAATGTAATGGAATAACTACTATAGGTTTGTTTAGCGTATGAATAATATGTTGATATAAATATATTATTATCTTTACTTTTCTTGTATCTCCTAATTGTTTATCGATTTGTTATTCAGATAAGAAGTTCATTTATGCACAAATATTTGTTTTGGCCGGCATCCAAGCCGAGTAACGCCGAAAGGAAAGCACTTAATATGAAAATGAGAGCAATTGCTATATTTTTCATATAAACGATCATCCTTCATAGCTATGTAATTCAGAAGTTTGCTAACATTGTCATCAACTGTATTTATACGGGTTTATTCTGGCACTGCAGGTATTGCCCGATTTTATTCACCACGATAAAAAATATTATGTTTGATGTTTTTTTGTAACATTTTCGGTAAACGATTTGGTATAATATTTTAATTAAAACACTAATATTATCTGACGCTAGTAATATAATATCTATATTTGCGCAGATATAATTTATAAGTTCTAGAATCTAGAATCTAGATACAATGCTGCTTGTCTTCGGTACAATATGAGAGACAATGATCGCGAAACTTGAATTACATAAAATTGATTCTGTTTAAATAATTATCTTGAAAAATAAAATATTTTCTAGTCAGTTTTTGTGATTTTTTATTACTTACTGTATTATTGCAAATTTTTACTTCATCACATTCAAAACTACTATAGGTACATAAATAATATGTAAGTACCAAGAACGGTAAGTACAATAAGTACCTACGAGTCGGCCGTTTGAATGTTTGGAGTCTTGTGTTGTGTGAATTTGGGTGTATTTGTGTAAGTGGAATAGTTGTGAGACGTGAGTGCATATCAAAGCGCCAGCCAAGATGAGGGTGCACATTAATTATAACACATTAATTATAATAATATATTTCATTGTTTTTTAAGACTTTTGACCTACAAGAAAAAATTGTGTGGCACTCGGGGACTGCCGCGGTACACGCAAACGTCTAGTCAGTAGTCGCACACCACTGATCTCTATTATACAAGTACGCTGGATTGCTGATACAGACCTGCTTTTTGTGTCTATTTGAAGCGGAATCAGCGCCCCCATTATTCAGGTAGAGAACTAAATTTGACGTAACCACAACCAATAACAACAGTTGTCATCACTAGTATTAGTTCCAAATACTCTCACTACTGCTATCAGCGCCAATATGGCGGCTTTCAAACGTCATTTTTACGTCAGATTTAGTTTTACTACCCGAATAATATTGGCGCTGATTCCGCTTCAAATAGGCACAAAAAATAGCTGTCATTTCAAAGGCTATCAGCAATCCAGCGTACTTGTAATAAAGAGATCAGTGTCGCACGCACATTGTGCCGAACACCGAAGTCTACCGAACTGAAACGACGTTGGACGATGCACGGCTTCTTTATGGAAGTATACAATTAAGTCTTAACTTATTTATAAAATAACTGTATTTTTAAAAGATAAAACCGACTTAAAAATTGTACGTAATTGAGAATTAAAACTCCGCATCTCCAAAACTAATAAACCGATTTTGATGAAACTTGCACTATTCTCTAAGTTGAACAATACCTAGTATAACTAAAAAAGAATTACTGAAATCGGAATGGTAGTTTATTTTATTTTTATTTTATTTTATTCCAAAGATACACCAACAACATATTGTGACAACATTCAAAACTTAAAACTAATACATATTTGTTTTATACTAACACAATAGTTAATTACAGGCGTATGCAACTGTTTTAGAGGTATAATTTGCTTCATACATTAAAAATAAGCTTAATTAAAATGTGATATAACAATGCTTAACTTATTATGTTTAACATAATTTACAAATTAATTAAAGGAACTAATATTTATTTTAATTACATATAAAAGAAAATACAATTAAATTTTTGTCAAAATAATTACAAGTAACGAGAATTTGTCATATTAATATGTACGTAAAAACAAAAAACATTAATATTAATAATAATAATAATACAATTAAACTTATGTCAGAATGATAATTATTACAAGTAGTGAAATATCATTGGTAAAACAAAATACATTAGCATTAATAATATTACAATTAAATTTATGTCAGAATGATTACAAGTAGCAAGATGATAGTTCCAGAGATATGCGAACACAAACATAAAAACATACATACACAATATTATATACTTACATACGTACATACTTACACTTGAAACTTTGCACGATTTCAGACGCTGATATAGACTATAGACTAACATAATATATACGAAAATTGGGCAGTTCTGGAAATATTACATACATACGCGTCGAATTGATAACCTCCTTTTTTTGAAGTCGGTTAAAAATATCTGACAATCCGACTTCCATCGACATCATCGACCGATGACTGATGACTTAGACTTGTGCCTATTGTATGTCAATTGTAGAGTGTGGATTGTGCCTAATTGGGACTTTTCCTGCTCCATCGAGACTTGAAAAGTACTTTTTAACCAGGTTAAAACCATTAACCTACTAACCAGTAGTTATTCAGTCGCTGATATTTCAAAACATTACGCCGGCTTTCTGCTAGACCTTTACTGCAATCTATTTGTACTGAATACTTTGCCGAAATAACTTCACTAAAAATTGAAATCTAGCTTTTTTCTGGTTTCGCCAGTGTGAAAAAGTTGTCAGACCTTATCGGTATTATTTTGGGGAAATGCTTTCATAATGACAACAGGAACACGTGTGACAAACGCTTCTAAATCTAGCCGTTTGGCATAATATTATGCATTTATACTATCAGTCAATTAGCTTTTCTTTTTATGTTAAGTATACTGTATGGTCAGCGGGGCTAAAATGGTCATATTTAAGCAATTCCTCTCAATCAATTATTCAGCAAATGAATTTTAAAAACTGTCAAACTGACAAAATAATATGTCAAATCAGTACAAAAATACAGAAATGAATTGCCATAGGGCCATTGTTTCCCCCAATTTCGCCGAGCCATCCTAAACTTACGTGTGGCCTTTACCAAAACATTTTGTAGTTAATAATCTTTGATGAAGTAAATAATATTCGGTGTACCCTCAACCCCTGTACCGTGTAGCCGCGTGCCGGTAGCCGTAGTAACAGACGGCCAGCGAGTATCGATCCTGCAGCTAGGGATGTACTTGCGCCTATCGACAAAGACCTTCTATCGACTTGTCACTCGATAAATCGATAAATATTGAGTAACATGTCGATAGAAGGTTTAGAGTACTTTAGAGGTCATCTCTACGTCGCAATTTCTCTATATTTTGCAATTTCTCTACTGGTATGTATTGGTCATTGGAGGTGGCGTCAAAAAGCAACTCCAAAGAATATAAGAGTAAATGGAGCTAAAAATAAGATAAACTTAGTAAGAAGTGTAAATTACAGTAATCAAATTTAAAAAATTATAGAATTATGAAGAAGGCGTCAAAAACGATTTGCTTGATTGTTTATATTGAGACGTGCTGCCATCATTATAGTTCTTGCATGTTCCCTAAATAATATACTATGAGAATGAGACTTTAAATGCTAGATGTTACATCACAGGTTAATATATTATGTTTCTATGATTTTGTTATTTATTTATTTACTTAATATTAGACGCTGTATAATAATAATCAAGTGTGGTGATTGGACCTATATTGATTAGTTAAAAAACCTGTAGTTAAGGCTAGCACTAGCAGCCACTTTTCCGCTGAATGTAGCATAAAAATATTAACGTACTTTTAATGCGTTTTTAAAGATGCGACACATCACACATAAAAACATTGTAATAACATGAAAAAAATATCGACATAATATTTAAATAATTGTTGCATCCCTATCGGGTACTCGGGTACATTTTTGATAGTGATGTTTGTAATTAAGGTGTTTAAACTAAATTAAAATTGTTATCATTTTTACAATTTCATTTCATTATGAAAATCCTTTGATGTCCATATTACTATGAATAATTAGATGCAAATTAGACATGTTTCTAGGTTCATCGAGCGCTGATCAATAATTAATTATTTCATTTTTCTCTTTTACCCGAGAACGACGGAGCTAAAAGGGAAGGTAATGTTTTTGGCAGCCTATTTAATATGTATGTGCATTGTGCTCCCTTAGCGGCTTTAAACTACTAGTCCGATTTTAACAAAATATGAGGATGTCAATAAAGTAATGACGCTGCAATATGAAGTATTAGGTATAGTTTTTTTCAATATTTTGTATATTTTACGCAGTCGGGCTATAGTTTTCTTGACCTTATTACTTATTAGTATACGCCTTTATTTTTAATTTTAAATGGTTAAATAGCGAAATGTAGATTGTAGACAAACATTAGCTCTAACAATTAGAAAAGTAAAGGAGTCCCAGTCGAAGAATTTCGAATAAACTTAGCTTATTTATTTCGCGTTTTAAAAGCAAGAAGTTGAAAAATTTAAATTGAAAGAGTTTGAGATGCGACACTTCGCTAAAGGGATGCTGAGAGTAAAAATTATCTAAGGGCAGGCTTACACTTGCGACTTCTGAGATATTATTTATTGTCAGATTAAAAATGCATCTTATTATTAGGTATGCTTAAATTTTATTATTGTGCTGAATGTTGAAACGGTGACCATACTGTCGTGTACAAGCTAGAAACGCTAGAAACCCAAGATACGTAGTTTATAACCCCAAGATAAGTAGTTTATAAATATAATCTGTGCCAATGTGTAGCCCACTGCCCAAGTGTGTAAAATTAGTAATCCCTTAAAATTGCAGAAACAAAAATAATCGGCCAAGTGCGAGTCGGAATCGCGCACGAAGGGTTCCGTACCATTATAGAGCAAAATTAGGCCATAAATTGTGTTTTTTGTATGGGAGCCCCCCTTATTTTTTTATTTTATTTTAATATTATTATTAAATATTAAAGTACACATATAACTAAGGATTTTGTGAAAAATTCAAGTACCTACCTGTTGCCATTTTTGATATAGAGCAAAAAAGGCCAAAAAAATCACATTTGTTGTATGGGAATTTTCATTTCTTCTTCCTTAAATTTTCATTTTATTCTATTTTTAGTATTTGTTGTTATAGCGGCAACAGATATACATAATCTGTGAAAATATCAAATCTCTAGCTATTACCGTTCTTGAGTTACAGCCTGGAGACAGACAGACAGACGGACAGACGGACAGACAACGAAGTCTTAGTAATAGGGTCCTGTTTTTACCCTTTGGGTACGGAACCCTAAAAAATACACATGCGACAGCGTTGTAACTTAATGTAAGTTGTAACGTGTATTGTAATTTTACAATGTGTGTTTGTCGCATGTATGACACCCACCCTTAGAGCATTCAAACATTTTAACAAACACAAAATAGTACTTATATTCGTGTTGTGATTGTGAACTGTTTCCTGTTATGCATTTAATTATGCCATCGGCTATTTATGTCAGCGCTTCCCAATGAAACTTTCAAATTAGAGTCGCATTTTCACCTGCACTGTGCATTTTTAATCCCCCAAATGGGAGAAGCATTCAGCGATAATTATTTCAAAATGCTTCCACCGAGGATGTTCTTAGCAGAGGAATTAGGTTATTGGACTCCTGGGGTTTTTAAAGGAATATATTTCGACAGAAATGAATGCAGGAGTTTCAAAATAGGTGGATTTTGGTAATAATAATATTATTACTACTGATAATTTGGATATGGTCTTGATGTCTCGGTATACACATAACATAATACACTTACAATTTGGTTTTTTCATAACATGTTAAACCAACGTTAAATGTATTTTGATTTTTGACTAGTTTGTTCGAAAAATTGTACTTTGAGTTTGACGATTGTTTTATTTACTTGTAAGTTGTACATGAAAATTATATTGCTATTTGACTGCAGGATTCCGACAAGATCAAAATTATATTTGTAGAAATAAAATAGTATCGCATACACAAATAAATCCGTATGAATATCTTTATATTATCGATATTAGCATACAGAAACTATAGCCGAAGACTTCCTTAATGACATGTCAGAGTTTTCAGCATCTCTGCATAAACAATAAACGTCCATCATAAAGGTCATTAGCCCCAAGATGGCGACATCGTTAGCCACAAAAGTACTTTTTATTCAAACATAAAAGAGCAATGTGAGATGAGGACGGGTATGTAAATGGTGATGCTGTTCGGACGAGCGACGAGAGGAGACTGATTTGAATTTGGAATTCTGCACGCCTGTTCCACTATACCTGCGCCCGCGCATCCATCGATGGGGTGACAATGATTTATATATTTTTTAAAAACCGCAGCTTGGCCTGAAAATATCGCATGGATGGTAATTGGTAGGATAGCATTTCTTATTTCCATACAACTTTGCACGTGGGAGAGCCATTCTTCGGCACGAATGGGCTGGCTCGACCGGAGAAACACCACGGGCAGAAAACCAGCGTGAAACAGCGTTTGCGCTGTGTTTCGCCGAGTGAGTGAGTTTACCGGAGGCCCAATCCCCTACCCTTTTCTCTTCCCTACCCTCCCCTATTCCCTTCCCTACCCTCCCCTATTACCCTATTCCCTCTTAAAAGGCTGGCAACGCACCTGCAGCTCTTCTGATGCTGCGAGTGTCCATGGGCGACGGAAGTTGCTTTCCATCAGGTGACCCGTTTGCTCGTTTGCCTCCTTATTTCATAAAAAAAACTAATCATAAAGTAATACTAATAAGTTCTGAAACGACTGGACCCGATTTTGATGATGATAAATTTTGGATAGACATAGAGTAGGTAGACTACAGAGAAGTACATAATATTAAGTTACTTTTCGTTGCTGGAAAGTGTACGCAGTACGATTACTGCGGAATACTGTTTTACGCGATCAGAGGCGGGCGTACCTTCTACAATCTACTTTATAGCGCCAAAATTGGGTGCCACGGAAATTACACGGTATCATATTATGTAGGTACAGCTTGCTTTTTTAACAATTTCTATTGTCCTTCCTTACTATCTACAACGATGGTCACCATATTCATTGCATATAATATTGTAATTTCTATTCGTTTCATTTCACTTGGCCATCACAAAATCATGTAGAATTAGTCTCTCATTCCCCAGGCATATTGGCTTCATATCTCCTGTGCGTATCTCGCTTACGAATATTTTCTATTATTGTCCTGTACGTAGTCACGACGACGACGTTCTATCCATTTATTCCATTTTACCTTTTTTATTTAAATTTACGAATATAGAAAATGTCTAGCTTTATTTTGAATTTCAATTCAATTATTTTTACCTATCTCATTGTTGAGGACAGCGGCCTCGCACCCGAAAGACACAATAGTGAGTGCATACGAACTTGATAACAGTGAAATATGTGAGTGAAAACAAGTGTTTTTAGAAATAAACTTTAGAAGTGAATTGTGATAAATCTGTGGCTCCCTAAGAGGTAAAAAGTTGTTATTTTATTAAAATAGTATGTTAGCTAATAGGAACCGGAAAATATGTAGTGAAAATTAGAGAAACTTGGAAAATATTCGGAAAAATGTGTGTGTAAAGTATGTAGTTTGCCTTCACTCTTAACTTTGTATGGTTATAACTTTGTTATATATAAGTGTAAATACGTAGAATAAGTTATATATTGTAAAATGATAAATAAAGAATTTCCCAAAATGCGTTTTAATTACCTTGGCTCACGGCAAATAGGGAAAATTGAGGAAAATAGCACCTTCCGATAGCGAAAGTGAGACGGAAGATTAGGCGAATCGGGGGTGCTCTCTCTACGGCATTGCCGTGAGCCGGGTAAGCAAGATGCGTTTTGGGGAAAATGTTCTCCTCAAACTTGGTGTTTAATTTACGCCCCCGCTCTGCAAGATAACTCGGTAGAAGCTTGGAATCTTCGAGTCCGATCCGAGCCAGCGACAAAACCTATGGGCGAATACTGTCCGTAACAGTGAGCTGTTGGTCCATTGCGAGTCGGATTTGAAGACGTCGATACTTGGAAGATTTTCAAGAGCCAGCCGGACTTAGAAAAATTTACTGAAGGCGACACATTGAAGAATTTCAAGAGCCAGCCGGACTTAGAAAAATTTATTGAAGGCGACACATTGAAGAATTTCAAGGGCCGACTGGACTTAGAAAAATTCACTGAAGGCGACACATTGAAGAATTTCAAGAGCCAACTGGACTTAGAAAATTTGGAAGACTGGACTCGAAGAAGATTGGACTCGAAGATACAAGTCAATACCGCTGGAAGGGAAGCAAGGATTCACAGATTTCTCGTCACGAAACCTACTGAAGATCCTTGAAGATTGAATATAGAAGATAGAAGATTCAATATAGAAGTTTCAAGATTCAAGATAGAAGATTCAATATAGAAGATAGAAGATTCAATATAGAAGTTTCAAGATTCAACATAGAAGAATCAAGTTTCAATATTCAACACAGAAGATTCAAGATTGAAGACTGAAGATGGTCATCACGAGAAGTCAGAGCGGGGCCGAGGAGAACCAGCCGCCGAGGATATTTTCGGATCCGCCCAGGTCGCCGTCTGCAGCCGCAACCAGCCAGCCGCCGACCGAGGGGAGGGCGGATCTGCTTCAAACTGTGTTGAAACCGAGGCCGGGCACCAGCAAGACACCCGCGCCATCGGGAGTACCTGTGGCCAGGAAGAAGGCTATTTCAATAAGGTCGCGTCGATCGACAGCAAGTGTCGTCGCGCGCATGCAATATGAGGCGGAAGAGAAACTCGCCGCACTCCGTAAGAAGGAACTGCAGATCGAAGCAGAACTTATCAAGAAGAAGCTCGTCGCTGATGTCGCCGCCGCCGAGGAAGCCAGCAGCCCCGACGATGACGAGCCTTCAGAACAGGTGGAGCAACGGGTCCGAGCCTGGCTAAGCGAACAAGGTCCAGACAACGAAGAGGAACGGGTCGTGCCAGAGGAAGAAGGGGACGCGCCGAAGCCAGAAGACCTACCACCTGCGGGAGAGAGACGCGAGCCGCAGAGATTGAGGTTCGAGCGGCCGACACAAAGCCGTCGTCGTTCACCTACACCTCCTGCAGCCGGGATCAACGGGGTGGAGCAGCTTGCCGACACCCTAGACAAGCTGTTGAACCAACGACAGCCGCGCCATCACACGGAGTTGCCCATATTCACGGGCTCTCCTTCGGAGTGGCTGCCGTTCAAAGCAGCCATGGAAGACACCACCGCATTCTACAAGCTCAAGCCGATCGAGAACCTGGCGCGCCTGAGAAGCTGTCTTCGGGGGGAGGCTAGAGAAGCAGTAGCACCGTTGCTGAGCGTCGCAACACCGCCCGAACAGATCATGAAGACTTTGGAGCAATGCTTCGGCCGGCCCGAGGTGATGGTCGACCGCATGATGGAAGATTTGAAGAAGCTCCCGAGGCTCGGAGGCTCGGCGGCAGAGCTCAACCACTTCGCGGTGAAGATTCAGAACATGGTGGCCATCCTGAAGAAGTTGAAGCACGGGTACCTCTTCAACCCGTTGCTGGTGAGAGACATCCTGGAGAAGCTCAGCCCGTACGAGAAGAGCAAGTGGTACGACTACGCAGAAGAGACATCGCGCTACCGGAACGAGCCCGACGTCGTCCTTCTCTCTGAATTCCTAATGAGAGAAGCGGACAGAGCACTGCGCTACGGATTCACCACGGCTCCGGCTTCAAGAAAAGAAACATCGCGTCCACCTCCCACCAAGAACGAAGTGAGAACGAGAAGACCAGTCTTCGCGATAGCAGAAGAGGACCGAGGCACACCGAGCCACGGCCAGCCAAAGAAAAGGCGCGAAGAACCAACGAAGTGTCCGATATGCACCGACCGCCACGCTCTGTTTCGCTGCGCTGCTTTCAAGGAACTGAGTGTGCAAAAGAGATGGGACGCAGTCAAGCAAGAAGGGCTGTGTTTCCTGTGCCTATCGAGCCGACACAGAAGATACAACTGCAGAGCGAAGCAGTGCGGTATCCAGGGATGCAGGCGGCCTCACCACCCACTACTACACGAGGAGAGGTCCGGCGGCGCTCCACCGATCGAGGACGCCGTGATCACCGCATCGGTTGCCTCCGACCGCGCGGTGAAGCTGAAGATGAGAAGAATTCAAGTTGTTGGGCCACGGGGCGAAGCCGACATCTTCGCGCTGTTCGATGAGGGCTCGACGGTGACTCTGCTGGATGAAGACGTCGCTGAGGCTATCGGCGCTGACGGTCCACCGAAGATGCTGCGCATGCACGGGATCAACGCCGAGAGAAGGGAAGAGAGAAGCCGCCTCGTACAACTGGGCGTACGAGGTCGCGACGGTACCAGACACGACATCACCGCGAGAACTGTGAACGGGTTGAATCTCTTAACTTAATCCGTTCCGGAATCCCTTCTGCAACTCGCTCACCTGCGCGATCTCAAGAACGAAGAGATTTGCTACGAGAACGAGAAACCCCAACTTCTCATCGGCACGGACAATTGGCAGCTCATCGTGTCCCGGGAGCTGAGAATCGGGAAGAGGAACCAGCCTGTAGCCTCTAAGACGAAGCTTGGATGGGTGATACATGGCAGCATCCCCAAGCGCATCATACGGCAGGACGAGAACGAAAACATCCTGCATATATCTACAGTGGAAACCAGAAACGATCGTCTGGAAGAAATGGTGAAGAAACACTTCGACATAGACGCTTTGGGAATAGCGGCTAAGGCGAGGCTGAGCAACGAGGAACAGCGAGCCATCGACCTGTTTGGCAGAACGGCCAAGAGAACGGAAGACGGTCGATTCGAAGTGGGACTCCTGTGGCGCAAGGATGGCGTCAAGCTGCCCCTCAGCTACAACAACGCGCTGAGGAGGCTCAAGAACTTAGAACGCAAGCTCGACAGAAACCCCCAAGATGCGGTGCAGTACCATGGGCAGATGGAGAACCTCATACGCAAAGGATATGCGGAGAAATGCGACGGGACGGAGGCCGGAAGCGAGAACACCTGGTACCTGCCGCACTTCCCGGTGAAGAACCCAAACAAACCGGGCAAGCTGCGCTTGGTCTTCGACGCGGCGGCCAGAACGAACGGCGTGAGCCTCAACGATCACTTACTGGAGGGGCCCGATCTACTGACATCCCTGCCCAGGATATTGTTCCGGTTCAGGGAGGAAGCCGTGGCCGTGAAAGCAGACATAGAAGAGATGTTCCTGCGCGTGAAGATCAGAAAAGAAGACCAACCGGCGCAGATGTTCCTGTGGAGGGAGGGCCGAGAGGAGCCGCCCTCTAAGTACAAGATGGTGGTCATGATATTTGGGGCATCGTGTTCACCGTACCTGGCACACTCGGTACGGAATCGAAATGCAGAAGAACACGCAGAATCGTGCCCAGAAGCCTATCGCGCCATCACCGAAGCTCACTACATGGACGATTATGTG
The DNA here is from genome assembly GCA_905404155.3 of Plebejus argus. NCBI lineage: Eukaryota > Metazoa > Arthropoda > Insecta > Lepidoptera > Lycaenidae > Plebejus > Plebejus argus. The sequence continues at coordinate 16,610,248 of FR989929.1, read as the reverse complement.
GACAGCTATCCAGACCATGAGAAGGCCAAGCAGGTCGCAGAACAAGTGGACCGGGTGCACAAGATGGGCGGATTCCACTTGCGGGGATGGACGAGCAACGACCGACGAGCGCTGACGGGGCTACCGGTGGACCGCCTGGCTGATGATGCGGCGCAGCCTCTCACCAAGAACGAGCAGAAGACCCTGGGAATACTGTGGGATCCTCGGGGGGACAAGCTGAAATTTAACACCTCTCTATCAAGAGTCCCTAAAGAGGTCCGAGAGCTGCAGCGCGCGCCTACCAAGAGAGAAGCCCTTAGCACGGTGATGAGTATCTACGATCCGCTGGGGCTACTGAGCTGCTACACCATCACCGCCAAAGTTATCCTGCAAGGTCTGTGGCGTCAGAAGCTGGACTGGGACGAGCCGCTGCCGGCGGAGTCGGCCGAAGACTTCACTCAATGGCTGAGAGACATGGAGCACATCAGCCACCTCGAGCTACCCCGGAGCTACAACGGGGGGAGCCCCACGAGGAACCGGCAGCTGCACGTGTTCTGTGACGCGAGCAAAGACGCGTACGCGGCGGCCGTCTACTGGAGGCTGGAGCAAGAAGATGGAGAAATCCGAGTGATGCTGGCCGCGGCCAAGGCTAAGGTGGCGCCCCTGAAGACACAGACGATACCACGACTGGAGCTACAAGCCGCTCTGGTTGGGGCGAGGCTTGGGAACGCCGTCGCAGAGGAACACAGATGGAAGACAGATGCGGTCTTCTACTGGACCGACGCCCAGGTGGTTCTGTGGTGGATACAGAACGGAAGCAGGAAATATACACCATACGTCGCACACCGATTGGGAGAGATCGCCGAGCTGACATCCGTGCATCAGTGGAGATGGGGAGCGCTGTTCACCTGTTTGACGACGCGAGCGGTCCACCTGGAACTGGTGTCCTCGCTGTCGACCGATTCTGCATTGATGGCGCTGAGAAGAATGGCCGCACGGCGGGGATGGCCGGCGGTCATGTACAGTGATAATGGGACGAACTTCAGAGGCGCGGACGTCGAGCTGCGGCAAGCGTACGCCGAGTGGGCGCCGGCTATGATCGAGCTGGGCCTCACACACCGCATGAAATGGAAGTTCACTCCGCCAGGGGCGCCGAGCCAAGGGGGCGCCTGGGAGAGGCTGGTGAGGTCGGTGAAAACCGCGCTACTCACTACACTGAACGAGAAAGCACCGAAGGAAGAGGTGCTCCAGACCCTGATGACCGAGGCGGAGTACTCCGTGAACGCTCGACCGCTCGTTCACGTTTCCGTGGACCCCGACGACCCAGAGGCGATCACACCTAACCATTTCCTCATAGGGTCGTCCACCGGACAACCATACGTCGGGCCGTGCGAGCCGGCCGACAAGAAGACATGGAGGGTCGCGCAGGCCTTGGCGGACGAGTTCTGGCGGCGGTGGGTGCGAGAGTATCTCCCGACGCTCACGCCCCGCTGCGGAGCCCCGAGGAGCGGCCGCAATCTGGCCCCTGGGGACCTGGTGATCGTCGTGGACCCCGCGCTGCCGCGCAATACATGGCCGCGCGGAGTCGTACACCGTGTCTACCCAGGCCCGGACGGACGAGTGCGTTGCGCGGACGTGCGCACTCGTAGTGGAGTGTTCCGCCGGCCAACATCAAAGCTGGCGGTAATCGAGTCGCCGCCGGAGGAGCAGACGGCGCCGGAGGAGGAGCAGACTGCACCCGGGGAGCAGCCAGCGGCGGGCCTAGTCGGCTCGCAGTCGCCGGTCGCGGCGAGCTCAGACAGCTCGCGCTCAGCAGCGCAGCCAGCGGCGGGCCTAGTCGGCTCGCAGTCGCCGAAATGAGTCGCGGCGAGCACGGACAGCTCGCGCTCAGCAGGGCAGCCAGCGGCGGGCCTAGTCGGCTCGCAGTCGCCGGAACGAGTCGCGGCGAGCTCAGACAGCTCGCGCTCAGCCGGGCAGCCGACAGCGAGACCAGCCAGCCTGCAGTCGACCGTGGACACAGCGAGCCCGCAGTCACCGGAGAAGGCTGCGTAGACCCTGGCTACTGCGCCGGGGGGAGGATGTTGAGGACAGCGGCCTCGCACCCGAAAGACACAATAGTGAGTGCATACGAACTTGATAACAGTGAAATATGTGAGTGAAAACAAGTGTTTTTAGAAATAAACTTTAGAAGTGAATTGTGATAAATCTGTGGCTCCCTAAGAGGTAAAAAGTTGTTATTTTATTAAAATAGTATGTTAGCTAATAGGAACCGGAAAATATGTAGTGAAAATTAGAGAAACTTGGAAAATATTCGGAAAAATGTGTGTGTAAAGTATGTAGTTTGCCTTCACTCTTAACTTTGTATGGTTATAACTTTGTTATATATAAGTGTAAATACGTAGAATAAGTTATATATTGTAAAATGATAAATAAAGAATTTCCCAAAATGCGTTTTAATTACCTTGGCTCACGGCAAATAGGGAAAATTGAGGAAAATAGCACCTTCCGATAGCGAAAGTGAGACGGAAGATTAGGCGAATCGGGGGTGCTCTCTCTACGGCATTGCCGTGAGCCGGGTAAGCAAGATGCGTTTTGGGGAAAATGTTCTCCTCAAACTTGGTGTTTAATTTACGCCCCCGCTCTGCAAGATAACTCGGTAGAAGCTTGGAATCTTCGAGTCCGATCCGAGCCAGCGACAAAACCTATGGGCGAATACTGTCCGTAACACTCATTGTAATTTTGTTATGTAATCCGATATTTACTAACAGTTACACATCTTAGGGCCTGTTTCACCACTTCCTGGTAAAATGCCGGATAGGCCGGATAGGTGAAACAGGCCCTCTATCTGCAAAGTTAAGTGGTGGATAGCCTATCCGGCACTTATCAGGAAGTGGCGAAAAAGAGGGAGTTTGTTTGCATCGAATATAAATAGACTCCAAAACATGGTACCTATCTTACTGATATTTCGCACAGACATTTTGACCACGGAACATAGACTGATTTTTATTGGTAAGATGTACGCTTCATCTGGGATACTCTACAATAGGCATGATGACTATTTTTTTTTCTTATTGGTAATTGAAAGACCCTTAAAAAATAGAAACATTGCTGAAAGACTGACTCTGATAGCTTAAAAATTCACCAAGATATGACAATTCAAACATCTCATAAAAATAGACCTGCCCGAAACGCTCCATACAAAGTGCTACGAAAGACTGACGTCACTCTTTCTTAGTATGTACGCATCGGGAGAGAACTTTGTTCGATAGGTATATTAAATACTAGATGTCCCGTGCGGCTTCGCCCGCGTAAATTAGGAATTTTACGAAAACCGTACATTTTCCCGCAAAAAATAGTTATGAAAAAATGAGTTAACATGTCCCTTCACGTGGTCTACTCTATATCTGTGACAAATAATATAAAAAATGCTCCAGTAAGTACTTCGAGAGATAAACCCTTTCTAATAATTTTCCCGGTTTTTCCATATTTTCCTCTGATAATTTTTTTAATTGCTTGACAAACTCGAGTGTCTATCTAAAAGACTATAAAACGTATCATGGGACGATGCACGGTTGATGGTATAATATGGTAGTGATGATGTTGATGATGATAACTAATGTAATTTGCATAGTAGCATCTGCTTTCCGATCTTAAATCAACGCCGAAACTCTCAAACGTGTATCTATAAAGCGTCAGGAGTTCTCCCAGTAGCTTCCGAACCATGGGTGGGTGTCGCTGGGTCCAAAATCTTACTTGTTGTTAGCATATGCTCGGAATACTTCTCATGAAACCGAAGTCACCACATGTTTCCATATAAATTTTGAGGAGTTCCATCGATTACCCATGGATTCCTTCATCAGGTCACCACTTTTATGAATGTGGTAGCAAATAGAGATGATAACCTATACACCAAAAGAAAAATTTTGAAAATCGGTTCACAAACGGCGGAGTAATCGTTGAACATAAAAAAACGAACATAACACCTCCTCCATTTTGAAAGTCGGTTAAAATTATAGCCTATGTGTTATTCTGATATATAAGCTATATTATTGTAAAGTTTCATTAAAATCAGTTCAGTAGTTTTTGCGTGAAAGAGTAACAAACATCCATACATCCATACATCCAAACTTTCGCCTTTATAATATTAGTAGGATTGCGTTTATAAAAGTGGTTTCATAACAAAAGTTGCTTTTAATTGCATAAGTTATCGAATGGTATACAAATATTAAGAAATTTAATTGAAAAAAAAATCGACATAATTATCCAACTTTGAAGGCGCATAACAAAAAAAATACAAATGCTATCGAGCTGAAATTTTGGGAACACTTATTTTTTACCGTGATTTATTTATTTTATTAACAAAATTTGCCAATCTTTGACCTTGTCATCATCCCTATTAGTCTACACGGATGGAGCAGCGGGAAAAATTTTTCTGATGCTCAATTTATGAAGTATTTCAATTTTCGACAGAAGATTATCTATTCAAAAGTGATGTTGATTGGTTGATTTGATATTTCGACGTCAGCCAATCAAAAGTTAGGGAATTAACTCCTGTCAAAAATCCTCACAACCGGGCATCATTAAAGTTTTTCACTGCTTACGTTACTGCTAGATAGCGGCTGATATTATAATTTTGAGAAGCTAGAATAGTAAATCAGACTGTCAGTCCGTCTGAGTGATTTAAGCGGCCGAACTCGACGGATGCGAATGTATAAATGATTTTAATAAATTCCACGACCACTGTCCGTCTGTATGTGCATTTTTGAATTACAAAACAGTGTAACGGCGTCAAAATATTTTTATCTGGCATAAATAAATAAAGCAAGTGCTTTGCCGCTCAGGTCAAAATCACGAGGTAATACAAAACTTCTTAATTTGACTTCGGATTGGAAAATAAAGTTTGAAACTTTCTTTTTTTTCTTTACACCTTGAGATTGTTTTGAAATAAAACATGCAATAATTATATTATTGCAAACACACTTTGGGCTTTTGCACGAAGAACCCCACGCGACCGATCGAGGGTTTATAATTTCTATTTTCTCCCAATTGCAAAAAATGCAGTTCATAAGACAGTCGGTTCAGATTCATTTTGCCTTTGTTTCTATGAATGTTAACTTTATATCGGGGCCATAAAGGTGCTGTCAGAGGCAAAACACCTCTGGACATGCACAACAATAATTATGAGAAAGCACTTCACACCAGTTTTCTCTGTAACTCATATCATCGCGTCACGTACTGAGATGATCGAATCTTTTGATTGCTTTCAATGCATAGCTCTTTCCAAGTGGGAATAGATAATTTTAAAGACTTTTTTTCTAAGCTACTGTGTTGCTCGAAATAGCCGGCAACTTTTCTCGAGAAACGTGAAAATAACCTACCATCAGATGATTTCTGTTCGTTTACCGCATAGACATCGTGATGATGTTGTTAGAGGCCATTTTGACATTTGAGGTGCCTCTAAAAACTAGAAAATAGGCAAACAAAACAAATAAGGTTTGTTATTCTGACTTTTCGAAAACTACTCAAAAATGATGGAAGAGATAAATCATGAATCAGTATGAACCGACTGACATAACTTTACTACTCTGGGTACAACTTAAAACTAACCCTGGATTAAATGATATTAATTATTATGCTATCTCTCGTTCCACATATTTATGAAAGAAAAGGCATGATACTTTATCACAGGGTTAACTTCAACTCGGTTCGATGCAAGTGGACCCAGCGCTACAATGATGACTTTCCCACTGCACTACTCAGCTCTGAGCTCTATATTATTTAAATTACTCTTATTTGCTGTAACAAAAAGATGTTTAACTAAATTCCTTGACGCAGGTGCCGTAACCAGTCCTCAGTAAGTGGTCAGCAATCATCCGACAATTTTTCACACGTTGTCTTTAAACGAGCCGTTTAAACTTATTTCGTCACATTGTTGTGGGTTCAAACGGCCAGTTAAAAGTTAAGTGGTCGAGTTATTATGAAGTTAAATATAAGTACTTAGACATGTTTTGCTGTGGTCCATACTTCTACGCTTATTAAAAAAATGCGAAAGTTTATCTACCTGTAATTTTCACGCTTTTAAAACTGCATAACCAATATAGATGAAAATTGGCATAGAGGCATTTTATTTCCCACAAAAGGGACTTACAGAGTTTCTGCTATGGAAAAATGTACAGTTCCTGGCCAAAATATTGTAATTTGAGTCCTAGGAAAGTACTTGTTTTACCATGGTGAAATGAACGGTTATCCGTAAAATCTGTAGACTTATAGGGCCTGTTTCACCACTTCTTGAAAAGTGGCTATCCACCAATTAACTTGACAGATCAAGTATGGAAAATCTGTCAAAAACTTGTGAATAGCCTATTCGGCACTTTGTCAGAAAGTTGTGAAACAGGTCCTTAATTTAATAATGTATGAGCTATTTTGACCGGCTATAGTATCATATGGTATTACAATTCTATCAGTAGCTTTCCCATTCCCGTGATAGTAGGTAGCGCTAATATGGCCGCCACACGCCGACCGGCGACCGCCTCTTTAGCGCTTCGTTAAAACACGTTTCAATCAACTGCACATAGATCACTGCACAAATAGAGAATTAAACATTTTCACCATTATAAAATCCCCTACTAAAATATTCATGGCATCGTGGTGATGTAAGGTTACTTTGTCGCTCCATGGCCTGTCGCTAATAGGACACAATTTCTGGGCTAAGGCCAAATGATGACCCAGGATATGCTGTCGCATTTAAAGCTAGTAAAAACTGTAGCGGAGTTATCTAGCAGCATTTTTAGCTGCAGTGGCTCTCTCGTGCTCTTCATATTCGGTAATAGTAGAGTTTTAACTTGGTTTATTAATACCTCATAAGGGTAATTGATAATTCTTAAAATACATAATAATTATATTATTATGATGTATTTCAAGAATTACGGTAAGCGCTGTCGCTGTTTATGGGACCAGAATAATAATATTATGACTGCAATTTGAATTTCGATTCCTTAAATAAAACACACTTACGCTAATAAAATGTATCAAGTGGCTTTTCAAACGTTCACAAAACTTGCAACATAGATTTAATCAAGCATTAAATAAACATAATATTTTGATTAGGGGGTGAATGTGTCTATGTATATCTACTCTATCTGTAACAGGGTGCCCAGTGTACACCGTCAAAGTGTGTTTGGTGTGAAAAAAGGCGGTGCTAATGGGACAACACCACGGGACTGCCGAGTGATACCACTCAATCGCCGGCCGTACTAATTACACCAGAAATAGCCGCATTGTCAAATAGGTAGAGCAAAGATAGCTCAGGAAATAATAGATTGAGCAACTATTGGATGAGTAAAGAAATGAAACATAAAGGAAGGGGAAGTACAAAAAGACATGTAGATTGTATATCAAATATATTCATAAGTAAGTCAAAACATGTCAAGTAGGATCAGGATCGTACAATAAGGTAAAGAATGTGCTTCTAAGTAAATATAGTGATTAGTGACACATAATATAGACACTCCACGAGTATGTATAACGTTTTTAAAAATATTTCGATTATCAATCGTCGAGATCTATAAGTACATAATATAATAAAAATGTAGAAATGTAAATTCTGTACATTAAAGATATTCAAAAAATAATAAGCGGGGGGTGTCACTAGATCGCTATAGAAGCCAAAAATGTGGTTAGTTTTTTGTCTGTCTGTCTGTCTGTATGTTTGTTCCACTATCACACGAAAACTGCTGATCCGATTTGAAAGCGGTTTTCGCAGATATATTTGTCTTCTTCCAACTTAACATCTGGTGTATAAAAAAATTCCCCCCACCCCTCTAAGGGGACAAAAGAGGGGTCAGATTTTGTATCAAACTTTTTTCTTTAACACGAAAACTACTGATCCGATTTGCATAAGGTTTTCGCAGATATATTTGTCTTCTTCCAACTCAACATCTGGTGTATAAACTTCCCCTCCTCCCCCCTCTAAGGGAACCAAAAAGGGGGTCAGATTTTGTATCAATTTTTTTCTTTAATGGACTTCATATTATTAACTGTATTTTCCAACTTAACATCAGGTGTACACAATTTTTCACCCCAGAGGGGGTAAGATTTTGTATCAACTGATGAAGTAGAAATATTTTAAATGGCAAAACAACGTTTGCCGGGTTAACTAGTCAATAATATTATTTTAAGTACTTAAACCAACTAAACATAATAATTACTGTCCTAACTGTATTTAATAAATTGCTGTTTTGTTATTTGTTAAAAAATATGCAATGTTGTCTTCAAGACAATATCCTAGCAAAGACATCCAAAATTATTGGTAAAATAAGACATTAAACGTTAAAACGAAAAGGTTTATAATAACTGTAAACACATAATACAGAGATAGGGGCAGATTTAAATCTTCTGCGTATTCAACCAATAACACAAACTGAATGTTCATTTGCTCCCCCACAAAGCCTACTTGAGGAAATATGGGGAAGCATTAATGAGGAACAAAAATTAGGGGATGACTCCAACGGCAGCATCAAAGGGTGCTTTGTCGAAAATGAACTTAATGGATTTAAGTACAGCACTTGATGTGAGAGCTGGATTTTATGAATCCTATGCTCTTATTGATATAAATCTAGATCCTACATTTTAACAACCTGGGAGGAAAAGAAATGAAATTCTTTCAAGCTCAAGTGGTTTAATAAAAATGGAGGAAAGTTTGAAGTGATTTAATTGTTAAGGATATTTTGTTAAGGAATATATTGTTAAGGAAATAGAAATTATAGAAATCTTGCAAAGTCTCACTAGGAAGTCTGTTTCACATCCTTGCCAATGTCATCAAAATATTTCGTATGGGATTATATATTCTGTGGTATGGGTATGTAAGCGGATGGGATAATATTATATTACTACAGTATTTTCACGCTAGACGGCAGTACCAGCATAGACAGTAAACGAATTTTTTTTGACGTAATTCAGAACGTTTTTGTCAATATTCTGATAATATGACGTGTGCAACATGTTAGTCAGGACTCAGGGAGCCCTAGAACAAATTTTGTGATTACTAACAAGCTAATTTTCCGTTTGGCGTTTTAGGGTTCTGTAATCAACAAAACTTGATTGATTACTGTACCCTAAAACGGAACCCTAACTAGCTGATTTTTTGTATATTGGTAGGTTAATAGTTATATTATTTAAGGGTAACCTTGTCCTACAAATAAAACATTAAACAATCCATATTTTAGGACCATCAATTTCACAAGCATCATCGTAGGTGTGATTTATACCCTAGACGTACGTAATTTGTTCGCGTTTTGTCATACCCAGCTGACAGACCACGACTAACATTGACTTGACATAACCCGACCAAATTACGTAGATTCGCCTATGAATCCATTTCTTCGATGGTACATCATCAAAACTAAGCAGTTTCAAGTTGTATTTAGTATAGAGGTAAAACATGAAAGGTTATATTAAGTTACCGAGTGCTTTTCGACATCTTGAGTGCTAAGTGGTAACTTAAGGTTAAGTTTACAGCCAGTAGTTTGTATTCTGTCGGCTTTTACTGTTAATTGTTGACTTTTTAAACATTTTTATACGACAGATAAAAAGATACCTTCATTTTATTAACTTTTATTTAACAAGCACCAAGTTCTTTTCTATCTGAAAATTGTAAATGTAATATTATTATTAATTTGTATATAATTATGTTTGATAGTTGATACTGCAATCTTTTCCTTTCTGAACCAATAAAGTTTTTATTGAATTAAAAATATTTAAAACTTTGCAGGTCATTGTGAAACTGATAAAACAAGGTTAGTAATACTATACTATCTTAAAATATTATACCTATTTACCTAGAAGAGACATAAAAAATAAAGTAATTTATTCAAATAAAAATTATAAATTAAACAAAGAAACAGTGATACCAGATAACAAGCTAAACACTAAAAAATACAATCTAAAATATACAAATATATACAAACTTAAAGTATGATTGTCATTGTTAAGTACTTATTTATTTTATTAACATCTAGGTAATTTAACCACTTACCTAAAATTCCAATACTAACTACATTACCGAAATAGAATGATAAAAACATAATAGGTTAGTTAAATAAAGTAAATGGAATCAAAAGCGGCAGCCCTAATATTTCATCAAATATTTTCAAGTAGCACGTCCTTCTTGTCCCGGATTATGCCGAAGCTACAAAAACAGTCAAATATTCTTCATCAATAATCCTTATGCCGTTGACATAAAGTCTATTTTCCCTAATTAATCCAGTCGATGCGTTAGGGCTGCTACACTTGAATTTGAGGTCCATTAGTTTTATATTGGACCCACTATCTGTCAATTTGTTAAAATCACAATTTAAGGACCTATTGATAAAGGAACTCGGAGGTGGTAAGCGGAAATATCAAATCAAAACGATGATCTAAATTCTAAGTAAGTAATAGATGTAATTTTAAACTCATTTGTAAAGATTATTTTAGTAAGTACCTAATGAAAGTGTTAGCTTCGATTCCATATTATTATATAACATAGAAAGTGAATTGGATGAAAAACCAGTTAAAATATTAATTAAATTCTAACGCGTATGGATTTTTTTTAAAAGCGTTGTTAGTGATAATCCTGGTGCTAGCATGCTAGACTTACACTAGACTTACACCTAACACGCTCCTGCAAAAAATGGTTCGCGTCGAAAGTACGTTGCATTTGTAATGGGCTTACGCAATACTATTTGTATGGGTAGTGATTTAAAATGTGATGATGCTAATGAAGTCATTATTAAATATGTATAGGGATGTATTATGGGATTTTTTCGTAAGTAATGACTGAAATGAATGAAAAAATTAATTGAAGAGGTGAGTGGAATAACATGAAAAGAAATATAATAAAAATGCCGCAAACATAATAAAGCATAAATGGTCGGAAAAATGATAAGAAATAAAAAAAACCTGCGGATCATATTTATATAGGGATTATTACCTATGTGTAGCCAGATATTATATTGGCCAGAAGATGAAGTAGATATTTTATAGGGGAAAAAAATGAGTAATTGTTCGTATGTTATGAGTTATGACTTTATTTGGATTTTGGATTCTTCCACTCAAGAATTCAATTACTTACCTAAAGTACGTTATAATTATGTAGAAAGATTTGTGGTGATGATGATGACGATGGTGTTAGATACAGTGGTGTATCACAGGAGATGATGCGAAACGGCGCGCGAATAAAGTACGTTGTCGGGCAAAGTGACGGAGTAGGCTTTAATGAGGACAGGTAAATGACACGGGACGCCATCCTCTAGATTTGGTGCGCTCCACTTGGTACCGGAGAATAAACAAAATTTTGTTATACAACGTGAAATTTTAGTGGTTGTTTTCCCGCAGCAGGACGATTTACCTACAGTAGTACTATCGAATCATGCAAGTTATTTTTTAACCGACTTCCAAAAACGAGGAGGTTATACGTTCGTCTGTGGATATTTTTTTTTTATGTATGTTCAATAATTACTCCGCCGTTTATAAACCGATTTTCAAAATTTTTTTTTTGTTATATTAGGTTCCACTCCAATTTGGTCCTATTTTGTCAAAAGTGGTGATCTGATGATGGGATCCATGAGTAATCGAGGGAACTCCTCAAAATTCAAATGGAAACATATGTTTTTTTTTGGTTTCATATGAAGTATTCCAGGCATATGTTACCAAAAAGTAAGATTTTGCACCAGGATTTACCATGGTTCGAAGGTGATGAACAGAACTCCTTACTCCTTATAGATACATGTTTGGGGGTTTCGGCGTTGTCTTAAGAACTGAAAGCATATACTACTATGCAAATTTAATTATTCATCATCATCATCACCACCATTCCACCATACATCCGTGAGTAATCGAGGGAACTCCTCCAAATTTATATGGAAACTTATAATGATTTCGATTTTATAAGAAGTATCCTAAGCATATGCTACCAAAAAGCAATGTTCAGAAAAGTGGTGACCTGATGATGGGATCCATGAGTAATCGAGGGAACTCGTCAAAATTCAAATGGAAACATATGTTTTTTTTGGTTTCATATGAAGTATTTCAGGCATATGTTACCAAAAAGTAAGATTTTGCACCAGGATATACCATGGTTCGAAGGTGGTGAACAGAACTCCTTACTCCTAATAGATACATGTTTGGGGGTTTCGGCGTTGTCTTAAGAACTGAAAGCATATACTACTATGCAAATTTAATTATTCATCATCATCATCACCACCATTCCACCATACATCCGTGAGTAATCGAGGGAACTCCTCCAAATTTATATGGAAACATAATATAATGATTTCGATTTTATGAGAAGTATCCTAAGTATGTGCTACCAAAAAGCAAGATTTTAAAATTAGTTATACCATGGTTCCGAAGGTGCTAAGAGAACTCCGGATTCCTTATATATACAAGTTTGGGGGTTTCGGAGTTGGTTTAAGAACTGAAAGCTTAAGCTACTATGCAAGTTACATTCATCATCATCATCACTACTACCAGTCACCACACCATGAGTTATCTAATTATAACCCTATTATTGTTATTTTTAATCGTCTTTAAGAACAAAGCCCGAATTTGTCGAACGATTTAAAAAATTATAATGTTATTTCAATGTAAATGACTCGACCTTGGTGTTTAGGTTACCGAGTTAGCAACTTGATCATAAGATCTATGAGGAAAGTTATTCTTAAAATTTATAAGGACGATTTTAGTTATATTTGAGTATCTATACAAATATTATAAATGCGAAAGTGTGTCTGTCTGTCTGTCTATCAGTCTGTCTGTTTGTTACTCTTCACGCTCGAACAGCTGAACCGATTTTGCTGAAATTTGGCATGGAGATACTTTGAGTCCCTAGAAAGGACATAGGATAGGATATTTTTATCCCGGAAAAATTTTAAGTTTCCTCGCGATAAACGAATTTTGGCGCAACGAAGTTGCGGGCGTCATCTAGTAATGTTGAGTTGTTTTCATGAGTGTAATGATAGAAAGTCACTGAACAGAACTCTAGAGCCTTTAAAGACAGGCGTATAAACATTGTTTTATTATTGCTTGATTAACGCCAAGCATATACATTAGGTATACAGTGGTATATGCTTGGAGTTAAGTAAGCAATTCTGAAGTAGTGATATCAGACAATGAGTTCTCATAATATCATGAAAGTGTATCCTGGATCCAAAGTAACTAAGCATAACACATTAGTCTGTGCAGAAAACCAGCTTATAAATCACTTAAAAGAGTGAAATTATTATTTTTAACAAAAAATTAAAACCGACTTCCAGGGTAAAAACAATAATAATTTATAATGAACAAAAAAGTGTTAAATAATTCTTACTCTTTAAAGTGCCTTATGCATAATTCTCCTAAGCCTCAACTATTTCTGTACACAATCTACATTATTTTGAAGTCGGTACCAGTCCTAAATATTAAAAATATTTTGTCATACAACTCAGCATTCTTAAAGCTGGTACCGTCTTCAAAATAATGTAGATTGTGTACAGAAATAGTTGAGGCTTAGGAGAATTATGCATAAGGCACTTTAAAGAGTAAGAATTATTTAACACTTTTTTGTTCATTATAAATTATTATTGTTTTTACCCTGGAAGTCGGTTTTAATTTTTTGTTAAAAATAATAATTGAAAATACAAAATATTTTGTATAACGTACTATGGCAACTTTGTGCCGATAGGCGCGAGTTACTATGGACCAGGCCGAATTTTTTTTATGATTTGAACATAAAAAACTTCACAAATCTATTGTACTACTAAGATAGAATCATTTTACTGCGGGAAAGCAACCATTAAAATTTCACACTGTATATGACATAGTTAATGTGGTTATTGTGATAAGTATACAGATGTATTAACAGAACTTTGTTATGTGACGTAATTATTTTAGTTATTTTGATTAATGTACAAGTAAAGTCCCTTAGAATCACGATTTACGAGAGGATTGTAACAATCTAATAAAATAAAATAAAACTGGTGTTAAACGCAAAGGTGGCTAAAACATTCATTAGAATTCTGTATTGCAGTAGTCTTTGCCCATTATTATAACAATTTGACGTGAAACTTAACGATTTATTAAATAAATTAATAAAGAGATCCACACCGTGTACACCTTATGGTTATACAAAATTTCAGAATGTATCTGACAAAGACAAAATATTTTATAATTGTCACATGCGTACCTATTTCACTAATATATTCACTGTAAATAATTTCACCGGTCATATCACTCACATAATATTTAATTACTAAGGGGGCGCCCACAAATTACGTGAGGTGTTTTTTTTAATTTTTTGACCCCCCCTCCCCCCCGGTGAGATTTCGTGAGATTTTATTCAACCCCCCTCCCCCCCCAAAAATATCACGTGAGATTTTTCAAAATGTGGGTTTCTTACGTAAACGTTTGATTTGACAGTCAGAAGATTTTCTTTCGAACGAATTTGTGAATGATCTTAATCGTATAACGATTACGCTTACGATTAAATCCTAAGCATAGGTACCTAGTACCTACAATCTGGATGAAATGGACCAAAATACTATTATTTTGTTGAGAAAAAAATTACGTGAGATTTGCCGAGACCCCCCCTCTGCCCCAACGTGAGATTAGATGAGATTTGACTCGACCCCCTACCCCCCCTAAACATCTCACGTAATTTGTGGACGCCCCCTAATTATACTAATTAACAAAATTACATCATTTAAATGAATTAGGTTTTATAGCCACCTTAGCTACCTTAGATTATTCACGACACTGATGTTTTAACTGTTATTAGATATTGTATATTTTTTTACTATGCCATGCTGTTAAAAATTATAAATCGAATTAAGTACATAGAAAAACATAACATAATTTTGATACCAAGCAAAGATGTTTTTAAATTTTTTCCCCATTACTCATTCGCCCCATACAAAATATTACGGGGTTCCAACGGTTCCAAGTAGAACGAACCATCTCTCCCCTCATCCCGTCTCATGGTATTGATTTTGGTTGTTAAGGATTTATTTCTGACTGCCTCCAACACATCTTACATTTGTTAGCTTCGCGGGTCGCGGGCTGACCCCAAATTAATACGAGTAACCCATTTTAGAACCTATCATTTGAACAATAAGGTCTAAAGTTAAAGGTTTTATTTCAACGTAATTTGCAGGAAAATGCAAACTATTATTGCTGTTTATGGTTAAACCGTAAACGCGTAATTTTAAAGATGGTTGCCATAGCTAAACATTGTAAATACTAACCAAATATAGAGGGTAAAGCTGGAATGGCTATGAGTTATTACGCATTTTGATGTTCTAATTCTCGGTTATATTATACTTACACAGTCATAAAAAATAATATAATTTGTAATTACTTTGTACCCGGGAGAAGATACAAACTTAAGTATCAAAGCGCACGGAGTGCGCGGCCAAGTTCCAGCAGGCCGCGCGCATGCCGTGCACTATTTACACGAACGGTTTCGACGCACTTTTGACCCCCTTGTATCTCAGTGCCTATTGCGAGAGCAAAGATAAAATTTTACCTACCGAATTATATACTAGTACTTACGCAATATACCAAATTTCATAGATATAGATTTGTTAGATCCTGAAATATTTCCTTGTAAAAATAGCTAATTTTGGCACTGACTCACTGACCGGTAATCAAAATTCACTGGCCACTTCCAGTTGTCGTAGCGTTATGAAATTTGGCACACAGGTTGTTTGTTATATGTAGATTAACAAAAAATTAAGAAATTTGAGAAATTGGTCAAGCGTGAGTCGGCTCATCTATGAATTTGAGATAAAAATCGGTAATCAAAACCTCTAGGCCACTTCCAGTTGTCGTAGCGTTATGAAATTTGGCACACAGGTTGTTTGTTATATGTAGATTAACAAAAAATTAAGAAATTTGAGAAATTGGTCAAGCGTGAGTCGGATTCAATACCTCTAGGCCACTTCCAGTTGTCGTAGCGTTATGAAATTTGGCACACAGGTTGTTTGTTATATGTAGATTAACAAAAAATTAAGAAATTTGAGAAATTGGTCAAGCGTGAGTCGGCTCATCTATGAATTTGAGATAAAAATCGGTAATCAAAACCTCTAGGCCACTTCCAGTTGTCGTAGCGTTATGAAATTTGGCACACAGGTTGTTGGTTATATGTAGATTAACAAAAAATTAAGAAATTTGAGAAATTGGTCAAGCGTGAGTCGGCTCATCTATGAATTTGAGATAAAAATCGGTAATCAAAACCTCTAGGCCACTTCCAGTTGTCGTAGCGTTATGAAATTTGGCACACAGGTTGTTGGTTATATGTAGATTAACAAAAAATTAAGAAATTTGAGAAATTGGTCAAGTGTGAGTCGGCTCATCTATGAATTTGAGATAAAAATCGGTAATCAAAACCTCTAGGCCACTTCCAGTTGTCGTAGCGTTATGAAATTTGGCACACAGGTTGTTTGTTATATGTAGATTAACAAAAAATTAAGAAATTTGAGAAATTGGTCAAGCGTGAGTCGGCTCATCTATGAATTTGAGATAAAAATCGGTAATCAAAACCTCTAGGCCACTTCCAGTTGTCGTAGAGTTATGAAATTTGGCACACAGGTTGTTTGTTATATGTAGATTAACAAAAAATTAAGAAATTTGAGAAATTGGTCAAGCGTGAGTCGGCTCTATGTATTTGAGATAAAAATTAATATGTACAAGTAAATACACTGAAATAAGATGAGGAGGAAAGAAACAAATTGGTATGTATGATCCCTTAAAAAAAGTATTGAAATCTCACCAAAAACATACCTGTTAAAACGGGGCCAAGTTCCTATTCACTAATTGTTCGCCTTAAAAAAGAGTTGAAATCCAATTCAATGCCAAGTTTAGATGCACTTCCAAATCGATCATAATCATCTTCATCAACAGCCTGATCCTAAATACTTCTAAATTTGAACTTGGCAGGTTTTCATGCTAGTAGCACTTGATAATTATTGTATAATTTTTAAATTTAAATATAAGATATCTATGTGATTAAATTAACCTGCCAAGTTCAAATTTAGAAGTATTTAGGATCAGGCTGTTGATGAAGATGATTATGATCGATTTGGAAGTGCATCTAAACTTGGCATTGAATTGGATTTCAACTCTTTTTTAAGGCGAACAATTAGTGAATAGGAACTTGGCCCCGTTTTAACAGGTATGTTTTTGGTGAGATAGTTTTTATCGCAACAATATTGACATCCTTTGTTCCCGAATCCCGGGGTCGAAAGTATCTTCCTGCAAAATTTTATTAAAATCAGTGTATCGGTTTTATTAATTAAACTTTTCTTCTTTTCTTTCAGACATCTACATTCGGAGACATTTAATTACTACTAATTTTAATTTTATCATAGCTCCATACATTTTCTGTCGTTAATCTAAAAGATAAGTAATTGTTTTAATTGTTTATTTCAATTAAACTTACCGTTAAACGTGTTAATTATCTGTTAATGTTTGTGTAACTAATCTCAAAATGTATAAGTATTTTATCTTATTACTTACTAGATGTCCCGCGCGGCTTCGCCCACGTAAATTAGGAATTTAACGAAAACCGTACATTTTCCCGCAAAAATAGACTTTAAAGTCCCTTCACGTGGTTAAGTCCATATTTAGCACAGTCAAATAATATCAAAAATGCTCCAGTAGTTCGTGAGAAAAACCATTTCTAGTAATTTTCCCGGGTTTATAATTAAAGTTAATATACAATAATAATATAATATAATATTAATATATCAAAGTACGAATATAATTAAATATTTTGTCAACATTTCAAGTTTCTGTTCATGTTGCTATTATGGATTACGAGCAAAAAAAGCCAAAAAAATCAGGTTTGTTGTATGGGAGCCCCCTTAAATATTAACTTTATTTTGTTTTTAACCGACTTCCAAAAAGGAGGAGGTTATATGTTCGGCTGTGGATATTTTTTAGTATTTTTTGTTGTAGCGGCAACCGATATACACATTTAACTATAATTAGCAGTGTCCCAGCGCCCTCAATATCTGATATTATACAATTTACAAATTGTAATTTAGGTGTCAATAAATAATTACTTACTAATTAGTACTTCTCAGTTATCAAACTTCCACATACTTAGACCTATGATCGGAGGGTGTAGTGCGAGTTTTATTCGATCATACTCATCGAGAACGGTAACGCGAATTTGTATGGGATCAAAGCGGTATCCACGTTAGCTAGTAGGTGGCGCTGCTTTGATCCCATACAAATTCGCGTTAACGTTCTCGATGAGTATGATCGAATAAAACTCGCACTACGCACTCAGAAGGCCTCGCCCATATGGAATGTACGTCTAGCCAGTTACAATATCATCTCTGTTTGGGAGATATTTTACTTTTTGTCCCAGAGTCCTCCGTTACCTAGCTACGCCACTGGTAAAATAATAATAGTTTCCTAATGTTAATTATTATATTCTATTTTAACCAGCAATACCATAAAATTATTACAATATTCTCTTCAACATTAACCATATTGGTTGATGAATATTTGATTGAGGCAACCCCATTCGTTCTATCAAAACTTTCCACTAAGAGGATTTAAACTTCTGTAACGCGTAAACGCGTGACGCTTTTGGCTATTTCCCTGTCCGGGGTTAGACCTCGCGTCTCACAGTTAGCGATGAGATAATATTATAATAATAATTATCATGAGCTTTTAGTGCGTAAACCAGCGCACAATCCTTAATCGTGCTATCGAAGTTTCCAAAGACTTCATAATATTATATTGTACTACGAGACTACGAATTACGATTACGAAGGTACTGATAGCAATATGGCTTCGGCCTGACCGAACATATAACACCACCCTTGGCCGAATGATCTTCCTTTGAGGCTCCAACGCGTATTCCTACAAAGTGGAAGGAAGGAATTAAGTATGGAAGGATTTTTTCATGGTATACAATCTTTAGTAATAATTATTTTATTAGCCTGAGCCTGACCATTGATTTAGTCAAGAAACAAAACATTACTTTCGAAACTTAGTTTCTCTCCTACGTAGATTGTATTTATTACGAAACTAGCTCAATAATTTTTACTTAATACATTTTGCAAAAATATTATTATTATTTTGGTAACATCTCTGATACTAGTAAAATATAACAAGAGTACAGCGGCTTATAAAAATAACAACACATAATTTCTTAATTTTTAAATTTACCTATGATTTATAATGAAGCTAAATCCTAGCTTTACATTATAACAGAGCCATTATGTGTTCGCATTACCGAAAACCCATTTACTTGTTATAATACTTTAATAGGAAAACTTCGGCTAATCGAGTAAAAATCTTATCAAATATCCATTACGTCAATATTCTATAGCTTTTTATTACAACTGAACAGGCAAACACAGGTATAATATTATACTTATAATCTTATTTATAATTCTTCTTAAATTATCCTAAATATAAAATTCTCGTATTGCATTGTTTGTTGCCAAGTTCCTTCGAAAATTGACCGATTTTGAAGAAATATCCTGAGTTTATTGGAAAGGTTTGTTGAGTCGGTCAGAATATATTTTTAATATCAAAATAGTGTAGCAAATAGCTAACAGTCCTGAATCGTATCTACTTATAATATTATTAAAAATTTGTAATTTTTGAATCGTGGGTTGTTTGAAAAAAATAATATTCTTTTATATACAAAGTTGCTCCTTTCTCCTGATGATGATGACCCCTGGCCAACGTATTAAGGTAAGACCACACATCGGCGCAATAAATTCGAGAGAAGCGACAATAATAAGCCCGTGAGATAACACAACACATTAGTCTCCACTCTCCAGTCGCCAGTCTCCCTTATCACAGTTTTAAAGTGATGTAAGGCCACGTCCACACTAAGCGGTAGAAACGCGAAATATCTGAGTTCTGAGTGCCTAGTGTGATTTTTTTGTTTGACATTCGATCGCGAACGCGTTTTTCGTTTACTAAGATTTCGTATGGGAGCGGGCTCACTCCCGTGAGCATAGCTAGGTGGCGCTGTACAAATCCCATACAAATTCTTCTAGTAAACGCCCAACGCGTTCGCAATCGAATGTCAAACAAAAAAGAACTCACACTAAGCACTCTGTAGAAGAGATTTATATTTTAACAACGCAGCAATATAGCAAACAAACTAGATGACACCCGCAACTCCGTTTGCGCCAAAAGTTGTATTTAATAATAATAATAATAATAATAAACTTTATTCTCATTTTAAGACATTACACAACCATACCTACTCAAAACAACATAAAATTTCAGCTTCATAAAATACAAAATAAAAACAGACGATACAGAAAAAAAAAACATACACAAACAAAAAAAAAAAAAACTTATGAACTAAAAGTAATATTACAAATTTTTTTAATGTATGGTAGTGCAATACCAAAAATGAAGAAAAGGTGACCACTCAGGTTATGACAGCGACATGCGCCGCTGTCCCTGGTCTGGTATTTCGCTCGGGATAAAAGGTATTCTATGTCCTTTCCTGGGACACAAAGTAACTCCACGAATCATGATATTATGTACTAAACATCCAAATCAGTTCCACGGTTTGGGCGTGAAGAGGTAATAGGCAGACAGGCACACTTTCACTTTTATAATATTAGTATGGGTTCTACAGGGTTGGTAAATCGGGTTAGTAGTAATTACTAAAATAAAGTATATTCAGTAATTTGGGCTACACTTTCACTGCGCGACAGAGAAAGACTATTCTCCCTACATTTTTTTATTGCAAATTTTCGATCAGGTAACGTGCAGTATAGACACGAGTTTAACATTTTTAATTTTTTAACCATCCTAATCCTAAACCAGCGCTAACAAGCAGTCTCACTAGAAAACAAAATTATTTAAAGAATTATTTAGCATTTAGGGCTCGCGTGGTTTTCTGCGTTGTAATAATCTTTAAAGCACCTTTTTTAGGATTTTAATAGTACCCAAACCTGGACTGACCGATGATAATAATTGATAGCACATCTACGTATAATATAAATAAAAGTTATGTACGTATAAATAATCGTCCGTCCGTCTGAAAAGGCCTAAGCTATCAAGCAAGGTGCTAATAGTGGCCGATGTAAGAGTTCTTGTGTCTTACATTACAGCCGTGAAGTTAGTTACGAAGTACCGCTAACGTGCGCCCGCGCCGCGCCGTGTGGACATTACTTTTACTGTTATTAATACTTCACACTTGTTAAAATGTACAATAATAAAATAATAGTTAAGTTATCTTCCAATAGCTTTAACATTTCGTTTCTTACTGAACACATAGCCCTTTAAGGTTTACTAACCTTTATGGTTTAAGCCTTAGAGCTGGTGTACTATAATAGTACCTACTATTATGTATTATGTATTTTGATTGTGAATAGAGAGGCCGATAATATTAATATTTGTAAATACATAAATACAAAACAATTTTTTAATTAAGTATGTTGCAAAATAATTAAGGTACAGTCTACTACAGTTTAATAATTATAATGCCTTAGTGAATAATCCATAATCCCTAAAAATATTTAGAATCACAACTCCTGTAATATTTTAAGTCATGAAAAGTCCATACAATCTAACTCAAAGCAGAAGTATATTTCAATTTTATTTTAATAATTCCAATAACCCAATTAGGTAAATTAATGATTCTAAATTCAAAAGGTTCATAAAAGTATTGAGTTACAGAGCAATTATTGTCCGTTTCGAAAAAAAAAAGAAAATGTTTGCGTAAGTTTTGCGGAGTTTTAACAATATCCGGCTTCTAAATAATTGACGGATCCCGTTACCGAAGGATTTCGGGTCCAGATTTTTTTTGATACAAATTACAATGCATGTACGTATAAAAGAATTTGAACATTTTATAATGCACCTTCACACGGGAGACGATTTGCGTACCTATATAAGACGTGCTCTAATCAAGTAATGTAATAATAATTATAATATTTTTAACGGGCTTTCAAAAAAGGAGTAAGTTACTTAATGATGCCTGTGTGTTTTTTTTTCTAAAACTTAATCAACAATTACTTTTAGGAAAACAATATTTATGTAACGCAATATCAGATGTATTGTAGTGATATTTCATAATATTTGGTGTTCGTGGGCCGTGGCTTAGTACAAACCAGTGTAAGAAGGCCTTTGTGAATCTTAGCAATAACTAGTTAATACGCATGCCTATGCGTGCACTCACTCATTTACTTAAAGGTTGAGGTTTATTTCGCGGAATATTGCTAAAAATAATAACAAACTAAATCTTAGCAATAACGTTTTACGTATCAGTTATCACCTTGAACAAAGGAGGCGTTGCAAATATAATTAATAATTATATACAGTTTAGGAAATATTGTCTATATTTAAATAAAAAATTAACATTATGGTGATGATAGAAGCCTCTCAAGCCCCAAGCGGTCGCATGCGACCGCGCCAATGCTATTGCTCAAAAACGTTACTTTGGAGTTAAGGATAGTCATATTAAAAATTGTGTCCCTAATGGCCTGTATCATCACTTCCTGATAAGTGCCGAATAGGCTATCCACCACTTAACTTGACAGATAAAGTATGGAGAATCTGTCAAAAAAAGTTGTAAGCAGCCTATTCGCCACTAATAATAATTAATACAATAATAACTAAAATAATAACTAAAAATATCAGATTTCACTGCTGTTTCTTAAATTTAGCAAACAAACTATATGATGATGATATAATTTATTACAACAAGCTACGTCCTATATTAAAATTTTTTTTTTTTTGATAGTGTACGATCTGCAACGCTCAACGCATCCAGTGTGAAGCCAGTTGAAATTATATCGCAAGTTTTTTTCCTTCGCAAAATCTTAAGTCTAAACAATGCATGCGACATCTTTTGTTGGCGTTCCGAGATCAAAATTTAACGCCTCAAGGAATATTAACAAAATTCTTTTGTCAGACTTTTAGTTGAAGAAAAAATAGGGCAGATGTTCTTAAAGGCATTGTGCGCAGAGTCGAGTACCATCCAAATAATAATTGACATTTAATGAAGTGCCCTTTCTTGTGGCAACACTGGTTGACTTCTGGGGATCTGCAGCGAATTTGCAGTTTAAAGTTTGCCGAGCTTGTCATAGATGTAGATTACTACGTAAATACTAACTCGACTCGTAAATTAATCTACGTGCGTACGAACAGGTATAATTATGTATAATTATTTTAATTTTTTACGCATACAAAAGCTAGATCATATTGCATCCTAATACCACCTATTCCACCTAATACTTTTATATATTGTATAATTAGCCATATTTTATCATTACGATGCAGTATAATTTTATTATTAGGTACCTTAATTTCCCACATTTTTAATCAATAATTTGCAACGTATATAATGTGATTTTGTTATTGCTATTCCAGTTTTTAATTATATTTGAACTATGGAACCACCGTAACCATCACCGACTCGCGCTTGGCCGTGTTAACAATAAACTTATAAACCATTTGTTGTGTCAAGGCAGGTGCCGACAGACAGACAGACAGTTGTCGTGGGTCCGGAGACATGGTACTAATACGAATTTGATTTCATTCAAGTTTGGGTACAACTCATACAAGCAATAATAATAATTATTCATAATTGACGATGAGAGTCAATTGTAGTTGATTTTGCTGGGAAAATATGCGGATACTTCTTTCATTGAAATATGCCGTGACAATGTGGCGAAGTAAAGTTGTTATGTTATACCAAGATCAAGAATAATATCTAACACCGAATTTCATCAAAATCGGTTCAGCAGTTAAACTTGAAGACGACAATTGATAGAAAGAATGTGTACTACAGTGTACGACACTAATTAGTGTAGATATAATGTAGATTATTTATATGCGCAGGCGACAACTTTCTAGCTTGAAGAAAACAAGAGTAAAATGAGCCAACTTAGATAAAGATAAGACAAATAGACAGACACAGTACGTTTCTTAATAATCGTAATACATATTATATACATAGAAGTGATACATAATTTAATATTAAAAAAGTAATTATACATCATTTAATTATTCAGCTTAAAAGATAAAATATAACCTCAGAAGTAAAACATAAGTAAATTTTTAAACGCTGCAATGATCAGTTAATAATAAAATTAATTTTGATCGTCGATGATAAAAGTGATATTAATGATGAATGTTAAAATAATTTTCCTTAAACCATTAACTTAATGAGACCTCATAAAGTAAACATTATCGAAACCCAAAAAACTTAAGCAAATAAACGTATACGTATAGTACCTATACCAAAATACAACTTAATAATATATTTATTGTGAAAGATAAAAATTAATAAGCAGTTTTAAATATATATTTATAAGGAGTACATTCATCAAACTTCCACAAAATAAAGGTGACCGCACACAACGGTGCAACTTGCAAGAAATGTCAAAAATATTGTCCGCGAGTCTACAAAATGTGACTCGAATACGCATGTATACTATTGTATATTATGTATACTATATGTATACTATATGTATCTACTATATGTATACTATTCGGTACACAATTTGTGTATTTATACTTGAAGTGACAATAATTATTATTGTCAAGTGTCAACGGCTTTATTTCCTGAATTTGAATATTATTAGTGTTTCGTAGAGCATATTGTCATATTTTAGTGTGCGAAAAAGAAGCAAATTCAAAACGGTTGAAGTATGGGAGTTACGTTCCCTTCGTTTTTATGATTCGTAGTTAATAATATTAATAATATTATTATTATATAATACATAATATAACATAATAATATTGCAATAATAATGAGTAATGACATACCTAATTAGTTTAGCAAAGTTTCTGAGGGGTTTAGGTGGAGTTTATCTATTCCTAGCGCGTTTGGTTTACATGCAGCAGCTATGCAATCAACAACTCTATTGAAAGGATAAACTTCAGTCAAAAAACCTCACAATCTTTTTGATTGCTGTTTGAGTCGATTTTAAGCTTTGATTCGGGAATTCCATGAAGTATATTGTAACAGTTCAGAATTTAATTGTCAAAACAAATCGTAAAATAATCGTAAGGTTTTTGGCGTATATGCGCTAAATGACATTTTTTATTGAGATCCAGAAGACTTATGGTACATTTTATTGATTTTAGCCCAACATTAAGGTTTTCAGCAGCTAGTATTAAAAGTTTACATTGAATATAAATTAACAGCTTAATTTTAAGAAGGCATTAAAAATGCAAACGATTTCACACTTTTGGTCGTTAGGTCGGCCAATAAAATCTTTGATCCTAATAAAATATCCTTTATACACCTTTATGCTTGTAATAAAAGTAATGAGTTGCAGTGTGCAGTCCCCGCTACGTATATATTTCGTTAAGGCAGATAACATCAACAAAAATCGTAGCCTGGAGATTTTTTCCACGTTTCGTATGAAATATGCGAATTTTGCCGTCGAATTATTATCTGTTATCTTTTACAGTAGGGTGACAAGCTTCACAATATTTTCTCATTTGCTCGGACATAAAATATAATCCTTTCTGTTATGCTACCTCATACTTGATACGAACTATTAAATACAAAATAATTATTAAAGACGTGAATTGATGAAGTTGGTAAGTAACAATTTGAAAAAGTTATTTTTTGTTTAAATGAAAGCCTTAGTTAGGACCGGGATAATAATTATTTGGAATGAAAAAGTGGATTTAATGTATATTGTATTATATCCAAAAGTAGGCAAGTTACAAGGTTTGTTCAAAGGAAAATAAGGCATATTTTCATTTGAACAAACCTTGTATTGTCCTAAATTGTCCTTATGTTATAAAATGTTATATTTTATCCACTTCATCCACATAAGTTTTCTATTATGAAATTTATTTTTAAGCAAGTGTTTTATAATTTATTATCAAATACTTTCTTGCTCTATAAATATTTTGTAACGATTTGGGAATTGGGAAATGCTTTACGCATCCCCGGCAAATTGGGGATATCGGTATGTGGGACTCCTGCGTAGTCTACCCACTAAAACCCCATGGTGCTCCCCTCATTGCAGAGTAGCGAGTAGAGAGGCAGTAGTAGAGAGGCAGAGTTGCGGGTACGATAGAAGTTAGAACCTACCGCAAATCTATGTACTTATTACCATGGACCAACTATTACGGAAACACAAAGCGGCAAACGATTTCTGCAGGAGTAAAATCTAATATTCTATACGCAGAATAGCTTTTCTCAACTAGAACTTGAGAGTCACGAAATATAATGTCTGTATCAATAAATAATGCAACGAATGACGAGCAAATATTACGTATGAGCTCGTATAAGTTACAACAAACAACCGAAACATACAAAAACAGGCTCTTAGCAGAAGACAGCTCGGATACAAGTTTATGTATTTCATATATTTTGCTGATTAAACTAATATAATACTATGTAATCAGCAAAAAATATGATTAAATACGTAATTAATATCTAATCTTTGATCGCTTACTTCGGAGCCGAACGATTTTGTTTCCCTATTGTTTTGGCCGAAAGTGGCCAAGCCAAAATTTTATTGAACGATCTGCATTCTGCAGTTTCAACAACAAACCTTTGTTGTTGAAACTGCAGAATGCAGATCGTTCATCGCCGTGCGGCAACCGCATCTTGCAGTCGGTCTTGACTGCAAGCTGCGGTCCGTCTGTGCCGTATAGCCGACCTCAGTGGCTGCAAATAAAATTTTGGCTTGGCCACTTTCGGCCAAAACAATAGGGAAACAAAACAAAATCGGTCCCGAGCCCGACTGCAAGTGCAACTTGCGATCCGTCTATGGCCGGTCTAATAGTTATTTTAAAAACTTTACAAACTTATCTCACATTCCACGGTCCTCATGGTCACCCTGACCCTCTAAATCCGATACCAAAGTATTTACTTACGTATTAATCGCCTTTCCAATAAACAAGTTATTTTAAATTTGGCCATCCTGTCGATACGTTACCCGATACTGCAGTTAAACGTCGAGTTCATTTCATCAGTTAAATTGATTTTATTTACATAAATAATAATTTATGTAGCTTTACTGTCTCGTGCTGGGTGATCTTATTTTAGCCAGGGTATATGCAGGGCAAAGTCAGGTGAATCTATTGGAATAACTAGATAAGATAGCAAAATCCTAAACTGCACTGCACGCTCCTAAACTACTGAAGAAATTTTACAAATTTTCGTAGTGTCGAGATATTTTATGTAGGTTCACGAGACGTTTTTTTCCCGACAAACCCATGATAAATAAATTGCCATTTGCCACCATGATTGCGAAGCTATCTATAACGCAGTCGACGTCAATCGTGGGCAATAGTCAAAAATGCCAATCCACATGTTTATGATTGCTTGTTACATTAGTTTTGACTACATCGTCTTCACCAGACTATCACGTTTTTGCTCTTCAAACAACTTATCAGCTAAGTGGCAAATTTTACGCACACATTAATCTTATCGCGCTAAAACCGTTTTGTAGTTTCGAATACTTTGGTTATCTTTATTTCAAATTAATAAAATGAGGAATTTTTCTATTTCAGGTACTTAAAATAACTATGCACCCGGAACCGGCGAATATCAAGGGAATTCTAAATAAGTAATGGAGTTTAAAGTATGTTAGAAGCTAGAGCTAGAATCGTATCTACAAGTCTAGACATTAGACCGGCTGTTGTTTTTATTAGTAGCTACAGTTATTATAGACCAAAATACTTCAAAACTAATTGTTAAGATTACTATTTTAAGTAACTATCAGCAAAATGAAAAGAAGTAAAGTTTATGTAGATTGTAGGGTAACATAATATTATAGATCTTAAATTTTGTTGTGCCTTTGCGCATACTAACTTTAGAGAGGGTTCAGGGTAGATAGCTTTTTCTATCAATACGGATATGACAATTTACAAAATAAATATACCGGCGCTTAACACCAGGAAATACTCAAATCCTTAGCAAATTCCATAAAAAAGTATTGTAAATTGTCGAAAGTAGCAAAACAAAGCAATAAAAACGTCAACAAACAATTAACGCACAAAATGTATGGTGCAATAGCATAAAAAGTATGTTGAAGCAACTCGAGGGCTGAAGTCTGCTGGGTTAGAGGGTATCTAATTCGGTTGCTGTACAGAAGGGACATATGCGCCATGTGGGATGGGTTTTTTGCTTAGTACAGGCGGGTAGAAAGTGATTACCTTATAAAGGTCCCAATAATAGATCGATTGAATCCGGTCAGAATGATCGCAGGCCAACCTGGCCAGACTCTTTTTGTGCATTTCCGCGAGTGTCCACGAGTCCGGTTTGATCGGCCTGTGATCAGTTTTGAATCCGGATTCGATGGGGCTCCCCATATAAAGGGACTATTACATAAAATGAAAATACTCCGGAGACCCCATCAGCCGTGATGTTAATTTATAAAAAGTATGCAGCTCGCTATTCTGATGGATGAGAATTTTATCAGTTTAAGAACCAAACCACACTGGCTTCAAACATACAGACATGAAAATTCGCTCTTTGTAGCGCATACGTTAGTAATGGAAGGCTATAAACATTATTTCAATTCAGTTATCCAATCCAACGTTTGATTACTATTGTAATAATGTAAGCGGACACTGGAATGCTTTGAAATGCAATTTTGCAAAAATGCTGGATTGGATTACTAGATTAGAATAATGTAAACCTGCCATAACACACAAGACCGATTTTACATTAAATTTTGTAGTTCTAAATATTTTCAAACTTCAACACATTTCTACGCGACTGTACAAGAAGAAAAAAGTCAATCTGTTATCCACTAAACACGGCACAGGAGTCGACGCGACAAGAACAAGGTTTTTTCGTACTTTTTTTATTCATTTTTTATACTTTTTAAATACTCCATAGCGTTATGGGAGAAATATTGTCGGAATTTCTGTCGCGTCAATTTACAATGTGACGGCACCGATTACTAAAATTTCGTTAAATATTCTGTTTTAATCAGTAAGTTATGTGATATTAGATATCTTAATTAAGTTAAATCGTTATGGTTGGGAATCCAAAAGTTTTTTTACCGTGTAACTTGAACTAAAATATGTAGGTGTAACTGTAAGTAAAAACTTGAAAGTTGTTGGTTGGTTGAAAGGGACTAGGTAGAGCAACCATGCTCAAACTTTTTAGTGGCGGAACCCTTTTAAGCAGATACATTTTTGATGGGCCCCAAAAGATGATGTTTTGTCTTCGAATCAATAATTGTCTCCGTTGGTGTCTATTTTGGTGGATATTTCTAAAAGTACTCGCGGAGCCATTACAAGGCCTTTGCGAAGCACGTATTGAGAATGATTGGAAGTATTTGGCATTTTTAAATTAAAAAAAAAATCTTTATTTTCATTACATCTTTGCAGTGGTGAGGGTCTCCTTTCAAGTAGAAGTAACAACTCAATTTAAGACTGTTTAGGTATGTTTATAACCTCTTCACCCATCGCTGAAATCATTTTGATGACTTTCACTCTATTGATTAAAACATAAATTCCACCAGAAGCCTACAATACAGTACAATACAAAACATAATTATTTTCTTTAATCATCGCTCAGCTCTGAACTCATTATTAATTAGGCATTGGGCCGCATTGATGAAATTGAAGAACAATAGGGGTATTATCCCGAGTGGAACAGGGGAGGGCCCAAATTGCCGGTCAGACATATTTTAATGAAATGTTACTGCGCATGCGTGGATGAGTGACGTCTCTTAGACTATTTGACAGCCAAATTACAAGTTGCCCGCGCGGCCGTGCTCAAAAAACCGTACGGTTGTAGTCCAGGAGGTGACTGCGGAATTTATTTGAGCTTTTTTGGTAAAAATATTAGAAATGATGCTATTTTGTGTTAATAAGTCATAAATGGCATATTTTGGTTTTATTAATTTCTATCTACTTAAAGCTTAACTAGCCGACAAGCAACAAACTATTTAATTTTATGCGAGCAAAAAACTTTTTTATCGAGAGTGTTAAATTATAATATGTAGGTTCAATTAATCATAATATTATTATTGGATCAAAAAAGCGTTAAAAAGCTCCTACACAAAACTTTTCACCTACCCCATTTTGGAAGTTGGCTAAAATAGGTATTGATTACCATTTGTTTTCTTTTCAAAAAGGAAACATTAAGTACAATTTTGTTTATTATCCTTTTAGTTCTGTACACAGTACACTACGTCAAAACATCAACATCCTCTCGGCCTATGATCTTAATGAGCAACAGCATTTTTTGTTATCAGAGCGTTTGATTTCCCTTTCACTCCACAAAGGGTTCAATAAATACTATTTTCGACTCAAATATATTCTATTATAATTATAAGGTACACAATCTATCTGCATCTCGGAGTAGAATTCTTATTTAGTAGAATAGCATTATAAAGATTAAATTCTTAAACTTCTTTGTAAACTTGGTTTAACATAGAAAAATTTAAATCCCGTGGAAAATGTTTATTTTTCAGTGACATAAGCTATAAAAATGTGTCCTTCCCCGGAAGGTTACATGTTATTACTTTGAGTTTCACCACTTCCTGACAAGATGCCGGATAGGCTATCCACAACTTATTTGACAGATGCTCCATACTCTATCTGTCAAGTTAAGTGGTGGATAGCTATCCGGCACTTATCGTGGTGAAACAGGCCCTAAGTCAAACATCTAAATATCTTTACGAATACGAAAAATCTGTATGAATATGAAAGGGTGTCAGAAAAAACTCTTCAGAGTTCAGGCTCAATTCGCTAAGTATACCGATTTGGATAAAATTTATCATGGTCATACTTTGACTTCCGGTAAAGGACATATTGTAATAGTTATAGCTGTAAAATGAACGGTCATTGCACGATAAACAAAGTAGTGGGCTACACCTAGTCCAGCTTTAAATGGTAAGTAACTACCACATGCTATGCTCCTCTTATATTATGCTCTAGTTACTAGTATCTTCTTAACACAGTTTTAAAAGCACACGTACCGGATTTATTGATATCAGATATGGAGATATGGCGGCGCAATAAAGATCGATAAATAAAAGATATACAGCCCTCAAACACACAACTCCTCGCGCCGGTAATGGTCAAGTCGGATATGTTTAAGAGGTAAGATAAGATAAACACACACAATTCCGACCACGTACCGCATAAAAATTCGCCAAGCGCCACAATAGTTGAGGGCAGTGCCTTTCAATGTTTGATGCACCGAATTCTGATTTTTCCATAAAGTTAATATACCTAAGGTATATTATCTTTATGGTTTTTTCTGACGATTTTTTTAAATTTAATGAACAATGATATGGCGAAATTATAAGCTTGATTATGTAATATGTAAGAAGACAACACACACATTATTTTTTAACAAAAAATTAAAACCGACTTCCAAGGTAAAAACAAAAGCAAGTAATATTCTTAATTATTTTTAACAAAAAATTAAACCGACTTCCAGGGTAAAAACAATAATAATTTGTAATGAACAAAAAAGTGTTAAATAATTCTTACTCTTTAAACTTTAAAGTGCCTTATGCATAATTCTCCTAAACCTCAACTATTTCTGTACACAATCTACATTACTTTGAAGACGGTACCAGATAAGAATGCTGAGTTCTATGACAAAATATTTTTAATATTTAAGACTGGCACCGACTTCAAAATAATGTAGATTGTGTACAGAAATAGTTGAGGTTTAGGAGAATTATGCATAAGGCACTTTAAAGTTTAAAGAGTAAGAATTATTTAACACTTTTTTGTTCATTACAAATTATTATTGTTTTTACCCTGGAAGTCGGTTTAATTTTTTGTTAAAAATAATAATTTCACTCTTTTAAGTGATTTATAAGCTGGTTTTCTGCACAGACTAATGTGTTATGCTTAGTGACTTTGGATCCAGGATACACTTTCATTATATTATGAGAACTCATTGTCTGATGTCACTACTTCAGAATTGCTTAAGCAACTCTAAGC
Source organism: Plebejus argus (assembly GCA_905404155.3). NCBI lineage: Eukaryota > Metazoa > Arthropoda > Insecta > Lepidoptera > Lycaenidae > Plebejus > Plebejus argus. The sequence goes on along the minus strand of FR989929.1, from coordinate 16,578,364 downwards.
ATATACCACTGTGTACCTAATGTATGTATATGCTTATTGCTTGGCGTTAATCAAGCAATGATAAAATTAATGTTCATACGCCTGTCTTTAAAGGCTCTAAAGTTTTCAGTGACTTTCTTTCTATCATTACACTCATGAAAACAACTCAACATTGCTAGATGACCCCCGCAACTTCGTTGCGCCAAAATTCGTTTATCGCGCGGAAACTTTAACCTTTTCCGGGGTAAAAACTATCCTATGTCCTTTCTCGGGATTCAAAGTATCTCCATGCCAAATTTCAGCAAAATCAGTTCAGCGGTTCGAGCGTGAAGAGGTAACAAACAGACAGATTGATAGACAGACAGACAGACACACTTTCGCATTTATAATATTAGTATGGATGCTCAAATAATATAACTAAAATCGTCCTTATAAATTTTAAGAATAACTAACCTCATAGATCTTATAATCAAATTGCTAACTTGGTAACCTAAACACCAAGGTCGAGTCATTTACATTGAAATAACATTATAATTTTTAAATCGTTCGACAAATTCGGGCTTTGTTCTTAAAGACGATTAATAGTAACAATAATAGGGTCATAATTAGATAATTCATGGTGTGGTGACCGGTAGTAGTGATGATGATGACGATGAATGTAACTTGCATGGTAGCATAATATGAAAGCATATTATGCTACCATGCAAGTTACATTCTTAAACCAACTCCGAAACCCCCATACTTGCTTTTTGGTAGCACATGCTTAGGATACTTCTCATAAAATCGAAATCCATATAAATTTGGAGGAGTTCCCTCAATTACTCACGGATGTATGTTGGAATGGTGGTGATGATGATGATGATAAATTAAATTTGCATAGTAGTATATGCTTTCAGTTCTTAAGACAACGCCGAAACCCCCAAACATGTATCTATAAGGAGTAAGGAGTTCTGTTCACCAACTTCGAACCATGGTATATCCTGGTGCAAAATCTTACTTTTTAGTTTTGGTAACATATGCCTGGAATACTTCATATGAAACCAAAAAAACATAGGTTTCCATTTGAATTTTGAGGAGTTCCCTCGATTACTCATGGATCCCATCATCAGGTCACCACTTTTCTGAACATTGCTTTTTGGTAGCATATGCTTAGGATACTTCTCATAAAATCGAAATCATTATAAGTTTCCATATAAATTTGGAGGAGTTCCCTCGATTACTCACGGATGTATGGTGGAATGGTGGTGATGATGATGATGATTAATTAAATTTGCATAGTAGTATATGCTTTCAGTTCTTAAGACAACGCCGAAACCCCCAAACATGTATCTATAAGGAGTAAGGAGTTCTGTTCACCACCTTCGAACCATAGTAAATCCTGGTGCAAAATCTTACTTTTTGGTAACATATGCCTGGAATACTTCATATGAAACCAAAAAAAACATATGTTTCCATTTGAATTTTGAGGAGTTCCCTCGATTACTCATGGATCCCATCATCAGATCACCACTTTTGTCAAAATGGGACCAAATTGGAGTGAAACCTATTATAACAAAAGAAAAATTTTGAAAATCGGTTCATAAACGGCGGAGTAATCGTTGAACATACATAAAAAAAAAAAAAAAAATATCCACAGACGAACGTATAACCTCCTCGTTTTTGGAAGTCGGTTAAAAATAACATGCAAGGTTGTTTAATGGCCAGTTTACAATATTCCGGTGTTCTGTGCAATTTCAATAATCATTCTTAAATCTTACATTACTTACATTATTGGCTTTAGAGAGATTCCAATAGTTTCTTAAAGTCTTAATGCCGCCGTACTTACATCGCCATATGTCTTTATTATAATTTTTAAACGATACGAAAGTTACGAATGCTTCTAGCAACCTCTTATGCAGAGAATGAAGAAGAGAGAAAAAAACATTTCATTTGAGCACAATTTGGTAACAACTAAAAGTGTTTTGTTTCTCTTCTTTCACAGTTTGGAAACCACTATCTTCTTCAACAATTCTAATAACTCGCTTCTGGGTATCTAGACAATGTGACAAGACGGAATTTTGGACAACCAACTCTTTAATTACACCTTAATTGTGACGCGCAGTTTTTAATTACCACAATTATTATAGTTTTTGTTCCCATCAGTTTTTGCTTAGCTGGTATACTTACCATTTTAAAAACTTACCAACCGAAGTAAAGAAGTTTTAAATAAAATCTCCGCTATTCAAATGACATCACTAAGTAGGCATATAAAAAGTATTTAATCAAAGTTCGCTTCACACATCTTTAAAAGTACGCAATGGATTCATAATACATAATATTTATATAGGTGATTTAATATGAATTAAAGATTTGTGTGTTACATACAAACTTACTTAAATATACAAGGTGTATCAAACAAATATTTCTGTATAATATAAAACTTTAATTTACTTTCGGCAGTAAATTAGGTACAGAAAAAGGAAGCAAAGCAAAAGTAAAAATTTACGTGCAAATCTCTTAAATGCGTCTTAGCTCAAAGGGAATGGCTACTTTAACCTTAAAATGCGAGCTAGGCACTGACAATTTCTTTGGCAGTATCTTACCATAATTGGGTAAGTGGTACGAGAGAATATGAGTTAGAGGATTGATTCGGAGATAAGGCATTGTTTTTGGTGGGCGTTGCGGTAATATCTTTAATTGTTACTCCCGCCCACCACCATCGCGCGGTCAACGAACAGAGTCGGGGAGCAGCCGACAACATTTTCTTGTAGTTTTTTAGGGTTCCGTAGCCAAAATGGCAAAAAACGGAACCCTTATAGGTTTGTCATGTCTGTCTGTCTGTCTGTCTGTCCGTCCGTCCGTCCGTATGTCACAGCCACTTTTCTCCGAAACTATTAGAGCTATACTATTGAAACTTGGTAAGTAGATGTACCTAGTCTGTGATAATAATATAAGATTTTGAGATAATATAAGATTTTGATGCAAAAATGGAAAAATTATAAAAAATTTTAGGGGTCCCCATAGGTACAACTACAAGCTTTCTCTGTTCCGTCAATAATTTGGTCAGCTAATTCCCACGTTGGGTCTGCTGCGGAGGGTTAACTAATTACCGGGTTACTTCTATTTTCTATTGCCTACTATTTACATACCGATGTGTCTATTCGACTATTGTATGGTATTTTGATATCGGCGTACGCGTAGGGAATAAAATAGCCTGAGGTTTTTTCAACCAATTGGGATTTTTATGATAATGACCGGCGCAGTAGTTAACGTTCAAGAAGAGAGAATGGAATAAAAAAAAATCTCTTACTAGTAAAGGTAAAGCCAAACGAGCGTAATTTTGTGAGTCGTCAGTCGCAGAATTTCGGTCGCGTAAGTATCTTTTCATACAAATCGTGACTCACAAAATAATTACGCTCGTGTAAATCAAACAGGACTTTTGTATGATACTAAATGCAGCAGAATTTCTGCCAGCCGAAATTCTGCGACTCACAACTCACAAATTACACTCGTTTGGCTTCACCCTAATGTAGCATAGTAAATAACATGGTGTTTGTAATGCCTAATGCCATAATATCTTTTGTTTCTAACTACGCGGATTGTCGAAAGCATCTTGATTAAATATCTTGCTTTAAGTTACTGTAACTTATAAGTAATGACTATTAAAATCAAAGCAGCTTATCGCCAATTAACTTAATATTCAGTGTAACCAATATCCTAGCAGACTACAAGTTTCGCGCGACTTTGAGACCTATTACAAAGTGTTAAACTTAATAAATTGTACATAATTTGTAACCTACACCCTAAGTTTTGATTAATGGAATTTGAAACTTGTTTCAGAGCGATTCGAGTTATATTTGTTTGGGTGTTTTTTGTGGCGAGCTTACAAGTTGGCGGTTTACAATATGGCGGTATGCTGTCGCCTGCCAGCGATCTATCGACGGTCATTTTCTGATTATATCTGTATAAATGAACACTTTTTTGGTGGTGGTGATGATGACAACATACGGTAATATATTCGGTTCGAAAATCGCAGCATTTGACTCAAGTTTTGCTCAGCTCTACATAGTTCCAAGCAGTCATACATAGATACAAATTTATAATAGCTGATAAGTTTTCTTCTTTAAAATAATTATAGACACATTAAATTTTAAGCTATTAGGTTACTTTTATACATACTTACATAATATTTATAATTAGTTATAACTTAATAAAAAAAATTGATGCAAGCCCAAAAATTAACTTTGAATATACCGTATCTTTAAGCTCGCGCGACTGTACTCTATACAATGTACAAGAAAGGTACATAATATTATGCACTTTAAAGCAATTTCCGTTTTCGTAACAGTGCATTGTCTTGGAACAAATATCGATGAAAATAACGAAATAAGAATATATTGTACAACTTTTAAGCACTTCAAAGCGAATATTATCGTATATTACTCGTTCATAAAACGAAATAGTGAATGAAACGAAATGATATAATTTAATATTTTCTCCGCTCGGTAGAAGGAAAGGTAGTTTATCTACCTTTGTCGTACAAATTTTGGATCAAGTCAAAGTGAAGTGCGTCCTAAAACGAGTTAGCCATGCGAAAGAAGTTTTCACTTCAAAAATTATATTTGGCAAATCATTCCACTAAGACGAGGGAGGATCTTGTTATACGATTAGCTAAGCTCACAACAACTTTTTAGTCACGATTTTCTTATAAAATATATTCCCGTGTGTTTCCAGTGGGGACCTCAGGTTTTGCCTCATATAAAATTACTGCTTGTAATTAGTCGCTTTTAAAATTCTGTGTCGTGAAGATTTCGTGCTTTTTGCCGCCAAATTCGGGAATCCTATTCATTAGGACGTATTTGTGTCGTGTTATAATCTCAGATATTCGTCCCGGACAAAAACGGCCGGCCTCTCGGAGATAAGAGGATAGAGATTGGACGAAAATTATATTTAAGTATCCAAATATCATATTTGGAATGTCTTTTTAATGGTTGCTATTCTTCTGTGATAAAATTTTTGAGGATTAAATTTCTTTAGTGGCGTTGTGCACTTTTGTTAGGATGGTTAAAAATGTTAAACTCGCGACAGAATACGTGGGTAGTGCCTGTGGTGGTGCCTGATAGAAAATTCGTAAGGCAGAGGGAGGTTAAATCGCCGGCGTGGAGTAGGAGAGGAAGTAGCATCTCCCTTTCTTACTATCGCACGGCGAAAATGCATGACTACACTTACTGTTTCGATTTCAGTTATGCCGGCGCTCTCGGAGTTTGTTTTTTAGCATTTAAAGGGCAAGAGTGGCTGCATAAGAAGAAGGGTGTTTTTCCAGCCATACCTATATGTATTGCAAATTTTTCAAACAAGTCGTAGCGAGGTCAGATTTGAGCTTGCTTTACAATTGTCTTAGCCGTGGCCCGTGAGTGTTGATGTGTATAGACCTACATCGTTGTCGGATATTCAAAGAAAATAGGTATGTTACTAGTAAAGTAAAAGTGAAGCAAAGAAGCAAAGCAAAATCTGTTAGCGGTTTCGGCGTGAAGAGGTAACAGACAGACAGTCAGATAGACAGGCAGACAGACACACTTTCGTATTTATAACATTAGTATGGACTATCATGGATTACTTACTTCTTTAAAATCATCACGTTTAAGCCAGTGATAAGATAGTGTAGTAAAAAGAATAATAGTTACTAAATATGGAATATCTCTAGTTTTTATTATTCGTAGAATATCAGCTCACATCTCACAAACAACTTCAATTTAAAAAAACAATTGACCATGCCGCCTGTTAGTGCGTTCATTCTTATAATTACTGGTTATTATTTTAATGAAAATGGTTCATTTCTATTGTAGATTATTATTTATAATATTCTGTAATAGTCGCCACTTAGTTAGGCTTACCATGATGATGTTACTAACAATACTTAATTAAAGATACTTTTATCTTTAATTAAGTATTGTTAGTAACATCGTTTTCAGCTTTTTAGGGTTCCGTACCCAAAGGGTAAAAACGGGACCCTATTACTGAGACTTCGATGTCTGTCCGTCTGTCTGTCCATCTGTCTGTCTCTAGGCTGTAACTCAAGAACGGTAATAGCTAGAGAGTTGAAATTTTCACAGATTATGTATATCTGTTGCCGCTATAACAACAAATACTGAAAACAAATAAAATTAATTTTTAAGGGTAGCTCCCATACAACAAACGTGATTTTTCTGGCGTTTTTTGCTCTATATTAATAATGGCAACAGAATACTTGAATTTTTCTCAAAGTCCTTAGTTATATGTGTACTTTAATAATTAATAATAATAATTAAATAAAATAAAAATTTAAGGGGGGCTCCCATACAAAAAACACAATTTTTGGCCTATTTTTGCTCTATAACGGTACGGAACCCTTCGTGCGCGAGTCCGACTCGCACTAAACCGATTTTTATAGAGTGATACGCACTTTATTGACACCGTTTTATACATTTAAAACACTCGTATAACGGTATATAAATGTATTATTATCAATTCAAGTTTCATTTATTTGAGTTGAGTTTACTGTGAGCTACTAGTTAGTTTAATTACTAGTACTACACAATACACACACGTATGACGTAGGTAAGTCGTAGGGCCACACGGCGATGTTATGTTTTCGTAAATTTTGGCCAAATTATTATTTTCATTTACCTACAAATCGAATTAAATTCAAATTAACATTACACATTTTCGGCATTTACGTTAATGATTTACTGCCAACTTACCGCCAGACGCTAGCGCATCGAGCCCGGTTTTCTCGGGAAAACCCGGATTTTTTGCGATGCACGAAGCTTTTGCGAGCTTTTCCTTTTTAGGGTTCCGTAGCCAAAATGGCAAAAATCGGAACCCTTATAGATTCGTCATGTCTGTCTGTCTGTCTGTCTGTCTGTCTGTCCGTCCGTATGTCACAGCCACTTTTCTCCGAAACTATTAGAGCTATACTATTGAAACTTGGTAAGTAGATGTAGTCTGTGAACCGCATTAAGATTTTGATGCAAAAATGGAAAAATTATTAATAATTTTAGGGGTCCCCATAGGTACAACTGAAACAAAAAAATTTTTTTTCATCTAACCTATGCGTGTGGGGTATCTATGGATAACTCTTTAAAAATCATATTGAGGTTTCTCATATAATTTTTTTCTAACCTGAATAGTTTGCGAGAGAGACTCTTCCAAAGTGGTAAAATGTGTGTCCGCCCCCCCTCTAATTTCTAAAGTAATGATAATTCAAAAAAAAAAATATGATGTAGATTACTATAAAAACTACCAACGAAAATTGGTTTGAACGAGATCTAGCCAGTAGATTTTTTATACGTCATAAATGGTAAACCTTAATCTAAATTTCATTAAATCGACTAAAATATAAAAATAAATCAAAAATCTTTTAATTTCATAAAAATAAACCTTATTGCTGCTGCGGAACCCTTCATGGGCGAGTCCAACTCGCACTTGGCCGCTTTTTTATTATGAATATTAAGAGCAAGTAATGATTTACGCCCCCAAGATAGAGCCTTACCTTCGTAGTAGAGTTTTACCTCCATAATAAAGCCTTAACTCTAGGAAATATCCTTAACTTATAGTAATTTAAGTACAAAACCCGGGTTTTGAAAATTGGGCCCGGGTTTCGATATCGATACTTACCGCGAATATAAAACAAATATGACATTGTAAGTATAAGTACACACAGGCGGACAGTCTGACGGGGAGCACTTAGTATGCGCGGGATCTTAAGCCGTGTTGTCAAACTCCCGTGACACGGGTACGATGCTAGATAAGGGTCGTGGACAGCGCAGACCGGCTACTTTAAAATACAATTATTATTTAAACCTGTGACGAATAATGAGCCTAGTAATCATAGACCAATGGAGAAACAACAAAGTGGAGTTTCATTTGTGACTTGAGAGTTATAGTAACTTATGGGCTATGGCAACACGGGACAACATAATATTATATGCAAAGTTTATTAAGTCGTAAAATGTTTTTGTGACGGCATGTCTACAGTATAATAGTGTAAAGTAGGCTTTTTTTCTCCTGACGTCACTGCGACCCTTGAGGGTCTATTGTGAGTTGTGACTCCGTAAAGTAGGCACTGAAATATCTATATAAATAAATATCAGTTTAAATTTTGTTAGTCTTTTAAAACGCAAATGTCCGAGAAAGGTTAAACCGATAAAATATTAACTTGGTTCGTTAAATTGAACTACGTTAATATTTTGAATTATAAAAACGTGCCTTATTTAGTTAAATCCAAATTAACATTAACTTCTATCTAATTTGACAACTTCACGCCAACTTTTTGCCAACCCATGTCAAAATATTAGCAGAAAAAACGCCCGTCTGCGCGATCTGGCTAGATGTCTGGTCGCAAGTAATTCGGGGGCGAGTGGCCGGCTTATTAGCGTCGTTTTTTACCTAATCACATTATGTCATTGTACCTTGACAAGATCGTTGCGACTTGACAAGATAAATTGTCCCGGCTTGACAAGGTGACGTTTATTTTGATTAGTCATTAGTCGTGTCTATGGCGTCTCATTAGTTTTGAGTGCCATCAACAAACATTCTAATTTCAATCTTTGTGATACCGTTTTTCTATTGTTCATTGTTCATATTTCAAATAAAAGAGGCTTGAAAATATAATATTGTATATTAATTAATAGCTTCTTCTGATAATATGCACCGAAAAGTCTTTTCAAAGTTTGTTACGACTTACGAGAAAGTTAAAGTAAGTTCGCCTTACTAACTTTCAGCTCTACCTTCTAATAAAAAAACAATACTAACTGAAAAGTTAAATATTTCCTAGATATAGGTACTATTTTTGCTCCATAAACATGTATATTATAATATATTTGCAACCATTGCCGAGACAATGCTTGTAGATTATTATAGGTACAAATAATATGAATTCCGTTGCGCCAAAATTCGGGTACCGTAAGTTTTTCCGCGATAAAAAGTAAGTTCTATCATTTATGTAAGGACAAAGGATACTTTTTATTGCGGAAAAACTTACGGTTTCCGGAATTCACAGTATCGTCATACTGAATTTCAGCCAAATAGGTTCAGCGGCTTGGGCGTGAAGAGCTAACAGACAAACATACTTTCGCGTTTATAATATTAGTGTGGAAGTATGGATTGTATAATTTTCGACTCGTGAACTAGATAGAGGCTGACATCAATCACAGTACATCGGAAATTGAATTACAGGAGGTCTTTAAGGGGCTTTTACGTGACCTGGTCAGTTAGTGCTAACCCTGTTACACGCATCCGGCAGGAAACTCAATACGGACCACTCAGCTGTGCCGTATTAGAAGACTTCCTGGAGACTGAGGGATTTGATGTCTAGTGAGAAAAGAATTTGTGGTTTTTTGTAGCCCTGTGGTAATATCATAAGGATGTGTGAAGGAGCGCGTACGAGCGACAAAAAAGTCTGTAGACATAATTATCGACATTGATGTCCAGTTTCTGAAGTTTATTGACGGGATTTTTCCAGTACTAGCATTGATGAGAGAGTTAGGGTTCTGTAATCAACAAAACTTGGTTGACTACTGTACCCCTTAAACGGAACCCTAGCCAGCTGATTTTGTATATTGGTAGGTTAATATAGTTATAACTTATATAATTTAAGAGTAACCTTGTCCTACAAATAAAACAATCCATATTTTAGCCTTTAGGACCATCAAGCCAAAGTATGAAATTCTTTCTATCTCTGTTAGCTACCACTTTCGAGATTTTTCGAAAATAAAATTAATGTTGGTCGTCTTATCAAAATGTACTTTTTTTGTAGCTACTCACAAAAAATTAGCTTTTTAGTTTTTAGTAATCACAAAAAAATTTGTTCTAGGGCTATATCACTAAGACTGATAAAATTATATTGTTAATTCAAACATTTTAGTCTCATACAGGTGACTCTGGATGAAAAGTTTATGTATAAAGTTAACAAAGGCAAACAAAATCCTGGACTTTCTGTAAGAACTAAGAAGCGTGACAAAGTTGTTTTTGCCTGGACCTCGCTCGTGTGAATTTCGCGACATCGCTTGCTCTTATTTTTAAGTCAATTGTCTTATTGTTATATTTTAAGGTTCTACGTGTAGAATATTACCACTATTGTGGTAGGGTTTGATCTAAGGTGTTTATAATATTATGGGATTTCATGCCTGAAATAATTAATGGTGTTTCACTTAATTTCATCGTTCTATAAATCTGCAGGATGGTGGAAAAAGCATACCATATAGAGTAGACGATGATTTGATTATTACGACGATATAATATTTCTTCCTATTCCAGTATTATGAAATATTTTTTCATTACGTTTGGGTCTTGACGATGATAATGATGATGGTATAGTTAAATTATTTAACATAAAACAAAATCAAAACTAATCCATAACAATATCAGTAGCAATTAAAGGATTATAGCATTAGGCCGCGCTATTCCCAACACCATGTGTCACAACTCACTGATCGCTCGATCCTTGTTTTATTTGTCTAAACATGGCTACGAGATCAGAGAATGTGTAAAAAAAACGAGACACGAAAAAAAGGAGTTAGTTTTGGCAACGGAACACCTTTTAACGAGGCCCGCGGCGGGATTTTTCTTTGTTTTGGGATATAGACGAAATGAATTTTTGTGCCGTTTTGGTATCACTTTTCTGTACTTTTTATGTCTAGTCTCCGTCGAGGTTCGTTATCGATATGTTTGGGCTTAATCTCCGGTAGGTATCGGACTTTTTACCTAATGCCTCGAGAAATTAAGGCCGGCAACTCACCTGCAAATCGTCTGATTTTGCGAGTGTCCATGGGCGACGCAACGGTAGTTGCTTTCCACCAGGTGACCCCTTTGCTCGTATAAATATATATAATCGTAAAAATATATATCTGAAAGAAGCAGTTTGGTACGTTTTTATATAATTGGATTGATATCGAGTTACATAAATTTACCTTACAATTTGGTGTTAATTTATAAGACGTTTTATGTATGTCTTTTTCCAATTAAATGCAGCTTAAAACTTTGCCAACAATTGCGTGCTTGAAGTGTGCTTCGGCGAGTGTTTATACTGTGTATTATAAATTCTTGGCAAGACTTTGTATTTAGTTTTAACACTTATAAAACCTGTATATTTCATACACAAAATATGCTAGCTAAACTTTGCTATTTGCTCCATAATATTAATCTGTTTAATATTTCAATTTGATCAATTACATTAAAATTTCTAATTATTACATTGAATTCAGTGAATTTTAAGTGCATTTGCAAATGTATTTTTCCACATAGGTACATCGCAGGTTGTCTGCACAACCTAATAATATTATGAACGCAGCCTTACAAAACATTAAAACAAAAATATTTTGTCAGAGTGCGCTTACTGTACCAAATTATGATATTTTGAACGCGCCTTTATTGTTGTACAACTAGTAGGTACATACTAATTCATGAAAACGCTCTTAGAATTGGAATCTCTCAGTGTCAATCGAATCTCTCAGTGACGCGTCTTCGACTGTAATCTGTACCTAAGTATGTACATAACCTAGGCTATGAACATGCCCTAGAGGCTAGAACTCATTTAAATTACTAAACTTGTGTCACCATTTAGTAATATGAATGCAGCGTTATAACTAGAATGTAGATACATTCTAGTTGTAAGGCTATGTTTTAGTGTGTGCACGTTTTTATGAACGTGCCCTTACAACCATCTATCAGATGCGACCATGTTATGAACGCGCCCTAACAGCTGATTATTAATTTGTTAATTAAAGTAAATCAGTATATCAAATGGATCGTGCAGCACATCCGTAGATCGTACGACTACGTTCGATATTCATAACAAATGTATAAGGACGCGGACATAATGATTTTTATAATAAAATTGTAAATCCGAATGACGTGCTTCTGTTTCAATGCAGTTGAAAATCGAGTAACGTAAACATCCGAATTATTAACGACTAGTTGACCCGGCAAACGTTGTTTTGCCATTTAAAGTATTTCTACTTCATCAGTGTTTGATACAAAATCTTACCCCCCCCCTTTTGTCCCCTAAGAGGGGTGGGGGGAAAACTGATGTTAAGTTGGAAAAACAGTTAATAATATGACGTAAGTCCATTAAAGAAAAAAATTAATACAAAATCTGACCCCCTTTTGGTCCTTAGAGGGGTGGGGGGAAAGTTTATACACCAGATGTTGAGTTGGAAGAAGGCAAATATATCTGCGAAAACCGTATGCAAATCGGATCAGTAGTTTTCGTGTTAAAGCAAAAGTTTGATACAAAATCTAACCCCCTCTTTCGTCCCCTTAGAGGGGTGGGGGGAGGGAAATTTTATACACCAGATGTTAAGTTGGAAGAAGACAAATATATTTGCGAAAACCGCATTCAAATCGGATCAGTAGTTTTCGTGTGATAGTGGAACAAACATACAGACAGACAGACAGACAGAGAGACAAAAAACTAACCACAGTTTTGGCTTCTATAGCGATGTAGTAACACCCCCTGCTTGTTATTTTTTGAATATCTTTAATGTACAGAATTCACATTTCTACAGTTTTATTATATGTATAGAAGTTGCTACTACAAGAGAGTGTTGTCAGACTTTTGCTGTACGCTAAGTATGACAATGATTTCTTGTAGCAACAAAGCCCGCGCCAGCCTGAGTCGCAAAACATGCAAGATTTTATGACAAAGCAAAATAATTATGATGTTTTGCATATCGAATGTCGGCAGAAGTAATACGATAAGTAGTTTTAAAGTTACGAGGGAACAGATGAACATCCATACATACATACAGGTCAAAATCATAACCCTCCTTTTTGCTTCGCCGTAGTCGGGTAAAAACTGAACAACAGGAGCAGGAATACGAGTATATTCAGTATTCACAGTATACGAAAGAAAGTAGGAATTAGGATATTACGTCTTCATCTTCTACGTCAGGCCTCTACTACTCTACCTCCGTCTAAGGATTTTCGTTTACGTCATGTGCCCAAGTCCTAACGCGAGTTTTTATCATTTCAATTAATGTTTTTTTTAGAAAAGAAAAATTCAAATTCAAATTCATTTATTTTTGTTTATAGGTTTTACAAAACAAAAAAAAAACAGTGTTTTTAGAAAAATAAAATATTTGCCACTATGGCCGCGGCCTTACTCTACAAATAGCTGAGCGGAAGCCGCGTCAGACAGTGCGGCACATCTGCGGGATTTATTTCGGGACAGACTCACAGACGGACGATCATTACATTGATTATGAGAAACCAATCGCTATTCTAATTGCTGATTGGATTTACAAAAAAAAGCTTTTTAGGGTTAGGACGTGATTAACTGTAACGGCTGTACTAAGAGAGATTTTCCGCAACTCCGTTGTGCCAAAATTCGTTTATCGCGCAGGAACCGTACATTTTTCCGAAAAACTGAGGTCAGAATGAGTCCGATGTTTAAATGTCTTGGGCTCAACCTGGACAAGAGGACCTTCGGGCCACACTTCCAACATTTGGGACCGAAGGTCGTACAGCGCTGGACCGGCTCCTGCCTAATATAGGAGGGCCCAGCGAAGCCTGCAGGCGGCTATACCTACTCCGGAGTCTGTCGGAGTATAGCCGCCTCACCGCTCGTAATAATGGCCCAGTTGCGAAGAGCGCAGCGGGTCATTGTAGTGAGGGTTATCAGAGGGTACCGTACGGTCTCATGGGCAGCAGCTACTGCTCTGGCGCGGGCGGGAGACCCACCACGGCATTACCTGCCGCCCAGGGTGGTTTTAGTCCCACAATACCCACGGGGCGCTTCAGCTTATCTGAGGCATACCCCCAACCCAATAAAGGGTTTCCCCTGCGCACCCAAAAAAAAACCGACCGTAATTAAAGATAAAGTGTAGCGGTTGGACTAGCAACAAGTCAACCAAGTGATATACAATATTATTATTAAAAGTATGTAGGATTGTTTTAAATCTCTTCATACAATGTAAAAGTAAAACGAAATATAAAAATAAGGTAGGTACTAGAAAAGTTTAATATATCCCAAGTTTAAATGGTATTTAATTGTAGGTTAAAACATTTTACATGTTTAAAATGATTATCAGATCGAGATGAATCATTAATCAATGTTAAATGTTAACCCTATTCTGGGCTGTTGCCGGTTATCTGTCGCCCGGGGGTTAAGTGCATTAGTATATGACGTAGACACACATAAACACACACACAGACTCATTAGGTGTAGACTATTATAATATATGTATTTCTTATTTTCTGCTCTCTGATGAATGAATAATTTTTGTTAAAATTACTTGGTTGTTGAGTATAGGCACCTCTTTCTATTTAAGGAAGCAGGTGTTTTGTGCGTGTTGTATTTCATTTTTATCAGTGTTGCGACAATACAATAGTCAAAACTCAAAAGGTACATTCAAGAATTTGCTCCTAATAACCATTTTTTTTTTTTTTTTTTTTTTTATGCGCAGGGGAAACCCTTTATGGGTGCCCCGGGTTGGGGATGTGCCTCAGTTAACTGAAGCACCCCGGGGGTATGTGGGACTCCCGATCGGTTTACCCACTAAAACCACCTGCGGTTTGCCTTCAGCCGTATACGAAGGGATATCCTGGATCTGTCTAACACAGGACTCCCTCCACGACCGGCCGGTCTACCTCACAAGGGACCGGACTTCCACCAAGTTAGGGAACGCTTAGGCAAACTAAAGCATTTCCCTCGGCGCCGGGACTAGCTAAGCCGGGCAGGTTCCCATCCTGACCCGGAGCCCCGTGGGACGGAAGTTATTGGAGGTTCGCATAGCGACGCCTTCGCACTCCCGTCCTACGCCGGCGGAGTGGAACGGAGGATGGATCATCCTCTCTGTTCCGCTCCGCGGCCTCTTTCTGTGAAAGGACGGTTTCACAGAAAGAGACCGCCGCCTGCCAGGCCTCATCGCTCTCGAGCATGCAGCGCACCATGCTCGGGAGCGAGAGGTCTCCACCTAGCACTGCCACGAGATCGTGGCGCTGCACGGTCCAACGATCGCACACCTCAAGGGTATGCTGGGCCGTGTCCTCCGCAGCGCCACATTCATGGCAGGCTGGCGTTGGCTCTCTCCTGGCAACCCTACACAGGTACTCACCGAAGCACCCGTGCCCGGTGAGCACCTGTGTAAGTGCTCCTAATAACCAACCATAATAAACATCAACCCAAAGTAAGATAATAAGAATATAATTATCCTGCTCACTTATCCGCACCCAAAGAGGTAGCATTATATAAATCGTTAGATACTATCACTTCAGACCCTCGGAAATAAAATCCCATTTAATTTGCCCAGACATTTTAGTGCAAATAACTTATTAGTGTTAAGGTACAGTTTAAAAAAATCAAATTTAAAAATAAAGTGTTCCAATAAAGGTGTTCGAAAAAAAGTTAAATTAAAAAAAAAAATTTGGGATCCGGGCAAATAAAAGAGCGTACATGCAAATTGTGTTATCGTCGTTCGTTTAATAAATTAGCTATCAGATACGTCAATCTCCGCCTGACCGGCTGACCCCACCTGTCGCGGTCACAACACCCCTACTTACATGTACACTCGCACGCACATTCCTGCACTAAATGACCTCCTCGTTTTTTAAAAGTCAGTTATTTGATATTTCATAGAATTAGGGAAATAGAGCTCCTGAGGGAAGAGGAGTGAAAACAGCGCACAGTATTTCTATTGACTAGATTTTTGTGTTATCAAGAATACTCAACGCGTTTTAAAAAGCCTATTAAAACATTGTAGCTGAAATTAGAGTCTTTCAAACACAAGATGAATCTAAAAATCAATGATGCTCAAGTCCAAAATTGCTTAGGACCTAGAGCACGTTAAAATCTTACAAACATACCTGGAAAACATAACCCTCCTGGCGCAATTGGGTACAAAGTATTGATAACCTTTTATTTCCCGCAAGCTGTCAAACGCATCTAACGTTTATCTTCAAATGGATTAGCCATGCGGGCGTCCCCACTCCCCACTCCCCACCGAAAACATTTCCCTTCATTTTACCTTTGGTAATGCTATGTATTTTTATGTTAGAGGCAGGGTTAAGCTATACCTACGCCACGATTGAGTCGGTATGATAATACCATGGTTTCATGGAAAACTGCAGGAGTGAATTTGTGTGTCGACATCCGACGAGTGTGGACCGCTTGGATGACGATGTAGATAGATCATAGAGGGATTTAGATGAAAGAGTGCAATGCAATGCAAAAATTTCAACTTTAGCTATCCATCAGTTTCTATTACGGATTATTCTATTACTATAATATTATGCTGTTTGTAAAATTCGTTTATTGCATTGCGTTGGTGCAATTTCGTTTATTGCACGGAAAGTGAAAATAATAGATTTTTCTGGGATTAAAAGTATTACCAATTTCATCTTAATCGGCTTATCGGTAAGCGTGAAGAGGTAACAGACAGACATAATATTTTCGCATAAATTATACAGGGTGCAATTAAACCTTCCTGCCAAATTTTGATATATTGATACTTGTTAAAAATTAAAAATACACGTATTTTTTCTTTTATAAAACTCAGTACTAAAATGTTGAGAAATAGCTTCCGAAAGTTATCCTAAAAAGCGTCGCCCGCGCGTGACGTTATCCCCCGCACGCGCGCCTTCCCCCGCGTCACCCCCGCTTAAATCCATCACCGCGAGTGACCGTTCTGCATAACCTTGGATAAAATATGTCGTTAACAAAAATAACACCCATTTAAATTGGTTTTGGTTAAATGGACTCTCCTAATGATACCGAAGCCCTGGAAAAAATTTGGCAGGAAGGTTTAATTGCACCCTGTATTATTAGTTCGGATTAATGTGAGCGACTGTACCATGTAAAATTTCAGAACAATGCCACATAATTACGGAGCCAATATACGCGGCGTGTTGAGGACCAATTACGGAGTTTAGCGTTAAATAAATAAAGATTTGACAAAACCAACCAAAAAAACAACTCGAAATACGCCAACGAACATTATCTCCTTTACCATAAGGACAATATTCGAAACGTAGCACGCAAACGTTTCCTTGTATCCTAAGATCTGAACAACGTATGAAACAATTCCGCATAATTAAATCGAAAATAAAAACTTAATATAAAACAAACTTACTTTTTTCGGACCCTACAACATTAAGAAAACGTTTGCAGGCAAATTGAGGTACTGTGCGCTCGGAAATAAAGTTTAGTTTATTTTGCGGGTAGTTTCATAAGAGTAAATGGTTTGTGTCAGCATCCGGTTCAGGACGAGTAAGAAATTTGTCTCCTCTGAGTTTTTATCTCGCCACTCACCGAGTCACAGACTGTGCGAAAAAAATAATTTTGACACCATATTAAATATATAGAGTAGTAAAAACTTCATTTTATTGCACCTAAAATATTATGTAAGCTAACACTTTTATAGCTTTAGGTATTATTATGAAAACTTGTACTTTAAGTTTTATGGCAATTTTATGGGAACATATCCTAGTGCGAGGCACCTTGCGGTTCACGGTATTAAGTTACATTGTTTTATAATTAATTATTTATTTAATAAGTTGTTATGAGAATTATTTTTTATAAGATAGCTCAAGTAATAGTAAAATTTAATACATTAATATAACGACATCGTATAAAGTTATATGTAGATTACATCACGAATCCTAACACTCGCTGTTTCATTGTCTAAACCTGTGTTCCCCAACTGTGGGCTTTTTAATGGCAAAAAAGCTTTCAAACTTTTTTCTAGATTTCGTCGTGTTTGCGTTGGCAATTTTGGGGAAAATACACCCCAAATGCCCCTTTCATACCAACGCAATAAGAAAAATTGGCGGCTCGAAATTTGAGCATGAACTTGAAAAATTAATACGTCCGGGTTTTAGGGAGTACCTTTTTATTTTTTGCATACTCCCCATATTACTTTGATCTTTCTTTGGACTGTTTCTATAGCTGATTACCTTTTTAATTGGTCATTACAGTTTAATTTTTATTGTCAAAAAAGCCCCGCGGCCATTTTGGATCCGCCATTTTACACGCCTTTAGATTAGTGTGATCGTAATCTCGTTGATAAATTATCGGAAAAATAGAATTGATTATTTAATGTTGTTTGATCATAATCGGTCCAGCTTAATTGTTAATTATTTACACTGATATTTAACGTGTCGTTGAATTTATTTAAAATTGTTTTAATGTCTCTTAATGTTTTTCTCGCTTTTTATATTGCTGTTATTTGATAAAACATCTGTTTCTACTGTTTTTTTAACATGAGTCACTTTGACATTTTGTTTTTTTTTCTGAAACTCCTATAATAGCAGTACTTCACTAATAAATTATTAATTATTTACCTGAAACTGAACAAATTGTGTTGCTTTAATTCAGATCCATGATTGTCCTCGACATTTTAAGAAGCTCTTATTTAAGGTTGAGATTTAACATAATGAATCAAGTGGAAATTCCGACGGCACATTTTTTTGTTAATTCGCGACAAATTTTTTGAATCGCAGTGAATTTCGAAAATTTCTGAACGCAATTTAGATGGTTTGATATTTTTTCGCCTTTAAGCTGTCGCCATAATCGTAATTCTGGTACCGGGGACTGACGCGAGGTTGGTGCCTGGACAACCTGGTTGACACGTAAAAAGGCGAGTCGTAACTCGTAAGAGCATTGGGAAGTTTTTTGTCACCGAAGTGGTGTGTCACTCGACGTAACATGATGCGCTATTTCATGCCGATTTTCCGTATGGAGTAGGGAACGTAACCGGTAACGTAACGTTAGCTGGATCATTATTTTCGAAGCAACGAGCAACGCCTGATATTTATTATAATAACTGTGACTGAAATTAATGACCACATTGTAGAATAATAATAATTAAAACGCTAGTTTATAAGTGCAAATGCAATAGTTAACGCTAGTTTATAAGTATAATGCAAAAATTACTGGATAATCAATACTTAGTGCAATGTTTCCGTGAAATACTGTAATAAAGAAGCCAAGTTAGTGGCTCTTTTAAGTTCGGTTCTTTTATGGAAATATCAAATAACCAGAGATAATATATCAAAATCGTATTCAATAGTTTCGATAGCCAAGTTAATAAGTTAGACATCAAAAGTATTATACAGGATTTGATATGCATTAGGTATTTTAATCAAAATGATGAAATTCATATTCAGTTTTGTGCCTTGATTCGCCATTAGAACTTCAATTAATGACGAGGCACTTGTGGTGAGTCATGTCAACTAATAATAATAAGAGTAAGAAGCCAGGGTGGCAGTCTACGATCAGACATTACTGCCGCATCAGTGACCTAACCGTAATAGACGTAGAATAGACCCGTCAGAGTTCTTGCCGGTTTTTTGCGTCCGTCGCATCGCCTCAGATCGCCGAGAAGCCACGCAATATCCTGACGAATGTGTGGAGAAAGACTTTTATACCTAAGGCTTCTTACAAACGAACAGCACTTGCCAACAGCTGCAGGAGCCGTCGACGCGACGGCGAGAGTTGTATCGTGTGCCGTTAGTCTGTAAGAAGCCTAACTAGATGTAACTTGCTACTTCTTTTGACTATAATTTGGTATTGTTATATTATTGTAGTTGGCATGGCCACTGGCGAGGAAGTATCTACGTTATGCATTTTAATTTTGCCGAGTAAGAGCCAGCGACAGCAGCTGGACTTACGTCATATTATCAAAGCTGAAAGTTTCTCTATTATATGACCTCTTAAGATAAAGTAAGAACGACCAGCAACTGTGGTGTTAATTCGATCGCCTCCGTGTAGTGGTCTAGTGGTACAGAGCGCGGCTCTTGACTCGGAGGTCGTGGATTCGATTCCCGCGTTGGAAATATGTTATTTCCGAGTTTGGTTAGAGGCTGATCACCTGATTGTCTGACAAGTAAGATGATGCATGCGTCGGATGGGCATGTAAAAAGTCGGTCCTGCGCCTGATCTCTCGCCGGTCGTGTCGGTCTGCCGTCCCACTGGGTTATGAGAGTAAAGGAATAGAGAGTGCTGTTGTGTACTGCGCACACACTTGGGCACTATAAAAATACTCCTGCGTAGCTGGCCTGGTTTCAATGAAACCGGCCACCGTCACCGAAACCGGTGTGGGGAGCTATGTTTCGATCGCGGTGACTTTAATAGATATCCAATTCTGACCTACCTAAACTTTGATAAAGTATAAAAGTTCAATTTTTTACTCTATTTTTTCAGGATAACTTTAGGAATCTCGTCTTCCACCACCGAAAATTTTTGACAGTTGCTTCCTCCTTTGTGGAAGTCGGTTAAAACAACAAACTTTTATCACACAGAGAAGCCGTCTCCATACATCGCGTGACGTACGCCCACAGGATACCTGGTCTACTGGTGTATTGCACACACACAGGGTGCTGCTAAAACTAACATCGATTATTGCTAATTTTCAGAGCTTGCCTTTCAATTTCAGAGGCAAGTATAAACATTATTACTGGAATAATTTTTATGTTTCTAAGGGCCTGTTTCCTACTTCCTGGTAAGTGATGTTATGCTATCCTCAACTTATTTTGACAGATTCTCCATACTCTATCAATTTAAGTTGTGGATAGCCTATCCAGCACTTATGAGGAAGTGGCGAAACAGGGCCCTTAGCCTATTACATTTTTTAATTGTATTACACCTATCATTTTTTAGGTCTTGTAAACTAAAAAGTGTAATAGCACTTTTACTAAGTTGTAGCCTCTAAAAAATAAAAAAAAAACTTGCCATTATCCGGACTGCACCTTAGCAGCACCCTGTATGTCTCCTATCATATTACATCATGCGTGTTTTGACAAGCGTTTACAGTACGCCGAAGCCCCTGCAAATAGCTCCAAGAAACTGCCACGTTAGAAGAATCTCGTCAGTTGGGACTTGGGCTACTATTTTGTATAATGTTACTAGTAACACGAGACGGGTAGCTCATAGACGCAGAAAATTAAAGCAAAGTCTAGAAAATTGTGATAAAAACGATGAGAGCTCGCTTGACAGATGGTAAGAGTTGCTTTTGTGTTTTTGTACGTTGCTCCAATATTGCAGCTCTAGGAGGCTCTATCGGCGCGACATCAGGACTGCAATGTCTTCATGAAGTGTTATTGAGACAGCTCTTTCAGATTCAATCCAGTCAACGGTGTAAAATCATACATGTAACTTAATGTAAGACGCAAACGAATTTTTGATGCCATAATTCTCTAAAATTTTTTCTTCTGGCCATACATTAGAAACTAGATGTAAGATGACGCCCGCGACTCCGTTACGCCGAAACACGCTCATCGCGCGGGAACCGTACATTTTCCCGAGACAAAAAGCATCCTATGTCCTTTCCCGGGACTTAAAGTATCTCCAGGCCAAATTACAGCAAAATCGGTTCAGCGGTTTGGACGAGAAGATTTAATACAGACACACTTTCGCATTTATAATATTAGTATGGAAGTATGGATAACTCGTAACACAAAACAATGGATAGCTTAAATTTATTGTGAAGCTTTTTTTAGTAACAGCGTCTTACTTAAAATGCTATTTACTCAATAGAATCTCAGGTAATATGAGTTGACGCGAGGTAAAATTTTATACCATTTTGCGAGAAAACAAAAAGCTCGCGACGTGAAATCTGGAGCTTTTCTCTGAAAATCCTCTATCATACGTGACAGCGCATAACCGTATTCGTTTCACTTTAGTTGACTTCAAACCTGAGCTTCAAACCTTCAGCGAGACATTTTAAATTTGCATTTGGGTCTTCGCGGTTTATTTTTAGCATTTTTCGCGAATAAGGAAGTGGGGAATTTTAACATCATAAAATTGTGCCAGCGGCAGCCACATATTATTATTATAGTGATTAAGATGGACTTTAAAACATTTCCAAACAATAACAAAAAAAAATGAAAAAGGATATATGGATGAAAAACGCCTCTAAACGATTGACTTTAAATATGTTGTGAGGATCTTTTTGAAGAAAAACAACGTGTATGTAATAATTTTAACGACCCCTTTTTTAACGGTTTCTATTTTACTCTAGATTATGGCGTTTGGGTTGCCGATCGTCACTAATCTGCATAATCCCATCCTTCTGTTTTTATGTAATGAAGCAAATGTTACTGATTGTTGAAGTATCCTGTTGTAAGTATAAATGATAACCGTTATTCTCAATTTCTTCCCTTCATTAATTGCCTGTGGCACAATCTTGAAACGTACGAAACATAATCTTTTTATATCAATATTAATTTACATACGTATGTTTTCATATCAATTTAATAACCTTTATAATGTGTCCATAAATTTTTACAAGACATTACATTTGTCTCGTGGATTGTTTTTATTATTTTTTAAATACTTTTTGTGTTAAAACGGTACATTATCTGATTGCACCGCAGATTTTGATAATGCCTTAGACATTACATTAATTAAAGAGGATAAGGATTGTACAACTTCAGCTTATAATATTATACAATTTTAGCCTAATTTTTATAACATTACCCAGCTATAAGTGTAAAAGCCACGCAGCTGAAAAAAATACATTTTTCCACAAAAAAATCGATGTCCTTTCCCAGGTCTTAAATAATGGTCTATAGTCTATACTCTATACATTACTATGGATGAATATTTCGGAAGGAATTAAAAGGTATGGCGTCGACTTTAGGCGTCATAATATAAGCACTGGGAATACTGGGCAATATTTTGGAACAAAAAATATATTTAATAAATTGTATACTAAGCTATGCTCGCGACTGTACCACACCGAACGCGAAGGGATGGAAGTAACCCGTCAAAACTGTGACGAGTCATTTGTGACCGCGCCTGTACAAACACATTTACCTGTTTGTATAGACGTGTTTGAGTAGAGCTCAAAGTACAAGATATCGCCTTTAGGTGCCGTCACCACTTCATATCACAAAACGCCCAAACAATAGGTGGTGTCCATAAAGGACAAATACTAAAGTTGTTATCCAAAAATAGTTAAAATTAGATTCATGTTTACTTTTCAGTGATTCATCAGTGAAACGTGTCAATAATAATGAAACTAATCAAACTACGGAATTTGAATTTATTACGAGCTATCATCACTTTAGCTTACAACAATGCAAACCCATCTTTAATGTTTAAGTATTATAGTCTGTATGTTACGAGTACATACTTCGCGCTGAAACCGCTGAGCCAATTCGGGTACGTAAGGAAGGACTTTTTGTTATTTGAAATGTCCGAAATGACTGCCGAATTTGCATCTATTTTACATGTAACATAATAATAGTAATAATGATTATTATTATTTAAATATACAACAAGTACGACACGACGTACAACATCTATTTTATAACTTACATAATATTTTGTATATATAACTAGAAATACACTCTTCACATTTCGCGTTGCCAGAGCTTCTTCGAATCGTGCTAATTACGCCAGAATCAGTTTCCTGAATCCGACTTTAATGATCTATGCTCCTACTTCGCGGGAAATCTCGGAAATGGGAATTTGTACTTTCCAGAAACTGGAATATGGTGGCCTGAAAAATTACCTGGAACGACTTGTTATAATTATTGTTATCTGGAAAATGGAAATTGTCATTTCCATGGAATAGAGGAGCATACAAAATGTGAGCCCAACTTCGCATGTAAGGTACAGTTTATGCGTTAAAAATGGTGTAATTTCTCATGATTTGAAATAAAAGTTTATCAAGACGTAATGTTTCAAAATCTGTTCAGTGGTTTAAGCGTGACGAGGCTAAAGACATATACCTATTGGAATTTATGATATTAGTATCACAATTTAGCTCAATTGAATTAAAGCTATAGTTTTTTATTATTATCACTAGCTGTCCCGGCAAACGTTGTTTTACCATTTAAAGTATTTAGCTACTTCATCAGTTGATACATATATCTTACCCCCTCTTTTGTCCCCTAAGAGGGCAGGGGGAAAAAGTTATACACCAGATGTTAAGTTGGAAAACACAGTTAATAATAGTAAGTCCACTAAAGAAAAAAGTTGGATACAAAATCTGATCCCCTCTTTGGTCCCCAGAAGGGGGGGGGGGGGGGTTATACACCAGATGTTGAGTTAGAAGAAGACAAATATATATTATGTGAAAACCGTATAATATTTTAATTTCGCCGTATAATATTTTAAATCGTAATATTTTAATTTCGCCATAATTTCAAAACCACACGTCCAATTTTAATCATTCAAAGACCAAATATTATCTACATTAACTGTACTTAGTGATGAAATAATTTATTTTGATAAGGATTAATAACATAAGTCAAATAAATACGTTTAAATGTAGTCCAAAAAAAATCAAGATTTTTAAATAAAAAAATGGTTATTGTGCCTCACTCGACATAAATAGGTATAGTGTGTCGCGGACTTTTTTGTAGATATTTATAAGGTCTACAATTACTTAGAACATTTTATGGTTCTATCTTTTATAGTTTAGGCAGCGTACGCAAAATAAGTAACTTTTCTGGTTGATTTTTTACACTTTGCGTCCGAAAAACCCAAATATTTTACGGAAACCTATTTTTTCCAAAGTAAAATTTAACCTCTGTTCAGCAGAAATAATGTAGGATTCCAATGGTAAAAGAATTTTTCAAATCGGTCCAGTAGTTTCGGAGCCTATTCAGGACAAACAAACAATCAAATCTTTCCTCTTTATAGTAGTAGTGTAGATATATAATATTATTTCATTCATTTGCTGTACGTATCACAGTATCAGGTGTTGTTCAACCCCGTAAAGCTCGTTTTAATGAAATATCACTTACGAAAATATCGCCATATTTTCGTATTCTCCTTGCATTTTCGCGATATAAATAAAGGCTTAAATATTCCCGGCTTGGATATTTAAGTTGATAAACTGAATTCGATATTGAGGTTCGGCAAAAAGTATTGATTAACTGAATAATTATACTGTATAGTTTGTGTTAAAATAGTAAACGTATTGTGGCGTGCCTCTTCATTTCGCAGAAGTTCTATGACTGGATGGACTCTACATTATAGTGCCTTCTTACAGAATTTTACGGAAATCAATTCATTGGTTCACAGCGAGCATACGACAGACAGAAGGACAGAACATATTAATATAGATAGAAAGATATTATACTTCCGTATTGATAATGCACCTAAGTAATGGATATACCCAGTGTTGCTAGTTATAAATACTAAGCATGACATGTACGACGATTCCGGCGATATTGAGGTAATTGTGAGCTAAAAGCCCTCAGTTTGAGGGAGCTCAATAGTGGGCAAACATAAGCCCTGGGCTTTCGCCCTCCGCCTACGTCAACAGCCATGTTTGAACGACGAATGTTTGTGGGAAGTGGATTTTTTGTTTTCAAGTGATCTGTGAACGCTTTACATCACCTTGCCCTTTTGTAAAGTTTATTTAGTTTTTTTAATGAAACAATTGATGTTTGTAGCAGTTTTGTAGCGCAGCATTAGCTCACGTAGTAGGAATGATATAAATTATTGTCTTTATAAATTATTTCAATAAAAAATGTCCTTTATCCTCTCCAAGGACTAAAAGTCCAAATTCATTATTTCATCTTCATCGGTTCACAGGCAGACGGACACAATTTCTATAAAATGAAGTGATATTCATCACATTCATCATAGCATATAGCGTAGCAAATATCACGTAATTTTTTTGCAGCAAAAACTTACGTGATATTTGATTTCTAGAAAATTATGCACAAATCTCGAGATCATCGTTCAATAATCAACACGTTTACAGCCAAAACATAGATTTTGAAAATCTCGCGTGAGATTAAGGGAGTTGGGGGAAATCTTACAAAATCTCACTAAGGGGGTCAAAAATCCCCAAAAAAGCCTCACGCGATTAATGGACGCCCCCTTAACTATAAGTTGAAGTATACAGTTAAAACAGTGATCAATTGTAACCCTCCCACGCGGAGATAACAGGTACCGTGATAGACGTGATGGATGTGATGGGGTGATAGTCGTGTTTGTGATAACGGGTTAAAGAATTTGCCGCTGCACCAGCTTATGCCGCGACTTTGGCTAGCATCTTGAAAAATGGCTATAGTATTTAGTTACATCGATTTTAGTATTATAATTTATAATGATGTTCGTAATACTAGCTAGAGTCTTCCACTTTGGCTTCTGCTTTTTTTGTGTGTTTAATAGGAAATAAACTAGGTATTTCGAGCAAGGTAAGAAGCTGTATTTGTTCTGTGCGATAAAGGTCGAAAAGTGGGAAACCGAACCTACCTCCGATTGTAACATCCATATTTCATTCTAATAAGTATTATAAGTGCAAAAGTGTATCTGCCTGTCTACCAGGCCAGGCATGTATCTCACTTTAAGTCCCGGAAAATGACAAAGGATACTTTCCATCCCGGAAAAATGTGCGATTCCCGCGCGCGGTGCGACAATCGAATTTTGGCTCGATGGAGCAGATGGCGTCATCTCGATAAGTTTACCATTATTAAAATATGTAACCTAGCCGATTTAAGCTAGGCAAACCTTACTACAAGCTAACTACCTGAGGAACAGAAACGTACAAAAGTTTAACCTAATTATTTTATTGTAAATCTATGCTCACAAACTTTTAAAAACCAACAATTTTCATCACAAAGATTGACTTATAAAAATATTATAGCAGACCATAGGGTTATTATATTGTACTACGTTAGCAGACAGAAATTTAATAATATAGCATACACTTCGATGTAGGTATTCAAATGCTATGTGGAATTCGTTTGATCTGAAGAATGTTTATTTATTACACTAGAAGCCGACAAAGTTGTGAATTTTTATTAAGTTTTCATTACAAAAATGCATAATATAAAATAATATATATAATAGGTATTTATCAAGAATTTATAGTCTACCAAAAAGTACAGATACAAACAAAAGTTGTTAATGATAAAAATATATTATAATAATATTATTATGTCAATAAAAACGTATACTCATGTAGAGAAGTCTTATTAAAATAATCATAAACTTAGGTTTTTTTATTCGGTACCCTCCGCCTACGTCCCAGTAAACTTCTGTAACCCAATAGAAGATAGTAAAATGCATTTTGTCCTGTGCCCTCTGGTCTCGCCTTATTGATTTGGTTATTCATTAAAGGAAGTGAAAATAATCTTGATACTTGTTTAATAATAAATTAATAAAATTAAAAAATATATCATACTTGCAATAAAATGTGTTCATTGCAGTTATTACAGACCCATATTGTGTCATTAAGTTATGACACAATCTAATTAATACTTGTACTGATATTTTTTTGTGTGTCTTTTATTTCATTAAATTTAACAAACGAGAGACCTTCATATTGCCTTTATATTTTATGTCACTTTTGTGCTTAAGACAAAACCTAAAATTAAGATCATAATTCATGATGTATGTTAAGGTTTATGTTACGTTTAAGTTATTGGTGAAATTATAGCGAGATGACGGCCATGTTGGATTTTGAATGGTCATTCGTTTAGCTTGTTGATATTAATACTGATATTACATGTAAAGTATTTAATATAATATTTTATGATTGCAGATTATAACTTAGCATTTCAGCATTTTGATACACATATTAATATAAATTGCCAAAATTTTAACGCATTTTGTACAATAACGTTGGTGTGATCTGTTGCATGAAATTGGGCCATAATGGAAAACCATGATTGCCACCACGATTGCAAAGTAAACTATATGAACTGTCTATTAATCATTCACGATCGATGTCGGTCATGGGAAATTTTTGACGAATCTTCTCCTGTATGTATAGCTTCATCATCATCACAAAATGTTAGTTCTCTGAAACCAATGTGGAGACAACATCACGTTAAAATAT
Source organism: Plebejus argus (assembly GCA_905404155.3). Lineage (NCBI taxonomy): Eukaryota > Metazoa > Arthropoda > Insecta > Lepidoptera > Lycaenidae > Plebejus > Plebejus argus. Next base: position 16,550,621 of record FR989929.1, on the reverse strand, counting down.
CTTTTTTTACGAACTGTCTAGTATAAAATATCAATAGCAGTTGTTCGCAGTACAGCCCACGTGTATGGTAATCTTTGTCTAATATAATTATAATGTATGCGCCTAGTGATAATGGTAGATTGATGGCTCGCGGACCGTGTGGGAGACGGGTACAGGTGACGAGACAAGTGGCTAATGCAGAAAAAAAGTAATAAAAACAGCTGAAACTGAACTGCTATAAGTCTTTAGTGGACTAGAGTATTTGTACTTAGCAAGTGAGTGCGAAGTAAGTACCCACCTTACGTCAAGGATATAAGTGCGAATTAGGTAACCACCTTACGTCAAGGATAATATGGTTGTCTATAAAGAGAACTTAGAAGTAGTGTAACTAGAAGCTACGTGTATTTAAAATATAGCATCATCACTCAAAGTAAGTATATTTAAAAAAATATAATTACAGGGTGTAACCAAAATAAGTGATAATACTTTAGGGTGTGTACGTGTTCCTCGTAGAGAGTTCACCAAAGATCTTTTTTTTACTTTTGTATGGGAAAACTCGTGACGCTCGGGCCCTTGCCCATACAAAAGTGAAAAATAAAGATCTTTCAGCGCTGCTACTTTCACAGCGAACTCTCTACGAGGATCTCTCTCACTTATTTTTGTTCAACACTGTATAAAAAAGCAATCAACCACTTTTGACTGCAACGTTACTTCCTAGCTACACAACATAACATTTAAATTATGGAGTATGGACCTACAAACTATCTCATTGCTTGTTTAAATTTTTTGCTCAACTGTATTATATTCGCTAATATGTGATCACAACGAGTGGGTGTTTGTTCAAATGCCGCCATCTTATAATTGCGTCTTAGGGTTGGCATTAGTTCACTCGGGTATAAAAATAAGTAAATAGATTTTGCGTTTACTGCGAGACTTGATTTTACAAAAAGGTTTATTTTCCCTCATTTTGGGGTAAACAGTTACTTTCCATACATTATGAGCCGCCATGTTAGAAATGTCTTAGACTCAGCAGAAATTGGGGTAAGTGTGGGAACACAAAAGTATCGCCATTTTGTTCACGCCCCATGCGACATGTAGGCCAATGCCTAGACTGATGTAGAACGGGCTAAATACTTCTTAGGGCCTTGTTACACGTACCGAGTAGAGTGCTCTATCGGTTGTATCACGGGGAGTGCTCTGAGGAATTGTTCGGAATCATACCACCTGCAACTTTTCGCCATCGTCCCACGCGAAAAACATACCATCCTCATCACCTTGATGAGTGGCAGTCTTCCACAGTGCGATTTTCGCGTAACTTTCTGCCGCGCACTGTAAAACTCTGGAACGAACTGTCACCAGCAGTATTTCCGGACCTATACGACCTGCAAACCTTCAAGAAAAGAGCGTATTCCCTCTTAAAAGGCCGGCAACGCACCTGCAGCTCTTCTGATGTTTCGAGTGTCCATGGACGACGGTAGTTGCTTACCATCAGGTGACCCGTTTGCTCGTTTGCCCCCTTATTTAATAAAAAAAGAAAAAACATAGCTAGTTTTTTCATTTGTGGCTGTAAACTTTTAAGAACTAGACGACAAAAGATGACTCATACAACATCAATAGCTTTAAATGATCTATTCTAAGCAATCGAGAATATTAATAGTGTTGTGCCGGTATCGACAAAAAATCGATTAGAAAGCAGGGAACGTAGTGCGGTAGCCGCCACGGACGTTAGAGGAAGTGGGACGTGTTAGTATGCAAAGTAGCCGGGGAGCGAGGGGTCAACTTAAAATGGCCGATTTGAATCATCTAATGTGGCGGTGTGACAGGTTACGCCATTTTATGAAAGATATTTTGTACTAAAGTTTAGAATTAAGGGGCTGTTTCACCACTCCCTGATAAGTGTCGGATAGGCTATCCTCAACTTATGTAACAGATAGAGCAGAGGTTCCCAAACTTATTTTGTCTACCGCCCACTTTAAGAACAAATTATATTCTAGCGCCCCCCATTGTTTCAATTTAAAATGTATCCTGATGAAATGAGTCACCCTCAAGCCTCTACACAACGCCCCGATTTTTTTTCTGGGTCCTACACCGCCCCCCTTCAGACCTTCAGCGCCCACAAGGGGGCATTATCGCACACTTTGGGAAAGGCTGAAATAAAGTTTAGTGTAACTGTCAGATAAGTTGTGGATAGTCTATCTGGCACTTATCAGTAAGTAGTAAAATAGCCCCTAAATGGCGGTTCTCAGAAACCAAAGTTAAAATTTGCATTCGTTATAATATCAAAATATTGAGTATTGACTAAATTATAGTCCCCACAAAACATAGGCTCTGTAAGTTTGAAATTACGAGCATTTGTACATAAACTAATGAAGTATATTAATGTAATTTACTTCTTTATCAATCAATATTGTAAGGAACAACTGTGTCATCGATTTCATACCAATTTTCAAGGTTCTACCCCAATTCCGAATGGAACTGTTGATGATGCTGCAGGGAGGGTTTAAATCCCAACGCGGATATCATGAAGATAAAGTTTTATAACCATGTTCCCTAGGGAGAATAGGATACGCGAGAACTGTTATTAAATAAAAGAAAAACTCACTATGGGGAGATAGCCTGATTTAACGTTGAAAACTTGTGTTTAATAATTATAACGATTTCCCCTAATTATGTCGTTTAGAATATAGAAATTATCATGTAGAGATTACAACGCACTTATAATTATTATTATTATTACTAGATGATGCCTGAAATTCGTTTTTTCGCATAGTAACCGTACATTTTTCCGGGATAAAAAGTATCTAAGTAATGTCTTTTCCCGGGACTCAAACTATATCCATATTCCATATAACAAATTTTCAGCGGTTTGGGCGTGAAGAGGCTACAGATAGACAGACAGACAGACACACTTTCGCATTTATAATATAATTATAGTATAATTATATAGTACGTAGCATGATAAATGATTAATTGCCACTTACAATGTTTAGAAACCTGATCCATACTGCAAATAACTGACCAATGTCTTCTGTTTTTGTCCGTCCACCTTTTCCAATGTGCTCGTAGAAGTCTTTATTTAAGTATAAAGTTATTTCATATACTAAATCGTTTTATTAGTTTTGTTTTTTCTTTTATGAAATAAGGGGGCAAACGAGCAAACGGATCACCTGATGGAAAGCAACTTCCGTCGCCCATGGACACTCGCAGCATCAGAAGAGCTGCAGGTGCGTTGCCGGCCCTTAGAGAGGGAATAGGGTAATAGGGGAGGGTAGGGATGGGCAGGGATGGGCAGGAAAGGGCATAGGAGAGGATGGGGAAGGGAATAGGGTAGAGGATTGGGCCTCCGGTAAACTCACTCACTCGGCGAAACACACAAGCGCTGTTTCACGCCGGTTTTCTGTGAGGACGTGGTATTACTCCGGTCGAGCCGGCCCATTCGTGAAATATCATTGTGAAGTAAAAGTTTTTATAAAGAATTTTGGTGAAATTCGATATACAGATTGCAGAGGCCCCGTGGAAGACCTGTGTCCCATGAAAGAAATTGTATGATTAATAAATTAAAGTATACTTAGTTTGTACCCCAAAAGTTAAACTAGCTATGGGCGAAATCTAATAGCATTTCTGATATCTCTCTAGCTAGAAAATAGATCCACAAACCAACTTACTGCGATCGCACTACCTTATTAGGAATGCATAGCGCCACTAAATTCGGTCGGGCTGCGGTATACTTTATAGCTTCCTCAGATATGACGTCACGCTCGATTGCCTTTCCCAAAATTAATAACGTTTTGGTGTGACTTTGAAATTGTTATTTCGTACAGGACTGTTATTTCTTATTGGACAAGAATATTAACCCCTTTATAAGTACTAAAAATATTTACACAGCGAATTTTAAAAGGTCTGCTGGTCGTTGTTTGACACATTGGAAAAGTCATTTAAAAGAGAAAGATAGCATATAGTTCATTATTATAATATTACGGCGGCCTTTACTTCCTCCATCTTACGAATTTTTGATCACGGCACGTATCCTGATTTGTAATGCGACTATAAAATATTTTACCCATCCCAAAACGCAGCTAAAAAAGTTTTTACTTAAAAATGACCCTGTCGTCTGTAGGTACAGCAAAGAGCACCCAAATAAAAATATAACTAGTGAGCATAAGTTCCTATTTCACCAACTTTAGGGTTAATCCTTTGTCAATATTATGCCATCTCATTCATTGCTACGAAGGGGGAAAGAGATGAGATATTTAATCAACCGTTTACTGTCCTTGGTGAAATTGCCACTCATAATAACAGTTTTATTAACTCTAAATTACCTTAATCCCGTCTTTTTAATTCAATATACACTTGCTAACGTATTTTCACCTGTATTCTTAATATTTTAGGATCCATTTTTGTGTATACTTAATTTAATAGCAATCATTTAAGTACCCGTTAAAGTATGTAGTTAATAACTTGCAGGTTCTTATTTACGATCAATTCTCGCCACAAACTTAATTACTGTAAAATTGTTGTCAACTTAAAAACGCGAGAATCTTAAAAGCTTTGTCCACATTGTGCTTTTTTTTTGTTCATCAAGGGCATGCGTTATAGCGCAGTCAACAGCGAACGTGAGGCATGCCCGTGACGCGCGTTAAAATCGTAGCGCTCGCTATGACACCAGTAATATAATCTTGGAGACTGCAGTTCAATGAATCTGAATCTCAATGACATATTTTGGCTACTGCTCCGAATTCTGTATCCAAATTACAAAGGGTCAAAATGAAGATTTTTACTAAGGGCTAGAGTCTTGGAGAACGTTCCTCTGTCTCTGTCCCTGTCATGGACTTACCAGGATTTGCTGGCACTCGGGTAAATTGTCGTGGAGATGGATTCAAAACAGCTGCACATTCTTTTCCTGTTTGCTTCGGAACTCTACCTCTAGTTCTGCCTCAAGCTGGACTGGTTTTCCGGCGACCCCGAATGGGATAAGGAGCTCTACCTAGGCATATTAACAAAGTACACATGCCATAGCAACCACATAAAAAGCAACCAAGTTACGTAGGTCCACCAAATGACTTATATGCATCAATTCGTCTGTTTATTTGCACTACATTATACACAAACGACATCAAACTTTACAGATTTTAATGCAGATAAATACAATGATCTATTTTATCGCAATACGCTATACTATTTCATGCAAATAAGGACAAAAGCTATCAAAAACATAACCTACCTAAGGCCCTCTCAGGTAGCCCTTTAATATGTCATTACCCCCCCTCCCTTTTACCTTCCCCTCCCCACTCCTCGGTACACAGGTGGTGGAGTAATTAGAGAATTGCGTGCAATTAGCGCAAGCGATTAGCAATTATGTGCTCCACGCTCATTAGGTGGAACATGAGCCTTTTATAGGAGACGCACATCATCAGCTAACGTACGTATGTGAATTTTAAGAGAGATTGGGTGAAATCTGGGCCTATGAGAGATAGGAGGATTTGCGAACTTGATTCGGACAAAAATGAAAACTAAATGTTTTTTGGAAATTAATTTTCCTATTAAACTGGAATTGAACCAACTGATTTTGGAAAGAAATAGACACCTTGCGACACAATTCAATTTAATATTTTATATTACTATTAGTAAGTAAGGTACAATTTCAGGAAAATAATAGGGCCTATCCCAACATCATTTGGTTTAAAAATTACAACGCACTTCTTACTCAGTGGCTGAGGATTTATGATATGAGTATTACCTAATTCTCATCCCTCGAAAGTAACTTCGATTGTAGGTCACCAGCTAGCGGTGTTGGTCACCAGCTAGCGGTGTTGGTCACCAGCTAGCGGTGTTGGGCTGCCTATTCCAAATGAAAATGGCTCATATAAAATTGCATCGAATTGTCTCGTCTCATAGAAATGTGACCAAACCCTAACGTGCGACTAACAAGTAACATAGCTTGACAAAATTTGAAGTAAGAATCTCAGACGTAATGCACTTACGAGTACCATCAAGCGATCTTGCTCGTTTGTCGGTATTCCTGATATTATCTACAATCCAGTCTGTAAAACGGATTATACTGTAGTCCGTCACGTTCAATTTTGGTAGACCTCGTTGTAGCCCCGACTCAACGCCGATAATTTTATGCAAAACTGGTAACGCAATAATAAACGTCAAATGCATGCGATGCTTTGGTCGCTATAGCCGCTTCTATAACTATAACCTCTGGCTTCAGTGCCGCTCCCGCCACGCTGCCCGCTGATTTCGCGACTGAAAGCTAATAATTAATGAAGATATTTAAACAGCGAATAACTATAAAATGTTTGTTTTGTCTGCCGTATTGGAGTCCCATGTCAGACATACTTAAAACTTAAAATAAGCTAATCTTTATGACGGTCACTCCGTTGCGCCAAAATTCGTTTATTGTGCGAGAACCGTACATTTTCTGGGATAAAAAGTATCCTATAAATATAATAATATTATTATGTCTGACCTGACTTTGACGACCTCTGTGGCTCAGTGGATAGCACGTTGGTAGCTAAAGCCGGAGGCCGCGGGTTCGAATCCCGCCGACGGAACAAAAAGTTTTCAATGTTCCTGGGTCATGGATGTGTATTAAATATATTTATCATATAATAAAAATCTTAAATATATGTATAGTATAAAAAAGTATTAAATATATTTCCGTTGTCTGGTACCTGTAACACAAGTCCATCAGGTACTTACCATGGGGCCAGACTGACGTGGTGTGAAGCGTCCATAGATATTATTATATTATTATTATTATGTCCTTTTCCGGGACTCAAAATATTTCCATACCAAATTTCAATAACATTGTATCAGTGGTTTGAGCGTGAAGAGGTGGTTAATAGACAGATAGGCAGACAGACGACGGACGCACAGACAGACAACCACACTTTCGCATTTATATTGACTACTTACAGAATTTTATCTACATACACATCACATTATCACATACTAAATAGTACTACTAAATACGTAAACTATACACAATTTTGCAGAGCCGGTTCAAAATTAATTTTAATCAAGGCATTTTTCTCTCGACTTTACGATAGTATTTATTATTTTCCTTAATTAAGGCTCAGCCTATTTCTTCGAATGTCAACCGCAGACGACGTTAACTATGAGATTAATGTAACTATCTGAAACTCACATTATTTCAATGTGTTATGTACACAAGGAATTTTTATACGACTGACTCATTATGAGTGCCGGCGATGTATAATCCTAGATGTACAGCGGATACCGGATTTCGACCGAAAGCTTCAGTTGAGTGAAAAGATTTGAACACCTGATGATGAATTTTTCGAAACTGGTCGTGTATTATTCTGTAATAAATCTATTAAAATAAAGTGGAATAAGTGCAAGGAAAGTATATATTTATTTAATTGAACATGAATTTCCACAAAGAAGTGACCGTACATTCAATAGCATATCGAAAAGATTTGAAAACAAAACAACGTTACTTGACTTGTTTTTTGGCTTGGACTATTGTCAATATGTAAGTAAGTAAAGTGTTTTATGTTGTTAATACAGTGTTTAATCCTAAATGTTTTACTCTTGCACTTAAAGCTATGTAGGAGGAAAGTAGAGAGTTAGAGACTACAGACGAAACGTGCTGCATAGTTGTTTGATACACCTAACACCTTAGAACTATTTTGTTTTCTTTCTTATTGTTTGACAGACCACCTAGAAAAAAAATATTTATCTTAGAGTTTAAGCAAATAAATTACTATCGATCGTTTTATGTTAATTTACCTTAATTTTATTGTATGTTTGAGTTGTTACATTTGAATACCACATTATTATGATAACATACAGATACGATAAATAAATAAAAACTATGTTTAGAAATATGCTAACATCTGTGTCTAGAATTTCACATCGATGACTATTCTTTATTAAAACGAAATCGGTTACCGCAAAAAGTAATCTAAAACACTTATCATAGAGTTTAAAATCGTACGAATCTTGCAATAAAAGGTTTTAATTTTATAAATTGCTTATGACATTAGATGATTCAATATTTATCGAGAAGAAATAATCATTTGCAACATAATGAGCCTATATTGAAAGTAAATCGATATTAGTTAGGGGAAGGTCGGAAATGACACATATTTGCGTATCAAAGAATTTGAGATGTGCCGACTACAAGGAAAAACTTTATAAAACAAAGATTTTACACAAAATAGTTACTGCGACTGCAAATGTTTCTTAATATTTGCCTCAATCAACAACGCATATTATAATGATTATGTAGTATGTACTTATTTTGTGACTTTGTTGGGGGTAATCGCTAAATCTACTGATTAAATTTTGATTTTTTTTTGTACTCCATAGAAAGCTGAGTAATTATTATAGGTTATAAAATTTTTGGAAAAAGAATTAATTAATACCTATCTAGTGATTTCTAACAAGGTGGTCAATAAGAGATCAAAATTAGCAAGGATAGGAATATTAATTATTATTATTAATACACTCGGACAAAGCAAAATCAAGTTAGTTATAATAATGTCCATTCCACTATTTTAGGTTGAGAGTTGAGACTAGTTTCTAAGTCCGCCCAGTCCTAAATGTAGATTAGTTCTTTGCGTGCTTTAATTTTCGCATGTTTACCTAAAACGAAAGCCTTTTTTACTATTTTAATTTAAAAAATAATAGATAAGTATGGGTAATGGGTATGTTTATATTACAGTTCATAAAATATGCAATAATAATATGTCCCTTGTTGACAGAAATATGAATATAAGCCTATTTCTAGTAATTTAGTACGAATAAGCTGAGTGTCGTGAATCGTGACAGCGCAATTCGAATATCATAACTATTATTATTATTATGGTACCTATCGCCCATGGACACTTGTACCTAATAAAAATAACGAAGCACGGGATTTCATACAAGTCTGATATATTATGAAGTTTTGTACCAGGATTCGCCGTTAGGAACTTAGGACTAACATTTACGATTTGAAATAAAATTATATTAAAATGAAGTAGGGACCCTCGAACTACTATTTTCCCTATTCTAGAACTCTCGACGAATGTGCCGAATTTCAAATTGTTTTTGCAGTACTAGGTATTGTTCAACTCAGAGAATACTGCAAGTTTCATCAAAATTGGTTCAGTAGTTTCTGAGATAGGAAATTCTAATCACTAATGCAGATTAAGTGATTTTTGAAAATTATTGTCAGTTATACTTGAGGCCTGTTTCACCACTTCCTGATAAAGTGCCGAATAGGTTATTCACAACTTTTTTGACAGATTCTCTATACTCGATCTGTCAAGTTAATTGGTGGATTCGGCACTTATCAGGGGGAGCAAATCTTATTATACAGGTAAAAATTCAATAAAATGCAATTATTCAGTTAGTTTCTATGCTCAGTAACTCTAGTTATTCATCTTAATTATTTCTCCAGCTTAAATATTTCTTAGTATACAACAATAAAATGGCATAATTACTCATAAAATAAGTGTCTAAGGGCGCAATATCACAGCCTTTCAAGCTCGCCCTATGGAGGTCAAGATCTTTGAATCTTTTAGGACGAAGCCCTTAAGACTGACTTAAGGAAATAAGGACACGCTTTATAAAAACCTGAAGATCATATTATTTTACATCTTACTTTTCTTTTTCGCGGTGAGTTTCATTTATTCATTTATTTATTTATTTATTTATAAATCCTTTATTTGCACATTTAAAACATACGAACACAACAAAAGAGAAACAAAACAATGACAACACAATAATTATAACAATGACAATAACATATTATAAACTTATAAAAATGTACAAATTGGCGGCCTTACCGCTGTAAGCGGTTTCTACCAGGCTATTCTATTTAATTAGAGGTGGACGAAATTTTACAATGATTTATACTTTTTTAGGGTTCCGTAGCCAAAATGGCAAAAAAGGAACCCTTATAGATTCGTCATGTCTGTCTGTCTGTCTGTCTGTCTGTCTGTCTGTCTGTCTGTCTGTCTGTCTGTCTGTCTGTCCGTCCGTCCGTCCGTCCGTATGTCACAGCCACTTTTCTCCGAAACTATTAGAGCTATACTATTGAAACTTGGTAAGTAGATGTAGTCTGTGAACCGCATTAAGATGTTGATGCAAAAATGGAAAAAATATTAAAAATTTTAAGGGGTCCCCATAGGTACAACTGAAACAAAAAAAAATTTTTTTCATCTAACCTATGCGTGTGGGGTATCTATGGATAGGTCTCCAAAAATCATATTGAGGTTTCTCATATCATTTTTTTTTCTAACCTGAATAGTTTGCGAGAGAGACTCTTCCAAAGTGGAAAAATGTGTGTCCCCCCCCCCTCTAATTTCTAAAGTAGAGGCATGATAATTCTAGAAAAAATATATGATGTAGATTACTATAAAAACTACCAACGAAAATTGGTTTGAACGAGATCTAGCCAGTAGTTTTTTTTATACGTCGTAAATAGTAAACCTTAATCTAAATTTCATTAAATCGACTGAAATATAAAATAAATCAAAAATATTTTAATTTCATAAAAATAAACCTTATTGCTGCTGCGGAACCCTCCATGGGCGAGTCCAACTCGCACTTGGCCGCTTTTTGGAAAATTATTGTTGCTATCTAAATAAACTATTGTCCTACACTTGTACACTACACGTGAAGCATGGCTGCGTAACAGGTATTAATTGTTACTCGAAATGACACTAGTAAATCATAGTAATCCATATGCATATTTGCATACTAGGTAAAATTATAAATGCGAATATTAAAATTCGCAATTTATAATAATAAATTTTGTCGATATGCCTGTAAACTCTTCACGCCTAAACCGCTGAACCGGTTTTACTGAAATTTGGTATGGGCTGGAAAGGACATAGGATACTTACCTATTATGTTGGACAAAAGTACGGTTCCGGCGCGATAAACGTTTTGCGCCAAAATTCGTTTATCACGCGGGATTCGGGAACTGGATTTTTTCGGGATATTATTATACTTATTATCCCGATAGGATACTTCCTATGTCCTTTCCCGGGATTCAAAGTATCTCTATAGTCTATACCAAATTTCAGCAAAATCGGTTCAACAGTTTTGGCGTGAACAGATAACAGACACACAGACACACTTTTGCATTTATAATATTAGTATTGATTAATGTTTGATATTATTGTTTTTAGTGAGATAAATAACTTTTTGTCCCTTTATTTTCGAGTTCGGTTCGAGAACGGGCGGTAAATAATTTACGAGAGTATAAAACATCTTGAAAATATAATTGCTGTGTCGATTTAGATGCGGACTCGTATTGAAATGAAATATGATTATCGCACCATCCCAGGTGATTGTTATCAACAGTTATAGCCCATTGCTGGAAATATCGATAATATCTTGATATTTTCCCAGTAGGTACGTTGTTTACGCAAATCGTATGTACTACTAATACGAGAAAGATAAAAGCTTATTTATATTATATTTCAGCCCCCTTTCTAATAAAAAGATGGTTTTACAATGTTTTGTTCTTGTTCGATACGTTAGAAAGTAAATATTATGTAGATGGGCGGCTTGGCCAGTGAGGTTCATAATATACAGTGTGTAACAAAAACAATTGATAATACTTTAGGGTGTGTACGTGTTCCTTAAAGAGAGTTCACTGTGAAAGTGGCAGCTCTGAAAGACGATTTTTTTCACTTTTGTATGGGTAAAGGCACTAAAGGCCCGAGCGTCACGAGTTTCCACATATAAAAGTGACAAAATTTTTTGGTCTTTCAGCGCTGTTACTTTCACAGTGAACTCTCTACTAGGAATACGTATACACCCTAAAGTATTATCACTTATTTTTGTTACATCCTGTATACTCAGAATAATAATAATTATTATGACACAACATATTTTGACCCAACTAATATAGTTTTATTATTGAGATGAAAACTTCTTTTGAAGCGGTAGAGGGAAAGAATTAAATTGCTATTTCATATTTGTACAGTTTTCACCTAATTTCCTCAACCGCCTATTAGGATTCATTTCACGCAAATATCAGTTACAAAGTATCCCAAAATATGACGGGTGTAGGTGTATGAAGTATGAACCCCAAGCCATATTTCAGCTGTGGTGTGGGCGGAGAGAACCCTCTCGGGAGAGTAATCATGTTGACTTTAGATCGGAAAGAATTGATTTAATTTTGAAATTAAAAAGTGTTCTCTAAATTGCCTTTGTAATCCTTAAATTAAAAGTCTCTGATAGAATTGGAACACTTGTTAATTATTCTTCTACCTGTACCTTCCAAAATTAATTAGGATTTAGGATTAAAAAATGTTTGAACTGTTACTCGTACTTTGTTGTTGTGATGATGATATTATTTGAAATTCAACCGGCTACCTTTTCCTATAATGACGTGTCTTTATAATCGGTGATGGAGACTGGTGTTATTTCAATGATATTTTGATTTCGAAGGGTTTTGGCTGTCAGGAAATCAGGTGATAAACCTGTAACTTTCCTAACTAGACACTACTAATTTCTTGCTGTTTCAACGCAGAAATCGAATCATAAGCGAGTTTAGAGGCAAGCTTTAAAGTTGAACCCACAACAAAGGGTCATATCTTGGCATATTATAGGACTTTTAAATCTTTAAGGGCCTGTTTCACCACTTCCTGATAAGTATCGAATAGGTTATCTACCACATAACTTGACAGATGAAGTATGGAGAATCTGTTAAAAATGTTGTGGATGGCCTATTCGGCACTTTATCAGGAAGTGGTGAAACAGGCCCTAAGTCTCGTTTTCTTCCTTAGATAATACATAATATCTTTAAATGTCACAATTCAAACATTCCTTTCGTTGCTCACACAGCCTGGTCATAATCAAAACTAACACCTTAATAAAACGCAGCGGATCCCTGACGGTTCGATAAAGAATATTATTTGGTAAATGGTCGATATATGGCCGTTTTATGAACTTAAAACCTGGTAATTTATTGTTATGTGTTGTCATTAGATGTGGTCTAAGTGAGAGAGAAAAGCGTGTGCTACGCTCTACGGTTGCGTAGAAAGCGTAGCAGTAGCGTAGCGCGTAGCGTATTACTATCGCTACGATGTAAAGTTTGTGGTTTTTTAATGCGTTTGAATTATATTAAATAAAAAATTCTCAACGTTTTAAAAAGAGTTGATCTGAATCATATTATTGTGTTACTAAAACACCTAGATTCGACGTCAATAACTTATTAGCTATATAGCTAATATATTATATAGGGATTCACTTTTAATAAGACGTGTAACGCTTGTTATAGAAGTTATAAAAATTTACTATCCCCATCCACAGCTTGTAGAAGCTGTTCATAACATGAATCAGATTGATTATATTATTATTATAATTAATTATTATCATAGGTATTTCTTGTATAATGTCTCAAACCGCTATCGCATTTATCTTGCGCCACTCAGACATTGTCCGGTGCAGTGCGTAGGCGCAGTTCGTTACAATACGGATCTATTGTGCTGTTTACGATACGTAAACTGTTGTGGATGGGACTGATCGACTTACTGTAACTTACTGCATGATGACTGTCAATTTTTGAGTTATATACAGCTGTCATGAGAAGATTTTTGCCTGTATATATAGCTTTAATAATAAAAAAAACCCTTCCAAAACGCCTTAAGTTGGAAAAGTTACTGTATTACTGATTAGTCAGATTAGTGATATTATATTTTGAGTAACAGCTGACATAAGGAGATTTTTGGCTTAAATTTGCTCGTATTGTCATAATCTCTAAAAAACTTCCAAAGAGCCTTAAAACGGAAGAGCTTCAAGTTATTTGCACGAATTTATTCCTAAGAATAGTCATTTAGGATATGAAATGGGATAGTTTGTTGTTACCTTTATCTCATATTTTGTGCCTAAGCCACTAAACGGATTTGATCAACTTAGCATATTTGGATTCCCTTTTGACACTTGCGAAATGTAGGATGTAACTTATAACTATTATAGCCAAATTATCTTGAATTTGAAGACGTGAATGAAGTAGTACTACTTCATTCACGAAAAAGAACTTGAGAGGTGTCAAGGGATACCCGGATGGAACGAAGTTTTAAATTTCCCGCAGTATACGTCATCGCTACATCAACGCCCTCCGCAACTACTTAGCAGGTACTAAAATAAGTATCGGTCAAAAAGTGTCGATACAACTTTTTCCGTCTAGCCCCCTTTCGAACTTGGTTCCAAAAATGTGGATTTTATAAATAGCTAGATAATGAAGTCAAATACTAAACTAGGTATTGCAAGGTTTGCTTAAACAAGGGGAAAAAATGAGTATTTGCTCTTGTTATAAATTGTTAGATATCCACTTCATATATTGTCTTCAATTTTATCAGATATTTATTTAGCGTAGGTCCACTCTAAGTCCTTCCTCTGAGTGACACTAGCTCCTGACCCGACCTCCCTGACCACAAATACAATGACATACACGTATTCCGTATTACATTGACTACATGCTAACATTCCGCCTATTGTTACTTAGTAATTATCATAAGTATAAATGCATACTGCATACAGTCCTCGATAAGCACAGTATAATTTTATTCAGTAGATTTTAATGGAGTTCTTGAAATCCTATTTGCTCTATACAATGACAATATGGGCGAATTATTTTACTAGTTAAAGTTTTCTGGATTCACACTCAATGGGTCACTCGCGTTTGGACTTTAGAGTCAAGGTTTGTCTGTAGACTCTAAAACAGCGGTTCTCAAAATATTCTCTAGGAGTCTAGAGTCTAGAGCAGTCACTCCCAAACTTATTTTACTCTAGGCCCACTTTTGACACTTTGGTAATTTTTGCGCGGTGGTCTCCCTGCAGACATATTAATTGATAGTCGTAGACGGTAGAACACTTTAGTAGACTATAAAGCCTAGAGTAGCTTAGAGGACGTACGCTTAGAATAGCGTAGTCTAGAGTAGATTGTGCCAAAGGGGGACCCATGATGGGTTTCCCCTGCGCATCAAAAAAAAAAAAAAGAAATCTTACGTAGCTGCATTTATTGTGAAAAAACTTACCTCTCTTGCCACAGTCGGGCACACAATAATTCAGCTGCCTTGTCACCTTTTTTCAAGATCTGATGATATAACGCGTTGATTTGATAACCGTTTAATCCCTGGCTGTCAGTTTGAGAGATGACGGAAATATTCGCGAATATCCCGCCCGGAGTAATTAAGTGTCAGTCGCCACTGTAGCGTCGATGTACCGACTTACCTTTGCGAACGATTTGTAGTCCAGGAGACGGGGGCTTTGGTCGTTCCTTCTAGATTTGACTTTGAATTTTGGCTTTTCGCAACCATTTGCGTCGAAACTCCTTTACGGCACAGAACCTGCAAGTTTTGCTGGTATAACTGGATAGTTTATGTCGGTCAGATGTCCTTACTTCGAGTACCCAGTGTAATCAAAATCAGTTCAGAATTCAGAGGTTTGATAGTAAGGAACTACTTTTACAGTGAACTCTATACAGGGTGTAACAAAACTAAGTGATAATACTTTAGGGTGTGTCGGTAGGTACGTGTTCCTTGTAGAGAGTTCATTGTGAAGGTATCAGCGCTGAAAGACTATTTTTTTTGTGATTTGTATGGGCAAACGCTCGCGCTCGCTTTAATAATAATTATTATTGATGATGGTTATTGATAACTTGCGATGTAATTTGCGACATTACCGTTATACTTATCACTTAGTGTCCATAATGTTATTTAATTACCTATTGAAAGTTTACTTCTTGTGATGTTAAATATTATCTTTATTACCTATATGATTCATAATCTGCTTTTTCTTAAGACAACGTATAATGGATTAATAAATTATCGTAGAAAGTATTAGCTGTCATTCCAATTATTACGAGGTACTTACAATAATTCAGCATCCAATAGTAATTATTTTTAGAACAGATCAATTCAAATTCAAATTCTTTATTAATCATTCAATAATATACAATAGTATAAAAGCAAGGTAGCGTACATCACGTCGTCTAATCCCATACTAAGTAAAACTTGTATTATGGCAATCAGAAAACGGATGCACGCCGAACAATTTTATCCTAATATATATTATTCTCACATTCACACACACAATCACACTTTATCACGTTAAAGTCTCTTTCGGCGACGTGATGCGCGCTTCGTTCGGGAGCCTCCCCCGAAACCTCCGGTAAACTACACCGGTGGGCCAGAACTCCTCCACCTCGAAGATGGATAAAACTTGAGTCGGCACTTTCACCACAAAGGAACTAAAATTCACTTTGTGGCGAGAGTGCAGACGCTCCACCCTCAAGGTGTAGGTGGTCTTCTCGCGGATGTAGTTTACGACGTCTTCGACCGTCATGGTCCAGTGCAGGCGCGACACATAGAGCGGTGTCGCGGGCACCTCGCTGCGCAGGCGCAGCTCGGGCACATAAGGTGCGGTGCCGCGGTGGTTGCGGATGGTGGGCTTCCTCTTCTTCCTCCTCTCCACCAGAACGAAGCCCTCCTCATCGCACCTCCTGCTCTCGTCCCTGCCGAGTCGAAGATGTTCAGCTTTGCGGCCCTCCTTTGCACCCCTCGCCTTTACCCGCGGGGGCGGTGCGGGGCAAGCAGCGACGCTTGCATAATTTTTCTGTTGAGTCGATGGCCTCAATTTCGTGTCGACGTCACGCGGTGACGGCGAGCTGACGGCGGCGGCTGTTGCTGACCCACTCGATTTCGCTGACGTGCAAAACGGCGAGCC
This sequence comes from Plebejus argus, assembly GCA_905404155.3. Classification (NCBI taxonomy): domain Eukaryota; kingdom Metazoa; phylum Arthropoda; class Insecta; order Lepidoptera; family Lycaenidae; genus Plebejus; species Plebejus argus. The sequence continues at coordinate 16,533,938 of FR989929.1, read as the reverse complement.
GCGCTGAGCTCCGCGACGCATATTTATCGAGTCGATCGGATGCTCGGGTGACCTACATAGTGAATTATTACATTTTAATTGTAATAATTCACTACGCAACTCACTGATGGTAGATTCCGAGGCATCCAATCTACCTCGCATCTCGTCCAGCTCTGCCCTCATGATGTTGAACTTCTGGAGCAGGCTGGAGACGTTGACGTGGTCCGTCGATACCGCCGGTAGTTTGTCGAGCTGCTTGGCCACAAACACCGGCACTTCCGCTGGACTAGTCTGCTTGATCAGGGAGATGATGTCCTGCAAGCTTCGTTCGCTTCCGTCTCTCCTCCGGGATATCATCTGCGCCGTTTTGCCGAGCGCTTCGTACAGCATCAGCCTGCCCTTGCAGATCTCCTCGTTGGTGTAAGTGGACCTGCACAGCTGCACGATGCTATCTTCGTCCATGGTGTTGACGACGTGTTGTACGAACGCCAGCAGCTCGTTGGATACGAGCGCCATGGTGTCGGTGCAGCGGCTGTCGCGCCGCGCGACTCGCGAAATATTAATTAATTTTATTAATATTTGCTGCGTGTGTTGTTGAGCGGTGCGCGACCGTTCGCTACCGCGATCAAAACAACACATAAAAAATTAATTATATGGGATATTTTCAGACAACTCTAGTTGACTTATTGTCCTTATAGCTCCTGGTCTATATTCGTGTTCCTCGCTTATATTTCAAAGTGGTGGATCCGCCCAAAATTTAGATTGGAAACATCAGTCAATTATCCAAGTAATATTGCGACTTTAAGTCCACAGCATAGAGCCTATTTTAGGGTGCCAAACGCGAAAGTCCGTTTTGATTACCGGGCAAAATTAAACAAACTAAAACCCCGAGATATGCTTCACCCTTATCGCTCCCGTCCAAATGAATTAAGCTGGTATTACAAAAATATCGCCCTCCCTTTCGTTTGCTACGTGCTAGAGTGAGACAGCGTCGAGCACCGTTAGCGATATTTTAAAGTGTAAGTCTTAAATCTTAAATTAGTAAATATTGTTAAAAAAGATTTACTGGGAGAGTATCGACTTTAAAGTTTTTTCGAGGAAAGGATTTGGTCGTATTTCAGCCCACAGCGGACCTCTGGGCCAAATTGAAGTGAGAAATTCGTTGCAACATAAAAGGAATGGGAATGCAAAAGAGACGTGTACATTAATTTGTTGATTGGAATTTTAATGTGCGTCAAAAATGCGCAGTTTGATTTGTGGCGAATAATCGTTACGGAATGTTAATATCGTAGTACTTAAGCCTTTTTTGATAAAATTGGGGGCAAATGGGCCAATTGATGAAGAGCAACTACCGCCTTTTTGATTTTGAATCTAGAGTCTTTTAAGTTTCAGCGAGATTGAATCCTGACTTCCTGACTGCGCCATTTAAATTGAGATGATCAAAACAGTAGATTCTAGAAAAAGTTCTTAGTTCTTCTCTTCTCTTTCTTATCTTACAAACCATCAAAAAGGGAATTCTATCATCGCTGAAGGACATTGACATTCACCCTTAGTGGGGCCCCATTTTAGAAAATAGAATTACTATTTTGCGTAAATGATAAGCAAATTCACAGCCAAAAACCAGTTCCAATATAATTAAGGATGCGAGTGGAAGAACCAGTCACCAGTTATCTAACATTTTATAACATAAGGACAATTAGGTACTACTTTTTACCTTATAATTTAAACAAACCTAGTAACTTACTACATATATATAAAATCCACATTTTTAAAATTTCAAATCACTAAAGCCTACATTTATGCAAAAAAACGGCAATGTTTCCCTGTTACTTACCTGCTTTTTCCACTCATCTCAATTCAGTGCGATAAAGGCACTTAAAATATGTTATCAGCCGAGCTTAAGGCGCGAAAAGAAACGATAAAGAACGGTTAATGAATAAAATTTAGAGTTATGTTAAAAATAATTAACACATCTTATCTTGAATTAAATTAAAATAAAGAGATTATAAAAGTTAAGTACTTTATACCTTCATAATGGGTATGTCGTTGGTATGTATCGAATGATTTTGTTTTCTTTTCGTAATACCTTATAAAACGTTGCCACTTGCCTCTTTTCAATAAAATAATAGAAGAAAAGCTCAAGCCACATTGGCCGATCATAGACCAATACAATAGATTACAAACGGACATTAATATAAATAACATAATTATTTGTCATGGCGATCATGTTTATTTGTTATGGCTCTACGTAGAGAGGTTTAATACTATAAAAATAAAAGTTCAAAAATAAAAATCAACTCCATGATAGAGTTGTAGAACAATCAAATTTTCACATGAAAAACATCGCTCCAACCGGACTATTACAAAATTAATATACATCAGGACATGAAAAATTCGTCCTGTCCGATGTCCTACCTATAATATGTCCGTTTGCTCAGCTGTAACATAGCAATCAGCCCTGTTGTCACTGTAAACATGGAAAACAAATGAAAAACCAATGGTACATGAGCTCTGAGTCTGAACTGAACCGAAATTGATTTTGGTCTCCTGATTTTTTAATTTAAAAAAAAACGCGCGCCATATGCATGGATTTTATTTCGATTCGAAATTCGAACTCCTGATTGGAATATCTTAAGCTCTACAATTATTTACGTTCTGAGTTTAATTTACGCTGAAACAAGGAATATAAAATCTTCTTCATATTTGGCTTATTTTTTTATAGACGGTTTCTGAGTTTTTCGTTTATCCATTTACTGTAAAATACATTTAATGTTCTCAAAACCTTAACCAATTAACAACTTTGTTGAAAAGATAAACTCTTGTCAGAAACCTCAGAATATTATGACCATTAGGGCCGATTTTTCAATCGTCAGATAACTTTTAACTAAAGAATAAATATGACACGTTGACAATTTTTTCATATAAAATCTGTCAAAACGCCAAATTTATTCCAGAGGTAAAATTTATCTGACGATTGAAAAATCAGCCCTAAGACATGTTATACGTTAAACAACGAATAAAATACGTAAAGCTTCTAAAATAAGCTACAATTCTGAAAATCACCTTTATAGCTTACATTATATTGTAAAATTATATAAGGTCGGGTTACAACAACTTAATCAGAGACACTTAAGTGTGTAAGCGATTATAGTCTCTATATCTAGGTAAGTAAAGTATAAATTGGCTAGCGACTATTAAATAGCAGTCAGCTAACCGCAGGCACAGCAACCGCGAAATGTGTGCGGTTAAAATTGTCTCATAATGTCAATTATTTTATCTTGGACTAATTAATTAATTACAGTGCAATACGGTAACATTTTCATTCAAAACCAGATTTACGATAGTCACGGCTCAGGTTGTTTTGACTTTTGAGTTACCTATAAGTAGGTATAGGAACTTAAAAAGGTATGAAGTATGAAAGTTATAGCGTATGATTTTTTTATTGATCTTTAATTTCATTAATCGTATTTTCACAATTTTACTTAAGGGCCCGGGTTACCCTCGAAATTTTCATACATTCTTAATACCAAAATCATTTTCTCATGCGAAAATATTTAACATGTTTGAGTTATTTTTCAGCTTAAGATAGTAATTACCTTAAGCTGAAAAAAAAAACTTTAAAAAATATTTTTTATTATTTAAATATTTTGTAGTAAATTTACTATTTATTTATATATTTTTTTAGTGTTTTTGTCTATTTTTTGGTGTTTAAATATTTAGTAGTAAATTTACTAAAAAATATTTAAACACAAAATTTTTTTTTTAGTATTTAAATATTTTGTAAAAAAAATTGTTCAGGACCATAGGTAATTACTATCTTAAGCTGAAAAATAACTCAAACATGTTAAATATTTTCGCATGAGAAAATGATTTTGGTATTAAGAATGTATGAAAATTTCGAGGGTAACCCGGGCCCTTAAATGCTTTATTTTACCTTAATATTTTATATTATTTCTACTTAAGTACCTACCTACTTCAAAATTTTTTAGGAAGAATCCCATCCCAAACTCTACAAAATATCAAAATATTATGGAGAATCTTGCAATGTTTTCCACAGCTTCGTTGTGCACAATCTTTCAGTCATTTTTTCGGGATTAGAATTAGATTAGAATGTTGTTTTCTTTTCACAAAATATTATAAAAAAAATTACAACGAACAGACAGGCACAGTATATCACATACAAAATATTATTATTTAATATCTATGCATTAATTTACTTTCGCATAACAAAATAATATACCATTATTACCATAATATTATGTTACCATATAATTATAGTGAGGCTGAGTTTCACATTGAAATATCACGGAAACTATGTAGACAATTGCCAAGGTAGCCGGGGATCCTTTCAAATAGCCGAGAGTCGAGACCTGAGACTAGAATAAGTGCTTCATTAGACGCGCGATAGACGACTCTATTTCTAGAACCGTCTAGAGATAAGGAGCTAAGTATGGTAAGATTTTCTGTACATAATAAACTTTTGAAAATATTATCTTCTATATATATTTTTTATCCGACCGTTTGTGAGCAGGTACGGACAAAGTCTGTCTGTCAGTCCCATTTTACATTAAACGCAACTCTAAGCGTTGCTCTTTACGCTTTTTTTCCTCTAAAACAAAAGTGTAAGCCACTGATTATTTACTGACCCATTTTATGTGGGTAAGTATAGTATTTCACATTTCTTCATTTTTAACTTCAGGTTTTTTGAGGTTTTTTGAGAAAATCAGCAACCTTATTCCCGAAACTGATATATCAATCTGATAATATCAGATTTTTGACACTTTAGACATTCTATTTCTTTATGTGTTAAGTGTCAAAAATCTGATATCAGTTTGATACTGTGGTTTGATATCAGTTTCGGGAATAAGGCTGCAGTAATTTCTTTTTAAATTGAACGTCCGCGCTGTCTCTTACATTTTGTACTGAGCCGAGTGAGCTAGAACTCGCCGGAAGGATATTTTGGATAACGTGCGGGATGGCGCGGGCGGTCCGGCAGAATTCAACTGTTTCCGATCAGAATTCGGACAATGTGCGGCCGGGCTTCAGCTGTTTACTTGATGGTTGTCAATACTTCATATATAATATTCTTTACATCTTATCAAACCAGGGCTTGTACCACGAAACCGTTTTGAGACTCAAACAATCGAACGAGAATGCCGCATCCTACTCTAACAAACGTGAGATGATGTTGTTAGAGCAAGACGCGGCATTCTCGTCCGAATGTTTGAGTCTCAAAACCATTTCGTGGTAGGCCTACAGACTTGTGATTTCCGTTAGGACTAAGGAATAGAATACGAATATTCAAGTTACATAGAACCGAAGTTCGAAGTATTTGTAATCCATACCACAATGGCTACCGGTAGACAACACAAACCCAAGTTTCGGTTCCTATTGTGTTTCCTGGACATCTATTTCTTGGGTAACAAAGGTATTATCTTGTCTATGGATCCTATAAAGTCTGAATACGCCCACTTAGGCTAAAATATAGATACTAGGAAGTAATTTTCAATTTGTAGTTTTTAAAATATTTGATCGTAAGGATGAACTGCGTGGTAGTACATATTTGTGATTTTAAGATTTGAGTATGTATCTCTATGTATGTTAATTTATTTAGTTGTGAGTGTTTTGATGCAAAAATTAATGAAAATTCTAATTTTTTGATTTTATACAATAAAAATGTATTTATTATGTAGAGTTGAATACAAATATTATTTTATGTATGACATAATATACTATTAATGAGTTCTGTTCTGTTTTTGAGTTTTTTGACAGGAATTTATGTATTCGCCATGCTTTTGATTGGCTATCGTCAAAACTCAAAACATTGATACATAATCAATTAACGATCCTATTGAATAAATAAAATTCGGCCGAAAAGCCTCAGAAAACGGTCACAAGTCCACACAATTTAGTTATGCCGATAGAATAAATACTTGACATAACTCGATTATACGACTTGGGTGTCCGGAAACGAATCACACTCGTGAATCGAGAACTTTCCGAACGTGAATCGATAACTTTTTGATCTCATCAACTATTCTATGGTTATTATACACATCGACATAATCTGATTTTATGCATACATCCGTGAATAGTCCATAGTAATTATTAACAATCAAATGTTTGTTATTGGAACCTATTGACGTATTAATATTTGTAATCCACACTAATTCTTAAGAATGAAAATGTGAAAGTACCTATGTGTCTTCACGCCTAAACGACTGAACCGATTTTAACCTGGTTTTGGTATTAAGATACATTGGATGTCGGTCGATAAACGATAATAATAATTTACGTATTTAAACGTCAACATAGTTAATATTCGGCACATATTATTGTGGTTTTCATAAACTGTCATTTCAATTATGGAGTATGGACCGTGAGTGCCATTTATACTATCTCAGTTGTACCACAGGTTCATGTACTGTTAATTTGTATCTTACGATCTTCTAAAACATAACAATAATCTGTGGTGTTCTGATTTTTTCCACGCTCGTTCCTACAGATTGCTATACATATTTTGTATTATAGAATGTCAACAGAAATGAACGTTCTCATTTTGATGTTTTTTAATAAACATGTTTGTAGTCCTGTACAAATGTAGACATGTTATTTTTAGCACGGATCGGTGAGTGGCGCCGTCGCTACAAAAAACTCATTTAAATATTTTAACAATACTATTAGGAGTTTACATGCCGACTACATGCTCAATCTGGTTACTTGACTGCCTCGTATTTGGAGGTGTGTAATTTGATATGCAGAGGGATTTATCTTTAGTTTTCAAATCATTGTTCGAGTGTCCTTAAATATCACGTCTTCACGCATAAAAATCAACTTTTAATAAATACTGACTAATGAAAAGATTCACACTTTATTTTAGTAACACACATAGTTATTATATTATTACCATGTCCAGCTTATGTACAACGTTAGAAAAGTCGCACGAACATTAAATTTACTTCTAGCTAATTTATTTAAACATGTAGAAAACAATTTTACTGTACCTGCTTAAGAGCGTACTTTACATAAAAGAATAATAATTTCTACATCGTAAAGTTAAGACAGTCGAAACATTATCACATAATGCCTAGACAAGACAATCGTAACGGTAAACGATATGAATATTTAAATATTACAAAGCGTCGCGTCCAACGATGATAAGCAACGTTATTTATCACACAAAAATTAATAAAACAAATGTTTTAATACCGGATAGTAATCGTGAATTCACATAAATTAAGATAGCTATCGCAACTTTAATACAAATTAATGAAAATTCTACAAATTCGTTAGTTCAATAACCACACGGGCGCCTCGGAGACTCGACAAAAAATCTATTAGCATATTGAAAGCCTATGTCTAACCTTAGTGTCATATAAAACTCGCAAATAAGGCAAAATTGCGTCGGCCGCAAAGATTTCGGTAGTAAGGATGAGACTCTACATTCTACAAATAGACTCTGTAATCAGTTTCGTGTTGATTTACAATGTAAATAAAAAAAGCTTTTATTTATTTATTTTAGTTCCTTTTCAATATCAAGATCTAAAAGCAAACATTTTAAATTAAAAAAAATCTTTAAAGGGTTAAAAAAAATATACACTATACATAATATTATCAAAAAATTCTTCATTATATTATTATTTAATCAGTAGTTTAAATTAGAAGCATTATAGCCGTACATTTAGATCAAAAATTAATTTAAATGCAGATAAATTATTCGTAATACTATATAAATAATTGATATTACCATAATTTTACTATTGTCGAGCTACGCAAAACTTGGAGTCTCGCTGACCGTTATAGACTTATTGGCCGTAATGGGGCACTTTGCGTCAGACATTTTAACGAGGACGGCAAAACTGTCCACACATAAGCGAAGGTTGTTTTTGATTTATCTGCTAATTTAAAACTTGTCGAAAATTAATGAATTACATGAGGTTAATTTTTGGCAGTTTAAATTGAAAACATTGCTTAAAATACTAATTTGTCGAACTTTAATTGTCTAGTTAGAAGAATTTATGAGTAATTTTAAAATGTTACAAATTGTAGGTGTATTACAGATGATTACAAGCTAAAAGTGATTCATGGGAAACTCACAAAAATATTTTTTACGAACTCTTTATAGAGACTGGAGTTTTTTTAATCAATATTTTTTTAAAGAGCCATGAGTATTAACTGTTAAGTAGGTTAAAGAAACTGTCCGGCAACATAAAAATTAAAACATAATTAATAAAGATTAAATAATTTCGCTGATATTAAGCCGACAAACTTTTCACCGTGCGATAAAAATTTGTCATCTTGTAGATTACGCCGCGCCAGCTTAAGGCGAATAGCTGTTATATGATAAATAATAAGCTTAAGGCGAATAGCTGTGATAAAAAAAAAATCAACTGTGGCATTTAATGGCTATATTAAGGACGCTATTACAAATATCAGCGATTTTCCGGTACCCTATTAAAGAATTAGGAGTCAAACTGCGAGGATATTTTGGTTTCAAATGAAAGATAATATATTCATCTCCACGACTGTACCATAAAAATTCTATAGCCGCATACAAAATTTTCACATAAAATACGTTTTAACCATCACAATAATCGCAAAATATGAAAAAATGGGGTCTGATTAGGTACCTTAATATCTAAATACACTAAACTAAGGAAAATAAATATACAAAAAAATGTTGCTTATTTAGTCCTCTATAAAGTCCGCTAAAAATTTTATATAAAAATAAACAACTTTTCCAGTTATAAGAAAAATAAGAAAATTTCTCAATTTTTTTCATACATTTTCGCCATATCAAGAACGCGGCGAGCATCGTAACCGCCACTGTACAAGGCGCGCTAATATGAATCTTATTTTAATGTCATTAACGTCGATATTCGTACTGACAGACATCCGACCTGCTAATTAAAAAGTTGGAGCATTCTTAACCGGGAACAATGCATTTTGAAACGAAAACAATAATGCAATTTTTGTACAATGTACAATGTTTACTTAAACTTTTAACCGTGCTCTTTTGTCAAATACGTTATTTTATCAGTATTTTTACTAGTGCAAACTGCTAATTATTACATTCTTTTATAATGCTGATTGCCTGAATACGATTAATTTTGATCTAGAAATGTTAAACGAAGCTTAATACTACTAATTATAGTTTGTTTATTTCTCGTGTCTCCTATTATAATTATTATAACCCTTATAGGTATTACTTATAGGAATACAACAGGCACATGAATTATTATTGATTGAGTTTAAATTTATTACTTATTTAAGTAAGAAATTAATAAATAAGTTACTAAAATGGAAACTATTTAAAATTTAATCTAAATTTAAACGATATTATTCTTATTGAATAGAAAGAATTTAAGGAAAAAGATTTCAAGAACTGTAAAATTAGCCAACTATCTCCAAATCGGTAGTATAATGGAATGAAATAACCATTATAACCAAATCCACCGTGACTTCAACGCTAATTGTTGTAACCGAATTAAAATATCTTTCGACTGGTAAATGGCTCGCAATTTGGCTGTTTGATGGTAAATATTATCTTCTTTTTTATACGCTTTTTATTAGCTTCACCTGTATATTTGTTTGTAACCGACTTCTTTGGGCGCGATTTTGACCCACTTTAAACAGCCAGATTTCGTTCAAACTTTGTAGATTTATCGAGGACCGATGACATGTTTGTATGTTTGTTTGTAACCGACGCTTTATATAAAAAGCGTGTTTTTAGTTTTTTTAACTATTACCATGGACCAAATTACTTATTAAATATTTGCTTATTTTGTTAAATAATTTGATGTCAATAAAGCTATAATGTTATACTCTTATTAAAGCGATCATTTATGTGATTGAGAATAATTATTATTATATTATACAATAATAAATGTTTGGTACATTATTGGGCTACAAAATATTATTTTTATATTTAATTTTAAAACATTCCAAAAGCAGGGCTTATGAGCCTTCAAAAACGATTAATAATGTATTCGATGGCAGTATATTTAGCCAATTTATCATCCTTCGTCATAAAAAACAAAATGGCCGACATGAAACATGCGATTTTATTGTGGCTTTGAAGTTTGAGGAAATAAATCTAATTTGTCGCAATAACAGTCGAAAGACTCCAAACGTCTTGGAGAGTAAGCCGATTGACCTTACAATAATAATAATTACTCGATGGGGTCATAACAATACAATAATATGGCATATGCGGTGATGCCAACTTGGGGTTTTCCTCGGTTTAGTGGGGAAACGTTATCAACAAGGAATCCTGATAATTATTATTTCTCCTATATTCGAAGAAAATATATTTTTTAAGTTTTAAATATAATGTTTAAATAATAGTTATATTTAAAAAATCTGAACAAAAACAAAAATAATCTGAATCTAAAAACCAGGATAAATCAATCAGGTAGTAAAAGTAAAGTTTCTAAAATTAAATTAGAGGTTGGGTCATAGAATTAGGTATGAACTCAAATTCACAATATGGGGGGGTTTTTGGAAGCCTGCGAGTTGTGACTCATGTTTGGGGAAACATATTTGGAAGTATAACAACACTGGATATAATTTGGCATGAATGTGAGTTGGCAATGAGTTATAGGCGCCCCGTCTCATGTGTTATATACGCATGCTAAATGTTGCCACGTTAATAAGTTTCTACATGAAATATCTTTTAAAACAAGAACGTATGAGTTTTCTGTGGTATAAATTATGGGCAATAGCGTTGTATGTTTAAAGTGAAGAAGCTCTACTTTTAGGAAAATTACAAACATAGAGAGCTAGATGTAAGAAGTCAGAACCCTTACTAACAATTTTTTATTTTCCTTTTGTATGAAATTTTTACAGCTCTCTAGCTAACAATTACTAGCCCACACTTCTTCAAATTATATTTTATACACAAAAATATTCATTTCATTTCATGATACTAATAAAAAATTAAAAAATTTCAAATTCTCGATCGCCTCTTTTCGACATACCATGTTTTACAATCACTACAAGGATATTGTGATAATTAGATGACGTGTACCATGTACGGGAGCCCAAGAACAATTTTTTTTTGATTACTATCAAGCTAATTTTCATTAATCATTTTGATAACACAAGCAACATTTTTATCACCAAAAAATCTTGAAAGTGGTAGCTAACAGAAATAGAAAGGATTTCATACTTTGACTTGATGGTCCTAAAATATGGATTGTTCTATTTGTAGTACAATGTTATTCTTAAATTATATTATTACTATTAACCTACCAATATACAAAAAATCTGCTGGTTAGGGTTCCATTTTAGGGCTCCGTAGTCAACCAAGTTTTGTTGATTACAGAACCCTATAACGAAACCCTAACGAGCTGATTTTTTGTATGTTGATAGATTTAATAGTCATATAATTTCTAGGAGTAACATTGTCCTAGACATATTAACAGTCCATATTTTAGGAACATCAAGTCAAATTATGAAATCCTTTCTATCTGTTAGCTATCTTTCTATTCTGTTAGCTACCACTTTCAAGATTTTTCGCTAATAAAAATGTTGTTTGTCTTATCAAAATGAAGCCACTTACAAAAAATTTGCTTGATAGTAATAAAAAAAAATGTTCTAGGGCTCCCGTACTATGCACTGGCTTACTTTAACTTTAACCATAACAAAATGTGAAATGAACTGTCAAATCCCTAGTAAAAGTCGCCATATATTTTGACGATAACCTTAACCTTAACTTTAACTACGCTTCTGGTGCAATTCACGCTAAGAGTCAAGTCTCATTTTTGATTTTTCTAAAACTAATCGTATGACAAAGGACCCAAAATGTCGGGGAATTTTGATTTTTTGCTCTTTCTTCACTTGTCCCACGCGGCAATACGATCGTGCGATAAAAAATGCAAACCCGATTCGCTTAGCAATAAATTAAGTTAAGCCGATGTGGCTGGAAAATATGACCTTGCATATATTATGAGATCGGCGATGACACTCCCGGGATATTAATAAAAATTATCCGCGGTAATACTTTGAGCTGCCAGGTGGTCAGGGACCTCATGCTACCTAAGACAAAAATATTGCTAAGATTTGACCTTTGTTGGCACTTGGCACCCATAATCAAATTCGGTCGGCCATTTTGAAAAAAAGCATATTTTTATTAATGTCAATAATATACTTTTTTCGGATTGTTCTATACACAATAAAAAAAAACCTTAGGAATTCATTTATTTATTTCTAAACGAGAAACCTAAGAGACCAGTAAAATACTGAAGTAATATTTTTTCCGCCAAACTTTAATTCGAAAAGAAATATGCAAATAAACTCGCACATGAAAAAGTTGAACCATGTTGAACCGTTACTTTGAAGTCGCTTCTTTAGTATTTAACGGGCGCGTATGAATGCTAATTATTAACAAAAGCCTATAAAAATGGCCGCGTCCGAGCCATTTTGTAATTACCTCGCATGTTTGTACCTTATCCAGAAAGTACTGGTTTTGGTCTTAAATATCATAGGGACCACCTGGGGGCACTAACCGTTGGGCAATTTTTAGGGTTCCGTACCTAAAGGGTAAAAACGGGACCCTATTACGAAGACTTCGTTGTCTGTCCGTCTGTCTGTCTCCAGGCTGTAACTCAAGAACCGTTATAGCTAGACTTCTGAAATTTTCACAGATTGTGTATATCTGTTGCCGCTATAACATCAAATACTAAAATAAAATAAAGTTAATACTAAAATAAAATAAAGTTAATGTTTAAGGGGGGGCTCCCATACAAGGAACGTGATTTTATTGGCCTTTTTTGCTCGTAATCAATAATGGTAACAGCTAGGCACTTGAAATTTTCACAATATCCCTAGTTATATTTGTACTTTACATTAAAATAAAGTAAATATATTTTAAGGGGGGCTCCCATACAAAAACACAATTTTTGTGTACTTTTGCTCTATATACCGGTACGAAACCCTTCGTGCGTGAGCCCGACTTGCACTTGGCTGATTATTAAAGATCACAAGTTTTCTCATTGCGGAAATGGTCTATAATGGGTCAAATAAACAAAACAATCATAACCTAATAATTCTTTTTTTTAATCCGCGACCGTTTCTTAGCAACTGGTTCAATTTTTTTATTTAAGATTGCATAGTTATTTTATGCATCTATATTTTGGTCTAAAATATAATTTTAAATTTACCTAATTATCTGCAAAATATTTGTTTCAGACTTCAGTATCCGACATGTCTATAGGATTATGGATTAATAGGATTTTGTTTGAATGTTACTGTACATAATACATTTACAAGACAAAATATGAAGTGCTTCTTCTTATTCCTTGATAATTTATTATTTGATTAAGACAGTTTGTGTCTAGTTTTTTTTTTTGTTTAATTAAGAATTCGACCTCCAAGACTTAAGCAATGTCTGAGCTCTTATGTAAAATGTTTTCGTCTAGACTGCACATTAACTTCTAGAGTCATTCAGAAAGCAATAAATTTCCCTAATAGGTCAATACTTTGGCGAACAGAATACGTAATTATAATCGAGATAGATTGGGAGAATCGAATTACAGAACACAGAGCGATAACCATTAATAACGCTCGCAAAACAAATAATTTAATTCGGAGACCACCTAATTTGACTTTCATACGCAGTAACGAGAATGTTATTTTCGATAATATTATTAAGCTAATAGGCAATGACAGCCTTAAAACTGCTTAATACGGTGCCCGACGGAGGAATCTGAGCTCGCCCCGAGCTACACACATGCACACGCACACATTGTTATGGCACAATCGAGTTGCAGGGAGCGAGGGAGACAGATATAGCCGCGGGAAGGTGCATCATGGAAGGTGTAAAAGATGAAACACGAAAGTGACGCGTGTTTTAGTGATGAACCTCTGCCGAATCTTATATCATTCAAAAACTTTGGTACTTGGTAGATTTCGATTTTTAAATTCTAAAACCACAGCAAAAGTAGTAGATAATTTTACATTTAGGAATATGTACAGTTTATTGTAAGTATATTAAGTACTATTAGATGCCGAACGACAATAATAACAATATTAATAGTTTGCCAAAAGTGCATTGCAGATGATAATTATATTGTAATGAAAGATAGAATAATTATTATTATGGTTGATAAGTTATTAATTATGTATTATTATTGTTATCAGTAGTGACTAGTGAGTAGTGACTCAACAAAACATTCAGGAACTAAATAATTTATATTTCCTTTCAGTTATATTTTACACTGCTCTCATTTTTGAAACCCATAGTTGATCGCTTAATTTTACGAAATAAATTATTTTTTAAAAAACCATGATGGATAAGAAACTGCTATAATATTTCAATGTTTATTGTTTAAACATCTTCATCATTTAACAATATCAAGTATTAACCCTTAATTTAATGTTGTTATCATTTAATTACACATTAATTTGCATATTCTCATAAATATTTGCATATTATTTTATCGATAGCCGCACAACACTAGTTCAAAGGTCACGGCCCAACGGCAAACGGGTTCCGCGGATACATGGACGACGACTAAATAATATTCAGAGCCGAGAAAAATAAAGTGTCGGCACAATGGTAATAAAAGCTCACACTTCACTCAGCCTTTAACGGACTTGAAAAGAGTGATTCGTTCGCCATTGAATCAAACGAAAAAAAAAACAACTTTTGAAAACAGAACGCGTGGTTCTGAGACACAATGGCGGCCATTTTATCTATTTCATTGCGCGCGGTTAAATTAAAAACCTCGAATATATCAGTGTCAACGTGTTAAGAGTGCATCTGACCCTAACTTGACTACATTCTTAAACCTAGATCTCAAAATCTGTAAGGTCTAGAAAGCTGATTTTTTTACACAAGTAACTTCAGTTCATGAAGATTAAATGCTCAAGACGAAAACACGATTACTGAAAAAATGCTCGATAGTTTCTTTTTTACAAAAAACCTTGTTTTAGACACATTTTTGCTTGGATCTTCGAAGTTCGCTGTCTTTCCTTTAATATTTTTTAATATCTAAAAAGGCATTGATAAAACCTAAATTTGCTCAAAACACTTTTTTCATAATCATTATAGTTCGTCTTTTATTCAAGTAAAACTAACTTGGCGATGATTCCGCGTCGTCCTTTTTCACCTGGCATATGAAAGACGTGCGTGAGTGTGAAGAGAGAAGGACTATGTTTTATTTTTAGGGTCAGTATCCCTCTTAACGTTGAAAAGAAATTAGAAGTGAATAGAACGTAATTAATTGTATCCCACCAAAAACATAAATGTAAATGGAGAGCCAAGTTCCATACAAACATTATTCTTGTCTATGGTCTTCGCCGTAAAAAGGATGGAGATCTAAATAAGTGCCAAGTTTCATGGAAAATCGAAATATATGTATGTATAGGAACCAAAATAACATTATGAACAAATAATAGAGTCTATTTCTTGGCTTTATTGAATATCTATAACAATTGATGTTATTTAAATAATGTGAGATCTTAAACTAGATTAGATCTAACTTGGCCAGTTTTCATTACTTCAGTCATTTCATAAAGTTATTAAACATTTAAATTCTGATGAAAACTGGCCAAGTCAAATCTAATCTAGTTTAAGATCTCACATTATTTAAATAACATCAATTGTTATAGACTCTATTATTTGTTCATAATGTTATTTGCTTCCTATACATACATATATTTCGATTTTCCTTGAAACTTGGCACTTATTTAGATCTCCATCCTTTTTACGGCGAAGACCATAGACAAGAATCATGTTTGTATGGAACTTGGCTCTCCATTTACATTTATGTTTTTGGTGGGATATCATTACTTTTTGTCAAGAAAACTTTCCGAGGGTAGACACCTTAATTTTCCCAGTTCAAACATACATAATATTCGACTATAATATTCAAACGCAACCTTAAGGGGCTAATTCACTACTTCCCGACAAGTGTCGGATATGCTATCCGCAAGTTATCTGGCAGACACTTTATCTGTCAGATAAGTTGTGTATAGCCTATCTGAAACTTATCAGGAAGTGGGGAAACAGAACCCAAGCCTTATTGAGTATCAGACGAATAAAATAAAGAAAATCCAAGCGAATGGAAAAAGCAGCTACCATTAGGAGGCATTGGAATAATACGGTATAACACAATAATTATTGTATTTCCAACCATTAACTAAAGGGTACAACTTATTGTGCGGAAGTGTAGCTACTATTATAGCTATCTAACAGAGAGACAGACAGATGGACGGATGGACGGACAGACGGACAGACGTACAGACGTATTAAAAGAATTCTATGTCTATTTCCAGGACTCAAACTATATCTCCATACCTAATTTAAGAACAATCGATACAAGCAGTTTGGGCGTGAAAAGGTAATAGACAGACAGACACACTTCATAAAGTCACCTTCTATTCATTTCCTAAAGTTTTTCACTTCACAAATAAAATTTATTATATTTACGGGGAGCTCCCATAGCCCATACAATAAACGTGATTTTTTGGCCTTTTTTGCTCAAAATCAATAATGGCAGCCGGTAGGTACTTGAAATATTCACAAAATCTTTAATTATATTTTTCCTTTCATAATATATAATAAAAGTAAAATAAAATAAATATTTAAGGGGGGTCTCCATACAAAAAACACAATTTTTGCCTAGTTTCGCTCTGACCGATTTTTTTTTGTTTTCTGATTTTTCCCTACGCTTACACACAATAATTATCGAGCTGCATTCCAAATTTCAGCCTTCTAGGTCATCTGGAAATGGGTTAGAATTTTGATCTATAGGTTAGTCAGTCAGTCAGTCAGTGATAAAAATGTAGATTTTCGGGTGTTAATATCTTAATAACGGTTTGAGCTGTGCTCATGAAATATAGAGCATATATTTATCTCGCAAGTCTCATTATATGAGCGTGAAATAGTTTCTGAATTATGAGGGGGTCAAAAGTAGCTGCAAATGGTTTGTGTAATATTACACACGGTGCTGCTCGCCATTTTCTTATGCTGGAACTTGGCTTGACATGCTGCCGCGTGTCTAGTTTCCAGCACTATTGCTGTCTCCAAAGGAAAAATAACTATATTAAAGGGCCTGTTTCACCACTTCCTGATAAGTGCCGGATAGGCTATCCACCGCTTAACTTGACAGAACTGATAGAGTATGAAGAATCTGTCAAAAAAGTTTTGGATCGCCCATCCGGCACTTTTATATCAGGAAGTGGTGAAACAGGCCCTTAGTATACTAACGCTTACCCAAAAGAATTTGATAAGTAACTTGCAATTGGCTTTTATTCTATGGTTATTTTTTGTCCTATTTTCCATTTATTCACGTTCCTTTTGAGTTTTGACCAAACGGTCACGAAGTATTTTTCGACCGTTCTGTAAAAGCTGCATTAGCTTAGATGAAACTTTGTTCATCCCAGCTTTATACTTCTTAAACAGATGAAAAATAGTCTTCAAGTCAACTATTTCTACTCTACTTCAAAAGAGCTCTGGATGTAAATATTTATTGCAATGCCAATGTAGGTATAACTAGAATTACCTTAACTAAATTACTGAAACAATATTATTACATAAATGATAAAAATTTTGCTCAATCAACTTAAAACAATGCCTCCAAGATTAAATATAACAAAATTGAATACAGCTTAAGTAATAAATAATTCGGTCTTGCAACAAAAATACATGAATAAGCAACCCTACAGGCTACACTAGAATTAAGCTAAAATTGCCAACCCTAAAAGTTATCTTCTGGCGCTCCATTGTGCAACAAAGTTTACTTTATCATTTATATTGGTCTTATAAAAATAACGTTAAAAATCACTTAATATTTAATAACTGGGCCCCAAACAGATAAGAATGTGAAAAAAGGCTTAAAAATATTGTATTCGTGAAAAATAAAAGGACTGCAGCATCTACAAGCCATACACGGGTAGCGGACGAGGCTAGGGCTGCCAAACGCGAAAATGAATAAAAATAATTAAAATGTTTTCATTTCTAAATACATTTGAAAAAAAATGTTTTTAGAACAGCTATAGTTAGCAGTATAGTTAGTTTATGTATAAAATTAATAACGTCTACCGGGTAAAAATAAGAAACAACGATTGGGTAATGGGTATACTAAACCTTTCCAATCCAAGCGATTAGGTACGAACGAGCGTTGGCGTATAAAGTGGCACACATATTGGACTATGATTGCCCATGATGAACGTCCATTTTACATGATTTCATGATTCGAAATAATCCTCACCATGATGGCTACTTCCAGACAACCAAAACAATGAAAATCCGTATGTTTAGTTGTTTACTTGAACATCTTTTCTGTCTGTCATTTATTTCCGCTGCAGTGGCAGCCCTACGAGCATATCGCACGTTCGCTGGGCGCGCGGCGTGAACGCTTGTCCTCTCATATTCTGCTCCAGCGCTGAACAATGTGAGGGAGTGGTGGGGTCAAATGGACCGCGCTTAAAAAACCCATTGTGTTTCTTAACCGACTTCCAAAAAGGAGGTTTCTCAATGCGATATGCATTTTTATGTCTATAGTCCAGACTGAAACGGGAGGTGTGACGGACTGTTGGTAAAAATAAAGCCTTTTAAAATCTTCATTGGACAATACTTAGGAATTTTTTATTTAGCAACGTTTCACACATTTTTAGGATTCCGTACCCAAAGGGTAAAAACGGGACCCTATTACTGAGATTTCGATGTCTGTCCGTCTGTCCGTCCGTCTGTCTGTCGTCTCCAGGCTGTATCTCAAGAACCGCTATAGCTAGACTTGAAAATTTTCACAGATTGTACATACGGTAACTGTTGCTGATATAACAACAAATACAAAAAATAAAATTAATATAAAAGGGGGGCTCCCATACAACAAACGTGATTTTTTGGCCTTTTTTGCTTGATATCAATAACGGCAACAGGTAGGCACTTGATATGCTCACAAAAGCCTTATTTATATATATCTACTTCAATAATTAATAATAATATTATAATAAAATCAAAAATTAAGGTGGGTTCCCATACAAAAAACACAATTTTGGTCTATTTTTGTTCTTAGCGGTACGGAAACCTTCGTGCGCGAGTCCAACTCGCACTTGGCCGATTATTATAATTACCATTTACCACTCACCTCTACTACTAAATTAAGTATCGCCAGAGAAATTGCTGCATGGGTAGAAGACGCACCATTATTTGGTTGAGTTGTTAAGTTAAGGTTAGTCGTTGCCTTTCGGCCGAGCTCGATGTAACATGCCCAAGTTACATAAGTTACCATCTACATAAATATGGATCAATTTAGTACTCAAACAATGCCACGTTCTAAAGCAGCCAAAATCCCACCCAACCTGCCCCGTCCGTTTGGCTCCATCCACGAAAACTATGTTTAATTTTATATGTGCATTAATATGGCGGCTGTCATGGCGTCAGATAAAATCTGTTCTACCCGCGACGCGACGCGCGGAAACATCGGACGCTCTTTGTTCTTTTTAATAATTGCTGCAAAAAGTTGTATGTTCAATTGAACTGTAAAAGTAAGGTAGCAAGTATAATAATATTATATAGAAAAATCGTTTACCAGGTAGCCTCGTATTGGATTGATTTTGATAAAATTTTGAATTAAAACAGGTAGAGCATTGGCAAGGATAGAAGCATAGGCTAGAACTTTAAAGCGGGCAAAATGATTCAAGTGATTTTTTTCCGCAGAACTCTACAATTTTACATCCCTGTCTCGGTCAGACACTATAACGTATATAATGCTTATCAAAATTGGTCAAGTAGTTTTTGAGCCTTTTCGTTGCAAAGAACAGGGCCGTTCCGCCCCTGTGTGCGATGTGTGCGGCGCACACAGGCGCCAAGGCAATAGGGGCGCCGCGCCGCAGCTATCGAAATTAATTTTGTTAGGGTCAATTTATACTAGTGCAGAGTCGAAGCTCATCGAAGCCAAAGAAACAAATCTTTCCCCACTATGGATTAATATAGATTATGATTTAGTTTGTAGATTAAATAGATAAAGTGAAGTCCAGACTCCAGTGTAATCAAATGCATGTAACAGAGATATATCATGTCCTGGTTATTTATTAGCTCGCCTGCACCCTGCTCCATACAAATTACATTGTAATATGCTAATAGAGCTTCGTTAGCTCCGCAGATTTCAGCTGTCCCGGCTACCGACTATCCACCACCGCCCAGAGCTGTTTTATAACCACCAAAAAGGTGTAGCGGTACCCACAACTACTGTTACAATCCTGAAGTTTCTAAGATCGGCAAGATATAACAAAATATCCAAAGATGTAAGTGGGCCTCGGCCTGACCGAGCATGTAGCTCGCTAGCTATAACTAGCTATGAAGCTCGGTCGAAAGATCTTCCTTAGTGGCATATCGCCACATAGTGATGACAAAAGATCAAAGGGTCGCACTCCAGGAGTGCCGGTGGAAATGAAAGCGAGAGATAGGGGGGTATTGCTTCCTCCCTGACTCTTACGCCGCGCTGAAAATGGTCAACTCTACCATTGTTTTACAAATTTTTGATCAGGCCATCTGTTCTAATAGGATTATTTTTTAAACATCCCAAAAAATAGCAAATGTCCTAAGGAAGTTGTCACTTCAAAAAATATTTTCTTATGTTATTTTCTTTGTGATTTTTCATTTGTCCTGATATTTATATAATAATGAGAGAGAATATGAAGGAACCTTTATGTTTAAAAAGTTAAAAAGTTCCGAAACTACTGGAAAGGTTCCAACTTCCAGGGCAGGACTACATTTTTTTATCTCGGAAAAGTGTACAGTTTGCGTGGGATATTCTATCCACGTATAGCGGAATTGCAACCAAATGCTAGTGTCCTTTAATTATTTGTGGAATGGATCACTTATTATACAAAATTTTGTTGTGTAATAATATTATGGCGAGCTGAAAAGGCTATTTATTGTCTTTATTGTATCAACCTGGTTTTACGCGACTTGTTCCTCTAATATAAATCCTTTACATTGAGCGTTTCCATTGTATTTAGTCTAATACTACATTCCTGAAAAGTTATGTAGTGTTTATTAAGGTGTTTTGATGCGATATTATTATTTTTTTTGTATAATCTAGCCAAATTTATTTTCTGGATGTTTGAACACAGCGGAAAATCTGGCCATTTTTTGTGTTTTTGAACGTTCATAATATCTTTTTTAAAAATAAATTTAATTATGAAAAAAAGAAAACATAGGGACATGCTAATAGTAGCCATAGATATTCAGGAAAAAAAATTACAACTCTACTGTTATTATCCAGGGAGGAAATAGGGGACAACTTTTGTATGGAAAAACGGCTCTAGTGTATCCTCTTAATAGGTGTACATTTACGGAAAGGCGGTTAAAAAGACTTCTGAATGTAAAACAATAAAAAATGGTCGCAACGGAGGAACAGACTTGAATTTTTAGGAATTCTGGATGAACATTTGCTTGAATGGACGTACCGTCAACCCCTTAGATCAGCCTGCCTAGCATACGCCAACGAGATATCTCACTCTACATGTTTCTCGATGTTTGATAGTTTGTATCTTCATCTCTATTGACCCTAGCGTGACAAACATTTTTTTTCGCGTAGATTCATCATCGAAATAACACATTTTTATAGAGTTTTGTCGAGATAATGTCGAGATTTTGACATTATGAGACGAATAGTTTTTATTTGTCTCGAGAGTGAGATATCTCGTTGGCGTATGCTAGGCAGGCAGATGACGGCCGCTACAGATTCGTCCGGATACACCGCGGCAATGGAAACAAGCTAACATGATTTATGTTGGTCGCTTTATGAAAATATTTAATTATTCTCCCACCAGTTCAGCGAGTCACCCCACGCTAATGACGTCACGGATTAATAACGTCATCTTTGGCCCCCGACACGGCCTGACATGTGAATGACATGGTGAAACTCATCGGTCAAATTAAATTTATACTTTTTACACCCTCTCCCGCAGTAAAAAGTTCCACACTGTGTTGTTACAGTGTTTTGTTATTGTTTGATTCGTTAATAATATCATAATAGTTGAGTCTTTCGTCCCATAATTATGTTTGATCCAGTAGTGGGAGGAATCGTTTAAAGCAGGGTTTCTCAAACTTTCGGCTCCACGAACCCCTGTAAAAATTTCCAGGTGACAGCGAACCCATTAATAATGAGATGAAAAGGGTAAAAGGAAATTCACCGCTTTGCGTGAGAGTTCGAAAAACTTTGCCTGTCTAGCTGCCCAAAAATCTATCAAAGACATCCTTTTGAAGTCAGTTTGAAGAGTTTTATCTACGGACATTTCTAATAATGACTTCTGTTGCCACCATTACGTAAATTTTGTCGCGAACCCCCTGCCGTCGAATGGCGAACCCCTAGGGGTTCGCGTACCCCACTTTGGTCTTTGACAAACCCTGGTTTAAAGTGATAATGTATTTGTCTCAATCGATTTCAAAGAAATTCGGTGTTGATAATTGAGATACCTTGAGTCCCGGACAAGGACATAATTATTGTGATATTTTTATCCCGGCAAAATATGCAGATTGCAGTTACTCCGTAATTCACGGATTTCGGCGCAAAGATTTTGTAATAAGGGTTTAACCCGACCTGCATAGGCTAGGAATATTTTAAGCCCCAAACTGCTCTATTTAGCTTGTCTATGATTGCCAAACCTCAAACCCTGAATAGATAGGTTCAAGCTTTGACCTAAACCTATTAACCTCTTTTTTATCAAAATTTATTTTGTGGTCAGATGCACGAGCGAATCGCGAATACACGGCAGTCGGCAAATGGAATCAAATCGACTGAAAAGTGACCTACCCTACCAAATATGTAATTAAGTAGAGAACTGTTCCAATAAATCCGTGGAGTCGTTATTAATTTTATTTTTATAACAGCTTTTCATAACGCTTCTACAATGAGCAAATATTCAATAGAGCGGTAAGGTTCCTATTAATTAATAATAATCGTGGTACTTTTGTAAAATCAAGAGATTCAAAACATTAATACTTTTAAGTAAGAAGCTTTTTAGATTCAACAATATAGTCGCTTCCCACTGTCTGTCTCTTCTCTCCATGTTGCTTAGCCTTTTGACGATACAAGTTACAATCGATTTTGATGTGGTCGTTGTAAATAGGCAAAGTGATTCGAGACCGAGAGGAAGGTATCTGTGTATAATATTACTATAGTAGAAAGCCGTGTCGGATTCTAAATTTAAAATAATATTTATTTAATAATAAAAAACACACGTGGAAAACTTCTCCACACCTTCTTGTTCAGTGCACAAATGATTTATATATTAATTGAACTATAAAACCGACATCAGTCCGCGCGGTTGAAGTCATAATATGAGAAATTATTTTATAAAAACCATATCATTGCTATAGAGTATAGCTTTTTACGCTTATAAGATATTTACGCTTATATGATACAACTCAAAGGTGACTGACTGATATTATAGTGATCTATCAACGCACAGCCCAAACCACTGGACAGGTCGGTCGGGCTGAAATTTGGCATGCCGATAGATGATATGACGTAGACATCCGCTAAGTAAGGATTTTGATCAATTCTACCTCCAGGAGGGACTTTGCATGCATAAAGCTACTAATTACTATATTATGACATAGGCATCCCTAAGAAAGGATTTTGATCAATTCCACCCCTTGTGATCTCGCGTTGCAGCAGCCAAACCGCGTCTTCGCGCGGACATAATCGTATATAAATCGAACCTAAAACAAACAGCGCTCCAACTTCCGGATAAGATATTCGTTATACTTATGAGGCTATTGTAGACAGTACCTAATCGTTTCAAGGTCCCTTTTCACGTAACCCCAATGGAACACCATGATTACGGTAGCTCTCTACCTACGGTGTGCAAGTTTCTCAAGTTCGTAACTTGTAGGTATAGGTCTATCTATTCTATTCTATTCTGCCAATCATGAGCCAATTCGATAGTCGTAAAAAGAAATAAAAAAAACTTTTACGATCACCGAATTAGCATTATTGACAGGATAAATTAGTTATTCCATAAAAATTTCTCTTATTAAATACGTCCACAAGAATAATACGTTATCATTTATATGACAGTTACGAGCCGCGCGGTGGGTGAAGTGACAGACTATTTACATACATTATGTGGCTATGACAATATATTTACATAATATACACGTATCTGATGGCTGAACTAATTTACTACGAGACGTCTTATCTTAAAAGATCTCGGATGACGTGATAGATGCTGGGTGAAAAACTCGTTAAGGTAGATAAAGATAGTACAGCTTATAAGGCTAACACCGGTCGTCCATAAATCCATATCTTCTCTTATATATAATAATCGGCCAAGTGCGAGTCGGACTCACGCACAAAGGGTTCCGTACCGTTATAAAGCAAAATTAGGCCAAAAATTGTGTTTTTTGTATGGGAACCCCCTTAATTTTCTATTTTATTTTAATATTATTATTAAATATTAAATTACACATATAACTAAGGACTTTGAGAAAAAATTAAGTACCTACCTTTTGCCATTATTGACATTATGGAGCAAAAAAGGTCAAAAAATGACGTTTGTTGTATGGGAGACCCCCTTAAATATTAATTTTATTTTGTTTTTAGTATTTGTTGTTATAGCGGCAACAGATATACATAATCTGTGAAAATTTCAACTCTCTAGCTATTGCCGTTCTTGAGTTACAGCCTGGAGACAGACAGACGGACAGACGGACAGACAGGCAGACATCGAAGTCTTAGTAATAGGGTCCCGTTTTTACCCTTTGGGTACGGAACCCAAAAAATGGATTTTCAAATGTGTTAGTCGCGCTAAAACTCGAAAACGTCCGAACAGATTAGGCTGATTTTAGTCTTAAAATATTCGTAGAAGTCCAGGGAAGGTTTTAAAGTGACACAAAGTTCACCGGGACAGCTAGTAATATTAATGATAAAACATACGAAAGTGTCTGTCTATTACGTCTTCACGCTTTACATGCCGAACCGATTTCGCTGAAATTATGAATGGAGATACTTTGAGTCTCGGAAAAGGACATAGGATAGTTTTTATCCAAAAAATGTGCTATTCCCGCGCGGTAAACGATTTTCAACGCAGCGGAGTTGCGGGCGTCATGGAGAATCATGATTCCCACCATGACTGTGAAGACGTTGATCAATGATCATGAGCAACGTTTTGTTTCGTATTGCCTAAAGGCTAAAACAATTTCAACTTTAACTAAAAGTTGTAATTGTTTTAGGCAAAACGAAACTCGCTATGACTTTTGTAATACATTTTTAACCGACTTCCAAAAAGGAGGAGGTTATAATAATTATGTTCGTCTGTATATTTTTTTTGTTTACAATAATTCTAGTCCTGAGCGAGCTTTACATTAAAATCCAATTACGACCATTCCCTAAAATAATTACGTAGAGATAAACATCTAGTTTTAAAAATGCTCATTCCAAATGAAAACTGTTTTCGACATCACAATACAAAGAATTACGCAGGTTAAAAGTTAAAAATGTTTAACTGAAAGGCGTTTAACTGTAGTTTATGACGTGCGTGACGGGCGACGGGCGGATTTGGGCCAAACGTCAACTAAAGTTGACTAAACCCAGGGCTTAGACAAGTTCATTTTCATATTATTTTGTAAATTGGATAATATTATCGGCTGTTTGGTTGGATAATATACTTATTATTTAGCTTTATCGTCGCGAAACCTTCTGTATACATTGCAGTTTTGCAGGATTAGGTAATACTTAATACGTATGTTGTTATTTCCCTCAATTAAAATCAAAAATCAAAATCAAAATTGTTTTATTTCTGAATAAATTTAAAATAAATGTTTTCAGAATGTCCTACATGGTGTCTACCACCGGTTAGGGAACTAACCCGGCGAGAAGAACCAGCGCGCAATAATTGAAAGTAATGCCTCTTTATTTTCTCGCACTGCATTGTCTCGTTGCGTTTCGTTACAAATAGTTAACGTGAGCTTTAGGCAGAGGTTACACGATCAATTTTTCATCAATCTGATCCATCAATCTGATATCAATCTGATTGACGGAATATTGATCGTTATGAAAATTCCATATAAAAAAATGATCAATCCATCAATCCGTGGGTTAGACGATCAATTTTTCGTCAATCTGGATCGGATTAATGGATCAGATTGATGAAAATTTGATCGTGTAACCTCTGCCTTACGTGACAACGCCTGAATAGAAGTGTCCTAGTTTAACATGCCGCACTTACAGTCATTTAATGATGATTGAAATTAAATTTAATTTAGAATTTGACAGATAATGTCTTATGTCAAAATCTTCATATTTTATTACAGTTAAGCAAAGAGGTATTATGTACTAGGGTACCAGTTAAGTAATTAAATGGAGAGACGAATGCCTCTCAACGCGGCAAATAGCTAAGGCATTTAAATCTAAAATCTAAATATCAAGGCAATTTTCATGCAAATTTTGTCATTTTACAAATTTTTGTGCTTTAATTTGCTGTTTGAACTTTACATACCATGAAAACATCAAACACCACGGGGAGCCCCATATCTACCCACCATCTCACCTGTTTAACCCAAATATCATCAGAATACTAGTTTACCAAATATTTACGACGTATTATGTTACAATTTACATATACATATACGATATTATATCATTTGTATGTATATTTAGATGGATAACGCTATGAAAGATCGCATTACCTAGAATATCAATCCTATATGGATGGAGGATGTCACTGTCTGTTTTGATGAGTCTTTATGTTTAAATAACGGAATACCAGAATGTCTATTTTTGGCCCAAAATAAAGGGTTTTGAATGAGAGCCTTTGAGTATTTTAGAGCTTTAAATGAAAGCTGATTTTTTTGAAAAAAAAAATGAGTTAAATAATTAGAACTCAATTAAAGCACCTATTCTTGTTATTTCCGAGTCTCTATTATAATTTGTCAATATTAGTAGTTAGGTAATTTTCGCTAGACACACATAGTTATTAATTACACTTAGCGACGCGTTTTATCTACAAATTAACTGTCCGCCTCAAATGTTAAAAAAATCTTAATTGTTCTAATAACATCAAAGCTCTTATTTCCCAGACTAGATGTCAAAATACCTAAAGAATAATAATAATATAATTATATTTTATCATTCAAATAGCCGTATTTTGTGTTCGTAGGCGTGGCGTTTGACAGGAGCCGTCATAAATACGGATTACTTTGTCCGTTATCCGATAATTTTATTATTTTAAACATCAGTCGTAGTGTAAACAAGCCTGAATCATACTGGAAAAGGTTTTAAAAAGTTTATTTCAAAATATTTTTATCATACAGCATACTAGATTATACCCGCCACTCCGTTGAGCCTAACGTCGTTTACCACGCGGGAACCGTACATTTTTTCGGGATTAAAAGCATCCTATTCCCTTTATCGGGATTTAAAGTATCTCCATACCTAATATCAGCAAAATCGTTTCAGCGGTTTGGGCGTCGCTATTTTAACAGATATAGAAATATATAATTTCTATAGTGCCCAAGTGAGTGCGTAATGCATACGGATACTTCACGCTCCATAATTATTTTAATCCGACTCGACGCAACCGATATTAGCACGACAATCTGACGCATGTAAGTCTGGAAATCATCTATGTAGTATTTGAGGTAGTATTATCCAAACTAGACTTGATATAATTCTTATTAAATGAAAGTGTGATAACCGCGATAAGGCGTAAAACTGTGATAATTTACAAGAAAATGAGCCTAATTATCATAAAAAGCCGATCCTACTGAATATTTATTTAATTTTATTTCACAGCCAGCTAATATAATCCTTTAAGCCGGCCGTAAGCCTATTTTTAAAACCGCCTATGCAAATATGAAGAAAATTTCAATAAGTATCAAATAACTATTACAATACAGCTGATATGAACAGTAGTGTATATCCGTGCCGCGCGCGCCGTCTTCTTGACTTTGAATTCGATCAATACAGAAGCAAGTGCAATGATAAAAGCGGGGTAACTTTTGGTCTTCAATGGAACGAAAATAACGAATCCGAGTAGCTTCGCCGGAATCCTGCTACATTATGATAATATTAAAAAAATACTAGCTGATATTACCCACTACTTTGTAAGTATTCTATGTCCTCTCCGGGGCCTCAAAGTATCTCCATGCCAAATTTCAACTGCTGAACCGAATTGGTTCAGCGGCTTTGGCGTGAAGAGCTTACAGAAAGACAGACAGGCAGACACGCTTTTGCATTTATAATATTAGTACTTATGGAAGTATGGATTAGTTTAATTGTCACAGAACCGTATATTTTTCTATGTTAATAACTATCATGTCTCTTTTCCCGGCACTCAAAGTATACCCACATTGAATTTCATCAAAATCGTTTCCACGGCTAAAGTGTAAAGAGATAACAGACACACTTTCGCATTAATATTATTAGTATGGATGTGAGCATGTGTCCGATCGGACAGTCAAGTATGATAGTCTACTACTCTATGTTATTTACACTATAAGTACTACCAATGACACTCTTATTATACTTGATTATTTTTTATTGTGACCGACTACCGATTCAAACTCAAATGTCAAGTAATAACCAATTTATTTTATTACGGCAATCAAAAGTTAAATGATTGTTAATTTTATGCCCGATGTAATTAAAGTTGGGTGTAGTTTAAAGTTCTATTTCATTACTTTTGATGGAGGGTTTCTTCGTTTAATGCAGTAGTTGGGTAACGACTAACGTAGCATTCAACTAATCACGGCATACGACGTCGCACACCTACAAGGATAATTTATGTGTAAGTTACAATATTACCTAGTGTAGGTACACTAGGTAATATTTCGGTGATATTTCTGGCTAGAATTAGTTAGCCTCCTATTACCTCAATATCATTGAATATAATATTACCTCCGTTGCGCCAAAATTAGCTTATCGCGCGGGAACCGTACGTTTTTCTGGTATAGAAAGCCTTTCCCGGGAGTCGGGACTCAAAGTAACTCCATAGTCCATACCAAACTTCAACAAAATTGGTTCAGCAGTTTGGGCGTGAAAAGGTAACAGAGAGACAGACACACTTTCGCTTAATTATAATACTATGAATACTACTAATACGATACACTTGTCTCACCAGTGGTATACCTACTGGTAATATTATGGCGTCGGATTCAAGACGTCATGAGTACTTGTCAGTATATTGAGTTATTTGAGAATTTTGAGATATATTTCGGAACTAAAGGCCGTCACAGACTTAGCTATAATATATATTAATATACCGTACTAAACATACTGAGACCAGAAATATATATTATAGCTGAGTGTGTGGTCACGCGAAAATTGTATAGAAAATATATAGTAATATGCCTAGCTATAAATATATAAATATATATTATAGCCAGGTCTGTGACGGCCTTAATGCGCTGAGTAGGCTACTAAGGCCACATGCCTCCCTGTCAATGTCATCTATATGACATTGACAGGAAGGCGCCGAAACACATAGCCTATATCGTTTTCGCCACAGATTAAGGATATATAGGTAGATGTAGTCTTAGCCCGTCATCGCGTGGCCATTTTGTGCTTATTTTCATACAAGTAGTGTGTGTTTATATTCTTGAATATTTCTATTTGTCGATCATTTCGAAGCACATTATAATCCAGAAAAGAAAGTCATTTAGTTCATGATATCGATAAACTATAGTTCAAGTAATGAGAATCCGTAAACACACGTAAAAAGCTATGCAACTTTTGTAGTCAAATTATTAATTTATGTAACATTTTTAGCACAAATGCCTTACATAGCACGAATAAGGGATTATTAAACTTAAATATTTTCCTTTTTAGCTTACAAAAATACCGATTGAGAAGCCCAAAAAACGTTGTTCAAAACTTACGTATTTAATGTTAAATCCACGTGTTTGAGGCATTCTTTGGCCATTCTTATGGTTTATAATTTAGCGGAACCATAGAACTCAACAATATCTAGCATAAAATGTTCATTATAAACCTTTATTAACACTTTTTTACATTAAATATGCAGACCGACTCCTTTGTTATGTCCTAGTAAGTAGGACATAACATTACACGCTTTTGACGCTTATACACTGATATAAGGCTCTCTCCTCTACTTTAATATCTCAATGGTTTTCGCCAAGTATTCTCAGATCACATAGTTCTTTTACAGCCTGTTTAACTTTTTTTTTTATTAATGCTATATTTATTTCAACTCTTCAATTTATTTTTTTGGCCTCATCCCAATTTTTTATATCACATCTTCAATTTAAAATTCATATCATCAGTAACAAGGTGTTCAATATTACTTTCGTTAGTGACATTATTAATATTAAAATTATCCGAATTCGTAAATTAATAAAATTATTATACCCACAATATTAAATTATTTAGAACACCTAACAAGTTTAAATTTCTATGTTCTTCCAATTCATAATTTTCACGCAGGTGAAAAATTTAATAACCTCATTAACCTGTAATAAAAAGTTACAAAAATTGTGAATTTCTCTAGGAAAAAATATCCCGAAAACCGAATAATGTTGTAACAACTTCAAATTAGATGTATTAATAATATGGTTTGGTACCTACTTTACATAATTATTTCCTTCTAGTCTTTCGAAACGAAATAACGAAATAAAAATTTTTAATACATTTTGCCCTCAAAAGTCTTTATGGGTTTCTTTTTAACGAGGTTTTTTATTCCTTGTTATCTCTTACATGCATATTTATACCGAATACCGATAGGCGTAGCAAAAATTATCATAATTTAGCGCTTGTTTTAAAACCTACTGTTTACGCCTATGTGTCTTTAAATGAACTAAAACAAACTAGTTCTGGTCCATTCAGGTGGTCGTAAAAAAGGACCGGTTTTGAACAGTAGCATGTTTTCTAATGTTCTATATTAGTTGCCATATTGTCATTAATTAGGAATTTAGGATATTTAAAACTTTCTCCTAAGTTTATATAAACAAATAATATGTCTAGAAAAACTAATAAACTGCTGTAAGTTCAAGATTCAAGATATCGCCAGTCTTTAGCTAGCGAAAGATTTTTTTTGTAATATAATACTGAATGTCATTATGTAATTTTTATCTTTTGATGATAAAAAAATACACTGTGTGTATACAGACGTACCTTTTGGAGCACGATATCACAGTAAAATATATACAGTACATCAACTTCATACTGGATCATCTGAATGGACGCAGCTTGCAGATATCACAGATGCGAAAAATTCTTTCCTAGACACATGTTTTTTTTTCTCCTCACAACACAGGTTAAAGATAACAGAATTTTTGACAGTCAGGTGAGATTCTAAGGAGCTGGTGTCCATTTTTATAGGTCATGCATGCCTGTATTACAGATCACCAGGTCCTTACCCCATGGAAACATTATAATTATTAAGGTTGGATTCCGATTTACAAATCATAGCATGATACAGCGTTATGAGAAGATAAACATTATTTATATATAAAAGATATTATGTTTTCAATACAAGTAAATCTAAGTAAAAAAAGCCCTTTTAAAGCCTCTGAGTATGTGATGTGTAAGTACATATGCGTGTTTGTGTATGTGTGTGTGTGTGTGTGGTCGCGATAAAGAACTGTTTAGTACTTACTTCAAGGACTTGGCTAAGTTGCTCTACTGTACATATTCATATTGTACCCTGTTATCTAAACGGTAGCAAAAAACCAGTTGATGCCTCACTTACACAGAATTCGCTGTTGTTTCGGAATTTTATCTCAACTGTAACTTTCGATTGCTAACAAATTACAAAATAAACTGGCTGATCGGAACATATTTTTGTATAATATGTCGATAATTATTATATACGAAGAATTATCTTCATTTATCCTTTATCTTAGATCTGAGGTCGAACAAATTGTTTTTAGGAAAGGATTCTCAATTTTGAGGCTTCATGAAATCCTATTCGATAGAGGAGCAGAACTCTTACTGCCCCTTACTTAAGCTTTTACACAAATGTTAAAGATGCAAAGACAGGTTAAAAAATTATGATTATAATTTAAAAAAGTATATGACAAAACAACATCTGCTGGGTCGCTAGTTTTTAATAAACGCTTCAATGACATTTTAGGTACCCTGACATTGCCGTGAGTCACCGGCAAATATTTACCGAGAGCAGTCGCCAAATGTTGTACCAGGCACCTCCTAATTCACAGAATTGACACACAAGTGTGTAAAAGTACGATTTTAGTACTACGAAACAATTTTTTTATGAAATAAGCTGGGGCAAACGAGCAAACGGGTCAACTGATGGAAAGCAACTACCGTCGCCCATGGACACTCGCAACATCAGAAGAGCAGTCTTTTAAGAGGGAATACGCTCTCTTCTTGAAGATCTGCAGGTCGTATAGTCGTATATGTATATTATCTTAACTTTTTTGTCTACTTTTAGTATTACGACAATACAAAATATTATATTTTATTAACTTTAAGACTTTAAGATATTTGCGTAAAACTGGGGAGAGAGGGAATATTCAATCTTCCCTTTAGTTTAGACTTTAGAACGAGGAGTGAGCGCTATTGGTGGTATATAATAATTATTGTTATTGGAAGAAATGGTAGACTGTGATTGAACAGTAACACCTCACTGTAATATTATGCACCTATGTTATTGGTAAAATTAACGATCTTCATATTTTACGCAGCGTAGAAATAGAAATAGAAATAAAAATCATTTATTTGCTGAAATAAGGTACAATATGATAATAATAATAATAATAATAATAATAATTTATTCATGCGTTAAGACAATACACGTTAAAAACTAACAATTTTACAAAATTTTGACACGCGCCCTTAGCCCAAACATCACTACAATAATTTTTATAACATTTACATTTTTGCTACAACTAAACAATTATACAATAAAACGACGAATACAAAAGAGAAGAAAAAAACAAGAACGGCATAAGCAGGCAGTGTACTGTGTATTGCTTAACACAGAAATGTAATACCACTCAGGTGTATCACCGCAGCGCAGAAACACCACGGTACCTGGTCTTCCGTGGTTCCTTAAACGTATGACGTACGACAAACTCAACAACAACTAATTAAATAATAATAACAATACAATAATAAAATAATATGTAATAATATTATGATTTATGACATAAGCTATCTATAAGTAAGTAGTGTAAGTATACAAAATTGTGTGTGTGCTAAACAATAAAGTCGAGCGGATGAGCACTGCGCACGGCACCTATTCCACAATAATTTTATGTACGGTAGTATAGTAAAAAAAAACACAATTTACAAAGTTTTATGTTGCTATACCTGGCAAGCCTTCGCGAACCACCTGTATCTCCCTCTTTCGGCAACTACAAACGGTAAGTACTAGTTTATTAAATATTAATAGGTGATGTAAGAATTTTGTATTACGTATCATTTGTTAATGTTATTAATAACTATAGATAAATTAATTAAATATAGATGTTTAAACATTACTAATCAATTTAAAGATGATGTTAAAGTTATGTGATCAAGCTCTCTTTTTTGCCTTTGTGTGGCGTGCTTTTGTACAATCTTTCAAATTATACTGCTTATACTTACTAATATGTACTACTTATAGGTATTTATCCTTTTATCTTATTACATTTTCAATTTTCCTATTTCTAATACATAAATAATTATAATAAAAACTTATACGCTAGGTATTCTACCTATAACAAGCCAAGCCAAGCCAAGCCCCAACGAATATCTTTGAACGATGGATGCAAATTCAGTCTTTTATTAATTCTGCTTCATTCCCTAAATTAAAACGTCACGTCTAACCATTCTATATCCCCGTACGTCATAAAATGCATTACTGGATACGAATTAGCTAGAGTCCCGGCAAACAACTAAATACATTAGCCCGGGGTTAATGGTCGTTAGGTGTTTGGGATTAAGAAATTACTATCCAGCAGGTGCTCACTTTGCTTCGAATTTAAAGAGCTTTTTATGGGTCATTATGATCTTTGTTACCTAAATGGTAAGGGTGAAGGTCGTTTGACATGTCACATGATGAAAAGCACAGACATGGATCAAGATAGATACCGCATGTCGCCCCATTTGTACGAAAACCAGCGTGCTACTTTTTTATAGCTACTGTGACGTACCGATGATAAGAAAAGTGCCCATTATCTAGGCCAACGTTTCTATTTGAATTTCTACAGCTCAACACGGCAGTTTTAGGCATTTAGGCGTTTTTAAAATTCCGATTGACGTCCGATTCCGATAGCAGACTAAAGAACAGACTTTTGAAAGACGAGCATTGCTCGTCGTTTGGTAGCGCGATATGGCACGCGAAGTACATACACATGCAGTATCTATCATGATCTATGTCTGTGATGAAAAGGTACCTATAATATTATTAAAATGTGATGTTCTTAATTGTTGCAGATTTTCGATTGTCGTCTAACGGACCCTCTACACATTAGGTATGATTGAAGACCATGACTGTGAAGACCACGATGATAAGCAATCAGAGACGAACATTCTCCACTACACTTTCGTAATCACTTGTGTTGGCACTGATTAAAATGTGTATAATAAAGTGTAAGAGGTAAGGGTTGATTCAGACTGTAACGCAACGCGTAGATGCAATTCTAATGGATTTGACAGATTCGCAAGATGTTGACGCAATTGAAATTTGTCAAATCCATACTCCTCGCCTCGCCTCGTCGTGTTGCGGACTAAGTTGACCCGAAGCAACGTAACAACGACGTTAGGGTATAATATACAATCTACAAAGCAAAATCTAGAGATATATCATATAGAGGTAGATGACGCCCGCAACTCCGTTGCACCAAAATTCGTTAATCGCATGGGAACCATACATTTTTCGGGATGAAAAGTATCCTATGTCCTTTCCCGAGACTCAAAGTATCCCCATACAAAATTACAGCAAAATCGGTTTTTGAGTGAGGAGGTAAAAGACAGACAGAGACACTTTCATTTATAATATCAGTTGTGGATACGAATTTTGGTATTTTTGCATGTTTCGCCAGTCATTATTAGTCTCAGTACGAAGTCAATCTCGTTTGTCAAATACGAGAGTTTATAGTGCGATAAAATTGCGAAAGGCAATTTGTGATTCTGGCGGCCGTAACTCGGGCCGTATTTCGTTCGGCCATAATTAAAATACATAATATCCGACATCTTTATGTTGGCCCTCGTGGTGAGCGGAGCGCCCTGCAGGCAACGTCTCTGTTATTTGATACCTTCACTTGACACGCACAAGATCATCTCACCAGGTCTTTTTGGTGCTATCTAATCAAGGTCTACTTAGTTAACTTGCATTCGACATCGCAAGTGCTGAGTCACTTAGCGATGAGTTAAATAAAGTAACTTGACTGTCGAAAATGTTTGTTGATGCATTTTGAGTTTGAGGTGTTTCATTCTAGAAGGAAGTCGCTAGAGCAATACTTGGGGTACATTTCCGGACCAGCCAAACAGAATCTAATTTCCAGTTTGTACCTTATTCTTGACTCTAAAAGACCAGGGACTCTAATTTCATAACTGGAAACCCGTGCGTCAGCTGGACTTTAATTTCTAATCCAATATTAAAATGTTAGAATATGATTGGATAAGATATTACAATCTTCTTACTTAGAAGTTACAAGTAAGTATAAAAATTGCAGACTTTTATTTGCTAAATTATCCAGAGAACTTTGCAATACCTACAATAATTGTATTCAGGTTAACGACACTATTGAAAACTGGGACATTTTGCTACAACATAAAATAAACGTCTAGCGTGCTAATTACAGAATATTCAGTTCCGACAGACGTTTCATACAAAATAATTTTGATAAAGTTTACTTAAATTTATGCTCGAAACGTCCTATTTTGCTCAAAAGGGGGTTTTCCGAGGTTTATACAATTTGTGGCGCGCTAACTGTATTAATTGGTACAAAACCAACAGGATTTTCAAAGGCTGTATTTAATTTTATTTAGGTTGATCCTCAGCCTTTCCCGCTGATCCTACAATTATAATTGTTGCCGGGCTTAAGCTTTTTGGCGTTTTATTTGCTTTGGTGACTTTAACAGTCAGCAAAGAAGCTTAACTTAAGTGTTTTCAAGCGTAAGGATGAAAGACTGAAGACACTGGAAACTGTTAGTAAGGTCCTTACCGTTCAAGCAAATTATGCTGAAGCTGGTCAGCCACATTATGGTTTCCAAATACCTGGAAGTAATAGAGATTAGATGACTCAAGAAACAAGACTCAAGGCTCAAAACTCAAGACTCATAGCCTGGTTCGAGACTTAGGAGGCCCAAGCTCTTGGAGTCTGGTATTCCGATGACTAAGTTAGATAACTCAGGAACCACCACTCGAACCAAGTTTCATGACTCAAAAGCCAAGAGATGAGCCCAAGAGCTCACTAGCAGAACAGTCCATCTTGCCATAATAGAAAAGTTTTGTATGCACAGCGCAGTACAAGCTACCTGTTTATGCCATTAAAAGATCTAGATTGCGGAATCTTCTAGGTGCATTAACGGGCCATCGCATCAGATAGTGGTGTGTATAGTGTATACGGTAGAGTAGAACCGAACACCTTAGGCACCATACAAGGAAACCCCTTTCACGGCGTATAGTTTATTCATGCGTGAGGCGATGTACAGAAGGTAGATAAGGGGCGCTATTCAATACGCGACTTTGAAGGAAATAACCATTAATTAGGTTGTACCTACAAAGAGTTTTATATACATTATGTGTATTTAAAATTCTTTGTGAATAGTTCTTTAGAATAACAATGTTCGTGGTTTAAAACTAAACTTAAACCTATATGATTTTATTTTTATTTATTTTCTCCAACGTCTCTTGACATCACATTTTTAAATACACATTGACTACCTATAACAAAGTCTGTATAATCATGAATTATATCCCTACGTAACTGTATATGATTAACGGTGTAAAAATTATTACTACTTTTCTTAGGACTTAAAATATACCAAATTTTATCACATCGGTTTAGCTGTTAGGGTTGAAGAGGTGACAGAAAGACATATTTTGCAACTGAAGCTTTTTTCTTCACTCACTTTTCACAATATTGTTATTAACAGTATGGATTAGAAACCCTTAACGGCCGTTCCCAATATTTCATCTATCTCTGGTTTTCCTACTAGAGATAGGAATAGCTCAAATTAGACATTAGAAACATAATATATTTTATGTCAATTCAATGTCAGCTGCGATCGGTCGTATGTCAAACCAGAGATAGATTGAATATTGGGAACGGCCGTAAGAGAATAAAACGAAAGATAAGCTATCGGACAAAATAATTGTTGCTGTGAATGGGGCGCGTTATAAGACGGGAATGCAGCATCGTATAGTTCCTCATTGTATGTTATTTCAGTACATAACGCGGATGCCTATTAAATACATTCGATCTACAATACCTAATTGTGCTGAAGATAATTATCTAGATAATTGTTGATTCCGCCTTTGACCAAGCCGCTTAGATAGGCAGTTTTGTATAGGTTTCGGAGAATATTTTCTTTTTTATCCGATTACGTCAGAAGTGGGTTTTATGTTTTACGAACCTTGGCATGACTAGGAGTTGGTAATAATAATCTAATATTATTATAAATGCGAAACATGTGTCTGTCTGTCTGTCTGTCTGCCTATCTGTGTGTCTGCCTGTCTGTCTGTCTGTATGTCTTCACTCCCAAAGCACGCCCGAAACTCTATTTTGCAACAATAGAGTTTCGGGCGTCATCGCAAGTAATCTATAAAAAAACATTTTAAGATGTATCCACATCTTAGGACTTCTATTACAATCAACAGTTACATATTTCTCAACGCTCACAACAAATGTAAAAGTTAATTAAAACGAATACAAGTTATTACTGTTTCGAAAGCGATCACTCATGGTATCATTCGTATTTAAAATGATGAATGAAACATGTCTGCCCAAAACTGGGCCCAAAAGGGCTCTAATTGAGTTACAGGTAATTAAAGTTGTAACGATTCTATCTGTATTGATGGATGTCTGCCGGCCCCGCCTCGCTGGAACGTTTACATGCCACTTTTTAAATGATCATCGTCATTACTCGGTCGGCGCATACGAGCTGCCGACACTAGACTAGGGGATGAATTCTCGTAATGATTTAATATTACACATGCGTTCTATCTGACTGTTACCTGGGGGTGTAGTGCGAGTTTTATTCGATCATACGCATCGAACACGTTAACGCGAATTTGTATGGGATCAAAGCAGCGCCACTTACTGGCTTACGTGGATACCGCTTTGATCCCATACAAATTCGCGTTAACGTTCTCGATGAGTATGATCGAATAAAACTTGTACTACGCACTCTGTTTATGCTTTAAAGTTGCAACGTTGAACCAAATTTGATTTTGGGAAAAATACTTAGATATGTATAATGTTAGCTATGGACGGAGTACTATTATATATTCTGTGCTATGGAAACGAGTATAGTTAATCGTTCTTGTTCAATTTAAAGCGGTCCGGGTAACATCTGCGAAATAATGTTTATGTCGCCTTCTTTAATTTTATTAGCGGTCGAAGCTATCGAATCAAAATCACAAAGCAAAGTAGTGGTCGGAACTAAAGGTGATTTAAATACGGTAAAATATGATCATAATATTTCGGTAAAATAATGATCATTGATCACACTCATGAACAGATACAAGAACACAATACTGAACCCAGCTTCAAACGATGAGTCGTTACGCGTAGATTATTTATTATTAAAGCACCTGAAAGCTTATGGAAATAGCAGTGACGACTGGACACTGGTCGCTGTCATCAGCAGCCCGTTTGCGCAGACCTAGATCGAAAGGATGTCACGTTAAGGTTTCTCTACTTAAAAAGGAATAATAATTACCAATGCACTACTGTCCCACTAGCATTTACCCGAAAATACGTCAACAATTTAATAGCCATACAGTAAGTTACCATAAACTTCTGTCTAATAATCTAACGGAATATAATAGCTTTTTTATAACTGCATTTGAAGTTCAAAGTGTTTATTTGAATGGAGTGTGATTCACACAAAATTCATTGGATATTTTTTTAGTTTTGTTCACAATTCACATCGATAAATATTTTTTGGAGTTTGCTAATAACAATATTATGCATCATAAAATTAATATTGTCTAATGGAATTTCCGTTACATTCAAAACATGAAATAATATATGAATGATACTTACTGATAATAATAATCGATGATTTTAACTGAACAAACAGTTTTTAGTACTTTCATCTAAGGACTTGAAAGTCACAACCTAAGCTATTTTTCACTGTCTCTACCACACACTTCAATTAGCCAGTACAAAGGGACAACTTCTAGTACAACAACAAATTCAATTAAGTACTATGGTGAAAATTTGATGAGATGACGCCCGCAACTCCTTTGCGACTAAATAAGTTTATCACGCGGAAGCTGTAGGTACCTACATTTTTCCGGGATGAAAAGTATATCCATACCAAATTTCATAAAAATCGGTACAGCGGCTTAAGCGTGAAGAGGTGAGAGACAGGCAGACACACATGTCACATATAGGCAGGCACACTTTCACATTTATGAAATTAGTATGCATTATTTGATTAATTAAACGATAAACTTTAATGGCAAAAGTGAGCTAATAAATTAATTTACCCAACCGTATGCCTTTAGAAGTCGTTATTATGCAGGACATGCCCCCAAATATTCATTCTCAAAAACGTTCGAACCTTCGTCCTTTGTCCTTATCAAAAACGCCGTGTTGCCGTGTGCGGATTATAAATCGCACGAAATGTGACAAAACTTAATCAATTATATAGGTACTAGTATCGAATCTGCATAGGTATAAGATTTTTTTAGGTTAAGTATATTTTTAGAGTTCCGTAGATCAGTCTTAGAAAGTGGATACATAATGATTTTATGATGTCCCCCCCCCTTAACCCTACTTCGTAGTAGATCTTTTAAAACATCACGAGGTTGCAAAAACAAACAGGTTGCAATAATTATTATTGTATGGGCAAGCGCCCCAGCGGCGTCATTTTGCCCATACATAGGTCTACGTACAAAATTTACTCTTTCAGCGCTGCTACTTTCACTGTGGACTCTATACAGGAGAAACATGCACATCATAAAGTATTATCACTTTGTTTTGTTACACACTGTAGATAATAATATTATGAGTGAATTACAGGTACACGTCATGAGCTGGAAAAAATATTTTTAAACCGATGTACCAACGTAAAATATGGCAACCCTGAACACAAAAAAGAACAAACTCATCGGCAAATAAAGAACACAATACCAAAACATTTTAGCGCCAATACACTGACTCATCAATATCTTTGGGCATAATCATAATGTAAATATTGTATAATAATAATGTAATAATGTAAATATTGTTGCGGCGACTTCGCCCATGTTTCGAGTTCGAACCCTTTAAAAGTAAAATAAACTTCATTTCTCTTTCTAAGTATTAATGCAAGATTTTCGTGTTTCATGGCACATAACATTGCTGTACATAATATTTGCTTCACAATGGATGTAAAAAGTTCGAAGGTAAAATTCTAACAAGTCTTTTGCGAAAATAAAAACTACACAAACCTAAATTCCTCGTACGGAACCCTGACAATACAATGTTAAGTTTTATGACTAACTTCGAAGCGTTTTTGTGTAAGCGAAGGAACCCTAAAATCAACGTTTTCACGCTTTCAAGATTCACAATTTGTGATGGCGAACAAAACCGACCACACCTACTGCCAAACACTGTAAAAACTTTAACAGGGCTGACTCCTCAGTTCTTTTGAGGTGTATGAAACTCTATATTTTGAACTGGCAATAAAATTATTACAAGACATCTTTATTATAAATGGCTCAACTAACACGCTACACAAATACGGTGAAATATATGTTACTAAAATATAAAGTTATAGAAAATTATTTCATATTTTAACGTAGTCTGGTAGGAAAATGATAATACATGGAAAATATTAGGGAATATTACGCAAAGGTCTGAGTAGGCACTGTAACTATGGCCTATGCACATACAGTAAATAATAATCCGACCAAAATCCGACATATTTTGTCATATCAGAATATTGACTTTCTGTCAACCGTCGAACAAAACTTTTTGTTCACTGTGCTGGTGCTGCCGTCTTGCGTGAAAACATTGCAGCAATATATGCTATTGAATTGGACCAACAGAATTCTGCATTTTGCCGCAAGCCCTGGTCAGTACAATATGCACTCAACATAACCGTATATCATGAATATTTGAGCGTCCACAGCTTGAATGCTTTGACATTTATCGCATTCTTGTGCTGTGAGTATGAATGTTTTATATTATATTTAGGAACATTATGTGGTATGTATGGCTGATATTCTGTTGGTAAGCGATCTTATTTACATAAGTTTGAAGTATATTTTTAAGGGCCGTCTCGACTGAATCAATACCACGACGTCGCTAAAAACTGGCGTGAAACAAAGCTTACCTAAGTTGTTTTGGTCGAGAAATTTTGAAGGACTGCAAAGAAAAGGTGCAGAGTTAGAGTTATAGGCGGCGACTATTGTCTATTTGCATATTTGTAACCTGAAACCGTCCGCCTCATTCCTGGGCCTATAGCCGAAACTTTTTCGTATTCGCTTCGTTATAGAATCGCCGATCAAAATGTATGGAATTGACATAAGACGAGTCGAACGTCAACGTCATATTAACGAACGCTAATCATTCCATACATTTTCATCAGCAATTCTATAACGAAGCGAAAACGAAAACATTTTGGCTCACCCCCCAGGTTCGTTTCTATAAAAAAAATGCAGCTTTAAGCCCATCCATACTAAATACTAATATTATAATCCATATTCCATATCCAATATCCATAGTCCATACTAATATTATAAATGCGAAAGTGTCTGTCTGCTTGTCTGTCTGACTGTCTGTCTGTCTGTTACCTCTTCACGCCCAAACCGCTGAACCGATTTTGCTGAAATTTGGCATAGAGATACTTTGAGTCCCGGGAAAAGATATAGGATACTTTTGTCCCGGGAAAATGTACGCTTTCCGCGCGATAAACGAGTTTTGGCGCAACGGAGTTGCGGACGTCAAAAATATTGCAAAATCTTGTTTGTATGTAAGATTCTACTCTGCATGCTTAAACCCCTGTACTGGTTTTAATAAGATTTTAATACAAGAAATACTGTAAGTTGTAACGCGGATTTTAACATAGGTACTATACATTTTTGTGCCGGAAAAATACACGGTTACCGCAATAAATGAAATGAAAAAATCAGTGAAACTTAATAATTGTGGCTACAATATTAAAATTAGCATAATATTATAGTACTAGAAATATCTTAACATAGGTACAAAGCTTGGAAACTTGGCTTTTCCTGGACATTGTCCTGATAAGGTCGTGGCGAGGTTATTGTTTGCGTTTCCAAAGGTCAATCTTGGGAAAGGATAGGTCAATTATATGCATACATCAATCAGATAGGCACGTTCCGCTAAGGTCAAAGGTCAGGTTGCTGTGCATAGAGGAAAAGCCTCTTAAAAGACTTCCCAACGTGATTCAATAAAATATACATGGCCAGATTCCATTCAATCATGGACAAGATGGACAAGACGTGTTAGCTGGCCATTTGGTTGACGTACTACACTATAAACTATTTGTTACAGCCGAAGCATGGCTCTCCCACGGTTTTTGACGGTTAAACCATTCACTGTCAAAAACCGTGGGAGAGCCACGCTTCGGCACGAATGGGCCGGCTCGGCCGGAGAAATACCACGGGCTCACAGAAAACCGGCGTGAAACAGCGCCTGCGCTGTGTTTCGCCGAGTGAGTGAGTTTACCGGAGGCCCAATCCCCTACCTTTTTCCCTTCCCTACCCTCCCTTATTTCCTTCCCTACCCTCCCCTACCCTATTACCCTATTCCCTCGTAAAAGGCCGGCAATGCACCTGCAGCTCTTCTGATGCTGCGAGTGTCCATGGGCGACGGAAGTTACTTTCCATCAGGTGACCCGTTTGCTCGTTTGCCTCCTTTTTTCATAAAAAAAACTATAAATAAGCATTTTAAAAGAAGAAAAGTCTTTGAAGGTAAAGAAATAGAAAATGTCAGAGAAAATTCGCAACATTTTGTCTCCGTCACCGTGGGCGCGAAAACTACTATAAGGACAATAAAATCTAGAAGTCAGGTAATAAACAGACAAAGCATACTTAATGCTCATTATAATTTACAGCCACTCCTATAATAGTCCGCGCCATTGTTCGAGGGAGCGCAGTAAACGTCCAACCTCCTTTACGACATATTAATTTCCAAATCAAAGGGTTTAAGTTTACATAAAATCAATGATCAGGATGTTTAAAGAGGAATAATTGTATTTCACCTGGACGTAAGTATCGATTAAAACACCAATTCAAATTTTATTACAAGGTAAATTAATTTGCTTTGTACAGTCGGACGGAGAACTTCTTAACGAAAATTATGAATCTTAATATCGATGCCGTAGCTTGTTATAGTAATTATTCTATTCTTCTATCCATTCTTCTTTCTCTCTCACACTTCTTATCGATTTAAGATAATGTAAGTATGATATTTATATCAAGCGATTTACACTAACAATGCAAATATCAATGCAACTTTTTTTGCCAAATAAAGTGCTCATTGCCCTCCATATTTCATAATTTTTATTCTAACCCACGCGGGTACCATGCGCGCTCCTAACTCCTATAATAGAAGGAAGGTCGTCGGGGACATGTGGCATGAGGCATGCCTCAAATCTAGGTAATTGCTATGTATAATATTAGTCTTCTATATTAAATACGAGTACTTACATATTTCTATAATTTGTGATCCTAATCCCTCAAAGTACCAGATTGCCACCGTGTCTGGTGTGTCACAAAATTTAATAAAAAATCTTTATGTAGAATATGAAATGAAGTTACTCGCCTTGTGTGACTTTTAATGTTCAAAACATTTATCATGCTGAGTGTACTCGTATCGAAATCGTGCGACGCCGGGCCCGATCATTAGCATCTCTTTTAGGTCCTGAGCCTAAAATAGGAAAATCAACAAACCCTCCACCTAGCCGCCGCCCGCCGCCCGCCGTTTAATATGTTTAGCTGTTTTATTTCATGAATATCATTTACTTTGTTTTTCATAGCTTAAAATTAGCTGTAGGTAAGTATTTAAAAAAAAATGTGCTGTATGGTAAATTATATTTTATCGACTTTCTGAACAAAAGTTTTTGTATGTATGCTTTGCGACGCAAGTACGTCTACTAAAAATATTTTAATTTTTAGTATAACATAACCTGCTGTAACTCATAAAATCTTATTTTCTATACGAAATTGCGATGGCCATTTAGCTTTACAGACAATTGCCATATTTATTTCCAAAAAGAATTGAAAATATAACATGTTTCCTCTCATTTAAATCTTTTATACGTCCCGAAATGTCATTAACGATATAAATGGGTTTCGCGCCATAACGAACCAGTGTTGCCACAATGGAAAATCATAAATCACTTGTCACTTTGACAGTCGCTGAAAGAAGGCCCGTCAATGCATGGATGCAGAACTTTTAAAACATCTTATCGTTTTTTTTCTTTTGATTAATTGGAATTTCAAAAAAGTAATAAAGGTGTTATATTTCTACCCGTGAATGGGCTCGAGTGTGAATTATGAACCAGAAAATAACGCAAAATGGATGTTATGTTTACTGACAGAGGTTTATTATGACAAGTTTAACAAATGTAAAACTTAATTGGCTCAAACCGCTTTAAATATTAATAATGTTGCTTAAAATCCATCATGTTCAAGACCGCTCATTTTTTGTTGCGCTGTTTTGATATCGCACATCAAAATACCGAAGTGCATTTATAAATTGCCTGTGTAATCCCGATGTCAGGGTACAATATTGAACCTAGGGTCAAGAAAACGGACAGGCGGAATATGCAACAAAAACCTAATCAGACCTAATGCACTCGATATATCATTGTGCGTTCTCTGATCTCGCTGAGTCCTGCAAAATATAACCTTACCTTCTCGAGATAAAGTTTTCTTTGCATTGA
Source organism: Plebejus argus (assembly GCA_905404155.3). Classification (NCBI taxonomy): domain Eukaryota; kingdom Metazoa; phylum Arthropoda; class Insecta; order Lepidoptera; family Lycaenidae; genus Plebejus; species Plebejus argus. Next base: position 16,488,957 of record FR989929.1, on the reverse strand, counting down.
CGTTCGGGGCTGGGTTGTCAGGTGCAAAAAATATACAACGCATCTTCGCTTTGTTATCTGTGGCAATGTTTCCTAACAAAAGCGCTTATGGTCCTTTCAATTTTTTTAACACTTTTGTGTCTGTGATATGATTATTTTGCGTAGGCAATTTTTTCATGTCATGCTATCTGCAAAGTATTTTTAGAAGGATTTATGTACGAAAGGAGTGCCAGTTGATTTAAAATGATTAACAAAGAACCCGTTACTTTAAAAACATTTTAAGAATGAATAAAGTTAAGATTTTAAACAAACTAAGTATTTGTGTACCTTGTATGTAGAAAATAACGTTTTAAAGATACAAAATATAAAAATAGTTTTAGTCTGTGTTTCGTTAAAATAATCTGTTCGTCTGACTGATTATCTGCCTACCAGTACTCAGTAGTTATTGTCCAAACAATACCTATTCTAATAATAATTAACTAAAAGCACACCGCACTCGTTAAAAAACATTATTCCCTCTAACAATATTGATGATTTAAATAACTTGGTCCAAAATAATAAATAAACTCCTGCGTGGTCTACCCACTAAAACCCCATGGTGCTCCACTCGTCGTTTAAGGCAGAGTTGCGGGTACGATAGAACCTACCGCAACCCGCTAATGATTCACTACAATTTTCCCCTAGAATCGATAATGTTATGATATTCAATCTTTTATTTCTTTTATTACTTATTAATTTGTGTGAGTAATATTTGGATTGTTTATTGTTAAATCCCGTGTTGAATTCTCTTATCACTCAGGTACTGCACATTTACCCGAACAAAAACGTACCCTACGTTTTTCCCGAAATTTGAAGTATCCCTGTACCTATCCTTACTTCCAAAATCATTCCCAAGTATAATGTTCCATTACACCCTTGTAAGACTGACTCTAGGGAAATGAGATTACCGGCCCTATATTTAAGTTCAAATATCTCCTGTTACGCTTCAGCAAACACGAAAGCGGGAGAGATACCTAGATAAGGATAAAATTATGAATGAGAGGTCATCCTTAATTTGAGTGACTGATAGCTAATTTTAGTTGCGTAAGCAACTAAATCTATGCGGTACTGCCGTCTACCATGAACTAAATAGTTTTTGATAATCGTATTTTTGTACAGTGTTTAATGAAAAAAATAATCACTAGTAAAATTATATACTTATTATGACTAATAATTAATATTCTACAAAATCTGCTTGAAGGCAAGCTTGGGTCTCATGGGTATAAAAAGGGTACTTAGTCAAATGGCATTCGGTAATTGTGCTAGCGAAGTTATGATTCTAATAGGCACCATATTGTAATGAATGCCCGGCTTCTGAGGTATTTTGGAGATTATCTGTTCAACAGGGTTGTTGTCTGGCTTAAGACCTAAAACCTAATCTTTAAGTTTTGACAGTAGAAAATCAGAAGCCCTAGTGAATAGATAAACTATACTATCAAAAAAGTTTAAAACAGAGCAATAGTAGTTTTTTCTTTTATATAGAATTAGGGTGCAAACGAACAAACGGGTTACCTGATGGAATGCAACTACCGTCACCTATGGATACTGGATAGATATTAAATCCCATATAATTTTTAAATCCTAATCTTTAGAAACTGAAATGTAATATGGCTAAGTACACTGTATGTAAATTATACCTTCCATAGAAGGTGTTTTCGCTCCTAAACTGACCATCAGCACGACTGGCCTCTTGCCATTTAAGTAACATACAAACACACATATAAACATATTATACACGATCGTAAAAACTAGATCACGATGTAGATCTTAGAATAACATTGCATAAGTCATACAGACAGGCGTCCGCAACCTTTACCGGAAATGTTAACTTTTGTGCTGAAGTGGTGTTTCAGAAACTGTTAATAAAATTATAGAGCAATGATATTCAGGTATTCAGGAGTCTGGATGCATTATAACTATATAAGCATAATGTTTTAAAAATAACCACAGCCGAACATAATATAACCATCTCAATTTTTGATAATAAAATTAAATACACATTTACTTCAATACTGTTACGTAGTTTATATTATCCTCTTTGTTCAATCCTTTCATGAGATTTTGTCATTTAGGATGAATTGCACCAGAAGCGTAGTTAAAGTTAGGGTAAAGGTTATCGTCAAATATGGCGACTTTTGCTAGGGATTTGACAGTTAATTTCAAATTTTGTTATGGTTAAAGTTAAAGTTATAGTTAAAGTAGGTTGATGCAACTCACTCTAATGTAAAACCTCTAGGTACACAAAAGTGTAAAGTGACAGCACTACCAATTTACAATATAATTTTTCATATTATATTTTACTAAAAAGTTCAACTTTTAATGTCATAACTTAATTTTACTAACAAATGTAGCAATTAAAGTTATTTACAACAAAACTATTCAATGTTATGTCATATCGGGTTTTCTTTATTCACCCTTAAGTTGTTGGCATAAGGGTGCTGTCAAAGGTAAAATAACTCCAAACGCACTACAAGACGTGTATTTGGAGCACGGTGAATTGTACAATCACATTTCTTGAAATTAATTCTTTACAAGGAGTTGGGGCCGCACAATAAATTTTAAAATAACTACCAAGTGTGAACAACCAAATGTTTACTATTCATTTTATAGTGAACTTTTTAATTTACATTAACGACCTTATTTCAACCGAAACAAAGTTGAAACTCGCCCAACGCAAACAATTTCTCGGAACAGTGTTATAAATTAGAAAGAGCCGTAGCGCAATATTAAACTGGACCGTAATAAAGCCTTATTTTGAAAAAATGGAAACATTCCAAACGAAACTCTACTTTATGGTAGAGATAATAGGGTATATTCTGCTTCTGTAGAGCTAGCTGGTGGTAAGCCATTGCAATGACGTCAGAATGCTATCATACGTCTTAATCTAGTGATAAGAGTGTATTTTTATGAGTCCACAACAACTTAAATGGTCGTAAGCTGTCTGTTCCCGGGTATGTACAAATATTTACATAGATTTGAGAATGCGGTACTTTGATTAGAACTTAAATGGTAATCCTTTTACTAAAACTCCATAAGTCCCACTGCCCACATATTATAGGAGTTTAAAAGGTTTGAAACATCTGACATGCATTCTCACAGGGTTTGAAAATAAAAATTTAATTAGTCTCACACACGATTTTAGTACCAAAGGAAACTGTTGAACTTCCCATACTAAAGCCCCAAGTTTGCATACTAAAGCCCCAAGAAAAATAAACAACAAAATGCATTTAATCATAACATCTATTTTGTTATTGAACATTTAAATAGAGTTTTACATTTAGAACCTTTCGCTGGACATAATTTAATAATGGTTACAAAAACGAAAATATTTAACTTTATCACATTTAAAACTCTTTAACTCTTGCACGCTGCAGCATTGCAATAATTTGCAACAAATACTTTCAAATAACAATTACCCGTTGCAATTATTTTATTGTAGAGGTAGAACATTTCACGGCTTTTACATTAGGCATCTCTTTCTTGTCAACAGAAACATCCTTTTTCAGCTGTAGTTGGTCGTCTGTAACAGTATTGTATAGATACACGCAGGTCTTCGCAGCACTGTACATAACGCTCTTGACGATATTGTCACTCTCTTTGGGGAAGCACAGTACTCCCGTGCCCAGCATACCCAGGCTGGTGAAGAGGAGACGACGTGGTATTCCTCCACCAGCTCCGAGGAGATACCCAGTTATGCCCCCAGTGGCAGCAGCAGTATATCTGTAAGGTAGTTTCTCTGGATCTCTCATGTTTTCGCGGAATTTCTCTCTAGTTTTAAGCACGTCGACCTTTCTACGCTCGAATTCCTTCAGCATGTAGGTTTTGAGGTCGCTGAAACTCTTCTGTAGAGTCGTTCTGTAGTAGCCCACGTGGGGGATAAGAAAAGTCTTCAAACGCGTAATGTTCTCTGCGAAAAATTTATTCATATCCTTCTCTTTGTATTTAACATTTTGATCCTGGTATACAGGCAAGTCTTTGTAATTTATAAGTGAACTTTGATATTGTATTTTTGGCAGTTGTGGTTTCATTTCATTCTTTAGCAGCGATTCCCTCGTTTGCGTCGCTTTCACGGACGTTATATCAAATTTTTCTCCAACCAAAGCTTTGCTGAGGAGGTCTATCCATAATTTACCAAGTATATACAAATTGAGGTAAGTTCTCGTGCGAGTCTTGTGACATACATTGTTATCGAAATGGGTGTCCTTACAAGGGATCAAGTCCTTCTTCGCTCTTACGTTAGGTCTTTTAAATTTCGCTGGCAATTTATTTGACGGAGGCTGCATAGTGCGCCTATTATTATATTAATGATACTTATAATTTAACTACGTTCTAAAATGCCGTTGCATCAGACATTTTAAAATTTTATTGCATTTTGGCAACAGTTATGTCAATTAGTTTTTTTTTTTCATTTTGGCTTTAAAATTGTTTCTAGGGTCAATATAATTATTGACGGAAATATATAATTTTTGTAAAAGTTTTAATAATTTTTGTAAAAGTTTTAACACAGCCTGCCGCTTTTGAACTCTTGACTTATCATGAGTCCTAATCTACACTTTATATTAGCATTGTAAAAATATTATACAAGCTTATCATAATCATAATGCGATACGCTCCTGCTAATTAAAAGTACACAGTAATTCTTGGAGTAACTAGTGTGAAATGACAGCTGATTTCGCGCCACTCCATTATCGATATCACTTCCGACTCGATTATTTCGAATCGAAAAAATTGCTACTCCATCGATTCCTGTGCATACTTCATTTCTTTTGACAATTTTAAAATGTTTACCTTCAACATCATCTGTGAACCTTAAGTGCTGGTAACAAGGTGCATATTTGTTTCAGAATTTGACTTCGGTTTGTAAAAGGCCTTGTAACACGGATAAATGGAGAATCTTTGGTTTTGTTTGATTCTGGTTATCTATGCTCGTTTTAAATTTTCTAGGCTCACTATTCCTATGCTATGCTATCCTATGAAGTTTATGTGGTAATATCAATGCTTAGATATTTATGAAAGCTTTAATAGTAAACTTTTTGAAATACAGAGCTTTTAGGATTAGGAAGCTAGGAGGAAGCTTGGGGGCTTTTATTTACTTTTATTACGTAATACATATAATTTAAAAAATATATATAATATTTTAAAGTTTAGGTGTAGCAAAAAACCGCTAAATACTAATGATGACTGGCCTTATCGAGCTCGGCCAGCAATATTTTATACGAATTTTATTATTTAAAAGCTTTAAAAGCACCACGTACATCAGTTATCTGTAATTTTGTCACCTTTTATGTTTATTCGTAATCTTGGTCGCCTCTCAAATAGCACTAAATTTAAGTAGGTACCGTAAGAAGACGATAAGTGGACTCTTATGGCTGTTGCGCCAATAAAATGCTTTATTGGGTAACTAAAGTTCCACTGAAATAATATTTTATATTAATGGATAGGTGAACTACTTGGAATTAGATTCTGGGAAGAAAAATAAATAATTAATTAGCTGTAAATGTGTATCGAGAAAGTAATAAATGCGTTTATTTATTGGGCAGTAGCGTTGCTATAACTTGCTGTCCGTTTATTGGGCTGTAAGCAGAATACCTCACACCACTCATCTTATCCTATTATTTCATTTTTCTACCTATGTATAGAGTATAGACTCTATGCTACAGGACCATGATACTACCGGTGTCAGTTATTCAATAATACAGAGATAATTACGGAGTACCTTTTTTTTTTTTTTTTTTTTTTTTTTTTTTTTTTTTTAAGGAGGGGAAATGCATTACGCATCCCCCGCCCCCTCGGGGGCGGGGTATGCGTAATGCGTATGCGTAAGGGGCAGGGGTATGTCGGACTCCCTCCGCAGAGGTGTACCGACTAAAACCCCCCCATGCCCTCGTCAACGCTACACGCGGAGGAGCGGGATCGAAGTCGCACTGCGTCCTCCGCAGCGCTTGCCGCTTCCGGCACTACACAAATGCAGCGGCTATGCCGCCGCCTGCCTTCACCGAGAGGCTCCCCGGGCATCAGGGGAGCCTTTCTCTTCGGGGCCTATGTTGTGGGCGGTGATCCCCCGATCAACCGCCCACAGGCCTAGGCTTCCACCTCCATGGCAGGGGCGTTTCTCGCTCCAGCCTCGTCAGCTCCAGGCCGCTTACGCGGCCGAGCCTTGGAGGGAGCCTTGCGCTTCTTCCTCGTGCTGAGCGGCTTGCTGGCTGCTGCAAGGCAGCCGTTAGTCCCCAGCACGTGGTCGCTCTCTTTGCCGAGCTCGGCGCAGAAGAAGCAGCTAGGCTCCCCCGCGCAGTCGGCGGCCTTGTGCCCCGGCTTACCGCAGCGGAAACAATTCCCGCTACGGTCCACCGGGGACTGGCAATTCGGCGCCAAGTGGCCGGTGTCCAGACAACGGTAGCACCGCATTGGCCTCGCGGCCAGCAGCACTACCTTCGCCGTGACCCAGCCTACCTGCAGCCGCCCAGAAGCTACTAGCTTCTTGGCGGCAGCCATGGGGACGTGGAGCCACACGCTCCGCGCGCCCCTAGGGCCCACCTTTATTCTGCCCGACCGGATGTCGGTGGCCGGGCAGCCGCCTTCTTTTGCCGCCGCCTTGACGACATCGGCGGCGGTCGCTCCATCGTCAAAGCCTGAGACGAGCATGTCCACCCTTTGGACAGGGCGAGTGACTCTCACTACGTCTCTGTCGAGGACCTCCCTCAGCCTATTCGCGAGGGCGTCCGCCCTTTGCTGGGCGTTCTCCCCGGACACTTCAAGTATCCGGGCGCCCGTCCTCGCTCGCCGGAATCGAACCTGATGGTCCCTCCTTAGGCAGATCCCTACCTCCACCAGGTCGATCCGGCTCGTCGCCTTCTCGAGAACGGAAGCGTACGTCACGCTCTGGTCCACCCCCCTCTCCAACGTGAGAGTGATGGCGGCGGACTTGCGCGGACGCAGCTTCCTTTTCTTCTTTTTCCTTTTCTTGGGGACTGCCTTTTTGGCAGCCCCCTTCTTCTTCTTCTTTTTACTCCCCCGCGATTCCACTCGGGACCACGGGGGGTCAGTCGCAGGCGGGGCGGGTGTTTGAACCCTCGCCTGTTCGGCCTCTCGTGCGGCCAGCGACTTTTTCCCCCTCTTTTTCTTTTTCTTCTCTCCTTCTTTGGGCGGCGCATTGGGGGCGGGAGCCTGTGATGGCCCCGCTTCTTCCGCAGCCGCCTTCTTCTTCTTAGCCGGTGGTTTATTTACAGCCATCGGCGGTCCTCCTTCAGCCGGCGATTTCGCCGCTGCATCAGAAGCAAGCGGCGGCCTCCGTCTCGGTTCTGGAAGGAGACGATCCTCCAGGCCGGCGAGTCGCGCATTCAGCATGTTGCCGAAGGTCTCAATATTGGAGCGTGAGACCTCCGACAACAGCTTCTGAATTTCATCAGTGGCGGGCTTGGAGACTTGTCGCCGCAGCTCCTCCAGCTCCCGGCGCATCGCGCCGATTTGCTGTTGGAGCTGCTGGTTCTGGGTTTCCAAAGCCCGTATCTCCTCATTTTGACAGCGGTCCCTCATGGCGTCGACGGCCTCCTTTATATTGGCGACCGCGTCCCTGAGGTACCGCACAAAGGTCCCCTTTAAATTGGAGGATTTGCTGGCGACCATGGAAATGGTCTCCAGCGACCTCTCCACGCTAGCGCTCAGCGCCGCGCTCGTACTTGCTGCATCCTCTGCAGCCGGTGTGGGGCTTTTGCGTAGAGAGGCTCGCGCCTCTCTCGCCGCCCGAGCCGTCACGGCCACTTGCTCCTCAGCAAGCAGCCGGAGGCTCTCCGCCTTTTCCTTGTTGTAGTCGGCCTTGGCTTTCGCCGTGCCGACGTACCGACCGGTCGTAGGAGGCCGGCCTCGTCCTCGTTTTGGTGCCGGTGCCGTCGCCTTACTGGTAGACGGCACCACCTCGTCTTCGTCCGGGATTCTCCTCTTGAGAGGAGTCGCACGTCCGGAAGGTGCGGGCAGTTCCTCGGAGTCCAGCGACATATTGCTGCCAGACGCCGAGTAACAGTCCTCGCTGTCACGATCAGTGGAGTGGTCGCGAACCGAACGGCCAAAGACGCACTCTAAGTAGTCACGCCTTATGCCGTCCGTATCGCCCCTCGCCAACTTCTTGTCAATTAAGACTCCAAGCCGATTTAGCGCATTAGGCTGCGGCACGGAGAAATCTGTATCCTCGTCCGTGATTGGTTCCTTAGCCGGTGCGGTTAGGGGCACCAGCTTAGAACTTTCGCGCGTCTTCGCGCCTCCCTTTCTCCCTTCCCTCCTCGCAGAAAGTGGCCCCTCCGTATACACGGACCGCCCGTCACCCGAAGGCGACGTATGGGATTCCCCGGCCCCATCGGGACCGAGACCCACCCGGAGATTATTTTCTTTGCTGCGACCTTCCATCATACAAAAACACCGACACCCCGGGTCGCGGGCCCGTTCGTCACACTGCGGGCGCAGCCAAACACACACACAAACACTCGCCCATACCGGCGTTCAGCCACCCCTCCCGTGTCACCGTGAAAAGGCTCACGATGGCACGGGGGAGGTGCCCAGGGACACGACGTGGACGGACCGGTATCGCCCCCTAATTACGGAGTACCTAGTTCAGCTTAGTTTCAGCGCTGCTACTTTAACAGCTAACTCTATACAGCTGTACAGCTGTAGTAATAATATGTACTTTTAATACTGTAGGGTGTCCCCTAGGGGACTCATACACACCCTAAGGTATTACATAATATTATAACTTAGTTTTGACTTTTGTTACACTCTGTATAGTACCGTGTATAATGTATATATTATCTAGGAACTGGTCAATTAATTTTCTGAGAAAATTCTAGATTTACCCAAGACATAGCACATATGCCCGAAGTAACCATCATTGTTCCCACCTCGAACCCTGGACTTATCAGTGGCGATCACCTAAGTCTTTGAGGTTACAGCGCATCCTGCTCATTGTTTCGCTCAGATAAAAACATAATAGCTCTTTGTGCTTGAAACAATATTATCGCCGATGGTCAGATATGATGGTAATGACTTGAAGCGCCAGGGTGTTTTATGGTCTAACCAGACGTGGGCATTTATAGTGCGTTTAAGATAATTTTAGCCCCGGAATCTGCGTATGATCCTTATCTCGTATGCATAAAGACGTCTATTCCAAAACTAGGCCCTGGCATATAGCTGTAAGCTTAGCGGACTATGTAGTATTACAAAGTTGCAGGTTATTAAGTCTTATCCTGTCAAATACAGCCGTAGTAGCAGATGAGTCTGGTTTTTGTGAAGCAGTGGTCCTAAGCTGTTTTTCTACGAAGCTCTATCAAGGCAATATTATCAGGACTTGCCACTATCCCTACTGATCAGAGGACCAACTCAAGGACTTAGTTTTATCAGAATACCATACTTATTACAAGAGCTTCCAACATTTGTAACTGCTCTGGTGTTGATGTCCTTAACTGAGATTATTCATTATTATGACAGTCTGCGTTCGATACTCTTAACTGGTTAGTTAAAGCCATAACCAAACCTAGAATCACGACCCAACAAAAATTACGTAACCACTTCCGTATTGCCCTAAAAGAAATTTCTCGAACGTGCGAACGAGCGAAAATTACAGCGCCAATAAAACAGCTTGGGCAGCTTACAGCATACTCCGAGAATCATAAGTTACATCCTGGCGAGTTTGTAATACCGCGAATAATATTACACTCCATTGTTTTTACCGCCGCGGACCCCATAATCTTATTTGGCAAGGAATTAGGGAGACTGGAAGTGCTAAGAAAAAAATATTGAAAATGGTTATTTTTAAGGTTTTACGTTTTTAATGTAAACTTAATTGTATATTATGTATGTACATACATGCATAAAGTCTAAGACCGACTTTAAAGGATGAGAGATCATATTATTATATGAAATATGGGCTTTCGTCTTGATGTTTGGTTTAAAATTTAAAATATTTCAAAATCTAGGGTTTACGTGTCGTCCTTTGAAAATCTTTAATATCGCTAATTTATTATCTTCAAAACCAATCTTTTTCAAAACCAACCTTTGCTTTGCATTTTATTTAAGTCCAACCGATTTTTAATCCTTAATCCGCAAAAGAAATCTTTCGTACTTCCAAGAACGAATTTATAAAATTCAAGAGAACAGTAATTTGTATGCAAAACGTTATGAGTATTTCACATTTATTTTTCAACAAACATTCATAATACTAGTATGAATCATTTTACAAGGAATAGCTTAGACTCTTATCCTGTAAACAGTCATCAATGAATGATTTTAGTAAAAAAGAACTAAGACTTAAACTTGTTTTGTTTTATAAAATCAACATTCATTCATCAATGATTGATGAATGAATGTTGGCGATTATCGCCAATGAATAGGGAATATTATGCAAAGGTTAACAAAGGGCGCTACGAGCACATACAATAAATATAATCCGACCAAAATCCGACGTGTTGCACACGCCATATCAGATATTGAGAGAAAGGTGGTCAAACGTCAAACAAAACTTTTTGTTTACTATCTGTGCTGGTGCTGCCGTCTAGCGCGAAAACATTGCAGTAATATTATTATATCGACTTGGCCACCAGAGTTTTTTTTTTTTTTTTTTTTATGCGCAGGGGAAACCCATCATGGGTCCCCCGGGTCGGGTATGTGCTCAGCACCCCGGGGGTATGTGAGACTCCTACTCACTAAAACCACCTGCGGTTCGCTTTCAGCCGTATAAAGGAGGGATATCCCGGATCTAACAAACACGGGACTCCCTCCACGACCACCAGAGTTACCTCAGCTATGTTGGCTAGCATTATACTGACTGGATCCCGAGCTGGATGTTAGCCGTAATTACTAGGAAACTTCTTATAGATATGTACTTCTTTAAGGAGATCAATATTCATATTCACACACAAAACACACACATACACACACACACGCTCACGTGACTTACCCTAGCACCATCCAGTGACTCTACATCCACGAGCAATATGTCTGCGCCCGGAGCGGTACTGAACAATAGGCGATTACTTTTACCGCTCATTGTACTTAAAACACATCGAAAACTTCTTGTTAACTGTACGAAAACGCGAGTGAGATGTTAAAATGAGATTTATACTTAACCCACAAGCCACAAGGCAAATGACATCTTACTTATGTTTGACCTATATACGAGAGAAACTTTTATCGGATTTTTAAGTTTTGAAATAAAAAATACTGCCTTAATGCTGTTTATTTAACTTCATTAGTGAATGTTATCGTATGACGTGTCGTAAACAGGAAAATATACAATTTTTAGATATTGTGTGTGTCTGTCTATAAAGGTGTATTCGCGTGTAATGTAACATTATAGATTCGACTTTGAGCATTACATTACAATACCCCCTCCTTGACTGACGAGCATTCACGTGTAATGTAACATTATAGATTCCACTTTGAGCATTCCATAGCAAGTTGACTTCACTGTCACGTAGCATTGATGTTACAAGTTGTATCAAGATATTACACACCGTATCATTTCAAGGTGCACATTATAATGCTTAGTTCTGCTCCCTGCTCATCACTGATGTAATGCTCGCCTCTGTAACGTTACATTACAAGCGGATGCTCCCGGTGAGGGAGCACCTTTACTTCTTAAAGCATTAACTGATTCTTATGAAGATTCCATTTGTAACTTTTTAGGGCTTAAAATATTTCTACATATTATATTGATTTTTTAAGGCGATGCAGTCGGTAAGTCCTGTCAGATATGGTGGGCATGATGATGAAGATGACGCTAGAATGATAAGTGAGGAAACGGCGCATTTACTTGTTAATAGTTGACTATATAAACATTCCAATTTGTTACAACCTAACTGCCCGTGACCGTCTGTCTGTCCGCTGTTAAGGCGAAGCGAAGCCAAAGCGAAGCTGACAACATCGAACCGTAAAAAGTATTATCTAAGCGTAGCTGTTTTATTGGAAAGATAAGACGAAAATAAAATCATAATAAATTGATATCAGACTCTGGAACTTTATTCTAAAGAATTATAATATAAATATTATAATGTGAATTATCTTCACCAAGACTTAATATTATGGCTTAAGAGAAGAAAATAATTATTATTACTATCATCATCAACATCTATTGAAATAATTGAGTAGGTAGGTGTGTGTGTGTGTAATAATGTTATTAAAAACAACAACGTAACACTTTACACTTTAGTAACACATCATTGATATTTTGTTAAAATACAACAACGCAAGGATATAAATAATTATTGTGCAAATTTTTTTTTGCACAATCGCGCGACCATTATGTCGGCCATTTTCCTTAGCCATCGTGTCCTGGCCTTAACAGTCCTGTCGGCGCTTACCCAGGCCGTCACGGCTCGCAGCCCCACAACTGACCCACACCGTGACTAAGCTCTTCCCAATTATCATCTCGATACATTGTTCAAATTCTTCGCATTGTCTACAGAATACTACAGGTAAAAGTCGGCCATGCCTTTGTATGGAGCAGCGTGAGTTAAAAATTAAGAGCAATGTCTATGTAGAGTGAAATCTAGAGTCTTATGTTGAATGGAGAGAAATGTAAGGTTAATATAAGCCGCGCACAACTTCAAGATCGATCGGAGAAATCGGACAAGGCAATCAGCGCATGTTAAATGTAGACCAACAACAATCAATCGCTTGATATCAATCACAGATTATCTTGTAATCGCGATCCAAAAGCGACCATCCCGCTTACTCCTCATCCCATCAAAAAACCTAAAGACGTTCGCACCTTCCCTTGGTCATTCATGTCACCACTCACCAATCAGGCGGATGCACCATGATCACATCATCACCGAAAACAAAACAATCTCAAAGACTAGGCTGCAAGCGTCATTTCCTATCCCAATTTCTCGACCATAGCATACCATCTGCTTTTAGGCCTAACACAAGCAGTATTTCATACCCCGCTCCCAGCCCACAAACTAGCCCACACTGCCCACAGATGGGCTAGACTCAGCTCAGGTTACAACACGTGGTTTCATTCACAGACTACCGACACACGGTCTACTGAATAGTTTTTGTACCCCATAAATTAAGCAAAAAACCCCTACCTGGGTCTCTCTGACCCTATTATTAATAATGGATAGAAGGCAATCAATAATCTAGAGTGACACATTTATTTATGATGGGTTATTCCAAGCCCCATTCTGTTTAGAATTTAAAAGTTTAAAAATACATCGAAAACCATTGTCGAAAACAATAAATTAAGGATATTGGTAGCGAGCAAGCTGTTGATGCCTGCTGATAGTAGAAACTTGTTTTACATTAACCGATTAAGTTACTTTAGGGGCTACTTAACGTAGATTTTCTCAAATCTCTTATACAGTATGAGCGGTGGCCACGAATGAAGAGCTTCCGACAAGAAGGAAGACTCTACATTTCAGTAGATACACCCGGTTTTCTTACTTAATTATTAAAATTATAATTTGAGCATATAAATTATTACACTGCAATATTATATCTTCTATGACACTACTTTACTTACCTAATTTTATTAAACAAAACAATGCGAAGAGATAGATCAACGAGAGTTGCCGTAAAAGATTCGAGACGCAGATTTTTTTCTGATTCTACGATTTTATAGACTTAAAAAAAAAGGTTTTTTTTTTAATCTTAGAATACTTAATAAAATTTTGGACTTTAATCAAAAGTGCGATTTACAGCTCGATCGTTTCTGTTATTTTAAATCTGTGATACTTACCTAAATTAAGTTGCAATAAATAACCGCAAAATATGCAAAATATACCCCACACGTCTAGGCGATATGAAATGTTTAATTTCGCATCAAAACATTTCGTTGTAAAGTACCCCGTTTTTAACCCTCGTCTGCGCGCTTACCCCTTTACACCTTGGCACATGACGGTGATATGGCGACCCCACGTAACTCTACTACTTTATCGATCAGTGTCTTTATGTACAAACTAGACGTCTGTCGCGTAGGTTCAGTGTTTATGAGTTATCACACGAGCTATAGACATAGGGTTGATTCAGACCGCAACGCGACGCGTAGATGCATTTCTAAATTTGTACTGATTTGACAGATGTCAATTGCGTGAGACGTCTTTGAAATATGTCAACTCCATACAAATTTAGAAATGCATCTACGCATCGCGTTGCGGTCTGAATCAACCCTTATAGTTGTGTTGTAGGTAGATAAGAGTTTCATTGGAATCTACAAAGCTCTACAATGTTTCGGGTTTTCTAACGACTGCATTTAGAGAGATTTTATGATTACTTAACTTAAATTTAATATAAATTGTGATGCAAGCTTCATAATATACTTAAGTCAAACTGTTATTAAAGTTGAAGCAAAATAATATAATATGTAGTTATAAGTTTATAACCTAAAATTAGTATCAGCACCGACGAACATAAAAACTTTAGGTCTTAACTACCACTTGCATTTTATTTTGTACATGATTTGTCCAACTCAATTACTAAACCATCACACAAAAAATAAAACCATAGCCATTATCTAGTACCAGTAACTTTTAAAAGGAAAAAATCCGAACTTATATTTATAACAATCTCGAAAACAAGTTTGAAACGAAACAAATTCTCATCTCCAATGACTGTGTATTTTCACTTGAGTCACGAATATTGATACCCCCGACACCAATACGGACGGACGGGGCGATTTTATATGGATATTGTTGTCCATTGCTGGATTTTAATAAAACGTGCTAAGCACTTTATAAATATTGACAAGAAACAGTTGAGGAAAGTAGACAGAACTATTTACCATTAAGGCAAGTAATTGTTACTTAGGCCCACTTGCGCAGATCTGGGTTAAAGTTAACTCCGGGTTAAATAGTGTTTTATCTCTTACATTCTTTATATTATGTATATTTAACGAAAAAGATAACGTTTAATCCGGAGTTAACTTTAACCCAGATCTGCGCAAGTGGGCCTTAGCGGATTACCAAAATATTATTATTCTAATTGCTAATGTAAAATATTATACAGCTTTTATCCTATGTGGGACAGACCTTAGCTTTCAATTTTACCTGCATACAGAACCAGCAGTGTACACCTCATAGCTCGAACTTCTCACTGTCGGTGATCGGACGAGATTTTTTTGTGGGACGATGACGGAGGGAGAATTAGAAGATTCATCAGCTTTTACTTTCGCCACGGCTTTGTTTCGTGCTGAAAGAGATCTTTGTAAACTGTTTTAATTGTTATTACTAATTTCTAAAGGTTATTAATTGCTTTACGCTATTGAGTATCGGCGTTTAATAAAACTTTTTCTTTATCGGATCCGGTTTTGGGACGCTGCGAATCTTCATTTTGTTATTTACTTTTGTAGCTTAGTTGGCAAAAAACAGTATTATTATAAGTGTGCATGTAATTAATTAAATAAAGATTTTGACATAATATTATAAGCCTTATGATTATCTTCATTAAATTGAAGCTTAATCATCAATTAGAACATTGAAATTATGTATTTTATATTTAAGACCCCTTTTTTATTTGCCGAAGCTCTGATATTGACTTGAACAAACACAATAACCTACAATATGTATATCTCGCTAAAGATCGTTACGTAGAGTTAAGGCGTGAATACCTCCAGATATTCAAAATTTTCTTCACAAATTCCCAAGATTTATAGACGAAATTCGTAAACACGATAAGCCGGGAAGGGTTAATGTGGTGGAAGTGATCAGCTATCTATAGATAATTCGCGTGGGCGCTGGGGGGTTAGATAACAATTAACATGACGTGTCATTTTGGTTACATATTTTGTGAACGGCTAATAACTATGATCATCGACTAAATTGGCTAAAAGGTGTCTAGCTAATTTGGCTAAAAAGTATTTTGCCAATTTGGCTAAAGAGTAAGTATTTAGCCATTTTGGTCTATCTGCTACCTCTCCATGCTTGAATAGCTGAACGGATGTTTAATATGGAAATACATATCCAAGGAAAAGCAGACAATATTATAGGAGTTCAATGTTAGGCAAAATGTATCTCTACGAATTTTTATGCAGCAAGATATACTTAGTTTCAAATAACATGAAGAAAAATATATATACTTAATACTTACTTTAAAAAATGTATATTCTAAGAATTATAGTTTCTCAGAAATCTACAAGGAAATAGGATGAACACAAATCAACACAGATTTTAAACTTTTTTTGCAGGAATCTTGAATCGAATTTCGGCGCCATGCCAGTACCACAGATTTCTAAATATTTTAAAACCAATATTGCCTAGGCCCTAGTCAGTGTATAATTATGACTATTGACTATTAATTAATTAATAATTGGGAAATATTTAATAGATATTTAGCATCAACAAAAAACCGCAGTCAAAGGCTAGACATTCATAATTACCACTATTTAGTCACAAAAAGGTGTTTTAAAAGCTTATTTAAAGACATTGAGGTAACTAGACAAAAACTACAAGCAGAATTTTCCAGAGTTTAAGAACATTGAACCTAGGCGTAGGAGTCAATAAAAAGTTAATTAACGACTAGATAAGCTTTGGACTATCGCCTCATATATCACCAATTAAATTATAGATGCTGCTAACATTAACCGATTTTCACAGAAGATGAGGTTATAATAATAACAACATGTGACGTTCGTTTTTTTAACTGTACGAAGTAAGAATTAAAAGTGTTTCTAGTTCTAACTGTGTGTTTTTACACTTTAGGCGTCTCCCAGACAGACGCGGGCAGCGGTGGCGGTGGCGGTGGCGGCGGCGGTCAGTTGTTTGTACTGCCACCGCCACCGCGTGTGTCTGTGTCGTTCCTAGAACTTTCAAGTCATCCAACTGACCGCCGCCGCCACCGCCACCGCCACCGCTGCCCTGTCCGCGTCTGTCTGGGAGACTCCTTAAGTTTGCATGACAATATGGTATTTTCTATGTTTTTACTGAAATAAAGAACAAGACTTTAATTATGTACTTGCATATCCAGAGTTTTCCTGGATTTTCCATTTGCGGGTAATTACTAATTAAATATCAAAAAAGTAACCAATTGACCAAGGAAAACAGTTTTGGTACGAGTTTTACGTTACTTTTAACTATCACGATAATTATTATGCAATATTCTCAAACAGAAAGTGATGGATATCTCTTTCTATCTTTTTCTCTCGGTCTACAGGCACAGGTCAACAGGTACAATACTATGCAATACATCACAATTTACAGCCCCCGGGAGGTAGAGCTATAAAATCTAAAACTCTAGGAGATGCATTCCATCCCGAAGTTGAGTTGTTCGTAAAACTAGTATTTCTAGTACCATAAACACCTTCGTAGCGTAATTATATGTTACAATCAATTTAATCCGCGAGCCCGTACTCTCATATAACCTTTATAACCCTATCATTTTCAAAACGGTACTGCCCTCAAGAAACTCCTCGAGATAATTGACAACGTAATTTGCACTGACTGGAGCCGTGCGATTAATTTAAATATTTCGTGATTCCGCTACAATCGGATTATGCGGGGTGCTCCTTTATTCGGTCGGGTTGTATTTGAGCAAGTATTACAAAAAGGAGAGTTGCCAGCATGACGTCGTCTGGGCAACAATTTCAACATAATGACTGGTAATGGACTATTAAAAAATGTGGGGTCATCGATTGGAGCGGGGTTCCGTACCTACTGTTGGGACCTACCCGATTCTGCTAATGTGCTTCGTTTCTTATTCGATCTAGTTTGTTCCCTAAGCGCTTCTCTAAAACTATTATACAACAAAACACGAATTAATTTAAAACTATAAAATTCTGTCGTTTAAAGTATGCTTTAAAACTGTTTTAACCAGTTTTTTCCTTATTTTTCCAGCCATCACTACATTCAACGTAGATTCAAAGTACATAATATCTATTTCTTTACAAACCTAATTGTTTATAGTAGACCACACACAGAACTTCCAAACTTATAATGTCCATTAAAATTTTCTCCAAACGAACTCTAAACCATCAAATCGTGTAAACTGGGTAGAACGAAAAAATAATTTTATTAGGATAGCATCATTAATATGTTCTGGATGTTTGGGAGTTTTTTGGGAACGACCCACACTACTCTACTAAAATATTTTGAGGGCTCTATTATTATGCTTGTGGATGTTTTTTTAAAGAGAGATTACTAGAGTTTCATAAAACATGATTTAACGTTGTTTTCAAACTCTTGCATGAGGCCTAATATTTTATTTTAAATAATAAATAATAAAAAATCTATATTTAATATATTATATATGTATAGATATAATTGGATAATAAATTATACCTAATCTAACAATTTATTAATTTCTCGTATATTTTGTGTTATCCTCATACGTTGTTAAAATATATGCTATTAATTATCAACATAGATAAAATCAATGATTTATTTGCTGTATAAAAACTCCTCAATATTATATAATTAATAAGACATTCGCAATTTTATGTTTTCTTCGGTTCTTTAATTGAATAATATTTTACATGACTCTCAAATCCAGTCAAATACACATCATAAAAATAATTTATGTTATAACTTCACTTGTTTTTTTATTAATTTGTAAAATACCTACAAAATTTTTTTACACTAATATTTTGTTTGAAAATCCGAGAGAACAATTTGGGGGCACGGCAGCGCTCCCGCCAAGTCCGTATTTCCTGTTAATTATTATGACTTATGCATGACTTGTGCACATTAGCCGGTCACTGCTGCTCTCCTGGGGGCGCTGCAGGGACCGAAAATGTTAATCATCAACTAAATCATCAAAAACATTCACCATAAGTAGGACATTTTCGTAATTTCATGCCTCACTAAATACTTTTACACGATTTGGTAAAACAAATAGTTAGTAATGTAAACATTTGCTTGTGTTTTGTAACAATTAGATTAGACTACATGACGCCCGCAACTCCATTGCGCCATAACTCACTTATCGCGCGGGAACCGTACATTTTTCCGGAATAAAAAGTATCCTTTCTCGGGACTCAAAGTATCTCCATGCAAAACAGCAAAATCGGTTCAGCGGTTCGTGCGTGAAGAGGTAACAGACAGACAGACAAACAGACACACTTTCGCATTTATATTATTAGTATGGATAACAATGATATTATTTATGTGACTATTATCTCTTTTAAGTGGCAAGGAAAGGTCCAAAGGACAATGGAGAGTTTTTATAAAGGATGAACTATGAAGTAGCAATTTATGTGTGAACGAAGTTGCAATCAAAATCTAGTACACTATGTTTAAGGAAATTCCAAAACATTTAAAAATAAATAAAAATACAGCATCGAAATGAATAATACTCGAGTCTGCAAGCGATATTACCAGCTATAAAACCCAATAAAAGTTAAATTATCACTGGCTGCGTATAAATAAAAAATATAAATACCAATTTAAATACAAAACGAATCGGACAAAGCAAAAACCACATATTATAAACGAATCAATCGAATCCGCAAGGTAACATTTATTTAAATACCAAATCATTTCGAATTAGCAACATATTAATTTCGAGCATTCCGATTTTTTATCGATTCCGACCGATTGTTTCCCGGAATCGATTATTTATAAAACGATTGTAATAAGATACTTCTGTTTGATTGTTTTTTATTGTGCAATTATATTCGATATTCGAAACAGTTTAAGTCGTAAATATCACATAATATGTAAATGTTTCACTTCTCTCTCGGGTTATTGGAAACGCATACATTTGTAATAACAACGGCTGTTCTTCCTTCTTTTTATATTCAACTAACGGCCTCACTAATTGAAAGTATTTTTACAAAAACTCCATGCAATTTGTATCAAATTCTTCATACGTATCTGAATACAGCTGTTAGTACTTATACCTAGCTACTTCTTCAAATGTAATAATAGGCTGTACAGCTGTACCTATTTAGGATAGAGACTTCTTAGTCTCTACTCTACAGCCTATATTACGGACTCTAGAGGTAGCTTTTAGGGTTCCGTACCGAAAGGGTAAAAACGAGACCCTATTACTAAGACTTCGTTGTCTGCCTGTCTGTCTGTCTGTCTGTATGTCTTCAGGCTGTATCTCAAGAACCGCTATAGCTAGACTTTTGAAATTTTCACAGATTGTGTATATCTGTTGCCGCTATAACAACAAATACTTACTAAAAACAAAATAAATTAAATATTTAAGGGGGGCTCCCATACAACAAACTTAAATTTTTTGCTATTTTCTTCTCGATATCAATAACGGCAAACAATAGGCACTTGAAATACCTATTCAAGAAATACTCAATCTTATTTTCACTTTAATAATTTATAATAAAATTTAAATAAATAAAATAATTGAGGGGGGCTCCGGGCTCCCATACAAAAAACACAATTTTCAGTCTATTTTTGCTATATTGTGGTACGGAACCCTTCGTGCGCGAGTCCGACTCGCACTTGGCCGATTTTTTTTACAACGTATTATTTTTTAATACATTACACAGAAATAGTAGGCACAACTATTCAACTCGTTTCAATTTACTGAAGTCTGGAACTGAAAGTATAACAAAACAACTTTTACTCGAAACAGTACAAGAATGAAACGATTCTGCGAAGAGATTTTTTATTTTATGAAGGCAACACAGCTGCGGCGTCGTGGCTCAAATATTCTTTTTTTTTTCTTTTTTTTCAAGGTTGGCGGGAAAAAGGAATAAATTACGCGTCTACAAATGAAAGTCAATTCTATTTCCTAATATTTCTCAGCTCCTATAAGCCACTGATTGATAAACGACTCGGCCTTTTCCAATTTCGTCGAGTTTTTTGGGCGATTTCGGCCGGGACGATTAAATTAATTAGTTTTTGATAAATGTATTTATTTATAGCCACTGTTCTCGGGTTTTTGTCCGTTAATTCCTTATTATTTCTAATGAAAATTTTTGAAACAGGAAAGGTGCTTAATACATTTTATTTTATTGACATCTTAGGGTCAATTCAGACCGCAACGCGACGCGTAAATGCATTTCTAAATTTGTATGGATTTGACACAAAATATTTAGAAATAATAATAGTAATAATAATAATAATGCTTTATTTCAGGCAATAAAATACAGCCCATATGAATTATTAGTTATTATTATTATGAAATGCATCTACGCATCGCATTGCGGTCTGAATTGACCTTAAGCCATCATTTAATGACACCTTAGCCATCATGAACTCCTTAAATACTAGGTTCCGTTTAAAACTCTCTATAGTACGTTTAGTATATTATCTATACAGCATGTCATTATCTATATTTTTATCAAATATTATTTCTATCCTATAATTTTATTATCTTTTATTAATATTGCCTTACTTACAATACTTTTTCTAACTACAAAATCAGCTGTAGATCAGAGGCAGTACGTATCAAGGAAAATACAAGCGAAAAATATGAAAAGAATATTTAATATTTTCAATTCAATACAATCTAGTTGTATTAAAATAAAAACGTGCCAGAACGCCAGACAACGCGCGGAAAATATTACTTTGTGTTGAACAAACGAACTTCACTTAGCTGATGGCAAGTGCTTTAGCCGATTGAAGAATTTTCACATCATTATCTGTGTTACTTACAAATTGGAACTTAAATGAGAATTGGAACAAAAATTATTGTAAATTGCTTGAAACTAAAGTGATAGAATTCTATAGCGATTGGAGGCCACTCAAATCTCAAATGTACTGGCCGGTTTCTAATGTTTTTCATAGGATCTACTCACTAGTGCTTTTGATTGGCTATCACAAAAACAGTAACCAATCAACGTATCTGACGAATGCATAAACTAGGTACTGTAAAAAATGTCCCAGCGACTGGAAAAATCAGATTGTGTGACAAGAAAGGCGTCGGATGGACCGGGCGTGCAAAAATTGGCAATTCAGTAATCAGTTCTTTATTTACACTAAAAGTGGTGGACGGTGGTTATAAAAGATGTTTACAATATTGGTTCCGACACTTTTAGGGTCGATTCAGACCGCGACGCGGCGAGGCGAGGTGGGGCATAAATTTGTATGGATTTTACCACAGAATTTTACAGATTTCAATTGCCTGAGACATCTTGCGAATCTGTCAGATCTATATAAATTTAAAAATGCATCCAAATTTTTAAAAATCCATATAAATTTAGAAATTTATCTACGTGTCTGAATCAACCCTTAGCTATACAACAGCATGCAAATACTATTTCCAGTAAGTTTTAATTACAGTCATGTTTTATGCTCAGTTCAGGTCTTAGGCCTGATCACCAGTTGTGACCCCATCCGTTTAGTTTCGAGAATAAAGGTAGAGAGAGTACCTATACCCCTTGGTTCTGCGCATGTACCATCGAGGAAATTGATTCCTAGGCAGATGACAGACCAACGTCATTTGGTCGGATCATGTCAATTCAATGTTAATTGTGATCAGTCGGCTGGGTTTGACATAAAGCGACCAAACTAAGTAGGTCCCACTTCTGCCTATAGGAATCAACTTCTCTGATAGTACTATTTTTTATTATTCCTGGTATTATATTATTATACCTGGTTGTATTTAAACCGGTCACTATCACTGAAAACTGTGTCAAAGACATAATATTATACAAACATCGTATGCATATAATATAGCCTTATTCAATACACAGATGGTGAATGCATGGCTCCGTTAGGCCCGTCACAGACTTAGCTATAATATATTATATTAATATTTTTATAGCTAGGCATATTATTACTATATATTTTCTATACTAATTTTCGCGTGAACGCACACTCAGCTATAATATATAATTATTTCTGGCCTCAGTGTGTGGTAGCTACTATAATAATAATAATATTATATATTATAGTACGGTATATTAATATATTATGTTATTATAGCTAAGTCTGTGACGGGCTTTATACTTATATCGTTTTTCGGAGCGAAATAAACACCCACTAATTTTACTTGCCATAGATACGAGGGTTATAGATATGGATATTATTTAACAAAATATTCTTCTTTGTTTCAGATGTGGCCATGACCATAAACACGATATAATATTAGAATTTAGATTACGCATTCGTTACGAAAAAAGGATTATCTGTTTTGTTTAATATTATGTATACAGCATGACTGGTGAGACAATACCGATACTTAAGGAGAGTATTCAGTACTCGATTCTCATTATTATTATGTAATAAAATTAGGTACTTAATTTTTGACCAAATTTTCCTTTAAACAAATGAATCATGGACACTTGGTAAATTACTATGCGGCCGGCGCGGCGGCATGCTCCCTCCCGCCGCGCGCTACTACTCCGGCGTAGTACATTTACTCAGTGATCAATTGATATTATTTTTTTATATATTTTTTTCAACTAATATAATAGCCAAATATCACGTCCTCGAGTATTGAACATGTCTCACCAGTCATGCTGTATAATATCCAGACGTAGCACAGCTTAGATAATTGTCAATTGATATTATAATTATTATTATTAATTAATTACTATACAAGTGAAAACACAAACGTTTTTTGCAGGATGGCGTGACATGCAACATCGTCAACGCACAGCGCTATCAACAAAAAACTTCAGCAACGCTAACAACGCACAAAGACTTCAACGCGCAACGCCATCTACGAGCAACTTCAGCAACGCGCAACGATAACGCACAAAGACTTCAACGCGCAACGCGATCAACGTCCAACCGTAGAACCTCATTGCGCAAAATATTTTATTTTTATTTTTTATATCTAAGTACCATGAAATATCACATCATACTTTAATTCTATTCCTTGATCTATCCCTTTATTGTGTGTAGCTAAAGTTAAAGCAATTTGCTATTTTATTAATTCTTTACAATCTTCGTCTGAAACTACGATATCCGAAAACATGGTCGCCACAAAAAGGCCATGTCTACAACTTTTTAAATCTATAGGCAATATGGATCAGTAGATGGCCCTGGGGAGGCATTGTAATACTATTAAATTAAATACGGTACGGAGGGAACAATGTTTGTTCTATAATTTGGTAAGTCGTTACCATGGTACTTTCTAGGATATTCACATTCGACAAGTATGTAATTTCATACTTTGATGCCTACTTAGTATTTGGTTGTATGTAATATTTTATGAAGTTGGGGATTTTATAGAAGTTTCACAAATCTAATAAATAAACTTCTCGTGTCATAGTGTTTGTGCGCGAGTCCTCCAAAACTTTGTATGTACATTCGGTCAGCTACATAATAAAAAATATATTTTTAAATCGCAATTTAGAAACAGTTTCTATATGACACTGTATCGGCAATTCTTTAAAAAACAGCCAAGTGCAAGACGTACTCGCGCATGTGTAGTTTCGTATTCAGAATTATACGTTTGTTGAAGTTAAGATCCCCTGAAATCTGAATGTTAATTTCGTTTGATTTTAATGTCGCATTTTGATTGTCTTACCTTACTTATGTCACCAAATTTATATTTTCTTGTTAGTACTTTTGTTTGGACTTTTACAATCAAGATGTACAGACGAACAGATCTAAATCTAAAAGCCCTCATATTAAACAGCGTGGTTACGGGCCGACCTGACGAGGCTCGTTATAAATATTCCTGTGAGTGTGAATTCACAGGAATATTTCTGCGATCAATCCGATTGGAATGATGTGCCTTCCCGTTTGCAAGGTGTTACAAAATTAAGTGATAATATAAAGTTTACTGTAAAAGTAGCAGCGCAAATAGGGCAATTTTTTGTGATTTGTATGGACAACGCCTCAGTGTCATGAGTTTGCCCATACAAAAGTTAAGAAATTGTTTGCTCTTTCAGCGCGGCTAATACTTTCACAGTGAACTCTATATAGGGAACACATACACACCCTAAAGTATTATCAATTTATCACTATTTTTGTTACACCTTGAATAGGGGCTTTTATTATTAATAGACTCCCGTTTTACCGAGTACGGAACCCTAAAAAGTACAGTGTAGAAACGTTTTGTAATTCCTGGCTCGCGCGTCCTCCCGTGTGGTCCCCGATGATCGGTCAATAATGCCTGAATAATGTAGCTGCCCCAGTTTGATTCACCCCTAGATATATACGACGGAGTGACCGGAAATATAACTATAAGTGATTCTCAAATTCGGTAATTTTTACAGGGAATTTAGAAATATCATACAACTAGATGTCCCGGCAAACATTGTATTGCCATTTAAAGTATTTCTACTTCATCAGTTGATACAAAACCTTACCCCCTCTTTTATCCCCTTAGAGGGGTGGGGGGAAAAAATTATACACCAGATGTTAAGTTGGTAGAAGACAAATATATCTGCGGAAACTGTATGCAAATCGGACCAGTAGTTTTCGTGTTAAACAGAAAAGTTTGATACAAAATCTGACCCCCTCTTTTATCCCCTTAGAGGGGTGAGGGGAAAAAATTTATACACCAGATGTTAAGTTGGAAAAAGACAAATATGTCTGCGAAAACCGCATTCAAATCGGATCAGTAGTTTTCGTGTGATAGTGGAACAAACATACAGACAGACAGACAGACAGACAAAAAACTAACCACATTTTCGGCTTCTATAGCGATCTAGTGACATCCTCCGCTTATTATTTTTTGAATATCTATAATGTACAGAATTTTCATGTGTACAGTTTTATTATATGTATAGACTAGACGACACCCGCAACTCCGTCCGTCCAAGCTACTTGAAACACTAGGCAGTCAACAATTCGAGCGGCCCTTCGTTGGATACGATCCAGAGCGAGCAGATGGTATTTTGGTGCCCCTGCCCAGCGATGAGAACAATATTCCATATAGCTGTACATTTTTCGAGGATGAAAAGTATCCTATGTCCTTTCCCGGGACTCAAAGTATCTCCATACCAAATTTCAGAAAAATCGGTTCAGCGGTTTGGGCGTGAAGAGGTAACAGATAGACAAACAGACACACTTACGTATTTATAATATTAGTATGGATAAATAGTGGGTATAGCATTTGAGACAGACATCGCTAGCCCCATGTGATAAAAAATGTTTTGGATTTGCCATAAATTGTATCGTCTTTGGTTCTGTATGCTTACAATTCTATGAGCGCTTAGAGAGTGTTCAAATCCAACATCTATGTCTGCGGTCTGACTAGGCTAGTGTAACAGTATCAATAATTCGGCACTTCATTAAGCGGCTGATCATTCAGCCATGTGCCTATTGTGCGTGTATCTCTTGTATTGCGCTATTTTAACTTACAATAGCTTTAAATGCAGCTTATGCAGCTATATGTAACACTAATATTATAATACATGGAAAATGTTATTCTGTGTTTAAAAGCTTAATACTAAGTGTAAAAAACCAAATTATTAATAATTCTTTAGTGTGTGTACTGTGTATGTGTCCCTTGTGTACAAATCCCTTGTATACACTACAGAAGTATAGACGCTGACTGAGTTACTTCTTAACTTCTACTTCTACTTCTACTATTGCTACTTTCACAGTAAACTCTTCAGTTTATAGTATAGTATACACAAAGTAATATAACTTTTTTATAGGTTTTGTTACATATATTGTATATAGATAAAAAGATTGTCAACTGTACGCGATTTCGCGTCTTTAGAGTAACCTTACTCGGTTATTACTTTTTTAATGGGCAAACTGGCTAAGTACTGGCTAAGTTCTATGTCAAGTATCTCAGTTCTGGGCTGGTACCAACTTCAAACGAATGAAAATTGAGTACAGAATTCGTTGAGATTTAGTCGAATTTTGAAAAAGGCACTAATGAAGAATAAGAATTATTTTATACTTTTTAGGTTGCTTTTTAGCTCATTTGAGAATATTGTTTTTTTCAAATTGGAAGTCGGGTTCAATTTTTTGTTAAAAAATAATCATTATATTTGCATCTGTATACTTCTAATACAGTCCAAGTCTAATACAGTCATTATGACAATGAGACAAATAAAGGATATGGGCGACTAGCCCATAGACGACCCTAATTATTGTAATAAAAAAAAATACAGTCCATAAGTTCAAGTAATTAACACAAACAAATTAATAATGTTCAGGGGTAGGTTATCAACTTTTATTGATAACTGATAAAAGACTGCACATAATAATAACTTTTTCTATCGAATAGATAAATAAAATGTCTAGTTTTATAGTCTGTTGCAAACACGTCGAGTCTTTGTTACTCGACTAAAACAAAGTTGAACATTAAAAAAAACTGAAAAATCCCATGAACCCATTTTTTAATTTTAATAATTTTATTAATCTATCCTATCTAAGAATACGTACTATAATGACGAATGGAATAAATAAAAAAATGTAATCGACAACCGTTACAACATTACTCAATAGTCAACAGTTAGATAATCGATTTCATGTAACAATCGATTGCCGAATTCGTGTTGTCGAGGCAAACTGTGATAGCAACTATACTAATTAAATGCTCTAGTAACCGATTTTACGTTACCGGAAGAGAGGGACCAATCAGAGAACTATTGTTGAAACCTCAGTTGAAACATGTAGATGTTGCAAACAACTTCATTCATTTTATGGAAACCATACATTTCGAAAGGATAAAACTGTCTACCTTTTCTGGAACTCACCAATCACTCACTATGCCAATTTTATAGAAATCAGATCAGCGGCATAAAAGGTAGGTAACAGACGTCGCGTCGCATCTTTCTTGATACGCAAAAGCACATGTTCTTTGGCTGAAAAGGATATGTAACATGTACCCGAAACAATTATAGTTGCAAATAAAACAAATCAAATACATATTAATCGTTTTAATAAACCAGGGTTCGCCCCTTTCAATTTTTCGTTTAGGGCCGAATTCCACGATCCCTTAGACTCCAATAATCAAATCTCCGGGGTTCGCTCCTTAAATATAGGGTTGTCGCTGACAAGTTTTCAAATTGTGATTTGAAAATCTTTGTTGTAAAGATTTTACGACACAGGATAATATTATTATGACGTGTGTCTGACAGAAAAAGTATTAAGGTGGTTTTAAAGACCGCGTACTTGTAACTTTTACGATTTTCCAAAGGTAAGATTAAAATAAAGATTTGCAGCGTAGTCACACTTCCTCCGCGTCACCTTATATTTTTGGAACAGAATAACGCTTTATGCCACATAGCTGCGTTTGGGTGACGCGACTATACAAGATTCACACTCCCAAATCCTCACCTAAGGGCCCTTTTTTTTATTACAATAATTCGGGTCGTCTATGGGCTAGTCGCCCATATCCTTTATTTGTCTCATTGTCATAATATGGTCGCGTACCAAGATTACATTTTCTCTTAATCTACTGTAAGTCCATCGCGCCTTGGACCCTTTAAAATTATACATTATTATACTATTACTATTATTGTATATTATATTATGCTTAATACTATTATTATACATATAGATAACTTTCTAACTCAATAAATATATATATTTATCACTATTTTATACTATTTGATGCCCTGAAGGGGCGTGTGTGGTCCCAGTCAGTATAGCCAGTAGATTCGACATTTTTGGATTTCTTCGGGTATGATGCTGCACCCTTTGCCTTTAGATGTTGTGGCATTGACTTGGTGGAGAGCGGTCACTCAAGCTGGGTGGAGTTTCAAGGATCGTAAGAATATATCGTTCTGTGACGAATCTACTAGCTGTCAGCTAGTGGGGTCGCCAGAACCATGTCCCCCATTGAGTTACCATGTGTAAAGTGCATGTTATTGGGGGGACAAGGTTTGTCAACTCCACTGACCTGTCTAGGTTCCGTCCTAAGGGCTCTTCCACACCACGTTTTTTTAAGCTCGTTTGTATCGATACAAACCCAAGTTGAACCCTCAGCAAACGCAAGGAAGCCTAAAGTTTTAAACTTAAAAGCTGCCAAAACGCGATGAAAACGCGCAGAAGACGAGCCTATCAGAAACGCGCGTCGTCAGCGCGCAAAAAATACGTCGTGTGGAAGGGCCCTAAGTCCTAACCGTTTCAAAAATATTTCGTGTCATTGCGGTACGTCACCGCTGCAACTGCGCCGGCACAACGCAATGCAACGAAACAATGTGGGCTTTCAGCCACCGCTCACCCAGATACCACGGTATCAAATAGTCATTTCGAATTTAAAATTTGCAAAGTGACATCTGATATTTTTTCGTGTAACATCGACAGCCCTAGTGGTCGTTTGAATAAAGAGATTCCAAATACACGGCGCTCCCAAATCTGATGATAGCCAATCCAACTATTGAGACCTCGACAATGGAAACTTATCTAATATTTTCGGTCAGCGTTCACGATTTTGAATAAGTATTATGTATATGATTTAATCAATTCAATAAAACAAATATTTTGGACAATATAACGGCCGCCATTCTGTTGCGCTGAAATTAATTTATCTCGCGGAAACTGTACATTATCCCCCAAAAGAGTAACCTATATCCTTCCCCGATATTTACTCTATCTCTACAGTCTACGCCAATAACATTTAATTAATAGTTCCAGAAGTTAGCGAGATAAGCGCGTTCAAACATCTACACTACTATTATAAAGAGGAAAGATTTGATTTTTTGTTTGTTTGTTTGTTTGTCCTGAATAGGCTCCGAAACTACTGGGCCGATTTGAAAAATTCTTTCGTTATTGGAATCCTACATTATTTTTGCTGAACATAGGCTACATTTTATTTTGGAAAAAAGTAGGGTTCCGTATGATATTTGGGTTTTTCGGACGCAAGGTGTAAAAAATCAGCCAGAAAAGTTACTTATTTTGCGTACGGTGCCTAAACTATAAATGATAGAACCATAAAATGTTCTAAGTTATTGTAGACCTTATAAATATCTACAAAAAAGTCCGCGACACACTATACCTATCTATGTCGAGTGAGGCACAATAACCATTTTTTTATTTAAAAATCCTGTTTTTTTTTTGGACTAGATTTAAACGCATTTATTTTACTCACATTATTAATCCTTATCAAAATAAATTATTTTATCACTAAGTACAATTTATGTAGATAATATTTGGTCTTTGAATGATTAAAACTGGACGTTTAGTTTTGAAATTATGGCGAAATTAAAATATTACGATAGTGGGCGTCACCAAAGCGCGTGCGGGAGGAAGACAATCTGTTGTTGAAATGAAAATTCTGTACATAAAAGACATGAAATGACACCCGAAATGACACCTCTGTCACTACATCGCTATAGAAGACAAAAATGTGGTTAGTTTTTTGTCTGTCTGTCTGTCACTCTTTCTGTCTGTCTGTATGTTTGTTCCAGCATCACACGAAAAATACTGATCCGATTTGAATGCGGTTTTCGCATACAATATATTTGTCTTCTTCAAAATTTTTCCCCCCACCCCTCTAAGGGGAATAAAGAGGTGGTCAGATTTTGTATCAAACTTTTTTCTTTAACACGAAAACTAGGTACTGATTCGATTTGCATACGGTTTTCACAGATATATATTTTGTCTTCTTCCAACTCAACATGGTGTATAAAAATCCTCCCCCCCACCCCTCTTAGGGACAAAAGAGGGGGTAAAATATGTATCAACTAATGATGTAGAAAATATATACTTTAAATGGCAAAACAACATTTGCCGGGACAGCTAGTACAGAATATTCACCTTTATAATATTATAAACTACATGGAGATTACAGATTATATCACTATATTGCACTATTATTGCACTATTTTGGCATAAAAAGTATCATAGTAAATGATAGTCGAAACTTCTTTCACACAAAATTTTTTCATAATTCATTCATTAATTATTCATATATTTTAAATTGCATTGTACATCGTAGCACGTGCTACGAGCTATCTACGAGCGTGCTACGAATAATCAAAATCTTTAAATCAGTAAGTATAATCTCCACTATTGACAAATCTTCAAGTTTTTTTCTCATTGTTGTTTACTATGCAGTAGTCTGGACTCCGGAGCCGGGACGTGGATATAAATCGACAAAGATAAATTACAATTACTATAGAGTAGGTACAGTAGTTCTATCGTTGTGTGTCCTATTTTTAGAATTACGAAATATCTTGTTGTAAATTATTGTTATAATTTTTTCAATATTTCATAGTTATAATTATTACTAAAGTGTAGATTTATAATTTTAAACTTTCCATGTTGATCCAGCAGCTTACTGCTATCTGTCTAAACACATACAAATTTAATTTAAATAATATTCAGTGATGGTGATGATAAAATCAATAGAATTTAAGAGACTATAATATAAAATTTGTGGGTCGCGGGTCGTGAACCGCATAGCGGCGAACTACTGGCCCGTGACGTCACGCACTCCAGGATCAGAAGTTCTGACTTCTGACTTCCTGAGACAAAAATTCCAAAAAATAATAACATGGTTGTTTTTGGTTCTTTTAACTGAACCACAGCTAGTATTGCTTTACAGTAGAATAACTTAGAGTAGAGAAGAGTGAGTTGCATCAACCTACTTTAACTATAACTGTAACTTTAACCATAACAAAATGTGAAATTAACTGTCATAACCCTAGCAAAAGTCGCCATATTTGACGATAACCTTAACCTTAACTTTAACTACGCTTCTGGTGCAATTCACCCTTAATAATTGACCTCTTGAAGTCAAAGTCGCCCAACGCGCAACGTAGAGAAAAGTTAAACGCACACGCGTTAATATTTTTAACATATTGTCATGTGGGTCTTTGTGAAAGTGTTGACTAAGGGCCGGGACACAAAGATACGATACGACATCTTTGAATTTCTACGTGAGTTTCTACGACGCGACGTCGTGCCGTATATCGCGGGCCGTGGCACGTCACGATATCGCGTCGTAGTTTTTTACGATGCTCGTCGTGGATTCCCACGGGCCACGACACGACGTCGCATCGTGAAACGACGCCGCGTCGTGGTACGACACGACGTCGTATCGTGTTTTTGTGTCCCGGCCATAATGGTAAAATAAATACTATTATTATTTTGTATATATTTTTATGTTCTTACTGTCAATCTTACCTCCAGCGTACTTTTTGTGATCTACTGATTTTAAAATAGAACTGTTTTTAGTGAATAAAACAATTCTCTGTCAGCCATACATTCTGCTAAGGACTACATCATAAATAATATTTTTAGTCTCAAGTCTTAACTACAAAATACAAAAAATAAAATTCTATCACCATTCCTCCCTTCGTTCTATTTCCCATAATCCCAAATTCTATGATGACCATAAAATCATCACCGTCGGTCACGATGTCACAGTTTCACACGGAGTGACACGCGGATGACCGTCACGACCGACGCGACGGGTCAGTTTGCACGCACGACCCACCAATCGAGATGGGTGTCAGACATTGACCTGGTTCGAGAGATTCTTCTATTACGATGGTTCAATGAACGTTTTTTAATTCGACAAATTCTTAGATTTGAGTTAGAGGGCAAGAAGAATGCTTGTACCCTTAGAGAAATTGTTATATTATAGCAGTTGGCGGACCTACGTTATTTTGTTAGGTTGTGTTAAAACCAGCCCTGGATTCATAAATAGGCCGTATAGGCCGTATAGGGGTGGTAGCCTCCTATAGGGAGCAGCAACATAGGTAGCCGACAGATTTCCTACGTGGGGCGGTGGAAAAAATGGCCTACAATCATTAAAAAATATAAATTCTGCACTGGTTAAGACAAGGTTAGTCATAAACTGTCGGCTGAGCTTGATATAACCTGAATAAGTAACGCATGCCATCTGCCTATGAATAAACGTCTCTGATCGCATCCTCATGACCTTCCCAACAGTGCCGTATTTATATTTTTTATGAGTGAGCCACTTTATTTCCGCTGCCCCATGTACATAATGTGTCGCGGCCTATACGGCCTATTTATAAATCCAGGGCTGCTTCCCAGGCGCTAGCCCTAAATTTAAGGGGGGCCATAAGATTTTCTGAGGGGGTCACAATGGTAGTAATAGTCGTTACACCCATGTCGAAATAAATGACTCACATAATATCTAATTATTGTCTACATTTTGTCATGTCCCTCAGGACCAAGCATGGGTCTTCCAAAACCTTAGAAGGCATAGATACTCTTCAATTAATATTGTGTAAGAATAAATGATATTTTTATCTTTACAGCTTTGAGTCTTTGTCGTCAAGTTCATATTTCATAATATTGAGCTGAATCCCAATAGAACTCTGGGTGGGTTAAACTTTAATTACTATGGCTGCCATACACGCTACGGTCTACCGGAGAGGTCCACCTGTGCAGGTATGCCTGCGCAGATAGACCGGAAAATGTGTGGTTGAAGACCTATGCAGTTTTTTGAAGTTGCGCAGGCGACCGGCGCTCACACACATTTTCGCTTGGTTAAAGTTAAATTTGACATAAGGCTCACAGTGTTGCCATAACAAATTATTATTTTTCTGTCAAATTGTATAGATAATAATTCATTTTTATACTCTCAACCCCATTAACTTAAGCAACAGACATCTCTCAAATTCTGTGGTCATTCTTATACACGTAACAAGATGTTAGTGTAAACACCGTTATCCTTGAAACCATCAAATGAGCCCGTCAAAATGAACAACTTTTTCTATGAGAACAATGCTGGGAACTCAAAAAAATCCGTCTTTATACCCATACAGATTGCCGATCCGGGCATCCGTGTGGGTACATGAAGACGCCATTTCTTTTTGAGTTCCCAGCATTGTTCTCATACAAAAAGTTGTTCATTTTGACGGGCTCATTTGATGGTTTCAAGGACAAGGGTGTTTACACCAACACACTGTAGTTAAAGTTAACCCTAACTATAACCTTAACTTTAACTATAACTGTAAAACCTGTGGTGCAAGTGGTGCAACCCACCCTAAGAAACTTGACCGGATATAAAGGTAAGTTATATTGACTCATTTAATGACGATATCCATTTCGCATTTGCATCAGTAAAATTTTGATTTGTCACGCTATAAACGACAGGGGGAGTCGGAGCCATCAATCTGCGTGACGTGTATTTGACAGGTGCAGTAAAACCACTATAAACCGCGGATTTGTGCCAATCAAATTTAGCGCAGCCTCGTATTTCAACTTTTTATTGCGACTCTAAACTTTTTCAGTTTGTCAATATAGTAAGTAATAGAAGAGAGCATTAAATAACTCTGCCCATAAAATGATTGTAATCTATACATATAATAAAATCGTAGGAAAGTCAATTCTGTACATTGAATATTTTTGAAAAATAATACTTGGGACGTGATCTACAATCGATATGGAAGCCAAAAATATAGTTTTTAGAATTTTTGTCTGTTTGTCTGTTTGTCTGTATGTATGTCCGGGATAAACTCAGAAAGTACTGAATGGATTTACTTCAAATTTTGCACGAATATTATATAGAGGTCGGGTCAACACATAGGCTATATATTATGACGATATCACCTAGGGCGGGGGGAGGGGCTCAAGTTTCAATATTTTTAGTTTTTTGCTCATATCGCTAAAACGGTGCGTTGTAGAGAAAAAATGTCCGGTACGTAATGAAAGCCCATAAAATTTCCTACAAATTTCTCCTTCACACTTTGTATCTATCTTCACTCCTTGCCATGCTATGAGCTTTTGTCTATCTTTTCTATACAAATTTCGAGTGTCGTTTGATTAACATGCTGGGAGCTTTGGCATCGGTCTTTTCCTGGGGGGGGGCTTCGCCCCCCCCACCTCCCCAAATTTTGCTTCAAACAAAGCGGTGTTGCGGCGTTATACATCTTTTTTAAGAACAAAGTTAAAAACTAAACTACACATACGGTTTTTCAGTGTCGTTTGTTTTGGGGGGGCTGCGCCCCCCCAAACCCCCCACCTTATTCCTCATGACACTTTTGTTCATAATTAAAAGGTATCGTGGAGTTTGTATTGCGTCTTAATTATCCTTTTTAGGAACAAACTAAGTCATCTATACATATTGTAATAAAATCGTAAGAAAATCAATTCTGTACATTGAATATTTTTGAAAAATAATACTTGGGACGTGATCTACTATACTAACGCGGACGAAGTCGCGGGCAACAGCTAGTTATTATTAAAATTGAAGTTGTCAGCGGATGAAATAATTAACTCGCAATTTTAGGATAAATGGATGCCTAAGAAAACCTGGAAAATGATTGAAATCCTGGAGTAAGAAGTAGGTATGTTACATGGTTTCGAATTATAAGAGAAATATTAATCTTAAGTTATAAGATGTTTGATCACTTATCGACTTCATTCAGTCACGTTGTGCTCACGTCTTCAATTATTATTATAATGTATTATTGTTTGTATTAAATTTACACATACAAAGTATGGCATTTTAAAATAACTTTAAGATTTTTCTTCGAATTTGGGCTAAGTAAGAAGTCTCGTGTGTAAAAAATGAAAGTCAAAAAGTGATTTCCCGTACCGGGAATCGAACCCGAGCCTCCTGGGTGAAAGCCAGGTATCCTAGCCACTAGACCATACGGGAGTTGTGAGAATGTTCCAAAATATAGTACAAGAACATAGTATCAATAATATACCAAAAGACAAAAGAAATTAATATTAAGGGCCTGTTTCACCACTTTCTGCCGGCCTAGCAATTAGCATACGCCAACGAGATATTTCACTCTCGAGCGAGATAATTAAAAACTACACGTCTCATAATGTCAAAATCTCGACATTATCTCGACAAAACTCTATAAAAATGTGTTATTTCGATGATAGATCTACGCGAGAAAAAATGTTTGTCATGCTAGGGTCAATAGATAATATGAAGATACAAACTAACAAACATCGAGAAACATGTAGAGAGAGATATCTCGTTGGCGTATGCTAGGCCGGCTTATATGCTATCCATAATCCACCACTTAATTTGACAGATGAAGTATGCGGAATCTGTCAAAAAAGTTGTGGATAGCCTATTCGGCACTATATCAGGAAGTGGTAAAACAGGCCCTAAGTGTTGTAATTTTATTCTTTTTTTCCCACTGTACTTTCAGTTTTTAAGCTTTCGAAACTCGAACATGCATACCTGTATAGTTTTGTAGACACAATATTTCTTAAAGTTTTTTTTTTTAACAAAAGAAGATAATGAACAAAAGACCAAAGCTTAAAAGTTTTTTCGAACCGTGAAGGAGAAAAGTTTTTTCTTTTTTCGTAATCCCCGGCCGCTGAAAGATTTTTTACAAAGACTTTGGGAACAAGGGAATACACTCGTCGATACAATTTGACAACTTTCGTGACAATACTGGTGCAAAATAACTCCTTACATTCGGAATAAAAAGTTTATC
Organism: Plebejus argus; assembly: GCA_905404155.3. Classification (NCBI taxonomy): domain Eukaryota; kingdom Metazoa; phylum Arthropoda; class Insecta; order Lepidoptera; family Lycaenidae; genus Plebejus; species Plebejus argus. The sequence continues at coordinate 16,452,809 of FR989929.1, read as the reverse complement.
ACTTGATGACCCGGTGAACTTTATATCACTTTCCTCCTGATATAAACCTTCCCTGGACTTCCACAAACGTTTGAAAAAACATTAGCCAAATCGGTTCAGTCCTAGAGTTTTAGCGAGAGGAAATTAAAAAAGGATTTTTATTTTATTTAGTTAAGTAACAATATTTTACTACGCATGAATTGCAATAGGTTGTCTATCTATCCTGTCTTTCGGTCTTTACAATGAACCGATTTTATTGAAATTTGGTATGAAGATAGATACTTTGAGCTTCAGGAAATGAATAACTACTTTCGTCATTGACAATATGGCATGAATATTAATTAAGCGGCCGTCTCCCAAAATATAATACTTAAGAGTGGATTGCATCAACTTACTTTAACTATAACTTTAACTTTAACCATAACAAAAAGTCAAATGAACTGTCAAATCCCTAGTAAAAGTCTATTATGGACGCCATATTCGACGATAACCTTAACTTTAACGTTAATAACGATTCTGGTGCAACTCGCCCTTACAAGATGGCATCGTTGTTATTGCGGCCACAAAATATATCCTTTGTAGGATTGTATGACGAATAATTGCCAAACGTGTGCCAGGTCAGAAGTCAGTGGGACAAATTATTCCAATAACATGACATGTATGATGTGGTCCTTGCAGATTTTGCCCTTGGAACTTCTTTAAGATCATTATGTCGGTCGTGAGCAAGGCTAGTGGCAGTACCTTGGGTCGGTATGGCAATGAGTAATTGTTGCGAATTGCGGTGCAAAATACCCTATTGTTTTGTTTGTGATACGAATTACGATACGTGCCATTTTATGATGAATCAATGCAATTGTATCAAAGGGAAATTACCCAATGATTCATTATTGAGAGTTATAACTTATAAGTTACTAGATGACGCCCGCAAACTCGTTTATCGCGCGGGAACCGTACATTTTGCCGGGATTAAAAGTATCCTATGTCCTTTCCCGGGCCTCGAAAGTATCTCAATACGAAATTTCAGCAAAATCGGTTCAGTGGTTTGGGCGTGAAGAGATAACAGACAGACACACTTTCTCATTTATAATATTGGTATGGATTTACGTTTCATTTTCCATAAAATCTAGAAAACGTGTATGATATAAAAGTTCTTGCTACTTGTTTCTTAAAGCTTGAGCTCTGTCTTAACTAGCTTTTGTTTATTCCGCTGAATGCAGTAAAAACAATTGAAAGCACTCGGAGCTTTATTTACCCAACAACAAAGAACGAGAAGTAAATTTTTAACAAAATTATCTTTATTATTTAACATGCCAATAAAGCCTTCCCAATTTATTGATGTTTCCAATATTAAGCAACATTAACAACAAACCAAATACGAATGTCAGTAAATCACGTTGTAAAAATGTACAACATTATACGACGAACCGACCGCCCGGCCCAGACCTAATCATTATTAGTATCTTCGCTTGTTCATTAATAAATTTAGTAAAGGTGGACGCACAGTGGGTTCATACTTCATTATAATTGGTCTGATTCTGCAAGGAGGAGACACTGATTCACCTTCTCCTTCAGGACGTAAAAAAATTCAATACATAGTTTCTCTTTAATATTACTAAGACTTAAGTGGATCAGAATATTAAATTTTATTAAAACGGAAATTAATGTTTACTTATTCAGGTACGTAGGCGTAATATATTATGGTCGCAATATTATGGTCGCTGTTAAGCATTTGTGTCCTAACCCACAAATTTTTGTTTTTGTTAAATTTTGAATGCAGTTTTGTTCTAAAATCTAAATCATCTAAAGAACATAACTCAATAATTATGTGTTTTTTGTGAATGCTTAATAGCGTCCATTATTATAATACGGTAGTTTTTTTACATTTTACAACTCACACCCGTCACAAACTGAAGCTGTAAAATGGGCAGTTTACCTAATTTTCAAAGAAACGTATGCTCTCATAATAATGTCGAGAAATTCCTAAAAAACATTTTACAGAAAGTTATGTGCTTTTTGATGTTTATCTCATACTTCTTAAGACTGCACAGTGCATAATATACACGTATTGCACATTTACATACAAATACATCAACACAACAAATTCTCACAACATACATTGACATAATAACATACTCGTATTACAAGAATTCTGAGTCATTCACAGAGTGTTACAAAAATGTCCAAATGCACGTCACCCTTTAGTTTCCTCGCATCGCACCCGCTGACTTGACGAGAGCGCCGCACGGAATCGAACCCACATCCACTAAAGAAACTGCTGCATTTTCGGTCTTATAACAACAGTAATAAGCCGCACGAGAATGCCTACTGGGATATCGGCGAAAATGCGTATGTCCGAAACAGTTACCGGTAGTTAAAGTGCTCATTTACGGCCACTGGGTCTAAATAATATGGTCGTTGTTAACACATTCTTTGGAATGGACAGAAAATTTTAGTACTATGGTCTATAATATAGACTCTATGCAGTCCATAAGTCTGGTCAAAATATCTGTAGATCGGCTAGTCATAAAGTCACGTTGAGACGTTGTTATAATAATATGACCATTTCGACCGGATTTTATATATTTTAACTAGCTGTCCCGGCAAACGTTGTTTTGCCATTTAAAGTATTTCTACTTCATCAGTTGATACAAAATCTTACCCCCTCTTTGGTCCCCTAAGAGGGGTGGGGGGATGGGGGAATTTTATGAACAGATGTTAAGTTGGAAAACACAGTTAATAATATGAAGTACTTGAGTCCAAGAAAAAAGTTTGATATAAAATCTGACCCCCTCTTTGGTCCCGTAGAGGGGGGATTTTTATTTATTTATTTATTACAATTGATATTTTTAATGTAAATATACTATAATATAACATTGAATGAAATATTTTGATTGGAAAAGAAATTGTTTTAAATGAAATTTCAAATGATTTCTTATAAAATATAATAGGTACTAATTTTCATCTCTTCTTTACCTGTTGACTTACTAGTTATGTGGTTTTGTTATCATAATAATATTAAGATTCAATGTGAAATATTATAAACTATAAACCATTGACATAAGAAACAGCTTTAATTTTACAATAATTACTTTTATTAACGACTTCAAGAAAAGGATCCAAGTTCTGTTCAATGTATGTATAAAAAAAATATATGTTCCTTTTTTTAAACTTTTCTCAAAACGCTGAAAACGCTCAAAAATCCGTTCCACTTGGTTTGTATCACTGACGTTCACATGCTAATGGAACGGGAAAAACTACGGTCTTGAGCGTGAGCGTTCTGAGCTTGTAACGGAACCTAGCAATATTTCACCGTTTTCTATACAAACCGTGATTGACAATGAAGTGACAGATGTTTCTAGTCTAAGGGAAATATCGTATTTTGCATAGCCGATGTGAATACTTGGTAATTGGTTGTCTCCAACTCTTCAGAGTAGATGTCTTATTCTCTACATACATCGACTTCGGTGGTCCGATCTCTAATCACCATCACTGGAAGTCTTCCTCAGCAATACGCCCAAGTGCATTGATTAGCAGAAGTATGATGCTGATCACGTGAATTTTATGACCACCATGGCCAAATGGTTTAGTACCGGAATCGTATGTATCGTATGAGTTCTCAGAACTGATGTGTGTTCCTACGTGACGATGCCTGACTGACCGATACTTGCGGTCTTGTTGGTGCATTCGACATTTCTTGAAGAATTATCAAAATCGGTTCAGTTATTTTAAACTCCATGGCCCTTTACAACCTCACTAAGTGACAAAATTTATAATGTTAGTAAAGAAAATGTGGATAAGATACCAGTATTTGTTGTCTTTACAAAATTACTGGAATGATATGGATAAAATTCAGGAAGGAGTTAAGATTCACGAGGACATAGCCGACAGTTTACCCTAAAAAACCACGGATTGGATTTTTTACGTGCACGAAACATGACGTAATTAATTCAAATGAATACATAATAATTTATTTACTTAATTAGATTTATATTACGTTCACATCTGACTTCTGAATAATTGGTCATATCCGGTGAAATTTTTTGATGATTTGCGAGATTATCGGATTCTTTCCTGCATTAATAAAACGCAGCTGCGTGCTTTTGGTGCTGCAGATGTCTTAACTATAATCATTAATCACTGACATCTTATAAATTGAGCGATAGTTATTATAACTTAATAATTTAAATGAATATTACGTTTTCGATAAACAACCTCAGCAGGCATTAAGAACAAAGTATAGTCTTGGTAAAACTAAGCATCTATTGCGACGTCCATAACGAGAAACCACCTGACCTCACAAGGCATGTCCGCATACAATATCCTGTCAAATATTTAGTTATTTGTTCAACGTTACATCCAAAGCGACCGCCTGTGAACGCGAAAACAGCCATTTTCTCGTCACCAGATAAACCGAGATAAGCTTTCCACGAAAACTGACCAGTTCCACAGAAACTGTGCTCGGTTTTCTCATGCGTCATTCAGTAACTAGGTAATAAGCACATTTTGATGTTATTAAGAGCATAAAATGACCTCAAGAAAGACAAAAAGCGGCCAAGTGCGAGTTGGACTCGCCCATGAAGGGTTCCGCAGCAGCAATAAGGTTTATTTTTATGAAATTAAAAGGTTTTTGATTTATTTTTATATTTCAGCCGATTTGATGAAATTTAGATTAAGGTTTACCATTTATGACCTATAAAAAAAACTACTGGCTAGATCTCGTTCAAACCAATTTTCGTTGGTAGTTTTTATAGTAATCTACATCATATATTTTTTTTAGAATTATCATGCCCCTACTTTAGAAATTAGAGGGGGGGGGACACACATTTTTCCACTTTGGAAGAGTCTCTCTCGCAAACTATTTAGGTTAGAAAAAAATGATATGAGAAACCTCAATATGATTTTTGGAGACTTATCCATAAATACCCCACACGCATAGGTTAGATGAAAAAAAAATTTGTTTGTTTCAGTTGTACCTATGGGGACCCCTAAAATTTTAATATTTTTTTCCATTTTTGCATCAAAATCTTAATGCGGTTCACAGACTACATCTACTTACCAAGTTTCAATAGTATAGCTCTAATAGTTTCGGAGAAAAGTGGCTGTGACATACGGACGGACAGACAGACAGACAGGCATGACGAATCTATAAGGGTTCCTTTTTTACATTTTGGCTACGGAACCCTAAAAATGTAACTGATAAAGTCGTTAACCGTTGCTGGGAACAACGCAATGGTTTTGTACAAATGTGGAGACCGTGTATTAGTAGAAAGGAAACTAACAATGTGAAAATCTAACATAGTAGAAATGTGAAGATTCACCACTTCCTGATAAGTGTCAAATAGACTATCCACCAATTAATTTGACAGATGAAGTATGGAGAATCTGTCAAAAAAGTTGTGAATAGCCTATTCGGCACTTTATCAGGAAGTGGTGAAACAGGCACTTATACATAGTAGGTAATAACTTTCTGTCTGTCTGTTAAGTGTTACCTCTTAAACCGCAAAACTGATTTTGATGAAATTTGGTATGGAGATACTTTATAATTCGGTAAAGCACCTAGGATACTTTTTATCCCGGAAAAATGTACGGTTCCACGCGGTAAACAAATTTATGTGCTATGAATTTACGGGCAGATAACTAGTTCAGAAATTAAACTTTTCAACAACTTGTGACGAGTATAAAATTTCTCTCCCGTTGTTGGTTCATGTTAATGATGATGAGGTAAAACAATAATTTGTCACTAAATGCCTTAAGGGCTAACAAATGGTGTGCAAATATTGGCCGGCGACGTGCACTAATGAATGACAAACATCCACTCGGCATTCTGCGACGGTCTAAGTTCATTCCATCATCTACGTTAGGGTGTGTCCAGAAATTACGTCCGCAATTTATCGTTTTACTACTATTGGTCTGGGGATAGGATTGTTCTTACAGGTTTGAAAATAAACCTCGAAAAAGTAGATTGGCAAATTATTTTATTTGCACTAAAACTTCGGAAAATAAAGCACAGGTTTTTAACTGCCTCAAATTACATAAGTCTTAAAGAAAAGGACAGACATAATGAAGGATATATTTTAAATTTATTTTTGTTTACTTGAAAAAGATGGTGGTTCGCGTTGAAAGTTTAAATAGTGAGTAACTACAAACTAACTTGGTTATAAAACAAGATTAACAAATGTAAATTATTGTAGCAAAAATTTCTCACGTAATACTATAAATTATAATGAGTAATAATTATTACAATTAAACTTATGTTGTTAATTATAATATGGACATGATGTAACTGGCCAACTGGGATTCAAAAACATGTAGTCACCAATAATAACAATTAGTGTAGAGGTGCTTTTACCCATATAACAATTATTATTGTTAAGTGTAATTCTTTACCAAGAGAAGTAACATCAAATTATTAATGTTCCGAGCTAGATTGAATCTTACATACTCTACATAAAGTTTACTTTTCGTTACACGTTAGTTTAAAATGACTCTGCAAAACGGACAGGCGTGATCGGTGTTTAAATGATTTAACTATTCATCATTACCTATGGTATTAATTATACTATTGACAGCTTAACTGATAGGGTCACGGGTTCACATGAGTCAGAACTTAAAGAAATGATGTAATGACTGAGTCAGGTCCCAATTCTAATATGTCTTCGTGATTTCCGTCCAGATTTCGAATGATAACTCGAGTTTATACATAATATAGTCCTAACTTCTACAGCATCAGATTTACCTGGTTTAAAATTGACCACATTTTAAATTCTCACAAAAACAGTTTTACTTGTGTCTGCATAGTCTGTACCGCCATGAGAGTAGTCAGTACATAATAATATGAGAACGCTAATTCTGTCTACTTTACTTAGGTCTTACATATATGAGGTAGAAGTTCGGTAAGTATATTATATTATTATTTTTAAATAAAGGCAATTATTGATATAATTATTTCAACATTTTTATCAATCGGCCTACACTTAATACAAGTCTTACAACAATAATTCTTTAATGCAAATTAAAATGTCTTACCTTTTAATCGCTAACCCAACTTAGTTATAGCAAAATAGAACAGCGAAAGTAAACATTATTTGCATAAAAATCGTCACACTATTATTATTTTTTTCGGGACCAAAAAATACAGTTTCGTGTCCAATTTCCATACTTTCAAAGACTTTCTATTAATAACCACGGTACGCAATATTGGGAAATATAAAAACTGTATCGTTATGCGCGAAATCAATCGCAGCGATCTTGGTAATCGATTTGACAATAGTTTTACGGTGATGAAGAAACTGGGCCGACATTACATTGGACAGTTGGTGTAATACCACCTAGTTTAACTAGAAGATCAAATAAAAAAAATCTTAATTATATATTTAGAAGCAAATATTTCAAGAACATCTTACGTGTTGACCTACCACCACTTCGGGAATTAACTCAGTAAGAAGAAACATCGCGGCGTAAGAAACTCACGCAATTATAAAAAAAAGCAATCGTGGCTCTCCTCCAAACTCTATATTTATTACACCTGTGAAAATCTTTAGAGCCATTGCAGAGGAGCCAGATTTTAAACTACATTATTTCCCTATTTAAAGCATAAGACCATAACGTAAACGCCAAAGTTCAGTTTCCAAGTTTAAACATCTAGTTACGTCTTCAGGAACCGTACATACTTTAGTCCCGATTAATAACGTAATTCGCGTGGCCTACTCTACATCGGGCCGATAACGCTCTAGTAGAGTACCAATGTAAGCGGAAGATCCCAGAGAGCACCAACAAAAACCTTTAATAATGGCAACAGATATATGCACTTGGAATTTTCATTTAGGCTTTACATTTGATAATTAATAATAAAATTTAAATAAGATAAAAATTTAAGGGGGGCTCCCATACAAAAAACACAATTTTTGGCCTATTTTTGCTCTACATCGGTACGGAACCCTTCGTGCGCGAGTCCAACTCGCACTTGGCCGATTTTATTAATTATAGCTGTTGACGGCCACATGGTGCAATGGAGGCTCCGTCAGTTCCATAGTAATAAGGTTTTTACTTTCAACCCTTTAGGTGTGGAACCCTTAGGGTGAATTGCACCAGAAGCGTAGAACTTAAAGTTAAGGTTAAGGTTATCGTCAAAAATATGGCGACTTTTGCTAGGGATTATTGACAGTTCATTTCACATTTTGTTATGGTTAAAGTTAAAGTTATAGTTAAAGTAGGTTGATGCAACTCACTCTAAGGGTGAATTGCACCAGAAGCGTAGTTAAAGTTAAGGTTAAGGCTATCGTCAAATAATATGGCGACTTTTGCTAGGGATTTGACAGTTAATTTCGCATTTTGTTATGGTTAAAGTTATGGTTAAAGTAAGACAGTGCAACCCACTCTAAAAATGTCGTTATTCGTATATTGACGATGACAACTTGGACCCATATTCAAATGATGTTTCACAATTAGCAGCTGAATTAACGTGTCGTATTAATATGAAATCGAACACATTAATATGATAATTAATTAATACCTATTTATTATAACGCGTCTGGTGAGTATTTATTAAAATAATTGATAGCCGTGTCCAAATAGACTATATTAATATGGGCATATAAAAGTGCCAGGTTAAGGCAACCTTCAGATTCAGATAAAGTTTCAACAGCTTTAATACTTTGACTTTGTGAATAAAAGGCAAGTTTCTAAACAAAACCTTTGAACCAAAACTTGCCTTTTATTCATTTTATTTCTAGACTAAAAGTAAGTTATTTAATAGTTAGCTGTGTATATAATGTAGTTAGTAACAGTTCTAAGAACCTTCGTACCTACAAGACCTTTTTTTTTTTGATGCGCAGGGGAAACCCATCATGGGTCTTCCGGGTCGGGTATGTGCTCAGCACCCCGGGGGTATGTGAGACTCCTACTCACTAAAACCACCTGCGGTTCGCCTTCAGCCGTATAAAGGAGGGATATCCCGGATCTAACAAACACGGGACTCCCTCCACGACTGGCCGGTCTACCTTCGTACCTGCTAGACCTGAGTAGGCTATATTAGTCACTATAACTAGTTACAAGTTAGACACTAGTGGGGTGGGGTTCTTACTCGTATGACGCCATTGCTATTGGCTTTACTTACCTTTAATAATAATTTAAATACTATATCTACTGTCATTGAAATCTTTTTTCTTCTATTTTATGTTTTTAGAACCAACCTTTGCCAACAGTCTTTGTCAGTGTTAGCAATATGCGAGCCTTATGTCATAATTTTCCTAATTTTCCAGCAGTTTCTCAAATAATAAAAGTGTTGGTTATCAGTTATCACACGTTTTTTTAAATAATAATACGGATGTAATAGGTCCTTCACCTTTTAAACACATTTTCGTAACGTTAATATAATAAAAACATCAATATGTTAATGACATAACAAATGAGTGTCAAAACAATAAAGTAAGTATAATAAAACATGGTTTATCGATTAGCAAAACATAAAAATTGAATATATTTTTTCGTAAGAACCGGTTTAATATAATATTCGAGTAAATTTTACTCCTTTTTTATAAAATAATTACCTACTCAAAGTTTAGAAATTCTAAATTATAGGTTAGAATCAGTTCAACTCTTGCAACGTGACGCTGCGATGCATTTTTAAATTAGCCATTGAAAACTAAACTTTATTTATTACAACAGAAGATACATATTGAATTGACACACTTGCCATGTCTCGGAGTCGGACTGTCTGTTCCAATTTTGAATACAGCTAATTTTTAAATATAGCCATATGCAATATGCAATGTGCCTATGCATCGCATAGGCACATTGCATATTGTGCAATGTGCATATGCATGGCATAGGCACATTGCAATGAAACGACCCTTACGTTCTTTATTATAGTCTTGAATTTTTACTAATTAAACTCAGGAATGAACTGTCTCCAGTGGTATCTTCTGATGACGTAAGTACTGGAATTTATTCATTCTTAATATGAAAGACAACGCATTTCCAAATCTTCCGGTGTTGCGGATGTCTACAGGCGAAGGTAACGATTTACAGATGATAAACAGCTAGTACACATCTGCGCTGCCAGAGGGCATACAGGTGCACATCTCTAGCTAGAGGCTAGGCGTTGAACTCTTTGATTTTTCATCATAGGTGGGGTACTTAAGAGCATACGCTAACACTTTTTTTCCATACAAGCGTATTCCTCAATTTCCTCCCTGGATAATGCGTTTAGACAAATGATTTTTTTATACATTATTGGGATCTGTGAAAGCTATGCCTCTACGTCCGATTTTTTTTAATTTACTAATAAATAAAAAAATATGACCCATCAAAAATCGCAAACAATGAATGTTCCGTACCCCGCCAATCAACCGACCATAAAACGAATCTGAAAGATCTTTTAGGTAAAATAAAAACGTAGAGGCATAGACTCATCCTTTCTGACGATATTAAAAAAAATTAATTAGGCTCTATTTTGAAGGAGGAATCAGAGGAATACGTAACCTCGATTTACTGTATCTGTCTCTATCACAATACACGTGCCAGCGCAGGGTGAAGCGTGATGGCAATAGTTTCTTCGTTCAAATTTTACTGTACCCGCTTTCCCTCTTAATAATACCTTAGTATTATAGTCCGTATACACAGTGTGTATTATGATAATACACACTGTGTATACGATATCGGATATACGATATCGGAGTGTAAAACACTATTGGAATTTGGAGTGAATCGCCGTGGCGAGTAGTGCGTTACCTTCTGTCATTAAATTTAGGAAGCTATATTAAAAGATCTTTACAAAAATTGTGTTTGTATGTCGATTACACGTGAAGAATGTGCAAAATACCGAAACTGATGTTTAAGTGAACCATCAGTTCAAATTCAAAAGTAGCACAAAAGTTTAAACTTACTAAACAGTCTACTGGGAAGAATCAAAGAGTTTTAAAATCTACAACCGTAAAACCTCCTCCTTTCTTACTATGTATATCTAACAGAAGTATACTAGGTAATGTAAGCCTATGCATATACAACGAGAAATTTTAGTGGTTGTTTTCCCGCAGCAGAACAATTTACTTATAGTACCTAGTACTATCAAACCATGCATGTTATTTTTTGAAAATACAAAATATATTGTATGACGTACTATGAAAACTTTATGCAGATAGGCGCGAGTTACTATGGACCCGACCGATTTTTTTTTTGATTTGAACAAAAAAAACTTTACAAATCTATTGTACTACTAAGATAGAATCATTTTACTGCGGGAAAACAACCATTAAAATTTCACACTGCATAGGTTAAGTTATATAATATAGGTTTAAGTGACGTTAAAGAAAAGTGCTATTTAAAACTTAACCCATCAACTCCCAAGCGGCACCCGGGTGCTGCATAACAATTGAATATCTGTTATGTCTGTGATTCCCACGATCGAGATTGATAAAAGAATTGATAAAAGTGAAGATAATTATATAACCGAAGAACTATATTACTAGGATGAAATAAAAAAATCCAGGCACATAAAGTGGACAAAGGAGTCAACAACATCTCGTACATCAAAGCAACAATAAATTACCTCCACAATCTGTTTCAACTTTCAAAACTCTTCAAACATTATTTAATTTAGATTCATACATAAAAAAACGCTACATATATCCGTAAAATGATTTGAAACGTATTCTAATCCACCGTTTTAACCACACAATTCCTCTCAACCCGAACCAATACGTGAACTTTGCGCAAGACCAAACCCGTTGGACCAGTATTTTGTAGGGTAATAAGCCACTAGACGCTTCACTCGCCAATGGATAATTGTACTCAGACTCATGACTCAGAGAAGTTTCCCATGAGTTGTATCTAATTGTTTAAGTCTGTGACTACTCTATATTTTAGTCTTCTTGATCTCAAAAGCTTGTATTTTTCTAATGATTGCTTCAGTAGCAGCACATTTTATTCAGTTTTGGTTTGTTATAAAATATGTATAAAGTATAGTCATCAGATGTGTATTATTTTGGTGTTATTACTTTATATTGTGTTGTGGTGGTGGAGGGTCGACACAGGATTACCTAGTTCAGGCATCAACCCACCTAAACGCTTACTTGTAAAACTGATCAATATATAGTGTATTGTCTAGTTTATTAAGGTGAGAAATAGATGACTATGACGATTTTGTTATTTTTATCGCACATTATACAACATGACTGGTGAGACATTACCGATACTTATGGAGAGTACTCTGTACTCGATTCTCATTATAATTATTATGTAATAAAATTAGGTTCTTAATTTTTTTCCGAATTTCCCAAAAATAAATGAATCATGGATACTGAGTAAATTACGCGGCTAGGCACTTGCCTAGCCGCGTAATTATAATTGTAAAAGCCGCATAGTATGCCTACTTAGGCATACTATGCGGCCGGTGCAGAGGCGTGCGCTACCAAAGAAACACCACACAACTACCCCTCCCGGTCGCGGTGTCCATGCGTTGGGTAAATAATTATTTAACATTAAGCTACATTTACTCAGTGATCAATATAATAGCCAAATATCACGTCCTCGAGTATTGAACATGTCTCACCAGTCACGCAGTATAGATTTCCAAGACTCTACATTTTGTTTAGCCTGTGTTTACTAAGCTCAGGATGAAATTTACTGTCAAAGAAACAATAACTATTTGCACACATCTTCAGATAAATATCCGCTGTATGTACAAGATATTTGAGTATCAAAATTTAAGTTACTTCTGTAGTATGTGAGGCAGTGGGCGGTAAAAGGCCCCAAACTCCAATTTGACGAAATTTATAGCCAGCTTCAAGACAGGTGTATCCTGGGTCCTTAGTCCTTACCCTTAATGATTTTAACTGCACATGAATCACCTCTACTCGTATTTCAATTTAAGCTTTTAACCAAATTTTATCTATAACGGTTATTTACAACTTAAAATTTTATCAGCTTTATAAAATAAAAATTTTAATGTTGATTATAGTTATTATTATCACAAAGAATAAGTATGGTGTATTTTATTTTCATACAACAGCGAAACATAATTAATAAAACCTTACCGATAAAACCTTAGCGCTAAGCTGCACAGAAAAAAACCTTCAACAATAAAAAAAATTCGCGCGGCAGGTGAGATAGTTTTCGCGCCAACCAACAGATGTCGCGAGCTCACTCCATGGGGGAGAATGGGGTGTGGCCAGAGTTTAAAGTTACCCGGAACATCATGGCCGCCGCTAGCTGTCATTTAGAAATAGACGAGATCCAATTACAAAATAACTAACGTCACAAATCCAATATAGTTGACAAAAATTTTTTGTAGTGTTTTGCTTATTCGAATACAATGTAAATATTGAATAAATTGTTTACATTGTAATATATTTTAAAATCCCAGGTATTTCAAATATTATGATTTAATGAAAATCATAAATATACTCCAAAAGCACAGCATGGTAGTGAAAGCATTAAATTCAAAGCATAACCATACTTCGGCAGTCGAGTAAAGGGAATAAAATTACAATAAAACACAATTACTTGACTGTGTAATAAGACATTGTAGTTGGGTGGGTGGGGAATGATTTGAATATTGAGACCCTAACAATAAGCCTTGTCCTACTGAATCAATTTAAAATACAAGAAGAACTTTATTTAAATGTGTAAGTTAAATATTATAGTTTCATTAAAAACACTGAGACATGAGACTTTAAAAGAAGTCAAAAACAAAACAATTTATTATGTAAGTACCAAAAATAAAAACAGGATTTTTAAGTAATATCAATTTAGATGTTAAACTGTATAGAATGTACCTCACGGTATCTATTGGATCAGTGTTATAAGTATAGATAAAACTGCGTTTAAATAAAATTCGAAGAAAATGAAGAGTAAGTACAAAATAAAAGCATAAATATTTCTCTCCAACATTTATTGGTCGAAAAATAAATTAAAAACTTTGGATTTCAACAAAGGTCCGAAATCGTAAAAATAAATACCTACAGGGTCTACTCTTAATTAACAACATATTTACAACTCTTAGCGAATTACTTAGTAGGTACAATTACTTTCATTCCAGGACTCGCTAACAGCCACTATTTTACAAATCATTCTTACCGATAACAATTTTATTCGTCCCTTATGTTGGTAAGGGGCAGAGACAATTCCATTTTTAAGAACATAAATTTTAAATTAATACAATTACACCGATACACAAACCGTTAAGATACAGATATACAAAATAATACACCCTATAAATACATTATGCACATTACATTACACTTTTGTACAACAAAATATACAATTTCCGAAAGATGCCTCTACCCCTACAACTAATTTTAAACAATTCAGAAATTACTATGGCCGCTTCGTGTATATAAATTATATAAATGCAACATATATACCTACCAGTTAACCTACACGCTATTAAGTATTTTATAATCGTTTTTTAATAACCAACAATCGTTTTTAGGAATTTTCAGGATTCTGATTGCAATTTTTAGGAAACAAACAGACCGCTTTAGTGATGTTATTTACGCTACATTTGTATAAAAATACCTTTAGAAAATTTCAAGAGGTAGCTGAAACGTTAACTATTAAATTAAGTACAAAAATGTGTATATCCATCTCGCTTTTGGAGGGACACAACAGTACTTTGGAAGCTCCTAGACTAACCTAGACAGTAGATGGTCATGCAGGTGCATAATTACAAGATTCAATGGACAAGAGGTTTAGCAGAATGCTCTTAGAGCTTTGAGGCTTAAATCTTAGTCCTAAGACTTTGGAAACACATTTAAATCGGAGACAACAGGACTCGAATAACAAACAAGGACATAATAATAATTCATGTACAAAAATAAAAATCTTACAATTTTAGATTAAAGGTGAAGAAAACTAAAACTCCGAAGAAACAACAATGTAAAAGATTAAAATTATATTTAGCAGGTACAGTAAACACCAAAAGAGGGATTATGAAAGAGCAAAGATGAAGATTTAGATTTCCTGCAAGATGTAAGCAAGACCATTGTTTAAATTGTCAACCGGATTAGTAAAGGATACATTAAGAATCTTATCCTCCGTGAGAAAGATAGCTTTTGAGTTTCTACGAATATTTTACCTTGAAAGCGAGACAGATATACAAGTTCATAAAAAATACGTTAAGTACATTTAAAAATAAGTTTTAGTCTTGCTAATAGCACCAAAGTAGATAAACAGAGTGTTTTGTACGTTCTAACACCGAGCAATGATCCTCATAGTTAGCGACTAAAGTTCAAACGTCGAATCGAGGCACAAAACTTCATAAAATGTCAAAATTTATAAAAAAAATTATATGCCTCAATATTTCGATTATAGCATTAATATTTAGTTGCGGGCCCATGTTGGATGCGAGTAGCACTAGATCGTCCGTCTTGGCATTCATTGAGAGAGGCCTATGTCCAGCAGTGGACGAACATATAGGCTGATTTGATTGATTAATATCAGAAGATCTTGAAGAAAGCTTTACCAAAGACTGATATTTAAAAGAATAAAGGTACTATTGAAAGTATAATTATTAAATAATTAAAAGCAGTAATAATTAAAGCGGCTTATACGAGAAGACCCTAAAATAAATCATTACCGACCTACTTATTTACGTGAACGTAAAAGCGACGTAATTAAGTTAGTCACGATAAACTTCCATAAACACCGCCAGGTCCGTTTCATAAAACTGTAAAAAAACTACTCAGTTTTAAAATATGATACAAAATATTACGAGGCAAATGATTACAAAACGCTTTCCATCTGAATTTAACGTATAATATATATAAAAAAAGTCTTTTGTATAATATTGTCGTAAATAAAAACAATAGCACGCAATCCGTTATGTGAAAATATATTAAAACAAAGAACATTAATTTATAAAAATTTATAATACATATTTTATATTGAGATGTTGTTTTTGTTAAATATGACATTTATTTAATATTTTCAGTCTTTGAATATGACAGCTGATACAACAATTAAATAGTGAACAACAAAATACGAAAAAAAACCTAAAAAGGAAAGATCATTGCTCGGGTTATTTTAATTAAAAGTATAAAAGTCGTACAGAACTAAAACCCTTCCGAACCGACAACTTACCTCGTTTAGTCAAAAGTTAAAATTACGTTACAATCTCCACTGAGCAAAGTAATCAGTTTTATCAAATCAGTGCAAGCTTTACCTTAACTTATTGGAAATCTCAGAAAACTCCCGATTTTCGCTTCGGCTGCTCCGCTAATAAAGCTTCCACCGAGGACGATAAAATCAGGCACGCGACTGGACATACTGCTAGTACATCACTGAAGCGGTATGTATCAATTTACAACTAGACCACTTGTTTATCAAACGAAACTCATACATCCCTTACAAATTATGCATTTATTGGACCATCCGAGAGACACAAAGAAACGTGAAATATTTCGAGCGATACGTTATTTATTGTGTAATGTGGTTTAAAATTACTGCCAAAATAATATGGAACATGGCTATAAAATGTATATAAAACATATCGATGTTGGCAAAGCAATCGTGCTTTGCCAAAATTATTTGGAACGGCAGGAAGTGAATGCAAGATTTAGAGGCAGATGCGAGTGCTTAAAAAACGCAGCGGACATTAGACATTATGCTAGTGCCATGGAAAACTTATTCACCTATTTGATGAAACGTTTTCATAAATAAATTAAAAAGGCATAAAGACAAGGCTACAAGCTAGATGAAATAGAAACAAAGCACTGGTAGTTTCAATAGATCAGATAGAACATGTTACAAATTATAATGTGGTAAACATGTATGATGTCCCCTTATAAAAATTACATTCTGGAATTTAGTTTCTTGTAATTAGTCACAATCATAATAATTACAGAAAACTAATGTTCCCGTTGTAAATCAACAACATTTACATCTAGCATGGAATGGTAATAAACGTCAAGAAAATTAATCATACAGATTTACAACGAAAACAACAATTCTAAACGTTACATTCACTTCGATAGAAACATTCTGTCCAAACGCTGGGGTTCTTATGTAAATTAGGCCGGTGCATACGTAAACTCTTCAAAGTTAAAATTAGGCCGTTTCAATTTCGACAATCGAATAAACAATTTTTAAAACACGCTGAGAAACTTCGAACGCCGTTCAACGATTTCATGTATTGGACCAGCAAGCAGTACACGTTTGAAGAAAATAACATGTTTTAGAGCTTATTATCTAGTGGTTACTGAAATCAAATTAAACGCCAACGCATTTACACAATCATTAAGATTGATTTTCGACATAATTTATCAACTATTGATTACAGCTTACATTGTAGCTTTACAAGCTGTAACAAATCAACAATCGTCGACCGTTCCATACAAGAAACAAACGACAATTGTTGTTTTATTAGATACCGACATGTTTTTCTTTTTCTTTTTAATAGTGATCGTAAAACAACTACAAATGTTATTTAATACTTTCGGCCTGTCGACTATAAAAAATATTTCTTTGTGTCTCGTTGGATGTCATCCAATCGCTATAATAACTTCCAACATTACAACTAGCGGACTGTTTTAATACGAGATTCAAAATGAGGTCATCATTTTTTAAAATTAATTAGGCAAGTTATTATTCTAAGTACACAGCACAACTAACTGAAAACTAATGAGAGAATACTAAGAGAAAATGTTGATGTCGCATTCAAATTTCACACTGTATCGATGGCTGAGGTCGGCGGACGCGACAAAATGTTCCAGCTCGTATATAAATCGCTTTAGAAATTGGTGTTTGTGATTAAATTTATAATGAGTTATGTTCTCGTTTCCAATTTACATAATTTATAGAGGCCGTTAATGATATAAATAAATCATAACTCAAAACACATGTTTCGCTTACTGACGAAAAATACAATTACCCGAATTTCTGTAGTAAGATTTAATACTGAAGTAATCCTATAATTTAGTACTATCGCAGCAACAATCGGCTCTGCGGTGTCTGAGAAAATAACACACAAAGCAAAAAGCGATTCATAAGTCCGTCCAAAAAAATTATACCCTATATTTCATGGAAAATTATTTTATCGCTTTCCCTTTGGAAATTCGTTTTAACGGATGATGTCATCCTCTCCGAAGTCTTTTGATGTGGTTATTGTGGAAATACCGGGTATGTTATAATTAATATTATACCATTTTTACGCTGTCTAGTTAATTTTGTTAATGGACACAATTTTCGTGGGAGAAACGGATCATTAGAAAATATGGCCGCCTCTAATTCATACTAAGCGGCTTCATTAATATTGTTCTTTTGATAGCACAACAATGGTATATTGATATGAGCATTGTTGACATCATTATCAATTTAACGAATGTCTGCTATTCTGTTTTATCTTGCTAACATTTGGAAATATATTTATTGACTTTCTCTTGAATGATCGCTTCAGAGTATTATAAAATGTAAGGCTCTTTTCGCAGAGTTTTCAAATAAACGTGAGTTATTTTAGAAGCAATAAGAAGGATTTCAATCTCTACAGATTCATCAATAACCAAGGCAAAAGTAAAAACAAAAAATTATACAAGTTAAAATTCTCAAAGAAAGAATTTATATATCAGTTATAAGAGTCGAATTTGTATAAACTCAAAGTGTACTACAATTATGTTACAATCCAACAAAATATAAAGTTGAAAACATACAATGTTTCATTATAGTAGAGTAATTCCAAGATAACGAGTATTAAATGAATTGGACCTTAACACATTTTCCAGGAATGGACCTAATATTTACACATAGGAAACATAATGCCAGTAATTATTATGTTAAGTAGCCGACAAAATGTGTAATTTTATCAAAAATTCATTACGCCTGGAAAAAAGGAGCGCTCGATGGTGATTACTCTGCGGTATAACGCGCTGTCAAAATGTCCACAGATGAAAATATATTAATTAAAATGGTGGTCGACGTGCGCGTTTACTTTACAAAAATGTTTATGGAAGATAATGACCAGTTTTAGCCTATCCGTCAACGGCTCCAGCTATCTCGAAATAACCGAGCTTTAAATCGCCTCTACCGAGAAACGCTTAAGTATATACTGTTTAGTTTAATATATAAAAATAGATACACTCGACATATGGGCGCACGCGTATCGCCTTAATAGACGGGATGAAATGTTGTTATTTTTAATTCTTGTTTAACAAACAATGCATTAGGCCGGTATTGTTCGGCGTTGCATGATCTGACAGTTTAAATTTGGAATTAGTGTTTTTTCGTAATTGCCCTCGCTAGATTTACGACACACGAGGCGTGTTTAGAGCTGGCGTTGCGAGCGATCTGGACGCCTTGTCTCCGTTTAGACTTATTTTTGTCCCATTTGAGGTAAACGATTCATTAAGCGTCTAATTATATGGCGTCTCTCTCGTTATAGGCTGGCGTCTTCATTTTCCGCCCGTCCAGCCGAACGTTCGAATTGGACGTTACATGGCATGTTTATAGAGATTGCTTTGACACAGTTTTTTGCTCGCGTAAATCAGGCCCGACGTTAGAAGTCACAATTTGTAATGTAATTAAGATGTCTGCCGTTTGTGCCAAATCTTAATGAGCATCGATTTATGGTCTACCTTTTGGGCTATTAGCAAAAATCTAGCTCTTTGAGTCATGTTCCATTGTGAGTACAACAATACAAACGATGATAAACGATGCTCCGGCCGCTCTGTACCTTTTTGCATCATTTGAGGACCGAGCGAAGATCATTCGTTTGATTGATTGGATTTTTAGATGATTGATAGCTCCGAAAGTAGAAATGATGACATCGTTAAAGCACGAATCGACACGGTTGCGGATGTTTCAAATGTTTTCCAATTCTAGGAATACTTTTCTGTTCAATCTTTTGATGTTATGGAATTCAATGATTTACTATAAAAAATGCGATTTCTCCGAGACTCATTGTAATTTCTGCCTCACATCTAAAGAAACATTCTCAATATCGGATCTAATTAAGAAACATAATATTGCTTTCATTATAATGGACTAACACATTTATGTCGTTAGCGCGATAATCTCAGCACATGCAACTGTTTCTGAATATCTGTGATTCACATCTGTAGCCCATCCTGGATGAAATGTGATCTTTACATTACATATTTCATCTAGTTCTGAATCTAATGCAGTTCATATAATGAGATTACTGTTTCATGTTCTAAGTTAACATAATTACCAATTATGTGGTTTTAAAGATAGGAATTTTCCAAATTTACTTTTAAATATTTTTACTGTTAAATATTAGATAATCAATTTGATTAAATTATTTGCACATTTTATTTGCATTACAAGCAAGACTGGTTACGTTTTCTATTAAATTGAATTAAATCTCACGTATTTGCTTATAACGAAGCTTATCGTTTAAATGAGAAGTTCATAGGTCGTGTATGAACTGTGCAACAGCTTGTTCTATGTGAATAATAATATTATTATCAATTCTTGGAATGCATCTGTATATCTATAGAGCTATGATACAGTGTGAAATTTTAATGCAGTCTTATGTTCTATTTTAAAGTATACCGACTGCCACTAAATGCGTATGTCTAACTGAAAACCGGTCTATTTCGCTACTATTCGACTATTTGACTATTTCATAATGTGAAGCTTCACATATCGTCGAGACGGCACGCGCCATCTTAACTTCGATGACTTTTAGAGCGACACCAGACAAGAGGCTCCTTGAATTTGGAATTCAATTCAATATTCGAATCACATTCGTACTGTATCGGCCAGTACTACTATGCATCTGTAACACTATTGGTCGTTGTGACTTATTGGTCGGTTAAAGTTACATTTCCTACTTTAGGCCGAAATCTTTTCTGGTGTTTCCCTAAAGGTCATTTAGAAACAACGTAAAGGTGTTACGCTTACTAGTTATTATAAATTAATTAACAGGCTATAATGAGGTGTTTATCGCCGTGTGATCAAAATTATTTATTGTTGACGGTGATGTCAGCTGAGTTGTTACTTTGCAGTTTAAATGCATTAATACTCATAAAATTAAGAAGCAATTAAATCAGTCGAGAATAAAATAATGAGGTGGAGAACGAGTTAAAGTACAAAATTTTATATCACATAAAAAGCACAGAGAAAATTACACCCTACGTAAAACCAAAATCACAGTATTTTGGGCAAGATTTTCTTGTCCCCATTTTTTATAAATAAATTCTAAATATTAGGATTATGGAAATTAATACAAAATGTCTTTTGAACTAAATTTAAAAAAATCTACCTAACACGTGTCTATATATAAGATTCTCTATGTCGTTTGAATACTAAATCCTAACCAGATATTACTCATCATTGCGTTATTGAAAATATAAAAATTTAATTCCTAGAGGTTTAAGAAACCTATAAATACCATAGTACATGTTATTTTTTAATATTTATATATATACTTATGTATAGTTCGTATCTACCCAGCGTCTTCTACTCGATTTTGTATAATAATAGTTCGATTACTCAGTAGGCCAGATATAATTTAATTACAATACTTAGTAAAAATTAGACTCTCAACGTTCCTTACGGACTAAATTGTCATTGGAACTTTCTGGAGATAACTAGGAATTTAGCACAACACTAGCCCGTCGACGCGAACCGGTCCCCGCTACTTACTATAAAGTCGACAGAATCCACAATCCGCTAGGGCACACATCCAAACGTTTAGCACTAGAGTCGTCACAACATCGTTTACGAACACAATTCACGTAAAGACTAGAGAGTCGGGGTAGTGCAGGGACTGCAACGTGTGGGTGGTGTGCGTAGAGCACGGCTTGTCCAAGAGATCGGGTCGCGGGGGTCGGGCCGCTTTGGCGCACATTCACCGAGCCAGCGGGGCCAGCACCGCGCTCGCCGCCAGCGCCAGCGCCAGCGACGACGCCAGCGCCGCGCCGCGCGAGTACGACAGCTCCTCGCTCTTCACCACCTCGTTGGGCGACTTCTCGTACTTGTGCGTCTTCTTGGGGACCGGCTTCGCGGTCGTGGTGGTGGTGGTGGTCGGCGGCGTCACCGGCGGCGGTGGCGGCGGCGGCAGCGTTGGCTGCGGCGCCGGCGTCGGCGCCTGCTCCTCCGGTTTGCAGCACACGCGGAATATCAGCTTCATGTTGTGGCTGAGGCACCGGCCGCCGATGCGCCGGTGCAGGTCGTCCTTGCTCGACGTGGATATGAAGTAGTAGTCCTTGCCGGGCAGGAACTCCAGCCCGCCCGGCTGTGGCGTGAACGGCCGGAACGTGATCGTGAAGAACATCAGCTTGTTGGGCTTGTCGCATATCGCTATTATTCGGGGGTTGGGGTTCGTGATCCGACACGTATCATACTCCTCCTTGCTGACGTTGTATATTATGTACTTTTCCGTGTCCTCGTCGAACGTCCCCGGTGCGTACACCGGGCATATAATGTTCACCTGGTCGTACTCGAACTGGGCATTACCTTTGTTCAGGTCGAATACGTGATCCGTGTTGTCTATTCTGAATATGCTGTTCGTCGTGTTCCAGTGTATATAGAAGGACTTGGCGTAGTTGCCCATCACGCTTTCGATGAAGAAGACGAGGACTATCAGCGTCCAGGGCGCCTGTCGCAATCCGAAGTGAGCTAGGGACACCATTCTGCAGAATTATCACACTAGCATTATCCGATCCCGGGAGCGAAGCACTTTTTCTAAGCTTTCCCAGTCGCATACCAATCCATATTTAGACGCTAACGTTATTCTCGACTCGATACATTATAATACGTCCGTTTCACAAAACAACACGAACAATTTCACTCATCGCACCGTACAGTCCACCATGTTCGCTCCACACACAAGATTTTATTCACCGATAAACGAGGAATTCCATGGGACGTGGCCCGTCGAAAAGCTAACAACGATCACTCAAAACGGGCGAGTTTAGTCCGCCGCACGGTGCACTCGGTCGGGCCGGGGGTTTCGTGTTTGTAAAACGTTGGAATTAATCAATACATCACAGATTTTTTACAATACTGAGGCGTTCTTTGTATAGGAGCGAGCGTCGCAGACGGGGAGCGTCGCCTCTCGCGGCGGTCGGCCGAACTACTGGAATGCTGCCCCTGCCCTCGGCGCGCATGCGGCCCCCGCCCCGCGCCGCCCGCCGCCACCCGCCGCGCCGCTACCTCCGCTACGGGCGCGTTCAAGCTTCGAGCGAACTTTCGCCGCCATGTTGGAAGACCCGCTACGGTTTGCCTGACAAGAGACCCGTTTAAGCTCGGAACTCTACTTTTATAATTGAACTTTTTAACTTTTACTGTTCGTTATGTATTAATTTTATATTCTACAAATAAACAACATTTTTAAAGTCGAAATAAATAAATGAAGTAGAGTTTAAGACTCCGAGCATTTTAACGAAAGCTTCGCAATGAACGCATCCGTAGCTTCATTGAAAAAGTGCAATGCCACAAACAAGCTTTAAGCTTGCGAAGCTCGTAAGGCTTTATGGGGTCTT
Source organism: Plebejus argus (assembly GCA_905404155.3). NCBI lineage: Eukaryota > Metazoa > Arthropoda > Insecta > Lepidoptera > Lycaenidae > Plebejus > Plebejus argus. Next base: position 16,429,389 of record FR989929.1, on the reverse strand, counting down.
CTACGGCACAATATGGGCTAAATAGTTGTGTATGTTAATGACTTGTAGCGTTATATTATTGCTGAGTATTTTGAACCCGACTTTTATTCCATTGTTTTCGATGGTAGAGCTTTTAACGATGCTTATTATGACATTTCGTTCCAATAACAAAATTTATTGTTCTTAAAAATAAGTCGGTTGTTTTAAATTAATGTATGTTCTATTATCTATATAGCTATCATGTTTATTATTTTAATAATTTTTATCAAAATATAATTCATTAGATGTTACAAACTTTATCGTTACCTATACAAACCGCAAGACATACCTATTATAATATTGCAAGATGCAACGCTACTAATAGAAATGTTTGCTCAAAATGCACTTTACTTCTCACGGTTTTCTCTATAGGCATACAAAATCATCAACATCAGCCCTAACTTTATATAAACATAATTTTTAAAGACTCTCGAAGAATAACTTTATTACTGGGATCGGCGTATCAAATTAATTCTTTTATAACATGGCGTAGGTATGTAGTAATTAAAAATTCTAGTTTGCCATGTATCGCTTGTTAGGGGAACGAGCGTCTCCCCTCTCCCCTATTATCAATATAACATTGTAACCGAGTATGGAGTAGGATTTAAATTATGCATAGGATCACTCATCTACATATTAATACAATAAATGGAAAATAATATTTTTATTGCCCACCATAAAAATCCAAATATCATATTACAGAACTTTTACAATTTAATTTATTGAACTGTAAAATGTTTTTAATTTGTGCGAATAATATTTTTATTCTCATATTACAAGATTTTACTTAACCAAGCGAAAAGAAAAGTAAATCTCTACTTTTATTTATCTAATTATTTATCTAATAAAGCTATGTTAATTAAAATCACACTAGAAGAAAGGGGAAATTATTAGATACGGTACTAAGTATGTATAAAAAAATAACAACATAATATTTCTACGCTTAAAAATATCGTACAAAACAAAAACCCCAAATATGCGAAAAAACTCACCCTATGCGTTGTTTTGATCTCACAACCAGTAGATGGCGGTAGCGTTAACTCTTGTGAATATTATTATTATACAATATAATACTTCCTTGCATCAATTAATTCTTAATATTTTTTTTACATTGTATACTACCTATTTTTAATGTCCTTAATAGCATAATTTTAAAAACGTTCATAAAAAATACGGTGTATGAAAAAGTATGGCGGTGAGTAAATTAATAACTTTATTATACCGAACGGAAGAATCTAAAGTCAAAACTATAAAGATAATATTATTATGTAATTGATACTATCTAGTATTGATAAAATCTAGTACCTAGCAATAGTAATTTTAATATCCAACGTAAATTATGTTTAGATAGGTGTAAGCTAAGTGTCAATTTCATAGGTTTATGCCGTTTATGTTCTAAAATAGTGAGAATATTATAAATACAAGAATGTATAGGGGGCGATTTCCGGTTACCTCCAAGTGTGCACGAATACTTCTCCAGTCTTTCGGTGCCGCCGACTAACGGATTAAATCTGTATGTCGACGGTTCTCTGGATTCTGATGAAGTAATCGTGACGGTGTCCCTGGGCAACGCTCGCTTGAAACATCTAGCGGATGTGGCAAGCGGGCGGCTGATCGACCGGCGGACCGGCTGACCCTGGACCTGACTGCGGCGTTGCCACCGTTTGGGGGAGGGACGGGCTCGGCTCAACAGCCAGGTCTCGATGGGCAGTCGGGTGCGTCTCTTCCCCCAAAACGGCTGCGACAAGTTGCTGTCAGATTTAGGATCAGTCGGTCTGGGTTGGGTTGAGGTCTGGTCTGGTTTGGGGTCCTAGTGCTCACAGCATTAGAACCCCAACCCAGACCAGAACTCAACTCGACAACAAAAACCCAATCCAATCGGTGTTATCCGACCCGTGCCGAAGGATGCATGGCTGGGGGAAGTCAGCCGCAAACGGAGGACCCTCGATACCAGGCGACCTCGAGGAGTAAATAGCCTTACCCTTGCAAGCGGGGCTCTGTGGGGGTGGACCTTTTATTTCCCTAGCTACTCGTGGGATTTGAATGGAGATCGAAAAGGACCAGGAAAGTCTTGTGGCCGAACTGGAAGCTTTATGCTCCACGGAGGCGATGGAAATCGGCGTAGCCGAGGACCACCTACTGTCTGGGTCTGTCGGGGCAGAGGACACTGTAGTGTCTGGTACCCCTTCCGACCCTCTACCATCTAGCGCTTCTGCACCTTCTTCCTCTGATGTTGGGGCTGGCGCTACCGCTAACGCCCCTAAGAGAAGAAGAAGACAACTCAGTGGGGCAGCCAAGAGACGCATTGAGTGGTGGATGGCGAGGGGTAAGAGCCTCGAAGAGGCGAAGACCCTTTGTCAGAAACCACTCAGTGAGTTTCCTGAGTATGCCGAGGAGTTGCGGAAGCGTTCGAGCTCCAAACGGCAGCTCTCAGACACCGCCAACTCGCAGGAAAGACCGACGAAGGCAGCCAAGCACTCTAGTACTGAGGCGCCCAAGCCGAGTTTCAGCGAGGCGGCGAGTGCCATTCGTGTGGGCATCCTCGATGCCGGGGGCCCTCTCTCACAGGAGAACGCCGAGGGATTGAAGAAATGTATTCTTCGAGTCATCGACGATCAACCGGAGGGAGAGGGACCTAAGCTGATAGGATGCGTCCACAGATCGGGTGGTCTTGTCTTCACCTGCGTCGACGCTGCCTCTAAGCAGTGGCTGGCACGGCTGATCGACATGATCCATCCCTGGGATGGTGCAGCCCTCCGCGTCGTTGACGAGGCGGAGCTGCCCAAGCCCCGTTACGCTACGGCGTGGGTTCCTGACCTAGAGGTGGACGAGGTGGGAATTATCAAGCGACTGACCTCGCAGAATGGGGGCATGGGAATCCGGCTTTGGAAAGTGGTCAGCAGGAAAGTCGATGGAAAGGGTCAAACTTTTACCTTTTCCTTCGACGAATCCGCGGTCAAGCTACTTTCCGAGCGGGACTTCCAGCTCTACTTCGGGTTTAACCGGGTTCAGCTTCGCTTGAAGGGACCAAAACCGGCACTCCTGTCAAACCCCGTAGGGTCTGACGGAGTGACGGCAACACCTCCGCTGGGCTCAACTTCCCAGCCCCACACCTCACATAAAGAGCGACGGCCAGCACCTCTTATCAAGCCAATAGGCTATAGAGGCACGGCGCCGCTCCAAGCTGGCAGCAGCGGCACATCAACTGCCACTGTTACTGCTCAGCCCGTGCAAGCACAAAACTTGCACCTTCACACCAGCAGGGGAGGCGGACGCCCGGCTGCTCAGACCAATCCCAGACCTCAGGTTCCCCTGCAAGGGGCAACTATGAGTAGGGGTAGGCCTGGACAGTCCCGTGGTGGACGCGGAAGCGGACGCGGTGGCTCTGGGGGAGCCTGCGCTGTGAGGAGGCCAGCACAGCTGCCTTCACTAGCGCAGGAGCACTCAAGTCGCAAGGTGGCCCGAAACCCCCTGCTCCGTCTACCCAATCTGCACCACACAGACTAAACACACACACACACACATCCACATAGATTCACTTTAACACTCTACAGCTACACTCCACAGCAACACTACACATAGGAAAAAAAAAAAAAAAAAATGATTAAAGTAATACAAGTCAACTTACGACACGCGAAGGCTGCCACCGATCTACTCTGTCAGAAGTTCATCCGGGAGGCGCTCGATATTGCTTTAATCCAAGAACCGTGGGTCAACGGGAACACGGTGATGGGCCTTGGACTGGCAGGTAACTTGTTATATTTTCAGCATGGCCAGAGGCCCAGATCCTGCATCCTCTTCAGCAAGAGGATGAAATTTTTGTGTGTCTCTTGCTTGTGTACAGATGACACAGTAGCTGCGTATATTGAGGAGCCCGGCGGTACTGCGGGCAGAGTGATGATTTGCTCCGCCTACCTTCCTGGAGACACTCAGGACCCCACAACGCAGCTATCACCGGTAATAGACTACGTCGGGAATCAGCGCATCCAACTCATCCTGGGAAGCGATTGCAACTCACATCATACAAGTTGGGGCAGCACCGACGTAAATTCCAGAGGTGAGAAACTATTTGACTTCTTACTTACTAATAACCTCCACACTTTGAATCAGGGTACTAAACCAACGTTTATCAACCCACTGAGACAGGAGGTCCTTGACATTACAGTATGTACAGGCCCCATACGACATCGCGCCTGTAACTGGCATGTATCGGACGATAACTCACTCTCCGATCACTGTTACATTAGGTTTGATATACATGACAGTATGCCTGGGAAAGAGGTAACTTATAGGAATCCAAAGGCCACAAACTGGAGTGTATTCAGAGAGGAATTGCAAATAAACCTCGCAGCGATCAACAAAGCTGTCAAGACCGTAGAACAACTGGAACTAACGGTGGGAGAGCTGGAGCATAGCTTGAATGATGCTTATCTCAGAAGCTGTCCTGTTAAGAAAACGTCGAATAAACGCAACGTACCTTGGTGGAGCGGTACCCTGGCGCAACTCAGGAAAGAGACTCGAGCTCTTTTTAACAGAGCGAAAAGAGACGGGAACTGGGACGCATACAGAACCGCCCTGACGACGTTTAATAGGGAGCTAAGGAAGGCCAAAAGACGCTCGTGGGCAAGGTTCTGTGAGGAAGTGAATAACACCTCGCAAACCTCCAGACTATACAAAGTCATATCTAAGGCCCCTAACTCTCACCCCAGCACTCTGAAGAGGCCAGATGGTACTTATACTAAAACGGCGGAAGAAACGCTAAGATTACTAGCTGAAGTCCACTTCCCCAATAGTATCCATCTCGAAAATCATGGAGCCTTCTCTCATACGACTATTAAAACGAGACCATCAGTTGACGACTGGAGAAGAGCTTCCATGATCTTTAAGCCTGACCGAGTCATTTGGGCAATTGACAGCTTCAAGCCTTACAAGACCGGCGGCGAGGATAATATATTTCCGGCCCTCCTACAGCAGGGCAAGGACATTATCCTTCCTCTGCTACTGAAAATATTCAGAGCAAGTTTTGCGTGGGGCTATATCCCATTGGCATGGACAAGGGTAAGGGTGTCCTACATACCCAAGAGTGGGGACAGGGACAAGGCTCTACCAAAGTCTTATAGACCAATTAGCCTCACCTCTTTCATGCTTAAAACAATGGAGAAGGTGGTCAACCTACATATAAGGGACACCTATCTCACTAAAAAGCCGCTGCATGAAAGACAACATGCCTACCAAAAAGGCAAATCTACCGAGACGGCCTTAATGGACTTAGTAGATCGAATTGATAGAGCAATTGAAGATAAAGAGATTGCGTTATGTGTCTTCCTTGATATTGAAGGCGCATTCGACAACACTTCAACCTGCTCTATTATAAATGGCCTGGCTTCAAAGAATATAGATCCAACCACTAGAAAATGGATCAAAGCCACGCTCGACAATAGGGTAGCCTCATCGACTATTTTGGACCTGACACTCAAAATCAGGCTGACACAGGGCTGCCCACAAGGAGGTGTGCTGTCACCCCTGGAATGGTCCCTGGTAGTGGATGAGCTACTAAGGGAACTGAACCTCATAGGTTACTACGCTCAAGGGTACGCTGACGACCTGGCGATTATGGTGGTGGGAAAATGCGCATCGGTGGTCGCCGGGTTGATGCAGTCAGCACTTAGAGTCGTCGAGGATTGGTGCCGAAGGGTCAAGCTATCAGTAAATGCTGACAAGACGGTCTTGATACCTTTCACCAAAAAGAGGAAGTTGGAGGGTTTAAGACCCCCAACACTCTTCGGGAAAACTATTAAGTTTGCGAGTGATGTCAAATACTTAGGAGTAATCTTAGACAAAGGACTCACTTGGAATAAGCACATCGAGTATGTTACGAAAAAGGCTAGATGTGCTCTGGGTTCCTGTTGGAAGCTTGTCAGCTCTAAATGGGATATTCGGCCGAAGGCAATGCTATGGCTATATACAGCCGTAGTGAGGCCGATTACCACATATGGCTGCGTAGTGTGGCATAAAAAAGCTGAACAAGTAAACTGTAACAAAAGTCTAAACAGTGTACAGAGACTGGCATGTCTAATAATCACGGGGGCTCTCTCGTCGACACCCACCGCTTCCCTCGAGGCTCTGATCAACCTAACTCCGCTTCCACTGCTTGTTCAGATGGAGGCCAAAAAGGTGGCTCTCAGGGCCAGGACGGCGGGCAGGACGAATTGGGTATCCACCCCATTTCGACAGCTAGAACAGTCTCTCTGCGAATCACCTGTCATGGCCATGCCATCAGATGCCATGATTAAGGTGTATAGCTTTTCGAAGCAATACCAGGTATTTATACCTTCCAGGGAGGACTGGGAAAGAGAAATCCCAATCGATGTCCGCCCTAGCGATATAGTTTGGTTCACGGATGGATCAAGGAAAGACAACCGTGCGGGAGCCGGATTCTACGGAGGCAGGCCACCAAAAGGCAAATTCGCCTGTTTGGGTGAGTTTGCAACCGTGTTTCAGGCTGAGGTCTTCGCTATTCTCGGTTGCTCACTAGAAAGCCTGGAGATGGCCCTAGTCAATAAAAATGTTTTTATCTTCTCCGACAGTCAAGCTGCACTTAAAGCACTGACTGCCGCAGAAGTTTCCTCTAAATTGGTTCTGGAATGCATTGAGACGTTAAACATGCTGGGCAGGAACAACAACATCCGCCTAGTATGGGTCCCGGGCCACAGTAACGTCCCCGGCAATGAAACCGCTGACGAACTGGCTAGGCTTGGGGCCGAGAGTCTCATATATGGCCCGGAACCAGTCTGTGGTATACCTCCCAGTACCACAAAGCAAGTGCTCAAGGAATGGGGTCACAGTCTAAGCAGGAAGCAATGGGCTGAGACCCCTGGCCTTGAACACTCCAAGGCACTAATCCCTGGCTTCAACAAGAAACTATCAGAATTAGTGCTCACCTTGGGTAGGAACCAATTAAGAATTCTTACCAGAAGCCTAACTGGGCACTGCAAGCTCAACAAACACCTAAACAGAATGGGTATTTGTAGCATAACGACTTGCAGATTCTGTGAGGAGGAGGATGAGACACCTATTCACCTTCTCCTCAACTGTCCTGCTCTACTACAGAGCAGAAACAGGCATCTTGGTCGCCACGAATACTCATCCACTGAGGAAATTCGTGACACCAACCCCAACCACATCGTTCAATTTATGAGCAGTATTGGGCTGGGGATGATACTCTAATGCGAAGGAGTCACAATAGATCCTTATTGGTCGCAGTGACGTCAGGGCTACAGCGACCTGCCTTCTTTAAAAAAAAAAAAAAAAAAAAAAATGTATAGAGTCTTGAGAGAATAATATTATTAATTCATAATAAGTAGTATACGAGAGATAACATTCAAAAGTTACAACATATTATTATATTTCTTTTATTTCCAATTTATTAAACTAAAGCCAAGTCCTATAGTTAAGATTATGACTGTCTTCTAATAACATATTATTGGAGTTAATGTAGGTAGTTTATATTTCTCTAATATCTTTTTCACTTTCATATGGGGAAACTCGTTACGCTGGGGCGCCATCGCCCATCCCATACAAAAGTGAAAAATAATTGGTATTTCAGCGCTGCTACTTTCACAGTGAACTCTCTACAAGGAACAGATACACACCCTTTTTTTTTTTTTTCCCGGAGGGGGAAATGCGTTACGCATACCACCCAGGCGCAGGGGGCGACCCGAGCGGTGATGTGGGACTCCCGTGGCTAATGAGACCACGGTATACCCACTAAACCCCCCCCCCCCCATCTTCCGCCACGCCGCCTTTTGACGGGGCCACGGGAACGATACACACATCCGCGACCCCGCCAGCGGTCCGAAGACTCCACGATGGGCGCACAACACGTGCGCCCTCCTCCTCGGCCCCCACCAGGGCTGTAGCAGACGCCCCCCGAGTCTGCTACTTGGAGGCCATGTGGCAGATCAGGTCTGTGGCTCTGCCACCGACCACACCTCGGCCGCAGAGGATAGGGCAAGCGGCGCACCGCAATACCTACTTGCCTCTTCCTCTGCGGCCCCACCAATGCCGTTCAAACGGAACGGCCAGCTCGCAGGGGGGGTAGGGAAAGCGGCAACCTACCACAATGCCTCTCCCCCCCGCGATCCGTCCTCGGCCGCAGAGGATAGGGCAAGCGGCGCACCGTAATACCTACTTGCCTCTTCCTCTGCGGCCCCACCTCGGTGCGCATCCGCAGCGGACTCCTCCAGTCCGCTGGGAGCGCCCTCCTCGGGCCAGGCGGCGACACCGACCGGCCCTGGTTGCCTCTTCGCTTCACCGCGGTTGTCCAAGCCACGGTTACTAGAGCCCCACCGCCAAGGGGAGTAACCATCGGGGGGACAGATACACACCCTAAAGTATTATCACTTAGTTTTGTTACACCCTGTATACATGTAATGGTGTAGCGTGTAGCTTCACCAATTCTTATTATTTCAGCCTAAACACATAATATTATATCCCCCTTGTGGCAAATTTATCTCATCTGATTAAAGGACAAGAGAAACTTTTTTCCTTCAAAACATACTAGCAATAGATTCTTAGTAGCATCTCGAAGAGCTTTTTTTTATGTCTAATTTTTTTCAGGAATTTTTGTACAACAATTTTGTCTAGTTTGTTTCGGATACTACTGGTTACCGACTTTAAAGACATAGTACATGACGCCCGCAACTACGTTGTGCCAAAATTGGATTATCGCGCGGGAATCGTACATTTCCGGGATGAAAAGTATTCTATATATTATCCTTTCTCGGTAATTTAAGTGTCGCCCTACCAAATTTTAGCAAAATCTATTCAGCGCTCCAGAGCGATTTGTGCTAGAAGAGGTAACAGACAGACTGACGGACAGACAGACCGACAGAAAGACTTATTATTAGTATTGATAATACTAACTGACCTATCACCAAGCCACAAATAACCTAATCTAGGTAAATTTGCAAATATTGTTCGTAATTCGTGCAAATACCGCCTCACCCGTCGTTATCGTGAAATCTCGAACCAAACAATTGTGACACACCGAAATTAGTTTATCGTTAGTCATCTGGTTACGAAATACTCCTGCAATGGTAGAGTGGCCACGGTACTGCACGGTCGTGAACAGTTTTGGCCATATAATAAGCGCCACAGTAAAATATAGAACTGGCAGATGGCCTGTTTCACCAGTTCTTGAAGTGCCGGAAAGGCTTAGGCAGATTCTCCCTACTGTCAAGTTAAGGTTACGCCGCGTTAAAGTAAAAAACCGTGTTGGATATGTTTTAGATTCCTTGTTAGCTGTTGTTTTCTATGATGATATATTATTATTAAATAGGAAATACAATTATTTCCATTTTATTAAAAACATATAGCGATTTTCAGAGACGACCTTTGGTTGTAGACTCAACAATGTAGAGCTGAAAGCGACACGACGCCATACATAAATAAAAAGTATGAAATTCAAAGTTACCATGAAACAAGATTACTAAATTGACATTATAATATTTTGAAGTAATTAAAAGTCGACAAAACAACAAGCTAATGATGAAAGTGCTTGAGAAAGTCGGAAAAATTCATGTCGCAGAAGAGATTATATTCGAAACTTAAGAGCTAAGTTTTACTGCTGAATGTGAAGGCTCCTTTGAGGGTGCTCGCAGAAAGTGTATTATTTCGCTTTGCTACGTAAGTCGGTAACTTTTTACCGGTTGGAACTGTAATATTAAACATGGCTGCAACCGACGAATTAAACTTAGAATCCCGAACTACCTGGGATATTACTTGACGAAAAACGACAATTGTTAAAAATGATGTTAGGTACTAGTTTTAGAGCAGCAATTGTTATTAATAAAGGTAAACTGATAATAGGAATAGCTTTTTTATACTGCTTAAAAGATGAGAAAATCAATCGATGATTAGATGATTTGCTATGTCCACATAGTGCCCTTTCATCTTCAATTTTCATAATCTTTTGACATTCGAAATGTCAAAAGATTATGAAAATTAAAGATGAAAAGGCACAATGTGGACATAGCTATTGACATTGGTTATCCACCAAGGCATAACGACTTTACAAAACCAAAAACTGTCCGACACAAAATACACTTTGTGGCGACCGTACAGTTTATTCTGCTCTATTAAATATGACCGTGTCACCAAATTATTTTACATAATTCAATTAAACGAAACTAGTGCGCTATGTGGCCGTGATATGGCATTTTTGTTAATTGCCACTATTGATTCGTTAAGTATAGTTTATATTATTGTTCTTAATTTAAAGGACACTAAAGTTAACTATCTATTGTTTAGGAAATAAATGGTGATATATGTGGTTCTAATATATTTAAAAGTAGTTTTAAGTTATAATCACGTTAATAACCTTTTACTCGTTTTGTGTATTGTACAATTACACGACACAAGAATCGAATGTTATAATTAATTGTAATAATGATTTAATAATGATAATAAAATATATGAAAAATCATATTATAATATTTCAAATCAGAAAAGTGTTGACATTAACATAGAATAACTGAATAACCTACATCTAGCGGGACATCATTTACCAAACTTCTAGAACTGTAGAACATGCCACATTATGAAATGGCATAACTTCGCTCTGTAATGCATTAGTAACATAAAACCGGTGTGCTTGTTTGCTTTATTGATAGCTTTTCACGGCAAGGCTGCGACATAATGTCTTCCACAGTGCGTTTTTCGCGTAACTTTCTGCCGCGCTCTGTAAAACTCTGGAACGAACTGTCACCAGCAGTATTTCCGGACCTATACGACCTGCAAACCTTCAAGAAGAGAGCGTATTCCCTCTTAAAAACTCGGCAACGCACCTGCAGCTCTTCTGATGTTGCGAGTGTCCTTGGGCGACGGTAGTTGCTTACCATCAGGTGACCCGTTTGGTCGTTTGCCCCCTTATTTAATAAAAAAATATATATTGTCATAGCTTTAGCAAGTTATCCTCCATGCTGATTGCTGAAGGTATGACCATCTTAGGAACAAGTAAAATTCTTCCTATTTTCATTCTATTTCCCGAGTTTTTCATTTCCGCATGTGACAATCACAGATAAAGTTGCTTCCAAATGGTGAAAAAAAATTCAAAATCGGAAAAATACCTACTTAAAAACGGTTCAGTCAAGAGATTTCTACCTAAACACAAACTTTACTGCATCATAATATTATATGTAGTTTATTAGGTACAAGTAACAAATTGAAACTTATAATAAAATTTACAAAATACTCATAAATCAATTTCTTAACAGTTTCTAGACAAAACGTCTGAACGTACCCTAACACTTTATGATGCTTTTAGGTTTTAAGTTCGGAATTGTTCATGCACAATAGGAGACTCACCAAATGTTTACACAATATATTTTTTCTTGTCATGTTTATTTGTGAGATGCAAAAAGGCAGAAAATGGAAAGATACTTCAAAATCGATCCAAGAATCTAGGAACGCAATGTGCAATGTTTGTTTTATAGAATTTTTTTAAGGATTGAATTTGAATGAATTTTTAAGGATTAGATTTTAGCATTTTGCATAAGACAAGTTTTATAGCCAATTGTTATAGCCAATAATTTGTTTTGTATAACAAGGCGACAGAGTTGCTTGTTGTTAATTAAAATGTTGACTAACTCTAGTGCAGTGCTTTAGATTAAGTTTATTCCTATAACACATTATACAATATGAGAGAGTTTTGTCATTAAAGAGTCCAGAGTCCAGATTCTTTAATGCTAAAACTTTACACCGAGCAAACGGCTAGCCAATCTTATCTACCTTTTATTCATACGGATAACAATAACTATAAATTATTAAAAAATTGAAAAACCCTCCGAAATTTTCCAGCAGTGAGCAAGCTGACTGTGAATTATTATGGCCACGAAAACTCTCGATCATTTCAGCTCTTAACCAAAAATCTAGATCAAAATTGACCACGTTCAGAGGTACCACGGAGACACACACACACAGCCAGACAGACAGACAGACACGAAAACTTGTAATAACTAATAAGTATTCCTCTGTTTTGTCGAGGGTTAAAAACTGCGAAATGTAACAGTATATCGAGATTTGGGAACCTTTCAACTTAACATCATGAAACATGCCAATCCCGCTAACATGTAACAAGTGTTAACAAACATAAGATAATATCAAAGTTTTGCGAATCACGATGACCTTATTTTAAGTGACAACCGACAACGTGAGAGTTGTGTATGTCTGTATCCTTCTCCGAAACACACAATGCACGTACCAGATAAATACAATAACACTCATTTCTGAGAACTCGGATAAATACAAACGTCTTAATTGGGCCGTCAAACTGACGCGGACGCAATGAAATTGTAAATTCTGAATCGTCATTAGGTATTGTATGGGTATTGTAGTTGATTCGTCACTTATGGTGAAAACTTTTCAAAAAGTGTTGTGCCGTTTTTGGAATGGGTAAAAGTTATAAATTACGTAAGTTAATACGTGACCTAATTGAAAATGCCTAAGGGAGAGGACTGAGGAGACAATGAAAAGACTTATAATATGGGGGATATTTCTTTATCTTTCAACCATGCATCGAAAATGCGTTGTAGTTTTCATTTCTGTCAGCATTACCTGATTAAAGTACCAATAAGAAGCCGCCCTTTGGATACCATTAATATATTGTAATATGTTATGCCAATAATGGATGATTTTTTTTTCCTGACCGTCTTTACATATTTAGCAGTAAACCATATAACCCCTAATTGTACCTTATGAATTATGACTATTTTATGTTCATGATTCCGTTTGCGTAGAAATAAATTTGTTATAACAGTCACATATCAGAGGCACCGTATATTTTTTGTAATGAAATCAACCATTGTTACTTGTACTATTATCTATTTCTGTGCCATTGTTGACTATAATGTAAAACAATTAGCTTTATATTTGCTTAGCGATTAAAAGGAAGGCTTTTTATAATAACAGAGTGTACATATTATAAGTACAGTAAAACACGGTACTTGAACCAAAATTAAATTTAACTCTTGCAGAATAAATTTTACGCGGGTGCAACGTGATATGCTTTATGATTATACCTACTCTTGATAACTAAAACCATATAAATAATAATAATATAATAAATAATATATACTTCATATTATTACTTTTATTGTGATAATCATATCCTGAGTATTTAATTTTATTTAAATTTTTAAAGATAGGTAAGCATAATATTTTCACAAAATACATCACAGTAGGTACAGGGCTGAGGGCGTGCAGCCCTACAAAATATGCAATTTTTAAATGACACATTTTAAATTCTAATCCGTTTATGAATAGTTGTGTGTTTTTGTTTTGTAAAAGTAAAGAACAATACACAGATTACTCAATTCTCGTAAGTAAAGAAAGTTACCAGTCCCTTTCAATATTGCTTTATTCTTTTATTATGCAACATTACAAGGAAATTCAAAGAAAGGGTGTTTATTGTTACAACTTATTTTATATTATTTTATGGAAACAATAGTTTTTGATGATGAAATGGTAAGTTTCCGTTACGTACGTGATAAATATAATAATTGTTCTTTCCCAGGACTCTAAACATGTCCATGCTCAAAATTCATCAAAATAACGGCTTAGCAACTTAACAGACTGACAGACACTTCTTTCTTGCATATTGACACTTATTTTTGATATTAAATATTGTAAAAACCTTATGTACATAAAATATTCGCTTAAACGAGCAGCTGCAGTTATCTTTTAGATGGATAAGGACCTGAGGTGAAAATGATTTTATTAAAAATATCAAATTAGAAAAGGTTTTTATTCTTTCTTTTAATTACATAATATTATGTTTATTAATGAATTTAATTATGTAAAATTTTTTTGATGTTATTATAATGCGCAGTGTTTTACAAAATATAGCTGTTATTATGTTACTTAAATTAACTTTTTAGTCCGATTGGTAGTGCAATACTATTTAATCCTGCTTCTTCAAATTTACTTATATTACAAAAATATTATAAAACGTAAACGTATAAAAATTCAGACATTGGTGCAAAATTAAAAAAGATAGCACTGTTTGTAGTTTAATGACGTAATAATTTTATATTTCACAGTTTGTCAAAAACGTTATATTAATCGTAATGTTTGGAAACAATAAGCTGCTATTGCCCAACCCTTTAGGACAAAAACAAAAACTTTCTCTGAGTAATAAGCAAACAAAACAAAAATTACTTTGTGTTAGGAAAGTTTTATGATTTTATAAGCTTATTGTCTTTTTGAACCATGGTTCTTTCTGTAAAGTATAATATTGTAGAAAGATATTAACGCACTTTTTGTAGTTAGAAATGTAGCAGTATATTTAAAAAACCCGTTCCTATTGTAAAATCTTTTACTTTTAAGTACCTTTTTACTACCTTGCGGCACCCACTTAAAAATACTGGCTATATAAAAATAGATTTTTTGGTACAGAGTACTTTGTACTTGCAACTACTTGCATAGTTGCAAGTACAAAGTGTCAAAGATTCACATTCTCATTCATTCTCATACAATGAGTACCTAAAATACTTAAGTATGTAATTGTATACTGTGAAGTAGCCTAGTAGCCATAGTTTATGGCTAGTTTCAATTTGGTGCACTTATCAGAAAATTGCAGCTGTTGATTTGAGCGAATTTGTTGGTCTTGTTCCCGAAAAGAAGTGATTATTTATCATATTTAATATATTATTATTATTACTATTGAATCGCCTGATCTCTCACCGGTCGTGTCGGTCTGCCGTCCCACTGGGTTATGAGAGTAAAGGAATAGAGAGTGCTCTTGTGTACTGCGCACACACTTGGGCACTATAAAAATACTCCTGCGTAGCTGGCCTGGTTTCAATGAAACCGGTCACCGTCACCGAAACCGGTGTGGGAGCTATTATTATTATTATTGAATCAGAAAATAAAAATCTCAAACAATTATACGTCCAGATATATTTATCCAGGAATGCCGCATTACCAAATTCATTTTTTTACATAATTTGCCAAAATCATCAAAGTTTCTACGACTCGACAATATAGTCTATCCAATATGACGAGTCATCACAAAGAACAATTTTCTAAAAATTGTCGCTCTACATTGGTGTTGAACTTTGATATTGTATATCGTCTGGTTATACTCATTCCCTCTTACTAATAAAAACTTCTTATACATGCGTTCAACGTGTGAATAGTTAAACAGGAGTTTTTAAGTTATACACACGTTACACAGAGTCTATACATGGTCTATACAGAGAAATTTGTATGGAAATGACAGCATCGTTATACAGGCCTTATGTCAAAAAATGATTATTAGTAGAAAAAATCTTATGCACCCTCTATACACCCTGTGTAACTTTTTATTAGTAAGAGGGTTTATATTTAGAGGTGCCTGCGACAGCTGACCTCTGCACAAACCAATACGTAGTTTATACAGATTATTATAATAATATGACACTGTAAATACACAGCAATACAGGCATAGGCAGGCACAGTGTGACCGGTCTCTGCTCTCTGCAGTGGTCCATTATCCATAGAACTCTCTTCCTTCTTTTTTTTTTGGTCTGGGGCTGTTTTTAACTATAACACAGTAGTACAAAGGTGTACTAAAATCAGCGAGCGTGGTTTACTGCGCAGGAGCGAACAATGTTCCCTTGTTTATTTCACTGCTTATTATATTAAAACATGTCCAAACGTGCCCAACACGCAAACAGACTTCAAAGTGCAGAAATATGTATTTTAAGGCATCTGACTGAAGCTTACTTGGTTATTATACAATTTCATCATGATTCTCGCTGGAGGGACAACTGCATTTCCCTGAAGATAGTACGTTAATACCTATTGCTTTTCATCAGGTGACCCATTTGCTTGTATGCCCTCTAATTTTATAAAAAAGATCTGCTTTTCCTCAAGCTCACTTATAGCAATGTTGTTTTTACTTTCGGGGTCTTACAATCTTTCCCTTCCATGATCCATCTCGAGGTAAAAACTAAGGGGCACTCGCGTAGATCTGGGTTAAAGTTAACACTAAGTTAAACATCATGTCATATCTGTCACTCTAGAGATATATATGAAATGATGTTTAACTTAGAGTTAACTTCAATCCAGATCTACGCAAGTGGGCCTTAGAGGCTAGAGCATTAAACCAGCCTGGTTGGTTTATTAATGCTCTAAGAGTAAAAACAATATCTATGTTATCAATAAAAAAGAATCACAAAGCTCTCTCTCAAATACAAAATATAACAGGTATCTAAATATCTGTTGAGTGGAAAAGTGGCGGAAAGTTTGCCGTTGTTACCCGGACACGGCCGGCTACGGACGGACACCCGGACAGCGCAGATTATGATTGATGCGCCTGACAAACAACCCTAATGGCGGCTATTGATGTCGCGCTGTCGATAAAAATTATATCGATATTAAAGTTTTTTACTAACGGCAAAGACTTAGGCCCGTATAAATAGTCAGTACTTAAGGGTCCGGGTTACCCTCGAAATTTTCATACATTCTTAATACCAAAATCATTTTCTCATGCGAAAATATTTAAAATGTTTGAGTTATTTTTCAGCTTAAGATAGTAATTACCTAGGGTCCTGAACAAATTTTTTTTACAAAATATTTAAATACTAAAAAAAAATTTTTTGTGTTTAAATATTTTTTAGTAAATTTACTACTAAATATTTAAACACCAAAAAATAGACAAAAACACTAAAGAATATATAAATAAATAGTAAATTTCTACAAAATATTTAAATAATAAAAAATATTTTTTAAAGTTTAAATATTTTGTAGTAAATTTACTATTTATTTATATATTCTTTAGTGTTTTTGTCTATTTTTTGGTGTTCAAATATTTAGTAGTAAATTTACTAAAAAATATTTAAACACAAAAAATTTTTTTTTAGTATTTAAATATTTTGTAAAAAAAATTTGCTCAGGACCCTTGGTAATTACTATCTTAAGCTGAAAAAGAACTCAAACATGTTAAATATTTTCGCATGAGAAAATGATTTTGGTATTAAGAATGTATGAAAATTTCGAGGGTAACCCGGGCCCTTAAGATGCTACCCGGTCTCGAGACGCGGTTCGGGCTTCGGCTGTTTGATTGGTCCAAATTTTGACAGCCAACCAATCACAGAGCCTGAACCGTGTCTTGAGACCGAGATGCATCTTGAGTACTGACTATTTATACGGGCCTTAATATTCAACTACCAAGCGGCCACATTCGGCCGCGAGAACAATAGATTTCCAAGAATCCGCGATCGAAGAAATTTAAATTTTAGTAATGAAAAGTTTATATAAAGGACTTTTGTTTAAGTAAGTGGTACCTCTGATAGTAATATAGATTATAGAGGAAGGCGACACTAAACAATGCTTGTAAAGTCTTTGATTAAATATTTGTATAGGGGTATTTTTTGATTAATTATAATTAATAACTACAATATCAATGTCCTCCTTTGTTTCCTCTTCATTTTTATATCTATCATATTATCATGAATTTGTAAAGTTGTTGTAAAGTTCTACACGCTTACATAATATAATATTATCTTTTATTAGGTACTAAAGTAACTTTACACATTTTATCGATAAAACGCATTAGCATCACTATACATGTAATGTAACAAAAAATTGGACAATCTCTTTAACAGCACAATGACAATTCAATAAAAAATGTACTCCTCAGTGATAAATCATAATACAATATACCTACATACTCAATATTAGTTATTATAATGCTAATGTGTTCCTAATGATACTTACCAAAAAAATTGCAATACCTTGCGTGGTTTGACACTATTTTTACTTCGGTGAATTATTCTTTAATTTCGGTGACATCGAATATTGAAATACCCACAGAAATACCTGTAGTTCATTTGTTATGTCATGACTCATGACTCTTGTAGTTATACAACTCCGTTGAGCCAAAATTCGTTGATCGCGTAGAAACCGTACATTTTTACAGGATAAAAAATATCTTATGTCCCTACCCGGGAGTCGGGACTATCTACCAGCAAAATCGGTTCAGGGGTTTGGATGTGAAGAGCTAACAGACAGACAGACAGAGATACTTTCGTATTTATATTATTAGTATGGATATCATTCACAACCGACTTCGATCATAAGCATAAAAATAACGTGTCCCTTTTCTTTGTGAAAGTAGCAGCACTAAAAGACTTTTTTTGTGATTTATATCGACAAGGGCCCAATCGTCGTGAAAAGTTGAAGTTGCACTTTCCGCGCTGCTACTTTCACAGTACCATACAAGGGACTCATACACACCCCAAAGTATAATCACTTTGTTTTGTTGCACCTTGTATTTGCATTATCCGTACTTAGACATTAGTAAAATTACCTACCGACCATTCACATTTAAACTTACTAAAAACATGATGCGAACAACAGGCCTTGTATAGCGCGGTTCAGCGTTTATTTTTTGTCCACAACTTTACCAACCATGTATAAAATAGATCAGCTTTAATTACTTTAGAATTTTCATATGATTTATCATTTAATATTAGACACAGGGTTACCACACCAATTTATTTGTTATGTAAGAACTAGGTTACCCTATTAGCAAATAGAAATTTGGAATTGGAAAAAGTATGGAAATACTACAGACTTTTCTAAGCTTTCAGTCAATTTGGCTAATCAAAAAATATTTAGCTACTAGCTAAATATATTAGTAGTCTTTAGGAAATGTAGTTGCTTTAAATTTCGGTATAGTGTCAAGTGTCAACCCTGTGACACACTGGTTAAATAACAGGGCTGTCGCTCTCGCAGTCAATTTAGCAGGGAGTTCTATTCCAGCTACTGATGAATATTTAAGCCCATCCGAAGTTACAGAAAGTTGCTGCAAGTGTATTTTTAAATGCTTTTAGATTTGCACTTCTAATAAATTACTGTTCGCACTAAGCTGCTATTTAGATATTTTCTGTTTTAATTAAGTTGATAGATGTGAAGTTAGTATTGTTCAAACGATTTTAAAGTGGATTGTAGGGCAAACTATCCTATCGTTGGCAGTCGTCTTATTATTGTTTGCCTTGCACCTTAGACTGAATATGATTCAAACTACCAAAAATGCCATTAACAAGATTTTCTGTAGATAATGATTAATGAACTCTTAGAGCGACCGCAGACTTACAATTTCAAGTTGGCCAACTACAGTCAACTACAATTTTTAAGTGAAAAAAATAATATGAGAACTTTATTAATTCGAGATAAAAATGTGCAAGGTGACAATATTTAAAATGTAATAAGCTTTCTCTGTAAAAATACAAAGAAAACAATACACCTTTTAAGCGTGATTAAGTTTAGAAAATTTTCCCGCCTGTCATGACTTTCTTGACAGACTGTAGTTGGCCAACTCGAAATTGTAAGTCTGCGGTCGCTCTTAAAGTGCTAATAACATAGTGTTTTCCAATAAGTTTTAAAGTTCTTATCAGAACTCAGAATACAAGAATACATCCAAGCATGTTTTTACTAGGGCCAGGAAATGTGCAATATTTTATCCTTATTCTAAAAAATTGAGTAGGAAATTTATAAAAAAAACAACCAAGCATGAGTTGAAAATTTTATTGATTAATTCGTACCGTTTCCGTAACCCGTTCATTTGGGTGCGCATTGTCACCGAATTTTCGCGTTTTTCTGTGGCCGCGGCTGGGCTGGGGTGTAGCCTGTAATTATGCAAATCCAATATGACTAAACAATGGGTATTTAAGTATGAAATCGTAAATAACTAGTGGGCGGGGCGGACGCGAGCTGGGCGGGACGAGAAACGCGCTTTATAATATCTATACGCTCGCACGCGTAAATGCTTGGAAATTAAAAAATGGCGTCAAAAATATTTTTGGATGGGATTAATTATTTGATTGCATAAACCTACTTATGAAATGCCAAAAATATAAGCTATGTCTCCCTAGTAAAATATAAACAATTAAATTGCATGAGAATATCAAATCAAGCTTTATTACAAAGCCCTCAGACCAAATAAAAACTCAAGACAGAGCGCTGCGAACAACAAAGTGAAGCAGGTGCGCGCCGCGCGCTGTATGGGCTAGTGTCGCAATGTTATTCAAATTAGCCTAAAATCGATGAAATAAATATAATACAATATTTATACCCTTTTATAACACAGCTCGGCATTTTGAAGTGTTTACAAATTATTTTCTAAACGCGTGCTGCTGTCACGAGTCGCGATAATATATACGACGAAAACTGGCGTACCTTCGTTTTGCGTTTGTGGGCGTAAGCGTGTACATACACAGCTGCTGGCGTACTTTCGATCGGCTTCACTTTGTTGTTCGCAGCGCTCTGTCTTGAGTTTTTACTTGGTCTGACTCTGAGACAAAGCCAAAGGGTTTCTGTGTGAACGTTTTTCTTACGCGACAAACAATTTACGCTTATTACTTTTCAAATATTATCCTACGTGTAAAATGTCCTTGCTATTTATAATTTATAATACATAATAGAATTACGTTAATTATCAAATTATTTTTATAGATACAGAGTTCAATTATTAATTATTATTAGTGTGATTTTAAATGCATTTTTACAACTACATATCTATGTCTTTTATCTACGTAGGAACTACGAAAAATTTATAATAGCGGCACTTATGTTGTTGACAGTACCGGGTCTATTCAAGTGATTATTACGTTGAGATTTAATTGAAATAAGTATTTTTATGGGCTTTTATCGAGTTTTTGATATTTATTACTAATGCCTTCAACCCCCTGATTTCAGTGAGTTGTATTTTTCAAAGCCATTTTCTAGGAGTTAACGGTGTGAAATAGGCCAATGGAGAACAAAATAGTTACTTACATTACTTTGCTGGAGCCAACGTCATATTTTTCAAACATAACATTCGCATACTGTTTCATAATTGCAAAAGGAATAGTTTATGATTTATCCTAAACTTATCTAGAGCGTGAAGCTCGCTAGCTAAGGTAAAGCAGTACCTATACTATTTAGGTGTGATCTTAAAAACGACATCTTTACTACATTTCAATCTATAAACATTTGCAGTTTGCACTCCTTGTTAAAACAACAAGAAGAAAATAGTAAATACAAAAATAACTTTAAAATAATACAGTAGCCAATTAGACGTATCGAGGCCAGAGCCGCCCATAATTAAATGGGACAGAAGCCATCTTAATAACATCTAATTTTACGTTCATTTCCAGTAGTTCCTTACAAAATCGATACACATTAACTATATAATATTCATACCGGTCTCGCCCAGATTGCCCAGTCAAAGGGAATCGTAAACGGTTCAGCTTTAGACCCCCGAGACGGATGCGATACGATTTTTATTAATTCATCAAGCCCCAAGCGGTCGCATGCAACCGCGATAACAATAGAATAAGTTGTATTTCTCACGATCGACAGGTATTCTTTTTTTAGTATAGAAGCCCGAAAAGGATTATGCTTAGTTTTATTCGGTTTGCTAATGCGTTTGCATTAGTCAATCAAAAAATTTATTGAATAGATAAACAACCGATAAATTTACTGGAACAATAGGTACCTATTGTAAGACAACAAAAGTAAGTAAAATAATTATCCTCACTTGTCTCTATGACAAGTTAGGATAATTTTACTTACTTTTACTTTAAAAAGTGTTAAACATTATAGTGATCATGCTCATATTGTGCTCAGTAATAGTGTGTACTGTGCAATTAAATCAGCAGATCAAAACTATTGTGCTTTATTTAACGACATTTTAAATATTTTCCAAAGACTTTCTTTCAACGTTTCTAACGTATTTACACTCTACATATTGTGGTAAAACATCAAATCAGTAATCATAAATTATTTTGACAATTTTCCGAAAAAAAAGTCGTGTACGACTAATCGCAAACTCTAAATGGCTCCATGGGAAATGGCGTATGGCCGATCGGGCGGACGTCAAAGACATAAATAATTTACGTTCTTACCTAGTCAACTTGTCATTACCGTGGACATTTTTAATTATATTTTAAAATTACGATGAAAAGACGAATTGGCTTTGAAAGCTAATTAATTATTTGGTAATCGGCAAGATATAGAAGCTTTATTAATAGTCTTCTTGGGTTTGTTTTTAAAAATAATTATAATTTAATATACTAAATAAAATTACAGGAAGTGGAAATATAATTTTTATTTTATTGAAATGAATTATCTTTATATATGTAATTGATTGTACTGTCGGTTCTTGGTGGAAATTCATTTTAGACTCAAATAAAACACAGTAATACTTGCACTTTTTCCACTATATTCATTAATTGCTCATGGATTTTTTCTTTTAATATGTACTCATGTATTTCTTTGGAGCCAGTCCAGTTCAATAGGGTGTAACCTTTTAGCCAATTCAATATGTACTACTTTTAAATGACATCCAATATTATCTCTTTGTTTGTATAAGTGATGAATTTCAGCTTCCAAACATTCATACTTTAGTCTCGTCATTAATTTATCAATATATGGTTTAGTCATCCGGCATCTAATCTGAATGTAGTTTGGAATCAATTTCTGTTTTTCACATTGTGTATTAAACCATATATGTTGTGATTTTTTCTTTAACTTAAATTTTAAAACTTTATACAAACAAAGAGATAATATTGGATGTCATTTAAAAGTAGTACATAATGAATTGGCTAAAAGGTTACACCCTATTGAACTGGACTGGCTCCAAAGAGAAATACATGAGTACATAAAAGAAAAAATCCATGAGCAATTAATGAATATAGTGGAAAAAGTGCAAGTATTACTGTGTTTTATTTGAGTCTGAATTATCTTTTTAAAATATCTTGTGATTCGGATTATGTTCTTTTTTTGCCTTGGCCAAGACTATAATTACTTTACGTAAATATATACATAAATAAAATAAGAGTACTTTTTCAAGTATTTATCTTCATTAAACAAGCCATAACTAATTTGAACATGAAATCCATAAAATAAGGAGTTTCTTTCTACAATGGTGACTTTTTAAACAGGCAATTTTAGTCATCAACAACGTCGGGCAATTTGGAACGATTTGGACATTATTTGTTCAATATTAAATTACCCCTGTCATGCGAGCTACTGTGAGACTTACAATTTGATTCACAAGTGGCTTATTCGATATTAATAGTATTAAATGACAAGGAATAAAAGATATTTAATAGAAATATGATATGATATTCGTTTATCGCACGGAAAACGGACATATTTTTCCAGATAAAACTTTGCTTTGTCCTTTTCCGGTATTCATTTATTCAAAATTTCATCAAAATCGGCTCAGCGGCTTTAAACAAAAGTAGCAACAGACGCACATAAATAATACATAATATTAGTACTTATGCATTACTACATAATTTCAAGTTTCCATACAAACCTGCGGCGGACTGTTGAAATTATTGCTTTGCGTGCAGCGATTTATAGTAGTTTTAAAATATTTGTAGAAAAAAAATAACGAAAGATTTGTTGATATTTAAGAACAATTTTTGAAATTAAGGTTTTCTTCTATGATATGAAGCCATTATTATATTAAATTAAGTTAAATAAATAGGTAAAAAAGTTTTAATTCCTTGATATTTCTTCGATATTTCTCATTCTTTGAATATAAATTATATAAAGTTAAATATCTAAATGAAATACTTTTTTCTGCTAACTATTTGCTTAAGGATCTTGTCAATAGGTTATTATTATTCTAATTTATTTTTTAATTAGATTTGTCGCTGGTTTCGTAAATTAAATGCTTCGAAACTGATACTAAAACGGAATTTAAGAAAACCTCTGTTAATGTATCGACTATCGAGATTTAATGTACAAATACTCTATAAATCCTATTTTTTTCTCTGCTAACTATATGGACAGTGAAATTTCCTATAAAAATAAGTTATCAATATTTTTATAAAGATAAGTAGTTGATGATTTTTTCAAGTTTGAAAAGTACAGTTTCAAGCGAAATTGAGCGTGAAAGGTGTAAACGCTCTACCGATATGATTACGATACGTCGATTGCTCCCCGATCTCGCGCGGAGTACAATTATGTCTTTTAGGGTGAATTGCACCAGGAGCATAGTTATAGTTAAGGTTAAGATTATCGTCAAATATGGCGACTTTTGCTAGGGATTTCACAGTTCATTTCACATTTTGTTATGGTTAAAGTTAAAGTTACAGTTAAAGTAGGTAGGTTGATGCAACTCACTCTTAGTGAAGTTGTAGTAGCTCAGCTTGTGGTCAACGATTGACAGTTCCAAACATCAAACTATGTGGTCACAGCCAGGTAGAAACCACATCGAGCTTTATGTCGACAAGTCGGTCGGTGACGTAATAATAATAATATTATTGTAATAATTTAATTAATGCGGCCTCCATGTTGTCTTATGATGAACTAACAACAAGCAATTACAAACTTTAGTTGTAACGACGCATCGAGGGTTCACGTAGTGTATAATATTATTATAATAAATATTCTTTCTCGAGGGCGACGCTACGTCGGTCGTAGGCCGACGTAGGCCATCGTAGCGCGTTACGGCGCGGCGCTACAAACTATAATAGAGGCTGTTAAATCTTACCCAAAACTTAGTGATGTTAATAATCTTTTATTATATAAAATTCTCGTGTCACAATGTTAGACCGCGTACTCCTTCGAAACGGCTTTACTGATTTTTACCAAATTTTATATGTAAGTACTAAGAATATTCAGTAGGTCTGAGAATCGGCTACTGGCTACTTTTTATCTTGATAAGTGTATTTGTTGAATAAAATATAATAGTAAATTAAGACTGACGGCGACCATTGTTTGTGCGAAGTATTTAGTCACTTCAATAAAATAATATGTAAGGAGGATAATATTATAAACTACACGTAACAATAATATGTGGAAAGCTAGTAATAAATAATAATTGTTTGTCATAATATTATATTATTTTGTATACAGTCTATCTATGAGTCAAAAAAGAAATACTTTATGAAGTTTTAACAGGTATTGAAGATCGACCCTCATGATTTATGTTAGTAAAACTCACAACAAAAACAAATAGGTATTGTGTCTGACGGTCCTAACCGCAGCTAAACTGAAACTATTTTAGCGGTCGAAAATTAAAATATCCGTTATAAATGTATTAGTGGGTTTTTGACCAATCTGCCTCAAATTGAATCCCGCTGTTCACAAAAGCTATTTTAGCGCACACGCCGGACAGAACATTTAATTTAAAAGCCTTTTTTGTCGGCCATTTCACGTTACACAGGCTGGGATAGAATTAAGAAAAAGTTAAAATCTATATTATTATTAATAGTGATGGGTTTTAGAGGATATAACGATATAAATATGTAGATAATAAAAGAAGAAAAGTAATTAATTTTGTACAATTATTAAATAATTTGCTTTAAAAATTGACAAAAAAATCATAACAAAGGCATTATAATATTTACATTCTCTGATACTTATATATTACTGCCTCAAAAACAAAATATGAATTACTTACTTAACTTTAATCAAATGAAGATTTTAAATCTTAAATAATAATAATATTATCTCTGAGTGCAGCAGTTACGTCACTTAGGTCGATTTTATTTCCTAGCTATAATATTTTAATGTATCAAGTTCTAAGCAAACGTTTTACATTTTGTACCTTTCAATTCTCTAGCCGGGAACACCGCGGCGTATTATAGTGACTAAGATCCAGGCTGATATGCAAACAGCTTACGTTGCTAGACCCAAATTACAACACAACTTTCTAGACCCAGCCTAGACCCAGCCTAGTGCTTAGACAATAGGAAATGAAATTCGAATGATTGTTAATACAAGACACTCATTATTGCGACAACGGTGATAGGCTGAACCGTCGCCAGCTTCGCTTGTGTTAGTCACTGTTTTATAACGTGAAGAAGGATTATGTTGTAATAAAGGTTATCCATACTAATGTTATAAGCGTGTCTGTCTGTTAGCTCTTCACGCCCAAATCGCTGAACCGATTTGGCTGAAATTTGTTATGAAGATACTTTGAGTCCTCGGAAAGGACATAAGATACTTTTCATCCCGGAAAAATTTACGGTTTCAGTGCGACAAATGAATTTCGGTGCAACCGTTCACCAACCAATTATTGTTGTATATTGTTTTCACGCCATAGAACATAATGGGTTTTAACCGTAGTCTTAATAACTGTGACCCTGTACAATATCAAAGCTGTTGAGATTTTTGGTAGGCGTAGAGTTTTCATCTGAGTCGCGCACAATAGCTAACTACTTGACATTGTGATTGTCTCTTGAGTTTGTTTTTATTGCCCAGTTTCTGTGGCTTTTGATCGAAGTTTATCTATTCACTATAGCGCTTTTGATTTGCTAACGTTAAAAAGTTCAATCAAAAACGCTGTTGACAAGATAAACTCTATTTAAAACGAAAAAACCCCGAAACAAAAATACCTAACTTTACACAAAGGATTGTCTCCGATCTCCGTAGCAAAAGATAATAAAATGCAAACGAGCCGGGAGCCATTAAAGTCCGTTTGTTGTCTATTGTAATGGACAATTGTTTGTGTTTTAACCTGTCAATATTGGCGCATCGTGCCATTAACAGTAACTTAACCCTGCTGCAGGGGGTCACCGTACTTAGCGAGAAGAAACGTTAACGATACTTCCCGCTTTCCTTACTCCCATTTTATCCCACACACTTATAGGGTTACACCTGGAGTGTTTATCGACTTTTTTGATGGCGTGAGCTGTGTTCGATTGAGTTTTGAGTCACCTTTTGAATGTTAATGAAGTCGAAAATTATCAAAAAAATATTTTCATTTATTCAAACCACAACGGATTCAAACTTCATAGACAGATGACGGACTGAGATGTTTCTGTCTCTGTCATTATATCAATTTAGTATTAGTCGTCATCTGTCGGTTGGGTTTGACATAGAGCGACCAAATTATGTGAGTCTGCCATCTGCCTATTTTTAATTAGCCTAGGCAGTATGCTCCTTAATGTCCTCCTTTCCCACTACCGGGCAAAGGCCTCCCCCAGGGTCTTCCATTTTTCTCGCTTCGGCGCCACTTTTGACCAGCCCGGCTGGTATGCCTCCAGCTCGTCATACCATCTCTTCCTTGGCCGGCCACGGTTGCGCCGACCGTCTTCGGGTTGGTCGTTATCTGATAGTACGATCAGAAAAATTAATGTATGTGGCAGACGGTATCCTTATAATTTGATCGGGTTATTGCAAGTCAATGTCAATCCTTAATTATCCGATCTTAGACCTGGGACCTGGGAATCAATGTCTCTGATAGTAAAAAATCAAAGTTAGAGCCAATTTGAAAATTGATACAGCGAGTAATTTTGATGTAACTACCATAATTATATACCAGACCATATCGCATCGAATTTCACCAGTACCTGGAATATAAACTAAAATTACTACGCTCCTAAAATATTAATATTAAACTCTAATTCCGCACCTGAAATCGATGTCAATTTTGGATTAGAAACCTAAATTCGAAAATAGGATTTGCACCTTGCGATAGGTCAGTATCAAAAAGCGGTGTCAACGACCCAGCGGGGGGACCAGAGGGGAGTCCGAGGGGAACTCGAGGGGAGTGAGGGCTGGAGAGGGGGCTAGAGGGGAGGGGAGCTCCTCTCGGGCGCGACGGTTATTTATAAACCAGCATCGATCCTGCCCCCTTAGACAATGTATCTTTAGTTAAAAACGATGACGAAATTCGTTATCAAAATGTATGGGATTTGACATTAGTCTTCGCAAGCGAAATGTCGTTTAGCGATGACTTATGTCAAATCGCATACATTTTGATAACGAATTTCGTCATCGTTTTTAACTAAAGAATACATTGTCTAAAGGCCCTGGCTGGACGTCGCTAATTGCCGACTTCCAATCTCGCCGTCGACACGCTGTTAATGATTTACCGAATTAAACTTTCTGACTTTGACTCCCTGACGGCTGGATTTCTGTTTGTGATGCCGGGATTTATGATTATACTCAAACGGAATAATCACTTAATTGAGAATTTACGGAAAAAGAGTAAACTATTACTCATATTATAATATGTATTTATTAAAACATAAAGAACGCAGTGGCTCATTTCTAAAATCTTTAAAAACCTGCCCTTCGAACGAGTGAAATCTTTGTATGTAACTGTAACACCGTTTCTACGCTTAAATTTTGCAAACTTCTGAGGAAAATAATTATGAAAATCACAAATAAAGTATTTAAATAATATACTTGCGAATGTAGCACACGTATAAAATTAAATCTTTGAAATTAAATGATGATGATAGCTTAATGTTGCTGATCATCGAAGATTAAAATATAGGGTGTTAATAAGCAAACTGGCACCAAATTCGGTAGCTAACGAGTGGAGTGTACCGTGGAGCAATACTTCCAGATCAGCGCGCACCGGCTATCCGGTTACAGCACCTGACGCGATCGTGGTTTGATTTAGCGGCTAAGTCACAGGCGCTAGCGGAGAGCGTGTGAAATATACAAGCAGTGGTGTTGTGGTACAACTAGAACGATACTTCCAGCTCGCCGCGCACCGGTTATCCGGTTACAGCACCTGACGCGATCGTGGTTTGATTTAGCGGCTAAGTCACAGGAGCCAGCGAAGAACGTGTGTAATATACAAGCAGTGGTGTTGTGGTACAACTAGAACGATATTTCCAGCCCGGCGCGCACCGGTTATCCGGTTACAGCACGTCCTGAAGCGGTCGTGGTTTGATTTGACGCGAGTGGCTAAGTCACGGGCGGTAGCGTAAAGCGTGTGTAAGATACAAGTGGTAGCGGAGAGACAAGACACCTGGGGCGATCGTAGTTTGATTTAGCGGCTAAATCACAGGCAGAAACCGAGAGCGATTGTAAAATATAAGCGACAGAGGGGAGACGGGCACCTGAGATCATAGTTTATTTAACGACAGTAAGTGAAAATAAGTGGTAGCTGGTTGCGTGTGTAAGCTAAAGCAACGGCGAGGTGTGATATTTTCGCTAAGCAACCTCTATGGAAGCTGATACATCACAGTGGGCAGACGATAACAACGCACATTCCAAGCCCTTACAGTAAGAAACTTCAAAACTTGCGCACGTAAACTTTTCACTTCTAAGGAAGTCGAATATAATATCAAAATTTGTATGTTTAAAATACGGAAAAACGGACAAAGCCGCGGGAAAAGCTAATATAATAATATTATTTAAACGTATACCTTTGTGCTGTATGTATTACAGAAGTGCAAAATAATTAAAACAGGTGTAAAATAACCGCGTGCATCAACTTCTATCAGCCACATTTTATTTCCACTTGCGCCACACGACACTGAGGTTTATAGAGATGTGAGCCGACGTGGAGGAGGTTTTCTGGACGTGTTCCCTAACGATCCAGTCAAGGTCCACGTTTGATTGCTATTCGTTGATTGCACCTCTCAATTACGACCTCTTACCTCTTGCCTGATGTCGTTCTGTTTGATGATCTGATAAGGAGGTAACGTCGTGAAGATCCAATTAAATTTTCCTCATTAAACATTAAGGTATTCCTTATCTCTTATGTGTTTTTTTACGCCTAAACAGTTGAACTTGATTAAATGAGATGAGGCTGCTGAACTGAACTAGCTGACCCGTCAAATAGTTTATTTTAAAAAGCTGAAGCTATAATATATTTTTATCAGTGATCATCGTTAAAGTCTGGATTGTTTAACGTCTACTGAGGAATCTTAATTAACTTTAAGACCTTCTTAAGTTAGTTAAAAGAGATAAGTGCAAATTCTACAACCGCATGTTTATAGGTCAAGAATATATTATTATGGATGGCATCGTCTGTCTTCGTGTGTAATAAAATTGTAAAATTAGACATGTTTCTCAAATAAGTTAATTAAATATACAGGATGGAACAAAACTAAGTAATAATACCTTAGGGTGTGTATGGGTGCCCTATATAAAGTTTACAATAAAAGTGCAGCGCTGAAATAGTAACTATTTTTCACCTTGGAAAAATTGGTATAGAAAAAATTGCAGTTTGTGTAAGAAGCGGGAAGATCTTTACCATGCTTTGGTGGAGTGTGCCCGAGTGGAGTCAAAGAGGCGCAGGTTTGAGGCTGATGCGGCACTGAGGCACTGATACCCAAAGGGTAAAAACGGAACCCTATTACTAAGACTTCGTTGTCTGTCCGTCCGCGTCTGTCCGTCTGTCCGTCTGTCTGTCTGTCTGTCTCCAGGCTGTAACTCAAGAACGGTAATAACTAGAAATTTGATATTTTCACAGATTATGTATATCTGATGCCGCTATAACAACAAATACTAAAAATAAAATAAAATTAATATTTAAGGGGGGCTCCCATACAACAAACGTGATTTTTTTGGCCTTTTTTGCTCTATATCAAAAATTGCAACAGGTAGGTACTTGAATTTTTCACAAAATCCTTAGTTATATATTGTGTACTTTAATATTTAATAATAATATTAAAATAAAATAAAAAAATAAGGGGGGCTCCCATACAAAAAACACAATTTATGGCCTAATTTTGCTCTATAATGGTACGGAACCCTTCGTGCGCGATTCCGATTCGCACTTGGCCGATTATTTAATATACGAGTACCTTCCAAGAGACTTTTCATAGGATTACTCTTTCAATAAGTTATATAACCCCGCTATTGTGCCGTACCCAAATCAGACAACTGTCCGTCCAAGTCCGACTTGACTCAGAAAACTCGTGTATTTCCATGTGGCATGTAACAATGAAAATACAAAGAATAACTTTGTATAAGATATGCCCTTACCCGTCTTTCATATTTGAAATGTAAATAAGAATATTATTTATTCTTTAATACATCTATACATATAATAAAATCGTAGGAAAGTCAATTCTGTACATTGAATATTTTTGAAAAATAATACTTGGGACGTGATCTACAATCGATATGGAAGCCAAAAATATAGTTTTTAGAATTTTTGTCTGTTTGTCTGTTTGTCTGATTGTCTGTTTGTCTGTTTGTCTGTATGTATGTCCGGGATAAACTCAGAAAGTACTGAATGGATTTACTTCAAATTTTGCACGAATATTATATAGAGGTCGGGTCAACACATAGGCTATATATTATGACGATATCACCTAGGGGGGGAGGGGCTCAAGTTTTAATATTTTTAGTTTTTTGCTCATATCGCTAAAACGGTGCGTTGTAGAGAAAAAATGTCCTGTACGTAATGAAAGCCCATAAAATTTCCTACAAATTTCTCCTTCACACTTTGTATCTATCTTCACTCCTTGCCATGCTATGAGCTTTTGTCTATCTTTTCTATACAAATTTCGAGTGTCGTTTGATTAACATGCTGGGAGCTTTGGCATCGGTCTTTTCTTCCCCCCC
Source organism: Plebejus argus (assembly GCA_905404155.3). Taxonomy (NCBI): domain Eukaryota; kingdom Metazoa; phylum Arthropoda; class Insecta; order Lepidoptera; family Lycaenidae; genus Plebejus; species Plebejus argus. The sequence goes on along the minus strand of FR989929.1, from coordinate 16,398,063 downwards.
CCCCCAAACCCCCCCCCCCCAAATTTTGCTTCAAACAAAGCGGTGTTGCGGCGTTATACATCTTTTTTAAGAACAAAGTTAAAAACTAAACTACACATACGGTTTTCCAGTGTCGTTTGTTTTGGGGGGGCCCCCAAACCCCCCCCCCCCTATTCCTCATGAAACTTTTGTTCATAATTAAAAGGTATCGTGGAGTTTGTATTGCGTCTTAATTATCCTTTGTAGGAACAAACTAAGTCATCTATACATATTGTAACAAAATCGTAAGAAAGTCAATTCTGTACATTGAATATTTTTGAAAAATAATACTTGGGACGTGATCTACTATACTAACGCGGACGAAGTCGCGGGCAACAGCTAGTAGAGTAATATGGTTGTGGACCCGAAAGGACGTTACGTATGATTCAATTTCTTAGAATGTTGTGGATTTGTTTCGGAATGCCACTGGACTTTGAAAAGTATAGGTACTATAGTTTCAGTGAGACTCAAACTATCGAACGAGAATGCCGCGTCCTACTCTAACAAACGTGAAACGACGTTGTTAGAGTAGGACGCGACATTCTCCTTCGGTTGTTGGAGTCTCAAAAAGGTTTCGTAGTAGGCGTCCAGGGTCCAATATAATCCTGACAGCATCGGGATTTTCTATGAGGATCCCGTAAGCAACGGGACCACAGCACAGTGGTACTTACAGGATAAGAAGACTGCATCTAACTCTAAAGTGCGGTCACAAGGGTGCGACGCTAAGTACACAGGGTAATCTGCGGTGACAGAGGTACATAATTTAAAACAGTGGTTGACAATCGGCTCTAAAGGGTTATTACACCATTGGCGCCAGTAATGTGTCACAAGGACGATGTAACGACTGAAGGCTACTTCAACACCATTAAGATACGTATGTCAAGCAGAAGCATGCTTACACACAACTGGACTGAACCCCGCAGTCTGATCAGTCTCGACACTCATCTGTATTCTTTTTGGGCTTACCACCACCTATTCAACGCCCTTCAGCACCACTGTGTCACGAGGATGATAAAGCTTGGCGTGGCGGCTGTCTACTTGCCTCGTCGATATATTATGGTGATTGGTGGTAAGCCTCTATTTTTTGTCTACTCGAAGGCAATAGTTTAGAGCTCCTACCCATATCGGATCTATTTTGGCTGACTGTTGACCAGAGTTCCCGCTTCGTAGTCGCTTTCGTCACAAAGGTTTGGGCGAAGCTTTAATATTAGCTGTGATCGGTCGGATGGGTTTGACGCAACGCGATCAAATTACTTAGGTCCTCCATCTGCCTAGGAATCACTTTCTCTAATTAGTACATAGGATGACGAGGCGACTGACGGGTACTGTAGTGTCACCGGGATGGGCACGATAGTGTTACCCGGGGCGGCGCTAGACCCCGGCCACTGTCACTCGGGATCAGCGAGGCGGCGCTGACGGGTTAATCACGCGGGTCCGTGTTCGCGTGTCGCTCGGGTTACCGGCGTAACCCGAGCCGCGCCGGGGTGGCCACCATCGATCGCCATGTCCTGTGGTATTTTAGTTTAGGACCACTGCGTTAGATGTGAAGATCTTCCCGTCGTCGTTGTCATGTCGACAATCTTCGATTTTGAAGAAATGTATCCTCCTGATTTTTTAGAGGTCCGGTCGGTTGAAAACAAACATTTACCGTTTGCTGCGCTGTAGAAATTATACAAGTAGAAATGTAGAGTATGAATTTAACTAAACATTATAATGTGGGAAATAGTTACTTAATATTATGTCAAAAAGCTTTGACCCAGGGGTTGTCATGGGTTTTCTAATCGTCGGGTTTATCAACGAGGGACAATCTTAACTGACATAAAAACAAAATACTTTGTGAATTGTCCCCATAATAAAACAAGTTTATTATTACGGAATCTTCTAGACGAAGATGGCCCAAAACTCGTATTTTCGAATCGAATCGAAAAAAAATTGCCCGGTTCTCCCTCACACTTTAGGAAACGATATTTGAGATCAGGCCCTGAACAAGATAATTGAGATAAGATTATTTTCAAACTCGATATTATCGTTCTAAGTTCTAACACCTTTAATTACACGTAAATCGTCTAACAATCCACCCAGACATATTTTACCTTCATCAGGACCTTACCTGCCTACGTCATAAGGGTTATCACAGAAACTCCGAGGTAAGAAAATCCTGGATGTAGGGCGCATGCGTAGCCCCCGTGATCACAAGTGATGGATTGTTCTCTTTTAGTTCTATTGAGGTTAATATAATTAATTTAATTACTCCATACATCAACGGTAACTAGTTTTTATCGAAAGAAAAGTATGTATTATTAAAAGCAACTGCTTCTGAAACTGTTTTAACAAATTCTAGAAGAAGCTGACTGACGTTTACTCAAAAATGATGTATATTATAATAATAATATATAACTTGAGAAACAGTTCGTTTAAAGAGTTAGATCCGTACATTTTGCCGGAATAAAAAAATATACTGCACTCAAGATCCTCTTTTCAAATGTGGACATTTGATAAGTGGAAGTTGGATTAGGAGGTAATAAGGCAGACATTTGTTAACATTTTTGTAACAAAATCACAGACTTTATCAAAAGACAACAACTAACAAGCAAATAGTAATGAAACTAATATATTATAAATGTTTCTGTTGTTATTTTATTATTATGATTTAGTATTAACCGACTTCCAAAAATGGGGAGGTTTCTTAATTTTTATTGATATTAGAAATATCTGAATAAATCTGAAAGTAAGCTGAAAGTTCATCAATATGTGTGCATCTAGAATGATACATCGAGGGCCGTTATTAAGTTTCAAGACCTGATTGATTTGAAATGACGTGATAAAAAACCGCCAAAGCGTGAAATGTAGTGTTAAATATTACATCCATTACTACTAGGTGTCTTAGTGGCTGCTAAAATAGATAGGATAATGAAACATAATAGCCAACGTATTGGGTTTCATATCCTAACAGATTAAAGAGATTATTTTTACGTAAATATATAAGCTGCACGTCATAGGTATGTGTGCGAATATTTATAACAATTATACTGATCCGGCAAACAGATTTGGTTGATTTTCAGACTCCGATAACACACACAAAACATCGAAATCAGTCCGCCCTTTTTAGGGGAGTTTGGGATACTGCAGCACATAAAATATCGTCATGTGGCTTCATTACCGTTGGTCCCAGATAGATAAGCATTAAGCGATTGCCGATTACAGACATGAGACATTTTACTTACTGTAGACAGCTTGAGCATCCGTGGTCTAATGGGACCTTTGGTTCGCACTCCTAGAGGGTGCAGGTTCGATCCCGGGTGGAGGCGTGTACCAATGAGACATATTCTGATCTCAAGTAGATATTTATTATTAAATTATCATACGGTGAAGGATAACGTCGTGAGAAACCTACACATAGTTGGTCCCAGACGTATTGACTTGTTCTTTCCTCTGGACTAAGCTGACATGTAGCGAGAATGCCGTATATATGTGCTTGGGCAACCATAAAATCTTGTCCCAGGCACTTCAATATATGAGAAGTGGTTACTTCGTTGAGTTAGCTCTAAATTTATACTGTACGAGCTTTTGCCCGCGGCTTCGCTCGCAAGTATTATTATATACAAACTTTCATCCCCTATTTGAACCGCTTGGGGTGAGATTTTATCAAAATCCTTTCTTAGCGGATGCCTACGTCATAACATCTACCTGCATGCCAAATTTCAGCCCGATCCGTCCAGTGGTATGGGCTGTCCGTTGATAGATCACCATGTCAGTCAGAGTTTTATATAGATAAATTATATAATTATAGATAGATAAATCATCCACAATAGTTTTTAGTCTTTACTGTAGAGAGCAGAACATAGTAACAATTACGACAGTATATTATAAGTCTATGGTAACAATCATGGTTGTCCAACAAGACCTACCGTGTCATCTTCAGATGCCTCAAAATATTTGCAAGAACGGGTTAGCTATGATTAATGGCTCCCACACAAAACTGCGAATTCGTAGTTATACCAAAGACTTCTATTTAAACTGATTTCCTCAGTTTAAATAGAAGTCTTTGAGTTATACAGCCTTTAACCTTATAAATATATGCATCAAATAAAAAAACAACCATACCACCACTATCTACTTGTAAGTTAAATCGGACAGTTAAAAACGATTAACGGTTAAGTATACCGAGCAGAATGGGGACGGCGGGGGTTGCCAACGTGGGCTTGGCTTGATTTGATAATGCGGGTAGTCTGAGAGAGATTTATTCTAGATTTTTCCGTTTCAGCCCGCCATTATCGTCATCAGTTTACACAACTGGTACAGCGAATAAGGTTACAATGTTTGTTCAATTGCTTTTTAACAGCTCTATAATTGACTCTACCACTACTGTAAGTATTAAGTATTTTTCAACCTGGATAGGCAGGAAGGCACAATATTACTTGCAGCGGCATAGAGATCCCAAATATTTATAATTGGTTTTAAGCATTTGTGTATCATCCCACAACAAAATTACGTGTTGAGTTTTGAATGCAGTCATGTTCTTTAGATCATTTAGAACAATACTTTAGAGGAGAATTCATAAGTCAACAAAAAAAACTGGGCTAATACAAATTAATGTTAACAAAACTACTTGTGATAAGTGTTTCTTGTAGAGAATTGACTGTGAAACTAGCAGTGCCGAAAGACCAAAATTTTTTTTTTACTTTTGTATGGGCAAGCGCCCCAGCGCGGCGTCACGAGTTTCCCCATACAAAAGTGAAAAAAAAAATTAGTCTTTCAGTGCTGGTGCTAAACGTGCCCACCCCTAAAGTATTATCACTTACTTTTGTTACATCCTGTAGTTGGTACTACTAATATATTATATTCTGTGCCTGTAGTCTAAATGCTTCTTAGGAGCGCGGCGACGTTTGGATAGCGAGCCTTGAGATTTTGTAAGACGCGATGATTTGACTATTTTAAGCCACTTCCAAAAAGGAAGTCGGTTTGTTCGGCTGTTTTTTTTTATTTCCCTGCATAATACTAACGAATATCGAAAACAAACAAAGGTCGTAACAAGCTGTAACACTGTCTAATACAGTCTAATAGTTCACCCACAGTCCGACTTTCTAAACCTCGCCTTGCCGTAATGAATACAATGAGATCGCAGGCTGGCCGATAAGTATTCGTAACGAGAACCACGTAGACTACGGACTTGGATATTAAATAATATATTTATGGTTCTTTTAGTAGGTATAGGAGCTTGTATGTTGTTGGTGTGTCAAGTTGATACTTGATAGACATAAAAATATCCTAGTTCCTACTAGCTGTCCTACTAGTTAAAAGCCGAGCTTTGTGAGGCCTCGCATCGTCACACCTTGACTGACTGAATATTATGATAATTAATAACATATCTTCATAATATTATTAATAAAAATTACTATGTTAAAGCACAAATCAATAGGCGTGATAGTTTTTGCGTAAAGTGTACTACAAAATGTACAGGTTGTGGGATATACTAGGGCTCGCTTCGCTGGCCCTGATAAAATCAGAACAAATCTATGAAAATATCCTATAAATATTTTTTGTGTAAGAAGTCTGTTTCATAGTACTTTGATAATAAGTGTTCTTGAACTATTCATTTGGTAGTTTTGTCTATCGCACCGGAAAATACCAACATAATTCCCAAAATATATAATGCTCCCTGAAACTTACTTGAAAAGTCTCAATCAGCCCAAAAATGCCTTAAATTGTTTTTACCAAAAAAAAAACTATTACTAAGTTGTCCAAGTTTACGTCCCATAGACCGGTCTAGTTGACTAGTTGAGTAACGTTTTACAAATGTCTAGCTTAGCATTACCGGTGGTAACAAGAGACAACATGATACCACGCACCCTGTCCAGGCTGACTTAGTAGGTAATCTAAGGATTAGCGTGCTGCACTGTTACTAGTAAATAGAACCTAGGTTCTAGTTAGCAGCTGCTATATTATTGTCTATCTAATTGCTCATATATGTCCAGGATATATTAGATTTCGTTACGTTATTACGTGTTTTATACTAACAGTGCTTCTGCACTACGTCCGAACTCCGAATGGGAGAAGTATCCATAGCCGAATTTAATACTTAAAAGCTATCATATAATATGAGAAATGGTTATTTCTACGTCTACTACGGATTTTCAAGGGCTCTGATCGATTTCGGATCGGAAGTAGCGCGTAGTAACGAAAGCACGCTTTTAAGCACACGCTTTTAAGCACACGCTTTTAAGTTTTAATATTACAAACTATTTTGCAATTATGGAATATTCATTTTCCTATTCTAAAATTAGTTAATAAAAAAACCCATTGAAAAAGAAGCGAATTTAGAGATTTAGAAAATACAGCATAATATAGCTGATTTTAATTTGTGAAGTGTGCGTAAGTCCCAATATTTTGTGGTGTTGTTGCGCCACTGCTCCAGTGGCCCCCGAGGTCAGGGCTGCTCGTGGTCAGTTCGGCCATCACCAGTTACGTCATGTCATGAGATGTCACGATCGTTCCAATTTGCATGACGACACGAACGATTGCGAAATCTATTTGAATTTTGCCAATATTGAATAGGGTAACTTGTAGCTTTTAATTATAGGAGAGGTAGTTGGTCTGTAATACAATTAATTAAAGGTAAAAATGCCATTTTTAAGGCTATCTAAGTGTTGTGCTGATAGACATACCTTATAATAGGCAGACCAATAGTCATGGCATGTCAATGGCAAAAAGTGTGAACAAATTGAAAGGTCTACTTCAGGTTTATTTGGGGATTTTGGGGCCATTTAGACATTTCCACTTTAGAGGTTATTTTTTTTTTGATGATTTTTTCTTTTATGACATATATCATAACTCTTATCTAACCATATCCTGAGTTTTGGAAACTTGTTAAGCTCCTTGCAAATCAAGACGTAGAAATTACACTCAAGAGATATATTAGTAATATGAAACGACAGCTATGTTTTAATTTAACTGAAGTATTTTATTGCTCACAAATACCAAAAAATAATTACACTAAAATTAATAATATAATGCTATAAACTAATACAATAATTACTAAACTACAATAAAAACTAGTAGTATAAAAATTAGTTACAACAGTTTAAATATAAAAAAGGTTGTCATCCAGACTGCTGCCCTTAGGGAGAGTACCCAAAATGCTGGCGACATTGCCCCGCTGTAAAGCGAGGCTCAACCGCTGGCCGAAGTACGACCCAGCCCTCTGGTCACCTGTGCGTTCTATGAGGCGGGATGATATTAAATTGAAAACCTTTTTCATATCATCCCCCCATGGGCCTAAAGTTTCAAACGCAAGCGGCAAAAATATGTAGTCTCGGCTTAAAGATACATACTTTCGCCGCTTACGCGTTTGCGCTTCGGACGCCGCCGCGCCAGCTGTCACTGATGTTCCATGTAAATAGGAGGCCGCCAGTGTGTCAACGCATGTAGCGTCCCACACCAAGCACCTCCCATTTTTCCATGGAACTAATGTTAATCCGTCGGGTCTCTTGCCATCATCACGAGCAATACCATTCGGCTCTAGAATAGCCGGAACGTTGATGGAGACAAGAGCCCGACGAACAACATCGTTCAACGCTGCGTGGCGCGATAGACGACCAGCGCTCCGCTGGCAAGAAAGCCCATGGTGACCCAGACGATCTACCATAGATCCACAAGGGCAGCAGTGTGGATGGTTTGTTGGCAAGCCTAGTCGCAGACTGATGGCAAGGGAGAAGGTGGTATTATCCAGCAGCGTGCCTAAATTTGGAGATGGAAGCGCTTGGAGCCAGAGTCCAGATTCCCATGTTGCAGCAGCCAGAAGGCGGGCCCGCTCAGCCGCGTCGGAACTAGTGTTAACTAGCTTATCGAATACAACACGGCAAAGCGGCTCATCCCAAAGGCGCTGCAAACATATGTTGGCTGGAACAGCCCCATTGGCACTGGCTTCTCTCCAAGCCTCTAAGGCATCATTATAATATGAAAAATCAAAATTACCAAGAGAAGGGGAGAGAATTTGGCGAATCAAAGGACTGGTGCTGTTAACTGAAGAAAGAAAGGCCGGAAGAGCAACATCTGACACTTTCCTGATGCCGATGCCCCCGAAGCGAATAGGGAGTGAAGCTTGGCACCACGCCCTATCTGTAATTGAACAATTAAAAATATGGGACAAAATTTTGAGGATGGCTGCGTCAAAAGAGGCCAAACTGTTGGTAAATTTCCAGACTGGGGAACACCTTAAGAAGTAGGTAAATTTTGGTACAAACAAACAAAATTTGATAATTTGAAAGGCCATATGAATATTAATTTTTTCCAAACGATCACAAGAATTTTGAAATTTCAACATTTGTTCCTCTAGGAAAAGTGGAATTGACTCCTCCAAAATAGGAGCTCCTAAAAGACGCAGCGAGTATTTGTCTATTACCTTAATACTAGGGGCCAAACTATTAAAATTATTAACCACAGCGGCTTTAGACTGAGTCGTAAATTTGTCACAAAAAAAAAGCTCGCATTTGGAAAAATTTATATTTAAACCAATTTTTTCCAATTCGCTTATTAGATATTTTAGGTCATTCCAAACAGTGGTAGGATGGCCTGCGATTGTCCCATCGTCAAGGTACCAAATATTTAATTTTGAAGTAAGGGTCGAAATTATTGGATGAATGGCTAAACTAAAAATAGCCGGCCCAAGGGGATCTCCCTGCTGACAGCCAACAGAAGAGTCGATTAAATGGCCCATATAAACGAGTTGAGTAGGCATATTATAGCATTGCCATATAAAGGGATAAATGTCGGGTACCTTGTCTAAGCACTGACTAAGCAGGACACGGCGGTCGACCGAGTTAAAAGCATTCTTGATATCAACTTTAAGAACTACAGCATCGTCACAGTTTTGTATGAACCCCCTGAGGCTGTGTACAGCAGCTTCACAACCGCCTTTACAACTGAAACCTAATTGAATCGGTTTGAATTCTGTTATCAAATTGGGATATATATTTTTGCAGCAGATTTTGGCTACTATTCTACGAAAAGTGCTACCCACAGCAATTGGGCGAATTCCCCCATCTTTTTTCTTTAGGGCACAGAGATTAGCGCCGTATAGTACGTTTAAGACTTCCGAGTTTACTTGCCCTGAAAGCATTAGGTTTACGAGATCTGTCAAGTCGCTCAGAAGTGTTTTACCAGCGTCAGCAGTGGAACTGCAGATTAGATTGTTTTAATTTAACCCATACGGTAATTGTACCCGAAAATATTGACATTCAAAATAGCTATGTTTACCATTATTAAGATTACCTACCTTAAGGATAATGCTCCCTAATTCATGTTTTCCGATATCAAAGGTCAAATTATCTTAATGATATTATTATGTACGAAGCAAAATTAAGTTCAATAACCAACACGTGTTTTCAGGAACTCTACGTGCTAACAATAATAATCAGGTATAATATTAATTTACTTCATGTTACTATGCAGGAGGAGATTATAATATTATTATACTCTACCGCCACCGGTAGCTTTTTTATATGACTACTACAACTTCATTGTTTTTAGAAATGCTTTCAAAATTAATGTAATTCAAAGTTGGTTCTTTTAACATTGCAGCTATGGTCTATAACGGGATTCATAAGGAAACAAAGGAATATTTAAGTATATACTTATACTTTTACAAAAAAAAATGCGCTAAAACTCGAAAACGGCTGAACGGATTGGCCTGATTTTAGTCTTAAAATATTCGTAGAAGTCCAAGGAAGGTTTTAAAGTGACACGAAGTTCACCGGGACAGCTAGTTTATACTAATATTATAGTTGGGAAGAGTTTGTTTGTTTGTTTGAACGCGCTAATCTCAGGAACTATTGGTCGGATTTGAAAAATTCTTTTAGTGTTAGATAGGCCATTTATTGAGGAAGGCTATAGGCTATATTTTATCACGCTAAGACTAATAGGAGCTAAGAAACACAGGAAAATGTGAAAAAAAACGGGGGAAATTATTTGAAAGAGCTTATTTGAACGCGCTAATCTCAAAAACTGCTGGTCCGATTTTAAAAATTCTTTCAGTGTTAGCCCATTTATCGAGTAAGGCAATAGGCTATATTTTATCACGCTAAGACTAATAGGAGCAAAGAAATAGAGGTGTGGAATAACGGGGGAAATTATTTGAAAGGGCTTATCTTACGAACTACTGGAGCAATTTTTGTTATTTGGTACATAATATTAAGAAGTAGACCACGTGAAGGATCATTTAAGGTTAATTTTTGTGGACAAATTGTCTGTGAAATATTGTTACGTGCTAAGGTTCGATGATCCGGAGAAAAAGACCTGGTGACTCTCTTGAAGACTTTTATTCACACTACACTTAACGGTTACACAACTCACTAAGTTCAAACACTAAGCACTAGGTTCAAACACTATGCACTAACTCACACTAGATCACTATGTCTAAACACTAAGCACTATCACTGGTTCACTCACTAAGTCACTTGTTTCTCACTTCCGAAGTCGCCTTGATTATCGCTCACTCGAAAACATTCGAAGACTGACTCCGCGGCTCGTCTACCTGCCGTATTTATACGGGTCGAGGCGAGCTCTAGACCGTACGAGAAAATTCCACAGTTCGCATCAACATGTAAACAACCGTGGGAAAATTCCAGAGTGTACGCGCAAATAAACAAAAACATGCAAGTAGCGGCATCTGGTATTGAATAGGGGATTTACGCTGTCTGTGATGGTTTCGCCTGGTTGCCGCTAGATGACACTACGTGTCCGCATTCGTAACACTACTCCCCTCTTAGAGATGCTCGTCCCGAGCATCATTGTTACTGCCATGGTAACGCGCCAGACGGTCTATGTGTACCACTTTGAATGTCCCTCTTGGTTGCTTTTGAATCCTATAAGTCACATCATTCAATCGGGTAACCACTTTGTATGGGCCGTCCCACTTGGTCTGCAACTTTGGAGATTTCCCTTTTCGACGAGTTGGGTTATGCAACCACACCAGTGTCCCTTCTTCGAAGCCGCTCGTGTTCGATTTCCGGTCGTATCTGGTCTTCATGTTCTCACTTGAATGTAACCCATTCTCCCGAACCATGGCGTGTATATAGCGCATCTTTTCCCTCAAATCGCTGACATAGTCTTGTACGGTCTTTGGTTCCTCCGGTGACCCTCCTGTCAAGAGGTCTACTGGTACTCGCAGTTCTCTACCGTAATTGACATACGCCGGGGTAGCTTTTATGCTCTCATGCTCGGCGGTACGGTATGACAGAAGGAATAGCGGTATGTACTTGTCCCAATCCTTTTGTTTGTCATCTACCAATTTCGCCAAATGCCTCTCAAGGGTCTGATTAAATCTCTCAACCATTCCATCAGACTGTGGATGGTACGCGGTGGTCCTCGTTTTATGCATTCCCAAGATTCTGCACACTTCCTGGAAGACCTGCGATTCGAAATTCCTGCCCTGATCGGAATGGATTTCCAGAGGCACACCAAAGCGAGATATCACTTCTTCCACAAGCTTAGAAGCAACTGTCGTAGCTTCTTGGTTTGGTATGGCGAACACTTCAGGCCACTTGGTGAAGTAGTCCATGACGACCATGAAATACTTGTTTCCCGACTCCGTTACAGGAAATGGCCCAGCTACATCAACTGCAATTCGTTCCCACGGTGCGCCAACGTTATACAACCGCAGGTTCCCACGGCTCCTGGTCTGTGGTCCCTTCACTGAAGCGCAAGTAGTACATTTGCGGCACCAATCCTGCACGTCATCTCGACAATGCAACCAGTAGAATCGTTCTCGCACTTTTGTTAACGTCCTCTTGACACCTAGATGACCTCCTGATACGCCATCGTGCATTTCGCGGAGAATATCTGGTACTCTCGCTCTTGGGACAACTATCTGAAGATGGAACTCTCTGCCGTTAGTCTTCTCCCATTTCCGGTAGAGTATTCCGTTTTGAAGTACCAGACTCTCCCATTGCGCCCAGTACGCCTTAGTGGCAGCGCCAGTGGGTGCAACCTCACTCCAGGTTGGTTTTACGTCACCCCGTTTCTTCCATGTGATGATGTGCCGAAGGTCGTCATCTTTTTCTTGAGCCTCCCTCATGGCATCATTCTCCCATGGACCCAAAGGACTTGTTCTCGTTAACTTTATTGTCACTTCATTAGATTCCTGCTTAACACAATGTTTGCAGTCTTCTGAACACGGCCTTCGTGAGAGTGCGTCGGCGTTCCCATGCGACTTTCCGCTGCGGTGTTCGGTCTTGAAGTCGTACTCCTGGAGCTGCTCAATCCATCGTGCTACTTGACCTTCTGGGTTCTTGAATTGCAGTAGCCACTTCAAGGCTGCGTGATCAGTTCGCAGTAAAAACTGTCTGCCGATGAGGTATTTGCTGAAATGTTGTAGCGTCTTTACCACAGCCAAGAGTTCTCTTCTTGTCACACAGTAGTTTCTCTCTGGCTTGGATAAAGATTTGCTGAAATATGCAATTACAACTTCTCTTTCACCCTGTTTTTGAGATAACACACCTCCAATGGCTGTGTTGCTTGCGTCCGTGTCGACTATAAACTGACCTTCAGGTTGTGGATACCCCAGGATTGGTGTTTCACACAGATGTTTCTTCAGTTTCTGAAAAGAATCTTCAGTAGTCTCGTCCCAAATAAACTGTCGTTTATCTTCTGTCAGCCGAGGTAATGGCTTGGCTATCTCCGAGAATCCCTTAACAAAACGCCTGTAGTAGGAGCATAGGCCGAGAAATGCTCGCACTTCGGTTTTGTTCTTAGGGGTTGGCCAATTTTGAACTGCTTCCAGTTTTTCCGGGTCCGTCTGGATTCCATCACTGGAGATAACATGGCCGAGATAATTGACCTTACTCCTGAATAAACGACACTTTTTCGGATTCAACTTTAACTTGGCCCCCTGTATTTTGGCGAAAACTCGTTCTAAGTTTCGCAAATGATCCTCGAAGTCGCGGCCAACAATGATGACGTCGTCCAAGTAGACTAAGCAAGCCTCTCCAACTAAGCCTGCCAGTACACACTCCATGAGTCGCTCAAATGTGGCAGGTGCGTTGCACAATCCAAAGGGCATGACGTTAAACTGCCATAAGCCTTTACCGGTGGAAAAAGCTGTCTTCTCCTTGTCTTTTGGATGAATTTCCACCTGCCAGTATCCAGATTTCAGGTCCAGGGTCGAAAACCATTTCATGCCACTCAAGGTATCCAGAGTGTCGTCGATCCGAGGTAATGGGTAGCTGTCCTTCTTAGTGACATCATTGAGACGCCTGTAGTCCACACAAAATCTTGTGCTGCCATCTTTCTTCTTCACTAATACCACAGGTGAGCACCACGGACTTGCAGACGGTTCAATTATTTTATGCCTTCTCATGTCCTCCAAAAGGCCTTCCACTTCCTTCTCCTTTGCAATTGGTATCCGTCTTGCTCGTTGACGAATCGGGTTCTCGTTTCCGGTATCTATCCTGTGCTGAACCATCGATGTTCTTCCAAGGTCACCTTCCTGACTGGAGAAAATATTCGCGTGGCGCTGTAAAAACTTCTTAGCTTTCATCCTCTGCGAATAAGTCAGATTACTCTTGCAGTCATCGAGTAGCTCAGTCACTAATCCATTGTTGCTGCTGTTTGCTGGGTCTGCGTCCGTCGTCGAACTGCACTTTCTCATCCAGACAACTTCCTCGCACTTTCCAATGACGTCACCTTTGTTCAAGCAGATCTCGCGTTCACCAAGATTCAAAACCCGGACCACAGCGTGACTGCTTCCACTAACAAGGGTTCTTGCCGTCATCAGTTTTCGTGCTGATGTCTTGGTGGGTGTGTCTTCGATCAACACGCATCTGTTAGACTTGTTCTTTCCAGCTGGCGGTAGTTTCACCAGCACCCGGGCTTCCGCTCGTCCAGGTATAATGACTTCCTTTACACATGCGACTTTCCCGCAGGCGCCTCCAAGGATGAAAATTTCTTCTTCGCCACGCTTGAAAACTCCGTCGACGACATTAATCCTGCAGTTGTGCTTCTTCATGAAATCCAAACCCAAGATGCAATCATCCATAATTTCAGCCACGATAACGTCATGAGGGTATGAGGACCCCCCTACATTAATCGTAACTGACATTTCTCCCAGGACGGGTATTGGCTGACCGGAGGCAGTAAGGAGCCGACAGTTAATTATTCTCCTCTTGTGTCGTCTTGCGGCTTTTACCAGATTTGGGTTCACTATCGTTCTAGAGGCTCCTGTGTCTAGAGTCATTTTGCAATCCGTCCTGTTAATAGTCCCCTGAATCACAAGACTATTCCCGCTGCTTGCTTGGGAGACAACAGTTATTGGGGCTTCCTCCGCGTCGGCCAGTACTCGCCCCTTAGTCCTGGCTGAAGCCCCCTGTTTCTCCAGCTCCTCTACTTGTTCAATGCGTTCCTCGAGTCTCTTCATTCTTGCCATCTGAGTCTCCTTCTGCGGTCAGTTGAGCTAAAGATGGCCCCGCTTACCGCACTTATAGCACATGGCTTCCAATCTTTTCCTTGCAGGAGGCTTAACTTCCTTGACTTCCTCGGAGACCTTGCAGATCTTATGGGTCTGCTGTATCTCATGGCGAACAGCCTCGACCTCCAAAGCATGCGCCAACGCTTCCTTTAGCGAGGTGTGGTGACGTAGCCTCACTGCAGCTCTGACTTCCAGGTCCCTAATTCCGTCGACAAAGGCTTGAATAGTGTTCGAGTCAACCATCTTGGAGTCTGCTCCTGGATGTGCCTTCTTGACCAGTTTTGCAATTTCTAACGCCCATTGTTGTAGTCCCTCTCCTGAGCGTTGGACTCTGTCACGAAGCTGGGCACGGAATACGTGCTCCAGGTGTCGCTCCCCGTATCTGGATTCAAGCGCCTCCATCAGATCTTGGAACCCATTTCCTGTGTGTGCTTCCAGGACCGACAAAGCTTGCCCTCTGAGCGCAACAGTGAGAGCGGTCAGGCATTGGTCTTCAGTCCATCCGTTGGCAGTAGCAACCGTCTGGAATTGCTGACGATAAGCGTTCCAAGAAGTAGTACCATCGTATGGTGGCACTTTAACTTTTGGTCCTTGTACCACTACTCCGGTAGTTCCACTCGACGTCGCGACTCCTGTGGTTTCCAGGCGCACTTTCCACTTCTGTAGTTCTGTGAGGCCACTTTTCACATTTTCCATATCCACTCCTAGGCCGGTAACGCGTTCTTCCATGATGTCGATATCTTTCCGAAGCTTGGTCACCGTGTCACTAACATCCTTTATTGCCAATAGCGCTTTTTCTTGGAGGTCCCTTTGTTGCTCTTGAGACTCCATCATTGCCCGAATGTCAGCCCTTTGAGAATCTTGCAAAGCGCCGAACTTGTGTTCCTGGGCCTCTTGCAAAGCGCTGAGCTTGCGGTCTTGTGACTCTTGTAAAGCCTGGATTAACCCAATTATGCTTTCCAATTGAGGAGCCATTTGGGGGGCCGTAGAAACTGCGGGCGAGGCATGGTGGCTGGAGCCAGTTGACGGGGCTTGAGCAGACGGGGCCTGGTGGGCGGGGCCAGTGGGCGTGGCCTGAGTGGGCGTGGCCTGAGTGGGCGTGGCCTGGTGGGCGGAGCCAGTGGGCGTGGCCACACCCAAAGTGGGCGGGGCCCGAGGGGCGTGGCCAGTGGGCGGGTCCCGGTGGGCGGGGCCAGTGGGTGAGGCCTGCCCCGCAGTGGGCGGAGCTTGGTCCCCAGTGGGTGTGGCCTCCGCAGCCTGTTGCGTCCTTGTCCTGACACTTCCCTCGAAGTCTTCTCCCGGAGTCACTGGCACTGCGACGTTGTCCTCACGCTCCCCTTGAACTCCTCTCTCGGAGTCGATGGCAGCAGCTCGCTGTGCCCTTGTCCTGACACTCCCCTTGAAGTCCTCTCTCGGAGTCAATGGCATCTCCAAATCTCACTTCCGACACCAGTTGTTACGTGCTAAGGTTCGATGATCCGGAGAAAAAGACCTGGTGACTCTCTTGAAGACTTTTATTCACACTACACTTAACGGTTACACAACTCACTAAGTTCAAACACTAAGCACTAGGTTCAAACACTATGCACTAACTCACACTAGATCACTATGTCTAAACACTAAGCACTATCACTGGTTCACTCACTAAGTCACTTGTTTCTCACTTCCGAAGTCGCCTTGATTATCGCTCACTCGAAAACATTCGAAGACTGACTCCGCGGCTCGTCTACCTGCCGTATTTATACGGGTCGAGGCGAGCTCTAGACCGTACGAGAAAATTCCACAGTTCGCATCAACATGTAAACAACCGTGGGAAAATTCCAGAGTGTACGCGCAAATAAACAAAAACATGCAAGTAGCGGCATCTGGTATTGAATAGGGGATTTACGCTATCTGTGATGGTTTCGCCTGGTTGCCGCTAGATGACACTACGTGTCCGCATTCGTAACAATATTATATCTGATTTACGCGGGCGAAGCCGCGCGGAACGTCTAGTTTCTAATAAAATCGCTTAACTACGCTGCAGGTGAATAGGGCTGGTGGTAGAAATCTGACAATTGGCGAAATCCGTTGTAGCACAATTGCATAGTATTATTAATTTATTACACAAGGTTTAAATCCCATTTGTTTACCTGTTGTAGTAAGTATTAAGAATGCAGATTGTGCTCTAGTATTTCTTCACCCAATTTTTTCATTTTTGCTTTGTAGTTAAGTGTTTGGTTTTATGTTTGTATTTTAAACGTCAGAGCTCGAACTAGGCCCTCAGGTATCGTAGCGCATAACTTAAAACGGAACGCAGTGACGTCACGTCTGCGTACTACGCGTCGAGTCGTGGCGTACTGCCAACCGCATGCTTTACTATACGACAGGGCTGAGAACATTTTTCTAAAATCGAATTCATGGCTGCCATTTTAAGTTTTTTTTATTTCTGGTTGTGATGCAGACGTATTTGCCATAGTTAATTTTAAGGCTGTCGTAATACCTGATACATTACGAGGTCGAATACATTGTTCTGCAATCATCGTTGATCAAGATTAAGATAAGGTATAAAGTGAAACAAATTGCATAATGTGCAGACACGAAATCAGTATCTGCTAATTTGGTTCAATAAACAAGCAAGTGCTGATATTGAGCTTGGTGCCACGGAAATTCATAACAGAATGATTTGTTTTAATTAAAGGGTGAAGCCAAACGAGCGTAGTTTGTGAGTGAGTCGCAGAATTTCGGTCGCGTTAATACCTTTTCAATTTTCATACAAATCACGACTCAGAAAATTACGCTCGTGTGAATCAAACAGGACGTTTGTATGAAACCAAATGCAGCGGAATTTCTGCCAGCCGAAATTCTGCGACTCACAACTCACAAATAACGCTCGTTTGGCTTCACCCATAAAGAAGATACAAAAACATAAAACTGATGGATGAGTTTCTTACATAATTTATTGTGTACTTCGGTTTTGATATTAAAAATATACTTATTTACATAGCAGCCATAACCACTATGCCATAACATTTTGTGTGACAAATTCTATTTATGAAAAAAATATTCCAAAGCAGGAATCTCAACAAAACAATACAGGCACATTGGCAGCCCTACGATAGTCCGCAATACAATAAAAAGAGCCGGCTACTCCATCGTTTTGTCTAATTATCTCAGGCCGAATGCAAAGTATTGGAGGCTCGCTAATTATTTGGACACGTTTTATTATCAGACGGCGTCTAGACGGTGACCTGACACTTAGGCTGGTGGGCCACTTACGGAAATATACTGTGGGTTCGCGTGGGTGCATCCGCGAGACATATTATGACTGTGTAGACGTTGTGACATGTTACATGACTAGACTGATTTTATATTCTAAGGCATAATATAGTATGTGGATGCAATTTGTAGATGATGTTTGTAGGGCTGCAAAATCTCTTCAAATTAGCATACTAGATGCTTGAGGCCACAACGTCATTGGGGCAGAAATTCGTTTATTTTTTTATCCGGGCTCAAATCTCCATAGCAAACATCTTGATTAGTTCAGTGGCTTAAGCGCGAAGAGGTAACAAACAGGCTGATATTGTGTTAGTATAGATATTAAGTGATAATAAAACTTGTAACTTGTAAGAAACTACGTGGTTGCCGAGACGTTTTTCTTCCAAAGCATTCAGCGTCAATCATCAAAATCCGATCAAATTGTCCCTATTTACACATTACAAAGTGGCCAAGTGCTACCGTACAATATTTATCACGTTAATAGCTCCAATTATCGTCATTTTTCATTTCACTTTTTGCCCATTCCAGTTTATAATAGTGTTTATATTAATCGCTGCAGTGGACGCCGCTCCGCCGGGCCCGCTTAGCGTATAATACCCGACTAAATAAAACCGTGTACTGTGCTATTGTAAAACAACGTACCTAATGGCCCGTCTAATTTATAGCACTAGTTGGACACGGACCAGTATTTGTAACCAGAGGGCTTAGCCAACACGTTTTCTTTGTCGCTTCTTTATAAAATCGCCGATCAAGATGTATGGAATTGACATGACATGTCGAATGTCAACGTCATTTTATTGAACGCTAATGTCAATTTCATACATTTTGATCGGCGATTCTGTAAAGAAGCGATAAAGAAAACGCGTTGGCAAGTACCCCAGCTCTATAGTACGGTCGGCGAATTCACGTCTTGCGTTCCACAAAAAAGTTGTCGATGACTCGGTCACGATAACGCAATGTTGTCTCAAATTATATGGCTATTAATTAGTTTTCTGTCTAGGATATTAACCGGCAACCGCCCATACATCTATTAAAACCGTTTGCTGATATTGTAAAACGAAATAATGTGCTAAGTTGGTGAAAATTATAATATAGGTATTTTTTAACATAAGCTGCTATCATTATCGTTTATTGCAATATAAAACAATTGAGTCAATAAGAATACAAAGCGATGTATTCTATAATATTTATACCTAGTTGAAATGATTTTAGTATTACTTTGAAATTAGTCTCGCTTCGCATCGAGTTCTGTGGACAATAATGTCGTGGAGGAAACAGATATACACGGCTCCGACAGTATTTCTGTGGGGTTCTGTGGAGGAATATAAACACCACTACTTTCAGCATGTGAAATAGAGCCTCGTAAAGTTCCGCAGCAAGTTCTAGTAACATTTGGCAAACTACTGGACTGCCTAACGTCACTAATTTGTACTCTTTTATTTGGTGTTTTGTTTTTTGAAGTTTCCATTGATATTGGAAGTCCATTGCGTTCGCCTTCTTCTATTTGCATATTATATGTCATGTGAACTTTCTTCTCATTTTCAGAGGTATTAGTATCGGTAGAAATTTCCGACTTATTTACATTATCCTCACCTTGTGCTTCTCGTGTTGCCTCATCGTCAGGATTTTTCTGGAAAGGTTTTAATTCTATATCTGATTCTATCAATACTTTATCAACTTCAGGTACTTCACTACTAGTGGCGTCCGTAGATAAATGGGAAGGTTCAATCAAATCATTCGTTTGTTCTACATTTCCTGGCAGCTTTTCGATTGAAAGATGCAGAGATGGTAAAGATGTAGATTTTTTAATAATTTCATTCTTAGTTTTTGTATCAGAAGTCGTCACATCAGTGAAAGACGTAGATCGTTGTGGCGTAGGATTTCTATTTTCATATTTAAACTTATCTTTCATGGTTTCATTGATATTGAAATTAGGAAAGAATGAAGAGAAACAAGAAACATTTTCAGGAGATTGTTCTGACGAACGTTCTTCTTTTGTAGGCTGAATTTCTTTTGATTGTTTCACATTTTGTCTTTCTTCATTAACTATTTGGTCTTTTGAATCTGTTGATGATGGTAAGTGCACTGGTTCTTTAGATTTTGTGACTCTTATTACTAAGCCAGATTGTGAACTAAGGCCCCTTTCTCTATTTTCACTTCTCATTGGTTCTGATGATAAACGAGAGTCAATCTTAATTACAGTAGTAGACTGTGTCATTTCATTTCCTTCATCCATAGACGTTTTCGAAGTTTCTGATGACTTTGTTATTCTCCTAATTGAACTTTTAATTTTTTCTTTTATAGTTATTATAAACTTTTCTTCAACCAATACTTTATTTTCTCTTTCATCTGTAACAACTTTTTTAATTTTTTCTACGCTAGTTTCCAAGGGTGAATCCAAAAGGGATTGGTTAGTAAATTCTTTAGTGATAGTTATTGTGCTACTTTCTTTTTTGGTTGACTCTACACTTCTGCCTTTTAACTGTGTAAAATCTCCTTCAGTATCTCGATAAATTTCAGTGAAGATTTCGCTTAATTTATTTCCCCTTTCTGGTTCGTTTGCGTTTAATAACTTTAAAGACCCATTGTCTTCCTCGATTTGCTCAACTTTCAAGTCTTGTGTAGAAGTCCCTAGCATTGTTTTGTCTTCATCATTGTTATCGTGAGCCGTTCCAATCGTAGGAGGTATTAATTCTGATTTTAATGGAATAGACTCTGCCTTCACATCTTGCTCTATATTTTGCTGCAAATGCTGATCTTGATTTTCTTTTTCCTGTTTATTTTTTAATAATTCCTTGCATTTTCTACATAATTGATCTAAATGTGGAGATTCGTTTAGCCTCTCCTTCAATTTTTCCGCTGTTAGTATAAACTCATCAACATTAGTTCCGACAATTCCCTGCTCTTCTAGTTTTTTAGCGATGAGCAGCATTTCATTCATTTGGAATCTGAGTTCCTCGATTTTTCTTCTTTCTAAATACTTTTCTCTTTCGTCAACTAACGAGAATCGTAGAAACTTTCCGCACATGAAACACTCTATCTTATAAATACGTTTAGACGCTTTAGGTAAAAGTTTTTCTTTGATTTCTATTGGCTTTCTTTCTTGATAGTTCGGCGACGCAGATCTCTTTTTATAAATAAACCGTCGTAATCTGAAGAAGTCCTCTCGGGCCAATTCTTCTAAGCCACTCTCGATATACGCTATCGTCTCCATCGTTCGCGGTAAAATAATTCTTGTAAATACATTTTTCTTTCTGGAAAACAAAATGGCATTATAATGCACAAAAATGTGAAGATAGCAAAAATTATACTTTGGTAAGTAAAAATTATACATTTTTCTTCATAAAGTAATTTAAAAGTGTTTCATACTTATTGGCAGCTTTGTTAGCCTTGTCCACCTCCAAGAAAGCGGCTCTCAATTGCGTTATCAATATCAACAGCCTAATAATCTCATGCCATTGTTTCTTCGCCTCCATGATAATTTCACCTCCTTTTTCTATGCCCAAAAAAGTATACGGTTCGCAATTTGTCTGAAATGTATTGAACTCTATTAATGTCTTTCATAAATTATAATGATAATAATTGTTAATCCTTATAAGTCTTTTAATACTTTAGATATCTGATTTTTCCGATTAATTGAATTTACCGGCTTACCTCTTTTATCTCTGGAAGCATTACTTTAACTCCAGATTTTGGCTTCAAGCGGGATTCCACCAAAACAGCAGCCTGATGAAAACAGTTTATTATGGATTTATTAATAAAGATGTGGCCTTTTATGATTGAATTAATTTATGCTTTTCCATAATTTCATCATCATCGGGCGTGCCTCCGTGGCGCAATCGGCTAGCGCGTTCGGCTGTTAACCGAAAGGTTGGTGGTTCGAGCCCACCCGGGGGCGGATGTTTTTGTCAACCAGAACGCCAAGTACTTAATAGTGACGGCCGCACTCAGAGACATTAATGATTACTTAACTTTAAAATAATATTAGAAGACATAAGTAGAGGAAGTGGAGAATATTTTTAAATTGTTAGTTACCCACTTCACTCAATGATTCTTGATTCGAGATTCAATGATAACTATTAAAGTTAAGTTACAGAAAATCGACACGAGCCCTCACAAAGCTCGGCTTTTAGCTAGTTTAATAACTACACGTTCGAGAACCAGCACAAAAACCTACTTTATTTTTAAAAGCACTAGTACAAAACTATACTAACATTTTTCTCGAGGTTTTCAGTAACGATATTATTTAAGTTTGGATTAAAATATCTTGATCTCGCTAAAATGATGTACGCATTGCGTAGCTTCTCATTCAGGTTGTCATAGGCTCTGCAAAAATAAAATATTTTAAAAAAGTAAGTGAGTTGGGGAGGCAAAGAGACCTGTTCACGTTGGCCTAAAGTGACCAATACCCCAATAATATTACCAATACATCAATTAAACCGCTTACGAACGAATTGAAAGTTTTGCTCCACCCATTACATTAAGTGCTACTTTGCTACCCACTCATTCAATTCCTGACCGAGTAGCCTCATCTCCCGGCTGCTGGCGAGCGCCGTCCACTTCATCAGCTTCTTGCCGAGCTTGGCCAGCTGCAAGCGGTTCCGCATCTGCGCCAGCGCCGCCTCCGACGGCATGCACGGGTATCGAGCCACCCCGGCCGAGCTGATGATGTATTCCTCCTCTGAAACAACGATGCTTGTTAAAACTTAAAGCGACGCCTTGATAATTTGGCTGTAGCGATATCGATTGTTCGATCGATTGGCTGGAGCAATGACCAAATCTAATAAATTAAAGTTCATTGTCAGTATTCACCATGCCTTCGTCTTTGAATTACCCATAGCATAATATATTAATTAGACGATTGGTCAATTTTTATAACACAGAATAATTAATCAAAAATACCTCTGTAAAAAGGGGATTCTAATTTTGCCAACAGAGGAGAGTGATTGAAGCTTCTAAAATTTGTACATACTCGTAGATTGGTTCAAGCATACACTTTAATTTGTCCATAGCAATGAAATATATTTATGGTTTTTAAATTACGCGACAAAAACCATTTTGTCGCTTACGCCCTTTCCATTTCTTTCTGTTCCATTTCTTGTTTTCGGATAACAAGCAATTTAAAACGTATCCAACACGGTTTTTTACTTTAATGCGGCGCGGAGTCACCTTAACGAGGATGCCAAAGAAGGTACGTTTTAAGAGCAATATTGGCAAGTTTTATGCGCGTAATACTGTATTGTTTTGGTACTTTAAGTGATCCGAAATCATATTGTATACCTGAAACGCCCGATTCGGGGTTTTAGTATGAAAATAGCATTTTTTTTTATTATTTTTTTATGAAATAAGGGAGCAAACGAGCAAACGGGTCACCTGATGGAAAGCAACTTCCGTCGCCCATGGACACTCGCAGCTTAAAAGAGCTGCAGGTGCGTTGTCGGCCTTTTAAGAGGGAATAGGGTAATAGGGGAGGGTAGGGATGGGAAGGGAAGGGAATAGGGGATTGGGCCTCCGGTAAACTCACTCACTCGGCGAAACACAGCGCAAGCGCTGTTTCACGCCGGTTTTCTGTGAGGACGTGGTATTTCTCCGGTCGAGCCGGCCCATTCGTGCCGAAGCATTGCTCTGCCACGTCAATAAAAAATATTATTTATATTGTGCTTGATGTTTAGTTCTGTAAAATCATGCATTGTAATTCGTAGACTACTTGGTAAGTTATTAAGATACTGTAAAGATATAAAAAGCCTGAATTTACCGTCATCATTCTTCATAGCTATTTATTATTTTCTTTTGTTTGACACTGTGCTGCAATAAAAATTTACTTTTCGATTTAGATTAAATGTTTGTTTTACATTTTTACAAAAAAATTTTGATGAAGCAGACGCGAAATCAGCCCAAAATCTTCTGTCATTTTTGGTCGTCACTTCTATGATAATCGCCCCCGCGTTCCACCTGGCGTTGAAAACGATCAAAACGCTGAAAATGCCTCCTATTTTTAGCGTTTTGATCGTTTTCATCGCCAAGTGGAACGAAGGGCGCATGAATCATGATAATCGACAGACGTCTGTCACGTTTTTTGTTTTGATTTTTATTTTTCTTCTGTGCTAATAAGGCCTTGAGTTCAGAAGAAGAACCCTTTAGAACTTACAATAAAAATGACATCTAGAATTTCAACTTTCACATTTAAACAATGTTACTATTACCAATACTGCAATGTGTAGGTATTGTAATAAAAACATTTTTAATTACCTCGCCACCTCACCTGAACACACATTTTGACCTTGTTAATTCAAAGACAACAAAGATTACATAAAACAATAGGCTACTGTAATTAGTTTTTTAGTGACGTCATAATAGTCTTGAATTCATGATATTATTTCAGCTGCTGTTTTTTTTTCAGGTAATGTGACATCAATATTTTCGGTTTCCTTCAGAGCCTCCGTGGCGCAATCGGCTAGCGCGTTCGGCTGTTAACCGAAAGGTTGGTGGTTCGAGCCCACCCGGGGGCGAACATTTTTGACAAAATGGAAAAAAAGTTATGGGTAAATTGTTCTAATGTATCCTCTCCCCGCCACATTGGTCGAGCTCGAGCCAGTCCACACGACGCGTTTCGTGACCGTAGCGTCGACGCAGCGCTGCCGTTGCGTCATACAAATAATCAAGGTGTTCAGACGGCGCGCTGCGTCGTTGCAACGCACACGTCATGACAGTTAGCAGCCCCCGAGACGAAGCGAGAGGGGGTTGACTGTTGAGTGTTGACCTTAAGGCTGGGAATAGACGTCCTACATTTTGTTTCCGATTGTCTGATCAGACAATCTGATCTACTCAATACACGTCCGATTTTTTCGTCCGACTTTTTCTGAACTCAGTCGCTCTCGAGCTATCTGTGAGCTTGCACGGAGCAGAAAGACAAGATGGACGAATAACTAATGTTACTTATTGCATATTTGCTCAAGTAACATGTTAGCGCGAAAGAAGAAAAAACTCAATCTATCAAGATTCAAGACCATCCATCCATACTAATATTATAAATGCGAAAGTGTGTCTGTCCGTCTGTCTGTTACCTTTTCACGCTCAAACCGCTGAACTGATTTAGCTGAAAATTGGCATGGACATACTTTGAGTCCCGGGAAAGGACATAGGATACTTTTTATCCCGGAAAAATGCACGGTTCCTGCGCGATAAACTAATTTTGGGGCAACGGAGTAATTGCGGGCGTCATCTAGTTACATACTTAATAAAGATTAATCAACCTACCTAAAACTGTATTGAGAACAACATTTTTAAGACTGTAATTGTGGCAAAACAGATATTTAAAGCTGAAACATCTTTGGGGGGAGGCTGTATTAGGCATATTGTTTACCCTACATAATTCCGTTTATTTTTTAATGTTTACAATGATTTTACAAGTAAAAGGCAGTCTGAACAACAACCATGCGAGACGTTCGTTCAGTGTCATGCTAGAGAATCAACTGGCAAATCGGAAGAAATAATCGGACGTCTATTGGGTCTCCGTACAAAAGTATGCAGACCACACCTTCATACAATCGGAACGGCAGTAAAATCGGAAACGCTTTGACGCTGTTTCCGACTCAGACCTCCGATCCGACTATCGGATCTGATGTGTATTATGTATTCAAATAAATGTATGGCACGAGTGCCTTCAGACAGTCTGATCAGACTATCGGATGAAAAAATCGGACGTGTATTGCCGCCCTAAGACTGCTTCGTTTAATACGAAACGCTGCGATGACGCAGCGCCCGTGTGGCCGGCTATGCGTCAAAATGTTTGCGTTGCGACGACGCAACGCAACGCAGCACGCCGTGTGGACTGGCTCTTATAGACCAATACGTATTACGAGAGATAACCAACGTGTAGAGGGGCATATTCGGTTTTTATTTTCCAAGATCGACGTCGTTAATCTTGGCCCATAGTGAAGGCAAACAAGACAAAATAAGGACCACAATTTTAAGAAGAACCAAAACAGTAAACACTCAATTAAGATTTTCAGCGCGTATGTTGTAGAGCCACCTGTGACAACTCAGCCAAAATGTTGCAATCATCCAATCACTGTATGCAGTCCATATACCTAGTCTTTACCAATTTTCATAATATTTTATGTAGCGATTTAAGGACGAAGATAATACACACTTTCGCATATATATTTACCATATCAGCATGGATAACGTACAACTTTAGTAATTATAGTTATTACCGTGTAGTAGAAATGCGAAGTAATAGTGTAATAATGTAATACGTTTATCGATCAGTGTAAACGTTAAACTTGACACTTTAAACTCTATTAGAAGCCGGGATAAACTTAATAACTTCGCCTCTCATAACAGCCTAAATTTCAAATTAGTTCTTATTAGATTTTGTCCCCGTTTAGACCAGGAGACGGTAGCATATCATGAAAGAAAATAAAACATGGAAGTTAGCGGGCCTCTAGACGATCAATTTTATTTTATTGTGCAATATCTATTAATAACCTATACCTATTGTGCAGTAGGTATTATTGACCGTCTAGGGTTAATATTGAACGCGCCCGCCCGCCTTTCAATCTTATTGTCAAATAAGTTGTTCAAAAAAATATTGTTCAATATTATTGTAGGTCTAGGGGCCCGTGATAATAAAAGCTAAAAGCAGGCGTAGCATGGAAAGTGATAGCTAGACAAGACAAAGTGACAGACAATGGAAATCTGCCATTTTGTCTTTTTATATCCAGATATTTATTCAACATAATATATTTTAGAATGAAACTGGCGCTTCATTTGCCACAAGGAGAAGAAGCTAAATCTTAACTGAATTTTATTAATATAGAGCAATCCGCAGCTAAGCGAATAGCTATTTATTCGTTTAGCTAACAATTTTCCGCTCGTTCTAATTTATTGTATTAAGACTGGATCTTATAATCAGACTCGTCCATTGCTCGTCCGTTTTATAAATTAATTGTGAGACCATCCCACACTCGAGAAGATAATGGAGCCAAGAAAATGTAGAGCCAACGCTTAAACTACCTACGTAATTACGTATAGAGATTCAGTATAGTAAAAGTATTAATTACACTGTGCACTGTTATATTTTAGTGATAATAATAATATCTATGGACGCTACACACCACGTCAGTCTGGCCCCATACTAACTACCCGAAGGACTTGTGTTACAGGTACCAGGTACGACATTTAATACTTTTATACTATACATAATACATAATATATTTAAGATTCTTATTAAGTATATTATGATAATATACACAGCCATGACCCAGGAACTTTGAAAACTTTTTGTTCCGTCGTTGGCGGGATTCGAACCCGCGACCCCCGGCTTAAGCTACCAACGCGCTTATCCACTGAGCCACAGAGGTCATCAAATTCATTGTCGTCATTTATTATTTTTCCAAGAATTAGGACATTCATGTTATGCAGTATTACAGTTTATGAAAAATTCAGAAGTGCATATTGGCTTAAACTATGATTTGAACCGAAAGCGTCCGTTCAATGAGAACGAATTGATAAAACACCGGTGAATCATTACACAAATATGTGGTATTGAATCCACATCCAATAAAACTAAATTTAATACCCAAGAAGCACAGTTGGAATCAAAAGCGAAGAGGTGTGAAAGAGGGTCCCGTAGCTCTTTGTTCCGATATAATAGGCATTGTAGACTTTTAACACGTTCTCTCGTTCTGGCCAGGGAACACGACCTCTATATTTGCATTTATTAACCCCGCTTTAACCGGGTTAGTTCACGTCGCGGGGGCGGCGGTGGTTCCAGTAACGTTGGTCGGACTTTTTATAATACACGTAGGGAATTATTATTGGTGTTTCTCCGGTGAGAGGCTTTTTGTTTGGAGTACTAGGGCGACAGAGATGATGTGAGATGTGTGTGATGATCAGATTCCCATTATAGACCCTCGGTTTTATGACAAATCGATGGTGCGTTGACCTGGCCTCTCTATTTCCTGTCTATGGGTTCTAGTGCAATTAAAATGAGTGTTAACTATTGTGAGTGCTGTACACTTGAAAAAGACTTTGTTGCATTAGTGTATTAATGATTAAACAATAATCTATGTACTGTTACTGTACGATGATTACGACATGATTATAATATATTATATATGATTTTTCAAGTATTTCAACAGGGAAAGCCCGTAGCGTTTCTAAGTCCTATTTAACTAATATTTCATGGCCAATATTTTGCAAAATCAAACATTCTTGTGACTTGAACAGTGTATTATCGCGTTATTAATAATAACATATTATTATATTTGTTAATGTATGTTGCATAATACATCTAACTAATAATATAGAGGTAAATCAACATAAAAATACCACAAAAGATCACAATCATCTAGTATTAAGCTACAAAGAAAAATTAGTATCTCTTTTGTCCTTTACATGTTAATTATTTATTATCGTCCGTTATCTAGACGTACCTAATTAAAAAATGTAAAAAATAAACGTAAGAATGAAAAAAAAAGAAAAAAACTCATCGAGTTTAATGACCTACCTCACAAAGAATATCTGTCAGGAGGGTGCAACCCTGTTTTTCATTATGCTCCTGACGTGTCATTGGGATAGACCCTAGATTTTTTCTTTTTAATTTCCATTGCTAAGACAGCCTGTCTGGGAACTTCAGACGCAGAACACGCGTCAAACGCAGCGACACAAAAATGCGTGTTGGAGTCATAGAGATGTTGGAATAGACAACATGTTTTAATAATTGAGAAAGCTGAAAGCTTCCTAATCTACTTTGACCTAAATGTTTAAAAGGGCAGCGAGCCATTTTGTAAACGCAGTCTTTTATTATGCCATCTCCTTTGCAAGCTTTCAGGGCAAGGTGAAGTTACTCTGAAAACTACCGTTCTTAGCAACATTTTATTTGGAGCGTTTTAGAGTGACATTTTAAAAACAAAAAAAGATAAAATAAAATACTTAAAATTAAATGTATAGTGCGTCAAGAAAGTGAAGAAATTAAAAAGTAGCAACATCGTAGTGTCATCCCTTTTCTTAGATTGATTTGAAAGGGATGACACTACGATGTTGCCACTTTTTAATTTCATCACTTTCTTGACGCACCATAAGTTGGCTTCTCATCCTATACAAGAAACAAGATGAGCTGAGAAATTATTGTCCTATCGAAAACTATCAATACCTAATTATAGTCATATTTTATAGTAGAGCAATCATATTTTGTAAAAACCATTTTGAATAAAAGTACTATACCTTTAATAACATCTTTCCTATAAACTTTAACAATTTACCATAAAATACATTTTCTTCCTGCACCCTTTTTGCAATAAAAGCGTTGCATTTAAAAAACATCAACTTGTTCTTTTTTCAAACTGTAAAAGTTTTTTTTTATTAATGTCGCTGACAGTCTAATGGCAAAACGCGCGAATCGATCCGTGACAGAACACTCCCCTTTACGCCACGCCCACCGCCGCCCTTATATGGTTCATGAACCCAGTTATATACTATGGTTTCACACCATATTTAGAACCAGAAAAAATGCTTTTATATGATTACATGAGTCAGCCTATTAATGCTCATGATTATCAAAAAAAACTGGAAGTATATTTTTTATGCAGCTGATAATAATAATTAACAATGCACAAACTTATTCCCGAATTCTGAGTTTTTTGACAGAAGATTATACATATTGTTAACCAACTTTCAAAAAGGAGGAGATAACCTCCTCCTTTTTGTTCGTCTGTATATTTTAGTAAATACGCTAATGAATGGTTATTTTGAAGCCAATCGAAAATGCCAATATATAGATTATAATAGATTAACTTCTTTCAATCAACTGGGCCTAAGCACTTTGGAGACCATACCAACCATACACGATCCGTCCACTCCATTAATCCAAATGGAGTGTCCGGATTCCAAAATCATTATGTGACTGAATAAAAAGCCCTCTACATAGAAATGTTTTCGTTGTAAGTGCGCAAAAAACAGCCAAGATAAACCCAGGTCAATGGGACTTCTTTCAATCAACTGGGCCTAAGCACTTTGGAGACCATACCAACCATACACGATCCGTCCACTCCATTAATCCAAATGGAGTGTCCGGATTCCAAAATCATTATGTGAATAAATAAAAAGCCCTCTACATAGAAATGTTTTCGTTGTAAGTGCGCAAAAAACAGCCAAGATAAACCCAGGTCAATGGGACAGCTTTAAATAACGCCTAACTTAACAAATTAGTTTTTCAAGAAAACTGTAGTTTTGTCGAGTCCAGCCCGTTTCAAGACCAACAAACGGTAGGTTAACCCTACCAAATTCTCCCATTTACCTTTGAATCAAATATCAGTTTATATGTATTTAAAAATAAAATCAATTTCAATACCAAAAATAAAACAATGAAGTCGGTTAAAAATACATTGCAATCCATAGAATCATCTTCCATATTATTATAATGAAAATATCTACTTCATTATACACTATACAGTACACTCACTCGGCAACTTGTGCACATGACACACTACACCACACGCCTGCCTCACTTCCTAGTCGGTTTTAGTTTACTCTTAAAAAATATAAAACTAGTTTTTATAAAAAATACTCCGCGCTACGCGTTTATTACGCCGCACAAAACCTCCCTAGGGTTTCGCGCGCAAAATAGAAACCCCATATTATATTTCTCATTTAATATCCTAGATACCTAGGTCTAGGAGGGTCGGACCCCTATGTACGCTTTGATCTAGAAATATGTCAAGTTTTGCCGCCATGATGTCTTAGGGCTGAGAGTGGTAAGATTTATAAAAAAGACTTTTTTTATTTTTTTCTAAATGCCTTCCGCGAGGGTCATTCTCGCCCTCGGCAAACGTTTGTCGCTACTTAATTGGAGCAGTGTTTATTTTATTCTCATTCAAATGATACTATACTCAATTGAGGAGATATCCTAGATCCACTGAAGCCTGGTCCATACGAGATAAACCAATTAGTTAAATATGTTTTAATAATCAAAAGTAATTATTTATTTCGAAGGTGACCCACGCTTACTGCCACACTCAGAGTGGAAATTGCATAAAATATGTTAATTAATTCAAAATTTTGACATAAGCCCCATACATTATCTGACAAACTCTTTATTATATTAAAGGTCTAAGTACGGTGTAAGGTCGAGCTGCAAAAAACAACAGTATACTTTCTTAAAAAAATGCAGCAACGTGCATTGAAATTTCGATACAAATATTGAGGTTGACGTTGCTAGCGCGTCTACGCGGTCTACGTGCTACGGCCTACGTAATCTCGTAGCGCACTCGTAGACAACATAATATTTTTCCGTGACGCGTCTTTGGAGACGCTATAGAGTATAGACTATACTTTAATTAATATTATGCTAAAATTGCGGTTGTATGACATGGATTAAAAAGACTGTGAATTATATATTAAACAGTTAACTAAAATGATTTATTGACACCGAACGGAATTTGTAGAATATAACTGAACAAAAAACTATTTAAGCACTTATAATGAGACTCACAATATTTTTGTAACTATTATTTCTTTTACATTCCCGACATCCTCCTATATTGCTGATTTTTTAAGTTGCTTGAATTTAATTCTTTCAACGCCCAAAGACCTACAAATTACAATGAATATTGACTCCATTATTCTCATTTCTGTCTATTTCTATCAGTACATTTTCCCATGGAAAAAAAAGTTTAATACTTAGATCATAAATACAGAAGATCAGCGAGTCGGTTTTTATTTCCTTCTCCAGCGGAACTTTATGTAATATACATATTTATCTCCCTAAAGTTTTATTCATCTTATTTGAATAACGAGTGTAAGAAACGTCCTATGTCATACACTTGAACAGTTTAATAAAGTTTTTATGTTTTCTAGGCGTTGCCGAATTGCGTGATAGCCGTAGGTGATGGCGTAAAGTCCCTATATAATAATATACGGGAAAGCTGATTGAGTCCGGTCGAACTGATCCCAGGCCGACTTGACCCGTAGAGCAATGTACCTGTCAAAGATACGAAAATTTTTACAGATAGCAGATATTGTGCAATATGTGCTGACAAACGCCGCGCCGGTTGCTTACCTGTCCCAGCTCCCAAGAATCCAAGTTACGTCTTATGCAAGAGCCCAGTCAAGTCGGCCTTTTTTTGGGAATGGATCCTAGCTCGGATATGTAGGACTCGCTGCTCCCGAACACTCCAACAGTAATACCGACCTTACCGATGTCAAACTGACCTTTATAAAGTTTGTTTGACGTTTGATGAAACTATTTTTCTGTTTGATAGGACTGGATCATAAGGCGTCTCCCAGACAGACACGGCCTGCGGTGGCGGTCGCGGCGGTGGTCAGTTTTTTGTACTGCGACCGCCACCGCGTGTGTCTGTGTCGTTCCTAGAACTTTCAAGTCATCCAACTGACCGCCACCGCGACCGCCACCCCAGGCCGCGTCTGTCTGGGAGACGCCTAAAGGCAATACCGCACTAGTTCGACATGACAGTCATGACGTGTCACGTGAAACTTCACTTCCACAGAAGTAACGTTTGTAAAACGTCAGTAATATGGAAGTGAAGTGTCGCGTCTTGTCGTGTCACGCTAGTGCGGTTTCACCTTAATAGAATCGGGGTACTCAGTTGCAAGATAAACTTTAAAAAAATCTGAAATAACTAGGACCAGCACTGTGTCTTCAGAGTCAGCCTGGCTGACTCTGAAGACACAGTGCTTTATATAATAACTAATAAGACTCCGTCCGCTTTTTTTTCTACGTTCATGATCTAGGAATATTCGTTGCGAAAATTTGATTTGTTTATTTTTCTGATACACATACACATGATACCTAAATATAATCTGTAAATATAATCTGGTATTATGGACTAGAATTAAGTAGAATCTGCTTTATTAGCCCATAAAACTGGAGAAGTACTATTAAACTGTCGTCACCCGTACTTGGTATATTATGGTCTATTAACGTTAAGTTGGTATTGTGATTTACTAGTTGTTGCCTGAGCTCCTTGCACACCAAAAAAGCTTAAGAAAGGTACCGGTAACTAGTATCTTTCTTAGGTTTTTTACGTCCCTCATAGATCAGTAACCATCCCGATGATAGCTGAGATATTTGACATTGTTAACTGTTACCGACTTTACAGCAATGATGAGGAAATACAAAAATACTCGAAGTTTAGGCAACTTCTGAATAAGGCACTATTTAAAGTTTTTTTTTATCATATACACAAAATATTCTGTAGTATTTTACACCGTATATTTTAGGTTCTGTTACCCAGTTTCCAGGCATCCTAGATGCATGTAGGACATTATGCGAGCGCGTCGCTAAACACCGATTACCGGCGCACGCAGCCCCTTGCCAGGGCGAAGACCCCTCTCGTGCCGCAGACTTACATACAGACAGACATGGAGGCTTTGACATAGTTTTTGACCTGAAAACTTATTTAACGTAGTCGTGCACGCTCGCATTAGGACACACGTGACCTGAGCAAAAATTCGCAAGGCGGAAGGAGAGTAGACTGGGTAGACCGCCATGACGTTTGATATAAAGACCCTCTTTCAGCTTTATTTTTTCAATTTTATTTTTGCAGGCACTTTCGCGGGGCGTTCGTGTATTCTGCGACAACTATTCAACAGGAGTTTGACAGCAAGTATCATCCTGCTGGAGCTGCGGAATGTAAACCGTATTTTTCTTTGGAGCTTGTATACAGTGTACATTATGGTGGAAATTGGAATCCATAACATGTCAAATTAATTATCATTTTAGTATCCTAATATTTTAAAACATTTCATTCTTGTTATAATCACTGACGAGTAAAATATACTTTTCAGTGCACAACATTGCCCAAATAATCGGCCAAGTGTGAGTAGGGCTCGCGCACGAAGTTTCCGTACCGTTATAGAGCAAAAATAGGCCAAAAAATGTGTTTTTTGTATGGGAGCCCCCTTAAATTTTTATTTTGTTCAAATATTATTATTAAAATTTATTAAAGTAAACATATATTTAAGGCCTTTGTGAAAATTTCAAGTACCTACCTGTTGCCATCATTGATATCGAACAAAAACCCAAAAAAAAATCACGTTTGTTTTATGGGAGCCCCCCTTAAATATTAATATTATTTTGTTTTTAGTATTTGTTGTTATAGCAGCAACAGATATAAGTACACAATCTGTGAAAATTTCAGAAGTCTAGCTATAGCGACAGACAGACAGACAGACAGACGGACAGACAACGAAGTCTTAGTAATAGGGTCCCGTTTTTACCCTTTGGGTACGGAACCCTAAAAACAGTTCATAACGAGTTTCGCTCTACGTATTTCTCACTCTATAGTCCTCTTTGATCAAACAGGGCGGGCACACACTTTTATAGTTAAATTAGACCACATGGATGCATTAATGCGGCGTGCGACAGCATCGTTTGCTTCGATTGTGTACACAGAAACGGGGAAAACATAGTGTTGCCACATGCGAAATACCCCCGCCTTTACCTGCCATTAGAGCGTTCGTTAGATTGCTTTACATGACGGATGATGTCATGGATACGTCATTAGTGCCCTTAAATTGTAAACCCCGTAAATGCACAAAGAAATGGTGAAACATATTAGTGTTACCACTAGGAAATACATAGCACCTTTAGCTGTCATAGGAGTATATTTGCATCATTAGTTTAGTAACTAGTACAGGCTTTAAAAAAAATCCTGCCAATGATCTTACACGGAAATGGGGAAACATAAGTGTTGCCACATGCGAAATATCTTCTTTTCTGCTGTCATAACAGTTGTATATCTATCTATCAAGTATCATATAACTTTTTATTGTAAAATAGACATTAGACAAGTTTCTACTTGTCTCATAAAATATTGGATGGCATGGAAAAGCAAATAAAATATTTTTTGTCAAATAGGTTCACTTCAGTCTTAAACTACAAAAATATATTATTATTTAAGTAGTATGAAAAACAGGAAAATACTCTAAAAAGGTTGGTATAGAACATGGCAACACATTTTAATATTGTTGTCATCATTATAAGGCTCTTGCCACAGCCACTGACTACGCATTTATTAACTAAGTAAATAAGCAGTACATTATTAATTATAGTAGGTCTGAAACTCCTCAACTCACGAGCCACTAGTGTCAAACATTATTATATAGCCCATTTAATTATTATATATTATTACGAATCACGATCCAAGATTTCAAAATTAACATTTATTTTAGCTAGGTACACTGGTGACGTGAATTTCATAGAAGAAAAAGTTTCATTCAAGAAAAAGTTACGCTAGATACAAGTTAATTTGGCTCAAAAATTTTCCAAAGTTTCCCTTTTTTTTTACTATAAGCCTCTACATATTATAATAGTGCCGAAAAGTGTTCATCGCGGAGGAACCGCATATTTTTCCGAAGTCCGGTAGTTTAATGTAATTTCCGGCTGGCCGATTCTCTATCGTACATTTGTGAGTTAATCACTGAGTTAGTAACGAAAGTATTACTTTTGCATGCAAGTAAATACAAAAGTGACACTTTCTTACTCACTTAAAGTAGTACTTGTATACCGAATTTTATTTAAAGGTAGGAGGCAGAGAGACATGGTTTTTCTTAGACGTTCTCATTGATAATATTCTACATTTTGTAGATATTTTGGGTCTGGCAATGGCGTACTCTACTTTTATTACAATTACAAGTTAATTCGTGCAAAAATAAAAGACGGATTTATTCAAATGCGATACAGTCGCAGCCAAGTTTTATAAACAATCTTCTCGAGTGAGGTTTATTTTTTATAAAATAGCAACATTTTCTGCAAATAATATTTCCGTATTTTCTGTGCATAAAATAATTTTCTTCATAGTGCCTTGAATGACTGCATTGCACGAACTCTTGAGCTCAAAGCGCTTTTCATATTATTTTACATAGTGATGAGAACGGAGGGCTCTCTATATGCCAACATACAACTCTATATGCCGCCGCTCGCGTGAATATGCTGGATCCAACTTTATTTCATTAACTGGTGTGGATTGTGCTAGATTTATAATGACGTATATCGTGGGGGTCGATTGTTTCTAGCGTAAACAACTGCGATCTTTATTAAAAATAAAAAAATATTATTAATTGTTAATGTCATTTATATGTATGTATAATGAAAGTTACAGCTGCTTGGTAAATTAAGAAGAAATGAAGTGAGAAGTACAGAGTAAATACTAAGTAGAATGGAGAACTTCTGTAAAGTTTGTTGTAAGGAAATAATTTTATCCTTAAAATATTTAACTGGGCACTAGGCATTATTCAAATCATGGAGATATTCGGATACTTACACCTCATAAAAAGTTTAATTAAACTCTGTTGTTAACATTCTAATATAATAACTTAAGGTTACGATTGTTGTAATTAAAACTTAGCATCAATATGGCACCAATAATTATTATTATTGTTGAAGCTTTTAAAATGTCTACACAAAGATCGCTACAAATTGGGTACCAGAAATCAGACGACGAGTCGAGGACGCGACGCCACCGTGACGGGCCTCGAATGAACGTAGCGCTAGAATTATGAGAAATGGAAAGCGCATAAAAAATATATGTTAAAATTTTTAATTTTTATTATTATCGACATTAAGGGCCTGTTTCTGGTTTCACCACTTCCTGATAAGTGCCTATAATAAGCTATCCACCACTTAACTTGACAGAATATGAAGTATGGAGAATCTGTCAAAAAAGTTGTGAATAGCCTACTCGGCACTTTATCAGGAAGTGGTGAAACAGGCCCTTATTCTGCTAACCTTACGTTGCTTATTTTTTGTTTCTACGCGTAGAAAATCAAATAACTCAAAATTCGACAATCTTAACAATTTGAAAGACCTCGAACCCAAATTCGCCAATATTATTTTTGTTCCCTATAATATCCAAAAGAGTATTTTGCTCTAAGTTCTAACTGACCCCATGCGATGGACAATGAATTTTTTCTCCGGTCTTTGTCCAAGCTAATAAAACCTTTGTGCATAAAATTTAAATTTCGATCGCGGCTTTTTAGGGGTACGCCGATGCCTCCAGCTTCAATCTTTTATTCAAAAGAAACACTTTGCAGGCGATTAATATGGCATCCTTTCCGTTGAAAAATTCAAGTGACAAAAACACAGAAAGTTTATAAGGTGGATTTTAGCGACGTTTCAATAGAAAAGTTTCAATACTATTTATATTAGGTAAACTAAATAGTAAAATTTGAAAACAAAATATTGTACAGCAGAAATAAAATCTAAGGAGCGGTTGATTTATTTCGTTTTAATTTACAATATTTTATTTGATTTTTCGGAATCAAATATTTTATTATTCAATGAAATATGCTTAGAGATAAAACACTCTTAATAAGCACAATAATATTCCGATTATACTTTAATTTCCGATAATACTTTATTAAATAACAATTATTCGGAAAAAACTGACCGTTTTCAATCTTTCGAATTTTTTAACAGCTACGTTTATTCATTCAATTAAAGCGCGTTTGATTAACGTCAAACGCGTAACGAATCAACAACGCTATTGAACTTTAAACTGTCAAAATATTCAGTTAACTGGCATTAGTAGCAATTGTAGTAAACTTTAAAATACGCTGACCGGCTACTTAAAGTCCGATTGGCTGCGGTCCTCAACAACGCTTGACCTACAACAATCGCTTCGGGCAAACAAATGATTAAAAAATATGCCTATGCTGCTCAAGGGTTCTTACTTGCCCCCGCTGGACGCAGCTGTTTGTAATAAACTAGGGTTTTGGTGTTTTGTTTTATGACCTAGGTCATTCAGCCCTAGGCTACTTCAATAATTTCGAGAACAAAGCGTGTGTTGTCCTATTTTCTAGATCGTCTATGGCCTGTAGGCTTAATGTTCTATTGCTCATTGTTCGTACAAAACGAACTAGTTCTTTGAGTCGTAGTAGTTTTTTTTTTTCTAAACTAATTGCTGGGAAATAATTATAGCAGATTTTTTGTTCTAAAAGCTAACATAAAGCATATTTTTAAGACTACTTATAGGTTACCTTCATGAATAGTAAAAAAATGAATAGAGAGGATTAAGTATATATATAAAAGTTAAAACTCTCTTTAGTTATTTCGGCCAGTGTCGGAGTTATACGAGAACGGATTGGGAGTAAATACCAACCAAGTCGGAAATTTCTAACATTCGACAGGTGAATTTACAAGAACTTTGTAAAAAATAGACGCCATTGTTAATCCACAATAACCAAAGCCTTCCCAGACCTATTGAAGGAACAGAACATTGGCATTGTAATATAAAACCTTTTCAATAAACTTCCAATTATCTTTGAATAGGCAAAGTTAAGGTCCTACTTTCAGTCTTCTATATTAATAGATTTTCTAAAATCTAAAATCTCTCGTCTATTATCTCAACAATATGATTCCATAATCTAATTTTTATAGGAAACGCAAGAACGTTGGTAAACAATAGATTTAGAATTTATCTTATTTTAAAGAAGCGCCATATTGAAATCAAAAAATAATCAAGATACGTAAGAAAAAAGGAATGTGATATTCATTAAACTTTTTATTACTTACACCTTTGATTTTTGTTGTACTGAAATGTATTTGCTCTCTAGGATTCTGTAAAACAACCTTAGTTTAACATTTTGTAACTTATTTATAGTTCAAATGGGCAAAATATGAGATCGATGAGCTTAAAGCTTCATGACGCTCTTTCTCCTATCGTAGAACATTTAACCCATGCAACGATATAAATATTTATTAGTAATTAAGAATGCTCCAACTTTTTAATTAGCAGGTCGGATGTCTGTCAGTACGAATATCGACGTTACTGACATTATAATAAGATTCATATTAGCGCGCCTTGTACAGTGGCGGTTACGATGCTCGCCGCGTTCTTGATATGGCGAAAATGTATGAAAAAATTTGAGAAATTTTCTTATTTTTCTTATAACTGGAAAAGTTGTTTATTTTTATATAAAATTTTTAGCGGACTTTATAGAGCAGGGGTTCCCAATTTTTTTTCGCCAAGGAACCCTATTTGATTATACTTTTCCTCGCGGAACCCTAAGGCCTACTTTGCTAACTCGAAATTTACCTACCTTAATAAAAGGTATAAATGAAAAATTAAATTTTTATGAAATCATTTTTATGCATTTACTGTGAATATATATTACGTAGGTAGGTACTTACTGCTTACCTAAAAATAATAAAACGTACAAAAAATTTTATTCGTCACATTAAACTTTTTAAAACACGTTTGCGAATTTAATGTGACGAATGAAATTTTTTTACATATTTTTTAAAAATACATTTAAAATTAGGCTTAATGTCCGACAGTTGAACGCGAAGATCTGGTGCTGCATCCAGCCTGTTTCTATATTTGCTTTTGGTGTAAGCATATGCGGAAAAACCAGACTCGCATCGGTAAGTCGTCACAAACGGTAAAAGTAATGTGATGGCTCTATTAACAATTTCTGGGTATTCATCTTTGAGTCCAATCCAAAAGGCGTTTAAATCGAAAGTTCCTTCTTCAAACTTTTGTTTTAGCGTTGATGAAAATTTGATGTCAATCAAATTCTCATACTCTGACACCGACAGAATCGAAGGTTTGGTGTGATTTACAAACGGATTCTGCACCCAGTCCATGTCCTGCAACTGCTCCGGAAAATACTCATGCAAAGATTTTGTAAGGCTTGTCAAATGCTCATGTATATTCTTTTTCACGTCTGAAGATACCCGCAGCTCATTTTCTTTTAAAAAGTCATTTAATAAAGTGTACAAACAAGTCGGTGCGCGCGAGAACAACGTTTGCGTTGGTCACGAAACGTGTGATAGTATTTTTATTTTTTACGGAACCCTTGCGGCCTTTCCACGGAACCCCAGGGTTCCGCGGAACACCATTTGGGAACCGCTGTTATAGAGGACTAAATAAGCAACAATTTTTTTGTATATTTATTTTCCTCAGTTCAGTGTATTTAGATATTAAGGTACCTAATCAGACCCCATTTTTTTTCATATTTTGCGATTATTGTGATGGTTAAAACGTATTTTATGTGAAAATTTTGTATGCGGCTATAGAATTTTTATAGTACAGTCGTGGAGATGAATATATTATCTTTCATTTGAAACCAAAATATCCTCGCAGTTTGACTCCTAATTCTTTAATAGGGTACCGGAAAATCGCTGATATTTGTAATAGCGTCCTTAATGTCTGTTATTTTCGTCCCGTTGCTGGGCTGATTTGTCATCTATTATTTTCTTAATTTCACCTGCACTATAATACTCTACAACGGGATGGCTCTTATCTTCCTTAATTATGGCGGTGATAGTGGAAATTGGGATTATACATGTCAAGCAGCGCCGGGTCCACGGGCTTCGGTATTTGATCACGATGTAGGATACCAGGCAGTATTGGTGAGGTACTGACAAGGCACAGGCACAGCAGCACTGCAAAATGGGAGCTTATGTCAAAATCTTCATTTAATTACAGTCAAGTACAAATAAATTAATATTCGTCTCGGATTGCAGAGATACGACAGGACAACATCCTTCGGGCCTGCTAGGAGAATATTATTATAGATAATAATTTTATAATTACATAATAACTTACCAATAATTATGCCTAGTATATTATGAAAAAACATTGTATCTATTGTCAAAAAGTTACAGTTCAGCTTACAATTTCCTGATGAATTACGAAAAGTGTTAATTTCGCATGGCTTGAAAGATTATAGACTAAGAGCCAAAGTGTTCGCTATTTTTTACGACATAATGAATGACCTTTCTATGTATATGTCGCAGTCATCTGGTTTAATCTGCGATTCGATCGAATGACTAGCGCATTCATTGAATGACACCATTCAATTGAATGACTCGGCCGAGCTTATCTTCTTACAATAATTATACCATAAATTTTTTTAAATAATTTAAATAAATCCTAGAACCTTGATTTTTGACTAAAGGTCTACTTTAGGCCAAAGCTTCTGAAAAAAACTTATACCCTAGTACTGTGTAAAAAACTTCGACGTAGTCCTATCTCTCGGACTATATTCAGAAATTATATTGCATGG
Organism: Plebejus argus; assembly: GCA_905404155.3. Classification (NCBI taxonomy): domain Eukaryota; kingdom Metazoa; phylum Arthropoda; class Insecta; order Lepidoptera; family Lycaenidae; genus Plebejus; species Plebejus argus. The sequence continues at coordinate 16,357,292 of FR989929.1, read as the reverse complement.
TACTAATTAGAATTAAAATGTTTTTAAATTTTCTTATCAACTGCAGTCTTATCGCACTGGAAACTAAAATCGTGTGGGCATTCCTTAAGATTTTATAATGCACTTTATTTAAGACTCTATAGCCAGGTACTGGCTATAGAGTCTTAAATAAAGTGTACTTATTCAAAGATTTTAAGGTTAGGATATTATATTGTGATTTATGCACCACGTTGCGTTCGTTTAAAATCTATTAAACTCGTCAATGTCAAAATGGTCTCAAACATCTATACATCTATACTCTATACATATTAATAAAATTGTAGAAATGAAAATTCTGGACATTAAATATATTCAAAAAATAATAAGCGGAGGGTGGCACTACATCGCTATAGAACCCAAAAATGTGGTTAGTTTTTTGTCGTCTGTCCGTCCGTCCGTCCGTCCGTCCGCCACCCCTCTAAGAGGACAAAAGAGGGACAGATTTTGTATCAAACTTTTTTCTTTAGCACGAAAACTACCGATCCGATTTGCATACGGTTTCCGCAGATATATTTGTCTTCTTCCAACTCAACATCTGGTGTATAAGCCCCTTACCCCTCTAAGGGAACCAAAGGGGGGTCAGATTTTGTAACAAGCTTTTTTTTATGAAATAAGGGGGCAAACGAGCAAACGGGTCACCTGATGGAAAGCAAATTCCGTCGCCCATGGACACCCGCAGCACCAGAAGAGCTGCAGGTGCGTTGCCGGCCTTTTAAGAGGGAATAGGGTAAGGTAAGGGGAGGGTAGGGATGGGAAGGGAAGGGAATAAGGGAGGGTAGGGAAGGGAATAGGGAAGGGGATTGGGCCCCCGGTAAACTCACTCACTCGGCGAAACACAGCGCAAGAGCTGTTTCACGCCGGTTTTCTGTGAGGACGTGGTATTTCTCCGGTCGAGCCGGCCCATTCGTGCCGAAGCATGGCTCTCCCACGTCGACTTTCTTCTTTAATGGACTTACTTCATATTATTAACTGTATTTTCCAACTTAACATCTGGTGTAAAAAATTATCCCCCCATCCCTTTTAGGGGACAAAAGAGGGGGTAAGATTTTGTGACTGATGAGTGATGAAGTAGAAATAAATTTAGTAGTTATAGCGGAGTACTATTATATATTCTGTGGTTATAGTAGAAATAAATTGCTTTAAATGGCAAAACAACGTTTGCCGGGACAGCTATTTGCAAATAATTACTCAGAACTCTCTGATTATTATTTGGCCTGTAGGATATGCTTTGTCAATTTTATTCTATGCCTATCGCCTCCCAGTAGATACTAGATATAGGTATGATAAATGACGTAGAATAATACATAATAATGAATAATGATATTGTTTATGTTCCTTTTTATAAAAGTCACATAGTACGTAAAATACTTACCTATCGGGTATAATTATTGTAGATAAAAGTCGTTAGGCATGTAAAACCATTTAGCTAAATAATTTCCCGGCAAGTCGTGTAATTAAATAATTAATTGCGTTAAGGCCGTTAATGTTCACTTCGCTCGCGCCAATTATTATTACTTTTATATATTTCATTTTCATACGAGATCGCGCTCCGCCATTTTATGTGTGGTACAGGTGAGCATAAAATTATGAGAATATTTTAAAAAATACATCACAAAAATAATATTTTCAAAAATAACGGCATATCAACAGGCTACATCCCTCTTATTGAAATGTAATTACTTAGAAATATTATGTTTAGCATTTAAATAATATTATGAAGGCTCCTCTTCACTACATTATAATAATTATATTAATTACCACCATAATTTCTCAATTAGGTAAATAACTGTTTGCACTTTACAGTATATGCGCAATACAGACGATAATTTCTATGTTCTCTTTCTCCATGTTCCTTATGTAGTTTATCTTTTGATCAACATGATGAAGGCTCATAATAAAATAATAATATTATTATTGTGTTGCTTTTTTCAGTTTCACAGGGGTCTACATGGCACCAACAGTGTCAGTTTGATGTCAGAAATCAATAATTATAAAAACATTACAAATAAAAAAGTTAACTTTGAGAAATTGTTGTGTACACGACAGTACTATAATCATATCTGAAGCGGGGTAAAAAGTTCAACGTACTAACATACATAGGAAATGATATCCTACATAGGGGCGGTGTAACCCGACGCGTTAGACCATTCCACCATTGTCTCCGACTGTACTAACCATTGAGATACTATAGCAGGAGAGAGCCTTATATCAGTGTACAAGCGTCAAAAGCATGTAATGTTATGTCCTACTTACTAGGACATAACAAAGGAGTCGGTGTGCATATTTCATGTAATAAAAGTGATAATAAAGGTTTTTATTGAACATTTTATGCTAGATATTGTTGAGTTCTATGGTTCCGCTAAATTATAAACCATAAGAATGGCCAAAGAATGCCTCAAACACGTGGATTTAACATTAAATACGTAAGTTTTGAACAACGTTTTTGGGACTTTTCAATTGGTATTTTTGTAAGCTAAAAAGGATAATATTTAAGTTTAATAATCCTTTATTCGTGCTATGTAAGGCATTAGTGCTAAAAATGTCACATTAATTACTAATTTGACTACAAAATTTGCATAGCTTTTTACGTGTGTTTACGGATTCTCATTACTTGAACTATAGTTTATCGATATCATGAACTAAATGACTTTCTTTTCTGGATTTAAATGTGCTTCGAAATGATCGACAAATATAAATATTCAAGAAAATAAACGCACACTACTTGTATGAAAATAAGCACAAAATGGCCACGCGATGACGGGCTAAGACTACATCTACCTATATATCCTTAATCTGTGGTACTAACAGACCTGGTCATGCGTAAATAGAGGTGTGAGTAGAAAAAAAATGTTTTGTTTCATAAAATGGGGAGGAATAGACAATAGTTCGATATTAATAGATGGAGGAAATGATTTCACAGGCGCAGGGTGCAGCTGCCGCCTGCCGGCGATACCTGTGCCTGAATGGTTAAATTAAAAAAAGGTAGAAACATTTTTTTAAAATAAATTAGAGGTAAAGACAAAACCTCAAGGTGACATTGCCGTATTTTTAACGATTGACCAAATACATAATATTATATATTTTAGCTCTTTATAAAAGTCCCAAAGCTTAGAAAGGTATTAGGTAGAGAGGCTGAAGGTACACAAAGAAGAAAAGAAATATATTTTTGCCACGTATTCTCTAGCGAAAATTTTTAAACCTGGGTATCTATTATCCAATGATGGTTAAAAACAAAAGATATCGAGTGTCCTAACCTTCAGCTGCCTATGTGGAGTTTTCAAATCTATGATTCTACCTCAAAAATCCTTCTATCGGTGTTACATTTGAAGTCTGAATTTGAATTCCTGATTGCATATATTCGGAATGGAAACTTTGCTCGTTTCGTACTTTGTATTCAGAATCGAAATTCGAAATATTTTTCACTACGAGTAGACCTAAGTCAGGTATTATAGCTCCCACACCGGTTTCGGTGACGGTGGCTGGTTTCATTGAAACCAAGCCAGCTACGCAGGAGTAATTTTATAGTGTCCAAGTGTGTGCGCAGTCCACAAGAGCACTCTCTATTCCTTTACTCTCATAACCCAGTGGGACGGCAGACCGACATGACTGGCGAGAGATCAGGCGCAGATCCGACTTTTTACATGCCCACTTGGCCGGTTTTTTTTTATCAGTAAAATTGTGTCCAGTTTTCTTATTAATTGAACATTTCTGAGAGAATATTTTACGTGCTCGAACTGTAAACAAGGCTGGAGGGGACTCGCCACTCGACAGTCCGTCATTATAACATCTCCAAAGAATTTCTTCTTTCGTTATGAAAAAGAAAAAATGTATTCCTGTGTATGCGTAATATACAGCGGTTTCAGAGCAAAGTGTAACTTAACTTTGCAGTTGAGAGAAAACAAGAACTTTGTCTTATAAGTTTTAACCGAAACTCTACATAAAATGTTAACTTTTCTTGGCTGTATACAATTAAAATTCACGTACCAACATAGTGTAAAGACATCGGTAATTTTCTAAAAATTCCTGAAAAAGGAAGTAGTACATCCAGAGTAAAAACTACGAGTAAGATAGTTCAGTTTACTCTGGTATATCTTTTTTTTTTAATAAAATAATAATAACACGAGCGACCTTGCCGTTTTTTGTTTCGAAGAAAAAGTCAGATTTAAATCATAGTATTTTAAAAATATGTATAAGTACCTACTGCATTTTCCTTATGACCTATAGATCTATCTACAATCTACATAACTGATTACGTCTCTATTGTAGAGTCGTTCTTAGGTTATAGGTATATTCAGAGTGGGGTATTCCTCCCTTTTTTCTGGTGTTACTGCCTACATATCCAATTTTATAATATACTGAATATACTCAATATTATAATATACTGAATCACTAACGATGCTGTAAGTGTCACTGAACTAATTAACACATGAATTACGTTATTAGACGTATTCATAGTTCAAACTTCAAATCCTAAATTAAACTGCAAAGTTATATTTTTTTCGTTCTTAGTGTTTAAAAAGTATGCCTAGCTTTGTACTTATATCAATCTTAGGTGGTTTTCTCTTGTGTTTCCTTAATAAAAATTAAAATACACGAGAGCTTTAAATTCTTTTTTTGATTAAAATTCCAAATCTTATTGTAAGCATTTAAAATGTGTTTTAAATATCTACCTTTTAATTTGCTATATAGGTATTGATCCTCGTTGGCATCTGCAATTGACTTCGTAAAAGATTTAGCTTTTCGTATATTTAGATAAAAAGCTAAAAATAAAAGACTGTCAGTAAGTAAGAGTAATTAAAAATGAAACACTTATTACCTCGCATTTCGTGGATTTCGCAGCGTGCGTTCAAGGCACGCGCCTACAGACTACCTGATTGCATTCAAAAATAAAATTTCAAATAACATAATGGCCTGTGTAATGCTGACCCAGAAACGTTACTATGAAGAGGCTCCTGAATGCTTATTATGGGGATTTGGTATCCTTACAATTTCCTGAATAAAGAAAACCCCTTTTATGAGATGCAACTTTAACGTTTTAGGGATGCTTGTCAAGTAAAATAACCTTTTATGTACTAAAAGAACACTTTGTTGTCGGCTATTTTACTGCGAGTTTGTTTAAAATATATTTCATTCGTTTAAATAAAGTACATTGTTTAAGGGCCCGGGTTACCCTCGAAATTTTCATACATTCTTAATACCAAAATCATTTCCTCATACGAAAATATTTAACATGTTTGAGTTATTTTTCAGCTTAAGATAGTAATTACCTAGGGTCCTGAACAAATTTTTTTTTACAAAATATTTAAATACTAAAAAAAATTTTTTGTGTTTAAATATTTTTTAGTAAATTTACTACTAAATATTTAAACACCAAAAAATAGACAAAAACACTAAAAAATATATAAATAAATAGTAAATTTACTACAAAATATTTAAATAATAAAAAATATTTTTTAAAGTTTAAATATTTTGTAGTAAATTTACTATTTATTTATATATTTTTTAGTGTTTTTGTCTATTTTTTGGTGTTTAAATATTTAGTAGTAAATTTACAAAAAAATATTTAAACACAAAAAATTTTTTTTTAGTATTTAAATATTTTGTAAAAAAAATTTGTTCAGGACCCTAGGTAATTACTATCTTAAGCTGAAAAATAACTCAAACATGTTAAATACTTTCGTATGTGAAAATGATTTTGGTATTAAGAATGTATGAAAATTTCGAGGGTAACCCTCGAAATTTTCATACATTCTTAATTTCTTAGATTCTCTGTCAAATCTGTCAAAGTGCGAAGAACACGCTCCTGAAAATAAATAGTTTTCGTGTGGAAAAAACAAGAATTACGAAGAAACTTATAGTGCAACGTATAGAATAATAACAGTTGCTTTTGTGAAAGAGTTATTTCCGAGTGAAACTGTGTATTATAACGAAAAAAGTGCTGAGAAATACGCATTTGACACTTTGTAATATAAGAAATATTTAAATACCCTCAATATAATTAACATTTTCATACTGACATTGACATTCAAAAAAAAAACGGCACAGATAATCAAGTCAAGTTTAGGGTTACCAGTGTTACAAAATAAAACACCCAAAAAATGAATACGCAGAAAAGTCCTAACCCACCTCAAACAAAATGTTCGAAGTGTCGTAAACCACCAAACGAGAAGAAAACTGTTACTTGCGATTCCTGCAAAATGCTACTGTGTGGAGACTGTCATGGGCTGTCACCTACAGAAATCCGTGTACTTGAACTTAAAACTGTTGCTCGTGTCATGACTTTTCTTTGCGAAAACTGTAAGTCTGCATTATCTCAATTGCCACTGATAATGAAGAAGCTGGATGACCTTACTGAAGAAGTCCAGCATCTTCGACTACGTCAAAGCATGCTAGCAACTGAATCAGCTATTCAAGAGATGACTGAACGAGCCAATAGGTCTAACAATATTATTATGTATGGTGTGCCGGAGTCGTCCAGTGATGTAGCTGAGCAGAGGAGAGAACATGATAAAAAAGAGTGTTCTGCAATCATAAGTACCATAACAAAGGAAGTAAAGCTTGATGGCATAAAGATGTTCCGTCTCGGTGCCCCTAAGTCTGATGCCAAAGCCAGGCCTCGTCCGCTGAAGGTTGTCCTACGAAGCAAAAACGATGCAATGCATATTCTTCGTAATAAGAACAAACTTAAGGAACCCAAGAATATAGCATCTGACCTGACTCCTCTACAAAGAGAATACTTGAAATACTTAAGAGAGGAATTAAACAGGCGCGCTGGTGAAGGAGAAAATGATATAACTATAAAATACGTCCGTGGGCATCCAGCTATTGTAAAAATAGAAAAAAACAAAAAAAACTAGCTTCTAATAATAACCCACACTACAAACCCACACCAAAAAGAAACTATGCAAGCCCAAATGACAACAACAAACCATCAACTTTAAATGCGCTTACCACCATTACAATTCTTTATACAAACATACAATCAATACTCTCTAAAATGGACCTTTTTATTGCCAGAATAACTTCTCAGAGACCTAATATTGTTGTAATAACCGAAACATGGCTCAAACCAAGTATACCAGACTCGATGATAAGAATACCAGGATATGAAATATATAGAGATGATCGTACTGAGAAACGGAGCGGAGGAGTTGCAATTTATGTCTCAAATGAAACTAATTTCATGACTGCAAGTTTGAACAATAACCTCAACAAGAAACATGAAAATTCAGAATGTTTATGGCTCGACTTGAAAATTGGAAAAAGTATTATCTCACTTTGTGGTGTCTATAGAGGACACGACTCAACAATAGATCATGATAACATCTTACTTCAACAGTTACATAAAGCGTCATGCGATGGCACGGTGGCTATATTAGGAGACTTTAACTATGGTGGAGTCAGGTGGCCTCTGGAAGACACTAGCTATATGACACCAAAAGAAAATAACTTCGTTCAGTGGTACAACAACACCAACCTTTTACAATTAATAGACAAGCCCACTAGGTTCAGGCAAGGCAACCAACCGTCAACTTTAGATCTTATACTTACGAATGATGAATCTCTAATAGCTTCTATAGACCACCAAGCACCTATTGGAAAAAGTGATCACTCCTGTCTATTAGCTACTATTCAATTGCTAACACCTAAAAACAAAAACACAGAAGTTAAATACAGGCTAAACTTTCACAAAGCTGATTTTACAAAAATAAATAAAAAGGTTCATTCTACTATGACCCCTGAAAGTATGAAGGTACTAGATTGTGTTAAAAATCAATACGACAGTTTCTTGAATAACTTAAGAGAGGCAATTAGTCTTTACGTGCCGCACACCAAAATTAATTATGCCAGTAAAAACAAACCATGGGTAACAAAAGAGATAAAGCAATTGATCAACAACAAATCAACACTGTGGAAAAAATACAAATTAACAGGACTTGACAAAAACTATAAAGAGTACAGAGAGGCAAACAATGGCTTAGTTAATAAAATCAAAAATGCTCGCACAATTTATGAACAAAACATTCTAAATGCCGGCCCTAAGAAATTTTATTCATACTTGAGACAACAAGTGACATCCAAGGTTAGCATACCGGCTATACTACACAACAAGCAAGGCAAAAATGTTACTCAGCCCTGTGAAATTGCCAACGTGTTTGCAGAGCAGTTTGCAAATGTTTTTCAAATAGAACCGGATAACCAGCTGCCTATTCTAGACCCTAAACTTAGAATCGAGGACTCAATCGAGGATATCCAATTTACCCAAAATAAAATTCGTCAAGCGATAAAGGAATTTAAATCTGACTCTTCACCTGGACCAGATGACGTCCATGTGGCAATATTAAAAAATTGCGACTTTGCCGAATACCTGGCCATAATAATGCAAAAGTCGTATGATACTGGGACGCTACCAGATAGTTGGAAAACGGCTACAGTGACGCCGATCTTCAAAAAAGGAAACAAACTAGAACCTGCTAACTATAGGCCTATCAGCTTGACCAGCGTTGTATGCAAGGTGATGGAGAAAATTATAGTAAGGCACATTAGAAATTTCTTTAGTAGATACAAAGTAATTCCAGAACAACAACACGGTTTTTGCCCACACCGTTCCACAATATCAAATTTACTGACTTGTCTCGCTAAATGGACTGACCACTTTAATAAGAGAGAACCAATAGACATTATATACCTGGATTACGAAAAAGCATTTGATAAAGTTCCAACAAGAAGGCTTTTGCAAAAATTAGAATTTCTAGGAATACGAGGAAAGTTACTTAAGTGGATTAAAGCGTTTCTGCAACAAAGAACTATGCAAGTAAGAGTGGGCGAAGCAAAATCGGATTACGTAGAAGTATTGAGTGGCGTACCCCAGGGATCAGTACTCGGTCCTGTGCTGTACATCCTATACACCTTCGATCTTCCCCACTGCCTTCAATGCAATCTAAGCATCTTTGCCGATGACACTAAGATATTTGCAAATCCATTAACTGACTACAACCGACTTCAAGATGACCTCAACAGAATAGCTAACTGGTCGAAGCAGTGGCTTATAAACCTGAATTCTTCTAAATGCACAGTGCTGCACATTGGCAAATGCAATCCTCACTTGAAATACAAATTAAATGATACTCAATTACTAGAGGTCAATGTGCAATCTGACTTGGGTGTAAAGATAACATCTGATCTAAAGTGGGGAGAACATATTTTATCCACCACAAAGAAAGCAAGGAGTCTCATATACTTAGTGAGGAAAGCATTTCGTGAGCTTACACCAGAAATGATGCTCCAGATCCTCAAAACTTTTATAAGACCAATATTAGAATATGCTTTCCAGATCTGGAACCCCTATTTTGTTAAGGATATTGAATTGTTGGAAAAAGTACAGCGTTCCTTTACTAAAATACCCAGAAAACTGAAAAGACTGTCATATGAGGAACGTCTGGAAGCCTTGAAAATTACTACTCTGAAACAACGCAGGGATAGAGGCGATTTAATAGAAACATATAAAATCCTAAACGGACATTATGACATTCAAGATATACAGAACATATTCACATTGAATGATAACACACATTTAAGAGGCCATAGCAAGAAGCTCGCTGCAAGTTCCTCGAAAAACAATCCACATAAACACTTTTTGTGCAATCGAGTTGTGAGAGCGTGGAACAGCTTGCCAGAGGATGTTATAGCAGCCCAGAATGTTAATAATTTCAAGAACAGACTTGACAGATATTTGAAAAATCACTGTTAAAATGCACAGAGAATAACCTGATACAGGCAACATCAGTTGTATCAACTGCTTGCCTGATTACCTATAATAATAATAATAATAATAATAATAACCCGGGCCCTTAATGTTAATCGTACTTACCTTGCAGAAAATGCATGTTTAATCTTTAGATAGATTTAGTCTACACTCTACGCAAATATAATTTAAGATGTTGATTTTTTCTGAAATAATATCTGTCAATAGATATGTTTGATTTCAACTATGAATAGGGACTAGGAAAGTGACTACTCTACATAGTGGGGCTGGTTGGTAGCACCCCTAGTGCATGCCCAGGGCTGCTTCTGAACTCTGGTTGTTTTAGAAGGTAGGTATATAAGCTAAATACATATAGTAGATATAAAGAGTTAATAGACTATACATAAAGCATAACATTTTACAGTCATTTCATATTTTAAGTTAATTGTAATATTACAAGGAGAAAAATGATTGTGTTTAATTATTAATTCAACGCAGATTTTTTTAGCACAGCTATTATAATACACCGAACACTGGAAGTACATAACAACATAATTATGCAATTTTATTTTGGCAAAATCTACGGTTCCTCCGAAATCCTATGATAATATATTTCGAAATCATCATGTCTTTATTCTGGCAGCCCTAATGCTAGATCCCCTTGGGCGGACAACAATGACGCCACGGGGTTGTAATTAAAACGCGCGGAACCAGCGCTGGGGCGCGAAGTTTCACGCGCACGCACCACACTCCAGATACATATTTTTTTAATGAAATAAGGGGGCAAACGAGCAAACGGGTCACCTGATGGAAAGCAACTGCCGTCGCCCATGGACACTCGCAGCACCAGCTGCAGGTGCGTTGCCGGCCTTTTAAGAGGTAATAGGGGAGGGTTGGGATGGGAATAGGGGAAGGTAGGGAAGGGAATACGGGAGGGTAGGGAAGGGAAAAGGGAAGGGGATTGGGCCTCCGGTAAACTCACTCACTCGGCGAAACAGCGCAAGGGCTGTTTCACGCCGGTTTTCTGTGAGGACGTGGTATTTCTCCGGTCGAGCCGGCCCGGCATGGCTCTCCCACGGTTTATTACCCGACTACGGCAAAGATATTACCCGACTACAACAAAAAAGGATATAAACACAGAAATCTGCCCATACAATTTGTATCCTTCAGAAAACTATCAGGGACTAAAGTATCATCTCATTGCTGCATTGTTTTGTTACAACCTGTATACCGAGTGGCGAGTATTACAACCTGGGGGGTGAGCCAAAATGTTTTCGTTTTCGCTTCGTTATAGAATCGCCGATGAAAATGTATGGAATTGACATAAGCGTTCGTTAATATGACGTTGACGTTCGACTCGTCTTATGTCAATTCCATACATTTTGATCGGCGATTCTATAACGAAGCGATAACGAAAAAGTTTCGGCTATAGGCCCTGGCTTGGTAGGAAGCTCTTCGTTTGCGGCCACCACGCATATTCCTACAATGACTAGGTATGTACTAGATGACGCTTGCAACTCCGTTGCGCCAAAATTCATTTATCGCATGGGAACGATACATTTTTCATGCCGGCCTAGCATACGCCAACGAGATATCTCACTCTCGAGATAATTAAAAACTACTCGTCTCATAATGTCAAAATCTCGACATTATCTCGAGAAAACTCTATAAAAATGTGTTATTTCGATTATAGATCTACGCGAGAAAAAATGTTTGTCATGCTAGGGTCAATAGAGATGAAGATACAAACTATCAAACATCGAGAAACATGTAGAGAGAGATATCTCGTGGGCGATGCTGGGCCGGCTGGTTAAAAGGTATCCTATGTCCTTTCCCTCGACGCAAAAACTTTTCTTTCATACGGTTCATACCAAATTGACAAAATCGGTTCAGAGGTTTGGACGTGAAGAAAGACAGGCACGCCGACACATTTTCGCATATTTTATAATGTTAATATGTGAGAGATTGTGCGTTTTAAACATTTCACAATAATGGTGGCGTTGTTGGTTATTCATCATACCCCAAAAAGACATTAGGTCCCATTGGTACCAAAACTTAGTTAAATATTAAAATATACGTGTCGTCTGTCGGTCATTTAATTACAAACACGGCTGCAGCCGGCGGTAATGACGTGTATGTGATCCGGTTACTATGTGCGTACGTACGTAGGGGAAAACACTACCTCAATACGCACTTTTCAAGTGGACGCGTTTCCATTGTACTTTGTTGTTTATAAATACTCCGTTTTATTTCGATCTAAATTCGGCTTGACGTATGATGATTTGAATGTTTGTCTGGACTTTAAAGAATGATCTAAGCCTGCAAAGAGTTTGCATCCAGTGTAGCTATTTGTCAATAGCTCTCAACTCTCCGGTGTATGTTTATTTTTCTCTATGCTCTCAACGATCTGTTGTAACTTGTAACTCAAATATAGTAATAATCTAAGTATTTATTATTTAATAAAGTAGTAATTTTAACGGCTAAACTACTTACTAGAACCTTCAACAGACATTTTGCTTTTGGAGCCCAGGACAACCTTTGAAATATCATTAATACACTATAAGTAAAAAATGAAGTCATAAATAATAATATACTTACATATAATATACGCATAAATATCATAATATTATACTTATCATATTATCTTTCTCTTTTACTAACATGAATTTAAATAAGTATGTTATCTTTGCTGTTATTTTTTCAAACAAAGAGCTGCTCATGGTTAAGGTGTTTTTACTACTCCCAAGCTTTTACACTTCCGTGATCAATGATCATGTGGCTGTAATGAAAATTGAAAACTAGCGCTGGTTTTCTCAACTGATAGCTGCTTCGAATCCACGCTGTTGCCTGTTACTAATCCAAGCGCCACATTATCCTTGTGCGTCTGTGTTTATAGTTCGCCAACTTCGACAAGGCTCTACACGAACGTGGCGAGAAAAGGAACTAAGCGCTTCTATCATACAAAAACGTCATTTTTGACATGTGTTTGACAGTCCTCCCTTACCAGCAGCGCCGTTTGACATCATTGACACATTCATAATATAAAGCCTTGTCGGACTATACCACTCGTTAGGCCGTCCCCGTCAACGTCATTCCAAAAAAACTGTGTCATTGGAACCGCGCCCTGTCGAGTACACGCCCTCGGTGTGTGCATTAGAATTTTTCTAGTCTTCAAGCACTAGATCCTAGTTGCTACGTGGCTTCACGAGTTAATTTCCTACCGTATGTACATTATAAATTAAAAAAACTCCATAAAAACTTAAAACACCCTCTACGAGTTTCCACTGCGGATTTTCATATAAATATACGGTAGAATTATGGAAATAATCTCGACATTTTATTTTAAGGTTTATAGTTTATACTGGGTATAGATAGAACGTTTTAGTTCTATGGATAGAACCTAACATTATGAATTACTAGATGTCCCGTGCGGCTTCGCCCGCGTAAATTAGGTATTTTACGAAAACCGTACATTTTCCCGCAAAAAATAGTTATGAAAAAATGAGTTAACATGTCCCTTCACGTGGTCTACTCTATATCTGTGACAAATAATATAAAAAATGCTCCAGTACTTCGAGAGATAAACCCTTTCTAATAATTTTCCCGGGTTTTCCATATTTTCCTCTGATATTTTTTTTAATTGCTTGACAAACTCGAGTCTCTATCTAAAAGACTATGAAACGTATCATGGGACGATGCACGGTTGATGGTATAATATGGTAGTGATGATGATGATGATGATAACTAATGTAATTTGCATAGTAGCATCTGCTTTCCGATCTTAAATCAACGCTGAAACTCTCAAGCGTGTATCTATAAAGCGTCAGGAGTTCTCCCAGTAGCTTCCGAACCATGGGTGGGTGTCGCTAGGTCCAAAATCTTACTTGTTGTTAGCATATGCTCGGAATACTTCTCATGAAACCGAAGTCACCACATGTTTCCATATAAATTTTGAGGAGTTCCCTCGATTACCCATGGATTCCTTCATCAGGTCACCATTTTTGTGAATATGATACCAAATTGGGATAATGCCCTATACACCAAAAGAAAAATTTTGAAAATCGGTTCATAAACGGCGGAGTAATCGTTGATCATAAAAAAACGAACATAACACCTCCTCCAGTTTGAAAGTCGGTTAAAATTATAGCCTATGTGTTATTCTGATGTATAAGCTATATTATTGTAAAGTTTCATTAAAATCCGTTCTGTAGTTTTTGCGTGAAAGAGTAACAAACATCCATACATCCATACATCCATACAAAAATAATAATTATTAATATCTATAATTTTTATATCGCTTGACAAACTCTATTCTCGATCTAAAAGACTATAAAAAGTACCAATAAAAGGGTCATAATGGGACGATGCATGGTACTTATAATGGTTTTAAATGGTAGTGATGATGATAATGATGATTGTAATATGCATAGTAATAGCAGTAGTAGTTGCTTTCAGTTCTTAAAACAACGTCGAAACTTCCTAACTTGTATCTATAAAGAGATAGGAGTTCTCTCAGCACCTTCCGAACCATGGTATGTATTTGCACCAAGATGGTGCAAAATCTTACTTGTTGGTAGCATATGCTTAGGATACTGCTAACGAAACCGAAGTCACCACATGTTTCCATATAAATTTTGCGTAGTTCCCTCGATTTCTTAGGGATCCCTTCATCAGGTCACCACTTTTATGAATGTGGTAGCAAATAGAGATGATAACCTATACACCAAAAGAAAAATTTTGAAAATCGGTTCACAAACGGCGGAGTAATCGTTGAACATAAAAAAACAAACATAACACCTCCTCCATTTTGAAAGTCGGTTAAAATTATAGCCTATGTGTTATTCTGATAGATAAGCTATATTATTGTAAAGTTTCATTAAAATCCGTTCAGTAGTTTTTGCGTGAAAGAGTAACAAACATCCATACATCCATACATCCAAACTTTCGCCTTTATAATATTAGTAGGATTATGTCTATCTTATTGGTTTTAAAAAACAAATTAGCGACACTATAATAGTGTTAATCATATTATATTACACTAGTGTATGTAAAAGCAAGTTACTCAGCATTTATACAGCGATAATGACGTCATGAAAATGCTATATTAGAAGCTGTTACATGACAGCTATATAAAAACGCTGTATAAGCATTTACAGTGCGTTTTACACAGCGTTTAGTGAAAAAATTTATGTAATATGGCTATTTCACTGTTTGCTTTATAAATCATGGCTACACTTTTTTATGACTTAAAGCTACATAAGCTGTTAAGTCTTACATATCGTTTGTACTACCTAGGCTGGTGTCTCATGACGTGTGTGTTAAAAACTATAAATACGCTACTTTTTGTCTGTCTGTCTGTATTTAATTTTGTGTAACACATTGAAAAGTCATAATATGACAGACAAGGAGCAAACATTTCAGAATAGTTAATGCGAGTGAATATCTCTTATCAGGGGGGATCAAGTAAATGTAACACACGAATGATGAAACAATACAGGTAAAATCGTAGTTATCAGCAATTTTTTCCTAGATTTTCCCCCAGACGGGTGTAAAGCGAGTATCGCCAGCTATCACATCCGATAGTCGCGGCTCTATCAAACAAAACAAAGTCTGCCAGCACATGGGCCATGGCCAGCATCCGCTAGCATAATATAGCGTACATTTTTCCAGGGCACACAGAGGTCGCGTATTACACCGATACGAACATTATGCAAATATCTTTTCTGCTTTCTCGATTGTTTTCTGCTTGCCTTTGTCTGGCATATGGGAGAAAAAAACGTACGTGCGTAGGTAAATATTTTTTGTGGTAGATACTAGTAGGTAGTCATCTGTCCTTTTTTAGTATTCACACCATCTTATCTCCTTTAATCACGGGATAAGTTTGATAATATTATTATGATTTATGAGCACAATGCTTATAGAACAAGATAGCATTGAGAACTCAGACCTTAGTGACCATTCAATGTTAGTGACGTTAGTGACAGACAAAATATGCTTAGTTAGTAACGTCGTCCATTTGAGTTCCTAAAAAAATAATAGAGACTGTCACAATTTGGAATTTGGAATGTGCACAGTGTTACCACCTCAGCACAGCACTTCACAGCAGATATTGCAGGCAGTCTGTTCCCCAGAGCCTAAATTTACAATCAAATATTTTCAATCCACATCGTTCTGTTTTTGGCATAAGTATATGTATGAATTGCGCGCATCAAAATCACAATCCGAATCATCTACTGATGAACTATCTAGCAAATCTAATAGCAAGTAACTCGAAGGGTCCAAGGTAATACGACATTTAAAATAAGATCAACCTGTATAACACCTTAGCAGCTGAAAAGTGCGTCAAGCGGGTCGTAATACCATTGAAATGTAGGGAAAGATACATTACTTTACCTGTTGTGTGTGTGATGCTAAAGCCATACATCCCGCGATGTAATGTATATTAATATACATTACTTGCTTTATGCTATTAGCTGTATTTAGAACCACAAGAGACTTTTCATAATTTCACTTTTTTGTATGTGAAACTTTTGTTTGTTACAGTTCGGTGTATTTGCGGCGACTAAGGCCCGTGTGTTGGAACTTGGAACTAAGTGCATGCAGGAAGCGAGCGGGCCTTCAAACGCAATTTGCTACCATGTACCAGTGTTTATGTTGGCTGCATCGCTTTTATTCCGTCGACGGTCCGACCCCGTTAGCTGTGACCGATTTCATTTTCTTCTACATTATCTATACATCTACACTACTATTATAAAGAGGAAAGATTTATTTGTTTGTTTGTTTGTTTGTTTGTTTGTTTGTTTGTTTGTTTGAGTCGAATAGGCTCCGAAACTACTGGACCGATTTGAAAAATTCTTTCACCATTGGAATCCTGCATTATTTCTGCTGAACATAGGCTAATTTTTATTTTGGAAAAATATAAGGTTCCGTAAGATATTTGGGATTTTCGGACGCAAGGTGTAAAAAATCAACCAGAAAAGTTACTTATTTTGCGTACGCTGCCTAAACTATAAAAGATAGAGGCATAAAATGTTCTAAGTAATTATAGATCTTTTAAATATCTACAAAAAAGTCCGCGACACACTATACCTATCTATGTTGAGTGAGGCACAATAACCATTTTTTTATAAAAAAATCTTGAATTTTTTTTGGACTATATTTAAACGCGTTTATTTAAATAATGCTATTGACCCTTATCAAAATAAATTATTTCATCACTAAGTACAGTTAATGTAGATAATATTTGGTCTTTGAATGATTAAAATTGGACGTTTGGTTTAAATTTTACGGCGAAATTAAAATATTACGATTTCTGCTGCACGTTGCGAATTGGGCGTCAAGGCGCGACGCGCGGGTGTGCGTGCGGTAGGGGAGAGATTTAATTATCAGTGCCACCGACTCGCCCGGAGAGTCCACGTAAATATTACCTCGATCGTGGGAATCGCAGACACAATAGATTTTCAATAGTTATGCGACAGCCGGGTGCTGCTTTATTGATTTGATATAGACTATAGTGCTTCATTATTATAATCCTAATTTCAAAAAAGCTTTAAAAGTTATGACTAAGAAAGTAATATTTTTAGAACTTTTTAAAATACGTTTTGAATGACTGTTATTTTTGATTGCTATTATAATTAATTAATTTCTTTAACTATAAATCTATACATAATAATATAATAAAACTGTAGAAATTCTGTACATTAAAGATATTGAAAAAATAATAAGCAGGGGGTGTTACTACATCGCTATAGAAGCCAAAACTGTGGTTAGTTTTTTGTCTGTCTTTCTGTCTGTATGTTTGTTCCACTATCACACGAAAACTACTGATCCGATTTGAATGCGGTTTTCGCAAATATATTTGTCTTTCTTCCAACCCCCACCCCTCTAAGGGGACGAAAGAGGGGGTTAGATTTTGTATCAAGCTTTTGCTTTAACACGAAAACTACTGATCCGATTTGCATACGGTTTCCGCAGATATATTTGCCTTCTTCCAACTCAACATCTGGTGTATAAACTTTCCCCCCCACCCCTCTAAGGGGACCCAAAGGGGGGTCAGATTTTGTATCAAATTTTTTCTTTAATGGACTTACGTCATATTATTAATTGTATTTTCCAACTTAACATCAGTTTTCACCCCACCCCTCTTAGGGGACAAAAGAGGGGGGGGTTAGATTTTGTACCACTATCACACGAAAACTACTGATCCGATTTGAATGCGGTTTTCACAGATATAATATTTTGTCTTCTTCCAACTCAACATCTGGTGCATAAAAATCCCCCCCCCCCCCCACCCCTCTAAGGGGACCAAAGAGGGGGTCAGATTTTATATCAAACTTTTTTCTTTAATTGACTTGCTTCATATTATTAACTGTGTTTTCCAACAACCTAACATCTAAAATTTTTCCCCCACCCCTCTTAGGGGACAAAAGAGGAGGTAAGATTTTGTAACAACTTATGAAGTAGAAATACTTTAAATGGCAAAACAATGTTTGCTGGGACAGCTAGTTACTTAAATAAAGTTAATGAAGTTTTAACTTTTATAAAATATAATATTTGAAAGTGGTAAACTCTCGATCACAGATTCTTGGAAATCTATTGTTCTTATTTTGTTATCGCGGTCGCATGGAACCGACTAGACTTTGGACCTGACGAAATAGAAAAACGACGCCGAAAATTATATACAAGAATATTGTTTTCCCGCCATTACTTGACACCAGGGCTTCAAATACCGTTATTTTTACATAACGTTACTGCTTCATGGGCATAGATATGTCGCAGTCATCTAGTTCAATCTTCGGTTCGATTGAATGACTAGCGCATTCATTGAATGACACCATTCAATTGAATGACTCGGCCGAACGTTGATTGAACAATCGTCACTCAACGTCCAACTAGTGAGCGATTTGTACCATAGCCCTTTGAAGAGAGCGGACATGAAATCAGTCAGGTAATTGAATGTATTTATTTTTAACGGAATACGAAATGTATAAGAACAGTATATAATTCTTAGGTAATTAATAGCAATGTATTACTCCGTGTTGGCCCAATACGACTTGATTTGGTTAGGTTAGATGGCTAAGGGGCGATTTTACCAAAGAAATGGAACGCGTTCAAAGCACTCTGAACCGGTTCAAAACCTATAAACGCGATTATAACATCGAAATGCATTTCACCCGCATAAACTGAACGCGTTCACAGCAAATCCGAGTTTTATCTTCTGAACGCCCAAAGTCCGAAGTTTAACGTCATAAAACCCGTTCAAGCCCTGTCATGGCAGAACGAAAAACATAGACAAAAGAAATGTCAATATGACAGTTTTGACACATGCGTTTGTTAGTTTGTATTGTTTCTTGCTATTTTCTAGTTAAATTGACGTGAAAATACTTTAAAATGATGAAAACATGTAAAATATTCGCTTGACGTCACGTAAACTTAGATTTAATAATCGCGATCAAAAGAAGTTTGTGAAATCCAATCGAAACAAAACGAGATTTACGTTGCAGCATGAACGCGTTCAATGGGAACTCAGTTTTATAAAACTAAGCTTTAAGTGTGTTTGGTGAAATCCCACCTAAGGCGGGAGCGTAGCGCAGCGAAGCTCCCGCCTTAGCCATCGTGGTTATTTTTTTGTAAACCACCCAGAAGTACCCGTCGCCTCATAATTGAAGTCAGTTTCTTGATTAACCTATTATTATGCCACCAACAAATACTTTTAAAAAATCATAGCATTCCATTTAACGACTTCACTATGATGAGACGACGTTTAGTCCTGACGTTTAGTCAGGACGTTAAACGTTACAGTCAACGTCTTGACTAGTTGTCCTTCAGTCATTCAATAAAACGGTGTCATTCAATGAATACGCTACGCATTCAATCGAGTCACAGATTGAACCAGATGACTGCGACAGATATAATGGTATGAAAATTTGTCCCGATACTAGAAATAACGGTAAATGTTATAACGGTCAATAGGATTTATAACGGTAAATATATTATGTTTTTTTGATAACGTTACCTTTTGTAAAATAAGTACATAATTTAATCAGTCCCTTCAGTATGCAGTATGCACAAAATTAAACTAGAGTCTAGACGTGTCTAGTGACCAGTAGGCAATGAGTTTCTAAAATACTTAGTAACATAGAACATCATTGCCAGTAGGTGTATAATATTATAGGAAAAATGACGTCTAATGTGAATGACATGGTCAGTAGTTCAGTCACAAGTTCAGTACTCAGTATCTTTACCATTTATATTTACCATTATATTTACCATTATTACTCTAACGATATTTTTTCATTGTTACTAGATATCGTTAAAAAAATTACCGTTATATTCTGGCTACCATTATGAAAATAACGGTACGTAACGATATTTATTCTGCTATTTGTTAACGTTATGAAGCCCTGCCACTGATCTCTATTATTATACAAGTACGCTGGATAGATACCCTTTGAAATTACAGCTACTTCTTGTGCCTATTTGAAGCGGAATCAGCGCCCCCATTATTCGGGTAGAGAACTAAATCTGACGTAAAAAAAAAGTTTTTGAAAGCCGCCATATTGGCGCTGATAGCAGTAGTGAGAGTACTTGGAACTAATACTAGTGATGACAACTGTTGTTATTGGTTGTGGACTGTGGTTACGTCAAATTTAGTTCTCTACCCGAATAATGGGGGCGCTGTATCCGCTTCAAATAGGCACAAAAAGCAGGGGTGTATCAGCTATCCAGCGTACTTGTATAGTAGAGATCAGTGAGCCCTGCTTGACACTGGCCATGGTTTTAAAGCCGAAGTGCCTTAAGAAGAAAAAAAAGTACTGTCACTTGTCAGTTGTTAACTGTGGTTGAAGTTACCTGTGAGTTACCATGCGTTAGCATTCTCTATAGTTTGTGGAGTTACCTCAATGGGTTGAAGTCTTTGTGGTCACCACAGTACACCATCTTTTAAAGCAGAGTTTACTCCAACACACTCTGACATTGGCGATTCACAAAGGAGCCATAATTAAAAAGAAGAAGAAGAAAAAGAAGTCTTTGTGGTTTGTGCAATTTTTTAGATCGCCGTTTTTGGACTTTTGGTGTTTAGCTTTTCCATAATTCCTATTTTTACAAGTTAATAACCAAGGTAAGTAATAAAACTGCATATACTGTTACATTTTTAAATGATAACTTACATAAATGTATAAAAAGTTTTGCTGCGGTATTAACATTAACAAGTTCTCTAGGTTATGTATTGTGCTCCTTGTTTTTTCTATTTAATTTGTAAGCACTCGTTCAGATCGACGTAAAATAAGCTATTTGCGTCGCTTAATGCCGAATGCCACAGAAAATTGCTTCGAGTGAAAACTGGTACTTGTATTACAAGTCTTCATTCGAAACTACACGCGTCATACTGCACACAAATAACTTTGTTTACTAATAAAATAACCAAATAATAATTATTATTATAATTTTGTTATTAACTGATACTACATTTTGATTCATAATATTAAAAGGCTTTTTCAAAGTGACTGAATCTTTGTTATTATTTAGATTAAAACTAAATAAAGCCAAGCATTATTTGCAAGGTTCAAAACATTAACAACTCTTCTGACAACCCTTGAATTGCATTGCATTAATGTTGAATTTATTGTTGTAGATGTCAGGTCGTGAAGGAGGCAAAAAGAAACCACTGAAGGCCCCTAAAAAGGCTTCAAAAGAGCTAGATGATGATGATTTAGCCCTAAAACAAAAACTTAAGGAACAGCAGAAAGCATTGGAGGTAAGACAATAATATTATTGTCTAACACATAACACCAACATAAAAATGTTGCCAATGTGGAAGAAAGAGATGGAATAAGTTTCTTGTTTTTGTACTGCTCAACTTAGCTAAACATGGTATTTTAGTAAAAGCTTATTTTGAAATAGATTGGCTAAGGTCAAAACAAGCTAAGTAAAGGCATTAGTGATTTTAATAATAAGTATAAACTGTCAAAATACCTGGCAGTAGTGATGTAAAAAGTTGCTATTGCTTTCCTCCTTAAGATGCACTTAATGAGCAATAATTGCCCGGCGACACGAATGGACCTGTCTGGAGCAATATAAAGCAGTTTCATTCAGTTGCGGCAATTATTTCAGTGATTTTGCTCCAGATATTTCATATCGCTCAGTGTTGCAGATACGAATTTACATATTATATACGATGGGCGAGGAAATTCCAGGCAATTGTATTACGCAATATTGCGGCTTGTTGCTGCTTACTGCCGCATTGGCTTGAAGACGTAAGGGTATTTTTTATTATTTTATTCATTATCTTTTTTACGTTTCAGGAGGCAAAAGCAAAGGCACAAAAAGGTCCTTTGGCAGCAGGAGGCATCAAGAAATCTGGGAAAAAGTGATGAATGTACTTTCCTATATCAATAGATTTTATTTTATTACATGTAAGGTCATTGGAATCTTCTTTGTTCTATGTATGATATCAGAAACTAACTGTACCAAGCAATTGTTAAATTTTTGTTAATAACCTTATTATAACAAGCAGTCAGTGGTGCTCATCTGATGCATTTTAAGTGTTAAGTACCCAATAAATTTAACATTTTTATTGTATGTATTGTTTAATTTACATTATCTTCAGCTTTGATGTACAATTTTTAACATATTATAATAGTCAAGTAACAAGAGCAAGACTCAAGCTAGCGGCTTATACCCTATTAAATTAAAAGAAATAAAGATTAGATATAATAATATATATAATTCTGGAATCTTGTTTAAAACTTAAGGGCCCGGGTTACCCTCGAAATTTTTATACATTCTTAATACCAAAATCATTTTCTCATACGAAAATATTTAACATGTTTGAGTTATTTTTCAGCTTAAGATAGTAATTACCTAGGGTCCTGAACAAAATTTTTTTACAAAATATTTAAATACTAAAAAAAAATTTTTTGTGTTTAAATATTTTTTAGTAAATTTACTACTAAATATTTAAACACCAAAAAATAGACAAAAACACTAAAAAATATATAAATATATAGTAAATTTACTACAAAATATTTAAATAATAAAAAATATTTTTTAAAGTTTAAATATTTTGTAGTAAATTTACTATTTATTTATATATTTTTTAGTGCTTTTGTCTATTTTTTGGTGTTTAATTATTTAGTAGTAAATTTACAAAAAAATATTCAAACACAAAAAAATTTTTTTTAGTATTTAAATATTTTGTAAAAAAAATTTGTTCAGGACCCTAGGTAATTACTATCTTAAGCTGAAAAATAACTCAAACATTTTAAATATTTTCGTATGAGAAAATGATTTTGGTATTAAGAATGTATGAAAATTTCGAGGGTAACCCGGGCCCTTAACACAACGTGACAGAATAACTGAACTAATTGAAATGGGTATAAAAATACTTTAAGATGCAGAAAAGGACATAGGACAGCCGATAGTTTTGTTGCGGAAAAATGTACAGTCTCAGCGTGATAACTGATAAGACAAACCAATTTCATCGCAGACCGCAGTGGAGTTACAGAGAGCGTCAGGTCACATCACCTTTAAAATTGTGATTTGTGATAACTGATATTCATTAGGCTCTTATAAGGTGTGAACAAACTATGGCCGGGCCGCAGCGCGCCGGAGCTCAGCGCAAAAATCCGCTTCCATACAATTTGTATGGAAGCGGATGCGCGTATCGCTCACTGTGCCGATCTGCGCGGAGTTTTGCGCGGTGGATTTTCATTTTTCGTCAATAGCCGCGTACTGACCGAGCGACATTTGCCGCAAAATGCATGCCGCGCGAGGCGGCCTCGGTCTGTAAGTTTTCCTAATCCGAGGCTGCCTCGCGCGGCATGTCCGAGCCACCGTAAAGCTTCGCGCCCACTGAGTCGGCGCGGGTCGCCGCGTGCCGGGGCGGGTCGGGGCTCAGCGTAGCGCATAATGCGCTATAGCACACTATTGCCGGGTCGGGTCGCATCGCATTGACGGATTTTAACGCTCACTGAGGCGAAGCGGGCCGGGACGGGTCGGCGCGCAAAGCTCTGCCATGCTCTGCGCGACGAGTGACGGCGGGGTGTGGTGGGGGCCGGGGCTTGCCGGGCCGCATCGCATCGTATCCGCGCGTCGCTTGCCGGGGCGCAGCGGGTCTTGTCGGGCCATGTCGCATTGACGGAAATCCGCCGAGCAAAAATTCGCGCCGATGCGCGCCGGCACAGTGGGCGATACGCGCATCCGCCTCCATACAAATTGTATGGCGGCGAATTTATGCGATGAGCCCCGGCAAGGCCCGTCTCAGTGCGTTCAGTCCTTAAGTTAACGCACAAGTCACAACTCACAACTAACACGCAACGAATAAGCGAGGCAAAACACTACCGTTTTGAGTGAGCGCGACAAACATAAAAACGACGTATGTGTAGGCACTAGGCGCACACTAGGCGACAACGACAGCTCGACCGCTTGACGACTAGACGCGACGACAATTAGTCAGTCGCCCTGTTTGCGATGGCTCTATAACGTATAGTGTATACTGAAGCGCCTTTGAGCATCCACAAAAACCGACAACGCTCGGCTCGGGCCGCCGCGGAACGCTCGAGCGAGGCAGCGCGTGCATTTGCGCGTCGGGCGAGGCATGTCTTGACCGACCGAGGATTTGCCTCGCGAGACTGCTCGCATCAGTACGCGGCTATTGCGACCCGATCCGTCAATAATTACCTAATTACAGTATGCTATATAAACGCATTTTGCGCTGCGCTAAGCCCCGAGCCCAACCCAGACCCGCCCCGGGGCAGCCAGGGCCCGCCCCCGGGACGCTCCGTCAAAGAGTGCGCCAAGCTAGAAACGGGCAATCATTGAGGTAATAATACTATAGGAGTCCGCCTTATATTTTGACAGCTGATAATGTTACTCTTTCTAACTAACGATGTAGTAATTTGGGTGAAAGAGAAAGCTCATATCGGTGTGTAAACGTCAAAAGCCTGTAATGTTATGTCCCACTTAGTAGAACATAACAAACGAGTAGGTCTGCATATTTCATGTATAAAAAGTGGTAATAAAAGTGTTTAGTGAACGTTCAATGCAATATATTATTGCGTTTTGTAGTTCCGCTATATAATAAACCATAAAAACGGCCAAGGAATGCCTCAAACACGTGGATTTTACATAACATACGTAAGTTTTCAACAACGTTGTTTGGGCTTATCAATCGGTATTTTTGTAAGCTAAAAAAGAAAATTTATAAGTATAATAATCCATTAATCATGCTATATAAGGCATTAGTGATAAAAATGTCACATCAAGTAATAATTTGGCTATAAATATTGCATAGTTTTTTTACGTGTATTTTAGGGATGCGCCTTACTTGAACTATAGTTTATCGATAAAAATAATGTCATGGACTAAATGATTTTTTTTTCAGGTTGAAAATGCTTCAAAATAGACGACAAACAGATATATATTTTAGACGCAAGTTTCATGCAAGTTTTTAATCCTTACTCCCTTATGAAGGCATCACAATATTGGAATTTGGAATTATCATTTCAAACGTAAGTTTGAAACAATGATTTTATTGAAATAAAGAAAGTTCTAACGGAGAGTAAAATAATTGCATGATCAACAGCTCTCACACCTCCCCCCTGTAAGTACTCAATTCGTTAGATACTTCTTGAAATTTTATCCTGGCATTAGGTACTCTTTTTTAATAAGTAAAATGTAAAATTTTAATAAGGCTAAAGTCATAATCATTTAATAAAATAAATTTAATACCTTAATCGTCGAATTCCAGACACAATATATATTTAGTTGTTATGTGGCACCTGGGTTCCGCTTGGGGCTGGATGGGTTAAGCATGGAAAACTTACATAAAGCATATTGCCCCGTATACAATATTATGAATTATGTGTATAATATTTTATAGTATGTAGTAGTATAGTACATTTATTAACACTAAACCATTTATTTTTTTCAGGTTATTGGAATGCTCATAAAGAAGAGTTCAATATTATGGTGGTGACGGAGAGACCTATAATGAAGATAATAATTATTTTCGACTATTAATTTGATAATAAGATTGAAAGAGAAGAATAATATATGGTTTAGTGCTCTATGATTTTGATTGCACACACCGTGATATTGCACAATAAAATTGATCGTCTAGACTCTAGAGTCCTACTTAGGTTATTAATTATTATTATTATAATATCATTATTCAGGGGGCGTCGAAGTATCTATTTTAAGTCTTTTTCTGTATAAATATTATTACATAATTATATTTTAATAGGTAAAGAAATGCACCTAAGCGTTTTTGGAATTACTTTAAATAAGTAGGACTGAGATTCATTCTTATATTTCTTTGATAATAATAATTGTTATTCTACAAAATAGTTGCTTAATAGTAAATAGTAATTAAGTTTAATAAAGTATAATATATTTTGTTCTTCTGTTGTGTTATATAAAAACTGTTGATTTTATTGATATTAGCTATTACACTCCGGACAAGCTTTCGTGGCTTATGGAGTATACATAATATGTATATTTATAACTATTTGTGTAATTATATACTTAAATATTTTGTTTATACAGGGTGCAATTAAACCATCCTGCCAAATTTTTTCCAGGGCTTAGGTATCATTAGGAGAGGTCATTTAGCAAAAAAAATTGGGTGTTATTTTTTTAATGACATATTTTATCTCATTTAAAATCGATGCAGAACGGTTACTCGTGGCGGTGGGAATGAGCGGGGGTGACGTGGGGGGGAGGCGCGCGCGCGCTCACCCGCCGGCGCGGGCGACGCGTAGTGTCCATTTTAATTGTAGTGTTTTTTAGGATAACTTTCGGAAGCTATTTCTCAACATTTTAGTACTGAGTGACTATATTAAAAGAAAAATACGTGTATTTTTATTTTGAACAAGGATCAATATATCAAAATTTGGCAGGAAGGTTTAATTGCACCCTGTATTTAAGTATTTTCATACACTTAATAAATAGATAAAAAATACCTTTTCACCAAATTGAAAGCGACTTCTAATTTAATGAGCATAATATATCCTAAATTGAACATGCAGGTCGAATTGATAACCTCCTTTTTTGATGTCGTTTAATAAAAATCTGTAACGTAAAATTATGGTCGACTTGGTCGATAGCTGTAGTCTAATTTTATATTTTTATCGATATACGCCATCCCTACACGCACACTACAGCAATTGCACACAAGCATAAAATGGCCACGCGCTGGCGAGCTAAGAATCCATCTATGTATACTTAATCTGTGCGGGCAATACTTGATAGGAAGGAATACTCGCTATGAAAAGAAGAACTGTCATTTTGAATTTAAATTTTTTGAAGGAATTTCTTTCAAATTCAAATTTCTCTATC
Source organism: Plebejus argus (assembly GCA_905404155.3). Lineage (NCBI taxonomy): Eukaryota > Metazoa > Arthropoda > Insecta > Lepidoptera > Lycaenidae > Plebejus > Plebejus argus. Next base: position 16,330,192 of record FR989929.1, on the reverse strand, counting down.
CCACGGAATCTACCTGTTAGTTACCTACCACTGATCTCTATCATATAAGTACGCTGGATTGCTGATACACACCTTCTTTTTGTGCCTATTTGAAGCGGAATCAGCGCCCCCATTATTCGGGTAGAGAACTAAATTTGACGTAACCACAACCAATAACAACAGTTGTCATCACTAGTATTAGTTCTAAGTACTGTCACTTTGCTGTCACTACTGCTATCAGCGCCAATATGGCGGCTTTCAAACGTCATTTAAAACGTCAGATTTAGTTTGGATTTAGTCGTAGACAGAGTAATAGGATTTAGTTAAGGGGGTGCTGATTCCGCTTCAAATAGGCACAAAAAATAGCTGTCATTTCAAAGGCTATCAGCTATCCAGCGTACTTGTATTAGTAGAGATCAGTGTACCTACCCATTTAACCTGTTTATTTACGTAGACGTACATAATTTTCTTTTTTAAATACGTACCTAGTTACGAGAGGCAGAGAAAAAAAGCAACAATAATAAATTGAAATGAAGCAGTCAACGTAATAATTAAACTAAGTATATAGATTATAGGTAATTACACTACGGTATTCGTTTTATAGTTTTTTTTAAGTAGTAACCTGCCGTAAACTTTATTTAGTAGTTTAATTTACCAATAATAACGGTTAAGGTAAGGAATAGTAAACTTACCTAAAATTTTACTAAGTATACTTACCTACTTACCTACCTAATAATAGTCAGTCACTAGTCAGTACTATCGACATTCGACGTGGAAAACTAGTTACTTTGTATACTTACCCGACTGCCAGGAGGGTTATTTCATGGTCAGTTTCTGGTTTTTGATTGTACGACCAGCTTCTTGTTTCAGCCTAACAACTCTTTTGATACTATGAAAAATATATCTGAATACACCAGCAGCAGTAATTCTAAGTCTGTTCAGATGGATGATTTAAAACCCTCATGTTCAAAAGAAATAATAAATTGTGATATAAAAAATAACCGTGATGTTGGTATCAAACCATATCATAATTTCAAGTATGAAGAAGAAACAGAAAACAAAACAAAAATGCCTTTGTCACAGCTACCTGAGCTACCACATCTAAACTATCATTCTAACTATGAAAATATATATGATGATAACTGCATGCTAACTAATTTAAATGACTTTGGCCTGAGATATTTTAATATAAATACTGATGATGAAACTGTAGGAGAATACCCTTATAATGAAAATCCTTCAGATCCCAGCATCAACAACATTGAGGAAATTTTTAAACGACTTTCAAAAGATTTTGTTAAAGGAAGTGGCAAAGAAGCAGAAGTAGATAAAATTGATAGTGTAAATGATAATATTGATATTTTAAATTTAGATGGATTACAAAAGCATGTTAATCAAACATGTAGTCAAGGTAGTACAGTGGATAGTTACCAAAATATATTTCATCAAAATATTAGTTATGAAGAGCATGAATATTTGAAAGAATGCACATATAGACCAAAATATTGTGATGAATACCTGGAGCTTGTTCAGGATGATATAGAACAAGTTTTAAAATGCAATTTAATTACAAGAGTCTTTGTTGCAGACACTGTAAATGAAATACCAAATAATAGAGAAGATATTTTATTTGATAATGATAAATTTCCTGATTTTCATAATAATGTTATAAATGATCATGATATTTTAGTCGATTCAGAAAGCAAACATTGCTTACTAGTTAACGATAAAGAAATTATTGAGAGTGCCAGTAACAATATTGAAACAAAATCTGACAACACTGACGCATGCAGTTACCATTCTTCTGATTTTGAATTCATAGATGAAGAAGAGGCTAAAAAAGAGTGTAAGCTTAACATGGGACCAATTGACAAACTTAATAAAAAAATAATAAATAATACCAAAGACTTTGATGATAACTGTACAATTAACGATTACTTTTCCAAGCCTAAACAAGTTAATGATAATTCTATTCCATCAGGAAATGATTATCATAATCTATTTTTAATACAAAATATTCCTTTTTCTTGTATAAATATTGAACATAAAGCACTTTCATCCATAAAGGGTATGGAAGTGTCTTCAGGTAACAATACTGATTTGAAATGTTTGTTCGAAGGAGATCCTAAATGTAAGTTTTTGTTTTTCTACCAAGTTATTCTTATATAGTATAATAATTTACAAAGAAATAATAATTGTATTTTTACTTCATGTTTTAGATTTAAAAGAAGCAGAAGAAACCATCCAAATTATACTTTCAATGTACCCTAATGAAAATAAAAGAGCATACAACCGGAGAAGTTTATAAGAATTGAGGCTGATGTGATGGGATGTTTCAAGAAAAATTTAAGTGATTTTAGTATTAATAATAATGCATTCAATAACCTTCACCATTTAGTTTGTAATAAAACTTACTTTTTAGTTAGTCTTTTTAGATACTTAATAAGCCAAAGACAATAATTACTTATTATTACCGAAGATCTTAAATTTTTAAAACTTACACTTTATTCAGAGTCTGAAATAACGCAAACAATCAGTATAATATATATTTAGTCTTTATTTACGAACATTATATATTTACAACTTGTAACAAAATACAGTCCACTAATACTAGTAAAATAAAAAATGTATGTACTTTTAGTAGTTTACCATAATTTAACAAATACTTCACATTTGATAGTGAAAGGTTTGCTTCAACTGCTGTTGAAACAATTCAATATCATGCATATTTATCTATCATATAGGGTAAAATAGATTTTAAAATACATAATGTAAAATCAGTAAGCTTGTGGGGTAAGTATAATTTTTTGGATGTATTATAAAATTTCTAATCTTATGCATAATGCTTAAATTATAATATGTATTTGTCTTAAAAATAACTTTAATAATTGTTGCTCTATCTTTTTCTTACAGATAACTAAAAGGTACTAATTATATATTCTGTGCTAAAAGTTAAATTTAATTCTAGAAATAAACATTGTAGGCAACTAAACTTACCATAAACTACAACATCAGGGGGATTACAGAACAATTAAAATAGGTATTTGTATTTTAATTTAGCTTACATCAATATTTCTCGTAGGTAATGCAGCAATAAAAATAATTATGAAGCTCATACTATAATGAGACTCAGTTTTCGTAGCAAAGTAAGTAGACAAACTGTATGTTGGTTATTGTAATAAAAAATGACATTTACAAACTTAATGAATAGAAAAGATAACTGAGTATTTTCGCATGTAATAGCAGCTAGCTTGAATGTATACAACAGGTATTTGCAAAGTCACAACTATCAGTACTGTATTATTTTGCTCTATGGTCACAACCGACAATTTTCTACTATTATGATATTTACAAAAATTTGCTCTTTATTTCATCTACGTGAAATATGGTGTTTTTTAATGATTAATCATATAAAGAGAAGCACTGATTTTACCCGAGATTGAGCCTCTGACAATTTTTGAGTACTAAACTAAAGTCTACATTATGATTCATGATATAAAAATATGAATATGTATAAAAATGATATTACAACTTGATGTTAAAAAACTACAACACTATTATCTAAATAGTGAAAGGAAATTTAGATATACTGGATCATATAATATGTATTGTGGACGCAACAGTACTGGTGTTCACCGGGTACTTGAATGAAATGGCATGATCTGATTTCCTATCCAACATACTTAATTAATGCTGTAAATTGTAACAAAAACAAAATACTTATGTAACATTGAATGTCTTCAGAGAAATAGTTTTCTACAGCCCACTGACAGTTCCACCACAAGATCCCTATACATGTACAATTTAGACAGTCCAGTAGTTGTATGAATGTCAATTAAGCTTTGGACTTCCTTTTTGTCGGTGATCTTGGTTGGGGAGGTTCAGTCTTCTTACTCTGGAATAGAAATAAACAGATGTCAATGGAAACATGATAATTTTCTTTAAATTAACTAAACTAAATTAAATTATTATTATTAATAAGGACTTAGGCCAATTGCATGGCTGATAATTTCAAATCAAATTCTAGCTAAAATTAACTTACCTCTCTCGGTCTCTTAGCTTTCGGCTCATCTTCTTTATCTTTCACTTTATCGTCTTTGTCCTCAGCATTATTCTCTGTTTGTTCTGTACTTTCTTTCCTATTAACAGTTTTGTCTGTATCATTTGCACCCTTCTCGTCATCATTAGTATTAGATTCATTATTTTCTTCCGAACTTTCTGATTTATCATTCTTCGATTTCTCGTCTATACTATTCCTTTTCTGATTTGATTGGTCTTTCTTTGATTCTGCATTATCTGTACTAAGTCTTTTTTTATCACTAGGTTTTGATTGTTCTTTGTCATCTGAATTTTTTCTCTTTTTTTCCTTTGCTTCTTTTTTTGCATCTTTTTCTTCTGAATTTTGTGATTTTTTGTCCGTGTTTTCTTTTATCACTTCATTATCCTCTGCTTCTTTGGCTGCATCTGAATCTTTTTCTACGCTAGAATCTTCTTTATCATTAATTTCAGCCGAGTCTAGAACTTCATCAGTCACTTCCTCTTTATCATCAGATTTTTTATTCTCTTCCTGTTTCTTTTGCCGTTTGGCCGGAGTTTTAGCTGGTGTGTTATTCACTTTTTTCCCTTTCCCTATAAATAAATCATTTCATTACTCATAGCAAGGATTAAAACAAAAAATATGATTTAAAATTAATAAAGTTTAATAAAAGTAGTTATATTGTTGGTTATATTAAAATAAAATGCGCTAAAATTATTATTCCTATAAATAAGTATTATTTTACCTGGTGCCTTTTTCTTAGAATCGTCTTCAGTACTTTCCTCTTCATTAGCTGCATCTATTGCAGCTTTCATATTATAAGCTGCAGGTGTAGACATTTCTGACAAAGAAAATGAGCTTAATATTTTACTTCAAATACTATATTATTTCTTTGTGTACCTAATCTTTGACTAGCTTACCTAATGGTTCATGGACCATCTCAAGTAGTTCATCGGAAGATAACTTTGCAGTCACTTTTTTGAAGTGTGCCACCCTCTCAGTGAAGTATTCCCAGAATGATAGGCCTTCCGGTACAGTGAACAGACCCTGAAAATATAATTATTATTTACTATATTTTTAACCGACTTCAAAAAAGGAGGTTATCAATTCGACGCGTATGTATGTAATATTTACAGAACTACCCAGTTTTTGTACATGTTAATCTATAACAGCTTCTGAACAAATGTGCCAAATTTCAAAAGTGTATGTATGTATGTATGTATGTATGTATATATATATATATATATATTATGTATGTATGTTTTTTTTTGTTCACGCATATCTCCGGAACTACAAGTCCGATTTAAGTGATTCTTTTTTTGGTGTACTAGGTATTGTTCAACTTAGGGAACAGTGCAAGTTTCATCAAAATCGGTTCAGTAGTTTTGGAGATAGGAAGTTTTAATTTTGAAGTCGGCTTTATCTTTTTAAAATACTGTAAAGCCCGTCACAGACTTAGCTATAATATATATTAATATACCGTACTAAACACACACAAATATATATTATAGCTGAGTGTGTGGTCACGCGAAAATTGTATAGAAAATATATAGTAATATGCCTTGCTATAGATATATTAATATATTTTATAGCTAAGTCTGTGACGGCCTTTATTATGTTTGTATTGTCTCAAATGAAGTGAAGTGTCAATTAAATTCGGAGTACAAGCTTTACAAATTCTATAATAGTTTATTTACCCCCTTACTGATAAAAAGATCAACACTGTATATTACTCTCGTCTCATCTTTGTCTGATACGTTAATTAAATCGCGTACACACACAGCGAGAAGGACAAAACATTGTATAACTTTTAACGTCATTTATCTGTAGAGTGGATCATCTTTATTCGTAAGAAAGTCATCATATTCAAGTACCATAATATTAGATTTAAGATACATAATATACAGAGATAGAACAGAATAAAAAGTGATTATTACCTTTGTCCTAGTATACAGGGTGTCGGCCTGGCGCCTTATGCGATGGGCGTGCTGGCTGAAAAGCAACACGGCGCTTTCGCTGAGATCCCAAGATGGCGTGTTGCCGACGTACGCTCGCATACGCTTGATAGTCTCCAAACATGATGGATGTTTCAACAGCATCAGCGGTTTCACGTCCAAATCTAAGAATGTATTATGCTGTCAGGGGCATTGATTCATCAGCAAACAGGAAGATTATAAGCCCAGTCCATAGCAGAATTCGTCTGAGTAGTCATTGTATACAAAAGAATGTAAAAAGTAAAGGTCGATATTCGGAATAAAGAGATACTCACCTAGTTCTAGTTAGTAGGCAAATACCTTTTTATTTAGTAAATACAGTCGCGTCACATTTTAGTTTGCTTTTTGACTGTAAGTTTACTAAGTTTTTTTTTTTTAAAACAGGCTGTTGGCTTTATTCGCCACATAAAAGATCAAATACTAACCCATCAGCTCATCTAGCAACTTCAAACACAGTTCAGTATCAGCTTTCTCCAGACACAAGCAAGTTTTGATCTTTGCGTCCAACTCGATGAGTTTCATCTCGGTCTTTAAGAACTGTACTCGCGACTTCTTTTCTTCTGAAACAATATTTAGTATTAATTAATATTCACGAAGTCAACATAATGATAAATATTTTTTTCTCTTTGTCAGCCAAACAGCCCATTAGCCCCCTTTACTAAAAAAATATTTATGAAATTGATATGATATGTAATAAATTATAGGTCTACCAGAATCTGATTCTGATGGCAAAAAGTGAGAAATTAAATTGACTTTTGCAATACCGGGGTAATTGGAATAAAACACTTTGATCCTTTTTTTTTTCTAAATAGCGGCTTATTCTGTGTGTTAAACATGCAATTATAAAAATTAATCCAATGATCAAGGATATTTTAAAAAAATCTGCTGTCAAAAATTGCCATCAGATTCTGGTAGACCTATAATAATATTTTGCCAAAGTCTGATCCTTAGTAAAAAGTCACTTGACAGGCAAGGAAAAAACATTTCATTGCTTTTTCATTGTGTAACATTTTTATTAGTAAGGGAATTGAAGTACATATATTTTATCGGTTAATATAAACAATACCTGTCTCCCTCTCCTTGTCTAGTGTAGCTTTCTCTTCATCTGACAAGTTAAGGTCCATCACTAACTGTGATAGTATCGAGTGATACGAAATTTGACCGCGTTCTGAAAATAGAGCAGAATATGCATGGTAGCTTTGTAAAAAAAGAACCCAAAAGGCTAGTTACCCAAAAGGCCACTGTTAATAACTAGCAATTTCAAATGTCTTACTGCCGTACAATCATAGAATTGTTTTATGATTAAACTTCAATCTAATGAAGAGTTTGACTGATAATGTATGAGGCTTACGAGTATGCCAAAATCTTCATATTTTAATTATAGTTACGGATCTGTCCCTTGTGTAGGGGACACTGTGTTCACCTATGAGGCTGACATTAACACTGAGTGTTAAAAGCCTCTGTAAAATAAAAAGATAAAAAAAAAAAAAAAAAAAATTATAGTTACGTAATTAATGACTGACAATGTTTCCTAATTGTTTAAAACAGGACACAACTTTAGAAGATAGATGCTTACCAAGTTGCGTCTTCAACGTAATAGCGTTGGCGGCGGCTTGCTTGTCCCACTGTAGCCTAGCTGCCTCATTCTTGAAACTGGTTGGTCTCGACTGGAACAACTTGACGCCTACATACTCGCCCGACGGCAGATACGCGATCAGAATATTCTCCCTCTCTGCATCTATAAAAAAAATATTATACCATACGAGCTAAAATTCAGCTCTAAAAATAACAGCATTTTGATAACTTTTTTAATTATATATTTTAAAATATAGACCCATTTTTTTCAGAACGTCGTCTTTGTTAAAAAAAATTGAATATCTAATGCTACCCTTCATATAGATGCAACCAATAGAATAATTATTTACATTAATAAAAGTAGATAATACTTTAAAATAGTTTATTGTATCTATGAAAAATATTTATTTTTTACTATGTTAACAGAGAAATTAAAATATGCGTTTTATGTCTTTTCTTCTTCTATTTTCATTAGGATAACATTCTAGAATTTTCGTTATAGCTTCCTTTTCGTCCTGATTCAATTCATCACAACCTTCTTCCTTTATATGATCAGAATACTTCATGTTAAAACCCATATCGCCAAATATATTAGACATAACTATATTATTTATTTGAGTTTTCTTTGTTTCAGTCTTGAATAAACCAAAGAAATCATCACCGGATGGCACAATGTATTCTTGTAACTTATCATTTACAGATATTGTTGACTGCAAATTGTTGCTACTCTTCATATCTAAGTTTTTGTATGTCTTGTCTAACAGAACCACAGAACAAAAGGAATTGTTCTTGGATATAATATCTGCAGTCTTCCCATCTGAATGATCAGACCTTTGAGACAGCATGACATACTCATCATCATAAAGAGTGTTTAGGGAAGATAGTATTAGATTTCCTGTGCAACTTTTAGATAAGTCTTGTTCAGTTTGTTCTGGTTTAGCGTCATATAAATTAACTGCACTCTCTTTAACTATCATTGGTGCTACTATGTTCACTATTTCAATTGTTGGTTCTACAACACATTTATCGCCATCTAATGTTTCCTTTGCTACATTTTTCCTAATTGGCGCAATAAACTTCTTAGTTTTCTTTTTTGAATTTTTATTTTCCATACTGATCACGAATAAAACTAATAAGGAAAAAATTAAGTCCCAACCCCAAAGCCGTTGCGAAAAATTATTTGAAAAATTCTATTTGCGCGCCAAAGTTTTTTTTTTACGGTTGCGCGATATAGGCGTAATAAGTAACATTATACATCCACAAAATCGATAACTTTAAAATATTATTTCTCTATTTTCGTTAAAATAAATATTTTTTCAAATTGTTTTATTCTTATTGGGTGATACTGATAAATTAACAACATGATTCTTACCTTGTTCAAATGGCTCTTTCAAGTCCTCTAGTTCAGACTGTAAAAAAAGGATTTTTTAAAATTAGGAATTGTGTTCAGGTTGTAAAGTGATGACGAGCGCATTAGGAAAACAAATGTGATTGAGTAACACAAACAAAAGCTGAGAATAGGATGGATAGATAATTGACAACATTTCAAAATTTTAACATGGCTTTTTTATTATTTTATAAGAAAGTAGACTTAAAATAAGGCGACACGTGCTTCTTTTTTGCTTTTTCAAAATTATGTTTTTAAGATACCTAAAAAATAGATTTTAATCCTTCGTATTCTAAAGAGACGTAAGCGCCAAGTGACGTCATACTTACGCCTGAACGGTTAATTCCATAACAGTTTACAAAAGAAAAAATATGTCAGTGTAAGTTTGTACGTTTATTAGGACGTCTGTCGGTCTGTTAATGTCATCGTGGTACTTTCGTAATTATTTTCGTATGTAGAAATGTCATTGTTGACAGTGACTGTTTTTTTTTATGCTTCATGATGTTTTTTTAAAACGCTTTTACACCAGGCAAAGAAAAAATGTCTGATATGCCGTAAGTATGACGTCACAGCGTATTTTTCAGTTTTTCCTTATTTTCTCAGTAAATAAGCATTATAAAAATTTTTTGAATATTTTTTTGATATCAGGAAAAGAAACTAAAGAAACGGTATTTTTTATTTTAAGGCTTAAAATTTTTGAAATGTTGTCAATTAGGATGATTACTTCTTGATTAAAGCACCCCTCTTTTTTGTCGGGGGTTAAAAACGAAGAGAAGCGTTATAAAATATTATGAAGTCTTCCCTATCACAGTATTTACCTGAGGTACAGTATTATATTGCTTCATATTTTTATCTTGAGTTTCTTTGATCTCCTTCTTTTCTTTTTCTGGTGCAGGAGAACCAGCACGCTTCTTCTTTGGAGCTGGAGAGGGGAGAGTCGTATTCTCCTCTGTATGTTCATCTAAATATCTAAAAAACATTGTTAAATATATTTTTTTAATCTAGACAACCATTTACTATAAAATAATATAAATGATGAACATTTACTTATTCCACATATTCCATATCTACAAAAATGGTGTATGTCATAATCGCAAATATTTTCCTTGTCTCAAATGAAATATTTCGGCAGTGACAATTTTCTTTTGGATTTATTTTAACAATGGAATAAAAACTAGACATCCATTGTCGATTTTAATCCAGATAACAGAATATAATAATTAATTTGTAGTTACATATTGTATTTATGCAAAGACAATCATTGATCCCTAGTCTCTGACTGGCCTGTCTGCAGATTTGTTTTTGCTTCCGGTTTATGCGGACTAGCATCATTTCTCATTATTTTTTAAAGATATTTGTATATTGTATCAAGAAGGGACTGTATTCCTTCTGAAAAGGCCAGCAATGCAACTGCAGCTCTTCTAATGTTGCGAGTGTCCATGGGCGACGGTAATTGCTCTCCATCAGGTGACCCTTTTGCTTGTTTGCCCCTTATTTTATTTAAAAAATCTTTGGTTGTCAGGGCCGGGTGCTGATAGTGTTGAAAAATTTGGCGTCTCTTTTGTAACTAACCTCTTGGGTCGAATCTTTCTTCCGCTCCTGCTGACAATTTCCTCATCCTTTTTCTCTTCTTCTTTAGCCTCCTCTCCCTCGTCTTTTTTGGCCTTGCCGCGTGGGGTTTTGGGTTCCTTTGCTTTAGGCTCCTTGGCTGGTGTTTTGGCAACTGACTTACGGGCTTTTTGCTGTAGAAAAAAGTATATTGTCATCAGTTTTTGAAGTGTTTAAATACACTATAATATTTTGGATGACTAACATACAACAATAATATATATATAATATTTTGGATGAAACATACAACATACCTTCCCTTCATCAATAATCAGAGCACCGGTGTCATCAGAATCCTCGACAGCATTTTGTGTTGTGTTCTGGAATTATGTACAAACCACTAAGTAATAAAAATGCATGTCCAAAAAAATTAATTTTATTGAATTTTCTTTAAACTTTCTATATTGTAATAATGTAGATTATATTGATTTTTACAAGTGTAAGTCCCCTCGACAGATTTTTACTTTACTCAACAGTAAAAACCTTGGCATGAACTCTTTTTCTATGAACCATAACAGCTATCAACTTAAAAAAACTCATTAAGTTGTGATTATTGTTGTGAATTCAATAATTATATTATTATAGAAATTAATTTGCAGGTACATGGTGTTCCTACATCATTTCACCAAATTATAGGCCTTTAATCTGGAAGTTACCTCCTCAGGAAGTGTCTCGTCCACTGTAGTGTCCATAGCTATGGTCTCATCTGCTGTTTCGTTAGCCGAATCATTGAGTGTGTTGTTAGCACTAGTTTCTTCTGGTGCCTAGAAGCATAAAATATAGCATTTGATTAAAATGTTTCTTGAATTTTTAGAAAATTTGAGAAACTTGAGGAAACATGTATTAATTAAAAACTAATTACCGCTACAGAGAGTCCGACAACTTGCTCCAAGGGAACATTATTGGCAAAATCATGCTCAATCTGCTTCACTCCGTCATTGAAGTCACGCCTCTTTACTGTCTTAGTCAGGAACTTTTCTTTGTTCTCCGCATAGTCAAATATCATGGTGGGTGCCAGGTTTGCTCTGCAAAAAAAAGAATAAATAAAATTTCAAATAATTAATCAATCATAATAAATATAATATTTGTTTTGTTTATACTTACGTTTCTCCTGTACCATAGAAATACACAAAGTATTTTTTTCCATTTGGTCTTTGAACCTGAAACAAGGTAGCAATACTTATTTTTTAATCCCTCAATCGTGGAAAAACGAGAAACAATAGATTTCTATTGTTATTACGGTCGCCGGTGACCGCTTGGGAGTTGGGGCTTGAAGCATTAATAATTGTATAATGTAAAATTAAACTATAATAAACTTAATGTTACAGTTTGCATTGTTTTCTTGGGGCTTGAAGTATTAAGGCGTACTAAGGACAGGAGATATTATTCTGGAACAATTTGAGATTTGTTTACTTTCTAAAATAGCAGACAATAGCATTAAATACTATATATTACATTTTTTAATGTTTATAGGATATAACTAATCAGATAATAGAAGCTGTAAACAACGCTACATAATGCGATGGCAAGCATAATATTATAGGCGTCACTCAAAATGTCTTCCCGCGCTCATGTAACCATGTAAATTTCATATGATTGAGGTCTAAATATTACTGCATATAAATATTTTAGCACTTACCCGTGCAGGCCATGCAGGATAACCTTTAACTTTAGCAAATATAAAGTCACCGGATTTATATTCTCTCACTTTTTTACCCATTTTTAGTATTCTAATCGGCGATGAATGTATAAATACTCGGTTTTAGTTTATTCCTGGGTATAACACGATCACTGAAGATACTGAACGGATCTCCTTGATATAACACTGCAAAATACACTTTTTATTTATAAATAACCATAATTTAATTTATCTAAATAAAAAAGACGCTATTGATAAGAAATAACCTCAAAATTCTTTTGTGCCGCGGACATCAAAAATCAAAATGACGGCAAGAAAATGCCAATCAGGGTTGCCAATGCTAATTATCATATTTCCCCAAAAATCATGGTCAAATTCCCCAAATTGGGGACAAAAATTTGCGGATTCCACACAGAATTCCCCACACAAGTTATTTTTTGAAAGGAATCAATATTCTACTACCTGAGTTTAATTATTCGCATTAAAGTAAGTATATTTAATAATAATAAAAACTCAAAGAGCTATCGTGATCAATACCTAAGTTTTATTTTATTTTACATAATATTTGTTTCACGTATTATTGTACGAAAATTTTTCTTCATTTTTTCGTACAAGAACCTTCACGTGAAAATTAGCCCTTTGCATCCGTTGTGGATGAATTATACAGTGTTTTCAGAGCAAAGTAACAACTCCTCAAATTTAACAGTAATTTGGCAGGGTGCACAGTATTTGAGGAGTGGTTTACAGAAACCACTCCTCAAAATATACTGTAGTGCCTGGGACAAACTTGAAGGGTTGAACTTGACACTGCCCCAGAATTTTTAAAATCCTGGGGCAGTGTCAAGTTCAACTCCTCTTGCGGCCAGAAATCGTACAAAGCCAGCGCATTTTATGTGGGCATCAGACATCAAACTTGTTTATGATCTGCTTTTTCCTGTTTTTAAAACAGGAAAAAGCAGATCATAAACAATATTGTCAGTCTACTACGATCAATCAATTTCAAAAATGTTTGATGTGACAATGTAGAATAATAAAATATTTGCTAATTGTTGAAAAATATGTCAAAATGTTAAAATCCCCGCATTTTCCCCACATAATGCCAATCCCAAATGAATCCCCAGTCAACATGAAATTCCCCGCAGTTTGGGGAATTCAACACAAATTGGCAACGCTGATGCCAATTGCACTGATCTCTACTACAAGTACGCTGGCTGGATTGCAAGCACTGATCTCTATTATACAAGTACGCTGGATTGCTGATACAGACCTGCTTTTTGTGCCTATTTGAAGCGGAATCAGCGCCTCCATTATTCGGGTAGAGAACTTTTGACGTAAGGTCACAACCATTAGCAGTTGTCATCACTCATTGAGGTAATAATACTATCATCACTAGTATTAGTTCCAAATACTCTCACTACTGCTATCAGCGACAATATGGCGGCTTTCAAACGTCATTTTTACGTCAGATTTAGTTCTCTACCCGAATAATAGGGGCGCTGATTCCGCTTCTTTTTTTTTTTTTTTTCTTTCTCTTCGTTTTTGGCAACTTGACACAAAGTATGTGTATGTTGTGCCACAGACAAGGTAAAAAGGTAAGGAATATGGCGGGAAAACCGTATTCCTCCTATAATAATTTCCAGCAACGTTTTCATGTAATATCGTCAGGTCATTTAGTCTAGTCAAAGTCTAAGTAAAAGTCAATACAGTCAAAGAGTCATCAGTCAAGTCGGTCGTTTCAATAAAGTGGTAGACGCTTTACTGAAACTTTCAATGAAGTTTTGGAGGGAACACAAAATCGCACGTTTCTGGATAATGCATCACTTTCCTACACTTGTGCACGATAACGAATATCTAATGGTTAATATTCTACCAATATTACACATTAAAAACCCAACTTAACACAATTTTAGGAAAATAATACAAAATCACAACATCACTCTTTCACATTCCCGGCAAAACTCCTGATTCCGCTTCAATTATGCACAAAAAATCTCAATGCAAAAAATAGCCTATGACGGTGAAATAGCTGTCATTTCAAAGGCTATCAGTCAGCAATCCAGCGTACTTTCCCCAACGAGCAATTTCCCAGACAGACGCGGGCACAGTGTTGCCAGATCTGCAGGGCTATTATGACCGTTTACGAAAAGTGCACGATTCCAGGCAGTTCAGTTTTCGATCTACAACTGCCTTGTTCTTTATTTGTATTATAACCTCATATTCTTCTGGCTGGATTTGAACCCAGTTTGGTTGTTTATGAATGGATTTGATACGTCAGACGAGCATGTAGGTGACATTAGGAAACGTCAAAATTCAAACTTGACATAACGACATTATGTTTTTTTTAAGAAACGCACATAATATAAAGGGCATAGCCAATGATGATGATATTTATGGGATATATTTCTTTACTTTATAATTACATTAAATATTAAAGTATAATGATATATTATTAAATAAATAGATTGTTTATTTGCAAAGGCGCACGGCAAATGTAAATATTTTAAATATTGCAACACTGTCTTTATATAATATATTATAGGTAGGTAAACGGAAAAATTGTAACTCAAGTTGTAAAAGATTTTGATTTTTTTATCATAATTAATAATTAATCTTATAATACACAACCAATATATTCTTCTATTATTAATTATCATTTATACGAATTGATGATTCGTTGCACTACTAATGCTGTAATGTAGTGTTCCCCAATGTAAGTATTTAAGTATGGCTGCAATTTAATTTAAACTCTCAAATTATTTGAAATTTGTATTGCAACACTGATTCTCAATAATTTGTGAATTATAACAATTGGCAAAAGTATTTTAATGTTTATTTATTAATTATAATATAAAGTATGATTTAGTACACTATATTAATAATATTACGGCATATTAGTACAAACTACAAACTTTAGAGCTCTCTTTAGTTCTCTGACATTAGCAACTTACCGAGTCGACCTATATACTCTAATCTGTGGAGTCGACCATTATAAAAAAGAAGAAGAAGTAGAGAAAATAAAAATGGGTAAAATTTGAACAAAATATATTATGTAGTTGATATGTTGTAAGAAATTGATAAACTTTATCCTTATACCTACGTTAAATAACCTTAAAAAGTCTGGAATGCATCAAACTTGTGTATTACATGCATTACTGCAATACAACAATAAAGTTTACTTTCAAGTAAGTTGAACTTGAACTACGTTTTTTTGTGCTTTCAAATAGGTATTATTGTAACTGATAGTAACATAAAAAGGCAATTTATAAGTTTTTTAATTCCTTATTCATGCCTTGTAAGGCATTTTATATAATTGGTACCTACTGTGTGCGCTAGCCGCTAAACCAAATATTTTTTAGGTTAATGGATTGCTCGAGAAGAAAACAATAAATTGCAAGTGGGATGATAATGACAAAGTCCTAAAAGGAAAATAATATATTCACTCAAAAGCTTAAACTAGAAGAAATTTAATAAAAACTTGTTTTTAAATGTTTTATCATTTATTTTCTCATTCAAATACACTTAATACCTACATATACATAATATAACATATTCATACACAGCTTTCATCATGACTGTATTTGTCTTATCACCTTATTATCAACCTAGTATCAGATAGTAAAGTGTTAAACCTCTTTTATATTCTTATAAAAATATTTATACAGCGGAAATCTTAAACAAGGTTTCTGCCTTATCACTTGAAATCAAAGAAGTTGAATAAAACATCCATTGTGTAAATATTTGATTATTATTGATGAAAGATAAAAACAATATTATAATTTCAGACTTTATTTGCCAAACCAATTAGTAATACACAATTACAAACTCTGCCTTTAAACTATAGGAAATTTGGATCTCTCAGAGAGAGAGTGGTCACACGGTCAAGTGTTCAAGCGATCAGTTTTGTGATCTTTGTGTTGTATTACGTTAAATAGAGATACACGGGGGGCATTCTGAACACGTCAGAATTTCTCCTGTGTGACTGACCGCTTAAATGCAGAACGCTTGAACATGTGACCACTCTCTGTCTGATCGATCCCTAAGAATTAAAACATAACATAAATTTGTTACTTAACAATATATTATTATCTTGTAACTTGTAAGTTTTGAAGTATTTTAATATATTATATAAAATAAATATTATTGTTATTGAGGTACAAAACTATCTATATACTTATAACAATATTATTATGGTAATAATAATATAAGTTCCTATGATAATATTATGTTTTATGAACAAGTATATGTTAGTTATGCAATTTTAGTAAAGTCTTTTTTGAAAAGTAATTTTATGTAGGTTTTATTTTTATTTTTGAGTAAAATTTAGTGACTGTTACACTTTTTATAGGTAATACCTCTTTTTATAATATCCCTTTGAATAATACCCTTAGTTAACTTTAAGTTAACTCTGAGTTAACTCAGAGTAACATCATGTCATATTTGTCACTCACCAATTCAGTGATAGAGATGACATGATGTTTAACTCAGAGTTAACTTTAACCCAGATTGGCGCAAGTGGGCCTTAAACAGTCAGTCAAGTTATAAATGAAAAAGTGCATAATATGAGAATTTAGCTAATTCGGATTTAATATTTTCAATTTAACTTTTCTAATTTAGGTGTGTTTCAATGTTTATCCGGAGCATGTTATACATGAATCTAAAGTTTCAATGGTACGAGAACACAATCTCAAAATGCTTGTTATTGAGAAAGTAAGTAATGTGCCTTTGAATTTACCTCTTTGGTGCAATGTTTATCATGCATATGTACCAAAATACTTTTCAGATTGACAAGGAAATAGTTTTGTGTAATAACACAAAAACTATAGATTGCACTATGGGTTTTTGGTGAAAGTTCATATTTCACAGCAATTAACACAATACTTGTGTTTCCTTATGACTTGTATGCGTTCCTTGTGTACTAAACCAATGCAGTCTTAGTTCATCACACAAATACAAAACTTATTGTTGACATAACCTATATTGTATTTAAATAATACCTATAGGTTATTACACCTCACGTTATTATGACACCTCACGGCTCACTAACACTAAATGGATTACTAAGGTCTCTAAGGCGTCTTTACTAAACTTAATATGTATCGCTTTGTGATTATCCTGAGAATATAATCGTTTTCCCGAACACTTCCATTCTCAATGAATACTTCGAATATTTAGTTTACACTAATTACTATTTTACTATACTAAATATTCTATGCACTAAAATAACTCATTAAGTAACTAACAAACTAAATAGCAATATAACTTAGCACTAAAGAAGTATGTAATATTGATAAATAAAATTACTAAAACGTAAACCATTCATAAAAAGCTAATATTGTTTGGCGTTTATTGAATTGCTGTTTTTGACGTTTGAGCAAGCCAGCTTATGTCAGTTAGTGTTGTCATAATACGAAATTACTACTCGGTTATCAATGGAGAAGTATGTTTTGTGTCACGTGACCGCTCGCTGGCTGGAAAATAGAGGTCATAGTACCAAATTACCAGCCAGTCAATTTAAGCCCGTATAATAAATGGATATAAGAGCTCATAATAACCCCACAGGGGATTTTCGACCAAGTTAGGGGCAAAATAATTGACATCTCGATTATCGATCTTACAGACAAACGTAAAAGCACCATCTACTGCAAGTGGTGCAAAACTTTTCGTCGCTCCCATTTCCCATACAAAAAAGATTGTTCGAACATTTAGGCCCCTGATAGAGATCAGTGGTCTCAGTTTATATACTGTATTATCTATGATCAGTGGGTTGCTTCATGCTTGTGCTCAAAGCTGGCAACTTTTTACCTTGATCTGTGCTGGCAACATTTGACATAGCGGTCGTGTCAAATGAATGATGAATGCTTTGGGCGAGCATTTTCGCGTACAAAAATTGATTATTTCTAATTAAATTAGTGTGAATCATAAAGTTGGCGATGCAAGTTATCAGTGAGCCATGCGTATAAATATTGTGCTTTTAATCTTTAAAGTGACTACAAAATAGGGGGTGTATTAGAAAATTAAAAATGGCTTCGGGAGATAGTGATCATATAGAAGTGATGGATAGTTCAATTGTTAAAAAGACTGAAATAGCGACAGATCAGTCGGGACTGGAAGACGATGGTACCTACGTTAATTGTTAAAAACTCAAAATAGTTACACCTTTCAAAGTATTTAATACCGACCTAATTACTCGATACTTATCTCCGTATTTGTGTCTTTTCAGATCACGACAGGATTTCAGAGAAAAATGTACCTTACGACGTAAGTTATTCATGGTTATTCACTATAATCAAACACTATGTTTTCATTCATCGTATATAGAGAAAGTACACGATTATTTTATGTGTCTGTCTGGTTTGCTAAGACGTATGCAATACTCGTAATCAGGCGAAAAAATGTATTGCTCTAGCAGTGTATGAATAAAACCGTTTTTACACATAATTATTTTATGATCTGCCTGTTTATATTGACCTTGGAACAGAAAAATAATCTATACTAATATTATAAAGCTGAAGAGTTTGTTTGAACGTGCTAATCTCAAGAACTATACTGGTCCAATTTAAAAAAGTCTTTCAGTGTTTAATAGCCTATTTTCGAGGAAGGCTATAAGTTATAATATATTATCACGCTGAGACCAATAGGAGCAAAGATACAGAGGAAAATGTAAAAAAAAAACTGGGAATAATATTTGAAAGAGCTTATCTCTAATCTCACAAACTACTGGAGTAATTTTTTACGTTATTTGGCACAGATTTATTGCAGACCATGTGAGACATAGGCTATTTATTTGCGGGAAAGGTATGGTTTCTGTGAAATTCCTCATTAACGTGGGCGAAGCTGCACGGAATGTCTAGTTAATAATAAAAATGGATTATTTTGTGTATATATTACTCTTGTTTTTAATGCCTCTTTAAGAAGTTCTTAATTCTGTTTAAAGAAAGTGTTCTAATATTTTTGTTGATAAGAATTAAAATTATCTTGTAAGGTGATTTGGTTGAATATCTTAAACTTATTCAATTTAAAAGATCTCATTCACTTCTAATAATATAAACTCTTATGATCATCACAAAATTATTATACATATAATTCATTTTTAGTACTTATGTTAAATTTATTTGAAGGTCACAAGATTTTAAATTCAAGTAATTATGAAAAACATACAAAAACATGATTCATGAAGTCATCCTATGTTGTATAATTGTGTGCAGTTTAATAAAAACATAAACACACATATTATATTATTAAAATACTCAATTAATCCCTTGATCGTGGATTCCTGGAAATCTATTTAGATTGGGAAAATTAAGGAATTCAGCCCGAATAATTCAATGTAGTTTTGAAAGTTGTTACAGTTGTTCCTAAAGGTGTCCAGATGAATATACTAAAAGTCCCCGAGGGTGGGACAAGAGCAGGCGGTGGGGAAGGGGGGAAAAGGTCTCTTTTTCAAGGTTTTTGCTTGTGACTCGAAAATTATTTTTTGAGTCACAAGCAAATTACCTATAAATTTTGTCTAAACATTTTTACTGTACGATCATTACTTTAGCTACTTTAGCTTTACTTAATGCTATGGTTCCTGTGCAACAAACAAATATCTGCATATATAAGTTCATCGATAAATGATTAGAAATTTTAAATCTTTGGTACAATGTTACAAGTTATGGCTCAAACATAATATTATAAGCTGGAATCATCTAAAAAAATCTGATGGTGTAATGTAGGTAAGGATAATGTATGGTCTACATGCAGTAAAAATAAAATATCCACAGCCGAACATATCACCTCCTCCTTTTTGGAAGTCGGTTAAAAATATAATCACAATTAATGTAAACTGAAAAATTAAATGTTATGGAAAATATATTATTGTTAGACGTATATGTCATCAATGTGTCAGTTGATTTATCCTCAATATATATTTTGACGTGCACAAGGATATTATTGAAAATGTAGTCATTAGTGAATATAATGTAGTGAAATGTTGTGTCCTGAAGTGGAGTGAAGAGTTGAACGGTTAGTTTTTTTAAGATTCTATTCAGTAAAATATGGGGTATTTTGAATTGAACTAATATTTAAAAGTACATTTTTTTAAGCATTTACTGACTTCCGAAGGATTGCTTATTTGTTTGGCTGTATGTATATGATTTTCTTTCTTTCCATGTTTCACATTTCAAACAGCACTACATTTTACTACATGTTAGGAATAAAAAAATTATTTCAACAATAACTTGAATATTTTATTAGCGTTTTAACATAAGACAAGAATGTATTATATTATATTAGGTATAGACTTTATTTAAATAGTTTTCGAACTTATTTTTATAGTAATGCTTTCATTGGAGATTTCATTTTACCATTTCAAATAAAATTAGATAATTATTAATTACTTTTTATTAGTTTTTAGGTTCTCTAACCCTTTGAGTTTTAATTTTTTAGTATCAAATATTGAACACCCAAATGTCTGTCATCCATCTATGATAATAGCACTTTGTCTCTTTCACTTGTTCAACAATAATATTATCTACATTCATTGTATTTAAAGCCGCCAACCCACCGCGGCGCACGTGCGTAGCGTGTCCGTGGGTTGCAGTGGTGACTGGTGAGTGGACACAGTCACATAATATATTTTCTTACAAAGCGAAGCTTGACGCACGTGCGTAGTCTCTCCGTGCGCCGCGGTGGAATGGAGCCCTTATTTACACTGGAATTCGGTTGTGATATTTTTGCGTCAAAAAGAGAGGACCATAGACTTATATATTACGAGAGGACTCAATGAGTCGATGGCCGAATTCTATGTGTTATGACTTATGCCTTGACTGTAGCTTCTTGTACTTATTATTTACCTAAGATTCAAATAAATTAATACTACTAAATAATAATACTATGTAAACTATGAAAGCGCATTTTTGGCTGGAGGCCAGATCTTGCGAGCCCTGCAACTTGCAAGTCAACTTTAAAGATATTATGATTTACTAGATGTAGCTCGCGTAATTCCGCGGTAAGCGTACATTTGCTGTGATAAGGGGCTTCCACTTGGTCTACAGTCTACACTCTTAATGAAAATTAGCCTAGTACATTTGGTGTCTATTCGATGCAAACTAATGTTTATAATACCATTTAATGATAACATTTCAGTCCAATGATTTGCACGTACGGTCGCTAACACAATGGGTTAATTCAAGACGTGAGTGGAAGAATAAGGTAAGTAACATGAAAAAACTTCCCGTTTTTTTGCTTAAATGGAGGCTTTAGGGCCGGAAAAGTTATTTGAAATAGAAAAACTATGGATTATATGTGTAGCCAGATATATTAGCTAGGTTATGAAGTAGATAAGTGACAAGTTTTATTGAAATAATTAGGGAAAAAAATGAGATATTGTCCGTATGTTACGAAATGTTACTTATTCGATTCTTCCACTCATGTCTTCAATTATGAACTTTAATACCATAGTAATAAGGACTACAAATGAACAGCTAATGTTACCGGCCGTATACGTGCGAGACGAAGTCATTTACAAGTTGGTCAGAAGTCGTCAATTGGTACGCATATGATTCACAGTTTTCAAGGAATATTGACCCCACAGACTTATTAGTCGCCACTCGCCAAGTCTCAGACGTACAAATTATTATTTTCTGTGTCATACGAGAAGGAAACATTCTTCTGATAATTGTAACATTATTAATTGTATCGTAATTCCGGTAGTATGCTTAATATTTATAGGCATTACTTTTTAGGGTTCCGTACCCAAAGGGTAAAAACGGGACCCTATTCATGAGACTTCGATGTCTGTCTGTCCGTCTGTCTGTCCGTCTGTCTGTCCGTCTGTCTGTCCGTCTGTCCGTCTGTCTGTCTCCAGGCTGTATCTCAAGAACCGCTATAACTAGAGTTCTGAAATTTTCACAGATTGTGTATTTCCGGTGCCGCTATAACAACAAATACTAAAATAAAAATAAAAATAATATTTAAGGGGGGCTCCATACAACAAACGTGATTTTTTTGGCCTTTTTTGCTCGTAATCGATAAAAGGTAGACACTTGAAACTTTCACAAAAGCCTTAAATATAATTGTACTTTAATAAATAATAATAATATTTAAATAAAATAAAAAATTAAATAAAATAAAAAATTAAGGGGGGCTCCCATACAAAAAACACAATTTTTGGCCTATTTTTGCTCTATAACGATACGGAACCCTTCGTGCGCGAGTCCGACTCGCACCTGACCGATTTTTTTAAACAATAGGATGTCAAAGTACAAAAATGGCTACAAGTAACTAAAACGCTTATGGTCGGTTTACATTATTCTAACTGGTAATTAAATCCAGCGCTGGACTGCTACTAGAATAATGTAAATGGGCACTGGAATGCATGCCAATGCAATTCATTCATTCCAGTCTCCGTTTACATTATTCAAGTAGCATTCCAGCGCTAGATTGGATCACTGGATTGGAATAATGTAAGAAAAAAATGCCATAATAGCAGTCTTGCCAATAGCAAAAATATTATATTCAGTTAAATAAATTGCCATTTTCAATGTTTAAATGTGTATCATTTAGGCGATAAGCGTTCTTTGATAAGGCTCACATCACACTAGCGATTGGTCCTCGCTCGCAGCTTACAATTTGCCAGTGTTATTAAAACTACTATGGGAGAGCTACGAATAGCAGATAGAATATACCATAACCACACAGAAAACTGTCGCGAAAAAACACCCGCGCTTGTGTTTCGGTAAGCTAGTAGGGGTAGTAGTGCCTGAAGTCCAAGCAAGGTCAAGAAGACTGGCTTACCAGCAAATGCCGTGGACATTTGCTACTGGACGTTGGGCTACCAACAATGTCGCTTAAGTTATTGTCAAGCGTGCATCGCGACCTTCTGTCGATGTCATTTACCAATTTACACAAAATATTGTGACTGTTAATAGTGTAAATTGGTGATAATATCAAAGAGACTAGCCTCAAAGATTCAGGGGACGTAGTGTTGGTGGTTGAGACCATCACTTTCAATATTCCATGTAGGTACCACTTTTTCGGTCAATAAAGTTATTTGATATGTTGCAGCCTGCCGTGGGCCCGCTGGGCGCGATCAGCAAAGTCCACAAGTCGGACAGGAAGATCGGGCACCGGCGAGTCGGGGAGGGTGGAGAGATCACTTACAAGAAGATCCAGTCGTCGCAGATTATGGGCTCTATACAGCTTGGTGAGTGATGCATGCATATTGTGAAACATGGGTGCAAAGAGGGAACCTTGTAGCACTTCCCAACCAAATAGGCAACGGGCAAGACTCATATTCCCTGTTATCAACTTTATACCAGAAATATCTTGCAATCGAAGCATGCTCTTCTTTCTACATATTATATATACAGGGTGCAATTATACCTTCCTGCCAAATTTTAATATATTGATCCTTGTTAAAAATAAAAATACACGTATTTTTTCTTTTATAATCACTCAGTACTAAAATGTTGAAAAATAGCTTCCGAAAGTTATCCTAAAAAACACTACAATTAATGGGCACGATTCCCGCACGATCGCCCGCGCGTGATGTGACACCGCGCGCGCGCCTCCCCCCCGCGTTACCCCCGGTCATTCCCCCGCGCCGCGAGTGACCATTCTGCAACGATTTTAAATGGGATAAAATATGTTAATAAAAAGTTAATAAAAAAAATATAACACCCAATTTTTTTTTTGGTTAAATGGAGAGTCCATTTAACCAAAAAATTTATTTTACCTTTATTATTTTACCTTATGATACCTAAGCCCTGGAAAAAATTTGGCAGGAAGGTTTAATTGCACCCTGTATAACATAATAAAGGGTTTTCCATTTAGGGACTTGACAATAATTTTGAATGTAGTTTGTGGACGCACCCTTTCACAGTTTAACATCGAACTGATACTCTCAGTTTATTCTGTAGAGTGTAGACATTTTTATCATGGTGAAGTACACCGTGAACGAACAACGTATGTACGTGCCGGGTGTGAGTTTTTGTTTCACATTCGATCGTGAACGCGTTTGGCGTTTACTAAGATTTTGTATGAGATTTGTACAGCGCCACCTAGCGATGCTCACGGAAGTGAGCCCAGCTCCCATACAAAATCTTAGTAAACGCCAAACGCGGTCACGATCGAATGTGAAACAAAAATCTCACACTCGGCACACTGTAAACTCCGATTTTCGATCGTAATTCAGATAGACAGGCAGATAGGCCATGATTATGGATTATTTTTTTCCCCGAATTAGAAGATATGGATTATGGACTTTGTTGGGGTCCAAGGGGAAGTTTTAGAGTTCCAAAGAGTATGTTCTTTGAGCACCTTTATTAATGTACGTTTACAAAATATGTTAGTTAACGTGTTCACAAGTACGAGTTGCTAAGTGCACTGCTATACATTATTACAATAAAATAATTTGACACCACATGCACAATGACGACACGGCGGGTCAACGTATTACGTTTACATAATATATTGTACAAACCGTACAGACTTAGACAGCATGAGGTTTCAAAAGGACGGTGCCAGTGGTGCCACAAGCCACACAGCACACGTTACAATTTATGTGTGTGGGGTTCGGTGAGGCCGCACCAAGTTCAAGGTATCTCAAGGTTTTTAAAACTCAGAAGAGTAACAAGATATCCGAATATAATTGTTTGTCCGTTGTTCTCTCGTGTAGATGAATTCTTTTCCTTAACACTTGTACTTGAAATTATCACGAAATGGTGAAATGAACGCAATAAAGGATCGAGGTCAGGATTTCGTAAGGCGTTGACATTTGCAAATTTTGCAATCCGTCAAAAATACCGAGTCACCTCCCAGGGTCATCGTTTGTTTTGCGCTTCCTCTTCATTTCCTTTGAACTTTTTGGACGATTGGCGTGCTAGATGAGAGTTTATTTCGATATGAACTATGTTGGACAAATGCAGGCGATTATGAACGTGTAGATGCCACATATAATACGTGTATGATTGTCCACTATCGACGTCGATTGTGCTAACTGCCGCTGCGCAGTCTTCTTGGCAATCATGATTATTTAAATCACGAGAAGAAATAGCATTAGTCATAATTAAAATATAAAGAAATCTAATGATTTTTTTAAAGACCATGGTATTTTTTCAGACGAGTCTGATTCTTCACGACTGTAGAATGTGGAAGAGATGACTTTCCACAGTTTCTCCCACATAAGAAATATAGTTACTCCACCGTGGGAGAGCCATGCTTCGGCACGAATGGGCCGGCTCGACTGGAGAAATACCACGGGCTCACAGAAAACCGGCGTGAAACAGCGCTTGCGCAGCTTGCGCTGTATTTCGCCGAGTGAGTGAGTTTACCGGAGGCCCAATCCCCTACCCTTTTCCCTTCCCTACCCTCCCTTATTTCCTTCTCTACTCTCCCCTATTCCCTTCCATACCCTCCCCTACCCTATTCCCTCGTAAAAGGCCGGCAACGCACCTGCAGCTCTTCTGATGCTGCGGCCTGCGAGTGTCCATGGGCGACGGAAATCGCTGTCCATCAGGTGACCCGTTTGCTCGTTTGCCCCCTTTTTTCATAAAAAAAGACTTAATTAAATAATCGTTTTGAAAGCAAATATACATATATGAATGTTTAAAATCTCGCCCAGGAATGTTGAGTGTTAATAATTTAATAATCAACCTTTGACTGCGATTGTATTCTTTGTATCGCTGGAAACCAGTTTTACTGGACCGCGCTGGCTAACGCTGTTTTAATGCAGAAAATAAACTCAACAAAAACAGTATCCGAGCGATTATTATACATGGATTTGCACAACAGATAACTGAAGTTTTTGTGCAGCTTACCAGGATAATTCTTAACATTTTCTGTTCACACGTCCTTGATGTTTTTACAATATAAAATGACAAAGCAGTGAATAAAAAAATACGTGAACTGAAAGTTGCACCAAAAAAGTATCTGCTCCCTTGAAATGTGAATTGCTAGCTAATCTTTATGCCCAATATGGCGGTGTAATGGGAATTTGCCCAGAAAACAGAGTATGTTACTATTAACTTACAAAGTAAAACAAAGCATGCTAAATAATTATTATTACTCCCTAAATATACAATCTAAAAATCAGTTGGCCCTCTTATTCTCAACGAAAATTCATATTTTTGGGTAATCTGTACTCCAGCAGCTCTGTGTTTCTCGGAAACGAGTTTCTCAAGGCGTTATGTAATGCATTCCCACGATATTAAATGAGACTGAGCAAAACCTCAAGTGATCTTGTGGTGAGGTCGTTCGCTTGAGACGGATTAACTCCTAGTCGTAGAAGAGGGCTTAGAAAATACTGGACAATGGCAACCCAAAATGAAGTATTGAAATGGCTCCCAACTCCGAAGTTACATATGATCCGAAATCAAACTCCCATCTTATGACCATTATAGGATATGGTCAAGAATGCCGGTAAATATCAAGGATTGCCAGAAAAGTGCGGGATTGATATGCATTTAGGTCTTTGGGTGACCTGATAGCACTGCAAAGCACTTGCATTTAGTGCTTTTTTTCCTTGCCTGGTCACAGAATACATTAGATGGTGGACGCATTTCGGTATACTTCGTGGAAGTATACCGAAATGCGTCCATACACTTAGCTAATTATTTCACGTGTTGGTTTTAGCAAATTAACGCGTTACGTCTATCGCGAGATCTGCGTCAGTGGAATCAACACGTCAGCCATTTTTTTTCATTGTTCAAAACATGGTTGAGAATTGTACTGTAGCTGTAGAGGTCAGGACAACAATTGTACGTGTCTATTGTTAGATGTTCAAATATTGTAGTATTTGTAGTTTTGTCTATTCACTATTCAGCATTCACTATTCACCCAAACGTTTCTCTGTTATTTAAGACAAGATCATGGGAATTTGTACCTTTGAAGTTTGAACTACCTGGACCTGGTTCACTCAAGAGTCAAGATCTCACTTCATACTTACGACTATTACAGTTTAAGTTTCATTTTTTTTAAACTAATTTAACAAAACCTAGGAAAGTCATCTGTCTGCCCTTTATGTTTCTCGAGGAATTAAAATGCAAAAGTTGAACTTCTGGTCCTGTATGAAAAGCAATATAATTTCAAGTCGTTAATAAATGGTCCATAATCCATATAGTCGCCAGTGTATGGTGTTTCTTGCCAAAACTGTTATCGATTCAAAGACAGACGCCAGAAGGGAATGATTCAAAATAACTTTAAAGTGGAGTCTGAATGGAAGTCCAAAGTTTGAACTTATTCTAACCCTGAATACATGACATCCACAATTCATAATTAAACACGAGTTTGAAACAAAATTAAACCACTTGATAAAGATTTTTTCGTTAAATCTAGTTTTCAGTCTACAATGAAAAAAAAAATGCAGACAAAGCCAAGCCAAGCCAAAAAGCCAAGAAAAGTGAAGGGAAACAAACCAGTGTTTTTTAATCTCGATTTTATTACTTTTTAATTTTTTATTACATTTGCTACAGACGAAAACAATTATAACACTGGCTACAGCCTACACGTAACCCAGTTTCTAAATTCTAGGGCATCCGATGTCGTTCTATGTGATTTGTGAAATTCATTTTTTAAATTGCATTAATTGCAGTTCCATTTCAACTCTTCTCATCTCAACTGTAATTTGATGATGGAGCACTATTGCGGTGCAGATGTGCAATAAAATTTTGGTAAAAGTCCTTTTCAAGTAGCTATGATTTTTGTTTTCAGAACTTTTTCTTTAACTGGTAAATCCCAGTCCTCCTATCTGTTGGCACTAAATGGCACAAGCAAGCAGTTTCAAAAACAAGCTCTACCGTTTACTTTAATTGTTTTAAATGACTCATCCCGGTGTTACGAAAAAACCCAATTCTCGTTTAACATCGAGGATAATAAAACTAATGCACTTTTGTTTTGTCCGAGTGAAAAGTGTAGCTCGAGGCCGTAAACGCGTCGTTTTCACCCCGTATGTCCGCGAGGAATTGTACCGGTTACCCACTGGCCCACATCGCCACATTAGCGATACCAGCACGTGCTAATCGATTCTGAATACATATTGCTCTGGCGCGAGATTTCGCCCGTAACACAGGGATGAGTTCAGGATTTCGGAAAAACTTTTTGTCATATCAGGATTCAGGATGATGGTTACCGGAAATGTATGCACTTGCCCCAACCATAGACTAATCATACAACTAAAGAAGTCATTTTATGTCATTCAGATTATGACCGGCTTCTCGGCAGATGGTGCATGCTGCAACGATGCTTAGTCCTAATAAGTAGGAATAAAATTGAAAATTATTTTCAATGTCTGTTAAAGTGTTAATCGCTTGTCAAAATATCTTACTATTTCTGGCATTGTTAACAATTACTGCGCAAGAGATATAACAAGATGGAACATTAGCAACATTAAAATCGTTTGCACGGTGCCTAGTTGATTCTGTAGCAGGTCAACCTGCCACTTTCCTTCCCCGTAAAAGCCTGATGATGTCATTACAAGCAGCACTTCTTGGTCTGTAAGATAACTGTCATGAGTTATGACTAATTGAGTCGACTTGTCTGTATTTTTGTTCCCTTTCGGGCGTCTGTTGCGTCAGGGTGTTCTCAGGGGTTTACGGTAACTTGTTTTATTCGTGTACTTTTACGTCATTGATTTTCCCTGTCTTGTCTTAAGGCATGTTTGTTCATAATGCTGCTAAAAACATGGAATAATACATATTACAAACAGCTTTTTGTTTTCGTCCATACAAGGACGATCCAACATTGTGTAATTAGGGTTCCGTAGCCAAAATGGCAAAAAAGGAACCCTTATAGATTCGTCATGTCTGTCTGTCTGTCTGTCTGTCTGTCTGTCTGTCTGTCTGTCTGTCTGTCTGTCTGTCTGTCTGTCTGTCCGTCCGTCCGTATGTCACAGCCACTTTTCTCCGAAACTATTAGAGCTATACTATTGAAACTTGGTAAGCAGATGTAGTCTGTAAACCGCATTAAGATTTTGATGCAAAAATGGAAAAAATATTAAAAATTTTAGGGGTCCCCATAGGTACAACTGAAACAAAAAAAATTTTTTTTCATCTAACCTATGCGTGTGGGGTATGTATGGATAGGTCTCCAAAAATCATATTGAGGTTTCTCATATCATTTTTTTCTAACCTGAATAGTTTGCGAGAGAGACTCTTCCAAATTGGAAAAATGTGTGTCCCCCCCCCCTCTAATTTCTAAAGTAGAGGCATGATAATTATAAAAAAAAATATATGATGTAGATTACTATAAAAACTACCAACGAAAATTGGTTTGAACGAGATTTAGCCATTAGTTTTTTTTATACGTCATAAATAGTAAAGTACAACTGAAACAAAAAAATTTTTTTTTCATCTAACCTATGCGTGTGGGGTATCTATGGATAGGTCTCCAAAAATCATATTGAGGTTTCTCATATCATTTTTTTCTAACCTGAATAGTTTGCGAGAGAGACTCTTCCAAAGTGGAAAAATGTGTGTCCCCCCCCCTCTAATTTCTAAAGTAGAGGCATTATAATTCTAAAAAAAAATGTATGATGTAGATTACTATAAAAACTACCAACGAAAATTGGTTTGAACGAGATCTAGCCAGTAGTTTTTTTTATACGTCATAAATAGTAAACCTTAATCTAAATTTCATTAAATCGACTGAAATATAAAAATAAATCAAAAATATTTTAATTTCATAAAAATAAACCTTATTGCTGCTGCGGAACCCTCCATGGGCGAGTCCAACTCGCACTTGGCCGCTTTTTTTTAATATTATGTTTATGATGTTTACCGTCAATGACTAGACTTGCTAGTTGCTGCTAACCGCTTTCAAGTATCATGTTTCGTTGGATGTTCGTTTGTTAGTTTTATGTTGCCTTAATTGGCCAACTCAAAGCATTATCATAAAATATTTTTGTTGAGTATGATCAGTGATCACTTCTACCGACTTTCGGTAGTTTTTGTTTGTCTGTTTATTGGTTTATTTGATAGTTTTTAATTAGAATTTCTTAGATTTCTAAACACCGACCGCAAGAAGTATGTTAAAGGATAGTGTATATTCCGCTCCTCCGATGTGAGGTGGTCTTATTTATTATCTATTTATTATTATTATATATTATCCAATTTGAATGCAGTTTTTATTAAACGATCGGCAGAATAAGTTAACGGTCGAAGCATGTGTTTTGCATTTCACGCACCAACTGCGTTACACAGTTATAGGTTGCTGCATATCTTCAGAATCTAGACCATTGGGTGGTCATTTAAATACTACTAGTTATCGAATACTCGGCTATCGAATACTAAGCTTTGCTCGGTATTCGATGGAACACGAATAAAATGACATTTTCTAAAAAATGATTCCTAGCTATCTAGCTATTTATACGATTTATTGCCCCCGAAACCCCCTATATATTATACTAAATTTCATGAAAATCTTTGGAGCCGATTCCGAGATTCCATAATATACAAGAATTGCTCGTTTAAAGATATAAGATAAGATACATCTACCTGAAATTGTCATTTTGTAATGGCTAATAAACGTCTTAATATATTATTATTAATGTGTTACAATTGTTTCTGTACTTGTTAACAGTAAACAATTGTTTATGTACTTGTTAACAGCGCAATTTTACTGCCCCCACAGTCTCTCATCTGCTCCGCTTATTATTATTCTAATGTTTATCCTTTGTCTAGTAACTAGTTAATAGATCCTTGGTAGCTATCTGATTGTAACATAAAGCTTGTCATTGGCGCAAATAGGCTCCTGAGTCCTGACTGTTACATGCTATCACTTTACTTTGACTCTTCGAGCTGTATAATATAAGTCTACTAGCAATTATGTAGACGACGTGGTCATCAGTGGCTCGTCTACGCCGCCGCGGCGATATGTCGTAACTCGCTGCCTATGTCCATGTCGTTAACAATAGGGTGACACGTGTACACAGATATGATTCATTAGGCTAATTCCGCCATGGGACTCATTTGTTTATTAATTATTGCATCAATTACTGATACAATTAAATGGCAGATAAACTCTGCCATCTGATCATGATTCATTACTTTGACTTGTGACTTAGGCATAGTTTTACATCAAGAGCTCATTGTTTTGCATAAATTGTACGCAAATTGTTGTAATTTCCTTGGGACTTGCTTGACTGCATAACAAATAAGATAAAAACTGCCTCCAAAATCCAGTAGCAAATCTACAGCAAACGAGAGTTATATGCAACCAACGCATTTTCTTATAAGTTATGAGTTATGACGAATACTTGGACCAGTTTACAGATTTGTATACAATTGCCTTACTTTTAGTTGCGCCCACACTTCTCCTGCTTTGGAATTCGACTCCGTTATTCCACGAGCTTAGTAGCTGGGACTTCTAGAATGTTCGGGTGTGAATATATTATCAAGGGTTTTTATCAAAAGCGTCTGTTAAGTTTCCGGATCGAAGTAATCCGGCACCCATACATGTGCTTTCAGTCCCCTTTGTGCATTCCTGCTGTAAGCCGTTCACACCCATAGGCGTACCTACATTTATCGGCTTTTATTGGAACGCATACATTAAATTCTAACCCCCTTAATGATATTTACTCCACACGAATTTATGTTTGCTGTGTTATTTTTGACTACCTCCGTGGCTTAGTCGTTGAAAAATATAATTTTATAGTAGTATTTTGTTACGAAACCTTTATCGTTAGAGCAGTGAAGTTTAATATTATAATATGATAAACACGAATGTAGCGTGTTTGAATGCAAATAATATTTACAGTTAATTTTGTTACACAAAGTTTACATATTCTTTACAAGATTGCTACAGAGTACAAAATATTTGGTTAATTTAGGATGAAGTTTTGAATATATTTTTTAGAGTTCTTCATCTTTGTTCGACCTTTTTAGGGTTCCGTAGCCAAAATGGCAAAAAACGGAACCCTTATAGATTCGTCATGTCTGTCTGTCTGTCTGTCTGTCTGTCTGTCTGTCTGTCTGTCTGTCTGTCTGTCTGTCTGTCTCCGTCCGTCCGTCCGTCCGTCCGTCCGTCCGTCCGTCCGTCCGTCCGTCTGTCTGTCCGTAACTATTAGAGCTAGCTAGCTATGCGTGTGGGGTATCTATGGATAAGTCTTCAAAAATCATATTGAGGTTCCTCATATAATTTTTTTCTAACCTGAATAGTTTGCGAGAGAGACTCTTCCAAAGTGGTAATAAGTGTGTCCCCCCCCCTCTAATTTCTAAAGTAGGGCATGATAATTTAAAAAAAATATATGATGTAGATTACTATAAAAACTACCAACGAAAATTGGTTTGAACGAGATCCAGCCAGTAGTTTTTTATACGTCATAAATGGTAAACCTTAATCTAAATTATCATTAAAACGACTGAAATATAAAAATAAATCAGAAACATTTTAATTTCATAAAAATAAACCTTATTGCTCCTGCGGAACCCTTCATGGGCGAGTCCAACTCGCACTTGGCCGCTTTTTATTGGCATTACAGATTGCTAAGTTAGGTTAGTACTGAACAATACTTCTACTTCTAGCCATATTCATTCTGGTCGCAGTCTTAGTGGCCGTTAGTAAGTTACAGAATACAAAATTGAGGTCATAAATTCTTAATCTCCCACTTCATACTCCTCGCCACACATCTATTCACCATCACCATATTAGAATAGGCCTGTTGGTTTCACAGGTTTTTACTGGTACCGGGTACGTGGTTTTCCCTTGAGGACAGTATCAGTTGGCATTGAACGATAGTAACCTTGGATTTGCGATTTCCTGGCTGGCAGTGTTCAACGCATTCGTTGCATGAAACGTACGCTTTGCAACATTCTTTATTGAGGATAAATTCAATAAAATTCTTACTGGAGATTTTCACTTGTTCTCAGAACTTTGTTTTTTTTTTTTGTTTATTTTTCGTGTTTGATAAAAGTTGTCTTTTGCTGTTTTTAAGTCTGTTTATTTTCTCGGATATATCGGATATAATATCTCGGCTGATAGGTGTTCTTGTGTTTGATAGTATAGAGTTACAGACCTTAATCTACACTGGTGTAGCTTAAAAAGTATGATACTTCATACTTCGATTTCCTCAAGCTTATGACTTATGAGGAAAATTCATAATTTAAACCGTCTACAGTTCTTGTTTCTTGGTCATTTTTCTTGGCAGCAGATCGGCGTTTAAGCTGACAATGTCAGGGGCTCAAGGCTTTATTATTATGCTTGTCAGTCAGATTTAACTAAAAACTGGATACCTATTTCAGTTTTGATAGGTTGCAATCCCTGTAAGTTTTCATTGTAGTCCAGCGCCTGCAATAATAGAAACCCACCAGGGCAGTTCCACACACACCTTTAACTCCAAAACTTCAAGCAGACCTACATACAATATAATATTATATATGTACTGAAGTAAAATTAATGGCATAAAACGTACGTGACGACTACACTCAGAGACATAAAATATTTTTATCGATTACTAATTTAACTTTAAATTAATTTTTAAATAATTTTTAGTACTAAAGTTCATGTAGATTTTGACTCCATATTATACTTTCTGCGTAAGTCTTTTTTAAATAAAAAATTAATAATCATTAAGTCTCTGAGTGCGGCCGTTAGTCAAGGAGCCACACGTCTATGATCTAACCAACCTATAATAATTATTATTCTTCTTTCCAGGCATCCAGCACGCGATCGGCGGTCTGGCCTCGAAGCCGGAGCGCGACCTGCTCATGCAGGACTTCATGACGGTGGAGACGACCAACTTCCCCCACGAGGGGTCCAACCACACGCCAGCACATCACTACTCCGAGTTCAAGTTCAAGACGTACGCGCCCATCGCGTTCCGATACTTCCGGGATCTGTTCGGCATACAGCCGGACGATTTCTTGGTGAGTGAATGAGGATTTTCATTAATAAAATGCCCACAAATGTGTAGTAGTGTCCAAAGCGCTCGGGTACTTGTCCAGTTAACGCCCATAAGCGCACAAAATGATAAGCGTTTAGGCATCTGATAATTTTTTCATCGCAGAAATAGGGCTGAAAGATAGAATAAAATTTAACGCAATAGGTAAGCTCGGTAAGAGATGTGTTGTACAGTAGACAACTCGTCTGACATAGAGTTTTTGTGACTCTACTATTAACTGTACAGTCTTTAAAAAGTTTAAAATGCCCTCTTTATCTCGCTTATCGACTAAGGCATGTTTCGAAAGATGCTGTAAGTTCTCTTCTAGGATTTAGGAATCATATCATTAGTGATTAGATGTACACAAACTGTAAATGAAACGTTTTGAAATCGTTTGTTATCAGCACCGTACTAGCAATGTAGGCCTCTGATAACATCCATGAATGAAATTCACACGGCTGTTATGTTTATGGCATTGTACAATGTACATGTTATTAACATAGAGCCAGACCTTGTTATTTATTGGGCTGTATTTCGCGAATAATTTATTGGATATTTCGCTTAAAACATGTTGTAATTATTATGTACTTAGTAAAATTAATTTGAATACATACAACCCTTATACAGAACAGGGAGAAATATTGAATAAGGTCTAACGCTCCTCGTCTCTTTTAAAGGACCCAATGCTAAAAAAAGACCCAAAAAATATGATCTTGTTTTTAAAAGAGTGCCAAAGTTCGCGTAAAGACTGACACGTCTTTGTTTTGGTGTGCGAAAGAGACAAACAGCGTTAGTATTTTTTAACCGACTTCCAAAAACGAGGAGGTTATACGTTCGTCTGTGGATATTTTTTTTTTTTTTTATGTATGTTCAACGATTACTCCGCCGTTTATGAACCGATTTTCAAAATTTTTCTTTTGTTATAATAGGTTTCACTCCAATTTGGTCCCATTTTGACAAAAGTGGTGATCTGATGATGGGATCCATGAGTAATCGAGGGAACTCCTCAAAATTCAAATGGAAACATATGTTTTTTTTGGTTTCATATGAAGTATTCCAGGCATATGTTACCAAAAAGTAAGATTTTGCACCAGGATTTACTATGGTTCGAAGGTGGTGAACAGAACTCCTTACTCCTTATAGATACATGTTTGGGGGTTTCGGCGTTGTCTTAAGAACTGAAAGCATATACTACTATGCAAATTTAATTAATCATCATCATCATCACCACCATTCCACCATACATCCGTGAGTAATCGAGGGAACTCCTCCAAATTTATAGGGAAACTTATAATGATTTCGATTTTATGAGAAGTATCCTAAGCATATGCTACCAAAAAGCAATGTTCAGAAAAGTGGTGACCTGATGATGGGATCCATGAGTAATCGAGGGAACTCCTCAAAATTCAAATGGAAACCTATGTTTTTTTGGTTTCATATGAAGTATTCCAGGCATATGTTACCAAAACTAAAAAGTAAGATGTTGCACCAGGATATACCATGGTTCGAAGTTGGTGAACAGAACTCCTTACTCCTTATAGATACATGTTTGGGGGTTTCGGCGTTGTCTTAAGAACTGAAAGCATATACTACTATGCAAATTTAATTTATCATCATCATCATCACCACCATTCCAACATACATCCGTGAGTAATTGAGGGAACTCCTCCAAATTTATATGGATTTCGATTTTATGAGAAGTATCCTAAGCATGTGCTACCAAAAAGCAAGTATGGGGGTTTCGGAGTTGGTTTAAGAACTGAAAGCATATTATGCTACTATGCAAGTTACATTCATCATCATCATCATCACTACTACCGGTCACACACCATGAATTATCTAATTATGACCCTATTATTGTTACTTTTAATCGTCTTTAAGAACAAAGCCCGAATTTGTCGAACGATTTAAAAAATTATAATGTTGTTTCAATGTATAAATGACTCAACCTTGGTGTTTAGGTTACCAAGTTAGCAATTTGATCATAAGATCTATGAGGTAAGTTATTCTTAAAATTTATAAGGACGATTTTAGTTATATTATTTGAGCATCCATACTAATATTATAAATGCGAAAATGTGTCTGTCTGTCTGTCTATCAGTCTGTCTGTTTGTTACCTCTTCACGCTCGAACCGCTGAACCGATTTTGCTGAAATTTGGCATGGAGATACTTTGAGTCCCGAGAAAGGACATAGGATAGTTTTTATCCCGGAAAAATTTAAAGTTTCCGCGCGATAAACGAATTTTGGCGCAACGAAGTTGCGGGCGTCATCTAGTAATGTTGAGTTGTTTTCATGAGTGATGAGTGTAATGATAGAAAGAAAGTCACTGAACAGAACTTTAGAGCCTTTAAAGACAGGCGTGTGAACATTAATTTTATCATTGCTTGATTAACGCCAAGCAATAAGCATATACATACATTAGGTACACAGTGGTATATGCTTGGAGTTGCTTAAGCAATTCTGAAGTAGTGACATCAGACAATGAGTTCTCATAATATCATGAAAGTGTATCCTGGATCCAAAGTCACTAAGCATAACACATTAGTCTGTGCAGAAAACCAGCTTATAAATCACTTAAAAGAGTGAAATTATTATTTTTAACAAAAAATTAAAACCGACTTCCAGGGTAAAAACAATAATAATTTGTAATGAACAAAAAAGTGTTAAATAATTCTTACTCTTTAAAGTGCCTTATGCATAATTCTCCTAAACCTCAACTATTTCTGTACACAATCTACATTATTTTGAAGTCGGTACCAGTCTTAAATATTAAAAATATTTTGTCATACAACTCAGCATTCTTATAGCTGGTACCGTCTTCAAAATAATGTAGATTGTGTACAGAAATAGTTGAGGTTTAGGAGAATTATGCATAAGGCACTTTAAAGAGTAAGAATTATTTAACACTTTTTTGTTCATTACAAATTATTATTGTTTTTACCCTGGAAGTCGGTTTTAATTTTTTGTTAAAAATAATAATAATCATTTCTATTATGAATCTATTATCACTTTTGCTCTCTGGGTAGTAATTTCTAAGATTTCAAAAGTGCCTTCTCACCGTTGAATCTTTTAATGGCCGTCATAGATTAGCACATGAAACACATATGTTACTCTCGAGTGAGTCGAGATAGATTAGATTATTCAGTAACTAGAGATTTATTGACAAATTTTTAGTTACTTGCGTCGCTTCAAACTTTTCACGGCTTGTGACTAAAGGTGATCGCACATTTATCAGCACGCACATTATTTATTAGCAACCACACAACAGAATAAATTTTTGCTCCACAAAAAATAAAACTTTATTTAGCACGATCGCGGCACTTTGCATTTGCATGTCAGTATTTGAGGAATGTTTGCTGACATTAGCAACCACACAACATTATTGTATTAGTGTATTAGAAAATATTTACAGATACATATCGTAAAGATAACAGTTTTATTACATAGTAGTAATAGTAGTGAAACGTCATCAGTCATCAGTCATCACACTAATATTGTTATGAAAGCGAAAGTTTAGTATACGTATGTTTGTTGATTATTCACGCAAAAACCACTGAACAGATTTTATTCTTTGGCATAGCCGTAGATAGGTTATGGGTTAAAAATTTAAAACATAGGTTTATTTCTTTCCCAAGAAACTATAGTGTTTCCATGGGATACTGTTAATAACAGGCTGTTAAGCATTCGTGTACTTAGCCACAAAAAAAATAGTATCGAGTTATGAATGCAGTAATTATGTTCTTTAGATGATTTAGAACAAAACTGCATTCAAAATTCAACAGCAAATTTTTTGTGGGTTAGGAGTTAGGACACAAATGCACAACAACGACCAACTATAGGTCTCAATAAAAAGCATCCGCCGTGGGCCAAGTTTATTTAAATACACTATTAAAACTAAGTACGTTAATGAAATTGTATACTGTATAATGTGTTTATAATTAAATGTTGGATGGAAAATTTCTATCAGTAGGTATATTATATTCCACAAAACAAACATTAAAATAACATTACTTGTTCGTGGAATCCATTAAACATGCCCTAATCAACATTAATTATTTTAATGAATTATAAAAATATTATTGCTAAATCAATTAAGGATATTTTTAAAAATGAAGGAAAAAACGAGAGCGATATTACAATGCGCTCTCTAAAGGTCACAAAGACTGATCTAGAAGTACTTAACCATATATAGGCTTAGCCTAAAATATTACTTTGCACCTTGCAATCAGCCAACAATAACATCAATGGAAGGTCCATTGATGTTGTTGTTGGCTGACATCAGGATCACAAAGAGTGTTTTGTAAAAGGGTCACCCACTAAAATATTATACATATAAACTTCAGAGTAAAATAACGCTTATCAAACTAAAAAGATTCTTTTCGACGGTTTTCCAAGTAATAATTATTAGTACCAAGTAGAACCTTTCTGAAAGGAATTTGAGTAAAATAATTTTTGTTTTCTCTGCAGATGTCAATGTGCAGCGCGCCGCTCCGCGAGTTATCGAACCCCGGCGCGTCGGGCTCCATCTTCTACCTGACCAACGACGACGAGTTCATCATCAAGACCGTGCAGCACAAGGAGGGGGAGTTCCTGCAGAAGCTGCTGCCCGGTTACTACTTAAACCTGGATCAGGTACGATACCACGTCCCACCTCTCTGCCGCTCCGCCGGCGTAGGACGGGAGTACGGAGGCGACGCTTAGCGAACCTCCTAACTCTCGTCTAACGGGACTCCGGGAGAGGATAAGAACCTCCCCGGCTTCGCCAGTCCCGGCGCCGAGGGGAACGCTTCAGTTTGCCGAAGTGTTCCCTAACTTTGGTGGCAGTCCGGTCCCTTCTGAGGTAGACCGGCCGGTCGTGGATGGAGTCCTGTGTTTGTTAGAATCAGGACATCCCTCAGTATACGGCTGAACGCGAACCGCAGGTGGTTTTAGTGGGTAAGTCCTTTGCCGGCAGTCCCACATACCCCCGGGGTGCTTCAGCTTAATTGAGGCATATCCCCAACCCGGGGCACGAATAAAGGGTTTCCCCTGCACATAAAAAAAGGTACGATACTATAACGGCCTCGTGAAAATCCGCGGCCGCTGGTAATTCTCTTCTACCGGATTAAGCACCGCAAGAACTTGCACCTTGCGTCTTCCTAAACCGTAATAAGAGGAGAAAAGTTTAAGAGCGGGCTGTCATTTTTGCTGTGTTTTCTAATAAGTATTACGATCCCGGAAGATGAGTGACACAAATGAAATTGAGATTTATTTAATCATTGTAATATGTACGTTTATCTGATGTTTAACTAACGGAAAACACGATTCACTTATTTTGACTCGATAGTTTTATTTTTCGAAATTATGAATATTTTTGGGCTTTTTAACAAACTTTTTAACAAATATCTGTTACACTTATTGAGTTACTATCATTAAATAATATGTACTACTACAATCACACACTTTATAAAATAATAGCTAAAGGAAATATTAGTATTGTATTTAATTTTTAAGTAATCATCAAAAACATTTTTAGGACTTACGACCTTTATTTTCGTGTTATAATGCGGGAACCGATTGTTACGCGATATTGTTCACTATTAGCTGCAGTGTAAAGCACATTGCCCGGGAGCACGATTCATGGAATCATTGCTCAGAACAGAATCATTGCATCACGATTGGAGGATAGCGTTGTGTGTAGGCGGGGCTAGCGTTTTGACAGTAGGCTCTTAACTGTTGTTTGTTTCTATGAAACAACACGATACATCGTTGACCGTTGTTTTTGACACTAGGTTATGTTTTCAATAGTAATAAGTTACTTTTTTGACTTTGCCTATCAAAAGGGATAATCTCCTGTCAAAATCTCAGAAGCCGAGGCATAGAAGATAGAAAAATTCGCATGCAACATAATACTTTGTGTGTCAAAAAATAGCATTCAGAAGCTGATGAAATCTGTTTTTATATGTACCCTTTGACACTGCTATAATTTTATTAAGGGCCTGTTTCACCACTTCCTGATAAAGTTCCGGATCCACAACATTTTTGACAGATTCTCCATACTTTATCTGTCAAGTTATGTGGTGAATTCGGCACTTATCAGGAAGTGGTGAAACAGGCCCTAAATTCTATTCCACAGAACCCACGCACGCTACTACCAAAGTTCTTCGGCTTATACTGCTACCAGTGCAACAGTAAAAACGTCCGCCTCGTCGCCATGAACAAC
Organism: Plebejus argus; assembly: GCA_905404155.3. Taxonomy (NCBI): domain Eukaryota; kingdom Metazoa; phylum Arthropoda; class Insecta; order Lepidoptera; family Lycaenidae; genus Plebejus; species Plebejus argus. The sequence continues at coordinate 16,289,917 of FR989929.1, read as the reverse complement.
CTGCTGCCCTCCTCCGTCAAACTACACCAAAAGTACGATCTGAAGGGCTCCACTTACAAGAGAAAGGTGAGAAAAATCATTGTTACGACTTACGACCTACATCGCATACAGGAGTGAGGAGGCCTACCTACAACGAAACAATAGGCCTACTACGAAACCGTTTTGATAAATTGAGACTCAAAAAATCGAATGAGAATGCCGCGCCCTGCTTTAACAACGTAATTTCTCGTTAATTAGAGTAGGACGTGACATTCTCGCAACGATTGTTTGAGTTTAAAAACGGTTTCATGGTACGGCCCCAGTTTTGAGACTCAAACGATCGAATCGGAAAGCCGCGTCCTACTCTAACAAAGTCATTTCACGTTTGTTAGGCCGGTATAAATAGTCAGTACTCAAGATGCATCTCGGCCTCAAGACGCGGTTCAGGCTCTGTGATTGGTTGGTTGTCAAAATTTGGACCAATCACAGAGCCGAACCGCGTCTTAAGACCGGGTCGCATCTTAAGTACTGACTATTTATACGGGCCTTAGAGTGGGACGCGGCATATCGATTCGTTCGTTTACGTCTCAAAACGGTTTCGTGGTACGGCTCAGTCAGATTACAGAGTAAGTGAAGGTTCATGAAATGTAAAAGGGAAATATCCGTTTTTTATCCGGGAAATGTTTTGGGTAGACCTGACACGCTGTTATAAAACAGCGTGTCATGTTTACATAAGTAAACAACGCAAGAACCTGATAAATTGTAACTTGCAGGACATCTTAGGATGGATACTGATAGATATAGAAAAAATCGAACTAGGCTCTCGCGCGTCTAGATAAATATTATAATTTTTTGCAAACCATCAACCGATTTAATCATTCTTTTGCATAAAAATATTTACACAGTGTCACAGTGTTTCGAGTCTTTGTGTGATATGTTAGAAAAATTATTTGTCTCCTTCGGGAGTCGGGACAAAGGCAGAGGCATTCTATGTTTCATTTGCTGTATCTTATTAATAACGAGCGTCCGTGGCCTAATGGGAAGACCCTTGGTTTGCACTCGAGAGGATGCTGGTTCGATCCCGAGCGTAGGCGTGTTGTGTGTACCAATAAGACATTTTCAGATCTCAAGTAGTACATAATACGGACGCTCGTACGGTAAAGGAAAACATCGTGAGGAAACCCGCACATGCTTGGTCCCAGACGTATTGACCTGCTAATTCCTCTGGACTAGGCCGACTATGTTGCGATAATGCCGTACGTGCTTGGGCAACCATATGGATATTTTAAATATTGTCCCAGACAATACAGTATATTTTGAAGAGTGGGTACTTGGCTCTGAAAATAAGATATAAATTATCCACAATGAAAGCAAAGGCCTTGGTATTAATAACTTAGGAATTTAACTAAATGTATTACATAATTATTGTCTATAATGTAATTCCCATCTATAAACACCCATGTGTTTCCCCAGGCGAGTAAATCGGAGCGTCAGAAGCGGTCGCCAACGTACAAGGACCTGGACTTTATGGAGCACCACACGGAGGGCATATTCCTGGAGGCGGACACCTACAACGCACTCATCAAGACCATGCAGAGGGACTGCAGAGTTCTTGAGAGTTTTAAGGTACGCTTGGAGAATATCGCTCATCTGTATAATGTCACCCGCTGCCAACCGGCACCTTTAGACACGATAGACCCTCGCATCGGAGCACCTCGTGGCAAAAAGAACTTCAACAACACAATGAGTGTTAAATTTTGTTGAATTGGGATAAAATAACAATTTTTTTCAACTCTCTCTTGCAAAAAACTGTCATGTTACTTGTTGGCAAGAAAAATATACTTTTTAGGGTTCCGTAGCCTAAATGGCAAAAAAGGAACCCTTATAGATTCGTCATGTCTGTCTGTCTGTCTGTCTGTCTGTCCGTCCGTCCGTCCGTCCGTCCGTATATCACAGCCACTTTTCTCCGAAACTATTAGAGCTATACCATTGAAACTTGGTAAGTAGATGTAGTCTGTGAACCGCATTAAGATTTTGATGCAAAAAGGGAAAAATTATTAAAAATTTTAGGGGTCCCCATAGGTGCAACTGAAACAAAAAAATTTTTTTTTCATCTAACCTATGCGTGTGGGGTATCTATGGATAAGTCTCCAAAAATCATATTGAGGTTTCTCATATCATATTTTTCTAACCTGAATAGTTTGCGAGAGAGACTCTTCCAAAGTAGTAAAATGTGTGTCCCCCCCCTCTAATTTCTAAAGTAGGGGCATGATAATTCTAAAAAAAATATATGATGTAGATTACTATAAAAACTACCAACGAAAATTGGTTTGAACGAGATCTAGCGAGTAGTTTTTTTATACGTCATAAATAGTAAACCTTAATCTAAATTTCATTAAATCGACTGAAATATAAAAATAAATCAAAAACCTTTTAATTTCATAAAAATAAACCTTATTGCTGCTACGGAACCCTTCATGGGCGAGTCCAACTCGCACTTGGCCGCTTTTTTTTATGGTTCCGTAGCCAAAATGGCAAAAAAAGGAACCCTTATAGATTCGTCATGTCTGTCTGTCTGTCTGTCTGTCTGTCTGTCTGTCCGTCCGTCCGTATGTCACAGCCACTTTTCTCCGAAACTATTAGAGCTATACTATTGAAACTTGGTAAGCAGATGTAGTCTGTAAACCGCATTAAGATTTTGATGCAAAAATGGAAAAAATATTAAAAATTTTAGGGGTCCCCATAGGTACAACTGAAACAAAAAATTTTTTTTTTCATCTAACCTATGCGTGTGGGGTATCTATGGATAGGTCTCCAAAAATCATATTGAGGTTTCTCATATCATTTTTTTCTAACCTGAATAGTTTGCGAGAGAGACTCTTCCAAAGTGGAAAAATGTGTGTCCCCCCCCCTCTAATTTCTAAAGTAGAGGCATGATAATTCTAAAAAAAATATATGATGTAGATTACTATATAAACTACCAACGAAAATTGGTTTGAACGAGATCTAGCCAGTAGTTTTTTTTATACGTCATAAATAGTAAAGTACAACTGAAACAAAAATTTTTTTTTTCATCTAACCTATGCGTGTGGGGTATCTATGGATAGGTCTCCAAAAATCATATTGAGGTTTCTTATATCATTTTTTTCTAACCTGAATAGTTTGCGAGAGAGACTCTTCCAAAGTGGAAAAATGTGTGTCCCCCCCTCTCTAATTTCTAAAGTAGAGGCATGATAATTCTAAAAAAAAAAATATGGTGTAGATTACTATATAAACTACCAACGAAAATTGGTTTGAACGAGATCTAGCCAGTAGTTTTTTTTATACGTCATAAATAGTAAACCTTAATCTAAATTTCATTAAATCGACTGAAATATAAAAATAAATCAAAAATATTTTAATTTCATAAAAATAAACCTTATTGCTGCTGCGGAACCCTCCATGGGCGAGTCCAACTCGCACTTGGCCGCTTTTTTTATATATAGCTATACTTGATATACATTTTTAATAACAAATGCATAATAGGCAGTATGACGCCATAGCATGACGATAAAATGCTATTTTTCCCATTAAAAAAAAAACTTATTTTTTAATACCGTACTCACAGCACTGCCCTTCGACCCAAATGGATCAATTGTGACTATAGTAAACAACATAAATATTGTAATTTTCAGATTATGGACTACTCCCTGCTAGTCGGTATCCACAACCTTGACGAGGCGCAGCGCGAGAAAACGGAGGAGAGGAACCGGACGGATTCGGGACAGAGCGACGACGAGGACGGCGAGCCCAAGAAGAGCGGACTTAATCGGACCAGGTATGTGCAGCCCACGTCGTATAAGTCTCAGGCTAAATAGTGTAAGTTTCAGGCTAAGCTGCAGCCTATAAAGTGTATAACCCAGGCTAAACTGGCTACAGTGTATAAGTGCCAGGCTAAACTGGCATAAGTGCTAGGCTAAGCAGGCTAAACTGTTTAAGTGCCAAGCTAAGCTGCAGACTATAGAGTGTATGACCCAGGCTAAATTGGCTATAGTGTATAAGTGCCAGGCTAAACTGGCTATAGCGTATATGTGCCAGGTTAAGCTGTAGACTATAAAGTATAAGACCCAGGCTAAACTGGCTATACTGTATATGTGCCAGGCTAAGCTGCAAACTATAAAGATTGAGACCCAGGCTAAACTGGCTATACTGTATGTGTGCTAGGCTAAATTGGCTACAATGCATAAGTTCTAGGCTAAGCAGGCTTCACTATTTAAGTCCCAGGCTAAACAGGCTAAATTTTGCATTTTGTTGATAAATTAAATAAGTTTATTTACAGCTTTAATGTCAGATCAGAGAAAGGTAAGTTATACACAGGCAGCCTGGTTTAACCCTATCGGTGCCAGGCTGATTGAAAAGCTAGATTTAGGTGGATAAAGACAAGCTTAATGCCTATATCGAGTAGGCTTTAGAAGATTTTATTAATATTTATTTGTATATTATCTGCATATTTTAAAAATATTTCTTCTTGGAAGCAGCCAAACGGTGATGGTATATCTTTTGCAACTAATTTCAGATCGGAACAAAGAAAGGAAGATTTCCGGACGCAAGTAAAAAGGACACAGTACGATCTATTTTATACGCTTTCTGTTTGTCCCGTTCTATACTAATATGCGAAGAATCGGTACTACTCTGTAGGGTGAACTAGAGCACTTGGCACATTTTCATTTCATTTTGGTGCAAGGAGTGAATTTTCGTTGAAATATGGTACATAGCTTATGGGTTTTTGCATTTGATTTTTGATTTATATATATTTTTTGAGCAGTCTGGTTCTTTGCGTCAATCAAACATAGAGGAATCATTCTATACTTCTGTCCTATAATGTCTTGTTTAACAGTTCTTCCTACATGCATGGAACTTAACAGTACAGTTACACTAACGGTTATGTCCTTAGCAAAGTTAGTATCCATTATTAGAGATAGTTCTAACACTTAGGTATAAAATAGTGTATGTTGGATAGTTTGGATGAATGTTATACAAATCGTTTTTAAAATGTTCCAGGGAAATCATCTTTCTAACAATATGTACTGTCATTGAAATGATGTTTGCTGTAAATTTCTGTTGAGTGTTTCATGTAAAATCTGTTAGTTCTGTCTTGTAAATACTACGATTTCAATGGTTTTCCCTACTCCCCCAGCCCTCTAATTAAATTTATTAGAAATTAGAAACACAATAATATGTTTTAATTTACATACAAATCATCTACAATTTGTTGTAATTTTATGACCAAAATACCTACCCAAAAATATAATCTAATCGCACGAATTTTTTATTAACAAGTTTCATTTGGCCTTGGTATTTTGATCACCACAACTAACCTCAAACTTATTCTATTTATTCTAATACACAAGAAATAAACAATCGAAATCTCACCGAAAATTATATTAACACATTTTGCCTTAAACTTTATCACCTATTAACCTCAAATTAATATCGATGTGGCAATTTTGTAATCTGGCGTTGGCCATGTGTTGACTGTAATTACACATTGCAGGTCCATAAACCGGCAGCGGCTTGTAGCGCACTCCACCGCCATGGAGAGTATACAAGCGGAGAGCGAGCCCATCGACGAAGAGGAGGATGTCCCGTGAGTATGGTTCTAGAACCTTCTTTTTGACCGACTTCCAAAAAGGAGGAGGTAATACGTTCGGCTGTATGTATTTTTTTATGTACGTTCAACGATTACTCGGCCGTTTGTGGTCCGATTTTTATTGTTCTAGAATCTAGAACCTTCTTTATTGTTGTAGAACATTGATTCCCAAAGAGGTCCAGGAGGACTCCCAGGGGTCCACGGGAGCCCGATAGGGGTCTACGCTTGCGTGGAGAAAAATGGGGGTCCACAAGTCGTTAACGAGGGTCTATAAAAGTGTATTTGGTGACCCGACTTGACTCCTCCTAAGAATATAGGCAGCAAATGTCATAAGAAGCTCAGAAATTGTTTTTGTAAGAACTTGCATATTCCATATTCAGAAATAGTGTGTCAAGACTCGCCGATGCCGCGTTCTTAGTTAAAGTCGTGTCTGAAGACTCTGAACTCCGCTTATTAACCTTGCTAGGTACGCGGGAACTACGTGCTAGAAGTTAGAACTCAAAGCTATATCGTGGAAACTTGCCACTTTTCTGAATAATTACTCAAGTGATGTTATAGACGTGCCATCAAATAATATTTTTGTTTGTCATCTTGAGGCATTTATTTAAAAATGTAATGCCCCTAGTGTGGCTAGCCTAACTTGGCGCTTTTGTAATCACTATAATAATTTTGTGATCATTGACGTGCTCAAAATTTCATGTCGCGTGCCATTGGTTCGCCATCCCTGGCATAGGTGGATAGTTTGTTGTAACCTGACCTGTGTACCTGTGTAACGTAAAATTCCAGGCCCGGCGGCATCCCGGCGCGCAACGCCCGCGGCGAGCGGCTGCTTCTGTTCCTCGGCATCATCGACATCCTGCAGTCGTACCGCCTGCGCAAGAAGCTCGAGCACACGTGGAAGAGCATGATACACGACGGGGTAAGTGGGCTGTCACGTTAATGAAAAAACGTGTGCCGTCCGTTACTTACGTGAGGCGTTGAGGGGGGAGAGGGTTTCAGCCTAAACGCACCAAATCGTTAGTCAACAACCAGAAACGCCTTACGAAATTTATGCTCGTCCACTTTTGCATAATATTCATCATCGCGTCCACAACATTTACAGAACCGTGTGATTCGGTCAAATTTTATTAATCGAAGAATCTGCGTCATACCACTCACAAATTAATTAGTTGTAAAAGTGAAACTGAGGTTTTATTCGATCATACGCATCGAGCACGTTAACGCGAATTTGTATGAGATCAAAGCGGTATCCACGTTAGCCAGTAGATGGCGCTGCTTTGATCCCATTACCCAAACTAATTCGCGTTAACGTGCTCGATGCGTATGATCGAATAAACCCCTCGCACTAACCCCTCAGTTGTCTTTACATAATATTTCTGTTTCCAGGACACAGTTTCTGTACACAGGCCGAGTTTTTACGCTCAAAGATTCCTCGATTTTATGGGGAAGACTGTGTTCAAGAAGATACCTTCGTGTAAGTACACACTTTGTCGTGAATATTTCAAACTAACATTTGTGTTTAACGTATTGACTTTTGAGTATTGAAAATTTGCCATTGCGACAGAAAAAATAATAAAAAGACGATTTAATACGAATTTTTATTGTTTCTTAGTATCAAAAGTGCAAACAAAACAGTGATTAATCGTCATCATCAGTAATTAATGAAAAGGAAGTTGAGACTGTTTTCATTTTTGAACTAAACATATTTTTAGGTGTATCTAATTTATAACAAAATATTCTTTCTTTACTATTTTTTCATTTCTTATTCTCATACACTCATCGCTATGATCATTATATTATTTGATATTATAATATTATGTGTAGCGTAACCCTTATACCTCAAACACAGTATCAGTAAATATGTGTGTAATTTATATGATGAAATTAAATCAATATACGAAGACTTCAACCTGCAGTTTAGCATTTGTCTAAATATGGAAAGATAAGTATTAAGTATGCCATGATATACGCCAAAGAAAAAATCAAATAATTATGTCATTTACATAATAGGCATGATGACAGTAAGTAAATTTCATTGAAATAATTTGTGTGTCTAAAGTATCTAAATGCTTGATTATAAAACACTGGTTCTTTTTTTATTTTACATCAAGATTAATATTTTATTGATAAAATAAAATCACTAAATAAGACAATCCGCCATGAAATGTTGAACGCCAATCAGAGCGCGTGACGTCACGTTAGAGCACTTTTGACATTGACGTTTGAGTTATTTCTCTTTTACCACAGACATTTTTTTTAAATCGCCCCGGTCGGGACAGGCAAAGGGATTACCACAGACAATTATTACTGTCGAATGATTCCTATACAGCTGTCACTTGTCAGCTGTACTCTAGAGTGACGTCACAAGTGACGCCATGACACCTTGAAGTGTTTTGGTGCAAATTTTAAATTTATGATTTAAAAACTAATTTTTGTATACTAAACCATAATTTTTAGCCGAAATATTATGTTTGTTGTAATCAATATATATTTCCGAGTATTATAGAACAGTTTCTCAAAATTTGTCATCATGCCTATTATTAATAGGGTATTTGACAACATTTAAAATAAACTATAATTTATGGCCATCCTAATAAATTATAAGTAAATTAAACATATTTCAATTTATTTTCATTAAAATAATATGTATTTTCAGAGGATTGCGTAAGAAAAGTCGAATAAAATTGTCCTTTCTTTTTCGGTGATAGAAACGCTCTGTCATTGGTTGCAATCGTGATGACGTCACACGCAAGTAAACAAAGCTTCTTGCCTGGAGTTTAGTACGCCATTTACGTGATAAAAAGTGTTTGATTCCACTTATAAGTGATTATTCACAATTTTCATATTATTTCTAGTACAGATATTAACTACGTAACTCACAACAGCTATAATTATATCTAAGATGGAGTCCAATTACGTGCGAGCAGATAACAGCAACCTACCTAAGATCGACCCATTCATGGTACTTAGAACTATTTTTTAAAAATAATGCAGTTTATTATTCTTCTGAAGTAAGAAATGTAAAAACAATAGTGTAAGTACCACTCGATAATAATTATATGTTTGCGTTTTGTACAATTATACATCATTCGTGTATTTTAGGTTATGTCAATGATATATTATGAAAAACTCAAAGATATAAGTAGAACATCATAGGGTTATGTAGAAAAGACAAACATACAATATTGATTATATTTTCATACAACAAATTTTTAAGTTTCCCTTGATCGTGGAAAAACGAAAGACAATAGCCTTTCTATCATAAATCTGTTCTGGCTTTCTATTGCTATTTGTTATCGCGGTAGCCGGTTACCGCTTAGGGCACAGAACAGATTTACTCCTAGCTTAGGGCTTATTAATACTTCAATATTAATACTTACATCAAAGTGATCTTCACACATAAATAATATGTTTGAATGCGATAAAATGCTCTTTGGGTCTCTTCGAGCTAATTGTAACCACATTTTTCGTCTTTTGGGATTAGTTGGAACCAAAACGAATTTTTTTCTGGAGTTTTTAAATACGTAATTTTTACATTCTGGCACTGCACACCATTTATACACCATTATCACGGATTAATTAAAGAAAAACCACGGAAAACCAGCTTAGCTCTTTTGATTGTAACTCTGTTTACTTGCCAGTGACGTCATCGACGTCATGTGATCGGCGCCATTTTCTAAATAGCGTTTTTCGCGCGACTTGGGGAATTTAAACTTTAATATTAATTTTCTTTAATAATACAAAATATTTTCCGGAAATATTAATAGAATATGTTTATTTCATAACAAAGAATAGTTTAAAAATACTTTTCAAAAATTGTCAAATACCCTATTATGCTTCTTTTGACGATTAAGTTAAACAGTTAAACTTAAACGGTAACATGGAATATCGTATATTGAATTAATATAAGTACTTATACCATTTTATCTTGTTGCAAATAACACCCCGAGAGCTTTTTCTGCAGTATCTAAGTATTTTATAATTTGATCGTATTAAATCCTTTTGTGCGTGAGTACTGAGTAAAGTACTTAAAGTTATTGTATGTAATTTACACATTACAACTTACAACTTAGTAATAAATAGTATTTTTATTAATGACATTTTGATTAATATTTACTAAGTTTTATAAGACTGACTAATCAGCTAATCACAGAGAAAAAATATCTGTGACATTAATTTTACTAATATTGAAATCCACTTTTTAATAATATATTTATTATGTAATACAATATACTAATTAATAACACTACACAAAAAATTATTAGTATCCCATTACTAATTAAAATATTTACATAGCTTACTTATTCGTAGATGCTGTCTTTGTCTCATGCATTGTAAGTGACATTTGACAGACAAGGATAGGGACTTGAATATTACACGCTGTGTTAATATTTTGATTTATTGTGGGGTTATATTATGTATGTAACCACAGAGTAAAGAGTTTTTACATTTTCGTACAGATAAGCAGTTTAATAGTAAGCCGCTAATCACTACTTCAAGCGTGTATTGTTGACTAAATTTATTGGGCAGAAGGCGAACGCCGCGTACGTGATACGTATGGTTGTAGTGAAATTGAATGGACAGCTTAAGTACTGTTTCTCTGCATGAAAGTGTATACTTTATTTACTCTGTGATATAAACTATTTGATAAGCGAGATATGGACGAAAATATATTATTAATACATGCAATACTGACTTGTGTAGTGGACCTACCGGAGATCAAAGGGAACCACCGCAAGTTTCGAACGTTGGTCACGAGCTACATAGGTATTGTAGGGCCTAAAGTACTTTGTGTGCGTGTGGGGGGCGGGTGTTGGTCTATACTCTATACCCAGGGTGGCTAAACGAGAATGAGGTCCAGGAAATCTTGGAGACAGATTGTCTATGGATTTTTAATTACCGTGGAAATTTTAATTGAAGAATAGACAAATTTTTACAGGCCTGCAAGGATGTTTTGTGCGTGTTTTTGTTTTGTGGATGCAAAGCAGCTGTCAATCAAAATGAAATCAGCGATAATTATTGATATTTATTTAGTTGCTTGCAAATTGATAATATAATTCGATAACATCGACATCACCCTTCTGTCAATGTCTTGTCATTAGAAGCTTTCTCTAGTTACACTTTACAAGATAGCGGTTATACCGCCGGTATCCTTGTGGGATTGTAAAAACTTTTATCTTTTCTTCTATAGGTAGTATAAAGGAACTTGGCGTGTCACATTGTTTTAAAATTTTAATAAATTATGCTTGAAAACTTGTGCTCATTTAATACTTATTTATCATTGCTAAATCAACATATGAAATGAGCTTAGCAAATGTGGAATTAAAATTGGTGTGACTAATAACTGGTACTACTAATGGTCAATCCATTGTTGGTATAATATTATCTTTAATTCAGAATTGGTCATATTTACTGCAGGATCCTTATTCTAGTTTGGTCTTAGCCTGATTCAACAACATAGTAGACGTCTTATCGCCTTTAATTGTACGAGAATGCATATTGTAATAGTACATCTAACAGTACAGAGTGCAAAGTGAGAGAGTCATTACTTGCCGTGCAAATATTTTGTATGACATCAAGTGGCGTCTTCTAGTCGCAAACAACTGTAACTAATAAAATGTCATACAAATTATATTAAACACAGTCGTAGTAACAAAATCGCGTTTGTAAGTACTTACTTGGAACTGTTTTAGAAAAACATTTTCTGTACTGTTAGAAGTGTCTGTGAAATGTCCCTTTGTCTTGTTAGGATGTTACCGTAACACGGAGCTAGTGTAATAGGTTCTGATTGCTAGTTCTTGAAATGTTTAGAATAGTGTTCTTTGTAACTTAAGACTCATTCCGACTAATATAGCAACAAAACCAACACCCAAACCTAAGTGTAGGCGTTCACTTTTGCAGGTGGATGTTTTTTGTTTATTACCAATTTAAATTCCAATTTGTTTATTTTTTTTTCGAAGCAATTTAATTTTGAATTCGGCATGTTTAGTTTTTGTTTCTGGCAATTCTGTTTTTCGCATGACGTTATTTATGTTGAACATGTGAAAGTCATGCACGCCCCTGCCCCGACATTGTCAATTGAGAATAATACCTGTTTCTTTTATTCCTTTCCAACAATTGTCCGTAATTGGATTCTGGCGCGGATATCTGGAGGTCTGAGTAAGTGAAGGACAGACAAATTAGCATGATGTGTTACCAGTTAATTCTTGTGCCGTCCTAATGGGAGATTGTTATAAATTGCTATACATTTCACAACTTGAACAACTTTACGGTCAAAATCATATTTATAGCAATTTCGATAGTAGAACTATCAGCCCTGTATTATGTGTCGATTTTTCATTCGCACTGTGTTCTCCATTTTTCTCCGATTAGTTTGTGCCCGATTTCTCCGTAGATAGACTTGTGTAGTTTTCATTCTCATGATACTTTTTTCTGTCTCTTTATACTTTTCTAAAGTCTGTCTAAAATTTATATATGAATAACTGCAAACTCTTTTACGTTTAATAATATATTCTAAATTTCTATTTCTAAATTCTAACGTTTCTCTCTGTCTAATAAATTCAGAAATGAAATCTGAAGCATGGTTTTCACTGAGACGTGATTTTATTTGAATTTGGCAAAGCTTTTTGTAATTCGTACGCTAATTTTTTTATTTGACGAGGCACCGTCAAATAGCAGCTTGATGTTTTTATTGGCATTTTATGAATCACGCAGTATCGATTCGAATTTATCGCCAGGCAAAGACTAATGCACATCCATTTAATTTTGTTACGATGTTTTAATATTCAAATTTAAAATTTCCAGCACTCAAACACTCGCCCTCGAAGAGAAAGAGCATCGCCAAGCCATCGACGAGACCCGCGGAAGAAATCGATAACACAGGTATGTGTAGTTTTCACCTGCATCATAAAAACATCGAATATCATTCGATTAAATTACCAAAAATCCATTTTTTTATATAAAATTATTTTTATTTATGTTTAATTAGTTTATTGACAAATTGCATGCACTATTTTCTAACTACCCGCATGACGAATAACATCTCATCAGTAGCTAGAAGTAGATCCTATCCCGTAATGTGAATGCGGTTAAACATTGTTTGGTACCTTTATTATATACATTTCAGTTTATTTTAGTATCCCCTCCCCTTCCCCTGTCCGGTAATCTCCTATAGATGTTGTGTCTTTTCTTTTTATTTTTTTTACAAATTTTTGACCGATTTTTGACACCGCGACATCCGTGATTGAATCCGCGCCGATCGATTGTGTTTTGTGCTAACGGTGTTGGTTTGTGCCCGGCATGACGATCCAGTACCGGGGTGAGAAATAAACTGAAATGTAACATGTGTTGTGAGACAGAAAGAGAGAGAATATTAAACGTCGTAATTTGTACACAGGAAGCAAAGTCATCGGGCGACCGATAAAGGACTATAACCCGGACTATATGAGGCAGAGATTGTCACCTAGGTCTTCGCTGAGATCTAGCATGAGCGATTTTACAGATACCACGATATCCACGTGGAACCAGAGGCACCAGCTGCCCACAGAGTATCCTTCCGTCTTGTCGGACAGAACCAAAACTATAGATAGGCTCCCGTTTCCCCGGCGGATAGATTTCGATATGTCGAATTTAATTCGCGAGCCGGGGACGTCGTACGCGGACAACGCGTACAGATCGTCCATGATACAGGACAGAATGGAGTCGCTCTCGGATCAGCTGACCAAGGTGCTTAGTACCGGGGCGGGCAGCTCGCATATATACAACGGGAGCCTCGCGGACAGCGGCATACAAACGGACAACACCAGTACCAGCGTACCTCAAATATACATAGCGGAGACTACCACGCAGGTCACCTCCGGCGGTAAAATTCTGAAAGACGCGTCAGTCGACACGAGAAACGAGAACAACTACCAGGAGATCCCGTTTATAGACGAGGACGACGACGACCGGTGGAGGCGACGAACCAACATTTCCAAGCATCGAAGCATGACCAACATCCCGGAGAGGATAGAAGAGGTCAGCTCCAAGGAACATTCCAACGAGAGGCTCTCGAGTAGCCTCAACAGAGCGAAGTCGCCGACCTTCGTGGAAAAGTTTAAGCAGTTCTTCGTCGACATCGGGCTAGTTAAAGCCGAGAGCACGCCGATAACCACAACTAGGGACACCAATACGCTGCCCAAGAATATGAACTCTAGTTTTAGAACGCGGAGTGCGACGCCAACTATGACGGTCGAGGCGAGGGACGCGTCGACTCTACCCAAAGATATGCGCTTCAGGAAAGTTCGGTCGACGCAAACGGTGTACATCAAACCGGACTCGCCCCTGACGGTTCGAAGCGATATCGAGATGAGAGTCAAAGAACACGTCTCAGTCATTCAACTAAACGGCGAGGAGCAAATCAGAGATTCCAAGTCCGAAACGTTCATAACCAAAGTGGACTACGTCAAGAGTATAGGTAACGCGGCGATTTACACTACTAAAGATAGCGGGAGTACTATAATAAAAGTACCCGCGGATTGAGGACTTTAATCAAAATATCTGGATTAAATTCCGATGGATGTAAAGGAGTATTTATTAAATTGAGATTCTTGTAAGGGTCGGCTTACACCGAAACACTACGGCATTTTAAATAGCGCCGCAAAAGATGCACCATAGTATTACAAGATCAAGCAAGCATCGTTGCGTCTCGGTGTAAATTAACCTTGAAACCATGTTAATGCTTGCAAATGAATAGAACTGATCAAATTGACTATGCTTAAAGTGTCTTTGTTGCTATTATTATAAGTAGAAAATCTTATATTGGATGGTATGTCCAAGTATGCATTATTTATCATTTCTATTTACATATTGCATATAACAATATTACTGTTGTAAATGAAAAGGGTTCTTTTCAAGGTTTAGCAGTACCGGGCTGCATTTTCTAGGTTCTATGGCAAAATATTCATTCCTCTAATATTTCAAAACATGCACGAAATGCTATTTATATTGTACTGTTAAATTAAAAGACACGCTTAAAGCCGTTGTTAAATGTTAGGTAGTTCTACTTTAAATTGTCTTCCAAACATATTTTTCAGTTTCACTTTGAAAATTAAAAGAAAATGTTAAATGCGACAATTTTTTTTTATAAAAATTAGGGACCTTGGGGGAGGCCTTTGCCCAGCAGTGGGACAGCATAGGCTAGGAAAAAAAAGTAGGATCAAAAAAGTGTGATGATTTGTGAAAGATGTTAGCATAATGTATTTATCTCCAATAATTTAAATACTGCAAGGATAAAATCGATTTTTCGAACGACAAAATTAAAATGTTACTGCTTGAATTATAAACCATCATGCATAAAACATAATTATTAATATTTTTTATATCTATGGACGCTTTTTACACCACGTCAGTCTGGCCCCGTGGTAAGTACCTGAAGGACTTGTGTTACGGGTGTAATTATTGTCAAATAAAATTGTTGAAATCGACTGAAGAGAAAGAATGGCTATGTGTTATTAAATTATGTTATGATCGCTTGTAGGAATAACGATGTATTTATTGACGTAATAGTTGTAGAAATGTAATAAAAGGTGTCACGCAATTAAAAAAAATATTTATAAAAAATTTATTTATCATGATCAATATAAAAACTGACGATTAAAAAACGTAGTAACAGTAACAATACTGTCCTAATATTTAAATGAATATGCTTTATGTAGTAAAAAATAACTTGCCTACTTAAACTTCTATGTATATCTGTGTATAACTATCGTTGTAACGTCAATGTTATTAGTAATGACTAATGAGTAAGGACTTATGAATGTAGAAATTCAGAAATGTGCTGAAAATGATATTACAATATTCTCAAATATCACAAAGCTTAGTATTATTTTTGGGAGTAAAGGATTATTTGTGTAAGATGCGGCGAGGGGGGTATTTTATATTTGTTCGACTACGATTCCTATTTGTGTAGACAGAGAAACAAATAAGCACAATAATATTAATATTCTGTTTCACTCAACATAATGTCAAGTGAAAGAGAGACGAGTTTTTTTATTGGTTTCTCTTTCTACACTTACAAATAAGGTTTAAGGAATTTTAATAAATTATTTCCAATGTTTCTGTTGGCAGTTACTTAAAACAATGAAGTTTATATAAATTTGCAGTTTTATGTATATAAGTTTATACAGATATGGATGTAATAATTTTTATTTGTGAAGGCACAAAGAATAAATGAGATTTAGAAATCGATATTTTATTTCGATACCCTTTTTATAGTTTTGCTTAAATGTGTTGTAGTAAGAATTCATATGGACTGATCGTTAGAAAAAGTAATTTCTTTATTGCAACTACACAATAATTAAACTTTACGTATACCTAATAATATTATAATAATGAAAGTAAAAACTCTTATTCCTAATTGGATAGCAGCCACCACATCAAGTAGTGCTCCAGCGAAAGCAGGTGAGGTGATTGATGTGATGATAATGATTATGGCTGTCATTCCTTCTTTTCTATAGAAGAATTACCAGATAGACAGAGCTTAATTAGAGGTACTTGCGGCTACTTTTGACAAGGCAACCCAACATTAATCCATTCTATACGTTCTAAAGATTACTTTAAAATATATTTTATCGAAAAAAACGATTCATGCAGGATTTTGCTGTCGGATCCCATACTATTAATAAGAATATTCGATAGGCTTCCGTACAAAATTTCCCGCCGCTATACGCAAAATGCGTGCGTGATTGCGTGTTTGTTGCGTACCCGTACGTATTTTGCGTAAGTTCCTATTGTTTTAGCAGCTTTGTCATACTGTGTATTGTGTAATAATAATTGATGTAGGAATTAAGTCATTAGGTTAAACAATATTAATTGGCTTAATAGGAAAAATTTTAAATGCTTAAAAATAAACCATTAGCATAGTGTAAAGTTAGTTATAGTTCATCTTGCTAATTCTACATTCATGTAAAAATCCTTATCGTTAAAGTTTATTCTTTTATTCATCTTAGATTTCAATTTTCGTTCGCAATTTTTTCCATATAAATTCTTAAATGTGTATTTTAATCTTTAATCTTATAAAATAAATATTTTTTAAATTTCCTTCATTCTTAGTAATTTATCCGTGTTTGAACCGACCAATGGGTACATAAGTTAAACTTATGATTGTAATTCTTTTATTTCATGCTGCTATTGACCTATTGGATCTTTACTATTGGGTATCGTTTACTTTTCACTTATTCCTACCGATCTGCATGCTTTACTCTTTAACTCACTCGACACTGCACCAATAATAAATACGATGCATTGACGGTCAAGCTCAACATAAAAAATATAAATACAAACATGCCATTTTGGACATATAACTACCCAACCTCGACTACGCTTCGAAAACACAAATCTTTTGTTACACCATGCTTTATTATACTCTCCCTCCGGTGCCAATACTATTTACTCGATATTTTATTTATACAATGTACATTTCGATTTTAATAAACCTATACAAACCGTCGAGCGTTTACTTTTACCTGTAGTGTCCCTGACTGATGTGACAGCTCAAATAACACCGACGTCTGTGACCTCTCCTGTTTCTACAGCGGCCAAAGTTTCCCAAGCCACGGCGAAAACCACACCATCAGAGCCGGACGTCGCTTTCCCCGCGGTTCTTAAAGGCTCGCAGAAACAAAGAGTGCCTCCGCCCGTGCCCCCTAGAGGCTCCCCAAAAACTAAACGCGGCGGTGCACATTCCCAAGCGTCCAGTCATGACACTAAAGGTGATTATCAGAATTTGTTCTTTACTGTTAACGATTTACCAGAACCGTATCGCACGAATAACGATGATTTTTACTTCTATGGGCATGATTTGAAGTATAGTGATTCTGTTGCATGCCGTACTCCACCTTCTATTTCTGCTCATCCCTATCGAATTCCAAAACTAGAAGCTTCCAACTCTTTCATGGGTTACGTTCAAGAGGGAGACGTACTCAAGGAAATACCACCCCCAAAAGGCTTAGTCGCGCAATCGAATATGATGGCTAATTTCAATATAAATGACGCAGTACGTGAACACTTGAACACTGGGGAGTACGACGGTGACTCTTTCACTGACTCCAGTAGCGACGAATTTGTCGTCGTCCACGAATTAAAAGAAAACAATGAAGTTGTTGTAAATACGACAACAATATCGTTGTTAAAACCTACGAGACAAGATACATTCCAGACAGAAGACTCGCAGTCTTTGGACACCTTAGATTCTCCGAAAATGAAACTAAACGTTCCCAAACCCTCACCAAAACCGAAGTCTACTACAAAGACGCAGGGATTAATGTCGAGAATAAATACGTTGAAAAGAAATTTGTCCAAGAAAGAGAGCAACGATGAGTCAGAGAAATCAAATGAAAGAAATAACACTAGGGGCGGTTTGATATCAGGTCTGACCAAAAAGTTCATTTTTAATCAGTCAAAGAAAGACAGAAATACTAGAACTACACCGAAAATAGAGATAAAGCCGTACACAGAGGAGCATTGCGGGGAAGATGCAAATAAGGAGCAGGAAGTGTGTATGATGAAAGCGAGATCGAACATAGATTTATTTCAGAGGCAAATTTACAAGACGCAATCCGAAACAGAAATCAATTCTGTGATATCTTCGCGAGAGAGTTTGAGTGGGAAAAGAAACGTTGAGAATCGCCAATTTGTTACCGAAAGAAAGAAAATGTTCGAAAATTCTCCCCAGAGTCAGGCGCCGAATAACAGAATTCCGAAACGACCTGCTCCGAGTAGAAAAGGCCGAGCCCCGCCTCCACCTCCACCACGAATAAAACCAGAGCCACAGTCCTTAGTGAGTCAGAGAATAAGTAAATTCACCGTGACGAGAGTTCCCGAACCAAATCCACCTATACGAACACCCAGAGCGGGTATCAAGGAAAACAGAGCGAGTTTCAAAAGAAAACTCGACAGTAGAAAGATTTATGTCATGCAGAAAGAGTTTGAAGAGATACTGTAACTAGAGTATAGGGAGTCTTTGAATTTTAACGTATAGAAGGGTTAGAAGCGAAATGCAATCAGCAATGATTATAGTTACGGTTAAATGTTTAGAGAATCTTTAAATGTATGTTGCATGTTCTGTAAGAATTCGTTTGAATAAACAGTTGCGTTTTCTATTCTGTTATTATTTTAATATGCATCTCTTTTGTTTACCGCTTAACATACATATCCTCGCTCGTGTTGCATGTTTGTCTTTCATTCATTATGCTACCCCTTGCTCATCGACCAAAGCTAGTCCATTTAGTAACGCTAGTTGTGTACCAGCTGGCGTGCCGTTGTCCTGTTGCTCGACGCCACCCCCACCGTTCGAAGAGTCTCTGCCCCAGAGGTCGAGCAGAACTAATTCATCATCAACCACCTCTTCGAGCGCCTCAGGGCGGCGGCGCGGCGCGTCGAGTGCTGCGAGCGTCATGACTACGTCGTCGGCGTCATCCCTGGCGCTTACACCGGCGGCCCTCAGCAGCGCGAGGAGTAATGAAGCGAGGTATTGAAATAAAAATAGTTCTGTTTCTAAATAAGAGTCAAATATTTTCAGAAAGTCGTGTTACTGGCGCCCTGCACCACCGGTTCAGGAACTAAACCGACGAGAAGAACCGGCGAAACTCGCACGGGGCCTACCTACTTTTTATCAAAAAAGTGGAAAAAATGAATCCTTCCAAAATATAATTTTCACGTTTATAGAGAGTAGGGTGTTGTATAATGTTATCTCTTTCTTTATTTACTTAGGGCACTTGCTTGCTCCAAACACAAATTGCCGCTGTCACAATTTTTTCTGGTCCTAAATATACTCAATTTTAAATGTTATTCTCACGTAAGGCATTAACTTAGGTTTAATTGGTAGACTTTGTTTATTTTAATAAATTTTATTTTACATTAAAATATAAACTTATGAATTTCAGCGTGTGTTGGACACCGCCCGCTTCTGTGGAAGGATCGACCCCGACATGGACGGAGGGAACGCCGAGTTTTACAGAGTCCAGCAGTAGCGAACAAGGTTAATGACATTTCGTTATATATTATCATTTTTCCAATTTAAGTTTCATGATAAATAAATAAAAGAATATATTTATTATAATTATTTACTGAGTGAACAAAAATACTGTTATAGAAAACAGTAATACACTTACTAATATAACAAATGAATACAATAATGTACGTCCGTATGACCATACTAGCGTACGTGTGCGCGTATACCTATCGCACGTGCGTACACGGTGCGGACGTGTGAACGTACGTGCGTGCACCGTGCGGACAAGCGTGCGTGCACAGTATACATAATATTATACATGCGTACGTACACTATCCTTACATGAGTGTATAAATCACGAGTTCATCACGTGACGTGTGTTACAAAGGCTACCCACTAACTCCGGGGCGAGGGGTGACTCCGAGCACGGGGCGCCGATCCCCCCGCCCGCCGCCCCCGCCGCGAGCCACACAGATCAACTGCCTCACCACTGAAGTGGTACGTACATCACCATGAATACCATTATCATAGCAATAAGTATAGACCGTTTATACGTAGGTCATAATCAGAAATATACTGCTTACGCATGTGTTAGTATGTAAAGGAGTATATATCTGAATCGGTTAATAAAGCAAGTAAATAGAGCTGCTTACTGTTAAAATAGTTAAACATTTTATCGATTCCACTTTTTAGAAAATTTAAATACCTATACAAGTGCTCTATTTACTTACCTTAATAAGCAAATTACCCAAGGCTTTTACTAAAATAAATTGGCTAATTGACATCATATCTTGAGGAAATACATACTTTAAAAATTATATTTTAAATGCCTGTGATTTAGAACTATGAATTTGTAATAATAATTTTACTAAAGTGTGTAGTTTCTTGAGCGCATTTGAACTAACACACAGTGCACGCTTTTAATGGGGTTTTATTGGTTTAATTTAGGAAATTATTGAAAAAACCTATTAAAGAATTCTCAAAAGCGCCAATTAACGGCAATTTCGTGTAAACATGCGAAAAATCTTCCACTAAAATTTCAATCAAACCAGTACATAGTGATTGGGTAACTATATACTTTTTAGAACTGGCAACACAAAATGGTTGCCAATTATTTTTACCGACGCTTCAGCATTAAAATTATAATATTTATAATAATTATTCTAACGTATTCATTTGTCCCTAAATAAATGTTACTTTCGATACGTTTTTACCACAGAAATAAATCAAGATAGAACGGCGACGCGCGTGCGTTGCTAAGGAATCGCTCGTGTCAATTTTTGCTTTGCATTTAGTTAGAACACTTAGACTTACCCGTGCTAAGAAATACCTTCGTACTTCTGTTGACTGATTCACTTTCGTACTTCTGTTTTTACAATTAGACACTGCACAATGAGGCATTTTTGCACAACCGCTCCGGTGTAATCGAGTCGAGACGTGCGCGCTGACTGAATGAACGTTGCACTCTAGTGCAAGATTCGATGAACGTTCTTGCACTCTAGTGCAAGATTGAAATACGCGTACTCCACCGGCTTAGCCGTTCTATATTGATTTATTTCTGTGGTGTTTACTTTTCAGTTACTTTTCAGTTTTCTCTCTACCACTTTTTAGAAGTAAGGGGTCTTACCACAAACGATTTAAACACCCGTTGAACAGTTGTTTAGAGAAAAAATTAAATTAAGAAATTTAAAAAAACCCCCGCCAAAAAACTTTAAAAAGTAATGAAATAACATTTCCTGACTTTAAGTTTAAATCATTCCTAAGAGTAAAGTAATATTTTAGTCCATAATTGTTGTCACGGTGTGTCGGGGGACCGCTAAGTAAACTAGCACAACAGCGACTTTTGCATTTTGTATCGCCATAATAGTCGCTGATTCTCTCGATTCGGGTCACTGTGAACAGACCCTTAATTTATATTGTTATGTGAAATCAAACATCTACATTAGCGGTCCCCCGACACACCTTGACAACAATTATGGACTAAAATATTACTTTACTCTTAGGAATGATTTAAACTTAAAGTCAGGAAATGTTATTTCATTACTTTTTAAAGTTTTTTGGCGGGGGTTTTTTTAAATTTCTTAATTTAATTTTATTTTATGCTTTTTAAACTTGTGCAGAATAATTCCTATCAACTGGATCATATCCCAATGAATACCATCTATAAAATATGTCCTCTTGGATGAGGCCATCAATATGAGCCCAAACATGAAACCTCCACTTTAGGTTCATACGGAGCTTGGCTCCTATAGAAACCAGGTGATGCTGCAGCAGCAGCATGCAAATATTTACTGTTTATCTACGTCTTACTGGTTGTCGTAATTAAAATGAGCCCAAACACGAAACCTCTGCTCTAAGTTGGTGAGGAGTTGGGTATCCTATTGATTACCAGGTGATGCTGCACCACCAGGTCAACTTTCCAATAATGTGTATATATTCATAAGTGTCTCGAACCAGGATGCAAAATATAAAACCCATTAAACGACTGCAAGTTGCTAATCGTCCTATCACGAACCAGATATACCGTGATATTTCAGCAATTACCAGGCTGATGATGATGAACTATAGCTAAGAACACTCACCGTCATGTCAGCTTTCAAACAAAAAAAACTAGATCAAAATCGGTCCACCCGTTTGGATGCTACGATGCCACAGACAGACAGACAGACAGACAGACAGACAGACAGACAGACAGACAGACAGACAGACACGTCAAACTTATAACACCCCTCTTTTTGGTCGGGGGTTAAAAATTCAGTGCAAAAATGTCACAAAACAACTGTTCAACAGGTGTTTAAACACCTGTTGAACAGTTGTTTTTGGTCTTTTGTGGTAAGACCGAAGATTTTTAGAAAAAAACGAGACAGGGCTCATAATATGAATACGTTAGGAAATAAATTATATACAGCGTATACGCATTAAAAAGCTAATTTTATTTTTGGACGCCGCTTACCTGGTGGGTTTCATAGTTGCAATTGAAGAAAAAAGTAGAACTAGATTATAAATGATGAAAATTGTGCGCTTATTTATTTGTTTTAGTGTTATCGATGCTAGCTTACTAGTTGATTATTTATTATAATATTATTCTCATTTTCGAAATTACGTAATAAATGTGTGTGCTTCCTGTATGGAAAAAAATCAACATGGCTGCCAGGATAAAAAACATTTTAAACTGCAATAAAATATGTGTTATATAATGTTAATTAGTTGGTAACGATAACGATATGGCGAACGAGGTGGCGAAAACGATATAGTGCCATGCCTAAAACCCTTTTTTGCATTTTTTGTAAATTTAATGTTAGTACAGTTTCCAAGGTTCATACTCACATGAATCCCTTCTAAGAATTCATAGTAGACGAATTGACGAAGAAACATATTTTGTACATTTTTGCAGATTTTCAACTGTAAGATTTTATTTTTTCTACTGCTCTTACTATGTAGATATTTTTAGTGATTCTATGGTATTTTTACTTACATAGTAAGCAAATTTTTTTTTCACCTATCCTATACGATATATTTTTAAACAAAATGCAGTGTACCTATAAACTTTATAATCGAAATTAATTATTAAAGTTTACTTCAGGGGGACGAATAAAGCAAAAATAAAATATCGTCCTTGTCTCTTTTTTTTTTTATCTATTTTTTAATGGGGGTTTTTGTCAATAAGTCCTTGTCTCTTGTCTTTTACGCTAGGTGAAAAAGAACGACGCCAAATGCCAAAATAGATTTTGGTTAATAGCTCGATAAAATATACAAAATTTTAGAAATTCGCTAGTCCAGGCCCTCGGTAATAGAATTTGAAATTATGTATTAAAATATTCACTCAGTTGAATGCACCGCATTGGAACCTGTTTTGGAAACATATTGAAAAACATGTGAAAATTAGATGCATCTTTGTAATTTTTTTATCGAGACTGTTTTAAGATAGCGTGTTACTATTATACAGAATCGTGAATTTTGCTCTCTACGCCCTCTTAACGAGAGTTACATTTCTGAGGACTGAGATAAGTTTGTTGGAGCATGTTAATCATTCATTAATAATTAATATACTAATTAACAAAAAGTATTGTAGTTAGTCTTAAATTGTATCGAAAAATGGTTGTTGTAAAAGCAATTTGTTATAATTCGTTAAGCGTACGTTACATATTCTCAAGAATTTAATTTTTTGTTACTTTATAATATTATTTATCTAGGAATATATCTCAAAAAAATATTTCCAAAATTCCAAATGCTCTCTAGCGCACTTCTTCAGAAACAGATTTTTTTATAAAAAAATATCTAAGGTCAAAATATCAAATTGCGATTCTTCTTAAAATTTAAGGCTTTTTATGTGTTCATATCATTATCGTAAAAAGTAGTTTTTGTATTGATTAAAAGTAAAAAAAATACACATTTATATAAAATAAATTAAACATCATACTTAACAATTTAATGTTATAGGTTTCAAAAGCATATTTTGCTACATATAACATATTTGGAACGATTTTAATTAAAGTACTTAACTACTAGGTTTTTATTACTTTACTTTTCTGTCGCATAAAATATGCATGAGTAATTAGGTCAAATTACATAATTCTTAATATATTTAGATTTGTCTGTAATTCTTTTAAAAACATGGCATTCAAATTTATACATGAAAACTTAAAAAACTTTATTTTAAAAGATTAATTTTTTTCTCACTTTTTTTGGTAAAAAAGTGGGCCCCCTGCGAGTTTCTTACGCCGGTTCTTCTCGCAGGGTTAGTTCCCGAACCGGTGGTAGGCAACGTAGACTTCTGACGTTCAAAAAGTGTATCATGATACCTATTTTGAATAAAAAAGATTTCATTTCATTTCATTTCATTTCATTTCATTAAATCATTTTGAAATGGATATAATATATATGGCTATTTTTGAGAGTTGTTGCTGTCATGAGTCATGACCCGTTGTGTTCCTCAACATTTTCGAGGAATTGCACAAATTATAATGGAATGGCAAAGATAGAACATTACTTTCAGATCAATATAATCAAACATCGCTAATAACCGAGTGAATAAAACTTATATGGAATAACCAGGAATATCGTTAATATTACCTCTGTAATCTACATGAATGCAGCATGCTTTAGTAGGAGATGCTTAACCCTGCTAGTGCCCAACATTGCTCAAGTTAATACGCTTAGCCCTTGTAAGTAGCAATAATTATCATTATTTCATCTATACTAATATACTCACAGTGGAAAGTTTTGGCTGCATCAAATATACTCCGAATAGACTTATCATAAAGTTTGGCCCACTACTAAACATCCAGCTGAATGATTCGCGGGCATCATCTAGTCTGATCTTGTCATAATCGAAATAGTAATCCATAGATATGAATTAACAGGTAGAAATAACTCATCTGGCGTCAGAGACGAGCAGCATAAGTATACGATCGTACGACGTCCACCAGACGGAGAGGGAGTTCAGTTAGACTCCGACACGCAGTCTCTGCTACACGCCAACGTCCAAAAACCAAAAAGGTTCCGTGTGCGATTTTATACAATCAAGGAGTTGAATGAAATATTATAAGGTTTATCGGGAATATTTTTGTGATGCGTTTTGTAGCTATATAATTTGTGGTTCGGGGTATCAATTAAGGTTTTTAAATTTTTTTTTTGTAAAAATGGTTTAAAACTTTAAATAAAAAATGTAGTTGAACATAGAATAATATGAGCCCATAATTTACATTTGTACATTTCAGTAAATTTAAGTAATATTTCTGTTATAAAATCGCACACATTTCCAAATTATCTTTCCTTATTTTTTTGTTGAGAATGGTTGGGTGATTTCGACATTTATTTTAAGATTGAGGCAAATAGAAACAAAAAATATTGTTATCGTCTTTTATGCCATTATGTACAAGATCTTTATTATTAATTATATTTTAATAAAAAGTTATCTTCAGTTTCTTCTGTAAGTTAACATTTGTTATCATGTAATGGGGCCTTCCTTAGGTAATTTGCTAGAAACCTAATTTTTTAAACTTGTCATTAGGTATACGAATATTAGCGAAATCATGTTCTCAATATTTTCTTCTGAGCATTTTTTATATTTAAGTAGTAAATTATGTTACTATATTATTATATACCTATTTATAATATTAACATAGTATTCAAGCAATCAAAAGCATAATAAAAATACATACGCAAGTTAAAACAGACCTTTGAACTTACTAAAGGAAACAAACTCTAGAATATATTTATTTTAGAATTTTGAACAAAAAAGTACTACTTAATACCTTTCACACAAACCCCACCGAGAATTCTGTGCCTTTTTACTATTTTGTTTTCATTATCATAATAACATAACGATGCAATATTTAGGCATTTATGACAAGATTGGTAAGAATGGTGGATTAATTCTCTCCGCCTTTTTAATGTCTCTTAATTAAAACATGACATATATTTTGCTCATTTAAATTTTACTATTTAGATACGCCTTTTTTCTTTTTAGGGTTCCGTACCCAAAGGGTAAAAACGGGACCCTATTACTAAGACTTCGATGTCTGTCCGTCTGTCTGTCTGTGTGTCTCCAGGCTGTAACTCAAGAACCGCTATAGCTAGACTTCTGAAATTTTCACAGATTGTGTATATCTGTTGCCGCTATAACAACAAATACTAAAAACAAAAGAAATTAAATATTTAAGGGGGGCTCCCATACAACAAACGTTATTTTTTTGCTACTTTTTTGCTCGCAATCAATAATGGTAACAGCTAGGCACTTGAAATTTTCACAAAATCCTTAATTATATTTGTACTTTAATAATTAATAATAAAATTTAAATAAAATAAATATTTAAGGGGGGCTCCCATACAAAAAACACAATTTTTTGTCTACTTTCGCTCTTTACCGGTACGGAACCCTTCGTGCGCGAGTCCGACTCGCACTTGGCTGATTTTTTTTTCTTAAACGATAATGCAATATCGTGCTCAATTTTAACTTTATTTAAATGTACCTGTTTTCTTTATTCTTCAGTATATTATTTCAATTGGATTATGTATTTTTAATTATACTATTAGAGAAATTGATTCCTAGGCAGATGGCGGACCTAAGTAATATGGTCGCGTTAAGTACTTAAGTCAAACCCATCAGACCGATCACAGCTAACATTGGATTGACATAAACCGACCACATGACGTAGGTCCGTCAACTGCCTAGGAATTAATTTCCTCGATGGTACCATCCATTATTACCATTTGCTTTAAGTTAGATAATCACCAGTATTTATTGAGTGTGCTATTGCACTTGTATTTTAAATGTAGGTTTAAAGAAAATTATTATGCTTTCAAACAATATCCTTACTCCATAATACACATATTTTGACCATAGCCTTTCCATCTTTATTGTGTCAATATTAACAATGTAACAATGTCAGCTGCATAAAATCATTGCAGACACTTAGATTCAAGAATAAGGCGTCTCCCAGACAGACGCGGCCTGCGGTGGCGGTAGCGGTGGCGGTCAGTTGGATGACTTGAGAGTTCTAGGAACGACACAGACACACGCGGCCACGCAGCCAAGTCATCCAACTGACCGCCACCGCTACCGCCACCGCAGGCCGCGTCTGTCTGGGAGACGCCTTAATAATAATAATACAAAAGATACGAGAAAACCACGGCCTACCGAAAATCAATATCAATATTTTATGTTATATTCTTATTGATGTTGGCAGCTAAGTATATGCATAGCTAAAGCTGGCATTTCCGCGTTAATAACGCGGCGGTATACTTAATTATTATAATAAATTAAAATCAAAATAGCAAAAATCTTATGACCACGATTTTTGGAAGCTGAATAAATAATAAAATTTTTACCCAAATCTATACATACAGCATGACTGGTGAGTCAATTCCGATAATTAAGGAGAGTATTCAGTACTCGATTCTCATTAATATTATGTAATAAAATTAGGTACTTAATTTTTGACCAAATTTCCCTTTAAACAAATGAATCATGGACACTTAGTAAATTACTATGCGGCCGGCGCGGCCCACCCCGCCCCGCGCGCGGTGTCCATGCGTTGGGTAAATAATTATTTAACTTTAAGCTACATTTACTCAGTGATCAATTGATATTATTTTTTTATATTATTTTTTTTCAATTAATATAATAGCCAAATATCACGTCCTCGAATATTGAACATGTCTCACCAGTCATGCTGTATAATAAAACTGTAGAAATGTGAATTCTGTACATTAAAGATATTCAAAAAATAATAAGCGGGGGGTGTCACTAGATCGCTATAGAAGCCAAAAACGTGGTTAGTTTTTTGTCTGTCTGTCTGTCTGTCTGTCTGTCTGTCTGTCTGTCTGTCTGTCTGTATGTTTGTTCCAGCATCACACGAAAACTACTGATCCGATTTGAATGCGGTTTTCGCAGATGTATTTGTCTTCTTCCAACTTAACATCTGGTGTATAAAAAATTTTGCCCCTACCCCTCTAAGGGAACAAAAGAGGGGTCAGATTTTGTATCAAACTTTTTTCTTTAACACGAAAACTACTGATCCGATTTGCATTCGGTTTCCGCAGATATATTTGTCTTCTTCCAACTCAACATTTGGTGTATAAACCCCCCCCCTCACTCCTCTATGGCGACCAAAGAAGGGGTCAGATTTTGTATTAAACTTTTTCTTTTATGGACTTACTTCATATTATTAAACAGTGTTTTCCAACTTAATATTTGGTGTATAAAATCCCCCCCCCCCACCCCTCTTAGGGGACAAAAGAGGGGGTAAGATTTTGTATCAACTGATGAAGTAGAAATACTTTAACTTGCAAAACAACGTTTGCCGGGACAGCTAGTAATATAATATACTTAATGGTAAACACAATATTATTTTAAGTTAAAGTTTTTTCCAGTAAACAAGAGTGTAACTTCCAAATAGTTAACCAAAACGCTTGTCAAGAAACCTCTGCCAAATGCCCCATAAACAAAACCAAACTCCATCGAATAATCCACCTTTTTCTGTAATGTGATACACGAATCTCTTAAATTGTTAAATCTTAGCTAGTTTTTTTTACGTATAATGTAGATTTGTTAATAAAATTTGAACATAATATTATAGTGCTCCTATTATCCATAAAAGTTCCATTTGTCTAATCCTGAACAGAAAATGGGACGCTGCATTTACTGGCTTTCTTATAATATAATCAATTAATCATGCATAATATATTAAACGACTGGGTCCGACTGTATTCGAAAAGGGACCCGTAGCTTAGATTTGTTGTAAATATCGTCTTTTTCAGTGGTAATATTATGTAGATTCAACGTTGTGCCAACGTACCGTAATACTCCTTTTGAGAATAATAATTATTAAAATCGTCTATATCACAATTTCTGATTCATTCTGATTCGAAAGCTTACCGCGACTCGCGAGGTTATTTTGTCAACACTCGGCGCGGCGCAAGCCTATTGGCTGTTGCGAATAAAGTTGAATCCGAGTCGAATTAGGCATTGTGATTCAGGAGAATTTTGAAGTTGTTTAAAAATTGTACTAACGTTTACTGTTTGTAATATGTAGTGTACTAGCTTCACCGTCCGTTATTCTGATGAATGGACGAATATTTCGTAATTTTTTGACTAGTTCACAAAATTTTGAATCGTTTACCACTTCGAGTGAAGTAGAGTATATTTCCACTGAAAAATGTCTACTCTTAAAACTGTTCAGATCAATAGATATGGTTGTTGTTAAATATGTAATGTACAGCGTTTTTGTATTCGTCTTGTTGTTTGCTAGAGCTATATGGTGTAATGTATATGCAGGTATATGTAAAGCTGTGGATTCCCAGTGAAGCATTGGTTCGGCATTGAATTGTATCTGTTACTATATTTTAATATCCTATAATAATTGACAACCGTTTATTATAGTCTAAGAAAATTAGTTTCAAAATCGTCGATCAGACCGAATAATTCGTGTAGTTTTGAAAGTTGGTACAGTTGTTCCTAAAGCTGTCTAGATGAATATACTAAAAGGCCCCGAGGGTGGGACACGAGCCGGCAGTGGGGGAGGGGGGAAAGGTCTCTTTTCTCAGGCTAAATATTTATGTGCAATAAATAGATAATGAAGTATGTAGGTAAATTATTGCTACATGTAATAATTTTTTTTTCGTCTGAAGTTTTATTAAAAAAAATTATGTGTTCAGCGCCATCTAGCGTGTGCAACATTAAACGCTCCACTCGGCGAATCCACAGCATGAAAATGTACTTATTCTGTAAATCGAGAATGATCGATTAAACGTGTATTTCAACGTTAAACTGTTTTTATTTTTATGATTCCTTTAGTAGTTAATATTTTACCCAGCTTAAAGTACCTAAATATTTTCATAATCCTACCAGTAAGTACTTACCTACTAAGGATGAAAATGTCAATAACATAATAATATTATGTTTATGAAAATACAAGACAATATTATTTTGATAATTCGCATGAAATTATAACCATGAAAATATACCACAAGAAAAAAAAATGAAGACACAATACCTATATAAAATTCCATAAATAAATATGAAGTCCTAAATAAGAAAAGAATTTATATTGCACTGAGTAAATAAGTGTTACTATTTTAGGGTTCATCCAGATATTATGTCATAGGGAAGTGGAGGGGAATACGTCATGTTAAAGGTATATAAATTACAACATATAACGCTAAACGCATTGTGAATCAGACTCCAGTTTTCAGGACAGAACGTCCTAAGCTTGGCAGTGGGGGATGGGGGGAAGGAGAAAATGATGTAATAATATGGATGGCCCCTCAGCATTATAAAGATGTATGTTCACTATTTCACAATTATTTATGTGCTAACTGACACGGTTTTGGGTTTGTAGTTTGTACGAGGTAAGCTGTGCACGTCTTTTGTACGTTTGTATAAGAAGGACGATTCTACTTATTAAAACTGTTGCGAATGTAATTTTCAATCTCTAGTATGGAGTCCCGAGTGAGAACGAAACGAGATTGCTTTCACTTTAAATGGAATCGACCTTCAGGATTTAGCAATCGTCTTTATTCCTACAGGCTACAACATTTCAATTTAATTTTTAATTTTACAGACAAGACTGTAAAAGCTTTTAGCACGTGATGATTTACCAAAGAAAAGGTATGTATATCAGTTGTACAATTTTTATAATGCTACCAACGATATTTAGTTTATGTTATTTTCATTAGGCGTCTCCCAGACAGACGCGGCCTGCGGTGGCGGTCGCGGCGGCGGTCAGTTGGATGACTTGAAAGTTCTAGGAACGAGTAACGACACAGACACACGCGATGGCGGTCGCAGTACAAAAAACTGACCGCCGCCGCGACCGCCACCGCAGGCCGCGTCTGTCTGGGAGACGCCTTAAGGGTGTGAACTAGTAGTAAAACAAAAATGCAACAATAAAAATAAATATGTGGCTACTGGCTAGTCAACTACAAATTAAAACTTTGCTAAAGAAATGAGGGCCGATTTCTTTTTCCATCTATTCAACGAAATTCGCCCCGGCCGCCAACACTCCAAGAAAATACGAAAACAACGTATCGTTTAGGTCGAGTAACGTCATGCATTGATGTATCGAGATCGAGAGTAACGCTCAACGGCCTTTCCGCCTTATCTATCCGGATACTTTATACTCGATCATTACTTTAGTCAGTAGTGAACACAGTAAGAAAGTAAAAATGATAACGATAAGGTTTTCACGCTAGATGTCAGCACCATCATAGAATATAGTAAACAAAGTTTTGTTCGACATTAAGGCCGGCCGCACATTATAAGAATTTCTGATCAGAAAAATTCGGACGCCTGCCGGGCCACCACACCGCACACCTATCAGAAATTTCCATCCGGCGAGTTCGAGTTTAGTACAAATTACAAAATGTATAGAGATTAGAGAGAGGGCGATCCGAATTTCTGATCCGAATCGGACGTTCTCATCCGAATTCTGATAGTATGTGGGGTCCACAACAAAACATAATATGAGCAGAGTGCGTCCCGCGGGCGTCCAAATTTTTCTGATCAGAAATGCTTATTAAATGTGCTGCCGGAATGCAACGGTTCTGTCAATATTCTGATGTAACGTACGCAACATGTCGGATTATTTACTGTACGTGCTCGTAGTGCCCTCTAAATCAAAATCAAAATTGTTTTATTTGTGAATTTTAAAATAAATATTTTCAGAATGGTACATGGTGCCTACTGCCTACCACCTCTACTCTACCTCTGCTCCTTGCGTAATATTTTCTGTTTTATCTGAGAATTATTCTTTTTATTTTGTAACGCCTCTTCTTTATTTTCAGATTAATATACTATTTAATGGTGTAGAAAGGGATGGAGTTAGAAAATACCTACTTAAATGGTCCTAAATAATGATAGAAAAATCATGTAATTTAACATTTACCTACTTATATTCTACGGGCGTGAAGGTAAATAAAAAAAAAACTAAAGCATGGTGAAATAGTCAGGTCTGTGGTTTTTTATTATTATAATGTTATATTTTTAAATACAAAATTGTTAAATTGGTTTTTTAAGGTGATTTTGTACTTTTGTATAATTTGATTTAATAAAAAGATGATTGTTATATTATCAAGAACGAATTTTATTTTGCATTTCCATAAAACACGACCAAAATTATTACAAAAAAATACATTGGCATTTTATTACCACTATCTTTAATGGTATGCACCCGGAGAGATGGGCGCGTCTGGTTTCGGAGTGGCTACCGACTGGTCGGCGTAACAGAGGCCGACCCAAGAAAAGGTGGCGCGACGAACTGGATGCGTTCGATAAAGAGTGGCCAGCAACATCACAGGATCGCGAACTTTGGAAAAAAAGAGGGGAGGCCTTTGCCCAGCAGTGGGACACTGTAGGCTGCTTATAATAATAATAATAATAATAATAATAATCTTTAATGGAATAAATATTTATTTTATTAGACGAGGTGCCTTTGTCTATGAGAAATAAATTTTGGGAGCTTAATGATAGAGTTCGATATTCTTCTTTGGCAATAAATTTTTAACACTGCTTTCTTGGTGTCTCTCAGCTGCAGAGCATCTGCTGACCGATTACACAGTTTCCTTTTAATGTTTTTTCTTAAACTATCTTTTGAATCTGATAGAAAGAATAAAACTTTATCGCTCGCCAAGTATACAAACTCTTTTTCTTTCGTCTGCCTTCGTTGGTTCACAGGACTGCAAATATTTGACACCATTTTAGTAGAAGCGCTAACTACCTTCGATTCAATTGTCGTAGACACCTCTGTCATAATAATTGATTCCATTTTAATACTATTTGAATCTTGTATTGCCTCTGCCTTGAAATTTTCTTCATCTTGGGCACTTATACCTTGTTTTACTTCGCTGGATTCCTTACTAATATCAACTATTTTGTAGCGACATTTTTTATCACTTTCCACATTTTTACAGCAGCAGTTTTTTGTTTCAATCTCAATTTTATTGCAACAGCAATTTTGTTCTTCAACATTAACATTTTTGTTACAACATCCAGTACGATTTAATGTATTTTTGGACGGATTATCCAAAAGCCTTATACTTTTAACATCATTTTCCTGATCGTGTTCGCTGTCAGATGTTAAAACTGCATGCATAAGATGTTTAATTCGTTTTACTTTTTTTCCTTTTCTTTCACAATTCATATTACCTACGATATCTAAAATTTGTTTCAAAACTTCTTTCTTTTCATTTCTTCGAAGTTGTTTCAAAATTGATACAAGTTTTCGATTCATAATGTCTTTAATGGATTCATTAGCACTCAATGCGTCCTCATTCTTTGCAATCTCTTCCTGAAGATTGTTTATAACTTCTATATTATGATGAGAATTAAAATAGCTTGTCTCTGAGTTATCGTCTGTTGTATTATTATTATTAGAAGAATTTTCCATAACGTCTTCATTGATGACAATAGAAGAATCAGATGCTTTTGAAGATAAAAAATCTTTACCACATGTCATTTCAAAGTTTGCTATTTGCTCATTTGCAAATGTAACTTTATTTATGGAATTTGTAAAATCTATAGTTGGGCGATGATCATGCAAGAAATGTTCACTATTTATTGAATTATCTGTTTTAAATATTCTTGCATTGTTCAGACTATTATTATTTGACGAATTACAATTCGGTTTCACAGATTGAATGTTTATAGTAAAGTTTATATCTTCTGTTTGGCCTTTTATTTGGCTACCTTTGTTTTCGTAAACTGGGCAGGCTTGCAAATAGTTTGTGCTTATGTTTTGGATGTCTGACTTTTCGTCAACATTGTATGCGTATTGAGGTTTGATTCTGGATTTGCTGACCCCTGTGTTCTTAAACTTCAAACAGATATTAATTTCAATAATATCTGATATACTTAATTTACGTTGTATTCCACTGTTGTCTAGGCTTTTTTGTTCCTTTATCATCTGGGTTGGGTCCTTATATACGTCGTTTAGTATTTCGTCACAATTTGGTTTTTCAATTTTATTTGTTTTTTCTTTGGAACCTTCTTTTTTCTTGGGAATCTCTTCACGATTCAGTCTTTCAATTCCATTAGTTTTTTCTGTGCTACTTACTTTTTCTTTGGTACTAATTTTTTTGTTACTATTCATACTTTCAATTTTATTAAAGTCCTTGGCACTTTCTGATTTGGTCAAACCAGATTTTTTGCTGTCTTTTCTTTCTTCTTCGTCTCTCTTCGCCTCTTCTGAATTCCCATCCTCTCTAGCACGCATTTCAGCGTCATTCATCCCTTTCTTTGAAGATGATTTTGATGCAAGCTTTGTATTCAATAAATTATTACTCGAGTCTTTTTTAGTATTCATATTTGTATTACAATTAGGATCATCTGGGGCACATTTACTAGTCACTATATTTCTTTTGCCTATACAGTTACATTTCTTTCTGTTACTAATGTTAAGCGATTTCTGATAGAATGTTGTAGTAATATTTTTATTTTGTGGGGACGATAGCGTTGCTTTGCTTCTAGTAGTAAATAAACTACTGTTTGGCTTGCAACAACAATAACTATTCGGATCTAAAGGACATACAGGAGGCCGAATATAATGTCCAGATGGCAAAGTTTCTTTGAGAGGGTCTGTAGATTGAGATGTCGGTAAGACATTCTCTTCACTATAACAAAAACAGTCAATTTGAGAAGTCTCATCAGCTGCTTCACGTTTCGCGTCAGATTTTTTTGCATTCAAACAAATTGCGTGAGAGCTGCTTGGCGTGACCTGGCGTGACTTTGTTTGGGCTAATTTGGTTTGTGACGGCTCTGTTTGAGAAACTTTAAGTTCTTGTGATAAACATTCAGGTGAACGAGCATGACATGTCGGTGAACTTGTTTTAGTACAAATTGGATTTCGTACACTTGAACATTTTTCTAGGCATGGTGGCTGAGGTATTTGACAGATTGAATCAGGAATAACTGTAGCAGCTTTTCTGGGCAGTTTTTCATTTTTTTTGCAGTTACTACAATCAGATATTCCTTTGAATTTTAATATACCATCTAGAGGTCTTTCATTAGTGTCGGTGCATGGATCGATACAATTTTCGTCAGTTTCAGTACTATATGCAGATATCTTGCCATCGGTCTTGGGCTTTTCATCTATACTATTATTTCCCCATTTCGATTTATTACTGCATGCATATATTTTTCTTTTCTTACACACTTCTATTGAATCCTTAGGGCATGTTCGAATATTGCAGGGAGGGAGAGGACTGCAAGTTATTTTTCTGATTTTGCTAAATAAATGGTGTGTCTGGATTTGCTTCCAGTCCTTTATTTTACTTAATTCACTGCCTCGTTCTGATGATTTGGATGACATCACATTAGGGTCTGTGCATTGACCACTATTAGAATAGTTATCCGAACTATTTAATGATATTAACTGCCATTGGGATTTGCTAATTTGAGATGTGTCTAAGTCCAAGCCATGGGGGATTACGTTTCTGCAATAATCAAGTAAATAATTTTCAGCCAGATCACACTTTTTCTGTGGTTGAAGATTTTGCGATTCATTTGGATTATCTTGAGGTTTCCTGAAATTATAATGTCTACTTTATTTTTTTATTAAATCACAATTTTTTTTATTATTGAATTAGTTTTACTTGATAACAATTGTGCTTATTATTATGAAGCTCATTTGGATTACAAATGAATGGTACTTACATAGATTTTTCAAGACAAGTTATATTATCTCTGTGTGTTATAACACCAACTTCTATAACTTTAGGTAAACGGGCATTACTTTGGTGTAAAACGACTCCTCTACAGGCTTGAAATATTGATTGTCTGTTTTCCTTTTTATCATTATGCAAATAATCTCCTGTCTGAAATTTCTCAGCAATTTTGTCATCTTTCGAAACATTTTCTGACTTATTAGACTCATATTCCACTATGTTATATACTTCTTCATCGGTATATTGATTTTGGTCTTCACTATCTTCTGAAAAGTATTCTTCAGGTATGTGAATCGTTATGTATTCTGAACTTTTATTGGAGTTCCTAGAAAAGTGTCTGGCGGGTAGAAAGATTTCAATATGATTCTTTGAATTTGCTTTAAACTTCTTGCTATTATTTGGAAATATTTTTTTATTATCGTGTGTGTGGAAGTTTTTATTGACTGGAGTTTGATAAATAGTCTTGGGTATCATACAAGCTTTTATGTCTTGTTTAAAATTCACACTGTGCTTCGGATGGTTGTCGTCATGCGAAGTGACTTTGGGACTTAGTTTAGTATTTGATTGTAAAATTAATGAAGCATCGTGCAAGGTATAATTTTTAAGATCTGAAGTACTATTGCTACTTGTGCCATAAGTTTTGCTGTCCCATCTCAATTGAACACTCTTTTGTGAATCTCCTGAATTCGTTACAAATTTCTTAAGCCAAGATTGTTGCAGAATATTTTTTTCGATTTTTGTGTCATCAATTTTCTTACTTGATGTAATTGAACGACTATTGTCTAAAGCTATTTTGATAACAATGCCATCGCCTAACTCACAACGACCAGCAGTTACCTTTTTGCCTTTAAACGAGCTTTTGTCTTTATTCTTTTTCCTAAAGAATGAAAATATATTTTTGCTCTTTTTGTGGTCTCGTGCTTGTGTATCTTTTAAGTCATTGTTTTTTGAGATATCGATATCTTTCTCCTCTGAAACTGACACATTGCCAGTTTTTGGTGCATTTGGAATGTTACTTTCGTTTTCAAAGTTAAATTTTTTCTCCCACAACTTAAACATTTTTCGTACGTCTTCTGCTTTTGTCTCTTCTTTTAAACTCTGTTCTTTTTTATTGGAGTTTATGAGTCTTTCCGTTTTACTAGGACTAGCTACAGATGCTTTTGGACTAAGAAATTTAGTACTGGATACAGACCGGGCTGTTAAAGAAGGAGGAGAGGAGGTTACTGAAACTTCCTTATTAATCGCTTTGGTGATATTTTCGCTGCCTATTAAATCCTTAGAAGATTCTCTTACCCAACTTAAACCTTGTTTTAAAATTTCATTAGCCTTTTCTATAATCGTCGGGCTTCTTGATTCAGATTGAGGCTCACGTCTACAACTTTTACTATTATTCTTTAAGGACAAGCTGTTACAGCCTTTTAAATTATCATCGTTAGAAATTGACTGAATTTTAGAAGTATCTGATGTTGAAGATTCTAAATTGTATATACGTTCTATTGAAGAATCCGACGACAATGTCTTGTGATTTTTTGTTTCAATAGGGTAATTCTTTACTTCATTAGCTTCTTTATTAGGATTTGATATTTTTTTGACACCATAAATGTCCCTCTGAGCCCTCGTTTGTATATAGCCTTGTTGAGTATTTGAATCACTTCTTTTAATTTTACGTTTTTTGAATTCGTAATTTTCCTTTGGCGTGTGTTTATTCTGAATATTTTTATAAGTATCACCTGTATTTTGATCTGACACCGAGCCTCCTACACACTTTGATGATATGTTTTTTGTCACGTTCAGAACTCCTTTGTTTTCTGTGGACATATAAAAAACGTTATCAAAAAGCTTAATAATAAGTAATAATTATATCGATAACATAAATAAATAAAATCATATCGAGAGTTTTTTGTACTATAGACTAGCTTTCCCTTTGGAATAATTAATTAGTAATACTGCTGGTCATTGAATAACGCACCTGGTAAATATACAACAATTTTCTTTCTATGCACTACTTTGATTCTTTCAACGCCTAAATCAATAGAGCTTCGTTCAGAGTTGGTATTCCTTTTAAATATTTGTGTTTTCTTATGTTTCCTACATGTACAAATAGAACTTCTATTACTCTTTTGACTGGCTTGACATGAAAAGTCCAATGTCTTTATTTTATTCCAACATTTACTGTTCAGTCCATGAAACGTGGCGTCTTTCATTTCTTCCAAGAACTTTCACCGAATGATGTCATACTTTTTTTAACTTAGGTATATTTTTACTAAGTAAATAATACTTCAATTCTTTAACTGAAAGTACACAAGCAATATTTAGCTATATTATGTACAGTGTACATAATATAAGCTTTTAGGTAGTGGTAGTGATAATGAATTACCTAGATAAGTTACGTAGGTAAATAAAAATGCTCTACCTACTTATCGTATTTACCTTTACATACAGACAATACCTAATTATTAATAATACAAGTGGCAATGTGAAAGGGTTACTAATTACTATGTACTATAGTCTTACCGCAAACGATTCAGCTCCGCTCAGAATGAAACATTAATAATATTTACTGAACATTTATTAATAATATTTTTAATTTTTTTTTCAACAATTCACTAGAATTTTTTCATTTGCTTTTTACATGACAGATTTTTAGATGTAAATGTCATGTTGAGACTTACGTGAAGAAGTTTATGAATGAAATATAAATTCTTCTTTCCTTACAAGTACCAAAGAGTTCAGCTTTTTATAGATAAAATGGGCAGACAAGTTTGCCTGATATTAGGTGCATGAGTGGTATTTGGGGAAGAGGTGTCATATTCGACATTACTCCCCCTCAAAATCTAGGTAAATAGGTACTATGTGACTTATTGTTTTTCAGGTAAGTAGGTAGCCAATAATATTGTAATTTGTAAAGTATACAAAACGCACACCATCATTACTTTAGACCAAATACCTTTTTTTAGACCTACTTCATATATGTTATAAGATTCTTGACCTACTTACACACGGCCAAAACTCTGTGACTTCTTATTTAAAAATAAATACACAACAACGAAAACAATAATATAATTTATTTGTTAAATTAATTACAAATAAATTGTTTTAGAAATAACCATAAAAGCTACTAAGCTATGATGTTACTTTACACATGTTCAGTGGACTCCATATCCAGTTACTGCGTTCTAGACTATAGTTTCTATGAATTTTCAGACTAAATAAACACTTCAGACTAATAAAAATTTAGTCCAGTCGGTTAAAACAAACAGAGTTGGGTTATAAAGAGTTATTCCTAAAAATATGGATTGTCTTCAAATCTTTGCTTATCTCCCCCAAAACCTTTATTCAACCGTGTTCTTGGCTCCTGGCTAGAAACACAAAAACAATAATTAAAAAAAAGATACATACAGCCTAACGTATTACCTCCTTCTTTTTGGAAGTCGGTCAAATAGCTTTTTCATTTGCCCCACTTTTGCTAAGATAACAGATTCAAAGAGATATAAACTACGTAACAACAGATTGTAAAATGTTTGGATTCCGACGAAGTAACTGACCGACCATATCTGTTTGTCTGTGTGTCTGTAATGTAATGGCTGCCATACACGCTACGGTCTACCGGAGAGGTCCACCTGAGCAAGTATGCCTGCGCACGTAGACCGGAATGTGTGTGGGAATAGACCTGTGCAGTTTTTTGAGCCTATGCAGGCGACCAGCGCAAAATCGAAAATCAACTCTTTCGAGCAACACCTGCGCAGGCATAACTGCACAGGGCCTGTAGACAAGTGTCAAAACGCTAACGCTAACGTTACAAAATGTATGGGATTTGACATTAGTATTCGCTAGCGAAGCGATGACTTATGTCAAATCGCATACATTTTGTAACGTTAGAGTTAGCGTTAGCGTTTTGACACTTGTCTAGGGGGGCAGGTGACCTCTCTGATAAGTCTCTGATAGACCGTAGCACGTATCGCAGTCATAACCTCTTCACGCCCAAACCGCTAAACCGACTTTGCCGAAATTTTTTATGGAGATACTTTGAGACCCAGGAAAGGACATAGGTTAGTATCTATCCCGAAAATATACAGGATTTCCGCGCGATAAACATCTAGTAAGATTATAAGTCAATACTCAAGACGCGGTTCGGCTCTGTGATTGGTCCAAATTTTGACAGCCAACCAATCACAGAGCCTGAACCGTGTCTTAGACCGAGATACATCTTGAGTATTGACTATTTATACCAGCCTAAGAGGTTTATATAATATTATAAGAGGTTTTACTCACTCTCCCAAACCCAGTCGTAAGCCTCTATCGTTTGAGCGACTTAAATCTTTGTGGCTTAGTTCCTTAGATAGCACCTTATTCAATGTTTTAGAAGAGGTAAGGAATCTGCTCATGTATTCATTTAGTGTTCTCATCTTTTCAAATACTTCCCTATTTTCATTTCCTGACACATCAAAAATATCTTCTATTTCCTTCAAAGCGCTTGTGGACTCGTCTAAATTAGGTATGTCTGTCCACTTCAAATCTGTATTTGATGCTGCGTCTTTAAATATTTTAGTATTTAGTCCAGTATTCATTATTTCATCCGATGGCTTGTAATACGATTTTCGTGTTTCGTATTCTTGTCTCGAGTTATCATCTGTGAGCCCATCTCTGGTTTTGTCCATGACTAACTTGAGGAGATTGTCCATGCCAATTTTGTGATCGTTCAATAGATGCCGATCTAATACTGTTATTCTGTAAAGTTAAAACAAATTGTTATCGTGAATATACCAGACATATTATATTCCTGACAATTATTTATATATAGCCCGGTCACCCAACTGTCTCGTTGCATAAGGTACGCGAGATAGGACAATGGCTAAATTCCTACGTGTTTGGTAATCGAGCTATAGCTCGGCAAGAACTTTATAGTTCTTTTGACTAGGTTAAATTCCATTAAAGTTAACACACCTATCAGCTACCCACGAGCATAGATGACAACCAAAAGATTCATTAGGCTTTTCCGTCCAAGTAGCTTCTTTTAAAACAGTCTCAGGTTTTATCTCTATAATTTTTGGAGGGCACTTGTAATGTGTGTTTTCACTCTGCGAATAAAATGGTAAGCGTTTTAATAATAATCAGCTTAATAACAACTCAACAGCAGTACCTACATGCTTCAGGGTGGAAGGATCCGCAATGTATTAGGTTCGAAAAGAAAATAAGTAAAAAGTTACCTCGACGACCACAAAAAGTTTGCCCTGTGAAAAAGATATCAGATCTAATGTAGAGCCAAGCTTCTGAATCTACACGGGCTAACAACAAATTCTACATATTAGTAAGTATGTATGGCTTCGCTGTTTCTGATCTGGAAGTAAATAACGAAACAGGCAAGCCTACTACACTTACTGATATGTAGAATTTGTTGGAGTTAGGGTCGATAGAGTTAGCCCGCGTAGATTCCGAAGCTTGGCTCTACATTAGATCTGATGTCTTTTTCACAGGGCAAACCTTTTGTGGTCGTCGATGTCGAGGATACATGAAATGTTTTTGGTGGGATTTCAGTCCTTTTTGTAGGTTGCTACTTGCTAGGCAGTCTCTTTTTAGTGTTTTTTTTTTTCATGTCCTAGTTATTCATCTCAACTTCATCTACAACAATCTAAGATAGGCAATCAACTAATAACTATAATCATAAAATATGTATTTGGCCGTCTATGTATACTGGACCTCTCCTCGTTCTAATTTTTCGGAGACTTCTCCGAAAAATTAGAATGAGAATCATTCATGCACGTAAATCTGATTTAGATGAAAGAAAATTAATAACATTGTAGTAACAGGACAATTATCACAAAGTAATTAAATCTCTTTTGTTTTTTATCACAAAGTTGAAAGCTGTAAATCTGATTACTCAAACTATTAAAACATAAAATGTTATAGTTTGCGTAATCAGGTTTACAGCTTTCAACTTTTGACTAAAAAGAAATGAGCTCAACCAGTAGACGGATCACCTGATATACCTCCTACGGACAATAGTAACTCCAGAGGCCTGCTACATCCAAAGTTGTCCATGTCCGTTACCTTGCTTGCCAGTATTCCAAAAAACTTACATCAGTAAAATTCTGCTCTTCTGCTGCCTCTTCTGGATGGGAGAAGAGTTTGCTCTTACACAGTCGCACGCGGATCTTATCCAGCAGCCGAGTGGCTGATGACGAGCGGGTAAGTGCTGAAAGAAGGACACGGACGAAGATTTTAGGTTTGAATGCAGATTTAGTACTACATGGTACTCGTATGTTGTACTGTGCTGTTATACTCTCAGTTGTATGTGTACGTAGGACGTGTTAGTGCCGAATTTATATTTTTTATGAGTGTAGGCCACTTTATTTCCGCCGCCCTATACAGCGGCGAAATCTGCCGGCCCCTATAGACGCTGCCGCCTGCCGGCCTCCTATAGACGCTGCCGCCTGCCGGCCCCCTATAGACGCTGCCGCCTGCCGGCCTCCTATAGACGCTGCCGCCTGCCGGCCCCCTATAGACGCTGCCGCCTGCCGGCCTCCTATAGACGCTGCCGCCTGCCGGCCCCCTATAGACGCTGCCGCCTGCCGCCCCCATAGGACGCTGCCGCCTGCCGCCCCCATAGGACGCTGCCGCTCCTAGGCTATTTATAAATCCGGGGCTGGTAAGTATTGTAAAACCTTTTTACTTATAAAGATATTTATGCAGCATTTTATAATCGAGAGACAGACATAAACAACAGGGTCTTTGTCTGCCATATTATGACTTTTACCATGTGACACAAAAACACAAGCAAACCTTGTATATACTTATATGTTGTGAGTTTGTGACTCCGCAGAGAACACTTTGAGAATTACTGGTATTTTAATTAAAGAGCCTCCGTGGTCCAGTGGTCTAGACTCTAGAGCGTCACTCTTGATTCGGAGGTCGTGGGTTCGATTCCCGCGTTGGAAACATGTTATTTCCAAGTTTGGTTAGGACAATGCAGGCTGATCACCTGATTTTCTGACAAGTAAGACGATCCATGCGTCGGATGGGCATGTAAAAAGTCGGTCCTGCGCCTGATCTCACGCCGGTCGTGTCGGTCTTCCGTCTCACTGGGTTATGACATATGAGAGTTCGGGAATAGATAGTGCTCTTGTGTACTGCGCACACACCTGGGCACTATAAAATTACTCCTGCGTACCTGGCCTGGTTTCAATGAAACCGACCACCGTCACCGAAACCGGTGTGGGGAGTATTATTATTAGTTAAATAAAATTGAATTTTACTAACATCTCAGACTCCTCTTTGGTTTAATTGGAAATATTTTTTCTTTCTGTAACTCTTTTGGTATAGTGTAGAATTCCTGAAAAAGTTTTTATATTAAAGATGAGTTGAACCAGACAGCAGCATTTTTTGATATTTGATACACAAGACAAGACAAGGAAGAATACTAACTTTTATAGACTCTTAAAGTTGTTAAAGGGTGCGAAAATATTTGGATAATGATACACAATTACTAATATGGAAGCCACTATATCTAAGCAATATCTATCAATGGAGAATAATTTTATGCAGATCTTGACTCACGTCTAGTCTCTAGATAAGATGTGGTACAGTACTAACTTTAGTAGATTTTGGAGTATTGTCGTTGCTGCAGCCGCCGTTGTCATGATGCAGCTGTTTGTGCATCTTTAGAGCACTTTCGAAATTCGCTGTGAACTTGCATTTTGAACAACTGGAAGAGATAAGATAGTAAATAATGTCTCTCGACTCTTCGCTTTATAAGCTGAAGCGATTCTAACGAATGGTAGAGACGCATAGCGTAGAGTGTGTATGAGTCCCTTATATTGAGTTCGCTGTGAAAGTGCAGCCCTGAAATAGTAACTTTTTAACTTTTATATGTGCAAATCCTTGGGCTGGGGCGCTTGTCTATACAAATCATAAAAAAGCGCTTCAGCGCTGCTACTTTCACAGTAAACACAGTGAATATAATATATGAGACACATACATGCCCTAAATTAATAATATTATCATATTATAATATTATATCACTTAGTTTTGTAACATCCTATATTTGAAATTTTTGGTTATTGAGATATACTTGAGTAGTCGACTAGTGTTTATACTGGTCACGCAAAGTTTTCGGTTCCTACCACGATGAACAAAATGCCCAACGTGGTTGAGGGACCCTTTCGATAGGTAAATTTAAATTTTAATATTGCGGTTGCTGTTCTCTATCAGCTCATAACTCTACCTTACTTTATTTTCTGGCTCTACATCAGTATACCCACCTATACGGCATGCTAAATAGAATTTATCAAAAGGGTGTATTCGGTTTTATTATTATTATCATCAGTTTGACATATTCCTGTCTTGCCTCGTCAGATATTGGTCAAATATCTATCAGAAAATATACAGATAAAAATCGGCAAACTTTTAAAATATTAAATTAAAGGCGAAGACGTTAAATACTAGGTACTTACCTACTTGAAAGTTTTTTGAATACTTACCGAATTCCATTTTTGTGTTGAAGTTTAAACAACCC
The DNA here is from genome assembly GCA_905404155.3 of Plebejus argus. Classification (NCBI taxonomy): domain Eukaryota; kingdom Metazoa; phylum Arthropoda; class Insecta; order Lepidoptera; family Lycaenidae; genus Plebejus; species Plebejus argus. Next base: position 16,245,643 of record FR989929.1, on the reverse strand, counting down.
TGGAAGCAACAGCTGTCGCCAGTAGTTATATCGAGATTCGAGACCAATACGACCTGCAAACCTTCAAGAAGAGAGCGTATTCCCTCTTACAAGGCCGGCAACGTACCTGCAACTCTTTTGATGCTGCGAGTGTCCATGGGCGACGCGAGGGTGGTTGCTTGCCACGACGTGACCCAGTAAGCTCTTTTACCCTCAAATCTTATCTAATAAAAAAAACTCTAATCTAATATTGATGAACATTAAAAAGGGGTGAAATTCTTACAAGTGTGAACTCTACCATTTTACTTTTTAATGGATCTTCATCAACTAATGTTAAATTCGAATGTGACACCCGAGTTAATGGGAGGATTTAAGGTAATTAAATAATAAGGTGGATAAAAAATATAAGATAAGCTACATTTTCATTGTTCGTATAATATTTCCCAAACAATCTTGCGAACTCAACAATCCCATTCAACTTTATCATTAGAACGTGCGACAACTGCACAAAAAAAATCACATTCAATTATGATTTTTTATTCTTTACGCCGATAAATACGCCATTGTACAAGATTTATCGTGATGAGGTCGCGCAGCAAAGTTAGTTGTGCTCGCGTGGAGTGGGGAACGCAGGACATTCCACCTTACGGTCACACCATAGAGGTAGGCTCTAGCGCAGAGCTATCTCCGTCGTTGCGAGCGCACAAAGCCTCTTTTAAAACCAGTCAACGTTTCTCACCTCTGCATACTGTGCCTCTGCGGTTGCGACTCGCGCCACAGCCTAGCAGTACAAAACCGACCGGCCCCCCGCGTGCACGGCTACCTCGACCGAAGTATTCACAAAGGAAATTAATAAAAGTTTACACCTTCATGTCTATATAAGTCGCAGTACGAGTGAGTTTCATAATAGAAATTATAAAAACCGGTTAAAGTGGCAGGTAACGGTTATGTAAAAAGTAATGGTGGATTTTCTTTCGCAGGTCGCATTGTTTGTGTAAAAAAACGAAGTTTTGTTTTAAAAAAAGTGTTTAGTAGTCGTCAGTTTAGTGAAATCGACTGTGGTTTGAGTTTATCAGGTAAGTTTTTTATTATAAAGCGGTCGCTTTCTCTACGATCGCGCTGAACTGTACTCGGCATTTTGTTGAGTGAAATGAAACGTTTTTGTTTCCTTTCTACGTACATTCTAAAATTGATTTCATTTAAATAATAGAATACAATTTCGTCTAAAATAGATCCGTAAATTTCGGTCATCGCAAAAACGAGATGTTTTAGTAGGTAGTTGTTTTCATATGTCACAAATTTATAAAAAAAATAATATAAAAAAAAAAAATATTTTCCGTCGCATATTGTGCCAAAATTTTATGATTTTATAATGTTGTGGTAATATAACATTCTGCTCTTATTACATCTATGTAATTGAATACGTAATTGGTAGCTGGTTAGGTATTATAATGACTGCGAACTAGTATATTATTATTGTTGTAGCGATTGTTAATATTCAAATTAGTATTTGCTACCTAATGCTCTCCTGAGTCAACAACTCTACCTATATAGAGTCGCTCAAGTCACTATAATTGCTAACAATTATTTGAACCAAGCCTTAACTTTCCCTCTTAGGTATTAGCTTATGTTTTAAAAGCCATAAAGACACTTCTAATAATAATAGGGCCAAGGTATACGGTTGAAAAAATGTAGAGCCCTAGTCAACAATATTGAGTAATAAGTGCCTATCTTTAAAAATTATAATATGTATTAAGTAACTGAAAGTAGAGAAATTAATTGAATTAGGGTCGTTTTCTGGCTGAATGTATTTATAATGGTTTCTTTGTTTTTCTGTATCATGTAGGCCCTCATCATGATCTCATCAGTTCGTTGTTATACACCATAATATTATACGTAACCACTAACCATAGAAAACCCTGCAAAACCCGCTTTTTGTTACGCAACCAGTTGAGTGATGTTTTCGGTAATTTTTCGCATCATAACAAAATAATATTATCTATACATATAATAAAATCGTAGGAAAGTCAATTCTGTACATTGAATATTTTTGAAAAATAATACTTGGGACGTGATCTACAATCGATATGGAAGCCAAAAATATAGTTTTTAGAATTTTTGTCTGTTTGTCTGTTTGTCTGTTTGTCTGATTGTCTGTTTGTCTGTATGTATGTCCGGGATAAACTCAGAAAGTACTGAATGGATTTACTTCAAATTTTGCACGAATATTATATAGAGGTTGGGTCAACACATAGGCTATATATTATGACGATATCACCTAGGGCGGGGGGAGGGGCTCAAGTTTCAATATTTTTAGTTTTTTGCTCATATCGCTAAAACGGTGCGTTGTAGAGAAAAAATGTCCCGTACATGACGAAAGCCCATAAAATTTCCTACAAATTTCTCCTTCACACTTTGTATCTATCTTCACTCCTTGCCATGCTATGAGCTTTTGTCTATCTTTTCTATACAAATTTCGAGTGTCGTTTGATTAACATGCTGGGAGCTTTGGCATCGGTCTTTTCTTGGGGGGGGGGGGGCTTCGCCCCCCCAACCCCCCCCCTCACCTCCCCAAATTTTGTTTCAAACAAAGCGGTGTTGCGGCGTTATACATCTTTTTTAAGAACAAAGTTAAAAACTAAACTACACATACGGTTTTCCAGTGTCGTTTGTTTTGGGGGGGCGCAGCCCCCCCAAACCCCCCCCCCTTATTCCTCATGAAACTTTTGCTCATAATTAAAAGGTATCGTGGAGTTTGTATTGCGTCTTAATTATCCTTTGTAGGAACAAACTAAGTCATCTATACATATAATAAAATCGTAGGAAAGTCAATTCTGTACATTGAATATTTTTGAAAAATAATACTTGGGACGTGATCTACAATCGATATGGGAGCCAAAAATATAGTTTTTAGAATTTTTGTCTGTTTGTCTGTTTGTCTGATTGTCTGTTTGTCTGTATGTATGTCCGGGATAAACTCAGAAAGTACTGAATTGATTTACTTCAAATTTTGCACGAATATTATATAGAGGTCGGGTCAACACATAGGCTATATATTATGACGATATCACCTAGGGCGGGGGGAGGGGCTCAAGTTTCAATATTTTTAGTTTTTTGCTCATATCGCTAAAACGGTGCGTTGTAGAGAAAAAATGTCCGGTACATAACGAAAGCCCATAAAATTTCCTACAAATTTCTCCTTTACACTTTGTATCTATCTTCACTCCTTGCCATGCTATGAGCTTTTGTCTATCTTTTCTATACAAATTTCGAGTGTCGTTTGATTAACATGCTGGGAGCTTTGGCATCGGTCTTTTCTTGGGGGGGGGGGCTTCGCCCCCCCAACCCCCCTCCCCCACCTCCCCAAATTTTGTCTCAAACAAAGCGGTGTTGCGGCGTTATACATCTTTTTTAAGAACAAAGTTAAAAACTAAACTACACATACGGTTTTCCAGTGTCGTTTGTTTTGGGGGGGCTGCGCCCCCCCAAACCCCCCCCCCTTATTCCTCATAAAACTTTTGCTCATAATTAAAAGGTATCGTGGAGTTTGTATTGCGTCTTAATTATCCTTTGTAGGAACAAACTAAGTCATCTATACATATAATAAAATCGTAGGAAAGTCAATTCTGTACATTGAATATTTTTGAAAAATAATACTTGGGACGTGATCTACTATACTAACGCGGACGAAGTCGCGGGCAACAGCTAGTTATGTCTAGTCCTATTAGCCGGCAATAGATGGCGTTGTACTATCATTGCTGGAGATTACAATTTTAATAATTAAAATAATTTTACGTTTAAAATACTTAGGGCCTGTTTCACCACTTCCTGATAAAGTGCCGTATTAAGATGAAGTGGTAGGGTGCGCATCGCGTTTCTGAGGGGGTGAGGTATGAAGCGTGGCGGGAGCATGCGCGGGGCAACCATCTTCCGCCCCGCGCACGCCTGCTAGTAGGTGCGTAGCGTAGACAGTGCGTGCGGCAGCGGCGACCGGGCATGCGAGTTCAATATTTTACCCTCTTATTATCTTCTTTTATTTAGACAAATTTTTTTCCTTAGTAGGCATAAATGAGAATAAGGGTCGCCGCACACTTGACCGGGTATAGTTATAATTGGTATTATATTGTTTTTGAAAATTTAGTTGGTATTGTATGAATAGAAATAAGGGTCACCGTACACTTGACCGGGTATCGGTATCGGTATTATCTTGTTTGAAACACTTTTTAACCTCAGTAGGTATGCCGTATGAATGAGTAAAAATGAGAATAAGGTTTACCGTACACTTGATGTACACACTTATCGGTTGATTGTACAAGAGAATACCGATACTTACCTCATTAGTTACCGATTCCAAATTGTCTCGAATGCTTCCGTACGCTCACAGATGCTCTTTAGTGCTGGGCCCAGACCCGTAGCTGTAGCCCATACCTATCCCTAATTCCCGACTCAAAGTCTATGCTAGTATGTATAGGCCGCGCATTGAACGTGAGTAAACTAATCCCTGGCTAACTTCAGGCAGATTCTTTTTACAAACAAACAAACATAAATAAATGAATGAATGATATTCAAAGTACAAGCCTACTTGACATACGTTATGAGATAATATGTCATATTTATTAGGTTATTATGTCAGAGTATACAATAGTCAATTTATTTATAAAAATATATTTATTAATTTTTAGGGTTCCGTAGCCAAAATGGCAAAAAGGAACCCTTATAGATTCGTCATGTCTGTCTGTCTGTCTGTCTGTCTGTCCGTCCGTCCGTATGTCACAGCCACTTTTCTCCAAAACTATTAGAGCTATACTATTGAAACTTGGTAAGTAGATATAGTCTGTGAACCGCATTAAGATTTTGATGCAAAAATGGAAAAAATATTAAAAATTTTAGGGGTCCCCATAGGTACAACTGAAAATTTAAAGCAATAGATTTGGATTTAAATTTCTCCAAATGTGAACTTTTTTTTAACGGCCCAATCGCACAGCCGCATGACGTAATAATGTCTAAATTTAACAATTTGGCCCCTAGTATCAAAATTCTCAGTAAAGAATCCCTCCGCCTTCTAGGTGCCCCTATATTCAACGACGGTTTTGAGCCTTACGTTTCGGAACAAAAACAAAAATTCGTAGTATCTTCTGGCAAACTCGTCGTAATAAAATCCCATATGGCTTACCAAATAATTAGTTTTTGTTTGTTTGTGCCCCAATTCACATATGACCTGAGGTGCTGCCCTCTATGGGAGTACCCCAACCTTCTTTCCCATTTAGACACTATTTTAAAAGACACAATAATGAATATTTTCAACTGCCAAATCTCTGACACCTCTTGGGCCCAAGCTACTCTCCCCATTCGTTTCGGTGGCTTGGGTCTTAGAAGCGTGTCCAGTGTGTCCTTTCCTGCCTTCCTTTCTTCAGCTCACAGCATTCATCCTCTTTTCATCAAAATCATCACCAATTCTTCTGGAAACGTAGGCATTGAGTCACTAGCTGAGGCGATCAACGCTTGGAAACGTGTTTGTCCTAGTGACGTTTCAGTTAACCCCAATATCCAAAAGAATTGGGATGAACCACTAATCAATTTGGCACAATCAGAAATTCTAAATTCCTCGTCCACCACAGATCGGGCGCGTCTTCTAGCGTCCGCCGAGCCGGAATCAGGCTACTGGCTCCAGGCTAACCCATCATCCAATACCGGAACACTTTTAGATAACCACACATTCAATCTTTCACTCAGTTTGCGACTAGGAGCCAATATCACCGAACCCCACCGCTGCCCCTGCGGCGCCGCAGTAGACCGCCAGGGTCACCACGGTCTATCTTATCGACGCAGCGCCGGCCGCCAGTCCCGCCATGCCTCCTTGAACGACGTTATCCGCAGGGCCCTGCCGGCTACTCACCCGGCGTTCAATATTGTTATTGATACTGGATAATACCCTTATTCTCATTTCTACTCATTCATACCTACTAAGGAAACAATTGTGTCAAAAAAATATTATAAGTATCGATACCCAGTCACGTGTACGGTGACCCTTATTTCTACTCATTCATACCTACTGAGGAAAAAAAAATTTAAAACAAGATAATACCGATACCGATACCAGATCAAGTGTGCGGTGACGCTTATTCTTATTTCTACTAATTCATGCCTACAGAGGAAAAGAATAGTCAAAACAAGATACCCAATACCCATATCGGTACCCGGTCAAATATGCGGTGACCCTTATTCTAATGGCTACTGAGGAAAAAAATAACGTCAAAAAAAAAGATAATACCGATACTCAGTCAAGTGTACGGTAACCCTTATTTCTTTTTTTCCCTTAACTCTTCTTTTTTTTTTTAATTATTCTTTTCCGCAAAAGGGATATTTTTTTCCTCTGCAGTTTTTATTTCCCATTTTCACATCAAATTCTCGTAAAGAGCGGGCCGACGAGTAGTACGTGTCTGCTTGCGACGAGGCTCCGCGGCCGACTGAATCGCCACCCCGCATCCCCGCCGCCCTCATACAGTGCGAGCGTTATAGGTTATTATTTTATTTTGAATGACTAACTATCATTTTAGTGAAAACCATAAATACTACCTTATGGGATTTGATGAAAGGTTTATGAAAACATAAATTTTTTACTAGAATTCTATCTAAATTCGCCGTAAAATCGAAAAATTGCAATAAAATGGCAATTTATGATGATTTTCACGATTTTTTTCTATCGAGGCAAATTACTTTAATCGTGTTTCGAAGAATATAACGTTATTAGGCATATCTTCACCCTTACGCCGGTATGAATAACATTGTATGAATTTTAGCGGTTGATATCTAAAAACAGGTTCAAAGATACCCTAGATCGCGATATTATACGCTTCTGGCCCTACCACTTCATCTTAACGAAAAAACGAAAGGCTACTTTTTTGACAGATTTTCCATACTTGATCTGTCAAGTTAATTGGTGGATAGCCTATTCGGCACTTATCAGGAAGTGGTGAAACAGGCCCATAATAAATATGATAATAAAAAAGTATACTTCACAAAAATATTGTTTAATAAAAAAAGGAAATAAAGTCTACAATCTCTTCGTTTTTCTTTTAGTTTTTCATCCTGAACAACTTACGAACATTTTCTGAGGTTATTTGACAGGAGTTTATCTATTGACTAGCTTTGTTGATTGGTAAATTTTTTGACGGCAGCCAATCAAAAGCAATAGTATAAAAAGATAAACTCCGGGTAAAAAACTCCGAAACTGAGCATGAATCTGCATGAATGTATTATGTAATATCTTAGACAGAATCATGATTACTCTATTACGAGTTAATTTATCATTATATGACTTTATGACCGAAGAAGAAGATACTTACCGATAAATGATGGTTAAATGTAATGCTACAAACTGCGAAGCTGAAATCGGACGTCATTTCATCATACTCTTAGAGAGTTCTAGACGTTATTGCATTGACGCACTTTGCGATTCAGGTAACCCTAAACTCTTCATTATCTAGTGTTTAATGCAACAATGGAAACCTAATCCTTCTGACCTTGAAGATCAAGTCCACAAAGGTCCTTTATGATGAGCAGGGACAAGACAAAGTCCTTGGTCTTAACCGGCCTTGAAGTTTCTTACTATTATATACTACGAGCTTTTGCCCGCGGCTTCGCTCGCGCTAAGAAGTATTATTATATACAAACTTTCATCCCCTATTTGAACCCCTTGGGGGTGGAATTTATCATAATCCTTTCTTAGCGGATGCCTACGTCGTAACATCTACCTGCATGCCAAATTTCAGCCCGATCCGTCCAGTGGTTTGGGCTGTGCGTTGATAGATCACCATGTCAGTCAGTCAAATTCTAATAGATGTACTGGCAGGGCTAATAATAATAATAGCTCCCACCCGGTTTCGGTGACGGTGGCCGGTTTCATTGAAACCAGGACAGCTACGCAGGAGTAATTTTATAGTGCCCAAGTGTGTGCGCAGTACACAAGAGCACTGTCTATTCCTTTACTCTCATAAACCAGTGGAACCACAGACCGACACTACTGGCGAGAGATCAGGCGCAGGACCGACTTTTTACATGCCCATCCGACGCATGGATCATCTTACTTGTCAGACAATCAGGTGATCAGCCTGCATTGTCCTAACCAAACTTGGAAATAACATGTTTCCAACGCGGGAATCGAACCCACGACCTCCGAGTCAAGAGCCGCGCTCTATACCACTAGACCACGGAGGCGTTGCGACTTGCGAGGCGTTTGGCAGGGCGGCCTATGTTTAGGTGGTCATTCTGTTTCATACTTGATCAGACTGATTAGGACGAAGTCCTAAACCTGTTATAAAATGTTATAACCAGTTTAAGCAATTCCTACTTGTAAAACGTTTTATTTTTATAGCATCTCATAAGGTTCGCCATTTAGGTCCGACGCATATACTTATGCTAAACGACCAAGGCATGGACATTGGATACGAATTACGATATATAATATCCTTACCTAATAATATAAATGCAAAATTGTGTCTGTCTGTAACCTATTCCCGCTTAAACTGCTGAGTCGATTTTGTTGAAATTTGGTAAGTACTAAGTAGTTGCTTTAAGTCCCGGGGAAAGACTTAGAATACTTTTTCTCTCGGAAAATGTACGGTTCCCGCGCGATAAACGAATTTTGGATCAACAGAGCTGCGGGCGTCATCTAGTATTCAAATATGTAATGTTTTGAATTTTGATTAGATATTAAACACCTTAGTGTGACTAATTGAAAGCATGTTAGCCGAGATATCAGAAAGACTGGCATCAAGAATCGACGTGGATTTTCATTAATTGACATGGATGGATAATAAAGTAAATGTTTAGATTTCCGCCTCAACTTCTTCCATAATTTTGCCGCACGTGTAAGAGCTGACTATGTAAATAGCCAGGCTAGGTTACTGGGCAATTTTTCCGGTGAAAACGATAATAAGGCAATTCGTCAAACCCATATTAATTCCGCATTATTGGATTGCATTGTTTTCTTTGTCTTTTGTTCCGTTTTTGCCGTTTGTTTACTAATACACGATAAATTTCTTTGAAAATTGCACGCGTTTTTCTGAGCGTATTTATGATGGAGTGCCTTGTAAGTTGTAAGAACAACACAGGTGACTGATTCATCTGAGGGAAATGTAGAGATTGCATGAGTGTACTGTGTACAGTTGACAACGTGTATTACTGGGTGACTTGGTCATTAGATAGTTGTAAGTAGAGATGTGCCGACTTGTCGCCCACTAGTCGGTAAAGCCGACTATCCGGCCACTCTTGTAGTCGGCGAATAGTCGGCAAAAGCGCCGACTAATCGGCTTTTTACTTTTTTGCTATTTTTGAAATTACATTAAAGAAAAACCTTGATAATTATTTGTAATGTCTTCATATCACACTCAATCAGTGCTACACAATATTTTAAAATTAAATTAGATTTTTTTGAAATTACTTGCTAGTAACGAAACTATTTTTGCAAATATAATTTTAACAACAATTAATTATGTATGTATTATTAAATAGAGATTTCATGTAGGTACATGTTACATTTCATAATATTACCGTAACATTAGATTTCATGTAGGTTACGGAAGCTTCGGAAATCATGATCGGCTTGGCCGACTAGTCGGCCGATTAGTCGGCTTCTTTGTAGCCGACTAATCGGCTAGTCGACCAAAGTCATGATCGGCACATCTCTAGTTGTAAGATAAATGTAAAGGACAATTTCTTATCCTCTTCTTAAAAGGGACCACATCTTACTTTCTAGACTTCTCACCGTGAAATTAAAGATGAAAGCACAGATCACTAAACGGTTACTAAGAAAATGAAAGTCCCGGAAACTTTGGTATTGATTCTACGAACCATCCTTTGTAAAATAGGCAAGAACTATTTATATCCTTGTTACTCTGACATGCTTAACAGTCTCAGTAGTGATACCGAAGTTCACGCCCAAACCGCTGAACCGATTTTGCTGAAATTTGGTATGGAGATACTTTGAGTCCCGGGAAAGAACATAAAATACCTTTTATCCCAGACAAATGTACGGCTCCTGCGCTAAGAACAAATTTTGGCGCAGTTCTATCTAGTTAAGGTCAAACGAGGAGAGTCACAAAACTACATGATAATATTATCTAATACCTATAAAGTTTTACAACCAACCTCTTGGTTAAGATTTCAGACCATTGTTTATTAGAATTAGTGGAACAGTTACAACATTTATAATTTATTACACCCGTATATATAGCAAATAAAGCGGTGCACAGTACCTAGTTACTATAATGGTTTTTGCACGAACAATGATATCAGAGACTTTCGTGTCTGGCCTTCTATGAATATGTCTGATTTTGTCGCTGTTAATAACGTTAAAGGTCGCTTCAAGGCTTTTGCTGCAACAGCCATAACTCGAAACCATTTTACTATACCTAATGGTATATATATATATCCGCCTTTCTATGGTCTGTATGCTCTCATTCTGTATGGTTATTAACCTATTGTAAAGCTTTATATTTTACTGTTAGTTACATATTATGTTTAATGTCGTGCCAATTTTATAAAAAAAATCTTAAAATACTTTAGTTCCATCTATTTGTATGCTATAATCAGTTTCTTCTTACTACAATGCCTTACTTTTGATTTTAAAATGCTCTAAAATCCGTTCTTCTGAATTTAACAACGACGTGGCGTCAAGAATAACGTTACTTTCGGTAACTTTGGTGCAATTTACACTGTCATTGTTTTATTACATTACAATTCAATGCCTGTACACAATTGTTATGGAAATGCACATATGCATTGTGTTGTACATTGTATTAGTCATCATGTAGGCTTGAGAAACTCGACAATAACTTTTGAAATTCGCGTAACGGTTTCAAGAATCCTGAACGACTTATTTAAATGTTAAATTGTCAATTGTAGAAATACAGTTATCCCTATAGAAATTGGTAAAATTAACATAAACCGGTATGAAACATCTTGTTTCATTTGCAAATTCTTCGGCGTACATTTCGTCTTAGAAATTTTCTATCCCTGTTGCTTTTAAGTCATTTATCACCTGTCTCTGTTGCACGGGACCGTTAATAAAGTGCTGTTGATTTATTGACGTAATTTAATTTAAACATCTAAATTCAACATTTTGGTCATATACAGATTTTATACGTTTTTTAATATTATCTAAATACTAATTATTATTATTAATTAATGTCCTCAGTTCATGGCACAAATAAACAAAATATGCCAGCTTTTTCACGTATTAATAATTCCCACGGCTACATACTATAGATAGCTGGGCCTCTTTCACCACTTCCTGATAAAGTGCCGGATATGCTAAATGATAGATAAATAGTTAAATGCCAAAACTTTTTGACAGATTATCCATACTCTATCTGTCAAGTTAAGTGGTGGATACTGGATAGCCTATCCAGCACTTATCTGGAAGTGGTGAAACAGGCCCTTAAGGATTATTTAACTTTGATTTACTTAATTAATAATTTTTAGAAAACGTTATGTCAATATATTGGCTAGTTTCTGAGTTTTCTGACAGAAAGATTATTGGCAAAAAATTTGGCGATATCAAAGTGAATTGATAAACTCCTGTCAAAGTCCCACAGAAATTGGGCGTTATTCTCTCTGAATCATGTACCTAAAAGTACGTAGTACGTACTATTAAGCCCGGCCGCACATTGTACGACATTTTTGATCAAACAGTTTAACGTCCGCGCTGTCTCTTACATGTTGTACTGGCCGAGTGAGCTCGAACTCGCCGGAAGGATATTTCGGATAATGTGCGGGGTGGCGATCCGGCGGAATTCAAATGTTTCTGATCAGAATTCGGACAATGTGCGGCCGGGATAAGTATTAGCTATTGAGTTAGGACTTAGGAAGTGTAGTTCTCAGGGTAACACGACATGAATATTTACGCGCTATTCAACCTATGAAAATAAAGTAACACTGGACCCAGCTAAACCTTTAATTTACATAATATGTATGTAAACAATCAACGAAATACTTGACACGGTCAGCCGTGAGCCGAGGACAGAGGCGGTTCACCCTGAGCCGGCTATTGATGCCTTCAATGAGTATTTCAATTGATTCCTTACTTCAATATTATAGAGGCTGTTTTGACGCAAAGTCATACTCAAAAACGCTATAACCAGTATTACACCGCCCAGTTCAGGGTCTAGGGTTCAGCGTCCTATCAAATTTTGGGCAGTGTTATAGGATTCAGGGAGTAAAGGCGATTGACGCCTTTGTAATGGGCCATCTCTAACTTCCGCGTCCAGAAAAATACACTTGCTGCCAATGGAATGTAAACGACAGGTTTTGAGGTACAAAAATTTGTCTCCGGGATCAAGCATAGTAAGTAGCAACTAACCATGGATCATGAAAGCGATAGAGCAGTTTAGGCGCTGTTAATAACCGATATCCTTTTATAACTTGATTAGAAAATAAAGGAAAGTATGAAAGTGAGCGCCGGTAGGTAATTATAGGACTGTCATTAGAATGCCGGGCGCGGCGCAGTGAGGAAAGTGTAACAGTGTGGGGTTACGCCGTGCGAACGCCGGAGAACAAAGTAATCTATACCGGAGGTAAAATGTACAGTGGAAATTGATTCAAGCAGATGGCGGACCTCATTTGCAGACCATGTTTGTCCGCAAAAACTGTCAATATTTCTATTCTTTCTCTTTCTACTGTGGCCACGCTAAGCCCTTTGGTCGGGTTATGTCGATAGGTATTATACTACCTGCAATGTTTTTGTCAATTTGATATGACGTGTGCAACATGCCGGATTTTGGTCGGATTGTTTACTGTATGTGCTAGTAGTCTTCTGTTCCGACCTTAACGTACTTATCCCTTTTCAATGTTAGTCGTGATCTGTAGTCTGGGTTTGGCATAAAGCGTAAGTAACCGCCCCTAAATTGAAACGTCCCCTAGAGGAGAAGCTAAGCTAGCCTAAGCTATCTCCTAAGATTCTACCAATACAACTGTTGAATGACAATTGAAACCTACTTACTTGGTGCCATATAGCAGTCTTTAAAACCTGCGTAGTGCGCACACACAATCAAAAGTAACAATGTTTTGGTACTAAGGGATACCCTGAAATAGTCTAGGAGTCATACAGGAAGCGGCCAGCGGTTAGTGAAAATGAGGATCAGACTTAAGTAGAACGTAATTTAAATCAAGATAGAACCATTTGGTCCATGATAGAACGTATTATGATCTCATTACAGCATCCTTGTTCTAAAATGTACAATCAGAAAGGAAATGCACGCGACGGTCGGATGTGTAAAAATTGTTGCTTGTTGCTAAACATTGCCACACAAGTTTACTAGCTTCGTAAGTTGTCGCCACAAAGTACATAACTAAATGTCTAGACATTTAGTTACTTTGTGGCGACAACTGGGAGCTAGCTGCTAGGGATTGCAACATGGGGTTTTAGTGGGTAGACCCTACTCACTAGGTAGGTACTGGTTAATGTTCAGTTTCTTAGCTTTTTTGACTGGAGTTTATTTTTTAATTAGTGTTGTTAATAACTAATATAAGTTAATAATTCGCGTTAGCCAATCAAATCGATAAACGCAAGTAAATAGATAAAATTCGTCTCTTTCGCTGTCTGATTACAAATCTATCTATTTTAAATAATATTAACACAGTCGACTCTTGCATCAAAGTAAATCTGATACCTAGGTACTTGTATCAGATAATCAGGCGTCTGACCAGACACGTGGGTCGAACAAGGAAAAGACCAACATTCAAGTTATTAAAAATTGTGTTCTAATCTTAGTCGTAAAAGTAATACCAAAATATTATGAGTAATGAGATAAAACGTGCCAATACGCCCCGGTAATTTATATGACGTAATATCATGTGTGGGAATTTTAATCATAATAATTTAGATTTTGTCTGGATTCCTGTAAAAACACAACTGCGTAATTCGCGTATTGTTTTGACGTAGCTTCGGGAAATTGGTGGACAGTCTCATATGAGGGTGCACCAAGAAAATCTGGATAACATTTCTAATTTCTATTTTATCAATGCAATTGTTTTATATACAATATATATAATCTTCTATTCTTAGATATACATATATACATAGTTACCTATGCATTTCAGTTGTAAAAACAATACTTTTAATTTCAATTTGTTGCTAATGTAGGTGTTTAAGGATGCTCCAACCGGAGAATTAGCAGGTCGGATGTCTGTCAGTACGAATATCGACGTTAATAACATTAAAATAAGATTCATATTAGCGCGCCTTGTGCAGTGGCGGTTACGATGCTCGCCGCGTTCTTGATATGGCGAAAATGTATGAAAAAATTTGAGAAATTTTCTTATTTTTCTTATAACTGGAAAAGTTGTTTATTTTTATACAAAATTTTTAGCGGACTTTATAGAGGACTGAATAAGCAACAATTTTTTTGTATATTTATTTTCCTCAGTTCAGTGTATTCAGATATTAAGGGCCCGGGTTACCCTCGGAATTTTCATACATTCTTAATACCAAAATCATTTTCTCATACGAAAATATTTAACATGTTTGAGTTATTTTTCAGCTTGAGATAGTAATTACCTAGGGTCCTGAACAAATTTTTTTTACAAAATATTTAAATACTAAAAAAAAATTTTTGTGTTTAAATATTTTTTAGTAAATTTACTACTAAATATTTAAACACCAAAAAAATAGACAAAAACACTAAAAATATATAAATAAATAGTAAATTTACTACAAAATATTTAAACTTTAAAAAATATTTTTTATTATTTAAATATTTTGTAGTAAATTTACTATTTATTTATAAATTTTTTAGTGTTTTTGTCTATTTTTTGGTGTTTAAATATTTAGTAGTAAATTTACTAAAAAATATTTAAACACAAAAATTTTTTTTTTAGTATTTAAATATTTTGTAAAAAAAATTTGTTCAGGACCCTAGGTAATTACTATCTTAAGCTGAAAAATAACTCAAACATGTTAAATATTTTCGTATGAGAAAATGATTCTGGTATTAAGAATGTATGAAAATTTCGAGGGTAACCCGGGCCCTTAAGGTACTTAATCAGACCCCATTTTTTTCATATTTTGCGATAATTGTGATGGTTAAAACGTATTTTATGTAAAAATTTTGTATGCGGCTATAGAATTTTTATGGTACAGTCGTGGAGATGAATATATTATCTTTCATTTGAAACCAAACTATCCTCGCAGTTTGACTCCTAATTCTTTAAAATGGTACCGGAAAATCGCTGATATTTGTAATAGCGTCCGTATTAAAGTAATATTTTGTCCATATACATAATTTTGGTAATTTAAAACAAAACTTTAGATATCCGATTCCGAAATAATTTTTTTCAAATTTGGTTTAAAATTAAACTGAAGGATATTTTTGGTGAGGAATGAAGTGACGAGGAAATCACGCAAATCTTTTCCGAGCTATCAAATTCAACAGTCAACAATAGATTTTCCGGCTTGTTGTTTTGAATTGATTTTATGGCGAATTCGTTAAGACCGGGCTGTCATTTTTTGCTGTGTTTTCTACTAAGTATTACACTCCCGGAAGACGATT
This sequence comes from Plebejus argus, assembly GCA_905404155.3. Taxonomy (NCBI): domain Eukaryota; kingdom Metazoa; phylum Arthropoda; class Insecta; order Lepidoptera; family Lycaenidae; genus Plebejus; species Plebejus argus. Next base: position 16,230,116 of record FR989929.1, on the reverse strand, counting down.
GACTCTAATGAAATTGAGATTTATTTAATCATTGTGTCTGATATTTAACTTACGGAAAACACGATTCACTTATTTTGAGTCCATAGTTTTATTTTTCGAAATTATGAATATTTTTGGGCTTTTCAACGAATATCTGTCACTTATTGAGTTACTATCATTAAATATCATGCACTACTACAATCACACACTTTATAAAATAATAGCTAGCGGAAATATTTGTATTGTATTTTTTAGTTTTTAAGTAATCGCCAAAAAACAGTTCTGGGACTTACGACCTTTACTTTCGTGCTATAATGCGGGGACCGTTGTTACGCGATATTGTTCACTATTAGCTGGAGCGTAAAGCACATTGCTCGGGAGCACATTTCATGGAATCATTGTATCACGATTGGAGGATAGCGGGATGTGTGGGCGGGGCTAGCGTTTTAGCAGCGCTCTTAATGTTGATACCTAATAGGGTATTTGACAACATTTAAAATAAGCTATAATTTATGGCCATCCTAATAAATTATAAGTAAATTAAACATATTTCAATTTATTTTCATTAAAATAATATGTATTTTCAGAGGATTTCGTAAGAAAAGTCGAATAAAATTGTCCTTTCTTTTTCGGTGATAGAAACGCTCTGTCATTGGTTGCAATCGTGATGACGTCACACGCAAGTAAACAAAGCTTCTTGCCTGGAGTTTAGTACGCCATTTACGTGATAAAAAGTGTTTGATTCCACTTTTAAGTGATTATTCACAATTTTCATATTATTTCTAGTACAGATATTAACTACGTAACTCACAACAGCTATAATTATAATATCTAAGATGGAGTCCAATTACGTGCGAGCAGATAACAGCAACCTACCTAAGATCGACCTATTCATGGTACTTAGAACTATTTTTTAAAAATAATGCAGTTTATTATTCTTCTGAAGTAGTGTAAGTACCACTCGATAATAATTATAAAATTGCGTTTTGTACAATTATACATCATTCGTGTATTTTAGGTTATGTCAATGATATATTAGGAAAAACTCAAAGATATAAGTAGAACATCATAGGGTTATGTAGAAAAGACAAACACACAATATTGATTATATTTTCATACAACAAATTTTTAAGTTTCCCTCGATCGTGGAAAAACGAGACACAATAGCCTTTCTATCATAAATCTGTTCTGGCTTTCTATTGTTATTTGTTATCACTTATCGCGGTAGCCGGTTACCGCTTAGGGCACAGAACAGATTTACTCCTAGCTTAGGGCTTATTAATACTTCAATATTAATACTTACATCAAAGTGATCTTCACACATAAATAATATGTTTGAATGCGATAAAACGTTCTTTGGGTCTCTTCGAGCTAATTGTAACCACATTTTTCGTCTTTTGGGATTAGTTGGAACAAAAACGAATTTTTTTCTGGAGTTTTTAAATACGTAATTTTTACATTCTGGCACTGCACACCATTTATACACCATTTTCACGGATTAATTAAAGAAAAACCACGGAAAACCAGCTTAGCTCTTTTGATTGTAACTCTGTTTACTTGCCAGTGACGTCATCGACGTCATGTGATCGGCGCCATTTTCTAAATAGCGTTTTTCGCGCGACTTGGGGAATTTAAACTTTAATATTCATTTTCTTTAATAATACAAAATATTTTCCGGAAATATTAAAAGAATATGTTTATTTCATAACAAAGAATAGTTTAAAAATACTTTTCAAAAATTGTCAAATACCCTATTGTGAATGCCAAGACAAAATTCAGTCGTTATAGAAATGTTTTTCTTTAATCGAAATTTCTGATAACTAATAGAAACAAGAGGCAAATAAGAATTGCCACAAAAACTAACAAAAACATGTTTCCATCTTTGAATTTTATCTGCCTAATAATTTTCAAAGTTTTGTTTACTTATAGTAAAAGTATGTGTGCACCGACACGTGTGGTATGATAATTTACAATAATTTTACAACAATTGCAATTGTAATAATTAACAAGATTGCCATGTAATGATGATGTATGGAAAATTGTATTCCACCTGGCATTCGAGTTACGCGATGTCCGGAAGAACGAACACGGATACGTTATAAGCGTGTTAGTTATTCAATATTTCGCATGTTTATTTGTATCCATCTTAGGAAATTGGACCTTTAATGATCATCAGCCCTAAGCAAGGCCAGTACATATTTGACATCTAATTGTTCGAAAATCGAAATGTGAATGTCAAAATGCTGTCATAGTAAAAAATGGGACTTTCTTGTTTCTCTTTCTCGGGTTCACCTCCTCTACTAGTCCAAACTCCAAAGTTGCTAGGTTAAAGTTTCTGCTTTCGGCTTTTCCATCCGTAGCATGCACCTTGTGCATTTATTGACTAAACTGAATGTTTTTCGATAAAGTTACCACTTTAAAACATACATACGCTAAGCTCACTTTGCATTTTTTTTCCAAATCTATTTTAATTGATTCCCAAAAGACAGTATTCTATACTATAAAAATGCTATAGAATCTATAGTATTTTTAGATTGAAGAAGATATTACAAAGTTTATGCTTGCAAATAGACTGCAATTTCAAATTGTTTCATTTCAAGGCGATGGTCTGAGTCATGTCGAATCTCATGGGTCTATATTATAGATTATGGTCTATACAACATAAAGGTAAAGGTGACAAATTGGCATTACATAAAGCACCATTTGCCCGTCAAAAAACCTTCGTACAGTTCAAGGATTGAAGACAATCTAAAAGAATGTTTGCGACATAGGAAACGTTGAATTCGTCAACTTGAAGTTGTTAGATTTTTATCTATTTAAAAAAATGGTATAAAACCTGCCAGACTTGGTGCCTGCATCCCACGTACGTCTGTCCAATAAGTTTAGTGGTTTGAGCTAGATATATAAGTTAAGTTAGTACCTAAAGCTTAACTGCTAAAATATCTTTGAACAGAATAAAATAAGTTGCCAGTATGTAGTAGTTGTCATAATAAATGGATGACACAGCTGGCACACCTTGCCTATATACATAACTAAAACATATACACAACATAACGTGACATAACTGACCTTGTACGAGACATAGCAGAGCCTGACAAAGAAGTATTTACATTTATCAGTGACCAGGCAATCAATCAAACGAAATTCAAAGCTCGCCAAATGATTAATGATTTTGGCTTAAAATAGACACTCGGTGCGCTTTGAGTATCGCTAGCTCTTTTATTATTAATTGTTTAATACCTTTAAGTCGCAGATGGTATTTCGGATAATCGGAGAATAAAGATGAACTTTATGATTTATCCATATACTACGTCATATAATCACTATTAAAAGTACCGAGCATTTAAGTACACGTTTACAAGATAATAAATAATTAAAGATTATTACGTTGAAGTAAAACCAATTTATATGCGAATACAAAATATAACTACTAACCTACCCATCCTATTAGATCCAGCAAATAATAGATAGGTTGGTATTACGTAAATATGTACCTAGTACCTATCTACATCGGTGAAACAAAAACTTCAATTTGGTAGCGGATGTAGTTTTTGCACACGAGTAGAACACTTTTTGTTTTCTCACTACTACTCTATTCCGAGGAATATAGTGAAAAAAAGATAAGTATTAAGTAGGTAACGATACCGAATTTAACGAAGATTCATTAAGTTCGATAGCTAAAATATATATTTAATATTTATTCATTAAATTCATAGGTAAATGCATTTAGTAATGTTCACAATCCGTGTACTCAAATTTGCCTTAACAGGATAAAAATGCATGTACTTAATGATATTTTGACACTGCCATCTTCCTACTTAGCGGTTGACCTTTAAGTCGAGGAAATTAGCGATGAACACGATTTATTTACAGCTCATCTCGACTTGAAATTTAATGAGTGAGAATCGTTGGATAAATATAGATGATTACACCTAACTACAGATCGTAAAATTAAATGTTCTGTTAAAAGAGGGGAAAATTAAACATAATTCCAGAAACATGATCTGAAAAATATTAAAAGAATCTAAGCAGCTCCAAATAATAAAGTACCGTACAGGCTGCAGGCACTGTCCAAATTTTAGAAATATTGTTGACATTTCGTCTAGCTTCATCAAGACCAAGAACGTTGGAAACGTTCTTGATTAAGACAATACAAAAGGCATCTGCACAGAGCGTAGGAGTCACCGGTGGTAAAAAGTAAAAGTATTGGCACAATTCCATAATTGTGTGGTTTGTTGTGGGAGGCGGGAGTCTACGTTCGGAGTTACAAACAATTTAGAGCTAAATTAATAAGTTAAGCGACCCTAAATACCGGAGGGCGGAAACGCTGGTTCATTGTTGCGTAAAGCGATTCATTATCAATGACACAGCACAACGAGAGGCGGTCACATGTTATCTGTGTGCGAGCGCTCATCATTTTTACATTAATAATCGGTCAGTCCAACAGTGCATTCGTGGTCCGCAGACGTGCGCGGTGCTATGAACATTTCCTTTGTGTAACGTGTCGAGTACGCAACGATTAGTCCGCTTAAAAAGTGAACGTGAATTTGAAAAAAAAATGGCAGACGGTGACGTTCCATTGGTTACGAGTTTTGGTAACAGTGAAGTTGAATTTGGAGGGAATAAAGTGTCAAAGCCGATGTCAAGGTTAGTTTTTGTTCGATTGCTTGAGTGCGCGAATTTGTTTGTTATGAGTTCATACCTCATAAGTCATAACAAACAAAATGTTTTGTATTAGGGGGTTTTGGAAATTCATAATGCGGTCGCATGCGAACAATAGATTTCCAAGAATCTGTGATCGAGGGTTTACGAATCGCTTTTAGGATAACTTAATAAAGAGTTACATATACGTGCCTAGGCGTCGTAGCGTTATCAAAATTTTAAAGTAAGACCCTATTAAAATAATTATTAATTAGCATTTCAAAATAATAATAATAAGTTAATGGATAAGACGTGTAGAACAAAGAAAAAAGAAATAATCGTACTAAGTGCAAATGCAGTTTGTAGCGGCTAGCGGCAGGCACCCGAAAGGATGGATTATTTTTAGACTTCAGTGTATCACTACAATGCAAATTGCAATCTTAGTAAGTACCATCCCATCTTAACTAACGTGTGGGAAGAAGTACGGTTTGAATAGTCGGGATAAATTATTCTCTGTATTACTGTCTGTAATATCTGCTATTGAGGAAATCTGGAACAACAATTTAAACAGATACAAGGAAAATTTAAATTTAGAATTAATGCCTATCAGAAACAAAACCAAAATCAAGAAAAATTAACCTAGGACAATAATTATTAAAAATAAACATTACAATTTAGGTAATATTTGCAGCTAAATCAACGATATTAATGATGAAAGTACAATCATAATGCTGACGAATGAATGACGGATAATGTACAATATTTACACTTCGACAGCCTCAGTTAATTGCTGAGATATCAGGAAACATTTAAATCTATTAATTGCATCCACTCAACAACATAATAAACTGTTTGTTCTCCAGGATGACTAGTAACAAAACGTATTGACTATTGACAGAACGATTGTATACTTAGGATGAATTGAGGGCCCGGGTTACCCTCGAAATTTTCATACATTCTTAATACCAAAATCATTTTCTCATGCGAAAATATTTAACATGTTTGAGTTATTTTTCAGCTTAAGATAGTAATTACCTAGGGTCCTGAACAAATTTTTTTTACAAAATATTTAAATACTAAAAAAAAATTTTGTTTAAATATTTTTTAGTAAATTTACTACTAAATATTTAAACACCAAAAAATAGATAAAAACACTAAAAAATATATAAATAAATAGTAAATTTAATACAAAATATTTAAACAATAAAAAATATTTTTTAAAGTTTAAATATTATTTTGTAGTAAATTTACTAGTTATTTATATATTTTTTAGTGTTTTTGTCTATTTAAGTTGCACTAATATTTTCGGAGTCTGACAAAAAATCTGTTTCCAAAATGGATGTAAAATGATGATCATAATAATATAATAAATTATATTGATAACACCTCCTTACAAATTTGCAGGACCTGACTCTTGAGACAAGAATTTTAACTACATCGCATTCTTGGCGAACTTGATTTAGATTTTTTGTAAACATTACATTACTTCAACCAAATGTTTCATATTCATAAGCAAAATGATTTCTTGTTATCATGTTATTACCATTTTCAAATGTAGGTAATATAGTCTTTACAAAATAATATGTATAAGATTATTATTATTTAAATTTTAATATTATATCTAGTAAAGGTATAAATATTATGTTTGAATTTTTATTTAGTCAGATGCTTAATCGTTAGATGTTTTCTATTCAACCAGCACTTTTGCGTGTCTAATTCCAAACATATTGTAATTTTGTTATTGTATTTGTTAATAAGGACGTCAGTGTAGACTTAACTAGCATTCATCTCGAACTTTGAACCTGTGGCGGCGTGACCTACAAAAAGCACTAGGTGACTAGAAAAACAACATTAAACGAAACAAAATATTAAAATAACTAAATTGTGTTGATTGTTGCATTAAACATAAAAATATTGACAAAATAATATGTTTTAAATTAAATCATAAGTAAAAAATAATATATTATTATTATTTTCACATAAACATTGTAATATCTGAAATAGGTTCGCTTTGCATAAACACGTCCTAACCCCTTAGCATCGTTATTTTTAGGGTTCCGTACCCAAAGGGTAAAAACGGGACCCTATTACTAATACTTCGATGTCTGTCCGTCTGTCTGTCTGTCCGTCTGTCTGTCTGTCTCCAGGCTGTAACTCAAGAACGGTAATAGCTAGAGAGTTGAAATTTTCACAGATTGTGTATATATGTTGCCGCTATAACAACAAATACTAAAAACAAAATAAAATAAATATTTAAAGGGGGCTCCCCCATACAAAAAACGTATTTTTTTTAGCCTTTTTGCTCTATATCAATAATGGCAACAGGTAGGTACTTGAATTTTCCACAAAATCCTTAGTTATGCTTGTACTTTAATATTTAATAATAATATTAAAATAAAATAAAAAATTAAGGGGGGCTCCCATACAAAAAAACGTAATTTTTGGCGCATTTTTGCTCTATAACGGTACGGAACCCTTCGTGAGCGAGTCCGACTCGCACTTGGCCAATATTTTTTGTTATTTTTTTTCGTTCTATATATCTCAACAATACTTTATGTATCACAAATACCTACATATTTTAAGAGTAGGTATATGTGTATATAATTCGAATTTCATTTTCATTTCATTAATTTTAAATTGTTTTTATAGTAATTTATACAGGTGTTTGCTTTAAGGGCCCGGGTTACCCTCGAAATTTTCATACATTCTTAATACCAAAATCATTTTCTCATGCGAAAATATTTAACATGTTTGAGTTATTTTTCAGCTTAAGATAGTAATTACCTAGGGTCCTGAACAAATTTTTTTTACAAAATATTTAAATACTAAAAAAAAATTTTTGTGTTTAAATATTTTTTAGTAAATTTACTACTAAATATTTAAACACCAAAAAATAGACAAAAACACTAAAAAATATATAAATAAATAGTAAATTTACTACAAAATATTTAAACTAAAAATTATTTTTTATTATTTAAATATTTTGTAGTAAATTTACTAAAAAATATTTAAACACAAAATTTTTTTTTAGTATTTAAATATTTTGTAAAAAAAATTTGTTCAGGACCCTAGGTAATTACTATCTTAAGCTGAAAAATAACTCAAACATGTTAAATATTTTCGTATGAGAAAATGATTTTGGTATTAAGAATGTATGAAAATATCGAGGGTAACCCGGGCCCTTAAAATAATAATACTCTATAATATATTTGGAGTGATTACTGATTGATTACTGAAGCAAGGTTAACAGGATCGAATCTTGGACTTGGACTTGGCTATTCGTCAATCATACGCCTTCTACACCTTTGTCACTATACATTGCGTGGTATTTTTGACGACCTCTGTGGCTCAGTGGATAGCACGTTGGTAGCTTAAGCCGGGGGTCGCGGGTTCGAATCCCGCCGACGGAACAAAAAGTTTTCAAAGGTCACGGATGTGTATTAAATATATTTATCATATAATAACAATCTTAAATATACTGCGTGACTGGTGAGACATGTTCAATACTCGAGGACGTGATATTTGGCTATCATATTAGTTGGAAAAAAATAATGTAAAAAAATAATATCAATTGATCACTGAGTAAATGTAGCTTAAAGTTAAATAATTATTTACATTTTACCCAACGCATGGACACCGCGAGCGGGAAGGGTAGTTGTGTGATGTTTCTTTGGTAGCGCACGCCTCTGCACCGGCCGCATAGTATGCCTACTTGCCTAGCCGCGTAATTTACTTAGTATCCATGATTCATTTATTTTTGGGAAATCCGGAAAAAAATTAAGAACCTAATTTTATTACATAATTATAATGAGAATCGAGTACAGAGTACTCTCCATAAGTATCGGTAATGTCTCACCAGTCATGTTGTATGTATAGTATAAAAGTATTAAATATATTTCCGTTATCTGGTACCCGTAACACAAGTCCTTCAGGTACTTACCACGGGGCCAGATTGACGTGGTGTGAAGCGTCCATAGATATTACTATTATTATTATTATTATTATTATTATTATTGTATACAATTAAGTATACGTCATTATGTTTATAAGCGCAAAGAATGCGATATAACATACAAGGCACCTCTAATGGGAGATGCTAATTTGTAGTATGTTTTATGATAATTTTGTTGAGATGAGACAAGCGACAACGACAAAATCATGTTGGTATTGCGCTGTTAATATTATAAACAATAATAATCGGCCAAGTGCGAGTCGGACTCGCGCATGAAGGGTTCCGTACAATTATAGAGCAAAATTAGGTCATAATTTTTTTTTGTATGGGAGCCCCTTAATTTTTATTTTATTTCAATATTACTTATTATTAAATATTAAAGTAAGTACACAATAGTTAGTATTTTGTGAAAAAATCAAGTACCTATCTATTTATAATTGTCATTAATCATTATTGATATCTAGAGCTGCCATGTCTTTGACCGTTACAGCGCTTTCACACGAGACACGACACGAGACAATTTAAGAACTGCACGACAAACGTCACACAGGCTGTCGTTTGCACGTTTTCACACGAGCGACGATTTCGCGACAACACCGCAGCCACCACAGATTAGAGATTTCTGCTGCGACGACACCGCTTATAGCTGGTTTACACGTAAAATGGCTGGCTTACACGTATTAAGTTGATAAGTAGTTGACTAAATTTTAACTTATTTTAAGTTGTTAATTGCATGTAAACACAAAATTTAGTGGCAAGTTAAAATTAGAAATTATTAAATGAATAAAACACTTATTTCTTCCTGACTTTTTATTTCAAAATTTTCAAACTCTGGCTCCAAAATACTGCAGACTAAGCGCCACGCACTTTTCCTCATTATTTTATCTTTATAGTGTTCACTACTTTTGTCCCATAAACACGGATTATTTTCCACTACCTCTAATAAGGTATAAATATCATAATATTTAAACTTTTCCATTATTAACAGCACACCGCCATACAAATAAATTTCAAAACAAAATTAAAAGTAAACCAATGACCCACAGATAACTGTCATAATATCTTTGTAAATTTTTTATCTATGCTAAAAAACGTGACGACATAGCGGATTGTCGTCCCAAAAACGTGTGTCGTGCTGTGCCGTGTGAAAACGGTGCATAGAAATGTATGGCGCGCGGAATCGTCACCGCTTTTTGTCGTGTCGTGTCGTGTCTCGTGTGAAAACGCTCTTAAGATCGTGTCGGATGATTCTTCTCGATGCTCGCGTGACGATACGGTTCGGTTATCGGGCTAAGGCTGTATAAATGTTTAATTCACGACTTTTTTTGAATAAATAATCTAAAATGGTCATGATTGCTAAACTTTGAATGGTAACAATATAACTGCAGATAGCATATAAACATTAAATATAATTCGATTCATACTTAATTACTAATTAGTGATTACCAAATAATCACACATTAATGCTATGACCACACAAAGACACTGGCGCCAACTGTCATCTAGCGTCAACTAGTGGAACCACTCGGGAAACAAAGACAACGTGAAACCCCCAACTCGATACTAGATGGTATCGAGTAGATGGTATCGATACTCGAGATCCACCTAACGAGATGGACTACCTGTGGAACGGATACATGCGCGTATTTTCCAGAAACAGGCAACTCATGTTTACGCGAATTGGGTACGTTCTAGAAAGGAACTTCTGGAACAGTACTGGGACTCGCCTCGGCCCATATAAATAGCCGCAGGGAAGCCAGCCAGTGGATCAGTTCCATAGAACACATTTACTCCTATCAGTTCAGTTTGAGCTATCGTCAAGGCGACTTGGACGTTTTTGATATGGCGAAAATGTATGAAAAAATTTGAGAAATTTTCTTATTTTTCTTATAACTGGAAAAGTCGTTTATTTTTATATAAAATTTTTAGCGGACTTTATAGAGGACTAAATAAGCAACATTTTTTTTGTATATTTATTTTCCTCAGTTCAGTGTATTTAGATATTAAGGTACCTAATCAGACCCCATTTTTTTCATATTTTGCGATTATTGTGATGGTTAAAACGTATTTTATGTGAAAATTTTGTATGCAGCTATAGAATTTTTATGGTACAGTCGTGGAGATGAATATATTATCTTTCATTTGAAACCAAAATATCCTCGCAGTTTGACTCCTAATTCTTTAATAGGGTACCGGAAAATCGCTGATATTTGTAATAGCGTTCTTAAGTGCTAGTGATTAAAGTCTTCAAAAGAGTCAGCAGGTCTTTCTTCCACATCCTTAGAACCCCAGCACATAACAACTGGTGTCAGAAGTGGGATTCGCAGTCCACTTTTGTGGGCATAGGTTCGAATCCCACTTTTGACTCACTCTTGATCACTAGTTTTCACACAAGTCGCCTTGAACCCTTCAAACCCTAGCACGTAATAATATTACAAAACACAGACTCCCAACACTAAATTGAATTTTGGCTCAAAGATTGGTTGGTCTCCGAAATAAGAAATCTTAGAAGTTAGATATAAGAGATAACTAAATCAACTAGGCGTAGAATACAAAGTACTTTATATTCTATTTCATAACCTAACGTCTCGATCTCTAAAAAAATTTATGTGAACCTCATCTAATTAAAAACTCAGGTACAACCGATTTTGCAAACGGTACTTGTCTTATGTAATGTAGTATCATGAGTTGCATTCCTAATTAGCATCATAATAACATGTGCTCCGATTACGACACGCTATTTTATGCAGGCTAACTTATATTTAACTTATTGCATCAAATCTGAATTGATTTGACGCTAGCAACATTAAGGACGCTGTCATATTTTTTCACAAATATCAACGATTTTCCGGTACCATTTTAAAGAATTAGGAGTCACACTTTTTCCCAACCTCCTCCCAACCAACTCCCAACCTCCCATACAACAAATGTGATTTTTTTGGCTTTTTTTGCTCTGTATCAGTAATGGTAACAAGTAGGCACTTGAAATTTTCAGCAAATCCTCAGTTACAATATGTGTACTTAAATAATTGATAACAAAATAAAAATTAAATAAATATTTAAGGAGGGCTCCCAATTCCCATACAAAAAACACATTTTTTGCCTACTTTCGTGGTACGGAACCCAACGTGCGTCGTGGGCGAGTCCGACTCGCACTTAGCCGATTATTTATATTTATATGTAGATATTATGTGTTATCATCAGTCAGTCAAAAGGTGTAACGACGCGAGCCCTCACAATGCTCCGCTTTTAAGGCCGTTTTTAGGCCCCGAGCAAACGACCTTGGCCATACATTTGCCGCGTTGCCGAGATCGCACCAAAACCGAATTTTTTTTACTTATCTTAGTTCAAAATTGACCTAAAAAAATTTAAAACGGGGAATATGTAGTTTATGACATTGTCGATCTATTGGCGTGTGTTTCAAATAAAAGTAATTTGTAAATACTAAGGAGATGCTGAATGTATGCTTGAATTTTAATAAATTGGCTTTACTTTTGAAGCTGATATCAGGAGTATAATAAACCAAAATAGAAAATTTTAAACGTGGAAAGGAATGTTGAGATACTGAAGATTATTGGTGTATTTTTATTATAACTCTGTAGCTTTCAAATTATGAGTTTATAAGGCTCTAAATACGGTAAATTACGGATTCTCCATAGGGAAGGCCCTTAAGTTAAACGTGAAACAAACATCAAACGACTGAATTTTGGTATTTTGAACAATCAAAACGCGTTTGATGGTTTGATATACTTAACTTGAGAATATAATTTTGCAGTTTGGTAGGAAACGGGCTGAATCAAACAAAGAACGATGCTGCAGAAATGTTGAAATAACATAATATAATATAGAATTGGTATCTTTCATCTTCTTACAATCACTTGCAACTGTATGAAAGCATAAAATATTAAAACAACTGTATTTTAACCGCTACGTTAATTTCGAGTCTTGTTAAACAATTTCAAAATCGTATTCCTACTACCTACTGCTATACAAATAAAGATAAATGAATTTTTGAGTGGATGAAGACGTGGGTAACTAACGATTTGAAAATGTTAGTCTTTTGCATTAATGGAGACCCTAGGACCGGATTATGTTTTAAAATAAAAAAATGTGAAATGAATGTGAAAAGTGTGAAAAAGAATCTAGATGATGTAGTGGGTAAGTTACAAGGTTTGTTCAAATTACATAAATAAGGGAATAATCGGCCAAGTACGAGTTGGACTCGAGCACAAAGGGTTCCGTGCCGGTATAGAGCGAAAGTAGACAAAAAATAGTGTATTTGTATGGGAGCACCCCTTAAATATTAATTTTATATTATTTTTAGTATTTGTTGTTACAGCAGCAAAAGATATACTCAATCTGTGAAAATTTCAGAAGTCTAGCTTAGTGGTTCTTGAGATACAGCCTGGAGACATACAGACGCGACGGACAGACGGACAGGACAGGACGGACAGATATCGAAGTCTTAGCAATAGGGTCCAGTTTTTACCCTTTGGGTACGGAACCCTAAAAATTATTAGTCTTCGTCTTCAAGTGTTATTTTAATAAATCACTAACAATGGCATATTAATATTTTTTCTAAGCTACAGTTAACAATATACCAGTCATTGGATAAATATATTTATATTATGTTATCAATTTATTATATTAGTTATAAACGTCGATAAAATAATGCAGGCTGTTTTATTCCGGGTATATCTTCCGCGTATATGTATATTATTCACACGGACCGACATACCATACAGATTATTGACAAAGAGCCAATGTCAGCTGTGAGCTATCCGAAGTGGAAGCTTATTGGTTCATTGTACTGTGGATGGGGGCGCTAGTTCTCTACCCGAATAAGGGGGGCGCTGATTCCGCTTCAAATAGGCACAAAAAGCAGGTGTATGGCCCACCCCACATTCCCACCACTGTATCTCCTGTGTCGCCAGGATCGACAGCGGTATCCAACCACGAAAACCCTTTGATATGATCTCAGGGAGCCCGAGGGACATGCTAAAACTGTCTTGGGACCCGCAACGAAATTAATCAGAAGAAGAATAGGAGGAGTAGGAAGAATTCCAGATTCCCTCCCCATACAAAGCGGGAGACAGCACAAAGTTACAATGACCGAAAGTCAAAGAACTGAAGGGGAAGCACCACGGGAATAAAAGTTAATAATTTGACAACTACGCTATATAGCGTAGTTGTCAAAGCAGCTATCAGCTATCCAGCCGCCAGCGTACCTACTTGTATAATAGAGATCAGTGATTCCTACTTATCATCCCCATTCCCAGTGGGCGTGCCTATCTTTATTTATCAATACACTACAATTTGAAACATCTTTTACAAAGCATTTGTGGATGACAATAATTTATCGCAATTACAAAATATTTTTTTTTACTAATTTCTGAATTGTCTGTTTCAGGTAAACATCACAATCAAACAAAGCTGCCACGTAGCTCGTAAGTTTTAATGTAACTTGGGAATTGAAATAATATAATAATTGTTAAATAATAAGCGATTAAACTAAAAAAAACCTTTGTAAGATTAATGATGAAGAAATTATATACCTGAGTAATATAAAATCGTTTGTAGAAAGTATAAAAGTCATAAATACTACTTTCTTTCTGCTTAGGGCTATGTAGGGCACGATAGACTTGCAACAGCGGCTGCAAAACGCTGCTTAGTCGGTTACATCAGTCATAGTATCCGGAACCTTATAAGTAGCGAAGCGTCAAGTGCGAGTCCATGTTGCGCATAAAATTGACGTGTCAGCTATCTTGTAAAATGCCAAATTTTAGTAATATTACGCAACCACGCCCCTATATTATCCTTGTCTTTAGGTCTGTAAGTGACAAAGTGACAGATATCATCACATATTTCGATTTCGTCTGACATTTTTCGCTCTTGTCGGTCATTCGTCGCGCAGCTTCCTTGATTGCGATATCAAAAGTTAAGCTCTTTGCACACACTTGAGCACTATAAAATAAATAATAGGCCGGCAACGCACCTGCAGCTCTTCTGATATTGCGATTTGCGAGTATCCATGAGCGATGATAGTTGCTTTCCATCGGGAGACCCGTTTGCTTGTTTGCCCCCTTATTTTATAAAAAAAAAATCGTAAGTGCTTGCATGTTTAGAAAATATGCCCCCAAAATGATATCACAATCGGAAATTATTTCTTGGACATTTAATACAGTCTAGGTAGGTCTTCACTTCACTCTGGTGAATGTAATGTAATATTGCACGTATCACTTACACTTTGGCAATTACTTTTTGTTTATTAAATAATAGATTAAAATTTTGTCTACAGGGAATATAACGCAGAACAGAGGCCGCCACTAGCACATACGGTAAATAACCCGACCAAAATCCGACATGTTAGTTGTTACACACGTCATATCAGAATATTGACAGAAATGTCAAACGTCGAACAAAACTATTTGTTTACTGTCTATTCTGGTGCTGCCTCTTGAGCAAAACTTGCAGTAGGTAATAAACTGTAATAATATGTCCTATTAGATCAAAATAAAAACGTAGTATTGTGAGCTGCTGTAGGGCTAGCATAACAACAGTAACATGGGAAAGAATCGACGCGCTGTTTTATCGACAAAATGGCGGATTTCCATTGTCTAAATGTCACTTTGTCTATTCTTCTGTAGAAAGAAACTGTTTCTATGGTGACCATGCTGCGCTTGCTGAGTACATGGAAAAAAGCTATATTATGGAGCACTTGCCGGGTAGGCGCAGTGCGCACTTTGCCACACTCACTCTATATTTAAGAACAGTAGTCCCCACTTGTTCACATAGCTGGTCAGTAATTAGGCAAATAATGCTAACCGTCAGGTGTATTGTAGCGTGTTTATGTGACCTAGACACGGTTAGTATGTCGCAAGCGCTCTTTAGTGTTCACAGTAAGAGGCAGTTACATGAGTTTATGGTAGCTGTTGAGGTACCAGACTTAATTTTCGATGATAGTGTTATAGGTTTACGGCCGTAATCATGAAGAGTTTGAAGAAATCTTCATTTATGTAATTACAATTAAAAAATTAAATTGTGTCTCCGCTCCGCGGCAGGTACTATTATCTATTCTGTGGCGGCAGTTAGCTTGTATTTCAAGCTGGTGATTAGGAAATCTAAATACACAATTGATTCAGCTTATCGACGTTATGCTTGCTTGTATTTATAGCTGGCGGTTAGGCAAAAATATGTTTTTGATTAATCTTATTTGCTTTTAAAACTAAATAGACCTTAAAAGGGTAGCATCAATCTACCTGTGACTGTAAGTTCTCTTAGATATATCTTCTAAAAATATAGAACTCAAAGGTGACTGACTGACATAATATCAACGCACAGTCCAAAACACTGCACGGATCGAGCTGAAATTTGGCATGCAGGTAGATGTTATGACGTAGGCATCCGCTTAGAAAGGATTTTGATCAATTCTGGTGGAAAAAATGGGATAAATAAAATAGGGCATGAAAGTTTGTATTTAACTTTGTCAATTTTAAACTGATCGGGCTGAGACTTTGATACCTAATTTATAATAACTATACATAATAAAATTCTTAACGCGAGCGAATCAGCGGGCATAAGCTAGTTCTAAAATAAGCACCTATCTGAAAAAAGTCCAGTTATACAAGACGTCAAAGTATACGGCAACAATAATAATTAATAATAAAATATGACTTGTTACTAACCGCGACAAAGTTCTTAACTTTTAAATATAATTCAAAGCCCATCTTAGCTGTGGAAATATCTATTCAATATTGCTTTGTAAACCGTAAAGATCGTAAGCACTGCTTAAACTGAGTCTGTACAAACGCCGTGTGCCAGACAATGGACCGTAGAATAAACAATTGACCTAAAGAGAAGAAAGGAAAAGATTACACATAATTTAAATATAACCACAGTATAAACCAAACAAAAGATTATGGCTTGCCGGCACAGCAGCAGCGTCCTTGAAATCAAACTCCCTAAAAGAGGCAAGGTCCATGCGCAAGCGACTTGATCTCTATTTTTTTGCGACTGCAAGTTATCTGAAATCACGCAAATGTGTGCGTGCGCCCGATTCGTGTGATCCAGTTTGTCGGTCTACTGTATATTTCTTTTATTATGTTACCTTCAAACAATTGGTAAACAAAGAGCTGTAAAGATTTTGTCAAGATTCGCGTGTGTTGTGACCTCAATTTTCTGCTATCATAAGTGATAGCAGAAAATTGCTAAGGCAACGCCGCGCTAAGCAATGTTAGGTCATTATTGTTCAAACATACATTATAATTGTTATAATTAACATAAACTGTGTGACCTCTAAGGGCTTCACAGGTATCTGATAGCAGAACAATAATTATATTTAATACAAAAAAAAAAGATTTTCTTTCATTTTCGAAATAAAAGAGTTTGCTTTATGCAAACAAAGGTATTAATATGTTAATGTGTAATGTGTTCCACTGAACTCGTATTTTCTTTACTCGATATACTGTATGTCTCATGTTTGTGACGTAATTAATAATTTGTGTTTAATTAGAAATCAATATCACAAATATCGTCGTCATATAGGTGTTATTCAAATAAATAGGTAAGTATTTATATTTAAATAGGTCAAAAATATGTTCAAACTTTAACTATAAATTCCAGATTTAGATCTCAAATGAAAGGTTAAGAATTAAGATTGCAAGAACAATAGAAGGCGGCTCTTTCACTTTTAACCTAAAATGGTCTGCCATTTTGTGCAAGCGCCATTTTGTCATTGACCATTATTTTGGTGTTTATTTTCAATATTTGTTAATTAGCCTCAAAATATTTTTATTATTTGCCAGTCACAATCAATAATAATTATACAAGCAATTACGAACGTGTGGCATGCTCGCTTATGATTGTCCACGAATCACGATCGAAGTTGATTGTGTATTCATTCGCAATCATAGTAGCTTATTATATTACCATTTTGTCGGCATTATTAATATGTGTATTCATGCCAAATTACAGCTTTGTAGGTCTATAGTCTCTGAGCAAAACCGCGGACAGACAGACAGACGGACGGAGAGACCGAAACTGGGTTCCTTGTTGACTACGGAACCCTAAAAACTTAGGCTAGACAGACACTCACTCACTCAAATTTTTTTGTCTATGCACTAAATCTAGGCTTCTGGCTCCCAATATAGTATACTTACGCGGTTTTGCTACGAAACAGTCTATTGTGCGGCGAATACGGCAGGTACTGAAAACATAGTGCTCGTAAAATTTAATCTCGAATATAACCTAGATCTACTCCAAACAATCCTAGAGAGCTTGTTTAATATTACTTTAACGTCCGCGGCGGGCAGAACAAATGAGGTTTTGCCATTTATGCCGCTAGAAACGTGGAGAAATACGCTAATAATAGTTCACAATAAACGGATATCACTAGTATTATAGTATAGGCTGGGACGGGTATCAGCTGCACGCAAAGTTTAATGAATTCATTAGTTTAATTTAATGAAAAGTTAGACATTAACCCCCTTACCAATAAACGTTGTATAAGCTTTGAATAGTTATACAGTGTTTTGTTCCTGTCACACAAGTGACATTTGTAATTGGATTGAAGAATACAAAGCACTGTATAACTATTCAAAGCTTTACAGCGTTTATTAGTAAGGGGAAAAGTCCATAAATAATTACTCTGACAAACTCTTCATTAGTTTACAGTAGACGTAAACTCTACTTTAAAAGGAATTTCGTCTCCGGAGAAATGCTCTACTAACGAAGTAGAGTTATGAAAATGTATTTTTTTTACAGTTTATTCCATACTAATATTATAAATGCGAAAGTGTGTCTGTCTGTCTGTCACTTACCTCTTCACGCTCCAACCGCTGAATCGATTTTGCTGCAAGTTGACATGGAGATACTTGTGAGTCCCGGGAAAGGACATAGGTTAATTTTTGTCCCGGAAAAATGTACGGTTTCCGCGCGATAAACAAGTTTTGGCGCAACGAAGTTGCAGGCTTCATTTAAATATATAAAACTCAAAGGTGACCGACTGACATGGTGATCTATCAACGCACAGCCCAAACCACTGAATGGATCGGGCTGAAATTTAGCATGCAGGTAGATGTTATGACGTAGACATCCGCTAAGAAAGGATTTTGATCAATTCCACCTCCAATGGGTTAAATAGGGGATGAATATTTGTATACAATAATACTTCTTAACGCGAGCGAAGCCGCGGGCAATAGCTCGTCTAGTAATAATTCTATATTAAATTTAACAGACGTTAAACGAATAAATTCGCCTATTGGAAATTTCCAATAGGTGAATTTATTCAGCGTTGGTAAAATATTATAGTCGTTAGATAGTAAATTTGTAAGTTCAGGTAAATGAATATTGTATTCACGGGTCGTGGGAGCAAACATGTTAATTGCTGGCAACACAGATAAACGAGAACGAGACGGATTTGCGGTTATATGGCAACACAGTTCCCACAGATTATCGCGGTTATATCATACGAACGCGGAAAAAAATAATTATAAAGATTAGTCGACACTTTGCGATACGATACTAAGTCTTGGAAGTTTATCCTTAATTTCAGTGATCGGAGGACTTCAGAACTATAATTAAAACTCTGTGCTAGATGATGGAATCTTCAGGACATTAGACCACAATGATTGTACAACTATAATCATGTCCGGTTTGTGAAGTTTTTTGACTGAAGCTTAGATATGTATTCTTTAGAGTGTAGAGTCTAGACTTATGAGTGTAGCGCTTTGTTCGGCTATTGTCAAAATAGTAACCAATCGACAACGCTGTTTATAAGATGATCGCAGTTTTCAGTAAATAGTTTTAATATTGACTGCCGTGTGCTCGATTTTCAACCCTTAGGAGTTAGGGCCTTGTTACACCTACCGAATAGAGTGCCAAGACAGTTACTTACAGGTTGAGGTTTATTTCCCGAAATATTGCTAAAAACATACTAAATTTTAAGCTATGGATTTCCGCAAAGTAACGCCTGATTCTATTAACTACCAGTGTTCTCGGCCAATCAAATTGTTTGTTTGCACTGTCTCGCCTCTACTCGTACTCGGTAGGTTACGCACAGACCTGGGGGGTGAGCCAAAATGTTTTCGTTTTCGCTTCGTTATAGAATCGCCGATGAAAATGTATGGAATTGACATCAGCGTTCGTTAATATGACGTTGACGTTCGACTCGTCTTATGTCAATTCCATACATTTTGATCGACGATTCTATAACGAAGCGAAAACGAAAAAGTTTCGGCTATAGGCCCTGAGCGCTCTGTTCGTATCTATTCAATCCCTTAGGGGAAAAGGTTCTAAGGTTACTGCGTAGATCTCAGATACCAATGCAATGTACGTGACGAGACTGCGGCTGAACAGTGAACACCCACTTATAACACTGAGCTACTTGAGAGCGAACTAGTTAAACTAAGGTAGAACATAATGAAAAGGTACTTCTAATTTCCCTCCCCAAGCAAAGCTGGTATGTGGCAAGGTATGTAATGAATATGATGACCTTTTTAGGGTTCCGTACTCAAAGGGAAAAACAGGACCCTATTACTAAGACTTCGATGTCTGTCTGTCTGTTTGTCTGTCCGTCTGTCTGTCAGCAGGCTGTAACACAAGAACTGTAATAGCTACAGAGTTGAAATTTTCACACATTGTGTATATCTGTTGCCGCTACAAAACAAAATAAAATTAATAATTAAGGGGGGCACCCATACAACAAACGTGATTTTTTTGGCCTTTTTTGCTCTATATCAATAATAGCATCAGGAAGGTACTTGAATTTTCCACACAATCCTTAGTTTTATGTATACTTTAATATTTTATAATAATATTAAAATAAAATAAAAAAATTAAGAGCCCCTCTTAATTTTTTTACATACAAAAAGCACAAATTTTGGCCTAAAATACTCTATAATGGTACGGAAGTCGGAACCCTTCGTGCGCTAGTCCGACTCGCACTTGGCCGATTTATTTGACCTTTGTCCTAATTAAATATCAGTAAACTCGAGGATGTTCCAATTCCGAATTACAATTGCATTAAACGAGATAAAATTATAATTTTATCTAGGTCTGGTAATTCATTAATGCTATAAATATCTCGTTGCAACAGTAACGTGCGCAGTTGCCTTCAAACATTATGTAATTTAAGGATAGTATTAAAATATATTGCATGTTTTTAAGATATTAAAGTAAAAGATCTTTAAAGCATTACACATTTTATTCTCATTATCACGATACTTAATCATTGTCAGAAAACAATGTGTGATCATAAGGATTACAATATTTTATGGTAATTTGGTCTACCAGAATCTATGGCAAAGACAGCATATTTTCAAAAATATCCTTGATCATTGGATGAATTTATATATTTGCATCCGCTATAAGGAAAAAAAGGATCCAAATGTTTTATTCCAATCACCCCGGTATTGCTAGAGTCAATTTACTTTCGCACTTTTTGCCATCAGATTCTGGTAGACCTATAAGTATTAAGTAGCTTTATTTAATTTTGGCTACTCTTTACGACGTTAACTTAAAATAGGAACCTGGAACATTACGACCAAAATCCAAAAATAATGTTATTGATTTAACATTAATAGTTATAACTTATAACTTATAAGTTTTCTGAGAAACATTTTTTCTGTTCTTAGGCCTGCTTAGATCCTACATTTAATGTACCTATTATGTACCTCCTGACTCCTGAGTCTAAAATTTTCACTGGCTCTGAAAATTTTTTGTAACTACGACAAATTTCTAAACGTTATCTTACCAAAAATGCCAAAGTGAGACTTGTTCTTCTGCTTGGATTACGTACCGTAAAAAATACTATAATAGTGACATTTATAATGGCGGGAGAATGCGACATAATATTTCTTTTCCAGTTCTATTTTTAAACGAGACAGGGCCGCAAGACCGTACACACGGTACCAGGGACCGCGTCTTTGATCACATGATTGGATAAATTGACCCAAATTCTATATCTATAGGACTGGCCTCGCGCGTAACTAGCTTATATCCGTGGCTTCGCGTGCTAGTAGCTGGCACGAAGGTTAATTCTGTTTTTCTTCCGAATGATCGGTCAAGCGCTTGCCTGATGCTATCTTTACTAGGTCTTTGGTTAGTTTTGCCGTAAAATCGGCAGCTAAATATTTACTGCAGCTGCTATTAAAGGATTATAAACATTAAAGTAACCTTAACAATCTCTTCTCTCTTCTTTTTATTGCTTGATGGATATTATGTTGGTTAACTACCTTACCGTTAATAGGAAACCGAAGCAAACAAAGCCTTTTATATTAAAAATTGAGTAGGTACTTAGTTTAAGTTTGAATACAATCCTATAAGGATGTTACTTTACACTTTTCGGAAAGCATGGGTGCTTTCCTATAATATCATCTTCACACTTCCTATCATTTTGCACGTAGACAAATCATGAATTATCACTGGCGTCATATCTAGTGACTAGTTAGTGCTGTGTGAAACAAAATTTCATCCAATCGCCAAAACATCCTTGTAAGTTGTAGGACTGTTTGTGGCTCTTGCAATTTTTTTCCATCCCTAAAAAACAATCATTATCTACCGTACACATTATACTCGCTTGTCGCTTGTTTTATTAGCCTGTAATTCTATGGCTTTCACTTTTATTGTTTCTTGTGATCGTTTTTCTCGCATCGACTAATTTTAGAACCTATTGACTAGACTCTAGACTAAGGAATTGTTTCTAAACACTTGTACAGTGATTTCTCAAGAGTCTTGCGGTTTCAATAGTTTGATTAGTTTAAACTTTAAATCGACTAGTGACTATAACAATCGATCTATAAAGATGATATTTAATTTAATATGTTTTGTGTTGTGATTTAATTTTGAATCACACTAATATTATAAAGGTGAAAGAATTTATCTAAAAATAATTTAATTTATTTAAAATGTCACAAATGCTGTTCTGTTGGTGAGTCTATAAAATAAATAAATAAATAAATGTAAAAATGTCTTAAAGTTTGTGTCTCTCTATCTTATGAGAATAAATAAATTAATGTCTTCACGTCTGCTGGGGCTGGGAGTCTGGGAAATTAGTTAATACTTATCTAATACCCATTACCCTAGATTAACACATAGGCTACTTCTTAGTCCGGGAAAATAGCACATTTTTTCCCCTAATTAATGCGGGTAGCGCCACGGGGTACAGCTAGTAACTATATGTTCTTGTATATTTCTAGTAACTTCAAGAAAAGAGCGTATTCCCTCTTAAAAGGCCGGCAACGCACCTGCAGCTCTTCTGATGTTGCGAGTGTCCATGGGCGACGGTAGTTGCTTACCATCAGGTGACCCGTTTGCTCGTTTGCCCCCTTATTTAATAAAAAAAATGTATAGGAATGAATATTAATCTTAAAAATAATTTAGGCTACTTTTAGGAATGCAACACTTTGCCATCTCGCTTACCCGAAATAAAAGCTTGGGAGTTCAGACACTTGCCTGAAATTCCAGCATATCTGTCCCAGGTATAAATAGTTGGTATGAATCATTCAATTTTGAAATCTCCACGTTTGGGATAGGGTATACTTTCGTTTAGCACTCGGTAAAGGGAGCGTGCTGAGTCATAGACAACTAAACATAGACACAAAGATCACAACATTTTAAATCTAGACTTGCATTGCATTTCATAATATGATATAGAGGAATTTCAATATTGACATTGAAATTCCTCTATATCTTATTGTTGCTCAATAAAATTATAGATTATAATATTATTTTTTAAGCTTATAAATTGTTCTTAAATGTATTCCCTTAAAAAAATTCAAAAATATTTTTAAAATATTTGGTACAAAAAATTGCGTAAGTATTGATTTAAAATTACGTTCTATATAAAAGACTTCAACGCGCGACGTTTTTGAAAGAAGTTAAAAGTGGCGACGAGTTTTTTAATTCTTATATTATGTAATATATCTTTTTCATTCTTCTTATATTTTAGATACAAGTATATTTATTTTTAACATAGTAGGAATAAAAACTGTCTTTTAATCGCAAGAACTAAGAGAACCTAAAAAATATCTATTACCGAAATAGTTTTAATAACAATCAGTCTAGAAAAGTTTTTATAGTACTAGGTGATTATTTTAATTAAAAAATCTAAAGAGACTCTTGTCATGTCTTTGGAATAAAACGTTGAACAAGACTCAAAATTGAGGGTAATTTAAACTTTGAAGTTTGAACTAATTTCTAAACTTTAAAGTATCATGTAACGTGGAATAATTTTGTTTACGATAATATGCGATGTTTAAGAGGAAAACTAACCAAAGGTAGGTACCATTTGAAGATATCTCCGTACAAATAGTTCTGAGAACGCTGCTGTTATGTTTTTTATTAGCCGAACGTGTTTTCTTATTCAGCTGACATAATATGGCCTTGATTTTTCAACATAATATCTTGACTTGATGCAGTGTTGCCAATAGCCATTTTACGAACAGCTGATCGTGAATCGGCGTATTTGACATTTCCGTACCAATACAGACCAAAAATAGGCTAAAAATTGTGTTTTTGTATGGGAGCCCTCCTTAAATTTTTATTTTATTTTAATATTATTATTAAATATTAAAGTACACATATAACAAAAGTATGTGTGAAAAATTCAAGTGCCTATCTCTTGCCATTATTGATATAGAGCGAAAAAGGCCGAAAAAAATCACGTTTACTGTATGGGAGCCCCCCTTAAATATTATTTTATTTGGTTTTCAGTATATTTTGTTGTTATAGCGGCAACAGAAATACACAATCTGAAAAATTTCAGAAGTCTAGCTATAGCGGTTCTTGAGATACAGCTGGAGACAGACAGACGGACAGACAACGAAGTCTTAGTAATAGGGTCCCGTTTTTACCCTTTGGGTACGGAATCCTAAAAAAAACTTAACTAATGCATTTACTTGGATTTGGTTGCTATTATTCTTGGTGTCAATATGTAGGTAAGTACCTATTAATATTTTAATTGTTTTATATTTTGACTTTTCTTTTAGACCAGAAGTAATTACATAGACGTACTATACTGGCACACAGCTGTGCAAAATCGTACATATAAACAAACCGACAGAACTGGTTTTAATAAATTCATGTCCGAGTGATGTCAATTGGATTCGTTATCGACAAACTTATCGATACTTTTTATAGAAAATAACTAAGTTATTATTAAGAAATAGTTTTATTTTTATTTTTTCCATATTTATTTATTACACAACGACGGAATATTCTTAACTGGTATTTCCCTAATTACACAGATTCTCATCTGAGACAAAAAGTCGTGATAATTTGCGTGTTATCACGGATCTCCCAGTAGTTTGGCGTCTGCAATTTACCTCGTTATCAGATGTGCGAACAATTACACGTAATTTATAAGTTCGATGTGTCGAGATCTCCACATCTTAATCAACGTGCAATGGATTTAACCTTTTCGGAATGCAAAGCAATTTTAGATGCCGAAATAATTAGCAATTATGAAAATTGCTCGAATGCGCATATTGCCAATGTCTTCATCTAATAGCTGGCTACTAACATTTCTAAGTGTACAGAATATGCAAATAGGCTACTTGACCTAATTTTTTTCTTCATGCTAATCGCTTCTTAATCATTAATTTTCACGAAATAAACTAATATTTTATTATTTTACACAGTAAAAACCCATAAAAATGTTGATTGAAAAATACGCCTTATAAATGGCGCCGAAAACACTGTCCGCCATAGTGTGACGTCATACTGTTTGTATTTTAGAGTCTCTTTATTTAACATTTTTTTATGTGCTAAATGTACGAGTCTTAAGGTGCCCAAAAATTATAAAAGAATTAAATAAGAAATTAGAAATCATTTGTAATGTTGAAATCTTTTGGAGAAAAGTTTTGGCCATTTCATTTCCCGTCTACAATAAATGGAGATAATATAAAAAACTGGTGTTTTATTTGAATTACTCAAGAAAATATATTTTGCAAATCTTTCTAGGCTTATTTTTATTATTTATGTACAAATAAACTTACACATACGAGCGCGATAAATAAAAGATATTAAATTACGAACATGATGACGTCACATCCAAATCGGAAGTACTGCAAAAACGTTTTAGTCAGTACAAATCATATTTTCATAAAATCATATTTTCAAATCGACTTTATTTATCAATCATAAGCTTTTATTTGATGATAAGGGTGAAATACGGTTTCCTACGCCAAGTTCTACTAGAAATATGCATTTGTTCAATGAAATTGAATATAGGTCAAGTAGCCTATTGCACAATTTTATGTTGCGTGTTATTTTGCCCATATTTTTTGTAAACACAATATGGTTTTTAACGTCACGGAAAACTTTCGGTGCCATAAAAAGATAACATTTTGTTAGCACAACTCATTAAATAGTAGGTATCATAAATTACAACTGTACGCTAAACATATTTAATGAATTATTAAGTATTTATACAGTTAAGCTAAAAGGCGAGCTGTTCTGCTCCTATAAACGTCGTAGTTAACTACTTCGTTTACAGATAATAAAGTCTGAGATAGATACCGCTTATCTCTAGTTATTCCTGCATTAACCTAAAGGATAACTCGGCAAATATACCACCTTGTAAAACGTGATGTAGACGACTATTTTTATCGACTATCGATGTTTTGTCGTTTCCATTTCTTTAAAAAATTTGGTAGATATTTTGTGTGACATTCACGTTACGTGTCCGGATCAAAGCAAAATTGCCGGTTAATATCTACAATGCGATGTTAATACGCTAATTGCACTACCAAGGTCACAAAACGAAAAATCATCGCATGTTGAAATGTGACAAACGCGATCTAAAAATATTGTCACCGCGACGAGCATCGCCTGAGGAAGGAAGTGGCTGATAAAGTTGTGGAAAAAACTACATTCCTATAAAAGTACGTTCCAAATCAAATTAATATGACGAGTTTCCGATGAAATTAGGCATATTATAATATGATAGTATTCATATTCGTTAAGTCAAATTAGCGTAGAGAGAAGAATTATTTTCATGATCGCGAAAAATAAAAAGATTGGGATAAAGGAAACGACCTCATTGCCCAGCTGATAGGTCGGTCCGTCGTCACAGTGAACTAGATCTCTAATCAACCGCAGACACTCTGACTGACCCGAATCACAATTATTACAATCCTCAGTTCGTGAACTTTCCACAGAAGCAGAAACGAGATACAGTTAGTTTTACAATACCATGTTATAACTTATAAGCGTAATGAAAGGTTTAGTATTGTGTACTCATGTGAATAACAACTGAATGCAGGTAATAACATAAAAATATATTATATCCTTTCAAAATGTAAACTAAATGTTAGTGATGTCAAACACCTAAAAGTTAGTGATGTCAAACGAAATAACCTAACTACAGAGAGATTCAGCCATTTAATCTATTGACGCAATGGGGCTAACAGCTAAATACGGTGAGGATAGCGGCATTAATATTCATAATAATTTACCAAGTCGACCGCGTTCAAGTTATGTCATGAATATATTTCACAATAAAGTTAATAGCCCAAATCATCGACATCGTTGCCCAATGTCACATCCTTACGTCGATCCAAGTGTGAATGAACACTTGCATCAGTGTGCCGCCGCCCGCCGCCCGCCGCGCGCCGTGTCAGCCCGTACTAAGTACGGAAATAGTTGGCTCCCCGCTGCCGAGAAGGGCGTATGTCAGTTATCCACACGATTATCCACTTTAATACGCCGCGATAAAGAATTGAAGTTATAGAACATGGTTGCGGATGAACTGCGCTCGGAATTGGTGCAAAGGTAAGCTTGTCTTTATGTCTCGGTTCGATCTCTATACGCTTAAAATCACTTAAATCTCTTTAAATAGTTCCTTCGTTTATATGGTTTGTTGGCATTTGCTTTGTGAATTTCCACATTGAATTCTGAGCAAATTAGAATTGCCCTTTTTTAACCGACTTCCAAAAACGAGGAGGTTATACGTTCGTCTGTGGATATTTTTTTTTTATGTATGTTCAACAATTACTCCGCCGTTTATGAACCGATTTTCAAAATTTTTCTTTTGTTATATTAGGTTCCACTCCAATTTGGTCCCATTTTGTCAAAAGTGGTGATCTGATGATGGGATCCATGAGTAATCGAGGGAACTCCTCAAAATTCATACAAAATTTAAACTTTAAATCCTGACCTACCTCCGTAGGCGTCTATAAAGTTCTAAATTATTTCCAAACAATTTATTGAAGGACGAAGGTGATCCGGATTTAGCTGGATATAAAATTTAATCATCGTGTAAATATCAACGACGTACTTTAACGGCTGTTTATACAACGCACCTTAACGCCTTTTTTTTTTTTTTTTTTTTTTTTTTTGAGGGGGGGAAATACGTTACGTATCCCCCACCCCTTCGGGGAAAGGGGCGGGGGTATGTGGGACTCCCTACAAGAGGTGTACCCACTAAAACCCCCCCATGCCCTCCTTCCAGCCGTGGGATACGGGAACTCTGTTGTTAAACTCCGCGTCCTCACGGCGCACGCACCTTAACGCCTAACGGTAATTAATTAAATATAAGTAGATAATTAAATCTCAACAAATGAATAAACTAGTTAGTATTGAAGGTAGACAAAAATCTGTGACCTCACAGTTCGAAAAAGAACAAAACGTTTTCGTTTGCAGAGGTGTTGAAACGGCTGTTACAATATATTTTAACCTCTTTAACGGTCGAACTTTTAATTTCGTTACATCCTTATTGCATGTCACGTTAGTGAAAGTAATGTCAGTATTTGGGCGTGAGAGTGACGTCCCTACTTCCTGCCCCCTAACGTTTTGAATAACAAAAGTTCTGCCCATCGAATGCTTCTAGATTCATGTTACACATCCTTATCCTATGTAGCGCAAATCTTTATTTTCCAATCGATTTAAATTTTAAACATTAGGATGTATTACGTATTTTATTAATCATTTTGTAGGTACCCATATCAAAAGAGAGAAAGAGAGAGGATTGAAACCGAACATTTAATCCACTTGGAGCAGTACCTATTTACTTAGTAAATAAAAGTATGTAATTATTATATAATAACACTAATTACGGTCATAATAATATAATATATTATACTTATTACACATACGTAACCTCAAAATATGAAATTGTATACTTATTAAAGTATTTAATATTTATGATAATTTAATGGGTAGGTAAATATTATACATACAATAATTGAATTCGCCTGTTTGCGAAATACGCAAGACAAATGAATCAATAATTGTAACTGATAAAGAACTCAATTATTTTTAACAAAAAATTAAAACCGACTTCCAGGGTAAAAACAATAATAATTTGTAATGAACAAAAAAGTGTTAAATAATTCTTACTCTTTAAAGTGCCTTATGCATAATTCTCCTAAACCTCAACTATTTCTGTACACAATCTTCATTACTTTGAAGACGGTACCAGATAAGAATGCTGTTGCAGTTCTATATGACAAAATATTTTTAATATTTAAGACTGGTACCGACTTCAAAATAATGTAGATTGTGTACAGAAATAGTTGAGGTTTAGGAGAATTATGCATAAGGCACTTTAAAGAGTAAGAATTATTTAACACTTTTTTGTTCATTACAAATTATTATTGTTTTTACCCTGGAAGTCGGTTTTAATTTTTTGTTAAAAATAATAATTTCACTCTTTTAAGTGCTTTATAAGCTGGTTTTCTGCACAGACTAATGTGTTATGCTTGGTGACTTTGGATCCAGGATACACTTTCATGATATTATGAGAACTCATTGTCTGATGTCACTACTTCAGAATTGCTTAAGCAACTCCAAGCATATACCACTGTATACCTAATGTATATGCTTATTGCTTGGCGTTAATCAAGCAATGATAAAATTAATGTTCATACGCCTGTCTTTAAAGGCTCTAAATTTCTGTTCAGTGACTTTCTTTCTATCATTACACTCATCACTCATGAAAACAACTCAACATTACTAGATGACGCCCGCAACTTCGTTGCGCCAAAATTCGTTTATCGCGCGGAAACTTTAAATTTTTCCGGGATAAAAACTATCCTATGTTCTTTCTCGGGACTCAAGGTATCTCCATGCCAAATTTCAGCAAAATCGGTTCAGCGGTTCGAGCGTGAAGAGGTAACAAACAGACAGACTGATAGACAGACAGACATACACACTTTCGCATTTATAATATTAGTATGGATGCTCAAATAATATAACTAAAATCGTCCTTATACATTTTAAGAATAACTTACCTCATAGATCTTATGATCAAATTGCTAACTTGGTAACCTAAACACCAAGGTTGAGTCATTTACATTGAAACAACATTATAATTTTTTAAATCGTTCGACAAATTCGGGCTTTGTTCTTAAAGACGATTAAAAGTAACAATAATAGGGTCATAAGTAGATAATTCATGGTCTTGTGACCGGTAGTACTGATGATGATGATGATGAATGTAACTTGCATAGTAGCATAATATGCTTTCAGTTCTTAAACCAATTCCGAAACCCCCATACTTGCTTTTTGGTAGCACATGCTTAGGATACTTCTCATAAAATCGAAATCCATATAAATTTGGAGGAGTTCCCACGATTACTCACGGATGTATGGTGGTATGGTGGTGCTGATGATGATGATAAATTAAATTTGCATAGTAGTATATGCTTTCAGTTCTTAAGACAACGCCGAAACCCCAAACATGTATCTATAAGGAGTAAGGAGTTCTGTTCACCAACTTCGAACCATGGTATATCCTGGTGCAAAATCTTACTTTTCAGTTTTGGTAACATATGCCTGGAATACTTCATATGAAACCAAAAAAGCATAGGTTTCCATTTGAATTTTGAGGAGTTCCCTCGATTACTCATAGATCCCATCATCAGGTCACCACTTTTCTGAACATTGCTTTTTGGTAGCATATGCTTAGGGTACTTCTCATAAGATCGAAATCATTATAAGTTTCCATATAAATTTGAAGGAGTTCCCTCGATTACTCACGGATGTATGGTGGAATGGTGGTGATGATGATGATGATGAATTAAATTTGCATAGTAGTATATGCTTTCAGTTCTTAAGACAACGCTGAAACCCCCAAACATGTATCTATAAGGAGTAAGGAGTTCTGTTCACCACCTTCGAACCATGGTAAATCCTGGTGCAAAATCTTACTTTTTGGTAACATATGCCTGGAATACTTCATATGAAACCAAAAAAAACATATGTTTCCATTTGAATTTTGAGGAGTTCCCTCGATTACTCATGGATCCCATCATCAGATCACCACTTTTGTCAAAATGGGACCAAATTGGAGTGAAACCTATTATAACAAAAGAAAAATTTTGAAAATCGGTTCATAAACGGCGGAGTAATCGTTGAACATACATAAAAAAAAAAAAAAAAAAAAAAAAAATATCCACAGACGAACGTATAACCTCCTCGTTTTTGGAAGTCGGTTAAAAAGAATAAAAGAGTGTACTTAAGCAGTAACTGTTGTAAGAAAGCTAAAGATTTTTAGATGCGTATTAGATTACAAAATACATGGTCATGGAGGATAATGGACAGAAGGAAACTTACGGACTTTATTTAAACCTATACGTCACAAGTTCCTTTTAACCTATTTTTATTCCAATATTTTCTACTAATGTGAAAGTAGCTCCATGCGTAACTTTACGGATAAAGCTGCGAGCAATTACTATACTTACTCATATAATGAATTTTATAATTGTTTGCATATTTAGGACACTCAAATAATCTTAAAAACATTATAAATCAGAATAATAATTATGCCTTCATTTTTTTTTATCTTTATTTTTGAAGGGGGTTTGATCACAAAGTGATTAAGTCACCCCCGTAATCATAATCACCAAAATACAAAAAGTTGCATAATATAACTAAACTCTAGAGCCTCTCTTTACAACAAATGATGCTTATGGAAGTTAATAACTACCAAGTTTAAATTCTACTAATGTATCCGAAGTAAACAGGTATGTTTTATGAAAATTTTATTGGAGGAAATTCCATAATTTTGTAAACAGTATTATGCGTCACCGGTGACCGGTGCCACTGGACACACACACACACACAAACATTCACAGAATACAAAACAAATCTCAAGGATGATGACAATGACCTTTATCAGCCGGCGAATAACTGTGTACAATCTACATCATGTTTTACTATCATATGTATGGTGCGATGATAAAATCTGCATTTATTATCAAGAATTCATGAACTGGGAACTAAAGGATCTATAGTTTCTAAGGAATTAAGTTCAGCAATAATTGTATGTTCACTTCATCAATTCTATGTTAAAAGTTGAAAGCCTTCATTTAGACATCCAGAATATCCCGTGTTAATTGTTGTATTTGATGATTTTACAAAACATTCCAAAGTGGTTGTATCACTAGGTTACTCAATTTCATCTTTAACTTTTTGTAGAGCGGTTGACTACGTATCATAGATATTATATTATTATTATGTCAACCTTTCAGAGATATTACTGCTAACAAGATTACAATAATATATGGATTATTAGGAACTCCCTAATTTTCTTATCCTATTATTTCGCCCCCTCCCTCCCTTTAAGAAGCCCCAGATATAATAGCTCTACGTGAACTACACTAAGACTAGAGTCATACACCTCGGCGTTTACTGGTCACCGTCCCTGGGTTGTTCAACTCGACGATAAGCCCTCACAATGCCCTGGTAATTATAAACAATTTGTTGCATTCTACGTTTCCTACACTACAAAAGATTACTAAGTATACTTTGTAACTTTCCCGCTAGTTCCAATTTTGAAGCATGATAGTTAGAGAAGGG
Source organism: Plebejus argus (assembly GCA_905404155.3). Taxonomy (NCBI): domain Eukaryota; kingdom Metazoa; phylum Arthropoda; class Insecta; order Lepidoptera; family Lycaenidae; genus Plebejus; species Plebejus argus. The sequence goes on along the minus strand of FR989929.1, from coordinate 16,197,745 downwards.
ATTTCTTTTTGGTTTAAGAATACGCTGGTAAATCTAGGAAAACAGGTTTTTTTTCTCTTCGTTTAAATGTTCTACATTGTACTATTAATTCCGCCTAAACATGTTTTCTTTTTTAAAAAACATTTTTTTAAACGTGGGGAGCTATTCTTCAGCCATAGCAGCAACTAGGAGTAGGGATCAGGAAAAGTCATAAAAAATTATCGTCAGAATTGCAGTGAAAAGAATAATTTTGATAATTAAGTAATGGGCCAAGAACAGTCAGATAACTCGAGTCACAGAGCGTGATGATTGCTCGGAGATAAAAGTTAAAGAACTTTGAAGAGGAGGAAAAAATATTAAAGCGGTAACAATTCTGATATTCATTCCGTACGGCGTACCGTAATAAGGTCATTGTCATTATACCGTTTAGAAATGCTGACGATTTGCTTAACAATAATAAGTAATAAAATATAGGTCTTATCACCCATCTAATATTATAGCCAGATGTAAACTTAGGATGTATTTATAATTAAAGTGACAGAAGTTTTAGAATTAATCAAGCTTAAACCAGTTCTCGTTGCGTCGATGCTATGAGGCTGGTGTAAAAAATATGCTGCTTATTAATTTCTAAATAGGTACCTAATCAATAACACAGATTCAACAAACAATAACATGGATGGCGTGAGAACATATCCGTGAATCGATCACGAACGATCACGACACCATCAAGGACGGTGTATGTGCGTGAAACGTGTATTTAAATTTTTGTAATCAGATACACCACAGGCATGATGATACTGAGGGAAACTGATCGTTTGCTGATTATACTGTGTGTAACAAAAATAAGTGATTTAGGGTCTTTACGTGCTCCTTGTAGAGAGTTCACTGTGAAAGTAGCAGCGCTGAAAGACTAATTTCATATTTGTGACGATCAGCTACCAACTCAACTCGATTTCTTTTAGCGTATCCTAAAGAGTATCAGTAAAACACAACTAATTTTGACAATCATTTACAAGCTCTCATAAAGACTTCCGTCATTCGTCTTGGTTTGAGTAGATCTATATATATATATACCCCACACCAAGGGGTTCAAATAGGGGATGAAAGTTTGTACATAATAATACTTCTTAACAAGAGCGAAGCCGCGGGCAAAAGTTAGTTTTTAATAATTATTGTATTTAAAGCTAACAAACGCAATGTTTTGTATGTAATATTTAGTTTTAATTACTTACATCTATCTTACTAAGTAGTAAATTGTAGTTTTGTGTTATTTAGTAAAATGTTACGGACTCCACAACACAAAAACAGTCTATTATGGTGTGTACGAACTATATATTACACCACAGTTAGTCACGTAACGAGGTAGGTTTTCTATTGTGACTATTACGTCATAACTCAAAACCTTTTATTGGATAACTATTGGGTTTTAGAAGGACCATTATTTATTGTGTTACTTGCTTATAACTTCTTATAAAATATTTAATTTTAACAATAATTTTAAAACAAATAATATAATAAGTGTGTTTATTTTAAAGGATTTTAAGATAATTTTGTTACATTAAAAATCTGTCCTCTTTGACTTTGTTACAACTAAGGACAAATGATAACAAAAACGTGATTTGAGGAAACAAAAACTATAATTTTGGAAAATCCAGTCAAAAATCTGTTTTCAACGGTTTTTGTCGGACGTTATAGTTAACAAATTACAAATTACTAGTTATCTAAGTACTAATTACTAGCTATCCATAATATTTATTTAAAAGAAAACTGTTGCTTGTCGAATTATATTTTTAAGCGTACTTGGATTTAATAGTTAATACCTACCTTGCTAGCTTAAGAACATCATGCTTTACATTAATTAAGGCTACTGAAGAAATGCGTAAAGAAATATAAATAAATATAGAAAAAATCGCGAATACTTCAAGTAAGCTCACTGCTCAGATTACTTGTTAGAAACTTGTACAAATTCTACAATGTATAACTTTCGCGATTTTTTCTATATTTATTTATATTTCTTTACGCATTTCTTGTATCATTAATGAAATTGATTTATTAGGCAAATGGTGTGATTTGGTCAGGTTACGTCAAGGCGATAGGATATATTACTGCAGATATTTTCATGCTAGAGCACAGAATAGCTATTAGTAATCACTAATCAAGCTGGATGCAGCACCAGCATATGCAGTATAGTGCATCAAGGAAGTGACTAATTAAAAAGTTGCAACATCGTAGTGTCATCCCTTTTCGTCAATATTTTGATATTGATATATTATGATTCATCATTTATGACATATGCAACATGTCGGATTTGGTCGGATTATTTACTGTATGTGATAGTAGCTCCCTCTGCACCTTTGCGTAATATTTATAGATACCAGAGTGCCTAGTGTGAGTTTTTTGTTTGACATTCGATTGCGAACGCGTTTGGCGTTTACTAAGATTTTGTATGGGAGCTGGGCTCACCCCCGTGAGTATCGCTAGGTGGCGCTGTACAAATCCCATACAAAATCTCAGTAAACGCCAAACGCTTTCGCAATCGAATGTCAAACAAAAAACTCACACTAGGCACTCTGTTTTACTCGTCTGCTTATAAACCAATTTTTCTGATAGTGGTGAGTTTGATGCTTTGTGGTGTTGCATTTTAGTCGCTAGTGATTCTTTTCCTAAATAACCAGTTTAAGCTTGTAGGATTTAAAACGTGAACACTGTTTTAACAAAGCCATTATTCCATTCACCTACTAAATAAGTAAATAAATAAATAAATAAAACCACTAAAACTATGCTGAACTTAATAATTGTTAAATGTAGGTGTTTTTGCGTTGTTAGTGCTACAAAGTCAGACGTATTGGGTTACATATTAAGTGACAGGTACGTATTGCGCTGCATTGTCCACGTGGAATTTTAATACCGACATGATTAATATCCTGGGGGCGACTAGTTGCAGATGTGATGCAATCCTGATAATCACAGTTTGTATGCCATAGACCTGATTACCCCTACCGAGTGGCGAAGCAATGCTCTCGAATAATCACTCGGTATGTTCATAAAGCGTCTCCCAGACAGACGCGGGCAGCGGTGGCGGTCCCGGCGGCGGTCAGTTGTTTGTACTGCCACCGCCACCGCGTGTGTCTGTGTCGTTCCTAGAACTTTCAAGTCATCCAACTGACCGCCACCGCCACCGCTGCCCGCGTCTGTCTGGGAGACGCCTTACGGATGTGCTCTGCCGAGGGCACTGTCTCGCCACTCTACTCGGTGGGGCTAGGTAAGGTTAAGCGCATATAGGGTTCCTAAAGCGGAAGAGCAGGAACACCGTTGGGGTTTTAGTGGGTATGCCCGGGCACGGCGCTCCACCCCCAAGAGTCCCACATACCGCACCTCAGCAGCCCTCCTCAGGCTGCCAGGGATGCGTAAACGCATTCCCCAGCGCAAAAAAAGCCCATATGGGTTTAGGGAAAAGCCATACAGCTTCTGCTGCTGTGATTTTTTACTCGACTGCCAGGAGGGTTATATTATATTCAATATTCATCGATGCTTACTTACATTACTACTTATTTCGTGATGACTCGGTAGACAATAATTTGTCTAATTTCACCAGCTTGAAGCTTCTATACTGTTAAATTTCGAAACACCTGTTGGTTGGATTCGAAATTGCTTTGATAATATTACGACTCGCATTTGTCATATTTAGACAAAAATAATACAGTATTCTACAATCTACAAATTGTGTCACAACTGCGCAAATAAAGTTAATTTCTGTATTTGCGCAGTCTGATAGTAACGAAAACAATGAATCTCTTCGATACACTACCTACTATAAATATTTAATACATTGCACTAAATTTTTTGCGACATATTATAATAATATTATAATGTTTAAGTATAACTTTTCCGTAAAATAACTTTGCAACAAAATTTATCCGTGTTATTTTACTTAATTTAGCAGCATTTTAATTTGAGTTAGCCGACCTCTTGGAACGTAAGACTAAAACTTTTAATCATGTCCCTCAAAAACGTTCTGAATCTTTTTCTTTTGATTTTTAAACTAATATTGTTCTCTGTTGTTCCAGAATGTCCAACCTGCTGTTCTGGCAGGGGAAGGGTAAAGCAAATGGCACACCCAACGGCAGAAATTGGATCCACGCACCAGACGCGCTAGTTAAGGGTCATGTTGCATATCTTGTTAAGGTAGGTGGATTTTCTTAAAATCTATTTTAGGGAAAAAAATAGATTAAGGATAGTGACAGACTGTTCTTAAGCGAGAAAAATCAATTATTTGTCAAAGCAAAGCTATAATTTATGCTTCGTATTTCATGAGCACAATTTTCAAGCACTATTCTTTGACTAGAAATTAAGACTCAAAATATAGTGACAGCAACGATTCCAGGCGTGGTTAAACTTCATACTTTATCGCAACATCGCAGTAACACGAACCATATGTCTGGAAGGAGGGTAACTTGTCAATAGGCCCACCACACATTCCCACCACTGCAACTCCTGTGTCGCCAGGATCAACAGTGGTAACCAACCACGAAAACCCTTTGATATGATCTCAGGGGTGCCGCGGTGGCCGGTGGGACAAGCTAAATCTGTCTTGGAACCCGCAACAAATTAATCAGAAAAAGGAGGAGTAAGAGATACCCAATTTCTCTCCCCAAGCAGTCAAACTTGTCAATAGTAAAGAACCAGAAAAGAGGGTTGATAGGTCAGCACTATTCTATTAATAGATATCTAAGGCCACATCTGCTGGTTCAGTGTTGACGCCCCCACGACAGACCATCTGGTGGTCGCCACTCGCCACGTGTATAATACGTGTTATCACGATACTATGACAATAGATTGATCATTGAACAAAGAGACCATTATGATCTCGACTTACTTGACGTCAGTAATTTGGTCAAAGGTTACTTACTACTTGCTTCATTCTTTTAGTTTACCCCATTTAGGAAACTATTTAGGCCTAAAAATCATTTATGTTATGCCACATGGGTTCCGGAAATGGTCAGAAAACACCGCCAGCGCCATGAAGCATACTTTTGATTGGATTCATAGTCGGATCCAGTTAGCATTAGTATATAGTCCTAGACCTGTTGGTTCTAGATAATATGTTGGGTTCAAATATCAAGACATTTTAATCGAAACGTATCTCGTCACTTGCGTAATTATTATTCTAATGAATATTCGTTTACTTTCCAGTTCCTAGGATGTACTCAAGTAGACCAACCCAAAGGTATCGAGGTGGTGAAGGATGCCATCAAGAAGCTGCAGTTTACGCAACAGCTGAAGAAGTCGGAGACGAAGGATGCCGCCAAGTGCAAGAAGGTCGAGATCACAGTGTCGGTGGATGGTGTGGCGATACAGGCAAGTTTTTAGACCACATTGATACATTTCACTGCCGTAAATTTTACGCACTGATGAATAGAAGTTTAACATACCATGAGAGAAAATTCATAGGCAGGTGGCAAAATTTGGCAGGAAGGTTTAATTGCACCCTGTATAGATTGCAATCTAAGCGCTATACCTAAGTCGGACATTTTTTGCAAATTACCTGCATTTTTGAAAACAAAAAGTACCCTTCAGATATAAAAGTTAAATTTTGTAAATTCGCACATTCAACTTGCTATTTCAAAATGTAAAATTAGTTTAAGCGAATTAATTGTTTGAATATTATTCAGTAGTTTTCGTCATAACAAAACCACATTTTTTCCAAATCCTCCCCCTTTTCGGAACTGTTTATGAGTAATCACGATAAAATGGCGAAACACATAGTTTTATTTATGTGTAATATATTATTTGAGTCACGAACTTGGGCAGACTACGCGATTTCACTTGCCTACGCTACGCAACCACTGCTGGGGTAATGAAATAATACCAGACAACCTGGGGCCAACACTCATTAGTCATTCAATCGTATTGCAAATCTGGACAAAATAGGTAAAATTGGCCGTATTTGGTTGTTTGGTTTCCCTTTATCTGCTTATTTAGGAGTTAACTAATCTACTACTACTTTAGAAATTGCTTCAGAATAAATAACACCTCCAATTTTCCAAAGTCAAGTCCCTAGGTAGAGAAATAGGTTAATAGGTGTGAGCAATATAATATAACTAAATTAAGTAAGTCATTGTTAGGTTAGCTCATATTTTAGTTGTCATGCTCTTGTTGGCTCAATTTCGTTTTGTTAACTTTCTGCGTAAATTAAGATTGATGGACACCATACATTAAAGAGCTCTAAGGTCCTGACTAAATAGTAAATACTTTTAGGATACAATAACTTTAGGTATGTTGGTACTTTGCTCAATGTTTGCGATAAAATTATAGGCAAATTTGTAATTATCATTACAGAATTACACAGTACTGGGACTTATGAATGCTTATATTATTGTACTATCAGAGAAGTTGATTCCTAGGCAAATGGGGGACCTACGTAGTTTGGTCGCGGTACGTCAAACTCATCCGACCGATAACAATTCACAGCTCTAACATTGAATTGGCATAACCCGACCAAACAACGTAGGTCTGTCAAATGTCTAGGAATCAATTTCCTCGGGTATACTTTGATCCCATCTTCACTTGATAGAACACTAACAGTTAACGCAGTAAGACCCCACCTAGGTATATCTAGTGTACCTAGTCTGTAGCGGACGGTTTTGCAACTGTATCAATTACCGAACCGTTTAGAAACCAGAGTTTATGTAACTCACCTGTTTGTTCTTTGTTATGACTTAACAAAGACGAAGATGTCTTCCGGCCGTCTTCAGGTCAGTCAAATTTAACGAAATTATTTAATTTGTGCTTTCCAATCAGAATTTAATACAGTGAACACATAACAGCGAGAGCTACTGTTATTTTAGCTTTAAGGCAAGTGTAAAATCTAAAATTACCTCTTACGGTTTTAAGATATAATGGCACAAAACTTATGCCATTATATTTTAGTAAACTGTTTTTGTGTTACCATCAGCATGACTTGCATTGCGCATACGTTTTACTTCTTCCTAGTCGTTTAGAATTTTAAACATTGAAATGTTTTCTTATAAGAAAACATCAACATTCAGCATTGATAAGTACTTCTTGTCTAATTTACTTAAAGTTTATTTAGATCTCTCTAAATCTTTGAACTTTTCAATTTGACTGTATACTCCTAAAATCTACAAAACGGAGTACAGAATATGGCCTTATTAGCGACTACAAAATATTATGTCGCCAGTCGTCGTAAGGGGGCGTCCACAAATTACGTGAGGTGTTTTTTTGAACTTTTTGACCCCCCCTCCCCTCTTGGTGAGATTTTATTCAATGGGGGGGGGGGGGGCCCCCAAATCTCACGTGAGATTTTTCAGAATGTGGGTTTCTTACGTAAAGTTTGGTTTGACAGTCAGTACTTAAGATTATCTTTTGAATGAATTTGTGAATGATCTTATGTTGTTGTGGCAGGTGGCTCGTGTGCCCCTAAGCATACGTACAATCTGGATGAAATGGACCAAAATAGTATTATTTTGTTGGAAAAAAATTACGTGACATTTGCCGAGACCCCTCCCCCTCCCTCCTAAACACCTCACGTAATTTGTGGACGCCCCCTAACTCTAATAGAATATTATCCCGTTATTACTGACTGTTTAACTAATGACCCGTTGAACTTATTTTCAATAGGTACTCACTAAATACATTTTTTTGTCTTATAAGTACCTAAGGCTACCTAGATAGTTAATATTTACAATGCCTATTTATTAAATTTTAATTAGCCTACAGCTCCTTTAGAAATACATATTTCTAAGCACCAGCTGTGTGGCTACTGAGTTTCGTTGTTTTAGACAATAATTTACACAACGTATTTCTATAGGCTGCTTAGTGCTTACTGCTTAGTCATAGGTAACTGGCGAGTAGGTATGCTAAACAATTTTATTGACATTCAAACAACAACGAAAAATATAAAACCACATTCTTTACCGTTTTCAATGTCAGCTCTCTGTTAATGATATTATAATCAATTGATTATTGGTAAATAAACAGGAATTCTAGTGTCGTAATGTTTTAATTATAATATTTATTAGCGCCCAATCAAAGACAAAAATATAGTTCTAAGGGCCTGTTTCACCACTTCCTGATAAGTGCTGGATAGGCTATCCACCACTTGGCAGATAGAGTATGGAGAATCTATACATATAATAAAATCGTAGGAAAGTCAATTCTGTACATTGAATATTTTTGAAAAATAATACTTGGGACTTGATATCTACAATCGATATAGAAGCCAAAAATATAGTTTTTAGAATTTTTGTCTGTTTGTCTGTTTGTCTGATTGTCTGTTTGTCTGTATGTATGTCCGGGACAAACTCAGAAAGTACTAAATGGATTTACTTCAAATTTTGCACGAATATTATATAGAGGTCGGGTCAACACATAGGCTATATATTAATATGTGTTTTGTATTAAGGTGTGTAATGTGTTGAGCTAGCGACCGGTCGTGCTCCGCGTTACACACGCTGCAAATATTAATTAATTAATATTTTCGCGAAGCGCGCGGCACATTGCCGCTGCACGTGACCATGGCGCTCGTGGCCAACGAGTTGCTGGCGTTCATCCAGCACGCCATCGACACCATGGACGAGGTCAGCATTATGCAGATCTGCAAGTCCTCCTTCTCCAGTGAGGAGATTTGCAAGGGCAAGCAGCTGCTGTACGAGACGCTCGGCCAGAGCGCGAACATACCGTCGCGACGAAGAGACGGAACGGAAAGGAGCGTGCAGGACATCATCTCCCTGCTGAAGCAGACGGATCCTGATGAGGTGCCGGCTTTTGTGGCAAAGGAGCTACACAAGCTGCCGCCCGTCACGCTGGACCACGTCGACGTCGTCAGCCTGCTGAAGGACATCAGGTTCCTGAAGGAGGAGCTGGCCGGAGTTCGAGGTAGACTGCAGGCATCAGAGTCTACGATCAGTGACTTACGTATTGAATTATCGCAATTAAAAAGTGGTAATTCAATATGTAGGTCACCCTCACCTGATGCCGCATACGTCACCACTCGTCGTGGCGCGCAAACATGCGCGTTTAGCCCGTCAGCATTATCGGACGGGTCAACGAACGCCGCCGCTGCCGCCGCCGCCCGCGCCCCCCTCCCTGTTGCGCCGACGCTGAGTCCTCAGGCGACTCAGCAAAATTTTGCGACTGTTGCTGGTCGCCCCGCACCTCCCCCGCGGGCGAAATCTAATGGGGAGAATGAGAGCCGCAAGGCTTCGGAGAGTCGCAAGACTAAGGAGAGCCGAAAGGCTACGAAGAACCGCAAGGTGGAGTCTTCTCGGCCTGGCAAGGACGAGAGCAGGAGGTGCGATGAGGAGGGCTTCATACTGGTAGAGAGGAGGAAGAAGCCCGCAGCCCGCAACCATCGCGGCACCGCACCATATGTACCTGAGCTGCGTCTGCGGAGCGAGGTCCCCGCGACGCCCCTGTACATATCCCGCCTGCACTGGTCCATGGAGGTCGAGGACGTCGTGGACTACATCCAGAAGAAGACGACACTGCGCCTGAGGGTCGAGCGTCTGCAGTCTCGCCACAAGGTTAACTTTAGCTCCTTTGTGGTGAGAGTACCGACGAATCTTCTGTCGACTTTCGAGGCGCCGGAGTTCTGGCCGATGGATGTGGTCTACCGGAGGTTCAGGGGGAGACTCCGAAACGAAGCGTCGAGTCACGTCGCCAGCAACAAGTGACAGTGTTAGTTTTTAAGTATATATAAAATAATATGTATGTTAGTTTTAAGGTATTTATTAATATAATCAATATGTATGTTAGGTTTAAGGTATTTGTTTTATGGGCCTCTGATGCCCGAAATAAATGATTTGAATATTATGACGATATCGCCTAGGGTGGGGGGAGGGGCTCAAGTTTCAATATTTTTAGTTTTTGCTCATATCGCTAAAACGGTGCGTTGTAGAGAAAAAATGTCCTGTACGTAACGAAAGCCCATAAAATTTCCTACAAATGTCTCCTTCACACTTTGTATCTATCTTCACTCCTTGCCATGCTATGAGCTTTTGTCTATCTTTTCTATACAAATTTCGAGTGTCGTTTGATTAACATGCTGGGAGCTTTGGCATCGGTCTTTTCTTGGAAGGGGGGGGGCTTCGCCCCCCCCAAACCCCCCCCCCCCCCCCCACCTCCCCAAATTTTGCTTCAAACAAAGCGGTGTTGCGGCGTTATAAATCTTTTTAAGAACAAAGTTAAAAACTAAACTACACATACGGTTTTCCAGTGTCGTTTGTTTTGGGGGGGCTGCGCCCCCCCCAAACCCCCCCCCCCCCCCTTATTCCTCATGAAACTTTTGTTCATAATTAAAAGGTATCGTGGAGTTTGTATTGCGTCTTAATTATCCTTTGTAGGAACAAACTAAGTCATCTATACATATCTATACATCTATACATATAATAAAATCGTAGGAAAGTCAATTCTGTACATTGAATATTTTTGAAAAATAATACTTGGGACGTGATCTACTATACTAACGCGGACGAAGTCGCGGGCAACAGCTAGTCTGTCATAAAAGTTGTGGATAGCCTCTCCGGCATCAGGAAGTGGTGAAAACTGAAACAGGCCCTTAATGCTCTTACCTTTGTCTGTCACTGACGCCCGAAATCCGTATCGCCAAAATTCGTTTATCGCGGAGAACCGTACATTTTACCGGGATTAAAAGTATCACACACATAATATATAATATGTCCTTTCCCGGGACCCAAAGTATTTCCATACCCAACAAAATCAGTTTAGCGGTTTGGGCGTGATTCGTGAAGAAGTGAGAGACAGACAGACACCCTTTCGCATTTATAAAATTAGTATGGATGTGACTGATAATAAATTTGACCCAAAATCACAATATTGTCTACCTGCATTTCTCTCATCATCATAATAATTATCGTCACCGTTGATTATGGTCTCGCCTATTATTTTTTAATACCTACTATCGGCTATCGCTATATAGTATATTATGTTTGTTTGTAATTGTTTTTCTTTCTTCTTCCAGGAGCCGAGAACGAACAATGTGATGTACCAGTTCCCGCTACACCGGATATCCTACTGCGCCGACGACAAGGGCGCCAAGAAGTACTTCTCGTTTATTGCTAAAGGTACCTTTAATCATACTGTTACACACAATGCCATCTAGTGAATCTACGACTTGGCTACGACCTAGGACAGTGATAGTGTTTAGTGTTTTGGACCTAGTGTTTTGTGTTAGACCTAGTGAATAAAGTCTTCAAGAGAGTCAGCGGGTCTTTCTCTCCAAATTCTTCGAACAATCAAATCAGCCTATATTCGTCCACTGCTGGACATGATACGCCTCTCTCAATTTCTCAATGACCGCCAAGATGACCGATCTCTTGCTTCTCGCATCCAACATGAATCCGCAACTAAACGGAGATCGTCGTCTCACCTAGTTGGAGGTAATCATATTTACCACGCGAAAAATATACCATCCTCATCACCTTGATGAGTGTCAGTCTTCCACAGTGCGTTTTTGCGTAACTTTCTGCCGCGCACTGTAAAACTCTGGAATGAACTGTCCATGTCGCTAGTAGCATTTCCAAACCAATACGACCTGCAAAGGCCGGCAACGCACCTGCAGCTCAGTGTCCATGGGCGACAGTAGTTGCTTTCCATCAGGTGATCCGTTTGCTCGTTTGTCCTCTTATTTTATAAAAAAAACCTACTTATAGTACAAGCCAGTAGCTCAAATCAAACTTCTAGAATCTAGATCTTTGTTACTTCTAAGTTCTAATTAGGTACTTGTGAGTTGTGGGACATGATTTCTACTCATGCTCCACAAGAAGTTAGAAAAAAGATTAATCTTCCCCGAGCTCGAAAGTCTGTCTGTCTGTCCGTCCGTCCGTCCGTCTGTCTGTCACCTCTTCACGCTCAAGCCGTTGAAGCGATTTTGCTAAAATTTGGTACTTATGTAAATACTTTGAATTCCGGGAAAGGACATAGGATACTTTTTATCTCAGAAAAATGTCTTCTATGTCCTTTCCCGGAATTCAAAGTGTTGCCACGTATTGCGCCAAAATTCCTTTATCACGTGGAAATTCCACGTGATAAAGTATTTTTTGGCGCAACGGAGTTGCGGTCTTCTAGTATTTAGCTGATAAATAAATACCGAAAGAAATCCTAGCCCGATTCAAGAATATAGATTTGATTCCAAGATTATTAAGCTACAAAGCAACTATCACGGATTGGCTGAAATTATACAGGGTGTAACAAAACTAAGTGATAATACTTTAGGGTGTATGTTCTGATGTCTTTATATAGAGTTCACTGTGAAAGTCGCAGCGCTAACCGAGTAACTTTTTTTAACTTTGGTATGGGAAAATCCATGAAGCTGGGGTGCTTGCCAACAAATCACAAAAAAATTTGCTCTTTCCGCGGTGTTACTTTCACAGAACTATATATAAGGTAATCGCTATTACCTTATTATATACTTATTATTATTAATTTACACCGCGACTTACCTAGGCAGCATTTGCTACGGGGCCCCTGTGTGGGCCGACAGAGCAACTATCGGCGCGGCTCGTCGCAAGCTGCTGTAAAGCCAACGGCTGGCACTCATATTCTTATGCAAAGCTTATAGGACTACAAGCAGCGAAGCCTTGCCCGTGTTAGCCGGAGTTTTACCCGTTGACCTTGAGATACAGCGCCGTGCGACTATTTAATATCATAATAAAAACATTGACAACCCGTTCTTTTTAAGCGCTCGCGATAAAATTAAAATAGCAAGATTGTTTGAACCTTTAGATGACTCTGTGCAAAGCCTCATCTCCGAATGGCAGACGCGATGGGACTGTTCCACCAAAGGGCGACATCTATATAACTTTTTCCCTAATATTCGAGAACGGCTATCCAAACATTGGATGGATGTTGACCACTGCGTTTCTCAATTCCTGACCGGTCATGGAAATTTTAAGGCACAAAGGACGAGGATGATCAGTGCGTCGGATGGGCATGTAAAAAGTCGGGTCCTGCGGCTGATCTCTCGCCAATCGTGTCGGCCTTCCGTCCCACTGGTTTATGAGAGTAAAAGGAATAGAGAGTGCTCTTGTGTACTGCACACACACTTGGGCACTATAAAATTACTCCTGCGTAACTGGCCTGGTTTCAATGAAGCCGGCCACCGTCACCGAAACTGGTATGGGAATTATTATTATTAATTATTATGTATTATACTTCCAGGTGGCAGCGTCGCCAACGGCATGAACGGCCACGACGGGGACAGTGAGAAGCACGAATGCTTCGTGTTCGTGTCCACCAAGCTCGCCTCCGAGATCACACTCACCATCGGACAGGCATTCGACCTCGCTTACAGGTACACGATTATCGTACGACAGGGGCCGTAGGTACCACGAAACCGATTTGAGACTCAAACAATCGAACAAGAATGCCGCGTCCTACTGTAACAAACGTGAAATGACGTTGTTAGAGTATAAGGACGGCGCGGCATTCTAAGGGTCAATTCCGACCGCAACGCGACGCGTAGATGCATTTCTAAATTAGTATGGATTTGACAGATTCGCAAGACGTCTCACGCTGACGACATCCATACAAATTACGTCGCGTCGCGTCGCGCCTCGCCTCGTCGCGTTGCGGTCTGAATTGACCCTTATTCGATTGTTTGAGTCTCAAGTCTCAACTCTCAATTCACTCTCAAAACGGTTTTGTTAGGCCTAGGATTCGGAAACTTTACCGTGCGCCGTGCGGTCGTTGGTCAATGCCTAGCGCGGCGAGCGTTTATTGGATGTTGCGCGATGAAGTTCCGAGTCGAATTGCGCATTATGAATCAGAGTATCAAGACAATCTCCAAATTAAAGAGTTAGCCATAAAATATGTGATAACTGTATCACCAGCACAAGGTGGCACTATGTCACTTTTGTTTCTTAGGGTATCCCCCACCTACTCACCAATTTTCATGAAAATCGATGGAGGTTCAACAAAATCGGAGGTGAAAACCTTCATTGCCTCCACTAATATATTGTCAGGTATTATTGTGACAACAGATCAGCTTAAGGTGAAAGGTAATTTATTATACAGAGTGTACCTTGGTGTACATATAATTCTAATCAGACAATCAAAATAAGGTAATAAAATTATACTAGTGTATATTATATTTATAATGAAACAGCTATCGCCGACATCCAGACTCCAGACTATATAAATATCTTGCGTGGCCTTAGATATTAGTCATACTAAGGTTACAATTAGATATTACCTGGTAGATTTCAAAAATATTAATTACATAATAAACAATAATCAATGTTTACCTCCGTTTTCAGGCGCTTCGTGAACGACAACGGCAAGTACATTGAGATGCAGAAGCTGACGCTACAGAATAAGAAGCTCGAGCTACAGATGAACACGTACAAAACGCGCTTACAGGTGCATATAAGTCAAAGTTTAATAAAAATGTTAAGCAATAATAATTGAATTGATTATTAACGTTGGTATAGGTACTCACGAATCGATCATGTCGACTTTCTGCCAAAAACATAGATTTAAAGGTGATCGCATGTTCGCCCACGCGCCGAACGCACCGCATTTCAAAATTCGTGGTATCACTGGTATGAAATGAGGTGTAACTTCATAGTTTTAGCTTCTTAGTTTTAAGTACTTCAAGTCTGATTGTATACCCATTTTTTATGTGAGCAATAAAGTGTTTATTCTATCTAACTTCGCACATTCGTCCGCACCGAACCTACGCGCTGCATTTCCGAGTGTAGGTAGGTACCATGCGGTGCGTTCGACGCGTAAAGCGCGTACGGCGCTGACAAAAGTGCGTAGTTGTAATCAGTTCATCTAAATATTATAATATGATTCTCAATCTAAGCAGCTGCAGATGAACATAGACAGACACAAAATAGGAGCAAGATACAATCGATGGATGAAATCGAGAGGGTCTGTGCATAAAAAGCTTTCTCTCTATTTCTCAAGATTGTGAAACATTTGCGAAGTTACTTCGGACATTGGATACGCATTACAAATCCTTGTCTTTATCAGCTTTCACTAATTAAAAAAAAACAATTACTTACTTTTTAATTTTCCAGGAGCTGTCAAAGATAACGTACCGCGAGGACCTGTCGTCGTACCTCGCGCGCAACAACCTGACCGACATCGCGGAGTTCCGCCCGCCGCCGGAGCTGGAGAAGCAGCTGTCGTCGCTGTCGCTCGCCAACGGCTTCAGTAACGGCACCAAGTCGCCGGAGAGCGGTATGTGTATTGTGTTACCTATTTGGGCTTTGAAGGCCTCTAAACTGTGATAGACTACTTATATACTATACTAATAGGTCTAATAGGCACTAGGCAGCTCTGGATTTATGTATAGCGAGGCAGTATAGGCCAGCGTCCTATGGCATCATAGGCGGCAGCGTCCTAAGATGGCGGTAGAGTACGTACATAGGGGCGGCAAAATTAAAGTGACCTATACTTACTGCTAAAAAATATAAATCCGGCCCTGCTAGTAGGCCCATCCCTGCTTAATGTGCATTAAAAAGCAGTAACTACTGCGGACTGCCTAAACCTAACTAGGTTTCTTGTGGCTTTGCATGTGCTCAAATGCTACTAGGACGCGTCGGTAACATTACTATCTCGTTCCCACTTCCCACAATCCATGGGACGCAACGCTCGACAGGAGTCTAGCAAAATTTTTGTGTACGAGTGAAAAAGGCATACGTTAATGTATGAATTTATACCTCTGCTCTTTCGGACCAGCTAAAGGGGGGCGGTGTGGGACCCAGAATAAAAATGGGGGCGTTGTGTAGAGGTGATTTGTAATTTCATTTCATCTGGATGCATTTTAAATTGAAACAGTGGGGGGCGCTAAATCATAGGTATTAGGTAAGTATCTAATTTTTTTCCTAAGTGGGCAGTAGACAAAATAAATTTGGGAAAACCAGCCCTAGAGATACCTGAGCTAAATATAATATTTTATGATCATTTTATTATATTGCAGGCATGGACGCGGTGTCGAACAACTCGGGCGACACGTTCAGCTCCAACGACCACAACCTGCTGCTGGCCACGCCACCGCCCACGCACAACGGCAGGATCAACGCCACCGGGTAATTATTTCACCTCTCACAATTAGTCACAAGTGCGGCTTCCGACGTATAACTTCAGAATTCAGAATGTTTTCAGAACTCGCGCGAAGTATACCTTCTTATGAAAACACTGTCGTGAACTTACATTAACTTTGCATCACAATCTGCACCTACAATTTTAATGGCATTGGTAAATTACAAAAATAATATGGTATTGAGACTACCTACTTAGAAAATTGGATTAGTTGCATATCCTCTAAAATACAACACGATCGAGACGTCCGAAGTTACTAGTAGGTACTTAGTAACTATTAGGTACTTGAAAAATGTAACAAAATTGTGTATGTAATTTGCAGCAAACAGTCTGGCGTGACGCCGAGCAAGAACCCCACCGTCGGCACCAAGCTCGAGAACCTGCTGCTGCACTCAGACTCCGACAGTGGTAAGTCCACATTATCAATATTTTATATTATATCAAGAACATTAAACATTTGTTAGCTTATTCCTGTGCTTAATTATTATTCATTAGCGACACTGTGGGCTTCGCCCTGAGCACTTTCCTTTGTTAAGTCTTCATTCTGGGGATTCTTTAGAATTTAGAGATAATAGTGAGACTTCAGACTTGCAAGTCGCATGCCATACTTGCAAGTCTGAAGTCTCACTATTATATTAGTAATTTGCCAATAGTGGAGGCACACAGTTTTTATGAAAGGAAAAGGTTATCGCTATGCGTGTAGACAGTACTTTTCCTTCACTTTGGAAAATGTAGATGGTATTATTTTTTTTTTTTTTTATTATGTAATTCGGGGCTGTCTATGGGCTGTTCGCCCATAACCTTTTTTTGCTCTCTTTTTATATTGGTTTTTCGCACCAAGGATAATTATTGAAATAATATTATTAATGTAATTGTAGTCCATCACGCCATGGACTTTAATATAAATATTATATAAAATATATAATACAACATGTTATATACTTACAGACAGATAATATTACTTATAATAATATGTTATAACAATATACATATTATATACACATATACACACATAACAATATAATATGATACTTCCCAGTGTGGCGGCTAGTAGATCCGACATTTTCCGATTTCCTTAGATATTATGCTGCTCCACCCTTTGCCTTTAGATGGCTTATGGCTTAGGACTTTGTCGTTCCTATCTTTTATAGCCATTTTTATATTGTATTCTTTTATGTATTCGGTTGACACCTCCGTGGTTCTTTTTATGAAGCTTGCTACAGCGTCTCCATCAGTGTCAGTGTAGTAGACACAGGTGTTAGTGTGCCGGGATATAGCTACAACTGCATGAGGAACGCTGTCATGGATTGCCAGCTTTCGGGACTTGGTCTGTATGATGACCACCGAAGGACTCGTTAGTCCCTGAGCTTCATGGATTGTGAGGATGCGAGAGTCCGTTCCCGATCCATAGCCTGCATTAATGAGGGCTGCTTTCTCCTCCTGTGTGTGGACAAGATACAGGGTGTTTTGATCGGTTTTAGGTATTCTCGCTCCTGTATATCTCATCAGCTTTAGGGACCTCACAATTTCCTTCGATGAATAGATGTTATTATAGACCATGCTTAGGGCATATGCCACATCCATAGGGCTCCTGTGTGTGCAAGACAACTCCTGGGTGATGCTGGTTACCAGGTTTGGACGAGCGTAATTAAGTTTAAAGAGGTTTTCACGCTCTATAAACGGGAGTTGGTTAATATCTCCAATGAGGATGACATCGTTGGCACCTGTTAATTGATTCGCCATGACGATTGAGCCGAAATGGTTCATAAGGGCCTCGTCAACTATCAACCTTTTGTAGGCTCCTTTTGTCCCATTTACCAGCAAAGAGGCCATGGTACGAACTTTATCTTTAACTTTGTTGCCAGTTCGTAGCGATAGCCTTTGCTTTAGATCTTCGGCTGCTTCGATCGTCGTTGTTACTATAACGTCCGTTTCCTCATTGAAGTTATTAATGATCCAAGTTGTCTTCCCACATCCAGGAACCCCATTGACCCACGAGTAGTTGATGGGTTTCGCGAATATGTCCCAGTCCATGCTGGATTCGGGGTCCCCAGGTAGGACTTCTGCCATTTCTAGTATCCTGTCTTCCAGCATTATTCTGGTACATTCCGCTATTACCACTATTGGATCCTTGGATGTTGTGATATATTTGGGTGCTCCAGTGCGTTTTGACACATCCTCGTCCAGAACCACAAACCCACAGTCGGCACTTAATGCCGCCATATACTTCCCTGTTATCGCCCCGGCAATTATTGTGGAGCTGACGTTGTCGTATATGGCAGCTTTTGCATCCTCGAGTCTTACATCTAACAGCTTTTGATTTTTTCGCTGATAGGCTTGCATGATCTTATTGCAGGTCAAGAGCTTTATGGTCTTATTAGCTCTTATTATCGCTTGGAACTCGAGGAAGGCATTTATTACATGATCTTCAGGGTTCTGGACCAGTCTGAGTTTTGGCGGGAGCACTTGCCCGAAATCGGCCCTATATCTTTTGTTTTTATTTGCAGATTTTTGTGTAGATGGTTCCCTCAAAAAAGCCTCCATTGCTGAAGCCTGCCGATTTGTTTGAGACGAAGCCTTGATCCAAGAAAGGGTGTTTTTATCCTCGATCGTTTGTAATTGATTGTCTTCATCTTGATTGTTTGTCTGCTTTGGGTTTATTTCACGATGAAGTACTTTTTTGATGGAGCCCACAAACGCTTTCAATTTGGCCATTGAATTTTTAGACTCCTTAATTTTATTTTTATCCCTCTCTTTCTCATCTTCTTTTGTGTTCTCCCGTGATGCTTGGAGCCGTTCACTTGCGGAGGATGAGCTCGCCTCGTTGCTGGGCTTGGACGCTGCTGGCTGATCGTCACGATTCCTTTTGAGGAAGCTTAGGTCATCCCCTCTGTTCTCGTAGACGATTACCTCATGATGTTCTGAGGCTTTTATTATCCCATAGTAATTTGCAGCTCTGCCTTTGTCCTGTCCCAATGACATGGCGTCTACGCTGATTATGCGTGGGGTGGTAGTGGTACTGTGTCTTGTCCCCATCGCTCCCAACTCCTTCAAAGACGAACATGCCCGTTCAAAGGCTGTTTGCGCGTCCCATTCGAACACTATTATTGTTTTGGTGCCCGATTGCAGTATTCTGCAGGGTTGGCCAGCGAAGTTAGATGTTGGGAGAGCTAGATATTTGCTCCTTTTCATGTTCGTCTTTGATGTACTCCCGTTTAGGACAGCTGCTAGTCCCGGTGATATGTTAACGTGGTTGGGAGTGCTAAGACGGCTGTATGCTATACCTAATGTTTCTGTTGGGTTTGACATGAAGAGAGGGATCGGCCTTAATTTAATTTTCGGTTCCCCGTTTTGTCCGAGGGTTAGCAATTGTTGGGTTTGTGCTAGGGTCGGATGTATTAAAATTGAGGTTGAAACTGCTCGTTGTATTTCTGTGTGTGCCTGTGATTGTATTATTAAAATAATGTGTTGCGCAGACTTCGACCCGCGCGCGTGTGAGTCGGAGCCGGCGAGCCGCTTCACGTCGCCCGCCATGGACCACTCCACGCCTCCACCGCCGCTACGTGAGTAACAAAACCAATACTTTTACAAAAATACCTTACTGGCTTCATTTTACGATTACATATCCTGGCCTTACTGCATTCGTTACCATATTATGGTAAACGAATGTATTACCTACTGTTAAAAGTTGTTGAGATTCTTCTCGATCTTAATCATCTTTTGAAGATCCCAGAAAAGGAAGTCATATTCCACCTAACCTTTAACCATAATTTATTACAGTGGCGCCCCCACCCAAAGCGTCGAAACGCCAAACGCCCGTGAACGGCACGGCGCCGATCAACGGCAGCGATCTATTCGGGTCCGCGCCGTTCGTCGCCAGCCCGCCGCAGCCGGCCGGCCAGGTGAAGCCCAACTACGACATCGGCGATTTCAACCTCCAGACCTCGGTGTTCAACACCAGCATGACCGGCTACGACCCCTTCGACACGCAGAAGGCGAACATCTTCGGCAACGGCTACGGGAACGCGTTCAACGGCTTCGGGAACCTCAGCGAGAAACAGACCGTCGAGCTGGACAGCAGCTTCAACGGCTTCCTAGACAAGACCATATCGGAGATGAAGGTAATTTTAAAGTTTTTAGGGTGTAAGATTACTAAGACTTTAGGCACCTGCGTTTGACTTTTATCTGTATCAAATGTTTAGCTATCTTATGATTCGATTTTGAGATCCCAACCTCTGGACTCATGTTACAGCAATGTGCCAAATTGCTGTAAAAACTTAAGGTACTACTAGAATGATGACCCATAATAAAGCTAAGGGCGACAATAATTTAAAGCTGTCATGTTTTCTATTTCAGGATGGATTCAGCAGAGGGATCAGTTTTGGAAACGACGATTTTTCAATAGATAACCTGGATCCCCTGAAGAAGAATTGAATTTAAATATTATTAATTAGTTGCAATTCATTTGTAAATTCTCGCTTTCGTTCACACAATATAGTTGTATAATTATATTGTTCTAGGAAGATTCGATTTAAGCGTTGCGTGAACTGGAACGACGATTAAGTGTTGCCATGATATTGGTTACAAATAATATCAAATAAAGTGATAATAGTTAGTATTTCCTATTGGAATTATTCTGAAATTTTATTGTAGAATCTCGATGACGTCTTGTAATTTATAATTATTATATTTTGTATTTTAACAACTCAACTTTCGCTTATGTCGGCTTAACCGGGACTCGGTGCGAACTTACAAAAAAATTTAAAAACAAAGTGTATAATAAAGACAAAAATAAAAATTATAGTATCAGTAAGTTTTATATTAGCTAAGAAAAATAATTTATATTTAAGACATTAGTGATGTATAAAAGTGTTAACAAACAGCGTTTATACAACTATAAAATATGTCCCTCAAATAATATGCTCGTCAAATTGTCGATACGATGACAATCTACCAACGAGAATGCTTTTAAGGTTTTAGTAGAATATACAAAGTATACAGGTTCGCACTTTGTCCAGACTTACTTTTAAAACAGCTCAATGTCATTCTTGTGCCTTAGGTATTTGTATTTACAAAAAAAATATATAAGATGAATGTGCGACGAAGATCTATTTAAATAAAATTGTAAGTTAGGGACCAAAACTATGTTTGAAGATTCCTCGAATATTCTGTGATAACTCTCTTAAATTGAGGTTCTTCAAATAATACAATACCAATTCGCCTAAGGGCCTACTCGCAATATAATATAATGGGAATTCATTTAGACTGTGTTCAATTTTATAAATACTCCATTTAAAAATTGTTATTCTAATATTATATTATGTATTACATATCTACTTATAAAATATAGTCTAAAATGTTCTTGCTAAAGTTTTACCAGTGACGCACATTTTACGAATGCACTTATTTTATGAATTTTATATTTTTAAGAATAAATTTATTGTTAGGCCCTTTTGTAAAAAAACAAGCCCAATTTTGTGTACGATCGCATCGAATGGCATTGCAGCTTTAAAAAAAACATTCCAAAATATTTTATTATGGTAACTTTTATCCTGTTAATTTTAAGTGATTTTATGATTATTGTATATTCTGTTGTATCACATCATCTCATAGTGGAAACGTATTTTAATTAATTAAGGCCAAAAGATATATACATAAATGTGTATTTTCGATAATAAAATTTATGTTTGTATAGTAGAGTCTTCTCATTTATGATTTAGTTATATCTTATTAGTATGGCAACACTGCACTCAGCTTAAGTGATAAGTCACTATCCCAAAATGCAAAGAGGATAATAAACTACGTAGGTACCTAACGTAACAGCAAAATGATTTTCGTGAAGTAAAACAAAATTTTTGTTCCTAGAATTAGAGCTAGAGAAAGAGAGAGAGTAACAAAAGAGAGATATCTGTACAGATAAATATATTTATTAATATACATGGAATGATTTACACTATCATAAAAATGACAAAAATATAATTGATAACAGTTGGAATTTTTACAAGTATAAATAAATAGGTATACAAAAATATTTTAGAGCCTTGGAACTTTGTAAAAAAATTGACATCATCCTAAACGTACAAGTACGTCTACGTGTTAAATTAAAAATAATAAAATCAACAAATAATATTGTGCACATTGAAAAATGTTTGGAACTCACTACTCAATAATAGAACTGGCTAAATCCATTAAATCCATAAACAAGCTACTTATTAGACTTGTAACAGTCAATGTTTTGAGAAAATTGCAAATCTAAAAGTAGACCATTTACTAATAATTTATAAATGAAGTGACATAGTTATTTACTCACATTTAAGATACATGTAACACAATAATTAAGTGTTTTGGTCTAATTTAGATAATACGAATAAATAATTTAAGTTGGTGTACTTACTTAAAGTATACACTTATCTAAGTTCTAAACTCCACAGTTAAGGATCTAAATTCTTGAAAATTCGTTTAGTTTAAAAAGGGATATCGTTGTTGATAAACTTCGATAAACTTTCAAATAACCAATAGGTAATAACAAAATACTATATCTGATATATTACGCATAACAGTACGGTAGAAAGTTCCACGTTCATTTCAAAACATTCGTAGTCCTAAAGAAGAATTCGCGTTAACAAAAATAATAATAATCTTAATAAGTTATCAGTCATTAGCGATAAAGCCTGGAAAATATGATCATCTACACCACATGGCAAGGAGATATATTTTACTATTTATAATCTAACATCTAATTAGTAATTTGCCACCTTTAGTTAAACTAGTAGGAAGGTTCCATTCATTAGTACATCAACCCGTCTAGCACAATTCGACGTCGTTCTTTTAAGCTGCCTTCAGATGACGTCGTGACTATGACCACGACATTTCAGAAGTGTGTCACGTAGATGTGACGTAGGCACTATAATATCCTGAGTCCGCGTCCGGTCACAGTCACGTTAACCTGGAACGTAAGGTGTACGTCGAATCATGCTAGATCATTACACTTAGAGAGACATGAATAAAATCTAACGACCAAACGATAAATATATCACAATTTTCCAAGCATTCACCGTCGTATTTAGCGTACTTAGGCTAGAATCGCGTCATTTCTTCTTCTTCATTTGCTTCATTTTCTTTTTCTCTTCTCTCTTCTTTTCCTTTTCCTTTATCGATTTGTAAAGCTTGTAGCCGAAGAATACTGAAAAGATAAAACAAATTAATGCCTTTGGCCCAACAGCTGCAACAATATTTTATAAAATATCTACACCCAACGGGCCTCAATATATCTTTAATAATAATATGTCACGTTACGCGCAAGCGAATCCACGTGGATGTTATTGTCATACATGGCTTAACCAGCATATGAAACAAAGACAGCAACATGGATTAGCCTGAAGGTGGGGCACGTAAATATTTTTAAAAACAAGAAGGCCCTATGTATTCCATTCATGTCTGTATGTTTACAGTATGGTCTCGTGATCAGATCAATATTAACATGACATTTAAAGAAAATGAAAATCAGTGTGATTTTTGTATTAATGAAATGATTAATGCATGGCGAAACACAATCTTAGAAAAAAGTTTGTGCCACTCGACAGCAATAATTGGTACTAAATTCCTGATTGGGTTTAGTATAGACTATAGAGGCACATTTAAAAATGGATAACATTCTGGATAAAATTTGAAAGAGCTATCACTATCATCATTTACAGAAATTAATAATACAGAAAAAAGTGTCGGTGATGCATTCCCTAACATTCCTTATTTTGACCTAGCTCTGGCATACTCTGCTTCACGAAATACCTAATAGACCTACAAACACCCTAGAGTTAAGGTGACGCCTTGATAATTTGGCTGTAGCGATGTCCATTTTTCTCAGCAATGACTAAAGCTAAGAAATTAAAGTTCACTGTCAGTATTCATCATGTCTTTGTCTTTGAATTACCCATAGCATAACACGATTGGCCAACTTTTATAACACAGAATAATCAATCAAAAAGACCTCTGTAAAAAAAGGATTCCTATTTTGCCAACAGAGGAGAGTGATATAAGCTTCCAAAATTTGTACATAAATTGGTTTTAGTATACACTTTAATTTGTCCATAGCTTATATGAAATGTATTTATGGTTTTTAAATTACGCGACAAAAACCATTTTGTCGCTACGCCCTTTCAATTTTTTGCTGTTCCATTGCTTGTTTTCTATGAGAGGCCGGGCGAGCCTCGCATAGAAAACAAGCAATCTAAAACACATCCAACACGGTTTTTTACTTTAACATGGCGTCACCTTAAACAATACCCTGAAAGTCCAGAGAATACTGCGAATCTTCGTGTCATACCTATCAGCAAGAAAACGATAAGCGCTGCGGCCGCCATCATGTACAATTGCGGCATCACCGCACCCCTGATGGCATCCTCTATTCCGGTCATATCTAGCGGAGTATTCTGCAGCTTCAGAGACAGCTTGCTGGCCAGGACGTCCTTCAGCTGCGTGACAAACTGCTCCTTATCCTGGTCCGAAAACGCCTCGTATTGGTCCATAATTCCCTGCAACTTCTGCCGTATTTCCTCTGATTCCTCGTCCTCGGGCTGCGTCGCCACCATCTTCTGCAGCATCCCCATTACGTCTATATTCTTTATGGACTCCGATACTTTCTCTGTGACTATTTTTCCCAACTCCAGCTTCATACCCTCCTCGCCGTCTACGTTCACATCGGCCATGTTCTACAAGGTGAGTGGAATAAAACTTTATTCCAATTTTTTTAACAGATTATTTTATTTTCACAGCTAAATAATTGAAAATATAAGATATGCGCACTCACGGCGCCATCTCCGACTGAATTTCTCGTTTGTGCGAATGCATATGCATTATGCACCATGCACCTAGGATAAGTATTCTATTTTCACGGGCTAAATTATGTCACGGCCCGTCGATCTTAGATCTAATTTTCATTTGGCAAATAATCAATACGGTTAACCGCAAATAGTAGCCGCTTACAATGTAATTAAAATCATTTTGAAACAATATGTAACATGATATTACATCTAAAGTTATATTCTAGACAATAAAATATACTTTATCATTATTAATTTCTATTACAAATTATTGCCTTCAGCAATTAAAAATATTAAAAAACAATATTTTCGAACTGCAGGTATTCAAACTAAATACTAATACCTCGAAAGACTCAACTATTAACTACTAGTAAGTAGTAACTACCTCAACAATTTAACAGTGAAAAGTTGGCCCAATAAAATAATTTCACAAACAATCACTTACGGTCACTGTATCGACACCTTGAGATAAACTAAAATATAACAAACTAGCTGTCCCGGCAAACGTTGTTTTGCCATTTAAAGTATATTTTCTACATCATCAGTTGATACATGTTTTACCCCCTCTTTTGTCCCATAAGAGGGTGTGGGAGGGAAGGTCATACACCAGATGTTAAGTTGAAAAACACAGTTAATACCTAATATGAAGTAAGTCCACTAAAGAAAAAAGTTGTATACAAAATCTGACCCCTCTTTGGTCCCCAGAGAGGGTTGAGAGGGGAGGGGGGGAGGATTTTTATACACCAGATGTTGAGTTGGAAGAAGACAAATATAATATATCTGTGAAAACAGTATGCAAATCGGATAAGTCTGACCCCCTCTTTTGTCCCCTTAGAGGGGTGGGGGGAAAATTTTTATACACCATATGTTAAGATGGAAGAAGATAAATATATCTGCGAAAACCACATTCAAATCGGATCAATATTTTTCGTGTGATGCTGGAACAAACATACAGACAGACAGAAAGAGTGACAGACAGACAGACAAAAAACTAACCACATTTGTGGCTTCTATAGCGATGTAGTCACAAAGGTGTAATTTCGGGTGTCATTTCATATATTCTTCTAAGTACAGAATTTTCATTTCTACAACAGAATATTGTCTTCCCCGCACGCGCTTTGGTGACGCCCACTATCGTAATATTTTAATTTCGCCATAATTTCAAAACCAAACGTCCAATTTTAATCATTCAAAGACCAAATATTATCTACATAAACTGTACTTAGTGATAAAAGAATTTATTTTGATAAGGATTAATAGCGTGAGTAAAATATATCCGTTTTAATGTAGTCCAAAAAAAATTCAGGATTTTTAAATAAATAAATGGTTATTGTGCCTCACTCGACATAGATAGGTATAGTGTGTCGCGGACTTTTTTGTAGATATTTATAAGATCTACAATTACATAGAACATTTTATGGTTCTATCTTTTATAGTTTAGGCAGCGTACGCAAAATAAGTAACTTTTCTAGCTGATTTTTTACACCTTGCGTCCGAAAAACTCAAATATCTTACGGAACCCTACTTTTTTCCAAAATAAAATGTAGCCTATGTTCAGCAGAAATAATGTAAGATTCCAATAGCAAAAGAATTTTTCAAATCGGTCCAGTAGTTTCGGAGCCTATTCGACTCAAACAAACAAACAAACAAACAAACAAACAAACAAACAAAAAATCAAATCTTTCCTCTTTATAATAGTAGTGTAGATATCGCGAGTGTATTTGAAATGGCCGGCTACGTGGTCGCTGATAGCGGCCGGTGATAACAAGTTTGTAAGACAAACGGCGTTGACAACAACAAAAGTAGTGAACTACAGATTGAAAAGGTTCCCCGCGACCCGCTCTCATTAAATACCTATACCTTGATTTAGCATGATGTCAGTTTGGTAAATACCCAAAACTTATGTTTGAAAAGTAGCCAGTAGTAGTGTGAATCTTCTGACGATTCCTGTTGATGAATTAACAACTTGTATTTATCGGCTGTCTCCCGCTACGTATCTTGTTTTCCATTCAGGGAATATGAACTTTGAAGGCATTGTAGTTTACATTAGACCAGCCATTTTCAAAGAGTGGTCCGCGGAGTCCTGGGGCTCCGAAGACAAAGCATTAGGGGAACGCCTCCGCGAGCGATATTATATATAGGTACTTACATAAGTTTTTAAAAATTTCATCAGACACTAGCATGGAGACAATAATTAATTCAAAGACAAAACATTCTTTTTCTTGGGGGGTCCGTCAAAAATTTCGCTTTCTAAAAAGGTTCTTATTCTCTTCTTTCTAGTGGGCACCGTTCTACGTTGTTCCAGTAGCTTAATTTACGTAACGAACGCTGTTTTGATACAACAATCAGATACGTTACGATACGTTACGATATCTTAATTCTTAAATCGGCGATAAGTAATTAGGTCTTATAAGATAATGTGGAGTGTAATCACTAATCACAAAATGTATCGGAAAATCCGAAGCAAATATTTTTTTAAATCTTGTTTTCCTAATAAATTATATTATGTTACAAAGATTTTAGCTGCTAGACAGCGATTGTTGGCTCGGGCGGACGGAAACTCTATAAGTAGTTAGTTACTCTTAACACAATTTTAACACGGTCTTTGAAAGGATACATAAATCTTACAATATCCAGTTTTTGGTATACTTTACTTGCAACGAGATATTCTACAGGTGTTTCAAATAAGGTATACAAAGCCAAAAGGTGGTGACTCAGGGGGTGATTATGATCATTACTTTCCCTCAATTAGTTCAGTTATAACTTATAACTTATACAATATGTCAAACAATATACTCGTACGTTAAGGTTTTAGTGTTTATAATATCTTGTTGTTGCTAAAAAAGCTATCTAATAATTTTCAATTTCAAAAATTATCTACTTTAACGAAAATAACAATAGATGGGACGAACTAAGGATAATAATAAACATTAAAATCTGTATCTATAACCTATCTGTGAATTCTGTGATCCTTATCACGCTTATTCTGTCATAACCGCTTTTGATGTGATGAGGCGACCGAAGTGCAACACCAAAGTTGCATAAATTTTTTTTTGATGTTAGACTTGGTGAAAGCAATGATCAAAGATAGACTTTTTTCCAGCCATCTGAAATCTGAAGTAGCCGCGGAAATTTTTTCAGATCTATTTGCTACTCGCCATTAGTAGGTATTTGAGTTGACAATAACTCTTATCTTGGTTATCCTTTGACACGAACCCACTTCTCGAAAATTCAATATTCACTTACATATAATTGAGAAAATGAGCAAAACGAAGAGCACAGCCATGTAGGTCCCCGCGCCTCCAAACAGTTTGGGCACCCCACCGGACAGCATGCTCCTGAGATTCTCCCGGAGCTCCTCATCCATCTCCGTCGTCTCCAGCATGTCCAGGATCTCCTTGGTGGAGGGCAGCTGGTCTCCGTCCCCCTTGAGCATCTCCTCGAGTTTCTGCAGGCTTTCGGCATCCATGTCCGCCATATTGCTCGTTCTTGATTCTTGAACCGGATTTGTACTTGAAATAAGTCGCGAGCGCCGGCGACGCGAGCACAAGTGTTATCTGTTGATTGCGTTACGAAACGTGGACATCCACGTTGAAATTCCGTTCAGGCGCAAGTCATAAGCGGCAGCGTTTTCTTTTGTAAATTAAAAAAATATATTGCCGAAATAAAAAGCACCAATTAATTATTTTTAGTGTTTTTTTTATTTTAGTCTGTCTTAATTTAAAGAGTAGCAAAGTATTGAAAATGATGAAAAGTAAAAAGAAATATAGTAGCACAAGTACCTATGTTTTTTTTTTCACGTAAAAAAGGTAAATAATACTAAAATTAAAGGTTTAAAAACTTTTACTCTGTGGTGAGATATCATGACTCATGAGTATATAATATGTCGCAGGCGGATTGTATAATACGCCATTTTACATTACGGCTTATGCCGTTTTAAAAAACAGGGCCGTTTTGTAATGCGGCGGTTTAACGATTAGCCGGATTGATTGCGGCTGAATAAAAAACCGCCGGAATGTATTCGACGCCGTATTATTCAAAACAGGAATCTGAAATTAATTATAGTCAGAAAATTTTTTACACCCTTGCCTTGTTTAGGGGGGGGGGGGGGTCATGATTAGGTTAAATTAAAAAAAGCGGCCAAGTACGAGTCGGACTCGCCCATGAATGGTTCCGCAGCAGCAATAAGGTTTATTTTTATGAAATCAAAAGGTTTTTGATTTATTTTTATATTTCAGTCGATTTAATGAAATTTAGATTAAGGTTTACCATTTATGACGTATAAAAAAACTACTGGCTAGATCTCGTTCAAACCTATTTTCGTTGGTAGTTTTTATAGTAATCTACATCATATATTTTTTTTTAGAATTATCATGCCCCTACTTTAGAAATTAGAGGGGGCGGACACACATTTTACCACTTTAGAAGAGTCTCTCTCGCAAACTATTCAGGTTAGAAAAATATGATATGAGAAACCTCAATGTGATTTTTGGAGACTTATCCATAGATACCCCACACGCATGTGTTAGATGAAAAA
This sequence comes from Plebejus argus, assembly GCA_905404155.3. NCBI lineage: Eukaryota > Metazoa > Arthropoda > Insecta > Lepidoptera > Lycaenidae > Plebejus > Plebejus argus. Next base: position 16,168,318 of record FR989929.1, on the reverse strand, counting down.
AATTTTTTTTTGTTTCAGTTGTACCTATGGGGACCCCTAAAATTTTTAATAATTTTTCCATTTTTGCATCAAAATCTCAATGCGGTTCACAGACTACATCTACTTACCAAGTTTCAATAGTATAGCTCTAATAGTTTCGGAGAAAAGTGGCTGTGACATACGGACGGACGGACAGACAGACAGACAGACATGACGAATCTATAAGGGTTCCGTTTTTTGCCATTTTGACTACGGAACCCTAAAAATAAGTCAAAGTATAATTTCGCTTGTATGTCAATTATTATCGAATTTAGCGAAAATAATTGTAGAAACGAAGATATGTACGCGATAGAACATTAAATTTCCTACAAATTTGATTCTTATGACTTTTTTTAGAAATCAATATTTAAGCTCCTACACCTTATGGTAAATGTACCGGGACCCAAGCGACTGCATAAAACTGAATATTTCTGATCATGAATAAGACCATAATATAACAATTACGGCACAACCTACACCTAAATCATTTTAAAAAAATTGTCCAAGTGCGAGTCGGACTCGTTCATGAAGGGTTCCGTATCATTATAAGGCGAAGATAGCCAAAAATTGTGCTTTTTGTATGAGCGCCCCCCCTAAACATTTATTTTACTTTGATTTTATTACTTATTAATTATTAAAGTACAAACACAATTAAATATTTTATGCATATTTTAACTGTCATAGTGCTGCTATTTTTGATAAAGAGCAAAAAAGCCCACTAAAATCCTGTTTGTCATATGGGAGCCCTATGAATTAATATTAAATACAATATGTTTTTAGTATTTGTTGTTATAGAGGGAAACAAAATACATAATATTATCTGAAAATTTCAAGTCTCTACCTATCACCGTTCTTGAAGCCTGGAGACAGACAGACGGACAGACAGCGAAGTCTTAATTTTATTTGTGGTTAGTTTAATGAGCTACAAGTTTATTTCTGTACTTTTTTCCTGTACTTGACAATAATCGCGATACAGGTCGAACAGGTTGAAACTATACGTTGACTTGTTTTTTGCAGTTATTTCCGTAAATATTGATTTTACAATAAAATTTATAAGGACTAAAGTTGTAGAGAATCAAACTTACGACAAATTAGATCCTTATCATTTTAATAAAAATTAAAAATAAAGGAGATATAGCTAAAACAAGATTGGACCTTCAAACCAATATGGCGGCTAACGCACACGTCAGATTTGGTCAAGTTTTTGAATTTAAGCTATATTTTGTGACATCCTCTAAACACTGGTGCAAAAAAATTTCTGACTATAATTTAAACAAAAATCTAACCCTACTGTACTAATTGTCTTCTGTAAAATTAAAGCTTTTTAATGATACCAAAATCAGTCGGATACCATTGGTATAGCCCAAGAGATTTCATGACAAGTTCATACAGTCATATTATAATGCGAAAAGACTTTTTCCCCGACCTATTATAATAAACAGGGACCCTCTTTATTCAAATTTTATTTGTTTATATTTTAGACCACCCACCATGATATCATTTTAAAAACAAAATATGTATTAAACCTAATATTTGTGCACTATGTTTTATATATAGAACTCCACAATGTGCTTTATTTTTGACCTTCATTCTTGAACTTAGTTTTGTTGTTGATTAACGATTATAAATTATAAAATTATGTATACCAAACAACCATGTAACTATGCTCTTACTTACTATACTTAGTTAAAGTAATAATTATTATATTTTACTATTACAATAATTGTCAATTTCAAGGAGTTTTCTGTTTTACTAATTCGTGATTAGCAAAACCTTCAGGTAATAAACTATTGTATTTCTTATACACATTTAACACAATATAAATACAGTTCTATTATACTTTCTATGTACATCAACATGGTTGGATCTGAGTTATTTAAAATAATAACATAAATCAGGTTTTATATTAATATGTATGTAGTATAATAATAATTATTCCTTCAAATTTCATCCAAACCAAATCTAAAGAAATTGAATACATAATTGTATTTATCATAAAAACTTTTTGGTTGAAGCAAAATATAAATAAATTATTATAGATCTAGATTTCCCTGGATTTTTCCTAGTTTGAAGGGCATTCGTCTGGGTGAAGCCTGGACACTTGGTGGAAGGCAAAATCCATTTTTTTGCAGCAATATATGAAAGAAAGAAACTTGCTAAGCAAACACACAGTCTCTTATCTGATCAAAATCAAATATGATTTCAAGGACCACGGTAATTGTTGAGATTCCTACAATTTCTTGATAGAAAATCAGTGACGAAATAAGGTGGTGCCACCGGTGCAGGGTGCCCAGGCACAGGTTCACCCTTTGCCTGGGCACTCTCTGGACTCTGGGGAGCGTTTATCGTATTAAAGTTTATCTGAGCTTTTTTGCTTCCCTTGGCGCCCCCTATCGATTGGTATAGTAAAAAGGGGTGGTCATAGGGGGTTGCATTTTTTCGTCAAAATTTTTCTAAGTAATTTTCCCATAGTGTCCCGTTTCCTTCAGGCCAACCCAAAATTAAGATGCCGGGACAGCCAATGGGCAGGCTGTATTAATATGCACTGTACTCAGTACGGCGGCACTGGGTAACATCGTTACTTTTCGGAAAGGCAGTGAATGAGTTAACCGGCGACGGCTATAATTTAGGACTTAAGGCCGTCACAGACTTAGCTATAATATATATTAATAAACCGTACTAAACACACTGAGACCAGAAATATATATTATAGCTGAGTGTGTGGTCACGCGAAAATTGTATAGAAAATATATATTAATATGCCTAGCTATAAACATATTAATATATATTATAGCTAAGTCTGTGACGGCCTTTAGGTGATGACTGATGGCAGCCGTATGCATGACTGATGAGTGATGACAGTTGACATACTTAGTTCAACTTAGTTTACAGTGCATTCATAAGACAAAATAGGTTCTTCCATCTCCCTAGTTGCTTATTAAGATATGAGAGAAATTATAACTTATCATAGAAAAATCTTAGTTTATGAATGGAATACAATAATTTATACACATAAAAAGTCTTACAAAAAACACTATTATTCAGTTGTGCCGTGGTAAAGAAAGTTAAATTGTTTGAATTCATTCAACAAAATACACAAGAATGTAACAAATAATAAATAAAAAGTACCTGATAAGCTGATCACAATGATGGCCGGCAGGATAAACACTGAATTTGAGAAAGCGTGCTCTAATGGACCGTCCTGTCCCCCACTTAAATCAACCATTTTAATACTATATAATAATACTGCAATATTCGAGGAATTTAACTTAAAACTCAGATCCTTTCAGATCATCAAGACAATATATTTTTATCTTGAAATGCATTGAAAAATCAGACTCCTGACTCCTGAGTCCTGAAAAATTCAATACAAATGTCAACTGTCAACTGTGAACTTTCTTCTTTCTTTCTCTTCGTTTTTGGCAACTTGACACAAAGTATGTGTATGTTGTGCCACAGACAAGGTAAAAAGGTAAGGAATATGGCGGGAAAACCGTATTCCTCCTATAATAATTTTCAGCAACGTTTTCATGTAATATCGTCAGGTCATTTAGTCTAGTCAAAGTCTAAGTAAAAGTCAATACAGTCAAGGAGTCATCAGTCAAGTCGGTCGTTTCAGTAAAGTGGTAGACGCTTTACTGAAACTTTCAATGGAGTTTTGGAGGGAACACAAAATCGCACGTTTCTGGATAATGCATCACTTTCCTACACTTGTGCACGATAAAGAATATCTAATGGTTAATATTCTACCAATATTACACATTAAAAACCCAACTTAACACAATTTTAGGAAAATAATACAAAATCACAACATCACTCTTTCACATTCCCGGCAAAACTCCAACTGTGAACTGTCAATTAGAATACTAAATAGGAACGTCAACGTCAAATGTCAATCAAAAATTTGCTGGGAGTTTTGCCGGGAATGTAACTACTGGCACAGAATAAATAATAGTACTCCGTACAGAAGTTTATCTTAGAAAATGTATCCAACGAAATGTCTTCTTTAAATCTATAAACATATGGTACCATTTAGAATGACTCAGAGTTCAGCGCCTGTTCGTTTATTTACCTACAAAAATTTATTAAAAGCCAATTTCATTCTTATGCCTACGGATAACGATCCATATTACACTGAACCTATATATTGAGCGGCCCGCTCGAATGTACTATTGTGCCGCTAGGGCAGCTAGGGCTGAATGTACCAAAAAAAATACCTGCGCGCATTTAATTATAAACCATAAACAACTTTTTGTGATGATTAATGGAACTTTCTTTAAATACTTATTATATTCAGTATAATGAGAGTAATTAAGTAAAAAAAAACGAAAATGGCGTAACAGACGTGCCCATGACGTGCCAACAGAGCAATCAAAAAGATACGGGCGAAATACTTTATTGGCATTTACGCTCGGAACAATAACTAAAGCATGGAAGCCGGGCTAAAATAGCAATACAGTGCATATATCTTGATCTTTTTTTGCTTACGGTATTGATAGTGCGCAAGAAAGAGACAATAAGTAATGTTCTGTTTCGTTATTATGCAGGTTGTCACAAGTTAAGAATTTTGCTAGTGATGGGTATATATCGATATTAGGTTAAATAATAATATATTTTTATGTCATCAATTAATTAGATAAAACCTATAAAATTAAGATACCTAGGTATATTAACTTTATGATAAAACCTTACTTGCTATAACTCTGCTAACGTATAAAACTACATGATTTTAGCTAAAGATCTATCCTATTTTTATAAATATTATAAACGCGAGTTTGTGAGTAGACTATGGATGTTTGTTACTCTTTCACGTAAAAACTACTGAATGGATTTTAATGAAACTTTACAGTAATATAGCTGAAACATCAGAATAACACATAGGCTACTTTTTAGCACTTGACTTAAAATATATGGGAAAGTGGAGGCGAGCGTAGTGGGAGCGTGGTGGAGCTGGGCGGTGAGGATTAGGGTGGAACGAGATGGAGCGGAGCGATACGGATCAGGGTGGAACGAGATAGAGCGGAGTGGTGCGGATCAGGGTGGAACGATGTAACGTTGCACGTACATGACTGTTAATAATTATTATAATATTTTATAAATCCCTTAAAAAATGTATTTTTTTATTTTTAATTATTTAATATTCGCGTAACACTTCTATCGGACACTGTACTCGCACCACGGGCGGTCATTTCGTAGCCGGCCAACGGCCAATCGCGGGCCGTCGCGCGCGCCACTTGTCCTTCGGGGCTCGCCGCTCGGGCTCGGCAGGCTTCGACATTCACTCTCGGAACTCGCTGGAGCGCGGTCGCGTCATTTTTTTAACCGTCTCCGTAAAGTCGTTAGCGTTACGTCCTAACTCCTAACAACGTGATTAATTGATTATACTTTTAAATAGTCAAAGTACATAATCATTATTATAACTTCGATTATAAATCATTATATCAAGTGTCGTCTTGCACCCCGATAGGGTAAGTGTTGCATATTGTTGAATCATGTAGTTTCCCATTGCTTTATTCGCCACCATTTTGTTATTATTTGAAATTAATATGCTTCGTCATGATTTTTGGGCGAATTCATCATGTATGTAATTATTAGTCTTTATGTGATATTTCATGATTCATCTGCATTTCTTTTTTTTTTGCTTTGTAAAATATGTAAAATATAATCACATGCGGTACTCCGTTCTGATAGTTTCACCTCTGCACCGACTATCTAATCTTTTCATTATTATTCTCTTGGTCGCGCGGTGCAGGGTGTCACTGTCGAAGGAGTTCCGTAGGATATATTTTAAAAATGGACGATGGATATTCCAGGGTCCGACATTTGGATTTGAGGCTGAAGAGGCGACTCCTAGCCCCTGGATCCTGTGGTGGAAGAGGCTCTCGTCCAGATCACTTCCCAGGACTATTCCAGTGGCATCGCAGGCTGGACTCCCTCTTGGTTCCCATTTTGGCCGGTGCCCCTTGTTCCCCGCTAAACCAGGAGAGTAAAAGAACTTACCAAAACCAGATCAGGCACTTAGTACCCCGACCGTTATTCCTTACTTTAAATAAATTGTAATATTATATTCTGTTGACGTTTTGTTTTATTTTGTTAGACCAAAAGGACAAAACGCCACACTGGCGCCCTTAAACGTGGTTAGTACTTTTAAAAGTGGATCTGGTTTTGCTTTTTAATAGTTGTGTGCATGTGCTATTTTACTTTTTTTGTTAAACGTTATTTTTTATTTTTGGTTGCTCATAACTAAGGTGTACACTGTGCTTACTAATACATACTTTAAAATGTTTAAAAATTGTGTCGTAATTGAATTGTAACGTCTTTTACATTTTAACGGCCATTTTGTTGACTACTGTTCTTTGTTAAAGTACAGCCGAGTTCTGAAGTGTTAACTTTTCTTCAACTAATATTGTTGCTGTTAATTATTTTTTGTAGTGTTTTAAGGAGTGTACACATTAGTTACAATAACGCTTTTTTTTCTTTTTGTTTTGGTGATTGTCTATTTTTTTTCTTCAGTCGCCTCATTTTTATTGTGTTTTCATTTCATCTTCATGTTTGCCAACCATAACGTTCTTATTTCAGCTTTGTAACAGAACGGAGTTTTTTTTTTAGTATAACTTTGTGCAACACTTATTTTTATTGCGGTGCAGTTCATTTAAACATTTTTTTTCCGGTTTTAGAAAATAGCATTCAACTACCTTAGTACTTGCATTCTTTTAATTCTGTTTAAATTCCACTATGGAATATCATATTAAATTTCTGTCGCTTCAGAAATCTGAGCTAGAATATGAGGTAGCTATTCGGGGCGAACAACCAGCAAACACTGTCGAGGACTTAAGGAAACAAATTTCTAAATTAGGACCTCTTTTTCCTTCGGAGGACATCCTCGACAGTCACTTCACAATCAGTCAGGATCTCAAGGGAGCTAACGACGTTCTTACCAAGGTCAAAGTACTTCTGTCGTCGAAGCCTGACAAGAATGCGTTACTTCGGGCTCAGAACTACCTTCATCATCTTTATCACCGACTTAATCGGATAGTTTGTGATGACCAGTTTAGGGACGTTTATAATGCTGCGGTCGCTGAATTTCAGGAATTATTTAAAAGAACAGCTATGCTTAGGGACTCAGCTGTTGATTCCTTATTAAGTTCTTCCTCTTCTAGTTCTGGGAATCAATCGACAGCTGATCCTTTAAATATTAACGTGACTTGCGAGCGTGGAGTTACAGGAGAACTGACTCGAATTAAATTCGATGGAAAATCATGTGTTCGTTCCTTTATACAACGTGTCACTGAATTTAGTACAGCCCGAAATATTTCATCTGCTAAATTACTATCGTATGCCACAGAGATCTTTTCAGGAGATGCGTTACATTGGTATCGCGGAGTTCAGGATCAGGTTTCAGATTGGAACGAGCTTATTGTTCTACTTAAAAACGATTTTGACCAGGCGGACTATGATTATAGGCTCCTTTCAGAGATTCGTGCTAGGACGCAAGGCGAAACGGAAAATATAGTTGTGTATTTTTCAATAATGTCAGGACTCTTTTCTCGCCTATCTAGGCCGCTTGCAGACGAAGACAAATTAGAAATTCTTCTACACAATATTCGACCATGCTATGCGAGCACATTAGCGTCTGCTGCAAATATTGATAATGTGGACGCCTTGAGATCACTGTGTCGTAATTATGAAAATATACAGGCACGACTTTCTGGCTTTCGCGAACCTCCTAGAGTCACTTCTCAAACTCTGGCACCTGAATTTGCGTATACGGGTCATTCTTCGTCAAAATCGAATAGTTACTTACATACTAGTAAAAGCTATTCCAATTTTAAAAATAATCCCAATAACAATAATAATAATTATGTACATGCAATGTCCTCTACCCCCAAGGTTCTGTACTGCCCGCGTTGTCGCAGCAACACTCATAACCTAAGGCAATGTAAGGCCGATAAGGATAAGGTTCTTTGTTTTGCTTGCGGTCGCGAAGGTGTTAAAACACCAGATTGTCCGACATGTCATAAGGATAGATCTACTACGTCAAAAAACTAGTTTCGTCGCAGAATTGTAATACCAGTATGAAACCTTGTAGTAAGTTTGACAGTGAAGATTGGTCTAAATGGTTACATACAATAGGCTTATATTTTTCTACATATAAGATAAATACAATTCTGCGTAGTCAAACAGCTAATGATCCGCGGCCTTATGCCGTTGTTTTTATAAATAATATAAAATTTCACGCCTTGATGGATTCTGGTGCAGCCGTATCAATATTAGGCAATAATTTTCATCGGGTTTTCGAAGATATGGGTTTTAAAATTATTAAAGATAATAATATAACTGTTTCAGCGGCAGGTGGTCATACCATGTCTAGTGTTGGGTACTTGAACTTACCTGTTTCTTTTGAAAATACGTGTCACGTCATAAAAGCTTACGTGGTGCCAGATATTAACGTAGATTTTATTTTAGGAATTGATTTTTGGAAACAGTTTAACATTTTTCCAAATCGACTTTCCAACATTTTATTTTTTAATTCACCCGTTGCTGCCGCTAGCATTCATACGGATCGCTCCTCTATCATTCAGGCTTACGATCATTTATCTAATTCGGAAAAAGTAATTGCGGATAAGGTTATTAACCAGTTTACCGAAATCTCTGTCGAAAGCAAAGGTTTAGGTGTGACCAATGCAATCGTTCACCGAATTGATACTGGTGATGCTCAACCTATTCGACAACGCTATTATCGCATGTCACCGGAAAAGCAACGTATCCTTGCTGAGCAGGTAGATGAAATGTTGAGACTCGACGTTATCGAGCCTTGTGAGAGTGCCTGGTCTTCCCCGGTGTTAATTGTCAACAAAAAAAATGGTGAGCCCCGTTTTTGCCTCGACAGTCGTAAACTGAATTCGGTCACCAAACGCGATGCTTATAGTTTGCCGTACGTATCGGAGATTTTGGATAATCTTCGTGATGCTCGTTATTTATCCAGCATAGATTTATCTAAGGCATTCTGGCAAATTCCTATAGCTCCAGAGGATCGGGACAAAACTGCTTTCTACGTGCCAAATCGCGGTACTTTTCGTTTCAAACGTACTGCGTTCGGTTTGACTAACGCACCTGCAACTCAGCAAAGGCTGGTCGACAAGCTGTTTAGCGAATTTGAGCTTAAAGTTTTTGCTTACATTGATGACATAATTATCGTCTCTAACGACTTCAACTCTCATGTTGACATTTTACAGCGTGTTTTAGAGAAATTAAAACAGGCTAATCTTACGGTTAACCTAGAAAAATGCAATTTTTTCCGTAGTTCACTTAAATATTTGGGCTACGTAGTAGATAGCAATAGCTTACGAACTGATCCCGAGAAAGTACAAGCTATCCTCAATTACCCGACACCTACTTGTCGTAAGGACATCAAGCGTTTTCTTGGGACAGCTACATGGTATCGCCGTTTCGTGCCAAACTTTAGCACTATTGCTGCTCCTCTTAATAAATTAACTTCTTGCAAAAAGGGTGGACCACCATTCGTCTGGTCTTCAGAAGCAGAACTAGCTTTTCAAAAACTAAAAGAGTGCTTAGTCTCTGCTCCAGTTCTTGCCTGCCCTGATTATGATAAGCCATTTGAGGTCCATACCGATGCCAGCAATTGTGGTGTTGGTGCTATGTTAACACAAACAATTAATGGTAAGGAACACCCAATTGCTTATATGAGCAAGTCATTGTCAGCGGCAGAGAAGAACTATAGCATTACCGAAAGGGAAACACTTGCTGTACTAATCGCTTTGGAACACTGGAGATGCTATTTACAGAACGGTAAGCCTTTTACGGTTTATACTGACCATAGCGCACTAAAATGGTTTCTCTCCATAGACAACCCAACAGGCCGTTTAGCTCGCTGGGGTGTTAGATTGTCCGCTTTTAACTTTGAGCTAAAGCATCGCCGCGGTGTTGATAACGTAGTGCCGGATGCACTAAGTAGGGCCGTTCCGGTGAACACTATAAGTACGGCAGGATTTTTTGCGACTACATCAGATTCGTGGTACAAAAACATTTATGATTCTTGTCTCTCAAAGCCTCAAAACTTTCCCAATTTTTACATTAAAAATAATACACTTTTTAGATTGACAAAGGACAGACATAACTCGACCGACTTAACTTCGGAATTTGCGTGGAAGGAGGTAGTACCAAAAGAATTACGAGAGCAGGTAATCTTAGAAAATCACGCCGAGCCAACAGCTGGGCATCTCGGGGTATTCAAAACGTATCGCCGTCTTGCGCTACGTTACTTTTGGCCAGGAATGCACAAGGATGTTGTAAGATTTATTGGTTCTTGCACTAAATGTCTTACTTATAAAGCTCAGAATCATCAAATATTAGGAGAAATGGGTCGTCCAAAACAATGCTGCCGCCCTTTCCAAGCCATTTCGGTAGATTTAATGGGTCCTCTGCCCGTAACTAGGAAGCAGAATAGTTACATTTTAGTCGTAACCTGCTGCTTTTCGAAATTTTGTTTAATTTCTCCCTTGCGTTCTGCAACAGCTGCAGCAGTTTGTAAATTTTTAGAAGACTCCGTCTTTCTTTCGCATGGAGTTCCACAAACAATTTTCATGGATAACGGTACTCAATTTATTAGTGCTGTTACCCAGGAATTATTTAAGAAGTATAGCGTCCCCAACGTTTTTTATACGCCAAAATACACTCCGCAAGTGAACACAGTCGAGCGTTATAATCGTACGATTATTACGTGCCTATCAACTTTCGTGGAGGATGACCACCGGTCCTGGGACACTTTTATTCCCAAGGTTCAGTTCGCTATTAACAATTCGGTTAATGAGGCAACGGGCTATACTCCTTCATTTTTGGTTTTCGGCAGAGAATTAGTTGCTTGCGGAACTCACTACGTAGACAACGACATTGGTGATGAGTTAGTTTTCCTTCCACGTGATCGTTATGCGGAAAATTTGGGATGCCTTTCAGATATTTTTGACAAGGTCCAAGCGAGACTTTGGCATGCTCATGCCAAAAACACGTCTCATTATAACTTGCGTCGTAAACCAACTGAATTTAAAGTTGGCGACGTTGTGATGAAGCGTGCGTATGTCCTTAGCGATAAAGACAAGTATTTTAGCAAAAAGCTGGCACCAAAATTCATTAAATGTAAAGTGAAGGAGAAAAAATCCCCTTTAGTGTACATTTTAGAAGATATGTCAGGTAAAAACATTGGTGCTTGGCATGTTAAGGATCTAAAGTTAGTAGGATTAAATAAGTAAAAAAAAAAAAACATAGTGTAAGAATCTTCCTTTTATTTTAGTCAGGATTTTATTTCGGGAGAATAAAATCCTTTTTTGTGACCCGGGGGGTAATGTAACGTTGCACGTACATGACTGTTAATAATTATTATAATATTTTATAAATCCCTTAAAAAATGTATTTTTTTATTTTTAATTATTTAATATTCGCGTAACACTTCTATCGGACACTGTACTCGCACCACGGGCGGTCATTTCGTAGCCGGCCAACGGCCAATCGCGGGCCGTCGCGCGCGCCACTTGTCCTTCGGGGCTCGCCGCTCGGGCTCGGCAGGCTTCGACCACAGATTAAGGTATATAGAGTAGACAGATAAGCGTCTTAGAAGAGTTTGACGGCTCACGAATTGACATTAGATGCGCAGCTAGCGCCATCTAGTATCGAAACAATTTCGATTAAACTCCATAGGTGTGTATGTGTGCGTTTACGTTTGTATGTGTGTGTATTATTAGGGTAGGGATAGGATATCCTTGTCAGATTTTTATGTTTCAATAAACTTGAATTTGTAAAAACTGAGTTTGTTATGTTTAGTTCACATAACAATACACAATTTTCACAAAAACAAAGTCTTTGAAACATAAAAATCCGACACTATAAAACAAATAAAAACAAAATTTTGACGAATATGATTATTTATTGTTTTTGGTCAATAAAAAATCCCTGCTACCGGTTCGCTGACCCACCCACCGAGAAGAACCGGCGTAAGAAGCTCGGTGAGTCTATTTTTTTAAACAAACAATGCTAGAATACAATATACATACATCATACACACTCTGTTTAGATTCAATTGAATTCATAAAAGTTAAAACATTTTGTTATGCATCACTCAATCAAAACTTATTATTTACATTCAATTGAAATTAAACTGAGTTTACAACGTTACATTCTTAACACTATTTAATCAAGTGTTTTAAAATAGTCACAAAAATGTTATAATTATTCATAATAACGGGTTTTTTTGTTAATCTAGCTCAATCCTTAATTAACTGCTAAGATTTAGAAAAATAATATATAATATTATGTTATACATGTTTGTACAATTGATAATAATTAATAGTCTGAAGATTTTTTTAACAATCTACAGTTTGCATTTTTTCCGTTTAATTTTTTTAACCGACTTCAAAAAAAGGAGGTTATCAATTCGACGCGTATGTATGTAATATTTCCAGAACTGTCCAGTTCTTGTATATGTTAATCTATAACAGCTTCTGAACAAATGTGCCAAATTTCAAAAGTGTATTGTACTAGGTATTGTTCAACTTAGGGAATAGTGCAAGTTTCATCAAAATCGGTTCAGTAGTTTTGGAGATAGGAAGTTTTAATTCTCAATTGCGTACAATTTTGAAGTCGGTTTTATCTTTTTTAAAAAACAGTTATTAATGATTACGAATAAACTTATTTTACATTCAATTGAAATTAAACTGAGTTTACTTAGTGTTATATATTCCGTGGTTTATAACGTTATATTCATAACACAAATTTAATCAAGTGTTTTAAAATAGTCACAAAAATGTTATAATTATTCATAATAACGGGTTTTTTGTTAATCTAGCTCAATCCTTAATTTACTGCTAAGATTTAGAAAAATAATATATATAATATTATGTTAATACATGTTTGTACAATTGATAATAATTAATAGTCTGAAGATTTTTTTAACAATCTACAGTTTGCATTTTTTCCGTTTAATTTTTTTAATCGACTTCAAAAAAAGGAGGTTATCAATTCGACGCGTATGTATGTAATATTTCCAGAACTGTCCAGTTTTTGTATATGTTAATCTATAACAGCTTCTGAACAAATGTGCCAAATTTCAAAAGTGTATGTATGTATGTATGTGTTTTTATGTTTATTCACGCATATCTCCGCAACTACAAGTCCGATTTAAGTGATTCTTTTTTTATTGTACTAGGTATTGTTCAACTTAGGGAATAGTGCAAGTTTCATCAAAATCGGTTCAGTAGTTTTGGAGATAGGAAGTTTTAATTCTCAATTACGTACAATTTTGAAGTCGGTTTTATCTTTTTTAAAAAACAGTTATTAATGATTACGAATAAACTTATTTTACATTCAATTGAAATTAAACTGAGTTTACTTAGTGTTATATATTCCGTGGTTTATAACGTTATATTCATAACACAAATTTAATCAAGTGTTTTAAAATAGTTACAAAAATGTTATAATTATTCATAATAACGGGTTTTTTGTTAATCTAGCTCAATCCTTAATTTACTGCTAAGATTTAGAAAAATAATATATATAATATTATGTTAATACATGTTTGTACAATTGATAATAATTAATAGTCTGAAGATTTTTTTAACGATCTATCTACAGTTTGCATTTTTTCCGCTTATTTTTTTTAATGAAGAATATTACGAATAAACTTATTATTTACATTCAATTAAAATTAAACTGAGTTTACAACGTTACATTCATAACACTATTTAATCAAGTGTTTTAAAATAGTTACAAAATTTTTATAATTATTCATAATAACGGGTTTTTTTTAATCTAGCTCAATCCTTAATTTACTGCTCAAGGTGAACGCACACTTATCCGAACCGAACGAATCGAATTCCCTGAAGGCCTTACTAAGGTCCTGCCAGATTCGACCGATTCGACGCGGGCAAATGTGCGAGGTTTCATAGGAATTCATAGAATTCAAAAATTCGTTTCTTTCGGCTCGTTCCATTCTTTCGGCTCCGATAAGTGTGCGTTCACCTTAAGATTTAGAAAAATATAAATGCTATACATGTTTGTACAATAATTGTACAAACATGTATAACATACATAATACAATCATCAATTATTGATGATTGTATCATAGTAATATTCTTTATATTACGAATAATAAAAACTAAGGAAACGTAACTCCCACACTTCAACCGTTTTGAATTTAGTTCCTTTTCGCACTAATTACTAATTTTGTAGACTCATGGATTTTTAGGGTTCCGTACCCAAAAGGTAAAAACGGGACCCTATTACTAAGACTTCGATGTCTGTCCGTCTGTCCGTCCGTCCGTCCGTCCGTCTGTCTCTCTCCAGGCTGTTACTCAAGAACCGCTATAGCTAGACTTCTGAAATTTTCACAGATTGTGTATGTCGGTTGCCGCTATAACAACAAATACCTACTTAAAGAAATAATTAACATTTAAGGGTGGCTCCCATACAATAAACGTGATTTTTTTCGGCCTTTTTTGCTCTTTTATCAGTAATGGCAACAGGTAGGCACATGATATTTTCACGAAGGCCCTTATTGTATGTCTACGCAATAGTTAATAATAATATTTAAAAAAATAAAAATTTAAGGGGGCCCCCATACAAAAACACAATTTTGGCCTATTTTTGCTCTCTAATGGTACGGAACCATTCGTGCGCGAGTCCAACTCGCACTTGGCCGATTATTTTGACACACTTTTCCTTAGGTTTTATTATCCGAAAGAATAATATATTCTATTCAGTAGCGTATTTGATGCGTAGGTCGGCTTCAGCGTTGTCATCCTTTCTCCAAATCAATATTCATCTCCTCCCATATCAAAACTGTTGGTTTCGTTTTCTTAATGCATGTCACTGTAAAATTAAAATGATTTATTTTAACGTACTGTTATAGTATTTGTTTCTTAAATAATACCATATCTAGACCCTAGAATTTTTTTTTACCCTTTTTTATGCCCTAGGGCCTAGACGATAGCTATTGATATACTTTAGTCCTTCGATCGTGGGAAACGAGACACCATAGATATTCATTTTTTTGCGGCAGCATGTGACCGCTTGGGGATTTTGATGGATTACAATAAATTATAAATATTATGCTGCTTACCTTTTTATTTTATTTTTGATACAGATCACAACGCCCACAATTGACGTGCCACTGAAAGCACCTTTTAACACTGAAAAATTTAAATAAGAAATTAAAAAAAAACAAAATAATCATGTTCAAGGAATATTTTTTTATGTTCTTTCGTTAATATCAGGAAACTGCAGGCAATATTCAATACTTATAATTATTATGTACCTGCTTTTTTATTAATATTTAATGTGTTAAGTGTGGTCTATCAAAAAAGGGAAGGACGACATTATTATACTGACGCATTAAATATTAACAAAAAAAGTACTAGCTTGATAGACCCACCGCTACCGCGCTGGTCCAATGATTTTAGAAAATTTTACTTATAAAATAGTTATTTTTTAGAAAAGACTGCTTACCTTCGACATTTCTTGCCGTCTGTTTTGATGAATAACTACAACTGCATGTGTTGTTTTTTTCGTCCCACGAAGAAGGATGCACGATGATATTATACGAATCGCCCACAAATTACACTGAAAAAAAAACCGTTTGAATTTTTGTTCGCTGCAAAAATATATGAAAATCAACATGAAACATGACACTTCCCTCGGCAAGCAAGCTCTCATTCACTTGAGACATGATAGTCTTAAGACACAGCTATACAAATCACAAGAAGATGTGTTTAAGTCTGTCTAAAGACAATCGTGCCTCAAGTGAACAAGATTCGTGAATCGGGAATTCTGTTGGGGCCAAGTTGTAGATCTCTTCGTCCTGGTTAAAATGAGCCCTCACTCAGGGGGTCCAGGCCTGAAGATGGCCGAGTTATGAGCCGAGGGGTTTTCTTCCATAGGGGGGGGGGGGGGGGGGGGCAAGTTTCACGAGAGTGATGTTGGTGAAGTCTTGAAAGTTTGCTTGCCGGGGGGATCCCTCCCTGTTCTTCCCTGGTCGTGAATCGGAAATTCGGAAATTCTGTTGGAGCCAAGTTGTAGATATCTTCGTCCTGGTTAAAATGAGCCCTCACTCGGGGGGTCCAGGCCTAAAGATGGCCGAGTTATGAGCCGAGGGGTTTTCTTCCAGGGGGAGGGGGGGGGGGGGCAAGTTTCACGAGAGTGATGTTGGTAAAGTCTTGAAAGTTTGCTTGCCGGGGGGATCCCTCCCTGGTCGTGAATCGGGAATTCGGAAATTCTGTTGGAGCCAAGTTGTAGATATCTTCGTCCTGGTTAAAATGAGCCCTCACTCGGGGGGTCCAGACCTAAAGATGGCCGAGTTATGAGCCGAGGGGTTTTCTTCCAGGGGGAGGGGGGGGGGCAAGTTTCACGAGAGTGATGTTGGTGAAGTCTTGAAAGTTTGCTTGCCGGGGGGATCCCTCCCTGTTCTTCCCTGGTCGTGAATCGGACATTCGGAAATTCTGTTGGAGCCAAGTTGTAGATATCTTCGTCCTGGTTAAAATGAGCCCTCACTCGGGGGGTCCAGGCCTAAAGATGGCCGAGTTATGAGCCGAGGGGTTTTCTTCCAGGGGGAGGGGGGGGGGCAAGTTTCACGAGAGTGATGTTGGTGAAGTCTTGAAAGTTTGCTTGCCCGAAGGTACTTGTGCAGTAGCCAGGGGGATCCCTCGCTGTTCTCCTTCCCTTGTCGTGAATCGGGAATTCGGGAATTCTGTTGGGGCCAAGTTGTAGATCTCTTCGTCCTGGTTAAAATGAGCCCTCACTCGGGGGGTCCAGGCCTAAAGATGGCCGAGTTATGAGCCGAGGGGTTTTCTTCCAGGGGGAGGGGGGGGGGGGCAAGTTTCACGAGAGTGATGTTGGTGAAGTCTTAAAAGTTTGCTTGCCCGAAGGTACTTGTGCAGTAGCCGGGGGGATCCCTGCTGTCCTGCCCCATGTAAGACAATTTTATAAGAAACAGAGGTCACGGTGTGCATAGAAAAGTGCAAAACAGAAATGATGCTAAAAAGTGTCTATTGTAATTTGTATGGGACCTACAATTTACAATAAGATTCCAAAGCATTTGAAAGATCTGAATGTAAACCTGTTTAAAATTAAATTTAAAAAACTCTTGACAGAAAAATGCTATTATTATATACTATTGATGAAATATATCTAAATGACACTTTTTATCTGTCGATCGCTGAATTCTAGGAAATCTATTGTCTTCGCGGCCCACTTGGGCCATTTGGGGGTTAAAGGCCGTCACAGACTTAGCTATAATATATATTAATATACCGTACTAAACACACTGAGACCAGAAATATTTCTGGTCTCAGTGTGTAGAAATATATATTATAGCTGAGTGTGTGGTCACGCGAAAATTGTATAGAAAATAATATATATTAATATGCCTAGCTATAAACATATTAATATATTATATTATAGCTAAGTCTGTGATGACCTTAATGGGTATTATTAATTTTAATTACTATGGTGACCAAAATCTAAATTATCTAGGTGTTAAATAATTTTAATCAATAAGCATGATAACTAATTTTTTTTCTCATTGGTAATTGAAAGACCCTTAAAAATAGAAACATTGGTGAAAGAATGACTCTGATAGCGTAAAAATTCACCAAGATATTATGACAATTTAAACATCTCATAAAACAGACCTGCCCGAAACGCTCCATACAAAATGCTACTCGATTATAACGTCACATTAGAGTTGTTTGTAGGCATCACGGGAAATTTTTGTTCGATAGCTATATTAATTATTTTATTTTTAATTATTTTATTTAATGAATTGTTTCTTTATGACTTGTTTTATTGTTATAGCACTTATAGCGTAGGTATCTACGATGTAATTTTTTAAAGATTATTTGAATGACTCTATTCTTTATTTTATTTGACTTATTGTTTTTACTAGCATTTACTTATTTTGATATTTTAAACTTGCAAGCATGTAAATGAACCACCATTTAATAGTATAATGTAAGCACAAATTAGACATAAGATAACACCTTTATAAACTACTAGATGACGCCCGCAACTCCGTTGCGCCAAAATTCGTTTATCGCGTGGGGACCGTACATTTTTCCGGGATAAAAAGTATCCTATGTGCTTTCCCGGGTCTCAAACTTACTCCATGCCGAATTTCAGCAAAATCGGTTCAGCGGCTTGAGCGTGAAGAGGTAACAGACAGACAGACAGACTGACAGACAGACACACTCTCGCATTTATAATATTAAGTATGGACATTATGTGAATAAATGATTTGATTTGTGATGGTATGATATTAAATTATTACTGGACTCAATGATAATTTATAAAGCCTTACTTACCAACTGGTAAATGAAGTTTTGGAACTGCGGTTCTTTTGAGGCGACTCCCAGCACCATGCTTTGCTTCTGGTTCAAAATGTTTATCGCAAACTCTATATTTGCGATAGTCGAAATTTTCCTTAGGTATCAAATTTGCTTGGGATGAGTTCCAACCAAGCTCTATATAATATTATGGGAAATTTCGGTGACGGAAATCTATGTATGGTCTTCGATCCTAAAAGAAATATGGATATCATCTGATTTATGATGGTATGATATTAAATTATTACTGGACTCAATGATAATTTATAAAGCCTTACTTACCAACTGGTAAATGAAGTTTTGGAACTGCGGTTCTTTTGAGGCGACTCCCAGCACCATGCTTTGCTTCTGGTTCAAAATGTTTATCGCAAACTCTATATTTGCGATAGTCGAAATTTTCCTTAGGTATCAAATTTGCTTGGGATGAGTTCCAACCAAGCTCTATATAATATTATGGGAAATTTCGGTGACGGAAATCTATGTATGGTCTTCGATCCTAAAAGAAATATGGATATCATACAGAAAAGAGTCTGAATCATAAGATAGAATCAATCAGTCTTTATTCTAAGAAATCTAGTAGTTATTGTATACTACGTAGACCGTAGTACCTATGTAATACTATGTATTACGTAGTGTGTAATACTATAATAAACAGTGTATTCACAACACGAACAAATTTTGCTGTTTTGATTTTATTTACAATAGGTTGCGAGGTTATGAAAATACATAATATGATATTCCAATACTTACTTTCCTTTCGCGAGCAGCCGAAAATGCAATAACTACTCATTCTGATTAAATAATATGATTGTTAATATAAAATTAACAGCAATAATAGACTTTTTTGGAAGAAAATATTTAGAAACCAGTCGCTTCATCGGCAACCATTTTCAGAATGTTGCATAGATTATACACTAAGAATGTTGCTAGCAATATTAATGACACAAATTACTCATTCAGTCACGATGTCAACGCGGTTCAAACGCGCCTAATGTATTATATTACTAACCCTTTCTTCGTTATAGTCCCCGCTGTCATCCAACATAGTGGCACGATACATTCACGTGTTTTCATCACTAAAATCGGTCGTTTGTATCGCCACAATATCACGTTTACATCGCTATAAAACAATAACCGTGTACTAGAGCCCTTTTAAATATTTTTCGAAGTTGGTATCACTTGTGATCAAAGTACTAGTATTTGTCTTTTTTCTTAGTAGCCATATTTGTTTGAATCGTTCATTGGTGGAACACTGTTTGCACGGCTCTGTCCCCCCCCTGGCTTCGACATTCACTCTCGGAACTCGCTGGAGCGCGGTCGCGTCATTTTTTTAACCGTCTCCGTAAAGTCGTTAGCGTTACGTCCTAACTCCTAACAACGTGATTAATTGATTATACTTTTAAATAGTCAAAGTACATAATCATTATTATAACTTCGATTATAAATCATTATATCAAGTGTCGTCTTGCACCCCGATAGGGTAAGTGTTGCATATTGTTGAATCATGTAGTTTCCCATTGCTTTATTCGCCACCATTTTGTTATTATATTTTGAAATTAATATGCTTCGTCATGATTTTTGGGCGAATTCATCATGTATGTAATTATTAGTCTTTATGTGATATTTCATGATTCATCTGCATTTCTTTTTTTTTTGCTTTGTAAAATATGTAAAATATAATCACATGCGGTACTCCGTTCTGATAGTTTCACCTCTGCACCGACTATCTAATCTTTTCATTATTATTCTCTTGGTCGCGCGGTGCAGGGTGTCACTGTCGAAGGAGTTCCGTAGGATATATTTTAAAAATGGACGATGGATATTCCAGGGTCCGACATTTGGATTTGAGGCTGAAGAGGCGACTCCTAGCCCCTGGATCCTGTGGTGGAAGAGGCTCTCGTCCAGATCACTTCCCAGGACTATTCCAGTGGCATCGCAGGCTGGACTCCCTCTTGGTTCCCATTTTGGCCGGTGCCCCTTGTTCCCCGCTAAACCAGGAGAGTAAAAGAACTTACCAAAACCAGATCAGGCACTTAGTACCCCGACCGTTATTCCTTACTTTAAATAAATTGTAATATTATATTCTGTTGACGTTTTGTTTTATTTTGTTAGACCAAAAGGACAAAACGCCACAACGAGATGGAGCGGAGCGGTACGGTACGGATCAGGGTGGAACGAGATAGAGCGGAGCGGTGCGGATCAGGGTGGAACGAGATGGAGCGGAGCGGTGCGGATCAGGGTGGAACGAGATGGAACGGAGCGGTGCGGATCAGGGTGGAACGAGATGGAACGAAGCGGAGTGT
The DNA here is from genome assembly GCA_905404155.3 of Plebejus argus. Taxonomy (NCBI): domain Eukaryota; kingdom Metazoa; phylum Arthropoda; class Insecta; order Lepidoptera; family Lycaenidae; genus Plebejus; species Plebejus argus. The sequence goes on along the minus strand of FR989929.1, from coordinate 16,147,614 downwards.
GACGATGATAATTAATTTCTTAGTAAATATTAAATACAAGGCGAATAAAATGGACAATATTTATTTTGCGACTTTTACTTCACCATACAAATTACATTTAAGTACAAAAAATAATCATTGCAATTTTCATATACAAAATGTTAGCGTAAAAACCGTTATCCTTGAAACCATCAAATGAGCCCATCAAAATGAACAACTTTTTCTATGAGAACAATGCTGGGAACTCAAAAAAATTAAATATAATTGCCGATCTGGGCATCCGTTTGGTATTAAGACGGCATATTTTTTTCGAGTTCCCAGCATTGTTCTCATAGAAAAAGTTGTTCATTTTGACGGGCTCATTTGATGGTTTCAAGGATAACGGTGTTTACACTAACACAATGTATATAGTCTGTCAAAAAAGTGAAGAAATTAAAAAATGGCAACATCTCTGTGTCATCCCTTTCAAATCAATCTAAGAAAAAAGGGATGACACTACGATGTCCCAACTTTTTGATTTCTTCACTTTCCTAACGCACTACCTATACTAAAAAAGGTGAGGAACTAATATTGATTTTATTATGGCAATCTGTGCTCGGTCCTGCCAGGCTATAATTTGTTTCTGCTGGTGGTAAAGTTTCCTGAAAACAATTGTAACATTATTGCGTAAGTAATTTTTTGTTAATGATATTATAGTCATTATAACAGACAGTTATAAAAAATTATATAAGAAAAGTCCATAGGTAATGAAAGTGAGTTAGGTATGTCTATTGTCTTGTATGGTGTGTAACATAAATCAAATAAGTAGGTACTTTTACTACAAACTTACCACAATGAAATTGGCTGTTTCCTTGGGTATTTTATGTAGGAATAGCATCTGATATTAGCCGTCTCTATTTTTTATTTTCATTTGGCACAAATTAATCATTGGTAAAATGTTGTAAACAAATTCAGCTGTGCTTTTTTGGTGTCCAATTGGGCCTGTTAATGCATTGAATCCACTTAATCTTCATAGCCTCATCGTTAGGACATCTGTAATAATATAAATGTGATTACTTGGTAAAATTATCGACATCTATTTTTACAACACTAATAACCTATACTTGCAACAATTTTATTTAACAGAAAATACACACAAAACAGTAAATACGTGAATTATTCTGTATATTCAGACATACAGTAATACTTTTTCTTACATATTATCACTTTTATATTTCCATTATGTTATTAAAATGAAAAATATTTGTCTAAACTTACCGATGAAATGTGAAAGATTCATTCTCATTTTCTTTCCTCGAACTATGGGCTTTACACCCGCTAACAACACAAGACATTTTATCCAGACACTAACACTGTCTTTTAACCACACATTGATAGTTCCAGACCACGTTTTCAAAGTGAAATTAATAAATTTTTCTCACTTTTTAATCGACAATGCACGCTCCGTATCAACAAATCATAAAACTACAAAATTATGTTGACGATACGACTCATGAATTTTGACACCTTGGATAGTACTTTTTAAATTGTTAGTATTATAAGATGACCAAAGGTAACCATTTGACGTTTATCGTTTTTATTTTAGTGACACGTTCAAAATTAATAACAACAAACACCATTGTTTTGTTTCACTCACACCTATGACATGCTAATTGACAATATTACATAAAATATAGGTGACTCGACTTTTATTTTACTCCGGCTTCCATGCTTTAGTTATTGTTCCGAGCATTTACGTATTATTTTATGGAAGTGACCAAATAAGTATGTCACCATGGCAACGTCCATCGCGTATACGGCAAAACAACGGGACAGCTAGTATACTTAATAAGTATTATATTAATAAGATTTATGTTTAATGTATTACCTACATAATGTAGTAAAAGGTACCTATTCAAAGTACAAATAATACTTTGCATGAATCATATTATATTACTTACTTTTCAGCGTCCTTAGGTAACCAAAAAAAGCGGCCAAGTGCGAGTTGGACTCGCCCATGGAGGGTTCCGCAGCAGCAATAAGGTTTATTTTTATGAAATTATAATATTTTTGATTTATTTTTATATTTCAGTCGATTTAATGAAATTTAGATTAAGGTTTACTATTTATGACGTATAAAAAAAACTACTGGCTAGATCTCGTTCAAACCAATTTTCGTTGGTAGTTTTTATAGTAATCTACATCATATATATTTTTTAGAATTATCATGCCTCTACTTTAGAAATTAGAGGGGGGGGACACACATTTTTCCACTTTGGAAGAGTCTCTCTCGCAAACTATTCAGGTTAGAAAAAAATGATTTGAGAAACCTCAATATGATTTTTGGAGACCTATCCATAGATACTCCACACGCATAGGTTAGATGAAAATTTTTTTTTGTTTCAGTTGTACCTATGGGGATTGGGGACCCCTAAAATTTTTAATATTTTTTCCATTTTTGCATCAAAATCTTAATGCGGTTCACAGACTACATCTACTTACCAAGTTTCAATAGTATAGCTCTAATAGTTTCGGAGAAAAGTGGCTGTGACATACGGACGGACGGACGGACGGACGGACGGACGGACGGACGGACGGACGGACGGACGGACGGACAGACAGACAGACAGACAGACAGACAGACAGACAGACAGACATGACGAATCTATAAGGGTTCCTTTTTTGCCATTTTGGCTACGGAACCCTAAAAAGATAAATTTGTATCGCAATCAGATTTTAAACAATTGAATACAGCACCATACTTTTTAGGGTGTTTCTTTTTATTTTCCATTTTAATAAAAACAGGTCAAAACTTAAAAAGTATGTCCGTCGCTGCTCGCTCGCGCAGCCCCACTGAATTATACCCTGCGCAAGGGCAGCCGCGCGTAGGTATATTTTCGATACCTACGCGCGGAGTGAGACAGGCCTGCTACTGGTAGTACTGGACCGATTATGAAATTTGGCATTTTGCCGGGAATGTGAAAGAGTGATGTTGTTTTTGTATTTAGCCACTGATCTCTATTATACAAGTACGCTGGATAGCTGATACACACCTGCTTTTTGTGCCTATTTGAAGCGGAATCTGTGCCCCCATTATTCCGGTAGAGAACTAAATTTGATGTACCTAAATAATTAAATAAAATGCTACATTTACTCAGTGATCAATTGATATTATTTTTTTACATTATTTTTTTCCAACTAGAGTATAATAGCCAAATATCACGTCCTCGAGTATTGAACATGTCTCACCAGTCGGCAGTCACGCAGTAGGTATAAGGCCTCTGCCACGAAATCAGCGGGCAGCGGCGCGGTGGCGACGACGGCGTGGGAGCGGCGCGTTCCAATGTATAGATTTATACGGACCGGTTCTCGAAAACAGCGGCGCGGCGAGTAGCGCGGTGCGTACTAGACGGCTATCCACGTCGCCGCCACCGCTCCCGCCCCGCTGCCCGCAAAATTCGAGGCTGAGGCCTAAGACTTTAACACACGCGCGGCGGACGGCTCACGGCGGGCACACGCCGTGGGCGCACGCTTTTCGCAGTCGACGTTGTTTCCGTTGACGTCTTTTCCAAATAAATTAGTAAATAATCCATGGTAATCTACTCGACACAACAGCTGTACACACTCGAGACACAGAATATATAATAGAACTCCGTACTCGAGATCAAAACTATAGGTACTAGCAGAGCTAAATAAGATGGGCGCACGATCATATAACCTCATTGGGCGCACGCGACGCTCGCGCCCGCATCCGCCCGTGCTTTACACAGACTACTAAGTACACACACAGAACAGATTTACTGACTAAAGCGCTTATTCCACTTTACTAAATTTAGACGACTAAATGATTTAGTAACTAAATTTAGTGAAGTGGAATAACATTTAGAAAGTTAGGATCCTAAAAATAATCACTACCTACTTAAGATGCGACCCGGTCTCAAGACGCGGTTCGGCTCTGTGATTGGTCTATATTTTGACAGCCAACCAATCACAAAGCCTGAACCGTATCTTGAGAGTACTTGAGACCGAGTTGCATCTTGAGTACTGACTATTTATACCCGCCTAAATCGGCAAAAATGTGGCTTTTAGCTGACTAAATCAGTGTTGCCAGATGGTTTCAACCTTTCATTGTATTAAAGTCAATATAATATATCATGTTATAGTATAACATGATATATTATAATCCAGATCGTATAACAGTTATACGATCTGGAATCCATTCGTCGGTAATTTCTAAAGTCTGCTGGTTCCAAGTAGTTCAGAAAGTTCATGATTCATAATTTATCGTGGAGCAAAAATTCTTTCAACCATCTTTTTCGCATTTTATTTATTTTGATTTTCATTGAGCCAACAGCTAAGCCTGTGGAAGACCAATTTTTTGTTGCTTTGACAGAACTGGAGCTATTATGAAGAAGACGTCTGGCCAAAATCGTCGCGTCGTCACAACTGATCTCTAATCTGTGCAACTGATTTTGTTACTAAATGACAAGTGGAATAAGAAGCTTCTAATTTAAGATTCTAATTAGAATTTCTAAATTTAGTGAAATGGAATAACAACTTAAGTAGGTACTTAGCGTTGGGCCTTACTGAGGGTGTACTGTGTAGTGCGTTTTATTCGATCATACGCATCGAGCACACGCGAATTTGTATGGGATCAAAGCAGCGCCATCTACTGGCTAACGTGGATACCGCTTTGATCCCATACAAATTCAAGTTAACGTGCTCGATGCGTATGATCGATCGAATAAAACATAGATAATACAGATATGAACAAAACTCGCACTACACCCTGGTTACCGTGTTCGAAATTCGAATATTGCTTTTGGCGAAAAACATGACGCGTCGCTTCGACTGCCCCAACGCGAACGTGGTTGAGACTTGAGGCGAACAAAAGTAGATTATTCACTATTGTCTACTTTCTAATTATCATCAGAGAAAAACAATTGTTTTGTGATTTGTGAAGCAATTACTGGCTATGATTTTTTTTTCAATTATGCAGTTTTTCCCCGTTTGAGTGCAGAACTGCAGTGATCCTAAAAAAGAGGGAACATTAAAATATATTATACTCCATCAATGTCTTCTGAAAGGGGACACTGCTAACTCAATCTTTTTTGGGCCTTAAGAAAAACATGTTATTGTAAATGTTTGCCACGACTTATGCATGCAGACGAGAAATAATAAAATCCATGGATATGCTATGTTTTAATTTCATAATACTTTATAGCATACAATTAAATTATTTTTGGTCAACATTAAATTTGGTTGCCCCGACGTGGTCGCGACCACGATGCAAGCAAAAATATAGTTATACAATGTCAGGGCATCCGGACGTTACTAGGTGTTACAAACCGTAGCACGATACACATATAGACAACAATACTAGTTTTACAACCTTGTTACACCCGAGTCGAACTATCGTATCACATTTTTTCCTCTCTGAATTAAGAACCGTGGCCGATGCTTTAATTCTACATACATTTTGCGTTTAATTAACATTTGATTTTGTGGTTATGGTTAACAATGATCCACTTTGTTCGGTCTTCAAAAGTATCGTAACTAATCTAAGAAATTCATTCTTTTTTTATGATTTTATTTAAAAAATTAATGCTACCACATCTAACGTAATTATCGAAACGATTATTAATTTACAAAATTTACACTTACCCTAGATTTACTCTATAAAACTTAAATTAATTAACTAATCGAGCTAAAGAAAAACGACAAAAAGTCATTGATGACATCATAATATATACAAGTTTGTGAAAGCATCGAACATATTTTGATGCTAAATTAACTAACTAGTAACTAGCCTAAAGTAGTAACGAGAAGCCAACTTATATTAGAAATTTCTCATTTCGTGGTTATCGTTCGTTTCATTCATAAAATTTTAGATCAACCACTTTTTTGTATATTTTATTATTTATTTACTTAAGCACCTAACTATACTCGCCATTAAGTCATAAGAATCGTCTGAATTGCCTAGTACCTAAATGCTTCAATTACACGTCATATTGTTGTATACGGCGCGAACTTGCACGCGATTCGCTAGAGGTACTTTATGTTAGTTTCAATTGCCTACATCTGGGCCTCGGGACCTAGCGTGAAAGAGATCTTCCACGGCTTTAAAGATTTCAAGGTATTCATAACAAACAGTTTACACTAAAATTCCCTTCCGCGTTCATATAAATAAACCCCCTTACTAATAGTAATAATAAAAAGGTAAACGATGAATAAGTCATATTATTACAATGTTTTGTCTTTCGAGTAACTTTTCCAATGTCTTCGACAAAAACAAATACTTCGAATAATTCGGCTGTTTAGTGTTTAATGTTTATACAATATAATAGGTATTATGTGTAATTGAGTATTCACATGCGAAAAATGTTGAAGTGGTCATCACAGCCACAAAAACTAAAATAAAATTAACTCAATGAATATTAATTTAAAATAATATGCTTTAAAGCAACAGTAATAATTTCATTCCAATCAAAGTTATTACAAACACACATATACAAAATAATATAAAATAAGTAGATATAAAAACTTAGTTTTTTACTTCTGTACTTTTTTAAGACTTTTTAACTAGAACAAAACGTACTCTCTAATTTAATCGTAAGTATTTAGAAATTGTAATAAATATCAAAACAGAACAGCGGCTACCACTCTAGATGGGAATCATGGTATTATAATAATTATTATTTATTTAATTATTTACTTATGCTAGGTTTCTTACGTGACATTAAATAGTGCAATGGATACCTACATTTTAGCATTCTTTTTAAGCAACCACTTAGGTCTTAGATGATATTATATACTATAAAAGTGACATAGAACTGCAAACACAAATCCAATTTTAAATAAGTGGCCGCTAGTAGAGAATTGCTATTACAATAATAAATGCCAAAATTTTTATTCCCTTATTCTAACAATTTGCATTTGCTTTATTTTCAGTTTTAAAAAATAAACACTGGTTTGAAAATTTTGTAACAGTCGACAGTAAAAGATCAAAATGTTACGTCTCTCATTGACCATGTTAAGGACCGATGCAATGGTCCATCTGTCTCCGCTTGTATTACGCATTTTGAGCTATTACTATCGACCATACATAATACTGAACCGAACAATATCTTGAATGTCACCGTAATATTTTGTAAAGTTTATAAGTACGGCTGACGGCATAACTACAATAAAAATCTCAGTCTATCTCAGCGTTTGTTTGCGACTTACACTACCTAAATTAAGGCTCACTTTACATTATTGCTAATTCATCAACATTATGATATTGTAAGATTAAGATATATTTAAGGCTGAATGGGACTCTTTTAATAAATACTTCAACTATTTCTATATTTCGAAAAGCTGTTATTAGACACATTGAAAAAATATTTTTGGTTTAAATAGAGGTATATTTTTGACATAAATGAAGTCTTAATGCAATATTTAAAAAGATAACATTCTGGATTCATAATCAATTTTATATTTTGTTTGTAATGGATTTTTAATATTCACAAAACTCGGTATGAATAATCTAACTCGGCTATGATTAATAAAAAAATACAAGGAACTTTGAGAATAATAATATTAATAAAACACCTTAGAACATATTCTAATATTTCTTACGTAATTCTTTCGAAGAATGAACAAAGTGGCAGTGTTTTGCAATTTTATATTACAGGCACAATACTAAGGAAATAAGAAATGCGAGTAGTTTAAATTTATATACAATTGATTTTCATTTAGTTAAATATTTCCCATATTTACAAGAACAGAAAATTCTATTGGACTATTTCAAACGTAACCGAATGTCAAATACTAAAACGTTCAATAGACTGAAAAAAATATCGTTTCCTAGGCATCATATTTTCGTAAAATAGTCCAATAAAATCGCCCAAAGCGTTTACAAGTGGCAAAAACGAGCCAAGCCCATCAATCCAAGGCGTATGAAAAAAAATGAAAACGTTGAAAAAAGAATTTCCGGTAGTAACCGTTACACTACACTAGTGAGGTCCGTTTGTTGCTGAGGAACGTCGACACACGTAGCCCTACGGCCGGGGTGACGTCACTTCCCCGGATGCCCGTTGCCAAGTGTATGGTCGGCGACCTGCGAATACGATCCACGTTGAGAGCGCGCACAGCCGTGTGTCGTCGTTCCTAGTGAGGCTACCGCGGCGGCCGCGCCGGTCACCGCCGCGCACGACCTCAAACTATACTTGAACTGCCTCAACTACAGTTTGAGGGAATATCGTAGTTTGGATTGTTATAATAGAATTAATAACTATCCAGACTACATGCAAGCCACCCACCACCAATTTAAGCGAAAAAAACCCCGACAGTTAAGTGAATATTTGCAACCCTCGTCGCAGAGATTATACTTTTAGTGTAAATTTGATAAGTAATTTGAGCCCCACAGGATACGATATACACAGCTGCACGCAAACTATTATTTAGCTGTCACGGACGACATCGATAAGTTAGCATCATGTAAAAGTCACAAGTAAAACAACAGCTAAACAATAGGAAAAAATATACCAAGTGCAAAAGGACAGTTAAAACAAAGTGGAAAGCGACAAATCAATCATGCAAATATAAAAAAACAATTTTGACAACTTAAAATAATCTTACTTGTGACATGGTCAAATAGAGGTGACCACGCCGCAAGCGACTTGGGAATAACCATTAACCGTTTTGAGATTTTTAGATTATTCCATCGGGTTTCGAATTTCGATATAATAAAAATAACAATGTGCATCGACAAGAGCTAGTATAATAAGTTATAACACCGACATTTAAAACACATCCATAGATTTTACCATTCTCAATGGGGCCATAAACAATTTGAAAAATAAATAAAATAATTAAAACTAAGGTAGAGATAAATTTAAATAAAATTCAACCTGATACAAGAATTTAATAAAAAAAACAACTTTACTTAACCACAAAAATCTGAACAACATAACAAATTGTGATATATATACCTATAATTGATTTAATCTCAGACATAATATTATTTAAAATAGTAATATTTTTTAACTTTAGTATAGCAATATATGTAACATAAAAAATTAAGTACTTTCCGTAACGACATGTAAAAAGGTTATTTTAATTACAGTCAAATGGTAACAAAAATGGCACCATTATTTCAATGAATAATTTTCTTACTATGTTCATATTATTTACATTCTTACGTTATACATGTAGTTTCAAATATTATAAGTTATAATATTAGTTTATTTTATACTTGCATAGCTTCTAATGTCCTACATCCTCAAAATTGAAAACGATTTTGGTCAATTTGATCTCAAATATTTTTATTGAAGTGACCTTTTTGTACTATGAAGGGTTGAAATAGCTATACAGTATACATTATTGTACAGGTTGTGTAAGTATTTATTTCGTTTCGTGACCTTGCAAAACTAATACACTCCTTATTACTTTATTAGAATGTTCTTCATTTTATTTTCTTTGAATTTTGAAAAAAAAAAAACAGCTGTTTCATAAAAACCTACAAAAAGGCGCTGAGTTGTTTTAGTATGAGGTTTAAGGTTGATTAGGAAATATGCTGCCATAGAAAAGCCTCTAAAAGTATTTGATTCTGAAAAGTCTTGAAACGAAGTAAATATTCACCCCGTATGAAGGTTACCCTATAATATGTTATAAATTATACTACACTTTTTATCTACACGTAATACTTTTTAACGACTTATAGTAAATGTTTTAAGAGGAACAGTATTTTACAAGTACACCCTGTAATATGAATGTTTTGAGCAAGGTCATTAAACTAATATTATTATAAAAAGAAAATGCAAATATAAAATAATGTTATTTATCTATAGCTATGTTATATTTAAAGCTGAAATGGTAATGCATTCTTGAAAAAATAAACATCTTATATCTGATATATTTTCGTATCCTAAGTCCATAAGCGTTAAGAAGATAATAATATTTATAAATCGTTCAAAATATCATAGTCTTGTACTTGGGCAATCTAGACATACCTACTTAAAGTATTTTAAGTTTTATTAGTATTATTTAGTCAGTTCGTTTTCTTTATTATTATCTTAACGCGAGTAGACTATGTAGTTCTGTCGTTTAAATTTGAATTTGTAACAACCCCAATATCCATATTATGATAATATGAATATTTAAAAACAGAGTAACGATTTAATTTAAACTTAACTTCATAGTTCTATTTACTAGTGCCGAGTAAACAAAATAATGTTTTAATTGTAAAATATTTCTAATACATATAATTAACAATAATATTTAACCATGAGATTTTTTCATTTAGAATGCACACATAATTAGATACGCACTCTAAAACTGTTTTAGACTTCTACCCCCTTATTGATAAAAATATTAACTTCCTGCTTCCACTTCTACTTTCAACTTTTCTAACTTATCAGACAACGACAGCGACATGAATAAGCGTCAGGATGAAGCAAAATTTTTTATGCGTAAGGTGTATTATATTAGTTAATTTTTGTAACCTTTACAGCTATGGCAAGGTTGATACAAGAAACATTCTTTTATTGATAAAATTTCAAAAGCCTAACCGCTAACGTCAGTTAAATATATCTATATAGACATCCACTTACAGTAAGTAGGTACACTACAGTATAACGTCTGACACTCTACAGTATAATATTCATTATAATTTGAACATTGATTTTAGCTAGTATATTACAAGGTGTAACAAAAGTAATTGTGATAATACTTTAGGGTGTGTATGAGTCCTGTGTATAGAGTTCACTGTAAAAGTAGCAGCTCTGAAAGAGCACTTTTTTCACTTTTGTATGGGAATACTCGTGACGCTGGAGCGCTTGCAAATATAAATGACAAAAAAATTTTGGTCCTTGTAGAGAACTCACTGTGAAAGTAGCAGCGATGAAAATCGCTGCTACTTTCACAGTGAGTTGGAACACATACTCACCCTAAACTCTAAAGTATTATCACTTAGTTTTGTTACAACTTACACCTGTATAGAATACTTTAAGACGGCCCCTAGACGATCAATTTCATTGCCCAAAATTGCGAATTGTGCAATATTTTACGGTTTAGGGTTAATATTAAACATAGCAGAGCCTTTTAATCTTATTGTAAAATAAATTGCACAGTAAAAATATATTGTTCAATGTAGGTTTAGGAGCTGCCTAAGAGGTCCGTATAATTACTGATAAATATTTTAAATACAAATAATCACTCTTTTCATTCTAGATCGTTCAGTCCGGTACATTTTAAACATTGTAAACATGATTTTTCTTAGTTAATACATAAAACTATGTGTCGTCTACTGTATTATCAAAATAAAATTTATAATTTGTAAAAAAAATAACATAGGTACATATTACAACAAAGCGCAGTTTTAGGTTATTAATAAAAAGTAGTTGTTTGATACTTATCTGTTTTCAGGAAATATAGTAAGCAATTGAAAAATAGACTAAGAAATCATTTGAAAATCCAAAAAGTTATGTTAAAGATATGATTTAAAAACTTTTGGTGTCACTCGCCTCTGTTATCTTTACTCGGCGGCTCTTTAGCACCATATACAAATGTATATAAAATAATATTATGTCAAATTACTGGCAGTAAAATTTTAAATTTAGGTAAACTATGCATTTGCAACATGAGTAATGTAATTTGCATGTTTTGTGATATTTTGCTACATTAAATTTTTAGATTAATTTGCACATAATATAAGGCATTGTAACTTGATATTACAAAGTAGTAGTTATAAAATGATGCCCAAATGTTTGATCGAGTGATAGAAGTTATATATTCTATAGATCCAGATTTTATAGATACAGATAATTTTTAAATTTCAGTGCATGCAATTGTTGCATGCAAAGTCCTTGCACTATTATAGTGCAAGGACTTTGCCACTTTGTATCTTAGTTTTTAAAAATTCACGATACGTTCTGTTAGATATCATAATGTTATGTAAACTTAAAATATATTAAATGAAACTATTGTAACCCAAAATGACTAGGTTTTGTCATTATCTTTTACGCTTATTTAAGGATGTTTAATGTATAATATAAGGTCAATCTTATTCAAACAATATACTAAAATACAGCACTTTCCTCAAGTTTGCCATATACGATTACTTTCCAGAAATGATTCCTTGCCATAAATACTATAAATTGATGCAATAATACAGGTGATTATTTGTGATTTTTTCTTACCTTCTACCCTCATTAACTTTTTTATTTATTATATTATGAATAATTTCAAATAACTTTTTGGTAAAGTATTGATTTTTTGGTATAAATCGATGCAGGATGTTTTATTCTACTATATATATATTTCGAATTCAGGTCAGAATATTTGAATTTATAAATGTTATTATATACATCCTTAAAAGAAAAGAGGAGAAAGTTAATTTCCTGCATCATGATTATGTCATATCACATATGACATTATCTCTATCTATGATACAAGTGATGCAGGCAAAGAATCAAATTTGTAAGGATCAAATTTTAAAACTGACACAACCCCATAAGGGAATCTTCACCACATCATTGGGCTACACAAGATTCTTGAAATATTACATTATTATAAAAAATAAATATTTCGTGTGATGCTCAATAAGTGTATAAAGTATGTACATTGTACAAGTCTATTATATAATATACTTTATAAGTAAAATAGAATATTGTATAATCTTTTATAAACTATAATAAATATTCATAAGAAGATTAAGTTTCCGAATGGAAGCATCTTAATTTGTAATTTAAATAACGCACATTAAATATCTCAAAAACGTCGAGTATAGTACAATTTTGTTATATTTTAAAGGTTCATAAATTCAATGGCCCTAGAGCCTGATTTTTTAATCACATAAATAGAATAATCATTTTTAATATAATATTATGGTAGTAGATGCAACTTGCAATCCACGTAATATAGACACAAAAATATAACATAAATGTTTGAGAAAAAATAAATCTTATTGCAACCCGCTACGTCACTACCGCCAAGGAGATCAATTTCAGAGTGCCTTATCAAATAATAAAAAATAGATTAAAAAATTTAAGACACAAACACTCAAAGTAAAGTTATAGTAATTAAACTAAAAACAGGAAAAATCTAAATCGATCTGTCGCTAACCTAAAAACTAAATATAGTCACGTTTAATATACAAGAGTAAAACCGATCACTCCGGCGGCGGGGGCGGAAGCGGCGGCGGCGGCATGGCGGGCAGCGGCGGCGGCGGTGGCTGGCGCGGCGGCCGCGGCCCCGCCCCGGGGTGGTGCATGTGCGGGGGCGGCGCCCGCGCCTGCTGGTGCGGCGGCCGGGGCCCCCCGTGCGGCGGCCGGGGGCCCCCGTGCGGCGGGTACATGCCCCCGTAGAAGTAGCCGTCCATCCCCATACCGTAATGGTACAGGGGCGGCGGCGGCTGGACCATGTAAAAGGGCAGGGGGTTAAACGGGGGCGGGACGTTCCAATTGCCTACCTTAGGGTGGGGTGCTTCGTGCCGCTGCATCTTGTGGGGCGGCCCCGCGTCCGACGGGCCCGTCCTCTTTCTCGACGTCTCGAGGACGTCCTTCGATATCTTGATCTTGAGGCCGGGGGGCTGGGGCGGCGGCGGGGGCGCGGCCAGCCTCTCCTTCGGTATCTTGATCTTCAGGCCGGGGCTGGTGGACAGCTTCTCCCTCGGGATCGTTATCCGCAGCGCGCCGTCCTGCTCGGGTGGGGGCGGGGCCGGCTCCGCCTTCTTCTCCCTCTCCTTATCCTTTTTATGTTTCTTCCTCTCCTCCTTCGACTTGTCGCGATCCTTGTGTTTGTGTTTATCTTTTTTCTTCTTCTCCTTCTTGTGCTTGTGCTCCGCCTCGTCGGCGGGCTGGGGCGGGGCGGGAGCGGGCGGGGCGGGGACCTGGGGAGGGGCGGGCGGCGCGGCGGGGGCCGGTTCGGGGGCCGGCGGAGGAGCGGCGGGAGGCGCCGCCTGCTCCACGGGCTCGCGCTTAACCTCCGCGGGAACTCGCTCCATGGCGACGGTAATGGGGGCGGGTTTAGCCAGGCTCTCCTTGAGTAGGTTGGACACGAGGGTGGGGTCGGTCTCTATGCCGTTAATGGGTCTCGTGGGCTCCGGTTTCCGGTGCTCTGGGTAGCGGGTCTTGATCGAGCCGCCACGCTGCGAGTCTCTCACTACGTTCTCGTAGCCCGGCGTCTCGTCGATTTTCTTCAGGACGGGGACCAGCTCGGGCTCGGAGTTGGAGGGCAACCTCTGGCGAGATTTGAGCTCCTTGCCTGGCGGGGACGAGAACGGCGACAGGATGGCCGGCGGCTGCATGTCCCGCACCACCGAGGTGGGATCGGGCCGTTTCTTGTGGGGACTCATCGGCTTAGGGTGCTCGAGGGACTGGAGGCTCGGCGCCTGGGACACGGAGGGCAGACCGACGTTATGCATACTCGTCCTGGACTCGGGTTTGGGCCTCTGCTGGGGAGGTTGAGGCCGGCGGGGGGCGGAGGCCGCGGCCGCGACGGTAGGCGTCGTGGCGTTCTCCGGCGAGAACAGAGACGGCGGCCGCGTCCTCTGGGGGACCACCTCCGGCTGGTGGGTGGGAGCGGAGGTGGACGGGCCGGGCATCTGCCTGTGGTGTCTGTGGTCAGTGTGGAGCGGCTTGTGGTGGGGGGGTTTGTGGGGCCAGGGGTGGGGAGGTTTGTGACTGTTGTGGCCGGAGGGGGGTCTGTGGTGGGGTGGAGGCTGCGAGGGTCGGGAGCTGGGCTGCGAAACGGGCCTCTGCGGCTGCTGGCTGGGGTGAGGTTGCTGGCTGGGGTGGGGTTGCTGGCTGGGGTGGGGTTGCTGGCTGGAGTGGGGTTGCTGGCTGGGGTGGGGTTGCTGGCTGGGGTGGGGTTGCTGCTGCTGCTGTTGCATGGCCTGCTGCCGCCTCTCTCTCTCCTCCCGCCTTTCCCTCTCCTCTCTTTCCTTCTTCTCTCTATATATATTAAAGTCGATTTTCTGGGGTTGGCTAGGTGGATTTTGAGGTGCCGTTGTGGCAGGTACGTAGCCGCCCGGTACTGGTTGACGACGCCTTTCACGTTCATATTCTACAATAAAATATTTTATATTTTAATCACAATTCATCAATAGCGGATACTATACAGTATACATACATATAAACTCAGAAAGCCTTATTAAAATATAGCAGTGAAAATGTACCTTTATCAAATGACTTCTCCATTTCTTCAGTATTAGCCAAACTGTGTTTCTTCTCAAATGGTGAATTTGCGACCGATGATGAACTGTATGGGTGTGCATTTGAATGAGGCGAGCTCCCACCTAAAAAGTTTAAAGTTATTTAATATTCAAAAGTAAAATATATCCCGTAATATTCTCTTTAGCTCCATACTTACTGCTATTCGACATGGACATCATTTTTCTTTTGAGTCTGGACGGACATTTATCAAATATATGCAGAAACTCAGCAGTGAGTCTCTCTAACAGCTCTGTGGTGACCGATCGATCTACGTATGAGAACCAATGCCGCCCTTCGTGAGATTGCGGTATCTGAAAATGGGAGCTTTGTATAGCTTGATTTCGCTTCCTCGCATTTCGCAATGTAACATATTTCAGCAATATTAAACTACTGTATAATAGCTTTTGGCAAATACTTTATAGTTTTTTCACCAAAGGGTGAAAACGGGACCCTATTCATGAGAATTCGATGTCTGGCCGTCTGTCTGTCTCCAGGGCCAGGCTGTATCTCAAGAACCGCTATAGCTAGAGATCTGAAATGTTCACAGATTGTGTATATCTGTAATTGCCGCTATAACAACAAATACTAAAAATAAAATCCTATTATATTATGTCTACTTCAATATTTAAAAATAAAATAAAAGATTAAGGGGGGCTCCCATACAAAAACACAATTTTTGGTCTATGTTTGCTCTATAACAGTACGGAACCTTTCGTGCGCGAGTCCGACTCGCACTTGGCTGATTTTTATTTTAATAACAGGAGATAATATTGTAACTGATAACATAATATTATTATTATGTAAATATTTTTTACTAATAAGATAGTAAGCGTAAGCGTAAGTAAGTAGTGGTTTTATTAAAAAACTTACTGCCCAATTGCTCCATTTGGATGCTAAATGTATGCAGAAACATGCTACAACCGTCGGCCTGTACTGCAGGCACATTGTAGTCAGGTGCAAACTGTTCGACGCCATGAAGTATGACGTTTGCGCCAGATCTTTGGGAGCTGGGGAAGAAAAACAATACTATTATGCAACAAATAGTAACTCTAAAAAATATCATTAGGATCATGGAAAACCGCAATTTTGCTCTAAATAGTTCTAGCAGTAGACTCCTATGAGTAACCTTAACTTTTTCTTTTTATTTTGCTTTTTGGACTTTTTCTGAGATCCGTACATGATTTAATATTTTAGATTGCTATACAAAGAAACTAATTTTATGTTGTATGACGTGTCGGAATTTTTTAACCGACCTCCAAAAAAAGGACATATTTGTCTACAAGATGTACAAGGCTCAAGGAATTTTGCTGTATCTTTTATGAGTATGTGACATAATTATTGTGTATTGTACTGTACATTAAAAGAAGTGAATATGTACTTGACCTAAGTGTCATATAGACTTTACGTTCATTTTTGACTTGAAATTGAATGCAAACAATATAATATTATAAATTTTTGCAATGTTTGTCTTTCAAAGACACAGTTCTTGTATGCCAACAATTTGGCAATCAGGTTAAAAGATTTTTACAAAGAAAATGATAAACATTCATCAGGGATAGTATTTGGACAGTATTAAATATTAATACATTATATCTAGAGATCGAAAATTCCGGCGCTTTCATACCTAAACTTCATATGACGAAAGAAAAATATGTCATGCATATGTATGGATTTCGGTACAAGTAGTTAACATGTATGCCTAATGCCACGATACGTTTTGGTTATAAAATTTCTCAAAATACCACCAGATGCCGTTCCTGGTTTGATTTCTTAGTTACTAATAGATCTATTTCATGTTTTATTTACAAAAAAAATATAAGGAAATAGTGACAACATAATTTACTAACGTAATTTATCGCTAAAATAGTAGTCTAATATTTCTATACTAGTATTAACTATTAAACTAGCATATAAATAATAAATATACAAGATGTGTGTAAACACCGTTATCCTTGAAACCATCGAATGAGCCCGTCAAAATGAACAACTTTTTCTATGAGAACAATGCTGGGAACTCGAAAAAAAAATGCCGTCTTCAAACCCATACAAATTGCCGATCCAGGCATCCGTATGGGTATGAAGATGGCATTTTTTTTAGTTTATAGCATTGTTCTCATAGAAAAAGTTGTTCATTTTGACGGGCTCATTTGATTTCAAGGATAACGGTGTTTACACTACCACACTGTATGTAAAAAAATAAAATATCTCACAAAATTGTTGGTTAAAAGGCGTATCCACATAATTCTTTCGTTGACTTTTTGTGTAAGTTAGGTTTAGGTATGACCTAAACAGTAAACTTACACAAAAATGAAAAAGTCGACGAAAGAATTATGTGGATACGCCTAGCGCCGCAATTTCCGATCTCTAGTTATAATTTATAAGTTATAAGCAATAGCAAACGTGTCAAAATCTATCGTGTTAAATACTATAATTATTATTAAAGAAAATAGTGATTATAATAATTGTTTAGCAAATATTCAAAGAATCATTAGCTGATGTAATTCATCATTATTACGAATGTAATTTCATTTTCTAATGGTAAATTTTAATGAGAAGCAATTAATATTTTAAAATTTTAATTTTGAGGTATTCATTTGTACTAATGCAGGGGTCAGCAAACTGCGGCTCTTTGTATGCAACATGCGGCTCTTTATTTCAGCAAGTATTTCATGCAAGTACTGATTGGAAAAAGTTGTGAGGTTTTAATTTTTCAGATCTAAAATAAATTAGTCTTGAATCTTTTGACTCAAAAGATTGCCAACCCAAAACAACAACAACAAAATTATGTTTTGATGTTGTAACTTGGTGTAATATTTATTATTTTAGATAATGGTACAATCAAAGGAGTATTTTTTAAATGATTTTATAGTGTAAGAGTTAATGAAATGCACAGTGCACTGGCAAGTTAAATCAGACCTGGCTGAAATATTATGTTTGAAGAATTACAAATTACAATATAAACAAAAATATGAACTATCAGTTATCATTATCACACAGATAATAATTATGTTGAATATTTATTACAAGGAAAATAGGAAATAATGTTTGGTGATACCGATGACGCACATGTTAGGATGATAATGTGTTTCAATGTAATATGTAAACTATAACATACCTGATACTATTTCAATAAAAAATACTTCTCCATCTTAATGCCGATGTATTTTTTTAGATTGGCAACACCATCCCCGCCTAGACACTGGTTTTGTTACTTTCATATCATACAATTTTATTTGGAGCTTTACGACGTCCACTGTTACTACTATGATTTATTACATTACATAATATTGTATATAATTTTCAAGTTTCTTAGCATGCTACCTTAAAAAATATTGATTGACTAGAATTCTAACATTATGGGTACATTTTCTAAAATTTGTTCAGTTTTTTATGTGACCTGTCCAACGTTCTTAAAAATACTAAATATGTAAAAAAATGTAGCAACAAAATTTACTATAAAATATTTTTTTCCTTGACATGCATTTTCTAGATCTATATCATAAAACAGTGGATGTCGAGTCAAGCCTCCAAATATATCCCAGTCATACAAGCTCTAATATGAAAGCCACAACCAGTAGAGCGCGTAGCAAGGAGACGGCTCACCTTTCACAAGGTGGCATGTCCGCACAACATATGTGTGTGGGTGGTCGATCGCTACGTCAAACCCTAAAGTCTGTAGCAGGACATTCTCATTAAACACTAGGTCTTGTGCCTGTAACAAAAAAACAATTGTAATCTTTATAACGTGTAACCCTAAAGGTTATAAAGAAACTTGTATCTGACAAAATTGAAAGGAAAGTTATACGAGTATAAAAATAATTTTAATGCTGTCTAAATTCTGCTTCTGCTCTACAACAGTTTGTAACAACCCTTAGATAAAAATGTAATCAATACATGTGTCACATGCTCTTGGGTAACCTTCAACATATTATAACATTAATCATGCAAAATGCAAGTACAAAATAAGATAATGTATGTAGATTGTAGATGTTTTACCTGTTCTTGATACTGTTCCGAGGTAAGGGCATTCACACCTTCACCTCTGTGGAGGCAGACATGGGCCACTTTTATAACATATTCCAATTTCCTTGGTTGTTCCTCTACCTGCAAAATAAAAATTATACAACTTAAGTTTGTTTAACTCTTAATGTATTTTTTTAAATTCTTAATAATGAAATCAATATACTTACAAGTATTTTGATTTATTTACAAGTTAAAGTGACATCTATTTTCCCTTGGTTATGACATCACGCGTAAACGGCTGGACCGATTTTGCTGAAATTTGGTATGGAGATACTATGAGTCCCGGGGAAGGACATAGGATACATTTTGTCCCGAAAAAATGTACGGTCACTGCACAATATACTTTTATTATTTTCGCCTAAACTTTTTAATTTGATCTATTTTGATGGAGTGAGCGAAATACTTTATATGGCAAAACAATGTTTGCCGGGATAGCTAGTACTACATATTACAAGTTACATACCTTTGCAGCTAAGAAGAGTGCCGCCGCTGCTATCGCATTTCTGTGAAACTGTGTGAAAGAGTGGAACGCGTAGAACCGGTGCATGTACACTATCGCTGTATTTATACATAGTTGAGCTCTGTTGTTGGTGCTAAGGAAATTTTATGGCCATAATACATAAAGACTACCTATATTAAATAGGATTGCCATCACCTAAATTGCCATCGCCGGTCAGGCACGACGAAGTTCCCGGATATAATTTGGTCAAAATATGGTTATTTCCCCGGACACTATTTTACGATTACGTCTTGCCAATTTTTTATCTTTTAAAAATCTGATTATCTCAAGTCCGTGCAAGAAACCGTGTATGCTTAGCGAGTTTTTATCTTTTGTTTATTGCTGCATGACTAAATAGTAAATACTCTAAATTTTATAGTTCTCTTCACCCTCCAAACTAGGACAAATCCGGGGAAATCCGGATGCATGGCAACCCTAATATTAAAGAAAACTAAACGAAAATTAATAGCAATCATTCCAATTATTTTAAATAGATTGACTAGATTTTGCTAACAATGCGGTGACAAAGTTTTATCACTAATAATTAGATCTTAAGATTAAAAACACTGGTTGTTTCAGTCGGTTAAATTATAAACCAAACACAGACAGACACACTTTTGCTTTTAAAATATCAGTATGGATTTCAGTACATAAGCATGAAATATCTTATCTGGTAATGGTAATTTAAAATTTTCTTGTTATCAAGGCAAATTGCGACGCATTTGGAGGTCAAGTCCAGCCAACCTAGGTCAACATGAAATTGCAACATTACTGAGGTCAAATGTACATACAATTACGCTATATGACTTCTAGATAGTTCATGGTCACATGCACAAATAGGGTTCTGTGTAATAGTTAAGTACAAGAATTCTACCAGAATTATGTTTAAACATTTTTGTTTTATAAATATCTATTGATTTTTAATCTTTTGAAACGATAAGGATGATTTCAGTTATTCTATTATTTTGATAAAACATTATAATTATACAATTCACTAAAAATTATCATTACAAAAATCAAACTTAACCAACAAGGAATACCTAAAATGAATATGAGAGTGAAATTAATCGTAAATAAACAGTTATGCCAACAAGTGTGAGTGCTCAATGCTGTGACTCACAAAAAATGGCACACTTTTTTGTGCACACCATAATGACTCATACAAAGCCACAGTTGCTTACAAAGTGTGCAGAATGTTATAGGAAAGTAGCTGACCAAGTCTATTTTAATATTCAGCACCAGCATTTGGCTTACTTTTTATTTCCTTTGATAACTAAATATTTGAAAAACCTTACAATTTTTTCTGTATTTCTGAATCATATACAATAGCATAAAAAAAACTTGATGCAATTATAATATACCATTAAAAAGAAGTAGAATAGAATATAATTTGCTTGCTGTCATTATCTATTATTAGCTTGTTCTACGAAGTACAAAATAATAACAATGTAATCATAATATTATTGGAAATCCCCAAAGATGTTATAATAAATAAATAAGGAAAAATTATGCTACTGTTGGCTATTAAACTTCAAGAAGTCGCAAATTATAAATAGAACTAAGACTAGAAACCTCTTTTTTCACTAAATTTTGAAATAGCCATGTCACATACAACAAGAAAGTTATACATTATAGATAACTTCCATACTGTATGGGCAAATTGTATACTGAATAGTCACTAAATAAGTGTAAGTGTTGACTGGTATAGTATATAATACATATTAATATTATACCAGTGAACAGTGTGATCATTTTGCTACTAGTACTTACTTAACAACCTTTACATCAGCTATATATTGCAATTTTATTTAACAATGTAAATCAAGGTTTTTTGATAAAAATTAAAAGTAAAAATTACTAACAAAATTCACTATATAAAAACTAATGTCTTCTTCATCTTCTTTTTCTTAATATGGCACTTCTTTGAAGTTTTGTTTTTTTTATGACAATTAAGCCTTCGGCTTAGGAATTGCACTTAAAAGGTTCAACCTCAGATCTTCAGATCCATCAGTCATACCAGGTCATACCTAGAGACCAATAACCCTCAATATGGCAGAACTAGCTTCAATGATCAGTTGACGAGCCCCGCTACTTTCTGGGTGTTGTGGTGTAAGTTCCAACCTAACCTAACCTACTAAACCCCCGTCCCCCCGCTTTGGTATCCGTGGCTAAGTAGTTAAGTAAGACTGATGTTTTTGATCATTTTTCTGTAATTTGACAAACGATGTTTGCAGACTTTTCTCATTTTATCATACGAATTAGGAATATATTTTGTTGTTTAAAATACTTATATTATTATTATCATATTTTATAACAAATAACAAGAAATATATTGATATACATATTAAAATAATCATTAATAAATTATTACATTACCTACTTAAATTGTTATCCTTAACGGAACGTCAAAGAAATGCCAAGTGACAAATCGCAGGCAAATAAAAGGAAAAAGAAAGAGAAGAAGCCAAATATTTATTAGTGCGGGTGGCAGGTTTTAGCCGTCTAAACCCATACAATTACTAATACAGTAGTGAATTTTGATAATTTTCTTAATTTTTATCAAGAAACCTTGAATTATATAGTTTTATAATGATAAAATAATCATCCCCCACTCATCACAGCCTTGGGATGCCTTAAAAACACTTCGTAAACATCTGAAAACAGATGATCTTATCTGAAGATTACGAAAATCTCAAATACGAATTTCTTCTAAACAGAGAGTTTCCTGGCGGTGGAAACGGTAAGTAGGAGTTTCTCTCACCCAAAACAACCCCCATAACCGATATCATCAACGTTTAATGTACGTAGCCTTCTAAACCTTAGCCCTAATAATCTATCGAAATCAAAGAATCATATATCGAAGATTATGATGCAATGATGCAATGATGCAAGATCAATATATTATGATATAGTGAAAACATATGATATTAGCTCCATAACAATAAAAAGTATGAGATATACCAAGCTAAAATTATATTTGAAGTTCCTTTGATTATCTGAAGTTCATAGGGGCCAATTAACGAAGAAGTTTGAACTTGAATCATGATCATGAATCATTTTGCCGCGCTATTTTTACCGTAAACACACGTACACGGTAAAATACAAGCGCTAATTTAGAGCCAGACAGGTCGATCTCTACGTCAGCGGCCAGCGCGCAAGCGTCCTACACAGCTGTCAAAGTGCACTGACCTAAAAAATAGCACGCAACATGCGATCATAACCTAAATGAAACGATATAATATATTGGATGAAAATGTAACTTAAATTATACACTAAATTCAGACCTACCTTTTGTCACAAGATTTTGGGCTTACATACGTAAATTCACACAACGTCACGGGAAAGCGACCCGACTGACGCCGTCCAACTTCATAATGTTTCATCATATTTTTAACGTAGAACTCATTTATCACGCACTTTTACACATTTTTTTACAAACTTCGTTTATGAATATCATAATTCTGGTAGAATTTACACTTTTTGAAAGGTTTTGCACGTTTTATCCACATGACTCAACGAAAACATTGCACTCGATCGAAAAGGATACACTTGAAGACGCTGGCCCATATCTTGAATAAGATTAGCAGCCTGCTGCCGATAGGCAAGCTCTTTATCTGCATCTAAACCGCATTTTCTGCTTGGTGATGATTGTAATTGTTCTTTTGTAAAGTACCATTTTTCTTGTGCTCCAGCCATTGAATGTAAATTCCAATGACTGTCGAAGAGGCACGACGGAGAGCTTCGCTCCGTCTATGTGCGTGAGTGGGAAAGAGACAGCACTATCACAGTGGCAAACGGATACGGGGAACACTATCATTTGAGTGATTTTTATAAAATTATTAAAGGCACTTAAGAGAAGCACATTCTAAATTATTTTCTAATAAAACACCAAAATGTTAACTGATTTTAAAAAAATGATAGGCAAGAAAATTCCTGCGTTTGAAATAAATGTCACTTTTGTGTTTACGCTCCGCAAGTTTTTATGCGTAATACGGCCGCCATTGTAAAAATTTGGTGGTTTCACAGTGAGGTCTCCGGTGACATAATGTTGATCTGCAAAGAACACAGGTATATTTTTGTTTATCACTATGTTTTATTTTATAGCATACGTTGCACTTTATCGTTTGTACATATTTTTCAGACGTTTCATATACTTTTCTAGGAAATATAACGATTTTAATATGACGAACCTATAAACTCAGTCTCACGGTGAAAATGGCCGATTCACCACTGCATACAATACACTTTATTTTTAATTCCTAATATTTCGAAATAATTTTTAATGCAACCGGGAAGTATACAAAAATTATGATTTATTTGAATTACTTTTATTTTGTACCTTAAAATTGTATTATGCTTTTAAAATTATTAATTGGACATTTATTTGACTTGTCCAGATAAAAATTCGCGCGCTTTTCAAGGTGGGCGCCTAGACCTACAATATTGAACAATATCACGAATTATTGCGAAATATTATTGTCCGTCTAGGGTTGATTAGAACATAGCGCGCCTTCATAACCCAGTCAAGTTAGACATATTTTGAGGTTGCATAAATTCGCACCAAGCTTAAAATCGGTAAAATTGTTAAGAACATGACTCAAAATTAAATTTGAAAGTTCCCCATGATTCCTTTTGGAAAAAATAAAAACCGGCCAAGTGCGTGTCGGGCCACGCGCAATATAGGGTTCCGTAGTACCGCTAGTTTTTGAAAATTTTTGTATGGTCAATGAATGTACATTTGTAACATGTTTTAAACTACTAACAACATCATCTCAGTTACTTTCAAAGGAATTTGAATGAAAAGTTCCTTTGTACTTCGCCGAATACATTTTTTTAGTTGATCGACTATTACTCAATAACTTATGAAGTCTTCTTAGCCGTGATAGTTTTCCTTTCAAATTCAGCATATTTCCTACTCCCGTGAATTTTTTCACATTTCCAGAAGCAACCGTTTAGCTGGTAGAAGGGAGGGACACTGGACTCTAACGATTTTATCCACTTTAAAACTTAATATTTCACAAATGGATCCCTAAATCGAAAAATGATCTATGAATATTCATAATATTTTTAAAAAACCTATCCAACGACACCCCACACTATGGGGTGGGCGCGAAAAAAAAAATTCAACCCCACTTGATGTGTAGGGGAGGTACCATAAAAAAATATTTTTTTAAATATTTTAAGTACCATTTTGTTGGCATTATTAATATGTGTATTCATGCCAAATTACAGCTTTGTAGGTCCTATAGTCTCTAAGCAAATCCGCGGACAGACAGACAGACAGACAGACAGACAGACAGACAGACGGACAGACCGAAACTATAAGGGTTCCTTATTGACTACGGAACCCTAAAAACACCCAAACGACAATAATTACAACTTTAACAACTTTTTGAATCAAATATTATAATATTTCAAAAACTGTGGCTCATAGGGAAAAAACATTGATACACTGGTAGATAATTTTATGACCTATAATTTTGTTTCAGACATTTTTATGAAAAACCTTACCATTTTGCTAAAAATCGTTAAAAACCAATTTTTTCGACCTTTGGCCTAGGGCATAGGGTAAAAAAAAAATCCAAACAGGGGAACTAATAACTATGGGGGACTTTCAACTATCATTTGTGATCATATTCTAAACAATATTACCAATGTTCAGCTGGTTCGAATTTATGTCTACTTGACTGGGCTATGGGCTCAATAAAATTAAAGCGTGATGGATGACAAATAAACAAATAAATTGCTCGTCTAGGGGGGCGGAAATAAATGATCAACGCGAGCAATTTATTGGCAAAAACACCTTGAAGGCCGTCACAGACCTAGCTATAATATATAATAATATATTTATAGCTAGGCATATTAATATATATTTTCTATACAATTTTCGCGTGACCACACATCAGCTATAATATATATTTCTGGTCTCAGTGTGTTTAGTACGGTACATTAATATATAATATTATAGCTAAGTCTGTGACGGCCTTTATTGGCGATTTTTAGGGTTCCGTAGCCAAAATGGTAAAAAAGGAACCCTTATAGATTCGTCATGTCTGTCTGTCTGTCTGTCTGTCCGTCCGTCCGTCCGTTATATGTCACAGCCACTTTTCTCCGAAACTATTAGAGCTATACTATTGAAACTTGGTAAATAGATGTAGTCTGTGAACCGCATTAAGATTTTGATGCAAAAATGGAAAAATTATTAAAAATTTTAGGGGTCCCCATAGGTACAACTGAAACAAAAAAAATTTTTTTTCATCTAACCTATGCGTGTGGGGTATCAATGGATAAGTCTCCAAAAATCATATTGAGGTTTCTCATATCATTTTTTTCTAACCTGAATAGTTTGCGAGAGAGACTCTTCCAAAGTGGTAAAATGTGTGTCCCCACCCCTCTAATTTCTAAAGTAGGGGCATGATAATTCTAAAAAAAAATATGATGTAGATTACTATAAAAACTACCAACGAAAATTGGTTTGAACGAGATCTAGCCAGCAGTTTTTTTATACATCATAAATGGTAACCCTTAATCAAAATTTCATTAAATCAACTAAAATATAAAAATAAATCAAAAACCTTTTAATTTCATAAAAATAAACCTTATTGCTGCTGCGGAACCCTTCATGGGCGAGTCCAACTCGCACTTGGCCGCTTTTTATTGTAAATAATTTAATTTCCACAAAAACATGACTATTTTAACTTAAAAAAATTCAAAACTACACTTGCTATAAATGTTTCTCCACTACTACATTTAGCTGTGCCGAATTTCATATTCCTCTTCTAAATCAGTTTCTCAATAATGATTGTATTTTGCAGTTAAATAATAACAATGTCGCAAACACCGAGGATCATCCACTTGCCCAAAGTGAGGATGCTGAGCCGCGGGGGGCGGCCGGCATCCATCAAGATAACCAATGTCAAGTCCATCAAACCCCCTGACCCTGCGCTTGTGAAGAAGCAAGAGGAGGAGAAGCAACGTGCGCAGGTTACTTTTATTTTTTAATTGACTTTAGAAATTATACAAGCTTTGTATTATAATGAAGAGGAAATTTGATTCTAATAGAATCAAATTTCCCTTTTTGTAAGAGATTTTTGTCTATCGTCCATACTCCTATAAAAAATATGTATAAATAGTAGAATAAATATTAGTCCATAGATAAAAAATATTGTAGAAAACCTTCTATGTTCAAAGCAGAATTTTTAGCATATTCAATATTCAGGTTGGTTTACTAATTAATGCCTACGTAGTTTTATGGTATATTTATTAAAAACGCTTGTTATAGTGTATCTGCTTTGCACATGCGCCAACTGCATAGTGCAGAGACGTTCTTGAAGAACCTGGAAAAAATCGCAACAAGGATTTCATACAAAATGACCTAAAAATAATAATCAAATCCGCTCAAATTAATCCAAAATCCATGCCGCATAATTTTAATTGTCTTTATTTTTATTGAATTTGAATTTCGAATTATTTCAGCTCGAGAAAGAGATAGTGCTACGTGGTCGCACGTGCGCGCACGCGGCGTACGAGTGCACGCTGCCCGTGGTGTCTGGCCGCTCGTACTGCGCCCGCCACATACTGGACGACAAGACCGCGCCGTACAAGCAGTGCGCGCACGTCGCACAAAATGGCGTCCGCTGCTCGCTGCCAGCGCCCGCTGAGAAAGAACAAGGGTAAGATCAAAGATGGCTTTTAAAACACTTTAAATTTAAGTTATTTACGCACGGAATATATTTAAATAATTGGGCATTCGCGCAAGAACGGTACATTTTTCGGAAACAAAAACTATCCTATATTCTTTTCCGTATCTAGAATTAGTATCTCTATACAACATTTCATTTAAATCAATTCAGCAAATTATGAAGAGCTATAATAACAGGCATAATTTCGCACTATATTTTGTCATCTACAAAGGCTTATTAAAATATCGTTTTCTTTACTTACATATTTTATATTAAACTAAGTTTGTATTTTATAAAAACTAATATAACTTACAGGTTATGCTTTGAGCACGCGCGCGCCGCTCTGTACGCTCGCCAGCGCAGCGCCGCGCCGCCGCCGCCGGTCACTACAAGCGAGACTCTACTCAACCAGCTTCAACACTACGTGCGGTTAGTATACATTTTTTTACATAAAATACCTGTACAAGTATTTTATAATATTACAATCTAGCCTAACTAAGACTAATATGTAATTTTACATTAACTTAATCTGCTACTTTACGCCCTAAAGTCTCTGTAAAGGAGAATACACATTATTGTTTGTGTTTGTCACAGTCACTTTACGTTTTTCATTTAGCTTTATTCGCCACTTTTTCGTCCAGTCATATAATATGGTGTTAATAGCTTTATGAACTTTTTTCACTGACTCTGTTTGAGTGTCACCGGTAGCCATTATTGCTGTGTCATGTTTATTATAAAAAAAAAATTATTATTGTTTTATGTTACAAGGCCGGAGCGCACTCGGACGACGTCGTGCGCGTCGGCGGTGTCGGTGGTGAGCGAGCCCGGCGACGTCGACCAGGTCACGCCGCTAGCTGTTGATCCCTTTAGTGAGTTGGCACTTTTTACTCACTAAACCTTCAAGCGAGACCTTGCAAGGCTAATGTGGAGTACATTAGACTTGTGCGTTCCTCGGGTGTATGAGCGAACGAGCGCCGATTGCGTGCCGCGAGCACCTTAGGTCGGGTAACGCGTCACGTCACGACCTAATGATCTCCGTATGAAATCGTATGAGCTAAGCCGCATTACAGAGCGGAAGTATGTCGCATGCTTCCGCTCTAAAACTTCCGAAAACTGTGCGAAATAACCATATTGTGTCCGTTTTAATTTCAAACTTACCCTAATTACTATCTGTGGTCATCTTAGACTTTCCTCACTTCGCTAACACAGTTATTTTACAAACAATTTGAAAATTAATAAGTTTTCATTAATTTTCAGAGGACATAGACGGTCGCGCGGTGAACGCACAAGTGTCCAGCTCGTTGATGGAGTGCGGCAGCGGGAGCGACAGCGACGCGGACGACGCCGTCGCCGGACACCCCGACCTGCCCCTGTCAGACACAGAGGACGCGCCCGCCGAGGACATGCCCTTGTGGTAAGTGGTTGCCTAGTGGTTAAAGAAAGCAGACGGTGCATACGGAAGATGCAGCATTTTTATCATGGCTCAAATTTCGTATAAGAAGAAAAAACCCTTAGGTATTAGTATGGCTCCTTGTCCTAACAAAAATCAATTTTATGGTACCATCCTGAAGAAAGCATGAAACTTGGCATGAATGTAGCTATCATATATGTGCTTAAATTTAGATATGGAAGCACGTCCAGAAATAATGGTCCCCCCCCCCTCCCCACCCTTTTTATCTCCCTCATTCCGGTTTTTCGAATTTTCTACGAAAACGATAAGACTGAGGAGTTTACTCTTTAGAGAACAAATTATCGTCGATAAATTACCTAGGTCACACTATAAGTTTTGCGTAACTTAAAAAACCGACATGTTATAACCAAAATATTATGTTTATTGCTTTTCAAAATACTCTCCTTTACATTCTAAACATTCTTTTATGTTATCGAACCATTTTTTAAAACAGGAGGATCACAGATCTGAAGGCATGTTTTCTACGCGCTGATTGAATGCTATCACTGCCTCTTCGGAGGTGATAAAAGTGAAACCTCTCATTAAATCTTTAATTTTTGGGAAAATACAGAAATCACAAGGTGCTAGGTCAGGGATAAATGCAGGATGGGTGACGAGTTGTGCTTTTTCGGAAGCTAAAAATGACTTTGTATTGTTGACCGTATGTGAAAAGGCGTTGTCACGATGTAGGAGAATGCGGCTTCGTGATCGTCTTTCGCGAACCTTTTCCAATATCCTGGGTAAACAAATGGTGTAATACCACTCAGCATTAACACTCTTTTGATCTCCAAGTGGAATTATACAGATGGGATCCGTAGCTCAGAAAAAAAACGCGATCATTTTCTTACCAACATTTTCTCGCCTACCACACTTTTGTTGCCCTGTTCTCACTTTCAAACACCCACTCACAAAATTGCTATTTTTATTGGGTTCAAAACAACAAAGACACGTGTCGTCTCCTGTGACAATGTCTTAAACAGCATTAGAATGTCCGTGGTCGTGCTTCAGTAGCATATGTGAGCACCATTCAATGCGAGCCTGCTTCGGCTCCACTGTCAGTTCATGAGGGATCCAACGACAACAAAGTCTCCGAACTCGCAATTCTTCGTTTAATTTTTTTTTAATTTGACTCATACCAATCCCCAATAGTCCTCTAATCGTCTCATAGGTAATCCGCGGGTTTTGTTCCATTAGCCGCTTAACAGTAGCCACATTATTTTCGTTAACGGCTGTTGAAGGCCGCCCTTCACGAAATTCGTCATGTAAAGAAACTCGACCTCTTTCAAATTCAGCATACCATCTCCTCACGGTGCTCAAACAAGGTGCTTCTCTCCCAAAAGCATTTTGAAGACAAGCAGCACAATCTTGCGGAGAGAGAGAACTTTTAAAATCATAAAAAATCTTCGCTCTAAAATCTTATCGACTTAATTCCAATTTCGTTGCGCACGTAGAACTTTGATGTGTGATAAAAAATAATTGACAAATGATTTTCCGCCAATTTTTTTCTATATTGCTAAGAAGGTTGCAAAGTTTAAAAAAATATAACATTCATAACTCAAATAGTTCCAATTAGCTAGAAGTGCAAAACTTTTAGTGTGCCCCATGTATATGACAGCTACATTCATGCCAAGTTTCATGCTTTCTTCAGGATGGGACCGGACTCCTACTATATAACCTGGTATGACTAAAAAATTAAAATACATTTTAAATATTATGTGGTAGTAAACAATTCAAATACGTTTTAAATATTATGTGATACCATAGAGTTATGGAAAATTTTCTCTATGGTGATACGCAACGAAAAACGCAAGTCACTCAGTCACTCTGGTGAAGACTGACGTCACTTTTTTAAATACGTCCCGATTCACGTTTTTTCTTTAAAAACTAGAGTTTTATTTTTTAAAAACTGTTTTATTAAGATAAAAACGTAAACGTAACTGTAGTCGGAAAATAATAAGTACAGATAGGTATGAAATTGTAAAATTGAAATAATTTCAGGCGGGCCGGAGTTTACACAGCAGAGGAGGCGGTTAGCAAAACCAGAACGGTACTCAAGACTCTGAGGGAGGCGTATATTCAACAGATGAGGAGACTGAGGGTAATGCTGCAGACGGCCAGGCTGGAGTATGTGAGATCTCTCCGAGCCGAGAAGGAGCAATACTGTAAGTTTGCAATCAGCTTGTAACTCTCTAGTGCGATATGTTTACGGTGAGACAGTGCAGTACGGAAAGTTGCTCTCATAAAGGCGTAGAAGCCGTAGAACACTTCATAAACTGTTTTTGAAAAGAAAAGTCTGATTTTAGAATAACGGCTGCGGTCAATTACTATTGAAGATTTAAAATTTGACACTGTTTGAGTATTTTAAAATTTATTTAAGTTATCATTTCTCTTGGAGTGCGGTTGCTACTCGCTAGTGTTTAAATGCGATTTGATATGCAATGCTGCATCAGTAGTTCATCAATGTATATTTATTTTAAATTTATTCAGAAATGAAACAATTTTGATTTGATTTTGATGTGTTAAATGACATTGCAGGCAGCATAAACTCGCAAGCCCGGAGCGGCGTGACGGTGCGCGAGCGGCGGCAGCTGCGCCAGCTGAAGGCGTACGCCGGGTACCGGCGCGCCGCGGGACGGGCCGCCGTCATGGCGCGACAGCTGCACAAGCGCCGCGCAAGGGTGTGTACACACTATACACCATTATTGCAGTCAAAACCGCGAGATATAACTTACATTTTTTAATCTAGAATACTGTGCTCCTAAAGTGATAATGCGCATAGACATTTTCGTAATTTTTCGGCAACGGTCGTATTTCCTGAGCGACGGTAGACGATATTGCATTTTCTAATTATTGCATTGCGTTTAAGATACAATATGTATTATAGTCAAAGTTCGTCGTGATATTCCTGTAGCTTTTGTAACACGGTCATTATTCACGGTCACTCATGCGCATTATTAATTTTGGAGTACTGTAAAAAGGATAGCATACTTGCACTGACTGAAAAAGGTTAGGAAACATTTTGTATACCAAATGTTTCCTAACCTTTTTCAGTCTAGGACTCTTAGGAAATTAAACACAGTTTTCACGTATCCCTTTAATAAAATAAGCAGCAAAAACATCGGATTATGTATGGTCCAGAGATGACACCGCGGGCCCCATACATAAATATAATATCAAATTTTAGTAACCCAACCTATATTTTTATTCGATTATAGTGCAGGAAACTTTTACAATTTAAACATAGTAACTTGTGTTTATTTCTGTGTAGTTTGTGTATTTTTTTGTATGAAATTGGTATATTTGTTATGTTTGTATAGTTTTTGTCTACTTTTATTCAAATACATATTTCATTGGCCTTTTTTAATTGTTCATTTTTATAAGATTTTTAACGATTTTGTCACGTCGATTAAATCAGTATCAAGAATTAAATTCCTCTATGATCAGTATACAGTCGATACGCGACGAAAAATATTGCGCGTGCGTCATCGCTCGCTTGTGAGTCCCTTATGATGTGCCACCCGCGGGTGGTACTTACAGTTCGATGCCTACACGCGCGAGTGGGACAGGCCTGGTATCATCATAATTTAGTCTTATAGAATCTTTCTGAAAGAGACACCGCTAAAGAGTAAGAATTATTTAATACTTTTTAGTTCATTTAAGAATAAGTAATGTTTTCAAATATCATGTGTCGTCAGGTCCGCGAGCACCCGCGCGGCGCGCCGCAGCCCCGGTGCCGGTTCGCGGAGGGCGGCGTGCGGTGCGACACCAACGCTCTGCCCGCCGCGCGGTACTGCCTCAAACACATACTCAACGACCCACATCAGGTACATTATACTGTTACGAATGCGGACACGTAGTGTCATCTAGCGGCAACCAGGCGAAACCATCACAGACAGCGTAAATCCCCTATTCAATACCAGATGCCGCTACTTGCATGTTTTTGTTTATTTGCGCGTACACTCTGGAATTTTCCCACGATTGTTTACATGTTGTGGAATGTTCTCGCACGGTCTAGAGCTCGCCTCAACCCGTATAAATAGGGCAGGTAAACACGCCGGGAGCTAGTCTTCGAATGTTTTCCGAGTGAGCGATAATCAAAGCGACTTCGGAAGTGAGAAACAAGTGACTTAGTGAGTGAACCAGTGATAGTGCTTAGTGTTTGAACTTAGTGCATAGTGTTTGGACCGAGTGCTTAGTGTTTAGACATAGTGATCTAGTGTAAGTGTAGTGTAAGTGTTAAGTGTAGTGCAAATAAAAGTCTTCAAGAGAGTCACCAGGTCTTTTTCTCCGAATCATCGAACCTTAGCACGTAACAACTGGTGTCGGAAGTGAGATTTGGAGATGCCATTGACTCCGAGAGAGGACTTCAAGGGGAGTGTCAGGACAAGGGCACAGCGAGCTGCTGCCATCGACTCCGAGAGAGGAGTTCAAGGGGAGCGTGAGGACAACGGCGCAGTGCCAGTGACTCCGGGAGAAGACTTCGAGGGAAGTGTCAGGACTAGGACGCAACAGGCTGCGGAGGCCATACCCACTGGGGACCAAGCTCCGCCCACTGCGGGGCAGGCCTCACCCACTGGCCCCGCCCACCGGGACCCGCCCACTGGCCACGCCCCTCAGGCCCCGCCCACTTTGGGTGTGGCCACGCCCACTGGCTCCGCCCACCAGGCCACGCCCACTCAGGCCACGCCCACTGGCTCCGCCCACCAGGCCACGCCCACTCAGGCCACGCCCACTGGCTCTGCCCACCAGGCCACGCCCACTGGCGCCGCCCACCAGGCCCCGACTGATCAAGCCCCATCAACTGGCTCCAGCCACCATGCCTCGCCCGTAGTTTCTACGGCCCCCCAAATGGCTCCTCAATTGGAAAGCATAATTGGGTTAATCCAGGCTTTGCAAGATTCTCAAAGGGCAATGATGGAATCACAAGATCGCAAGCTCGGCGCTCTGCAAGATTCTCAAAGGGCTGACATTCGGGCAATGATGGAGTCTCAAGAGCAACAAAGGGACCTCCAAGAAAAAGCGCTATTGGCAATAAAGGATGTTGGTGACACGGTGACCAAGCTTCGGAAAGATGTCGACATAATGGAAGAACGCATTACCGGGCTAGGAGTGGATATGAAAAATGTGAAAAGTGGCCTCACAGAACTACAGAAGTGGAAAGTGCGCCTGGAAACCACAGGAGTCGCGACGTCGAGTGGAACTACCGGAGTAGTGGTACAAGGACCAAAAGTTAAAGTGCCACCATACCACGGTACTACTTCTTGGAACGCTTATCGTCAGCAATTCCAGACGGTTGCTACTGCCAACGGATGGACGGAAGACCAATGCCTGACCGCTCTCACTGTTGCGCTCAGAGGGCAAGCTTTGTCGGTCCTGGAAGCACACACAGGAAATGGGTTTCAAGATCTGATGGAGGCGCTTGAATCCAGATACGGGGAGCGACACCTGGAGCACGTGTTCCGTGCCCAACTTCGTGACAGAGTCCAACGCTCAGGAGAGGGACTACAACAATGGGCGTTGGAAATTGAAAAACTGGTCAAGAAGGCACATCCAGGAGCAGACTCCAAGATGGTTGACTCAAACACTATTCAAGCCTTTGTCGACGGAATCAGGGATCTGGAAGTCCGAGCTGCAGTAAGGCTACGTCACCACACCTCGCTAAAGGAAGCGTTGGCGCATGCTCTAGAGGTCGAGGCTGTCCGGCGTGACATACGGCAGACCTATAAAATCCGCGAGGTCTCTGAGGAAGTCAAGGAGGTCAAGGCTCCCATGAAGAGAAGTTTTGGAGCCATGTGCTACAAGTGCGGCGAAAGGGGTCATCTTCAGCTCAACTGCCCGCAGAAGGATACCCAGATGGCAAGAATGAAAAGGCTTGAGGAACAGATGGAGGAGCTGAAGAAGCAAAGGGGCTTCGTCCCCTGCCCGGGAGCAGGGAAACGAATAAAAGCCAGGACTAAGGGGCGAGTACTGGCTGACGCGGAGGAAGCCCCAATAACTGTTGTCTCCCAAGCAAGCAGCGGGAATAGTCTTGTGATTCAGGGGACTATTAACAGGACGGATTGCAAAATGACTCTAGACACAGGAGCCTCTAGAACGATAGTGAACCCAAATCTGGTAAAGGCCGCAAGGAGACATAAGAGGAAAATTAACTGTCGGCTTCTTACTGCCTCCGGTCAGCCAATACCCGTCCTCGGAGAAATGTCAGTTATGATTAATGTAGGGGGGTCCTCATACCCTCATGACGTTATCGTGGCTGAAATAATGGATGATTGCATCTTGGGCTTGGATTTCATGAAGAAGCATAACTGCAGGATTAATGTCGCTGACGGAGTTTTCAAGTGTGGCGAAGAAGAGATTTTCATCCTTGGAGGCGCCTGCGGGAAAGTCGCATGTGTAAAGGAAGTCCTTATACCTGGACGAGCGGAAGCCCGGGTGCTGGTGAAACTACCGCCAGCTGGAAAGAACAAGTCCAACAGATGCGTGTTGATCGAAGACACACCCACCAAGACATCAGCACGAAAACTGATGACGGCAAGAACCCTTGTGAGTGAAAGCAGTCACGCTGTGGTCCGGGTTTTGAATCCTGGTGAACGCGAGATCTGCTTGAACAAAGGTGACGTCATTGGAAAGTGCGAGGAAGTTATCTGGATGAGAAAGTGCAGTTCGACGACGGACGCAGACCCAGCAAACAGCAGCAACAATGGATTAGTGACTGAGCTACTCGATGACTGCAAGAGTAATCTGACTTATTCGCAGAGGATGAAAGCTAAGAAGTTTTTACAGCGCCACGCGAATATCTTCTCCAGTCAGGAAGGTGACCTTGGAAGAACGTCGATGGTTCAGCACAGGATAGATACCGGAAACGAGAACCCGATTCGTCAACGAGCAAGACGGATACCAATTGCAAAGGAGAAGGAAGTGGAAGGCCTTTTGGAGGACATGAGAAGGCATAAAATAATTGAACCGTCTGCAAGTCCGTGGTGCTCACCTGTGGTATTAGTGAAGAAGAAAGATGGCAGCACAAGATTTTGTGTGGACTACAGGCGTCTCAATGATGTCACTAAGAAGGACAGCTACCCATTACCTCGGATCGACGACACTCTGGATACCTTGAGTGGCATGAAATGGTTTTCGACCCTGGACCTGAAATCTGGATACTGGCAGGTGGAAATTCATCCAAAAGACAAGGAGAAGACAGCTTTTTCCACCGGTAAAGGTTTATGGCAGTTTAACGTCATGCCCTTTGGATTGTGCAACGCACCTGCCACATTTGAGCGACTCATGGAGTGTGTACTGGCAGGCTTAGTTGGAGAGGCTTGCTTAGTCTACTTGGACGACGTCATCATTGTTGGCCGCGACTTCGAGGACCATTTGCGAAACTTAGAACGAGTTTTCGCCAAAATAGAGGGGGCCAAGTTAAAGTTGAATCCGAAAAAGTGTCGTTTATTCAGGAGTAAGGTCAATTATCTCGGCCATGTTATCTCCAGTGATGGAATCCAGACGGACCCGGAGAAACTGGAAGCAGTTCAAAATTGGCCAACCCCTAAGAACAAAACTGAAGTGCGAGCATTTCTCGGCCTATGCTCCTAC
The DNA here is from genome assembly GCA_905404155.3 of Plebejus argus. Lineage (NCBI taxonomy): Eukaryota > Metazoa > Arthropoda > Insecta > Lepidoptera > Lycaenidae > Plebejus > Plebejus argus. Next base: position 16,111,215 of record FR989929.1, on the reverse strand, counting down.
TACAGGCGTTTTGTTAAGGGATTCTCGGAGATAGCCAAGCCATTACATCGGCTGACAGAAGATAAACGACAGTTTATTTGGGACGAGACTACTGAAGATTCTTTTCAGAAACTGAAGAAACATCTGTGTGAAACACCAATCCTGGGGTATCCACAACCTGAAGGTCAGTTTATAGTCGACACGGACGCAAGCAACACGGCCATTGGAGGGGTGTTATCTCAAAAACAGGGTGAAAGAGAAGTTGTGATTGCGTATTTCAGCAAATCTTTATCCAAGCCAGAGAGAAACTACTGTGTGACAAGAAGAGAACTCTTGGCTGTTGTAAAGACGCTACAACATTTCAGCAAATACCTCATCGGCAGACAGTTTTTACTGCGAACTGATCACGCAGCCTTGAAGTGGCTACTGCAATTCAAGAACCCAGAAGGTCAAGTAGCACGATGGATTGAGCAGCTCCAGGAGTACGACTTCAAGACCGAACACCGCAGCGGAAAGTCGCATGGGAACGCCGACGCACTCTCACGAAGGCCGTGTTCAGAAGACTGCAAACATTGTGTTAAGCAGGAATCTAATGAAGTGACAATAAAGTTAACGAGAACAAGTCCTTTGGGCCCATGGGAGAATGATGCTATGAGAGAGGCTCAAGAAACAGATGACGACCTTCGGCACATCATCACATGGAAGAAACGGGGTGATGTAAAACCAATCTGGAGTGAGGTTGCACCCACGGGCGCTGTCACTAAGGCGTACTGGGCGCAATGGGAGAGTCTGGTACTTCAAAACGGAATACTCTACCGGAAATGGGAGAAGACTAACGGCAGAGAGTTCCATCTTCAGATAGTTGTCCCAAGAGCGAGAGTACCAGATATTCTCCGTGAAATGCACGATGGCGTATCAGGAGGTCATCTAGGTGTCAAGAGGACGTTAACAAAAGTGCGGGAACGATTCTACTGGTTGCATTGTCGAGATGACGTGCAGGATTGGTGCCGCAAATGTACTACTTGCGCTGCAGTGAAGGGACCACAAACCAGGAGCCGTGGGAACCTGCGGTTGTATAAAGTTGGCGCACCGTGGGAACGAATTGCAGTTGATGTAGCTGGGCCATTTCCTGTAACGGAGTCGGGAAACAAGTATTTCATGGTCGTCATGGACTACTTCACCAAGTGGCCTGAAGTGTTCGCCATACCAAACCAAGAAGCTACGACAGTTGCTTCTAAGCTTGTGGAAGAAGTGATATCTCGCTTTGGTGTGCCTCTGGAAATCCATTCCGATCAGGGCAGGAATTTCGAATCGCAGGTCTTCCAGGAAGTGTGCAGAATCTTGGGAATGCATAAAACGAGGACCACCGCGTACCATCCACAGTCTGATGGAATGGTTGAGAGATTTAACCAGACCCTTGAGAGGCATTTGGCGAAATTGGTAGATGAAAAACAAAAGGATTGGGACAAGTACATACCGCTCTTCCTTCTGTCGTACCGTACCGCCGAGCATGAGAGCATAAAGGCTACCCCGGCATATGTCAATTACGGTAGAGAACTACGAGTACCAGTAGACCTCTTGACAGGAGGGTCACCGGAGGAACCAAAGACCGTACAAGACTATGCCTGCGATTTGAGGGAAAAGATGCGCTATATACACGCCATGGTTCGGGAGAATGGGTTACATTCAAGTGAGAACATGAAGACCAGATACGACCGGAAATCGAACACGAGCGGCTTCGAAGAAGGGACACTGGTGTGGCTGCATAACCCAACTCGTCGAAAAGGGAAATCTCCAAAGTTGCAGACCAAGTGGGACGGCCCATACAAAGTGGTTACCCGATTGAATGATGTGACTTATAGGATTCAAAAGCAACCAAGAGGGACATTCAAAGTGGTACACATAGACCGTCTGGCGCGTTACCATGGCAGTAACAATGATGCTCGGGACGAGCATCTCTAAGAGGGGAGTAGTGTTACGAATGCGGACACGTAGTGTCATCTAGCGGCAACCAGGCGAAACCATCACAGACAGCGTAAATCCCCTATTCAATACCAGATGCCGCTACTTGCATGTTTTTGTTTATTTGCGCGTACACTCTGGAATTTTCCCACGATTGTTTACATGTTGTGGAATGTTCTCGCACGGTCTAGAGCTCGCCTCAACCCGTATAAATAGGGCAGGTAAACACGCCGGGAGCTAGTCTTCGAATGTTTTCGAGTGAGCGATAATCAAAGCGACTTCGGAAGTGAGAAACAAGTGACTTAGTGAGTGAACCAGTGATAGTGCTTAGTGTTTGAACTTAGTGCATAGTGTTTGGACCGAGTGCTTAGTGTTTAGACATAGTGATCTAGTGTAAGTGTAGTGTAAGTGTTAAGTGTAGTGCAAATAAAAGTCTTCAAGAGAGTCACCAGGTCTTTTTCTCCGAATCATCGAACCTTAGCACGTAACAATACATTCATACAGATATTAATGCGAAAGTATGTCTGTCCTACCCACAGAAAGTCTGTTCTTTAGTCTGCTATCGCAATCGGACGTCAATCGGAATTTTAAAAATGCCTAAATGCCTAATTTTGCCGTATTGAGCTGTAATGTAATGAATACATTTCTTATCATTAGTACGTCACAGTAAGTAGAAAAAAAGTGGCACGCTCGTTTTCACATTTCAATGAAGGGATAATATGCGGTATCTACCTTGATCTATGTCTGTGGTCCTACCTCTTAAATCTACTGCTGAAACGATATTGCGCCCTCATTTAATAATATTAAAACGTATGTTGGTTATTCTTCTCATATTAAGAAAAGCGCCAGATGCAGTTAATTAGTAGTTAGTTAATCAATAATCATGTTAAAAATCATGCAGCGCTGATTCGCTGCCACAACTCACCGCTGCACATTGATAAATGTATTTTACACTTACAATAATTATGTTTTGTAAACATTGCCTATCTGGGCAGGTGCTGTTCAAGATGTGCGGCGACACGCGCGGCGTCTCGCGGTGCCGCGAGGTGGTGGCGCGCGGGCCGCTGCCGTCCGCCGCCTGCCGCTACCACACTGGTGTGCCGACCTACACGCCATTCACGCTCAAGGTATCTATTCTCGAATCACTGAACTCTGTCCGTAGCGATCATTGACCCCCTGTCAAAAAACTTGTCACGTCGTTTTCTATCCCCGCGTTCCATTTGATGTTAAAGACGATCAAAACGCTCAAAATGCCTCCTATTTTGAGCGCTTTGATCGTTTGTAACATCAAATGGAACGCGGGGTATATAATGGGTGATTTTTTAAGAGGTATAGGATTTGTTTTGAAAAAAAAAAAACAAAATAAAATTAAAAAATGATGAAATCTGTATTGTAATAAATAGTACGATCAATATAATTTAATGTTTAAAGATGATTTCATGCAAATGTTGGCCGCGGCTCAGATTTAGATGATCCATGCGCAAGGTCCAATTTTGGCACACTCTCTCCGACATATCGACCGGTATTTCACGAATAAATGCTTCAATATTGGCTGCCAGTGCGCTAATCGTTGCTGGTTTATCCCTGTAGACATGAGCCTTAACATGGCCCCACAATAAATAGTCCAAAGGCGTTAAATCGTTAAAGCGTTCACATACCCTAAAGTCCCTAAACCTCGAACTAATAAGACGATTTATCAACTCTTAAATAATTTGATTTACTACGAAAGGTATTAGCGACATTGTGATGTGGTTTTGTGACTGCTGTTTCAATTATATTATACGCTTTTTATTAGCTTCACCTGTATATTTGTTTGTAACATGTTTGTAACCGACACTTTAAACGGCCAGATTTCGTTCAAACTTTGTAGATTTATCGAGGACCGATGACAATACACTAATTTGATATAATTATTCCATTTTTATACGCTTTTTATTAGCTTCACCTGTATATTTGTTTGTAACATGTTTGTAACCGACTTCTTTGGGCGCGATTTTGACCCACTTTAAACGGCCAGATTTCGTTCAAACTTTGTAGATTTATCGAGGACCGATGACAATACACTAATTTGATATAATTATTCCATTTTTCAATTTGTATGTTTGTATGTAACCCTTTATATAAAAAGCGTGTTTTTAGTTTTTTTAACTATTACTTATTTTATTAAACACTCCCCTTACACTTTTTAATTTTGTTACAGAAAGACGAGAGCGACAGTGACTCAGAATCTCGGTCGTCGGAAGTTTCGCACCCGGAAGAATTGCCGGAGCTGGAGTACAGAACGAGTGAAGATGTAGTGGAGGAGAGCGTTGTCACTGAGCCCATGCAGTACGACTGACACATGGACCTCGATCGCATCATACTAGACGACATAATATGGAATGAGTGAATAGAGTGACTGTGTTATGTGTAGTGTAAATAGTGTGTAAAACTTAAAAGTGACTTCCAAGTGAATTTATATTTTAAGTTAGTTTTCGTAATTCCTACTGATCTGTATTAAAAATGTGGAATACCCTATTCTCATAAAATAAATGACATTTATCTAAAAACAGATTGCAAAAAGATTGTTAAAAGATTAATATTATTATAATAATATGTCTAAATTTAGTGGCAATACAGCTGATTAAGTATTGTTAGCAATGTGATAGTTAAAATTACCAATCATTGTAGGCTTAGAACATAATGTTGTAGATTCTTTAATAGAAAGAACAAGGAGCATTCTTGTATGGATAATGGAACCCGTACGCAAGCTGTAGCACATCTACACTTAATATTATATCAAATGAAAGTGCTTGAAAAAATTGAACATTTTATTGTATGACGTAAAATCTCTAAATCATTGAGATCTAGACTAGTGGAGAGAGCCTTATATCGGTGTGTAAAGCATGAAAAGCTTGTCAAGTTAGGTCCGACCTACTCTGTCATAACAAAGGAGTCGGTCTGCATATTTCACGTAATAAAAGTGTTAAATAAAGGTTGTTAGTGAACATTTTATGCTCGATATTGTTGAATTTGTGGTTTTGCTAGATAATAAACCTTAAGAAAGGCCAAGGAATGCCTCAAACACGTGGTTTTAATATTAAAATATACGTAAGTTTTGAACAACGTTTTTGGGCTTTTCAATCGGTATTTTTGTAAGCTAAAAAGATAATTTACAAGTTTAATTATCCCTTATTCGTACTATATATTGTATAGGGCATTGGTGCTAAAAATGTCACATCAAGTAATAATTTGGCTACAAAAAATTGCTAGTCAGGGCCCTAGAACAATTCTTTTTTTTTTTGTGATTACTAACAAGCAAATTTTTTGTGAGTAGCTACATTTTGATAAGACGAATAACATTTTTATTTTCGAAAAATCTCGAAAGTGGTAGCTAACAGGGATAGAAAGGATTTCATACTTTGACTTGATAGTCCTAAAAATATATGAATTGTTTTATTTGTAAGACAAGGTTACTCTTAAATTATATAACTATTGAACTACTGATATATGGGCGGTTTTCAAAAAAAATGTCACGTCGAAAATGAGCTGTCCACCAACTTTGATAGTTAATATCTCAGCAACCTTTACACATTTTACCAATAAGATATATATTTCTAATAGACAAAGCATTAATTATTATAATTAAATACCATAAAATTTTAAAGTTCCTTGTTAGAATAAAATATGGCAAAAATGTATCAAAGGTACACTCAAATTTAGATGTCCCCCTAACACTTTGCTATATTTACAGTGAATTATAATGTCCCAAAAACCCTTGAATATAATTTATGATTTTCAGTCCAAACAGAATTGTTTCTTCTTTTAAGTAATTATTAATTAATTATGTTTTAATAAATAATTGAATATATATAAAATGAGTTTAAAGTTTGTCCACTAAAACAGGAGTGGCGGAATTTCCCGCTAAGTAACGATAAAAAATTGGCTATAAAAATTAAAGGACGTGGCTTAAAAATGCACTGTCTGTGCTATTTTTTAGCCGGGACAACATTGATTCTATTTCAAATAATCACGCCTTCTTGTTCCGGCTTGTTTTTACGCATTTCGTTACGTTGTTTCTTGGGGTTACATAGTGCCAAAAAATTGTTCCATTAAGAACTGCCCATTAATTGGTAAGTAAAGAATTTAGTTGTGTGTACTTATCGTTTACTTGCAGTTTAGTTATCCTCGATTATATTTTAAATAAGTGAGTAGGAATATTTGGCTATTTAATTGTCCGTTAATAACTTGTAATAGTTTAAGGTCAGGATTCGTAACATCCATTAAGGAACGTTACATATAAGCGGATCATGGACGTTACTTAATGGAATGATAAGGACGTGTCTGTAAGGAAGTTTTTTTTTTAATGGGGTGGATGCAATATTATTATTTTTGTTTTTATTTAAAAAAAATACATGTAGAATAGACTGTGAGTGTATTAGAAAATTTAAACACTGCAATTTATTGCAAAAAAATACTTTTAAATTGACAATTTTAATGTACATATTTTATTTGCAATAAATTATGCAAAATTATGTACATTGTACACGTAGCCTTGTATATTCCTATTAGTAACATTGTGTTCCACCTAAGTAACTGTCCTATAAAAATTTGATTTAAAATGTAAGTTTTCTTCAAGTTATATTAGTTTATAGCAGGCTAAGCGCTACAATATTGTTAAAACTATATAAATTTTTACTTTTTGATACCCTAAAACTTTGTTAACTTGGCTAATAAAATCATAATAAGATATTTTGCGTACTGTTACTCGCACAAAAATGACGTAATGGATGTTTCACCTAAAAATTATCGACAATGTTTTTGATATTATCTTACGATGCATTGTTTTTTTTTTAATATGTTTGATTGTTTTGATAAAAACATAAATTATTATAAAATAAACACTGTATTCTTTGTATAAAACCCAAGTCAAAAAGTTACTTAATGGAAAGAATCAGTTACCACTTTTGAAAATAAATACATTTTTTCATTTTATTTTACTATATTTGCATATTTTTCTTATTAAATTCAGTTAATATATTTAATTAACTTCAGGTTTATCATCAATATTGTGCAGATTTCGTGTATCGTAATTTTTGCTTCCACCTAAGTAACGTGACATTTTATTTGAAAAACGCCCATATACAAAAACTCAGCTGGTAAAGGTTCCGTTTTAGGATTCTGTAATCAACAAAACTTGGTTGACACTGTACCCTAAAACGGAATCCTAACCAGCTGTTCTTTTGTATATTGGTAGGTTACTTGTTATATAATTTAAGAGTAACCTTGACCCTTGTCCTACAAATAAAACAATCCATATTTTAGGACCGTCAAGTCGAAGTATGAAATCCTTTCTATCTCTGTTAGCTACCACTTTCGAGATTTTTCGAAAATAAAAATGTTCGTCTTATCAAAATGTAGCTACTTACAAAAAATTAGCTTGTTAGTAATCACTAATCACAAAAAAATGTTCTAGGGCCTCCCGTACTAATAGCTTTTTACGTGTGTACTTACGGATTATCATTACTTGAACTACTAAATACTAAATTACTACTAAATGACTTTCTTTTCAGCATTATAATATGCTTAAGAAAAATAAAATGGTAAAACTAGAACCTTTCCTTGATCGTGTGCGTCCCCCCAGAAAGCCCAATCGAGCTAGGTGTATTTTCAATATATCAGAATTTAGAGCAAAATTGGAGCACCTCTACAGTCAAGTAAAAAAATTGGAGCATTAATACGAACGACGCTGCGAGCTAAAAACCGTGGGCTTGCTGGAGTCCTGTCCCGTCAGCACGCCCAAGCTAGATCTCGGGAACCGTTGAGAGTACTATCGTGTATTGTGGTTCAAATTTTAGAGCAGAATTGGAGCACTCTGCTCCCGTGAAATCAACTTCGAAACTAGAATGTGAAAGGAGTTAGACGTGATTAACCGGTGGGCTTGCTGGAGTCCTGTCCCGTCAGCAAGCCCACGCAGATCTCTGAAACGGTAATGATTTGGATTATGATTAAAAACTCTACAATAGAGCCCTATTTAGAGCACTCTGCTCCAAAAATTTTATTAATGTAGCTTCAATAGTTCTCGAGTTACAGGCCTTTGAAAATGGGCTTGCTGGGGTCGCGTCCCCTCAGCAAGCCCATTTGGAGCGTGGAAACTACTGAACAGAGAGTCGTCAAAAATATCTCAAATCGTAGCTTAGAATGAGAGAACTATGCTCCAAATAGATTCCTTGATCTTGTTTTTTTTTCTTATTATATAAACAATTTCTATAAAGTACACAAAAAAAATTTTGGTTGCGGCCCGCAATACCAAACCATAACGTGTTTGTCCCCGTATGAAAAAAGTTTGAGTAGGTACCACTGGTTTAGAAAATTTATACGTCATCCAATAAAATGTTCAACTTTTCAAGCCCTGTCGTTTTGGTAGGTATGTCTCGAATTGCTACATTACTGTGTACGTATTTGTGTAGTGTAAAAATATAACATTCAATTCCTATCTTCTTTTTTTCTAAAGCATCAGAAATTCTTAAAATTATCAACTATAGTCTATATATTGTCTAAGTTAATAAACCATTTCAAAATTAACATTTCGTTTTCATTGTTTGTACCACAGACTAAGGATATATATAGGTTTGTACCACATATTAAGGATATATTATAATATACTATAGTATCTCAATGGTTTGTACCTTTGCTACAAAAGGGTAAATGAAACGAAATAACTGAAACAGAATCTTCGCTTTATTCAGCAACTTCCGGTTGAAAAAAATAATCAACAAAACTACACTGAAATTCTGAACATGACTATTTTTACAAACAATTTACAGCAAATTCATTATAGCGCGAGCCGCGCACGCTTCCCCCCTCCCGCCAACTAAAAATAATATTTACATAAACTAAAGTACACCGCAGCCCCGGAGTCCCGGGGTGAAGCTCAGTAAGCTAACGTCCGGGAAGCGTGGGGCGCCCGAGCAGCCCTAGTCTAAAAATCAGAAACTTATGAGGTACATCTTCCTATCCACTTTACTAAGCGTATGATACCGGCCCCAAAAAAGGGGCCAATTTTTTTTTTACATTTTTCCAAATTTGCAGCCTTTTGGTATAGTATATGATACTTACTAGATACACATGTATAGACATCGTTAAACCATTACATTTTTTTTTGTCGCGGGTCGTTTTGGCTATAGGTCTCGGACCCGACAAAACGACTCGCATTTTTTAAATTGAGACAACAGTATGCGCACACTCGATATAGTTCGCATAGCTAAACTTTAAACCCCAATAATTACATATAATTTATAACCGCAATGTTTGAGATATTTTTATTTTTTTTTTTGAAAAAATCTAATAAGTTGAATGGACAAACATATTTTATTTAATTTGTTAAAGAAACCACACTCGCCGAATGATAGTTATTTTGAAAGAACAATGAAACAAGAAAATTATTATGTAATACGAGGATTTTGTAGAGGGATTAAACGACCGTGCCGTTATATTAATAAAGAGAGAATTAATAACCAGTGTAGTTTCTTTGACAATGTCAAAGCGCACGAAAGTGCGCCGCCTAGTTCCATATTTTATAATTTACACGAGGTGCGCGCAACTGTGCGCTGCGGGTGCGTGCGGGACGCCACCGGCGCGCGGCGTACAGCTCCGCCCACAGACGCCGTAGCGGAAAGCATATTCGTAAGAGTCGTAATAATTATTTCGTCTTTATTTATACATTTAGTACTATATATTTCTTGACAGTTATAACTAAAAGCACATCTATTGAAGTTAACTTTTATGTACTCTATAAGAGGTCCACGAGCGAGACCGTTTAAATCGACTGCTTAAAATAAATACTCTATTTATTTATCATAGAACGATTGTAAGGTTGTAAATGTCTTAAAATTTTCTTAATGCCAATACGAGTTAGTGTTTGTTATAATTATTAAATGGTTAAGTGATCCTGAATTTCGACACATTACACACATTAAAACTGCAAATTTTCAAATAAGTATAAAATAAAACGAATACTGTTTCAGCAAATAAGACGTAAGAGTAATATAATAATTATTATTGCTGCTTTTATGCTAACGAATACACTCGCATCACTGAGTGCATCTTTTTTCGTTCTTTTTAAATTTTATAGACCGCATAACTTTATGCTATAATAAGATTAATATTTTTAAAAACGGAATTTTCTTTTTATGATGTCTTAGTGTAAAATATATACATGACAAATAAGTAAATGTTGATGAATTATTCATTATTATACTCCTTATGGTATAAAGCTTGAATGGAACGATTTATCGTCACTACAGTGCAAGTGTGACGCTACAGTGCGGCGCCGCGCGCGCAGGTGCGGCGGGAGTCGACTATATGGCTTTGTTCTTAAATAAATACATAAATATGTTACAAAATTAAATTACTGAGGTATCATTTTATTTAAGTTAGGCTTCACTAAAGGTATATTTAAAATTAAATAAATATTATCCAATCGATACTTAATGTATTTTATCAATCGACATTTTACGGGAAGTTTCATTTTATGAAAAAATTAAAGTACCTATAGTGCGTCAAGAAAGTAAAGAAATTAAAAAGTGGCAACATCGTAGTGTCATCCCTTTCAAATCAATCTAAGAAAAAAGGGATGACACTACGATGTTGCCACTTTTTAATTTCTTCACTTTCTTGACGCACTATAGACTAAATGCTCAAGAAGCAAACGGAACCTATGCATCGAGGACTCGAGAAGAAAGTAATTAAATGTTAGATATCTCGAATCTAGTGATTTATTTGTAGGTCCTTTTGGAATTTCGTTAAAACTTACATTTATACAATTAGTAACATGTACAAGGCAACAAGCTATATTCGCCACAATCATCCACTTTACACATTTGAAATGCCATATTGGACACACTACTGAAACGTCTCGAATCACATACAAGTGTAGTTTTGTCTCGAACGTAACAAGTAACAAACCATATAGCGACCACTGTACAGAGTCGGGGCGGCTGGTCCCGCCAGCCTTAAACCAATTTACACAAACTATATAATACAGATATAATACAATTCATACATTACATTAAATATACACTCGACGACTACTTATCTTTACGATTAGTTTTTTCCATAGTTCCCTGGTTTGAAAAACAACTAAAAAGTTTCGCTAAAACCAACCAAAGTGCCAGCCATATTGCAAAATACAATATTTTGTAAACTAGGGGCTGATATACGACTTCTATAATGCTAGTACGTGACGTGCCCATGAGAGTATTCTATATTTGAAGCGCACGCTCATCGTAAACACAAAATTATTAAAAATACAGGGTCCTCGATGAAGCAGTACACATGTAGATTGTAGATTGTACCATCGAGGAAATTGATTCCTATGCATGATGGCGGACCTAAGTAATTTGGTCGCATTACGTCAAACCCAGCCGACCGATCACAGCTAACATTGAATTGACATAAGTCGACCACATGACGTAGGTCCGCCATCTGCATAGGAATCAACTTCTCTGATAGTACAATACACACGTGACCTCGACGGTATGACAAGCGAAGGAGGCTGGCAGCCGCAGTTTTTAAATGTATTAACTATGTCACAGCCACTTAAATTACTTTCAATGAAGCTTGCGTTATAATAATTATGGACCATTCTTCAGAGTAGTAATATTCGTTATCCATTAAACAGAAACTTTGTCGTGTCAACACATGTTTATGCTACTCTGTGCGTTTACATGTTTTGACACGCTCATATCCATGTCTACATATTAGTTTTTTATCCCTTATTTACCCTACATAAACAAGAATTAGAGTACAATATACAGAATAAACTCCGTTGACCATCTAACATCGTAAGTTTGAAACTCGAGTAGTAGATCTCACTTGGACTGGGATTTATCTACGTTACAACAGCGACGACGTTTTATAAGTTAACATTGAGATAAACATTAAACACAGTACGACTTTGGTACTTTTCTCACTGTTTTATCATTATCTTACATTCTGACACAATTTTTTGAATTTTGTTTTTTTTTAATTGGTTAAAAAAATCAGCAGCTAATAGGCATCATATTATTATACTTGTACTGAGAACGAGTAAAATCCTTTAGGTAATATTAACTTTTTACCAATATGCTTATGACTGCGAAGTAAGTAACATACAATTTTTTCTAATATAGCAATACACAATTCCAATAAACAATTGAATCAATTCGTTACACAACATATAGCAAAGCATAACAAGGTTTTAAGGTACAGATTTTATGTCAAGTTATTAAAAGAGATAAACGTAATACAAAAACATTGGAATGGTGGTAATGTACTGAAATAATATTACTACACAAACATTTTAAAATTATATTCCAGTGTCAAAACATTTACTCTTACTGCACTATGTAATATAATAAAACTCTGGTGTATGTATTCAAAATGCAATGACTGACAATTTCATTAGCAGACGTTTAACTCGTAACTTGAAATATAACCTATAAGTTGCGTGCGGCGCGCGCCTACATCGGCTTCTGCTAGAATGCTAGAATCGGTAAAGACTCCACGCGCGTGTCGACCTCGGAGACTTTGCTCACTAAATTATTACGCGTCACTTCGTCGGCGACTTCCGCATCCACGCTCACAGAAAGCTGCTCAGCCATCGAACGTCGATCGCCTCCTACAGAATCTCTCTCGTCCTCGGTACACTCGTTTGTTGCATCTGGTGTATTTTTACCTTCGCTAATTATGTAGCTAATAAAAGGTATTTTTCTCAAGTCGGTCACGTCGAATTCGCCACTCGAATCGATGCTTTCGGTGTCGTTACTCGTCGTGTTTACCCCCTCAGGTGTAACGTCCATCCGAGGTGTGTCGGGGTCGGGTAGGTCCGCTTCGGGAGCGGACGGACGTTTCCCGGCAGTATCGGACGACGATGCCGACTTCGGTGTGGAACGAGTTTCGTCTGAGGTGAGACACTCGCCTCGCTCGTATCTGTCGGCTCGTGGGGCGGCGGCGGGGGCGAGGCGGGGGCGGCGGCGGCGGGCGGGCGGCGACGCGGGCTGTCACGTGACCTCCATGGGCAGCGTGTCGGCGGGGCGCCGCCGCACGCCGCCGTTGGCCGCCGCCTCGCCGTCGCCGAGCGCCGCCTCGCCCTTCGATGACGTCGGCGCCGGGGTCGTCGTCGCCTCTACTATCTCGCTGCAACGTAAAGTGACTCTTTGAAATACTTTGGAATTGAATCAACGTATAAAAAAATCTTTGAAATGCGAAAATTATCTTTCGCTCGAAACTAAAAAAATAGATAAGAGTGATTCTTCAAAAATGATTCTCCGCGTCACTTTCGTGGGAATTTTTTATTTTAGAGTTATCTTTAAATAAATGCAAATACCTTTAAGGTGCTCTAAAGATAATAAATATGATCTTTAAGGCATGTAAATCGGTCCATAAACTACCGAAATAATCAAATTTGAAATTTCGGTCCCCACGAAAGTTGCGACAAACTCCACGAAAGTTACGATTGCATTTTCTAGGAAGAAAATGTGGATTGAAATCTTTTTTTTCTTAAAAACTAAAATAAATTATATTCATCAGTTTTTGTTAAGATCAACAATACTAAAGAGCATGGAACTTTAATTTGTTGCTTAATCTGTCAAGTAACCGGTCCTGAAATGCTGTGATTTTTTCGAGGTTCAAGTGATGTTATTTGAAGTTCTTGAAGATTTAGTAATTTAGGAGGTCATATAAGGGGTCTTTTAACTAAATATGAAGATTCAGAACACAAGATCATAATACTTTCTTCAAGAGCAAGGTTCTCCCGCAATACGAGGGCTCGCTTCGCTCGCCCTGATATTAAGTCTGAGTATCGTATCGCTTTGCGTTTGGATTGAGGATGTAATATCAATTGTTCATATAAAATACTGATATTCAGGTAAATCCACTAGATTATAGAAGCAGACCCGATATATTTGGGGAAAAGATCAGAATGTTTTCAAGAAAAGCTTGTAGATTGAAAAATGAGTTTAGGGTACCAAAACCATAGCTGGAAATACTATACTATAGCCAATTCACATAGAAAAATGGTGTACAAAACAGCCTACGTAGCTTTTATAGGTCGCTAGGTAACTTTCATGGGTGAAAATCCACGAAAATAGTGCCACGAAAGTTACGAAAATTTTACATTTTTTAGAATTACGATTAAAGTAATAGGTAAATAAACAAACAAAGTACTAGGAAATAATCTCGATCATATGCCTTATTCCTTAACTTGATATGAGTGTCATAATTATAAATTATTATCATTCAAAACATGCTCGCAAAAGTTACTTGACTACAGCGACTTCATACATTTTAAGGAATATCTTGCCTTATATTTTTTTTGTTTTGAAGCGACGAGGGTTTGTGTGCCCTAGACTTATGCTGGAAACACACTGAGTATTGGTGCAGATAAAACGTGTAACCACAAGTCGTCGCGTTTGGAAGATAGGTGCAGTTTTATTACCCGCTCGTGAAACTAGCAAAATCGTGTGACACAGACATTATGCCTATTAACTTTTTTAACTTTAGATATAACATTATTTTATTTTAGTAATTAGGTAGCCCAGTTAATCTAGATTAATTTGATGTATCACACTCTACGAGGGCGGCACTGAAAATTTCGGGAATCAAGGAAGTGACACAACATTACTATTTAAAAATGTGTTTATTGCTTTTCGAAGTATTCTCCGCGAAATTTGACACATTTTTCCATACGATGGAACCAATCATTGAAGCAACCATTCCATTCGGAAGTTGGGGTCTCCAAAATGGCCGTTTTGTAGGCGTCCACAGCTTTTTCAGGTGATGAAAATCTCTGACCACGCAATTTATTCTTTATTTTAGGGAAAGTATAGAAATCATTAGGGCTTAAGTCGGGGCTGTACGGCGGATGGTCTAATAATTCTATGTTTTCTTGCTCTAAAAACTCTTTTGTTCTGTGCGCGGTGTGAGAACTGGCATTGTCGTGATGGAGGATGATGCGGCGGTTGCAGTTCTCTTTACGGAGTTCAGAAACGACCTGTGGCAAACAAATGCTAGCATACCATTCTGCATTAACCGTTCTTTGTCCCTCAAGAGGAATAGTCGCAATATGGCCGGTTTTGGAGACAAACGTGGCCACCATTTTTTTTAAACACTTCGTGAACGAACAATTTTTGTTGGCTTTGACTCATTTTCGAACACCCAAACTCATGACTGGTTTTTAGTTTCAGGTTCATACGCATATATCCAGGATTCGTCACCTGATACGATGTTGTATACAGCATTTGAGGATCCTGCGTGGAGTCTTTCGAGAGTTCTGACGCATCAAGTAACGCGAGCCGCTTTTTGCTCTTCACAGAGCAAATGCGGTATCCATCGGGAAAACAACTTTTTTAAACCTAATTGTTCAGGCAATATTATTTGTATTTGACTCATGCCAATGTCTAAAGTTGACTGAATTTCGCGGTATGTCACATGTCGATCTTCCTCAACCAACTTACGCACAGCATCAACGTTTTCTTGGGTGACTGCAGTTTTTGGACGACCTTGACGGGGATCATCACTGAGCTTGACACGTCCACGTTGAAATTCAGCAAACCAGCGATAAATTGTGGTTTTGGACGGGGCTTCATCACCAAATGCAGAAATCATCCGGTCAACACATTGTTTTTGTGTTAAACCACTTCGAAAGTCATAATAAATCATCGCTCTAGAATTTTCTCGAGTCAATTCCATTTTCTCAACGACTACACAAGTTTGATAAGACCTTGTGACAAGACCGAGAATCTTTTTTTAAATAAATAAATGGTATTTAATTTTTAAAACCAAGGAGTTTTCAATTAAAAAGATTTTAATATGACAGGAACAGTGGAAGTATTCCATTCCCGATATTTTTAGTGCAGCCTATGTATGCTAATGAATATAATACAAAATTTATTAAAGCTTTCCGTAAGCGCGAACAGAGTGTGACACGCGGAGAACACCGATTTTGCCCCCGATTTCGATATTAAATTATCAACAAATGTTTTTTATTGAAATCAGATACTTAAATAAATGAAGAATAACGTATGTTTGGTCGTAAGGCTGTATGTTTAATAGGGAAGTAGTAAAGAGCGTGTAACCACATTTTGAGGGGCCTCGGAGAATTACTCATAAGCAAAGATATATTTTACATCAACCGAATTTTAGTAAACTTACGCAACGGGCGTGGGGCGCGGTTGGGCTATGAGGCGGCTCTGTCGCGCCTTCAGCTGGGCTGTGGTGAAGGCGATGGCCTGGACGTTGGCGGACAGCGGCTGGCCGCCCGGCCCCGAGATGGCGATCTTCTGCCCCTTGGGCAGCTGCACGTTCTTCTGCAGCAGGTTCGCGACCACGGAGCCGGGGATGGTGGTGGTCTTGGGCGGGACGGCGACGCTCGTGGAGGGCTCGGCGGTCCGCGCCAGTGCCCCGACTTGGATTCTGTTCTTCAGCTGGATGTGATGGCGGACCGGCACCGCTGCGCGCACCAGCGGCCGGCCGTCCAGGCTGACGCTGACGCGCTGTGGCCGCGGCCCCTTGAGCGTGCCGTCCAGCACGACCGTCTGCTGCTGGCGTTTCCGCGCGTCGGCGAGGTCGAGCCGCGCGACGGCCGCCTTGCCCGGCTGCGGCTGGCGCAGCACGTTGACGAGATGCGGCCCCTTGCCGAGCTGCCCGCCCTTGATCTCGAAGAATTGCGCCACGGAGCCCGGCGTCGCCTTGAGCAGCGCGGCGCCCGGCGGCTTGGCGTCGCCGAGCGCGGCCAGCGACACGACGGTGGGCAGCTGCGCGAGGGACCGGTTCTGCGCCAGCAGCTGTGCACGCTGCGAGTGCGTTAGCGGATGCGCGTGCAGCACCTTGAGCTTGCTGGGCGCTACGTGGTGAACCTGCGAGTTGACTACGACGGGCTGCTGCAGCTGTAGGGGCTTGTGCAGCGAGCCCGACGCGAGCTGCACGAGCGGCGCCGACACCCGCCGCGCGCCCGCGCCGCCCGCCCCGCTCGCCCCGCCCGCCCCGCCCGCGCTCACCACGCTGCCCGCGCTCGCGACGTTCGTCACGCTCGCAGAAGCTAAAACGTAGTTTATTTTATTTACTATAAGGGCATAACAGCAAAACTTTAGGCGAAATTAGGCAAAAGACATTGATTTATTGAATTGTCATCAGCAAACTTTGTCAGCAGCATTGCTTAAATACTCTTACAGAAACGCATAAAACACATATCTTAAGCAACTAAAGTTGTCCATACTAATTTTTATTAATATTATAAATGCGAAAGTGTGTCTGTCTGTCCGTCTGTTACCTTTTCACGCTTAAACCGCTGAACCGACCGCTGAACCACTGTCTCACCAGTCGTGCTGTATATTTATTTACACTCAACACCAATAAAAACGTTACCGATATGCGAGTGCGGTATCGCGACGGCGGTGAAGGGTCCGTTTTGCAGCAGGCCGACGACGGTGCCGCCGGCGCTCACTCCCACCTGGCCCACGCCGCTCACGGACGCCACCGACGTGATCGCCCCGCCCACGCTGGCGCTCTGGCTCTGCAGTCGAACCTGTAAGTAGGTCATTTTCATTAGTCATTACAATAATTACATATTTAACCATACATATTACAGTATTATGTATTGTCTTTCAAAATAAATACATACGTGCAAATGAAGCATACTAAACTAAAGACTGAACAGATATTTTTGTTTTTATTTTTTCATTTTATATTTCTTAAGATGAATTGGGCGATTCCATTAGGCGGGTACAACAGTTTGACACACTTAAAGCTTCCTACAGGCAAAATGAAGCATATTTATTAATAAAATATCCCTTGAAGGGATACATTTTAACTAGTTTAACAATGATTTATAAATGAAAACCTTCATCCAATGTTTGGAAGGCCACAAACAGGTCTGAAGTGCCATCGCCGGTGCAACCAATTTGACCCACCATTAAGAACTGTGATGAGTTCATATGTGAATACTGGTTATTCCGAAACTTTTACAAAATAACTTGCCTATATTTCAAAATAGCATAAAACAAAGAAACTATGTAACTAGATAAAAGTAATTATAATAATAAGTACTAGAAATTATTAACCATTTTACGATCGCGGGCGCAACATCAAAATTCTCAAATCTCTTAAAGGTGAATTAAATCGTAATTCTCTAACAAATTTTAAAATTTTCGATATGGAATATATAATTATACTAATAAGTTTGTAATAAAACTGCACCAAATTGTAGTTTTTTTTTTATTTTCAGTTGTTTATTGGCCTGACAAAATTAATCGTCTAAATCACTAAAAACGATTGAATAGTGTAATTTATACAAAAGATTTCGATATATTGCTGTATAACTATACTACAACTAAACATTAATTTGAAATATATGCTATTTTAATTTAAGAATATGGGAAAAAACATCGCGCCCCTTAGATGATATTGCTTAAAAACGCTCTAAATTATTCGAATTTCATCTTTAACCGATAAAAGTTGTTTTATTAGTAAATACACATCTTCTTACGTATATTCCAATTGAGAAATGTAATGAATGTCTCATTTTAAAAAATTTCGTTAAGGGCCGTCTGTAGCGGAATGGCCCAATTGTTTTATAAATTAGCATAATAATTTTCAAGACTTATTTTTTATTTGAATTTTATATAGCTAAATAGAAGTGTTTTATTTATATGGAGTAACTAAAAGGTTCATTTCACCTTTTTTATTATTTATAGTACGTAGTAACGCCGCGCATTGACATCAGCATCAGAGCAATTAAGATGTAAAAATGTATTAAGGCGAAGCTGGAATAATCGACACTGATATTCCTTACGTTATTAAAAGAAAATTGTATAATTACTTAGTATCATTTAATAAACTGATCATAATAATGTTGTACATATCTGTAATTGATATAAAGGCATGACCCTATACCCTATACCCTTAGTATTATTTAACTCATTGCAGTACTGATTGTGATAATGTGTCTGTAACAAAAAACTTGAACAAGTCGAGCCTCCTCTCGTTATATTTTATTACCTTAAGGCCGTCAGAGACGGCGACTGCTCGTATCGTGTGGTCGGCGGGGGTAGGGGTGGGCGGCGCGGCGGGGCGGGCACTCACGAGGTGGCGCTTCACGGGCGACGCCTTGCTCGTCACGCTCTTGGGCGGGCTCGGCTTGGGCGGGCTTGGCTTGGGCGGGCTCGGCTTGGGCGGGACGCGCGCCCGTCCGCTCTCGCTCGCCTCCTCCGCCGCGACGGCGCCGACCGCCGGCGTCTTGATCGATGGCTTCGTCTCCTTGACTTCCTTGGGCGTTTCTATCTTCTTAGGCGACGGCGGTCTCACCTACGATATATTATTTATATTAGAATGTTAATTTCGTTAAACGGAGTAGCTTTGTCGATACTTAAAATTTTAATAGATTTACCTTCTCCACGTAAATGGGCTCCTTATCCAATCCGGATACATGCACGACGGTAGAACCGAAACCGTCCGTCCGCTTCCTCTTTTGGCCAGAGCTGGCACGCCCTTCCGAGCTCTGGCCTTGCAATAAAAAAGAATCTTTTCCGTCCACGTCTTTCGCGAGTTCCTCGAGCAGGTCGTCGCCGATTCCTTTCTTGTCGTCTTTGGTCAGGTCGACGTCGGCCAGAGCCTTCAGATCCGTCTCGGACAGGATGCTCTCGACCTGGGCCTCGGTCAAACCCGTGAAGTTCTCCGCGAGGAGATCCTCGCCGCTGATGTCGAGGCTGCCGCTGTTGTCCATGTCCGGGCTGACGTCGTACAGATCGTTGAGCGTGAACTCGGAGGTGGTGAAAGTGTCGAGGCCGCCGCTGGGCAGGCCCGAGGTGAGCTCGACCGAGATGGGCGTGTCCTGGGCTATGGGAAACTGATCGTTCCGAGGAGCTTCTCGATGCGGCGGGGACGGGGGCGGTGTTTTCGGTCGGAAATGTAACCTGAAATAATTAGCCATCATTAATATTGTGGGAAAATTTGAGAAACTGATGAAGAAATGATAATTGCTTTGTTAATCACTTGAAAATGCTCAATATATAGCAGCCACATACATGTTTCAAAATATTTGTTCTATACAAGTTTAGTGGAATAAAAACTCACCATTTCGTACTGACTTCACCGAAAAACTTTTCAAATTCTTGCTCCACAGGCTGCAAACTGTCGTCGGAATTGTAACTGCTATCACTACACCCACTCCACGATCTCTTTCTGATCACCCTCTGCAAGTTCTCTCTCACACTTTCATCTATAGTCCTTGGATTTACACTAACACTAATATCACTATCTTGAGGTAAGTCCGGTAACACTTTATCGACCTCCATGGGTTCCACTTTCACATCATCTATAACTATTTTCTCGTCCACGTCCAACTTGACCTGGAAGTCCAATTTGACGTCGTCGAGGTCCATTTTAATGTCGTCCAGGTCGAGTTTAAAATCACCGAGGTTGGGTTTATCCTCTTCACTGACAGGCACCATCCATAGTTCAGGGTTCCTGGCGAGATGTCTTCGGAAGGCGTGTCTCCATGGATGTTTGCCACTTGTGTGGTAATCCCTCGTCATCACCTTGGGAGTTCGATGTGGCTTTGTTTCCAATTCGACCTGTAATAAGGACATCCCAAATGTAAATAAATGACAAATTCTAATTATTTTTAACTTTGACAAAAGAACTTATAGAATGAATATTGTGATTATATTCAACTTGAATCATTACCTCTTCATTTCTAAGTGCCTTATCTTCTGAGCTATTGGGATGTCTAAAGGGCAGCGTCGTCCACAGGTGGTCTAGGGGCGTGGCGATGCGGTCCAGGATCACTCTGCCGCCGCGCCCCAGTCTTCTGCGCGCGAACCCTACACACCTCGTGTACGGATGTCGGATGGAGGTCAGCGTAAACCTACAAACATTAAGTTTCATTTGAGAAATCATAGAATTACACCCGAGCCTAATATTAATTAAATTTAACATTATTATCGGTAAAACATTGTGACATTTTTTACCATTTTTGTGACCATACCTGGTCCTCTCATCCAGTTCATGTTCAAAGAGTCCATCCTTTTGTGGGTTATCAGAGTCCATGGGATCACCATATAAAGTTGAGGTTGGCTGAAATACGAAAGATACGTCATACAATTTATGAAAAAAATTTTATTCATATTATACAGTCTGTTATATTATATTTGACTTTCGACTAAGAAAGTGTAGAATAGTATTTATTCTTATTATAAGTCATTTTTATTTGCGGGACTACCTTGTATGTACTCATTAACAAAGATCTGCCTATTATATTTTTTTACCATCTCATAGTAGCATCCTGGTTTTCTCCGGAAAGCGAATGGTCCATCGTCAGGTGGGGCGGATTCTTCTTCTGATGATGTACACACTCCAGAATCTGAAATTATTATGAATTCTAATTTTATATTTAATCTTTAAAGTTAAATTTTTGAAAGTATATTAGACGAATAGTAAATTGTTACCACTACTTTGATTTCAGTTATTTAAATATTTGTTAGTAGATATAATATGTATAACATATAGAATTAAAAACATCAAAATCTATTACTGAAAATCTAATTTTTTTATTGGCTCATACGCACTTAAACCACATTGTGTAGAATTTGCTTATAAAATATAAGCTTATATTTAACTACTTCGATTATGTCTTATAATTCATAAATTACACCGAAAAGTGTTAAGCTTTTGTTATTATTTGTTTGTAAAATAAGATTTATCATGAAAATATTGTAAAATGTGAGTCAAAACTTAGGGGTAAGCCGGTATCTTCCCTAGACGGTGCGACACATCAGACTGAACATACATTTTAACATTGTCTAATGTCTTGATACGCTAGCTGTGTTTATGTGACCTATCCCAGCATTCCAAAACACTTCATGCTGATGTAAAGTTGTTTAATCCAGACTAACGATCAAGTAAACTGTTGTGACATTACACACACTATAACTCAAAATTTACACCTTTAGCGCTACAGACTGCTTAGGTCGACATACCTCTAACTGAGTAATTCGCACATAGCTTAAAAGCAGCATATTGCAGATTGTTAGTAACCCTAAACAGTACACAGTACACGCTGCCCGCGTATCAAGCATAGCTCAATCCGTTCAGCCGATGCGTCGCAACGACGCTGTGTGGGCGTTGGCCTGGCCGGGGGGTGGTACCTGGCGGCGGCGCGGCGGCGGGGCACTCACCTCGCGGGACGGCGCCGGCCGCGTGGTGCCTGTGTTTCCGTCTCTTGTACGGACGCTTCTCGCGCTGTAACGGAACCAACCACGCCCATAACAACACGCTCACACACCACTCAACGTACGCACAGGACTTTCCGACTACATACAGACATAGACCTCGTTTAAAGGTACCCTTGACTCCTACGCCATGTTATAATAATATTGTTTTTTGGTAAATCCAAAATTACTAAAACTGTTGACATTGTTGAAAAAAAAGAATATATAAACCTTCAAAAAAGAATATTATATCTTACCCGCCTATTCTTTGAGAATTTTTGAATACAATGTATGCAATTATTATTATTATAGTATAAGAATAATCGTATGCATTGTATAATATTATGTTACGAATGTGGACAAGGGGTGTACGTACCTGTCTGGGCTGATCGATGGGCGTGGAGGGCGCGCGCGGCGGGTAGTGCATGGTGGTGTAGTCGCGGCGGAAGTTAGCCGTGGACAGCGGTATGG
This sequence comes from Plebejus argus, assembly GCA_905404155.3. Lineage (NCBI taxonomy): Eukaryota > Metazoa > Arthropoda > Insecta > Lepidoptera > Lycaenidae > Plebejus > Plebejus argus. Next base: position 16,088,578 of record FR989929.1, on the reverse strand, counting down.
TGTACTGTGGCCTGAAGAACAACTTATTGGTGAATGGAAAATAAAAAATAAATAAACCGCACAAATTGTATATGTATAGGTATTATTTGCAAAACCTAGGTAATTCCTGTATGGGTTTTTGGAACGAAGTTCCTTACCGCGCGTTGCGAAAGGGGGCTAGAGTCTAGATAGAAAAAAATAAGACGAAAAGTTGTCGCGATCGCACGGCTTACAACTATAGCAAAAATTCTATAGTTGTAAGCCGTGCGGTAGCACATGTTCCTCTCTCTGTCTCTCTCTCTCTTTTGTTTTTTAGTGTATACAGGTTTTTTGTACATAAGAAATAATAACTGGAACTTCGTTCCATCCGGGTGTCCCTTGACACCTCTCAAGATTTTTATTTTGACACAAGTATTGCTCCTTTTATTATCTGGGACCTCCCCCAAAAATGTCGTACTCGCCAGAATTTGAGGGTGACTGAAACACGAAGGAATGTGTTGTGTGTGGTACCTGGGCGGTATGTCGGGCTGGAGCTGGGCGGCGAAGTCCCTGGCGGCATAGCGGCGCTCGGCGAGCAGCGCGGTGAGCCGCACCAGGTCGCGCTTGGCTCGCTCGCGCCGCGTCACCAGCTCGAGCAGCGTGAGCGCCCGCGCTAGCTCGCGGCGGAGCTTCAGCATCTTCTCGTACGAGCTCTCGTCGTTTTTTCTGCGATACTCATAAAGTTACAACGAATACTCGTAAAACATAATCCGAGGCCGTTAAATTCTTCAACAATTGATTTTGTGATAATGCCATCAGCCAGCTTGTATTATACACGACCAATAATACATGAAATCTAACCTAGGATAAATTTTGGATTTGGGAAACTCAATTATTTCAAAAGATTATTGTAAATTAGACACTCGACAGTGAGTCGACTGCCTAACTTACAATTGGAAAGTTGGAAACATGTTATTTCCAAGTTTGGTTAGGACAATGCAGGCTGATCACCTGATTGTCTGATAAGTAAGATGATCCATGCGTCGGATGGGCATGTAAAAAGTCGGTCCTGCGCCTGATCTCTCGCCGGTCGTGTCGGTCTGCCGTCCCACTGGGTTATGAGAGTAAAAGGAATAGAGAGTGCTCTTGTGTACTGCGCACACACTTGGGCACTATAAAAATACTCCTGCGTAGCTGGCCTGGTTTCAATGAAACCGACCACCGTCACCGAAACCGGTGTGGGAGCTATTATTATTATATTAACTTACAATAATATATAATATGCTGTAAAGTTAAATATTTACCTGTTTTTGCGCGTCTGCATCTTCTCCGTCCGTCTTCTGAAAGCCAGGTAGGGGTTGTTGGTGGACTGTCCCGGCCTGTTCTCTGTCTTGACAGACAACACCAGCGGATGTTGCTAGAAAATAAAAATAAATTTATACACAAATTTGTACCTTCGACTTTTAATAATTCCTAGTAAGGAATTATTTTTCTGAGTAAATTGCTAAATGCTAATGTTAGATATGATATTGGAATTAATGCAACATTGCATAATGCATTACAGGTATGAGGTACAGAATTATTTCCTGTTAGCAGACAAAAAGCTCAGTTCTAATATGACTTTTATTGGGACCATCTTTGAATACTGTGGAAGAAATTAACACACCGCAATGCAAGGCGCTGGTGGGCCTTATGAACTAGGCCTATTGTAATAAGTATAATTTAATTATTTTTTTCTCGTGGTGCTTCCCCCTCTTGTTCGGACATTAATTATCACTAAAATTTGACAGTCTCCCGCTTTGCTTGGGGAGGGAAATTGGATATCTCCTACTCCTCCTACCTATCTTCTGATTAATTTCGTTGCGGGTCCCAATACAGATTTAGCTTGTCCCTCGGGCCACCCTGAGGATCATATCAAAGGGTTTTCGTGGTTGGTTACCACTGTTGACACAGGAGTTGCAGTGGTGGGAATGTGTGGCCTTATAAACTAGGCCTATTGTATATCATAAAAAGGCTATATATACAAACATCACACCCTCACACTAAATTACAAAATACCACATTAACCATAATAACTAGCCTAAGCCCTTAGTTACCCTTGTAGACAACTAATAGCCCAGCCTGTCTATGGGCTTCGTAGGGCGTCTGGGTCGGTGTAAGCGTACAGGTGGAACCGAGGGAGGCGGATCCGCCGCCAAAGGAACGTCGCTTGGGGGTGGTAATCCTGCTACTACGGGGGCGCCACTCTCGCCCGCCGCTGGATGCTTGAGGTTCCCGGTGTATCCGTCGGCTCATACGGTATTGCCCACGGCTTAATTTGGTCAACGTGCCGTTTCAGAGGCCCTAGACCCGTACTCACCACGTAGTGCCGAGAACCTATTCCTTCCTCTACTCTCCCTTACAAACCGATTGGGCTGGGACTTTGATACCTAATTAATATAATAATACTTCCTAACGCGAGCTAAGTGTGAACTCACAGTGGTGAGGCGCTTATTGAGCCAGTAGTCGTAGACGGCGGTGACGAGGTCGTCGTGCCGCTCCAGCAGCAGCTTGGCCTCGCTCAGCGTCACCACCGTCTGCCCCGAGCTGCGCTCCAGCTTGTCCATCATCTGCTCGAACTTCAGCTCTGTTGGCAGAGACCTCATCAATAACCAATCATCATATTATTATTATACTTTCAAAGTCAATTTAGTTTATAAGATATGTGAGGATGTTGTGATTGTATGGTATGTGTTTCAATAGAATATTATTTAAAGTACTTGAAATTGCTGCTCCAGAAACTTTCTATCAGTATACTGACGTAAAATATTTTATAAATTCAAAGTGATACTACTAGATGTTGCACAGAAAAATGTAGTGTAGGAACCATGCATTTTGCCATAGTAAGAATAGTTTTAACCACATAGGCAAAATACATGCAAGGCAAAATGCATTGCATCCATGCAAGGCAGGAAAGGAGAAATTACAGTTACTGTCATTTGTCCTTTCCTGAGAATCTAGGTGTCTATAATATATATCATTATTATCAATGCTTATTGTATCCTGCTAACTCATTTATATCATAGATTAGGTAATCTGCTGTTGTGAGTTGTGACTAATGCCGAATGATCATAATTTTTTATTGGAGAACATATTCAGTTGTCGAATTTTTAACCTTTTATCACCATAATTTCATTAAAACGTAGGCCTATTTATTCCTAAGCATTATTAACAAATTCCATTTTTAGGGTTCCGTAGTCAACAAGGAACCCTTATAGTTTTTAAAAACTAAAGCGGTGCTACGGAACCCTACATTGCGCGTGGCCCGACACGCACTGGGCCGGTTTTTTTTTATGTTAAGAATGCTCCAACCGGAGAATTAGCAGGTCGGATGGTCTGTCAAGTGTCAGTACGAATATCGACGTTAATTACATTAAAATAAGATTCATATTAGCGCGCCTTGTACAGTGGCGGTTACGACGCTCGCCGCGTTCTTGATATGGCGAAAATGTATGAAAAAATTTGAGAAATTTTCTTATTTTTCTTATAACTGGAAAAGTTGTTTATTTTTATATAAAATTTTTAGCGGACTTTATAGATGACTAAATAAGCAACAATTTTTTTCTATATAATTATTTTCCTCAGTTCAGTGTATTTAGATATTAAGGTACCTACCTAATCAGACCCCATTTTTTTCATATTTTGCGATTATTGTGATGGTTAAAACGTATTTTATGTGAAAATTTTGTATGCGGCTAGAATTTTTATGGTACAGTCGTGGAGATGAATATATTATCTTTCATTTGAAACCAAAATATCCTCGCAGTTTGACTCCTAATTATTCTTTAATAGGGTACCGGAAAATCGCTGATATTTGTAATAGCGTCCTTAATAGTGAGGGAAAATTATATTTGTCAAAAGTATTTTGTCTAGAACCCCTTGTTCCCCTAACCAAAAAATGCATGAATGAATAGATTTTGTGTTTAGTTTTAACTGTAATACAGTCTGAGCTAAGGTAGTGTAACTGTAGTAGTATTGTTACATTAACGAGCAATGTACGGTGTACCTGTTAGCTCCGGATGCCTCTGTTGTTTGAGCCACTTCTCATCCTCCGTGTCGATGTCATACTCCGGTGTCTCCTGCTCCTCCCACAGTGCTGGAAATTATACAACATACTTAATACTTGGATGTAGGTATAACTACTCCCTTACAAGTAACAATCTAATATTATCAATGTATTCAAATTTTAAGTTGGTATGTCCGTTTTAAAAAATCGGCCAAGTACGAGTTGTACTCGCGCGGGAAGGGTTCCGTACCACTACAGAGCAAAAATAGGCTAAAAATTATCCCTCCCATACAAACGTAATTTCTTTGGCCTATTGCTTTAAAGTCTAAATCAATTAGGTAAGCCTACACATAAGCACTTGACATATTCACAGAATATTCAATTTTACTTTAACTTAATTTGAGACTTAATTTTACTAAACTTAAATAAATAATAATAAAATTAAATAAATATTTAAAATTTCCCATAATACAAAAAAAATCTTTTCTCTATCTTTGCTTTACGGATTTTTTTCTCTATCTTTGTACGGAACCCTTCGTGCGCGAGTCCGACTCGCACTTGGCCGTTTAACTACAATGCAAGGTAATTTTATTTTGAGTGCTGGGTGGTGCCGGTTTTAAATCATAATCTAAGTTTAGATTTTACATGTATAATTTAAGTAACTTCGCCGAGTTGCTCATAGATGGCGTTAGCAGTTTCGAAAATATATCATGCAGGCAAATAATTATTTCACAAAATTGTGAAACTGTCTATTTTTGGAATCTAAATTCTTTGCACTAAAGTTATATAAACGCTATAGCAAAATTCAAATCCGTATAACATTTTTCATGATCATGATCAATGAGTGGACTAGTATCTGGGGAGTGGGGACACGGCAGTGCCCCCGCCAAGTCGAGCAAAAAAGCGGCACGGCCGTACCATCCTTTTCTCGAAGCAATTCAGGCTCTTTTTGACCCCCTATAATACTTATTTTAAAAAATAATCTGACTAATAAATAACCCTCCTGGCAGTCGGGTAAAAATTATACGGCTCTTAACTCAATAAAACACAACTTAAAACTGTGTTACTAGTTACTACTACTGTGTTGTTGTTGTGACTCATCATATGGAATTTCCCGCATTTCGATCGAAAAATATACTTATTATTAAAATGTTTCCTCCACGCACAAGCCGTAAACCATACTGCGGAGTGCCCCTACCAGTAACCCCAATACCTACTACCTACTCAACGTGTCATTGCTTGGTCATTACTATTGTTCACACAGAACACGTTAATAGGGGTAATCTCTATAATTAACGTGTTCTGTGATTGTTCATTATTATTTTTACAACTAAGGGGTACGTAAGTATACTTACTTACTTTATAGTTTATATACATAATATTATAATAACTCACAAGTCACAAGTCATAATCGTAAAAAACAAGCCGCTGGTCAATGCGCGTGTCGTACTCGTACACGGATTCCTTTAAAAGCCGCGTATAAGGTCGTCATAAAAATACTTTTTATACCGCCGTGTTAATATAAAAAGCGGCCAAGTGCGAGTTGGACTCGCCCATGAAGGGTTCCGCAGCAGCAATAAGGTTTATTTTTATGAAATTAAAAGGTTTTTGATTTATTTTTACATTTCAGTCGATTTAATGAAATTTTGATTAAGGTTTACCATTTTTATGACGTATAAAAAAAACTACTGGCTAGATCTCGTTCAAACCAATTTTCGTTGGTAGTTTTTATAGTAATCTACATCATATATTTTTTTTAGAATTATCATGCCCCTACTTTAGAAATTAGAGGGGGGGGGGGGGGGGGACACACATTTTGCCACTTTGGAAGAGTCTCTCTCGCAAACTATTCAGGTTAGAAAAAAATGATACGAGAAACCTCAATATGATTTTTGGAGACCTATCAAAATTTTTTTTGGTTTCAGTTGTACCTATGGGGACCCCTATAATTTTTAATAATTTTTCCATTTTTGCATCAAAATCTTAATGCGGTTCACAGAATACAATATCTACTTACCAAGTTTCAATAATCTAGCTCTAATAGTTTCGGAGAAAAGTGACTGTGACATACGGACGGACGGACAGACAGACAGACAGACAGACAGACAGACAGACAGACAGACAGACAGACAGACAGACAGACAGACAGACAGACATGACGAATCTTTAAGGGTTCCTTTTTTGCCATTTTGGCTACGGAACCCTAAAAAAAGCGACCAAGTGCGAGTTTTACTCGCCCATGAAGGGTTCCGCAGCAGCAATGAGGTTTATTTTTATGAAATTAAAAGGTTTTTGATTTATTTTTCGATTTAATGAAATTTAGATTAAGGCGCTATATTGATAGTAATTTTACCGCAAGGGCAATTTTACACTTAATTTGTATGACTATAAAGTCGTGAATGGGTGATTCTACGATAAGAGGTAACTTGAACGGCAATCAATATTAAATAGGTTTTTTATTCCATATTGTCCAATCCTTTACAATCAATTACACCATTTTAATGTACTTCAATGAATAGAGTCACAATTAAATGCTGAAATATTATATTTTTTGCGGAAATTGCCGACAAAGTCCAAAAAAGTATCTACCCTGGCCTGTCCCTTTGCCGATTTTAGTTAAAGTTACTGCCGTACCTAATTTGTTTGTATCGCTTTTCAAACTAAAGCATGGTAAGTATGAATTTGAATAAATATACTACAATAATTTTAAGAAAAAATCCAAAAAAGTATGTTTTTTGTGTTATTTTCTGAACTTTAAATTTTGTCCCGAATTTTTTGTGTCTTTACCCTGGAAAATTTTGTTCTACTACTACCATTATAAAAATAAAACGGAAGTATTGCAAATTCCTCTCAAATACATCTAACGACGTGAAGTTAGCCACAAATAACAAGCGAGCCGTTAGAAGCTGCCATTTTGCTAGTTGTCGCGACGTGTCCGTGCGGTGTAGTGGTCTCGCAAAGTCATTGTGTCTCTCCACTGGTAAGTCATAAAAGTTATATTAATGATTTTATTCATTTGTGTAATATTACATTTATTCAATAATAATGTACTAATTCAAGTGGGATATTTAATTAAGCCAAAAATGTTATAAATCGATTACAATATTTGAATTTATCATGAAAACGTCTCTCCCCTGGCGTATTTCCCCTGCCAAGATAAATGCCAGGGGAGAGACTTACTAGCCAGGGGAGATAAAACATATCATTTATTGTAGTCACAAAGTAATTTAAATATAGTTAGATTGTACTGAAGTCAGATTTAAACGGTATAATATTGAAGTATTGTTATGATAAAAAGCGGTCTCTATTTTTTTTCACATTATTACAGATTATGGCACCGCAAACAAAGTTAACACGTGAAGAAAAACTACAAAAGAAACGTGAAGTAGAAAGAAGATAGGTATCTTAATATAAAAGGATTAAAAATGACCCAGAAAAGTATAAATTATTGCAAAAATTCTCAAAATGTAGCTATGTTCCATTGTTGTTTTTTGTATTTGATCATCAATCATCATCAAATACAAAAAATAAAATTTTCAGTCAAGAGCTTTGGTTGCTAAACTTAAATCACATCGAGCAAGAAGGCAACGATATTTAATTAATAAAAAAATATGAAACCATAAATAAATTAAAAACTAAACAAACTGTTACAAAAAAAAATCGGACAAGTGCGAGTCGGACCCGCGCATGAAGGTTTCCGTACCGTTATAGAGCAAAAATAGGTCAAAAATTGTATTTTTTGTATGGGAGCCCCCCTTAAATTCTTATTTTATTTAAATATTATTATTAATTGTTAAAGTGCACATATATTTAAGGCCTTTCTGAAAATTTCAAGTGCCTACCTGTTGCCATTATTGATATCGAGCAAAAAAGGCCGAAAAAATCACGTTTGTTGTATTGTTTTTAGTATTTGTTGTTATAGCAACAACAGACATACACAATCTGTAAAAATTTCAAGTCTAGCTATAGCGGTTCTTGAGATACAGCCTGGCGACAAACAGACAGACAAAAGACAGACAGACAGACAGACAGACGGACAGACAACGAAGTCTTGGTGATAGGGTCCCGTTTTTACCCTTTGGGTACGGAACCCTAAAAAGGTTACAAAGATCCTGATCTTGACGTCTCTACCCTGGCCTCGATATTTACCCTGGCCTTATAAAAAGAAATAAAATATGTGTGAAGTAACCTGCCATTGGGTGAAAAGGTTAATCAATGGGTTAATTAGCATAATTTAACATTTTCATGAAAAAAATCCAACTTTTTTCCCTGGCCGCATCTTCTATGGGCTCGAAACCTCTTATCGTAGAACTACCCGAATACGCTGCGGCCAGAAGCTATCGGCTCGCTCGGAAAACATGCGAAAAAACGTAATTTTGTTTATTTAAACAATAACTAGAAGCATTAAAGCAAAATGCTTCTATACGATTTTGGGTTGCAAAGGTGTCTATTAATTAGACTAATTTCCTACAATACATCTATTCTCGTTTAAAAATAATCTTCAAATTTCGTAATTTTAAGAGGTCATTTCGATCGAGAAATGTATCGAGGCAAAATACATTTATCGTGTTTCTGGTTCTTCTCAAACCTAGATAAGGCTATGAAGGTATGTATATCTCATCACCAGATTCTTAACATTTCTAAGGGTCCTATAGTATTACTTCAAAAAGGACGTTATAATCAATATAGCGCCTTAAGGTTTACCATTTATGACGTATAAAGCCACTTTTCTCCGAAACTATTAGAGCTATACTATTGAAACTTGGTAAGTAGGTGTAGTCTGTGAACCGCATTAAGATTTTGATGTAAAAATTGAAAAAATATTAAAAATTTTAGGGGTCCCCATAGATGCAACTGAAACAAAAAAAAATTTTTTTCATCTAACCTATGCGTGTGGGGTATCTATGGATAGGTCTCCAAAAATCATATTGAGGTTTCTCATATAATTTTTTTCTAACCTGAACAGTTTGCGACAGAGACTCTTCCAAAGTGGTAAAATGTGTGCCCCCCCCTCTAATTTCTAAAGTAGAGGCATGATAAATCTAAAAAAAATATATGATGTAGATTACTATAAAAACTACCAACGAAAATTGGTTTAAACGAGATCTAGCCGGTAGTTTTTTTTATACGTCAGAAATGGTAAACCTTAATCTAAATTTCATTAAATCGACTGAAATATAAAAATAAATCAAAAACCTTTTAATTTCATAAAAATAAACCTTATTGCTAATGCGGAACCCTTCATGGGCGAGTCCAACTCGCACTTGGCCGCTTTTTTTCAATATTCTGTTCGGTTATTTCTTTACTTTGTTACTTTCTGAGTCTACATCAATTTTGGTGTAAGAGAATTCCACATAATTTCTTCAGTCTGGAAGCTTAAAAATCAGTCTTTTCGAACTGGGCTCGCCTTAAGGGCCCCCGCAGATGGCAGGTCTCTTCTCAATTGTGAAAGCTAGACGACAGTTAAAAAAATATTAATTGGGACTTGGACTCTTAGGGCCCCCGCAGATATACAATTTCTAGTTGTACAACTACAGTCTGCCAAAATTTCTAAACGTAATCACGCTTAAAAGGTGTATTGTTTTCTTTGTATTTTTACAGAGAACGCTTATTACATTTTAAATATTGTCACCTTGCACATTTTTATCTCGAATTAATAAAGTTCTCATATTATTTTTTTCATTTAAAAATTGTAGTTGACTGTAGTTGTACAACTAGAAATTGTATATCTGCGGGGGCCCTAAGAGTCCAAGTCCCAATTAATATTTTTTTAACTGTCGTCTAACTTTCACAATTGAGAAGAGAGTATAGTCTATGGTATAGTTAGACAAACGGTGAATTCATATCTTTGTTGTCAGAAAAAATATCAAAATATCAGTATTGTCTAAAAAAACGCCATTTTTGATTCACTTTTTAGGGTTCCGTACCCAAAGGGTAAAAACGGGACCCTATTACTAAGACTTCGTTGTCTGTCCGTCTGTCCGTCTGTCTGTCTGTCTGTCTGTCGGTCTGTCTGTCTGTCTGTCTGTCTGTCTCCAGGCTGTAACTCAAGAACGGTAATAGCTAGAGATTTGATATTTTCACAGATTATGTATATCTGTTGCCGCTATAACAACAAATACTAAAAATAAAATAAAATGAATATTTAAGGGGGGCTCCCATACAACAAACGTGATTTTTTGGCCTTTTTTTGCTGTCTCCAGGCTGTAACTCAAGAACGGTAATAGCTAGAGATTTGATATTTTCACAGATTATGTATATCTGTTGCCGCTATAACAACAAATACTAAAAATAATGTTACGTGCTAAGGTTCGATGATTCGGAGAAAAAGACCTGGTGACTCTCTTGAAGACTTTTATTTGCACTACACTTAACACTTACACTACACTTACACTAGATCACTATGTCTAAACACTAAGCACTCGGTCCAAACACTATGCACTAAGTTCAAACACTAAGCACTATCACTGGTTCACTCACTAAGTCACTTGTTTCTCACTTCCGAAGTCGCTTTGATTATCGCTCACTCGAAAACATTCGAAGACTGGCTCCCGGCGTGTTTACCTGCCCTATTTATACGGGTCGAGGCGAGCTCTAGACCGTGCGAGAACATTCCACAACATGTAAACAATCGTGGGAAAATTCCAGAGTGTACGCGCAAATAAACAAAAACATGCAAGTAGCGGCATCTGGTATTGAATAGGGGATTTACGCTGTCTGTGATGGTTTCGCCTGGTTGCCGCTAGATGACACTACGTGTCCGCATTCGTAACACTACTCCCCTCTTAGAGATGCTCGTCCCGAGCATCATTGTTACTGCCATGGTAACGCGCCAGACGGTCTATGTGTACCATTTTGAATGTCCCTCTTGGTTGCTTTTGAATCCTATAAGTCACATCATTCAATCGGGTAACCACTTTGTATGGGCCGTCCCACTTGGTCTGCAACTTTGGAGATTTCCCTTTTCGACGAGTTGGGTTATGCAGCCACACCAGTGTCCCTTCTTCGAAGCCGCTCGTGTTCGATTTCCGGTCGTATCTGGTCTTCATGTTCTCACTTGAATGTAACCCATTCTCCCGAACCATGGCGTGTATATAGCGCATCTTTTCCCTCAAATCGCAGACATAGTCTTGTACGGTCTTTGGTTCCTCCGGTGACCCTCCTGTCAAGAGGTCTACTGGTACTCGTAGTTCTCTACCGTAATTGACATATGCCGGGGTAGCCTTTATGCTCTCATGCTCGGCGGTACGGTACGACAGAAGGAAGAGCGGTATGTACTTGTCCCAATCCTTTTGTTTGTCATCTACCAATTTCGCCAAATGCCTCTCAAGGGTCTGGTTAAATCTCTCAACCATTCCATCAGACTGTGGATGGTACGCGGTGGTCCTCGTTTTATGCATTCCCAAGATTCTGCACACTTCCTGGAAGACCTGCGATTCAAAATTCCTGCCCTGATCAGAATGGATTTCCAGAGGCACACCAAAGCGAGATATCACTTCTTCCACTAGCTTAGAAGCAACTGTTGTAGCTTCTTGGTTTGGTATGGCGAACACTTCAGGCCATTTGGTGAAGTAGTCCATGACGACCATGAAATACTTGTTTCCCGACTCCGTTACAGGAAATGGCCCAGCTACATCAACTGCAATTCGTTCCCACGGTGCGCCAACGTTATACAACCGCAGGTTCCCACGGCTCCTGGTCTGTGGTCCCTTCACTGCAGCGCAAGTAGTACATTTGCGGCACCAATCCTGCACGTCATCTCGACAATGCAACCAGTAGAATCGTTCTCGCACTTTTGTTAACGTCCTCTTGACACCTAGATGACCTCCTGATATGCCATCGTGCATTTCACGGAGAATATCTGGTACTCTCGCTCTTGGGACAACTATCTGAAGATGGAACTCTCTGCCGTTAGTCTTCTCCCATTTCCGGTAGAGTATTCCGTTTTGAAGTACCAGACTCTCCCATTGCGCCCAGTACGCCTTAGTGACAGCGCCAGTGGGTGCAACCTCACTCCAGGTTGGTTTTACGTCACCCCGTTTCTTCCATGTGATGATGTGCCGAAGGTCGTCATCTTTTTCTTGAGCCTCCCTCATGGCATCATTCTCCCATGGACCCAAAGGACTTGTTCTCGTTAACTTTATTGTCACTTCATTAGATTCCTGCTTAACACAATGTTTGCAGTCTTCTGAACACGGCCTTCGTGAGAGTGCGTCGGCGTTCCCATGCGACTTTCCGCTGCGGTGTTCGGTCTTGAAGTCGTACTCCTGGAGCTGCTCAATCCATCGTGCTACTTGACCTTCTGGGTTCTTGAATTGCAGTAGCCACTTCAAGGCTGCGTGATCAGTTCGCAGTAAAAACTGTCTGCCGATGAGGTATTTGCTGAAATGTTGTAGCGTCTTTACCACAGCCAAGAGTTCTCTTCTTGTCACACAGTAGTTTCTCTCTGGCTTGGATAAAGATTTGCTGAAATATGCAATTACAACTTCTCTTTCACCCTGTTTTTGAGATAACACACCTCCAATGGCTGTGTTGCTTGCGTCCGTGTCGACTATAAACTGACCTTCAGGTTGTGGATACCCCAGGATTGGTGTTTCACACAGATGTTTCTTCAGTTTCTGAAAAGAATCTTCAGTAGTCTCGTCCCAAATAAACTGTCGTTTATCTTCTGTCAGCCGATGTAATGGCTTGGCTATCTCCGAGAATCCCTTAACAAAACGCCTGTAGTAGGAGCATAGGCCGAGAAATGCTCGCACTTCGGTTTTGTTCTTAGGGGTTGGCCAATTTTGAACTGCTTCCAGTTTTTCCGGGTCCGTCTGGATTCCATCACTGGAGATAACATGGCCGAGATAATTGACCTTACTCCTGAATAAACGACACTTTTTCGGATTCAACTTTAACTTGGCCCCCTCTATTTTGGCGAAAACTCGTTCTAAGTTTCGCAAATGATCCTCGAAGTCGCGGCCAACAATGATGACGTCGTCCAAGTAGACTAAGCAAGCCTCTCCAACTAAGCCTGCCAGTACACACTCCATGAGTCGCTCAAATGTGGCAGGTGCGTTGCACAATCCAAAGGGCATGACGTTAAACTGCCATAAACCTTTACCGGTGGAAAAAGCTGTCTTCTCCTTGTCTTTTGGATGAATTTCCACCTGCCAGTATCCAGATTTCAGGTCCAGGGTCGAAAACCATTTCATGCCACTCAAGGTATCGAGAGTGTCGTCGATCCGAGGTAATGGGTAGCTGTCCTTCTTAGTAACATCATTGAGACGCCTGTAGTCCACACAAAATCTTGTGCTGCCATCTTTCTTCTTCACTAATACAACAGGCGAGCACCATGGACTTGCAGACGGTTCAATAATCTTATGCCTTCTCATGTCCTCCAAAAGGCCTTCAACTTCTTTTTCCTTTGCAATGGGTATCCGTCTTGCCCGTTGACGAATTGGGTTCTCGTTTCCGGTATCTATCCTGTGCTGAACCATCGACGTTCTTCCAAGGTCACCTTCCTGACTGGAGAAGATATTCACGTGGCGCTGTAAAAACTTCTTAGCTTTCATCCTCTGCGAATAAGTCAGATTACTCTTGCAGTCATCGAGTAGCTCAGTCACTAATCCATTGTTGCTGCTGTTTGCTGGGTCTGCGTCCGTCGTCGAACTGCACTTTCTCATCCAGACAACTTCCTCGCACTTTCCAATGACGTCACCTTTGTTCAAGCAGATCTCGCGTTCACCAAGATTCAAAACCCGGACCACAGCGTGACTGCTTCCACTAACAAGGGTTCTTGCCGTCATCAGTTTTCGTGCTGATGTCTTGGTGGGTGTGTCTTCGATCAACACGCATCTGTTAGACTTGTTCTTTCCAGCTGGCGGTAGTTTCACCAGCACCCGGGCTTCCGCTCGTCCAGGTATAATGACTTCCTTTACACATGCGACTTTCCCGCAGGCGCCTCCAAGGATGAAAATTTCTTCTTCGCCACACTTGAAAACTCCGTCGGCGACATTAATCCTGCAGTTGTGCTTCTTCATGAAATCCAAACCCAAGATGCAATCATCCATTATTTCAGCCACGATAACGTCATGAGGGTATGAGGACCCCCTACATTAATCATAACTGATATTTCTCCCAGGACGGGTATTGGCTGACCGGAGGCAGTAAGGAGCCGACAGTTGATTCTCCTCTTGTGTCGTCTTGCGGCTTTTACCAGATTTGGGTTCACTATCGTTCTAGAGGCTCCTGTGTCTAGAGTCATTTTGCAATCCGTCCTGTTAATAGTCCCCTGAATCACAAGACTATTCCCGCTGCTTGCTTGGGAGACAACAGTTATTGGGGCTTCCTCCGCGTCAGCCAGTACTCGCCCCTTAGTCCTGGCTTTTATTCGTTTCCCTGCTCCCGGGCAGGGGACGAAGCCCCTTTGCTTCTTCAGCTCCTCCATCTGTTCCTCAAGCCTTTTCATTCTTGCCATCTGGGTATCCTTCTGCGGGCAGTTGAGCTGAAGATGACCCCTTTCGCCGCACTTGTAGCACATGGCTCCAAAACTTCTCTTCGTAGGAGCCTTGACCTCCTTGACTTCCTCCGAGACCTCGCGGATTTTATAGGTCTGCCGTATGTCACGCCGGACAGCCTCGACCTCTAGAGCATGCGCCAACGCTTCCTTTAGCGAGGTGTGGTGACGTAGCCTTACTGCAGCTCGGACTTCCAGATCCCTGATTCCGTCGACAAAGGCTTGAATAGTGTTTGAGTCAACCATCTTGGAGTCTGCTCCCGGATGTGCCTTCTTTACCAGTTTCTCAATTTCCAACGCCCATTGTTGTAGTCCCTCTCCTGAGCGTTGGACTCTGTCACGAAGTTGGGCACGGAACACGTGCTCCAGGTGTCGCTCCCCGTATCTGGATTCAAGCGCCTCCATCAGATCTTGGAACCCATTTCCTGTATGTGCTTCCAGGACCGACAAAGCTTGCCCTCTAAGCGCAACAGTGAGAGCGGTCAGGCATTGGTCTTCAGTCCATCCGTTGGCAGTAGCAACCGTCTGGAATTGCTGACGATAAGCGTTCCAAGAAGTAGTACCGTCGTACGGCGGCACCTTGACTTTTGGCCCTTGTACCACTGCTCCGGTAGTTCCACTAGACGTCGCGACTCCTGTGGTTTCCAGGCGCGCTTTCCACTTCTGTAGTTCTGAGAGGCCACTTTTCACATTTTCCATATCCACTCCTAGCCCGGTAATGCGTTCTTCCATTATGTCGACATCTTTCCGAAGCTTGGTCACCGTGTCACCAACATCCTTTATTGCCAATAGCGCTTTTTCTTGGAGGTCCCTTTGTTGCTCTTGAGACTCCATCATTGCCCGAATGTCAGCCCTTTGAGAATCTTGCAGAGCGCCGAGCTTGCGATCTTGTGATTCCATCATTGCCCTTTGAGAATCTTGCAAAGCCTGGATTAACCCAATTATGCTTTCCAATTGAGGAGCCATTTGGGGGGCCGTAGAAACTACGGGCGAGGCATGGTGGCTGGAGCCAGTTGATGGGGCTTGATCAGTCGGGGCCTGGTGTGCGGCGCCAGTGGGCGTGGCCTGGTGGGCGGAGCCAGTGGGCGTGGCCTGAGTGGGCGTGGCCTGGTGGGCGGAGCCAGTGGGCGTGGCCACACCCAAAGTGGGCGGGGCCTGAGGGGCGTGGCCAGTGGGCGGGTCCCGGTGGGCGGGGCCAGTGGGTGAGGCCTGCCCCGCAGTGGGCGGAGCTTGGTCCCCAGTGGGTATGGCCTCCGCAGCCTGTTGCGTCCTAGTCCTGACACTTCCCTCGAAGTCTTCTCCCGGAGTCACTGGCACTGCGCCGTTGTCCTCACGCTCCCCTTGAACTCCTCTCTCGGAGTCGATGGCAGCAGCTCGCTGTGCCCTTGTCCTGACACTCCCCTTGAAGTCCTCTCTCGGAGTCAATGGCATCTCCAAATCTCACTTCCGACACCAGTTGTTACGTGCTAAGGTTCGATGATTCGGAGAAAAAGACCTGGTGACTCTCTTGAAGACTTTTATTTGCACTACACTTAACACTTACACTACACTTACACTAGATCACTATGTCTAAACACTAAGCACTCGGTCCAAACACTATGCACTAAGTTCAAACACTAAGCACTATCACTGGTTCACTCACTAAGTCACTTGTTTCTCACTTCCGAAGTCGCTTTGATTATCGCTCACTCGAAAACATTCGAAGACTGGCTCCCGGCGTGTTTACCTGCCCTATTTATACGGGTCGAGGCGAGCTCTAGACCGTGCGAGAACATTCCACAACATGTAAACAATCGTGGGAAAATTCCAGAGTGTACGCGCAAATAAACAAAAACATGCAAGTAGCGGCATCTGGTATTGAATAGGGGATTTACGCTGTCTGTGATGGTTTCGCCTGGTTGCCGCTAGATGACACTACGTGTCCGCATTCGTAACAATAAAATACAATGAATATTTAAGGGGGGCTCCCATACAACAAACGTGATTTTTTTGGGCTTTTTTGCTCTATATAAAAAACTAGCTGTCCCGGCAAACGTTGTTTTGCCATTTAAAGTATATTTTCTACATCATCAGTTAATACATGTTTTACCCCCTCTTTTTTCCCCTAAGAGGGTGTGGGGGGAAGGTCATACACCAGATGTTAAGTTGATATGAAGTAAGTCCACTAAAGAAAAAAGTTGTATACAAAATCTGACCCCTCTTTGGTCCCCAGACCCAGAGAGGGTTGAGAGGGGAGGGGGGGGAGGATTTTTATACACCAGATGTTAAGTTGGAAGAAGATAAATATATCTGCGAAAACCACATTCAAATCGGATCAGTATTTTTCGTGTGATGCTGGAACAAACATACAGACAGACAGAAAGAGTGACAGACAGACAGACAGACAAAAAACTAACCACATTTTTGGCTTCTATAGCGATGTAGTGACAAAGGTGTAATTTCGAGTGTCATTTCATATCTTCTAAGTATAGAATTTTCATTTCTACAACAGAATATTGTCTTCCCCGCACGCGCTTTGGTGACGCCCACTATCGTAATATTTTAATTTCGCCTTAATTTCAAAACCAAACGTCCAATTTTAATCATTCAAAGACCAAATATTATCTACATAAACTGTACTTAGTGATAAAATAATTTATTTTGATAAGGATTAATAGCGTGAGTAAAATATATCCGTTTAAATGTAGTCCAAAAAAAATTCAGGATTTTTAAATAAATAAATGGTTATTATGCCTCACTCGACATAGATAGGTATAGTGTGTTGCGGACTTTTTTGTAGATATTTATAAGATCTACAATTACTTAGAACATTTTATGGTTCTATCTTTTATAGTTTAGGCAGCGTACGCAAAATAAGTAACTTTTCTAGCTGATTTTTACACCTTGCGTCCGAAAAACTCAAATATCTTACGGAACCCTACTTTTTTCCAAAATGAAATGTAGCCTATGTTCAGCAGAAATAATGTAAGATTCCAATAGCAAAAGAATTTTTCAAATCGGTCCAGTAGTTTCGGAGCCTATTCGACTCAAACAAACAAACAAACAAATAAACAAAAAATCAAATCTTTCCTCTTTATAATAGTAGTGTAGATGTCAACAGGTAGGTACTTGAATTTTTCACAAAATCCTTAGTTATATGTGTACTTTAATATTTAATAATAATATTAAAATAAAATAAAAAAATAAGGGGACAAAAAACACAATTTATGGCCTAATTTTGCTCTGTAATGGTACGGAACCCTTCGTGCGCGATTCCGACTCGCACTTGGCCGATTATTATTTTACAACTAAATTACGCGAGACCCGAGTAATATGTTCTAATAAAGAAGAAAATAAAATAAAGTTGATGTATATAAAATTGAGACTCAATAACACTTTTATGTACTCGAAAGATTGCTCACTTTTATTGTACATAAACGTCTTTCATTTCGTTATAAATTTAATGCGGCAGTGAATTTTAAACATCGCCTCTTTACAAGAGGAAAAGAGGAAATTTAAAGGTGGTTTCAAATTAAACGATAAATATTTTTATGAGCCACCGCTCAGAATTATTCTGAGAAGCGATCAAATCTATACTATTATTCATGCAATTTGCGTAGCTTAGCATTTGCTTTCCATTTTTTTAGGGTTCCGTAGCCAAAATGGCAAAAAACGGAACCCTTATAGATTCGTCATGTCTGTCTGTCTGTCCATCCGTATGTCACAGCCACTTTTCTCCGAAACTATTAGAGCTATACTATTGAAACTTGTTAAGTAGATGTAGTCTGTGAACCGCATTAAGATTTTGATGCAAAAATGGAAAATTATTAAAAATTTTAGGGGCCCCATAGGTACAACTGAAACAAAAAAAAAATTCTTTCATCTAACCTATGCGTACGTATCTATGGATAAGTCTCCAAAAATCATATTGAGGTTTCTCACATCATTTTTTTCTAACCTGAATAGTTTGCGAGAGAGACTCTTCCAAAGTGGTAAAATGTGTGTCCCCCCCCCCCCCTCTAATTTCTAAAGTAGGGGCATGATAATCCTAAAAAAAATATATGATGTAGATTACTATAAAAACTAACAACGAAAATTGGTTTGAACGAGATCTAGCCAGTAGTTTTTTTATACGTCATAATTAATGGTAAACCTTAATCTAAATTTCATTAAATCGACTGAAATATAAAAATAAATCAAGAACCTTTTAATTTCATAAAAACAAACCTTATTGCTGCTGCGGAACCCTTCATGGGCGAGTCCAACTCCCACTTGGCCGCTTTTTTAATATCTAAAGACGCTTCACACCACGTCAGTCCGGCCCAGTAGACCGTGGTAGGTACAGGATTTGTGTTACGGGCACCAGACAACGGAAATATATTTAATACTATTAGGCCCACTTGCGCCAATCTGGGTTAAAGTTAACTCTGAGTTAAACATCGTGTCATATCTGTCACTCACCAAGTCAGTGAAAGAGATGACATGATGTTTAACTCAGAGTTAACTTTAACCCAGATTGGCGCAAGTGGACCTTATACTAACATATTTATATTAAGGGCCCGGGTTACCCTCGAAATTTTCATACATTCTTAATACCAAAATCATTTTCTCATACGAAAATATTTAACATGTTTGAGTTATTTTTCAGCTTAAGATAGTAATTACCTAGGGTCCTGAACAATTTTTTTTTACAAAATATTTAAATACTAAAAAAAAAATTTTGTGTTTAAATATTTTTTAGTAAATTTACTACTAAATACTTAAACACCAAAAAATAGACAAAAACACTAAAAAATATACAAATAAATAGTAAATTTACTACAAAATATTTAAATAATAAAAAATATTTTTTAAGGTTTAAATATTTTGTAGTAAATTTACTATTTATTTATATATTTTTTAGTGTTTATGTCTATTTTTTGGTGTTTAAATATTTAGTAGTAAATTTACTAAAAAATATTTAATCACAAAAAATTTTTTTTTAGTATTTAAATATTTTGTAAAAAGAAATTGTTCAGGACCCTAGGTAATTACTATCTTAAGCTGAAAAATAACTCAAACATGTTAAATATTTTCGTATGAGAAAATGATTTTGGTATTAAGAATGTATGAAAATTTCGAGGGTAACCCGGGCCCTTAAGATTTTTATTATATTATTATCTACACTATCTACACTACATCTACACTACTGTTATAAAGACGAAAGATTTGATTTTTTGTTTGTTTGTTTGTCCTGAATAGGCTCCGAAACTACTGGACCGATTTGAAAAATTCGTTTACCATTGGAATTCTACATTATTTCTGCTGAACATAGGCAAATTTTTACTTTGGAAAAAAATAGGGTTCCGTAAGATATTTGGGTTTTTCTGACGCAAGGTGTAAAAAATCAACCAGAAATGTTACTTATTTTGCGAACGCTGCCTAAACTATAAAAGATAGAACCATAAAATGTTCTAAGTAATTGTATCTATAGTACTATTATAAAGAGGAAAGATTTGATTTTTTGTTTGTTTATTTGAGTCGAATAGGCTCCGAAACTACTGGACCGATTTGAAAAATTCTTTTGCTATTGCAATCTTACATTATTTCTGCTGAACATAGGCTACATTTTATTTTGGAAAAAAGTAGGGTTCCGTAAGATATTTGAGTTTTTCGGACGCAAGGTGTAAAAAATCAGCTAGAAAAGTTACTTATTTTGCGTACGCTGCCTAAACTATAAAAGATAGAACCATAAAATGTTCTAAGTAATTGTATGAAATAACACCCGAAATTACACCTTTGTCACTACATCGCTATAGAAGCCAAAAATGTGGTTAGTTTTTTGTCTGTCTGTCTGTCACTCTTTCTGTCTGTCTGTATGTTTGTTCCAGCATCACACGAAAAATACTGATCCGATTTGAATGTGGTTTTCGCAGATATATTTATCTTCTTCCAACTTAACATCTGGTGTATAAAAATTTTTCCCCCCACCCCTCTAAGGGGACAAAAGAGGGGGTCAGATTTTATATCAAACTTTTTTCTTTAACACGAAAACTACTGATCCGATTTGCATACGGTTTTCACAGATTTGCATACGGTTTTCACAGATATATTATATTTGTCTTCTTCCAACTCAACATCTGGTGTATAAAAATCCTCCCCCCCCCCTCCCCTCTCATCCCTCTCTGGGGACCAAAGAGGGGTCAGATTTTGTATACAACTTTTTTCTTTAGTGGACTTACTTCATATTAGGTATTAACTGTGTTTTTGGAAGAAGACAAATATATTATCTGTGAAAACCGTATGCAAATCGGATCAGTAGTTTTCGTGTTAAAGAAAAAACCACTCCGCCTTGTCACCCACTATCGTAATAGTTTAATTTCGCCATAATTTCAAAACCAAACGTCCAATTTTGATCTTTCAAAGACCAAATATTATCTACATAAACTTTACTTAGTGATGAAATAATTTATTTTGATAAGGATTAATAGTATAAGTAAAATAAACACGTTTAAATGTAGTCCAAAAAAAATTCAAGATTTTTAAGTAAAAAAATGGTTACAGGCGTAAGTATATATACACCAAAAAAAACATCTGGTGTATGACCTTCCCCCCCCCACACCCTCTTAGGGGACAAAAGAGGGGGTAAAACATGTATCAACTGATGATGTAGAAAATATACTTTAAATGGCAAAACAACGTTTGCCGGGACAGCTAGTATCTTATAAATATCTACAAAAAAGTCTGCGACACACTATACCTATGTATGTCGAGTGAGGCACAATAACCATTTTTTTACTTAAAAATCTTGAATTTTTTTGGACTACATTTAAACGTGTTTATTTTACTTATACTATTAATCCTTATCAAAATAAATTATTTCATCACTAAGTACAGTTTATGTAGATAATATTTGGTCTTTGAAAGATTAAAATTGGACGTTTGGTTTTGAAATTATGGCGAAATTAAACTATTACGATAGTGGGTGACAAGGCGGAGTGGTTTTTTCTTTAACACGAAAACTACTGATCCGATTTGCATACGGTTTTCACAGATAATATATTTGTCTTCTTCCAATCAACATCTGGTGTATAAAAATCCCCCCCCCCACCCCACAAACCCTCTCGGGGGATCAAAGAGGGGGCCAGATTTCCAACTTTTTCTTTAGTGGACTTACTTCATATTATTATAACTGTGTTTTCCAACTTAACATCTGGTGTATAACATTTTCCCCCTCCCTCTTAGGGGACAAAAGAGGGGGTGAGATATGTATCAACTGATGAAGTAGAAATACTTTAAGGGCCCGGGTTACCCTCGAAATTTTCATACATTCTTAATACCAAAATCATTTTCTCATACGAAAATATTTAACATGTTTGAGTTATTTTTCAGCTTAAGATAGTAATTACCTAGGGTCCTGAACAAATTTTTTTTACAAAATATTTAAATACTAAAAAAAAAAATTGTGTTTCAATGTTTTTTAGTAAATTTACTATTAAATATTTAAACACCAAAAAATAGACAAAAACACTAAAAAACATATAAATAAATAGTAAATTTACTACAAAATATTTAAACTTAAAAAAATATTTTTATAACTTGAATATTTTGTAGTAAATTTACTATTTATTTATATATTTTATAGTGTTTTTGGTTATTTTTGGGTGTTTAAATATTTAGTAGTAAATTTACTAAAAAATATTTAAACACAATTTTTTTTTAAGTATTTAAATATTTTGTAAAAAAAATTTGTTCAGGACCCTAGGTAATTACTATCTTAAGCTGAAAAATAACTCAAACATGTTAAATATTTTCGCATGAGAAAATGATTTTGGTATTAAGAATGTATGAAAATTTCGAGGGTAACCCGGGCCCTTAAATGGCAAAACAACGTTGCCGGGATAGCTAGTACCCTATACACCAAAAGAAAAACTTTGAAAATCAGATAACAAATGGCGGAGTAATCGTTGAACATAATAATCGGCCAAGTGTGAGTGGGACTCGCGCACGACGGGTTCCGTACCGTTAAAGAGCAAAAATATGCCAAAAATTGTGTTTTTTGTATGGGTGCCCCCCTTAAATTTTTATTTTATTTAAATATTATTATTAAATATTAAAGTACACATACAAAATTAAGGCCTTTGCGAAAATTTCAAGTGCCACCCTGTTGCCATTATTAATCTGGAGCAGAAAAGTCAAAAAAATCAGGTTTTTTGTATGGGAGCCCCCTTAAATATTAATATTATTTTGTTTTTAGTGTTTGTTGTTATAGCGGCAACAGATAATACATATACCTACTGTGAAAATTTCAGAAGTCTAGCTATAGTGGTTCATGAGATACAGCCTGGCGACAGACAGACAGATGGATAGTACAAATAGGGTCCCGTTTTTACTCTTGGGTACGGAACCCTAAAAAACGAACATAATACCTGCCCCATTTTGAAAGTCCGTTAAAGTTGTAGCCTATGTGCAGTTATTCTGATGTATTTAAAGCTATATTATTGTAAAGTTTATATTTATAAAATCATTCAGTAGTTTTTGCGTGCAAGCGTAACAAACATCCAGATACATACAATATCCATACAAACTTTCGCCTTTAAATAATATATTTAGTAGGATTACGGGTGGCGACTGGCGCTATAAGTGCTAGAGCCTACGCCTAGGAAACATGGATATAAGTACAAGTTTATTTCCTTAATACAAACATGTTCAAAAGAATTGTATTTCCGTATAATATTGCATTGTCCCTTAATTCGTATTACAGCAAAAAATCTCCAGACGAGGAATATCGTTAATATTAAAAATGTGTCGTTGACGTAATAGGTCATCTCTTATTTCGTGAATAATGTAATGTAATGAACTTGGCTCGCTTCCCGCGTGTTATTAAAACGAGTGGTCCGTCTGCACTTCGCGTCTGATGTATGTACTATGTAGGTACTTACACGCAGATCGTGAGAGTTGAGACTTGAGACGTGAGACGTCACATAGTTAATATAGTTTTTAGGGTTCCGTACCCAAAGGGTAAAAACGGGACCCTATTAAAATAAATAAAACGTTTATTGATTATTCCCTTTTTTCGACCATTACATTATGGCATGTATTTAACGCGGCGACAAATTGATACCATTTCGGGTCTTAAAAAAACTGAAAATGGATAGTAAATAAACTACTTTGGTGACTAATTTGAGGTAGCATCTTAACTAGAAAACGTCGGCTTTTTAATGAGTTTTGAGGTTTTATTTAAATTTTATCTGGCAGTGATTTTCTTTTGTGGCAATTGACTGACATATTTTTTCTTTTGTAAACTGTAATGGAATTAACCGTTCAGTGCCTGTAGACAAGTGGCAAAACGCTAACGCTAACGTTACAAAATGTATGGGATTTGACATTAGTATTCGCTAGCGAAGCGATGACTTATGTCAAATCGCATACATTTTGTAACGTTAGAGTTAGCGTTAGCGTTTCGCCACTTGTCTACAGGCACAGGCGTAAGTATGACGTCACTTGGCGCTTACGTCTCTTTAGAATACGAAGGATTAAAATCTATTTTTTAGGTATCTTAAAAACATAATTTTGAAAAAGCAAGAAACACTACTTACATGATAACATTTCTGTTCAAGATTTCCAAAAAAAAAGGCATGGCCAATTTTTTGGACAAAAAATACACTGTGTACTGGTACAAATGACCACGAAATTTGTGTCAGTATCTCCAGGCCTACCAGGGTAGGGTAGGGCAATGGGAATCTTAATTAACTGTGCTATTAAAATCTTTACTTTATTTACTTAGTAACACAATAATAGGATACTGGGTATACATAATATTATGTCATATCACATATGACATAATATTATTATGTTTTGTTTTAGAATATAGACTATTTTTGTCCTATTTAAATTCATTTAAACGATCATGCTTGCTACCAGTGGTAAATACCAACGATGCGATACCTACTAAGACCTAAGTACAACCTCTACAGCTTGCATCAGGATTACTCACGTTGCATATGTATGTGCTGTTTGGGCATTTTGTAGTCGGGCGGGTAGCATCTTTCGTAGAAATCGACGTCGGTGACCTGACATACCTCCGGCGTCGGTATAATGAGCCCCGTGCCTGATATCGCCCTCTGGAGGTGGTGCTCCTGTGGACAACAAACGGATATGGTGAGGTTCCGAGTACAAACGGCGGAGTCGCGCGCCTTACCACGGACCTAATAAGGCTATAAATAATACACGTAATCCGCACGGTTACGTCACTTTATCGTAATCGTGCGGCGCTCACTTCGGTGACGTCAGCACATTCATATTTTATCGATATCAATAAATAATTATTACTGCCGGGCTAGCACGGGGTTCCCCAGTCGATTCTTCGGACGAAAGTAATGGCAGTTTCTTTCCTATGTCTACATATCTTTTTCCCGAGCAGGACAAACACAAGAAACTCTTTCCATAGCAACGGCAATTATTTTTTTGACATTTAGTTTCATGATTCTTTTTTTTATTATGGCACTTCGGCTATAAAACCATGGCCAGTGTCGAGTAAATGATGGCAAATTCAAAAAATCGATCTATAGCAACCCTGTCTATAGCCGGAATTATGGCCGACACTGGCCATGGTTTTATAGCCGAAGTGCCATAATAAAAAAAAAGAATCAAGAAACTGTTACGTGCTAAGGTTCGATGATTCGGAGAAAAAGACCTGGTGACTCTCTTGAAGACTTTTATTCACACTACACTTAGGTTACACAACTCACTAGGTCCAAACACTACGCACTAAGTTCAAACACTAAGCACTAGGTCCAAACACTATGCACTAACTCACACTAGATCACTATGTCTAAACACTAAGCACTATCACTGGTTCACTCACTAAGTCACTTGTTTCTCACTTCCGAAGTCGCTTGATTATCGCTCGTTCGAAACGCATTCGAAAGACTGACTCCGCGGCCCGTCTACCTGCCGTATTTATACGGGTCGAGGCGAGCTCTAGACCGTACTAGAACATTCCACAATTTGCATCAATACGTAAACAACCGTGGGAAAATTCGAGCGTGTACGCGTAGGTAAACAAAAACATACAAGTAGCGGCATCTGGTATTGAATAGGGGATTTACGCTGTCTGTGATTTCACGATAGTAAATAGTTTTGCGTAGTTGCCGCTAGATGGCACTACGTGTCCGCATTCGTAACAAAACTAAATGTCAAAAAAATAATTGCCGTTGCTATGGAAAGAGTTTCTTGTCTTTGTACTGCTCGGGAAAAATATACAACATGACTGGTGAAACATTACCGATACTTATGGAGAGTACTCTGTACTCGATTCTCATTATAATTATGTAATAAAATTAGGTTCTTAATTTTTTTCCGAATTTTCCAAAAATAAATGAATCATGGATACTAAGTAAATTACGCAGCTAGGCAAGTAGGCATGCTATGCGGCCGGTGCAGAGGCGTGCCCTACCAACACTGATCTCTATTATACAAGTACGCTGGATTGCTTATACAGACCTGCTTTTTGTGCCTATTTGAAGCGGAATCAGCGCCCCCATTATTCGGGTAGAGAACTAAATTTGACGTAACCACAACCAATAACAACAGTTGTCATCACTAGTATTAGTTCCAAAATATACTCTCACTCATAAACCTATAATGCATAGACGAACAAAGAGTGCGAGAGAGAAGAAAATCCTTTATGGAATTATAACAAGATGAAAAGAGAGAGGCAGTTTAATGTGAACTGTAACCACTTTTATTTGACAGGTCGTCACAAGTCGACACGCGTTTTTGTGCCCTTTCAGTATTTGAAATTTATTGTTTAAATCGTTTGTTATTTTTAACAAATACTATTTTAAATAGCAATGATAACTTGTTCTGTGAGTGATTGCAGTGTAAATCATAGGAATAATCCTGAAAAATATACATTTCACAGGTAATTAATCTTCATGTCCTAATTGCTACGATGTGTTTATTTTTGCTATATTCTGTCTTTAGTTCTGTATTTCAAATAAAATAATATCAATCCTCCCTTTTACTTTCATATTTTGCGTAACTAAAGGTACTATTGTTCTTAAATTACACAATTTTTGAAGAAAAATTTTTCATAAAAAAATTTTACATATACGCTAGTGCTTGAATCAAATTTATCGATATACTTATCGGTATTTAACAATAACATAAAACCAATCTAAAAATGTAATAGGTGTGTAAGAGTATTATGATATGTATTTAATTTAAGAATAAATAAAATACTAAGTGAAATAAAACTATCAAACTCACTGCACACTTCATTTATTCATTCAATGATTCTCTCTTTACAATTCACACCAACACATTTCACTATGTTCACATTGTTTAACACTTTAACTTTTTCACCGTTAAACACTAATACACCGGAGTCACAACTTCCATAACATCTAAGATACTCGCCACGATCCAACTCGATCGACTGCTCACACTCGAATGAGCTCCTCACGACTGCCAAGCCCTCTTAAGTAAAGATGGCGCCTCGACCCCACTCAAGGCACGCGTGCCCTCTGCTCTGATTGGTCCATTACAATTTAATTCAAACCAAGATATTTAGAGCTAGTTAAAATATGACAAACTAAATTAAATTTACTTAAGAATTTTACAATGATCACTGAATTTTACAATCATTTCTAAAGCAATATAATCGTGAAGAATCAACACTTCAAACAATCGGAAAATAACTAGACTCATGACTACTCATGACTTCCTCTGACATTTAGGAATCAAAAATAACTAATTCATGACTTCCTCTAAAATTCAGCAATTGAAATCAACTAGACTCATGACTTCCTCCGACATAATATCTAACATAAGTGTGTTGTTTACTTTCAACATTATATTAATTGCATTTCTAATAATGTAAGGGCTGATTTTTCAGATAGCTTTTACCTGAGTAATAAATAAGTAACTTTATAATGTGTATATTATTTACCCTTATAAGAACCTCATGTCATAACATATCCGACGATTGAAAAATCACCCCAAACGACAATGTGTGTCTTAGATACTTTTCGATCGTCACCTTTTTTTCTGCCAAATAAAATATATGGTACCTAATTTGAAATAGAAAATCTGCCAAAGTTGTATATTATTTATTTCTCGTAGAAACTCAGGTAAACTAACTCGAACGCACAGTGTATTTTTTGTCCAAAAAATTGGCCATGCCGGACGAGAGTACCTGACTGCCCAATTCCTATAGAAGAATGCAAATTAGTACTTGAAAAAAAATTCTATGATTTCCAGAAAAAAACATAGAAACAGTTATAGCTCAAAAGTTTGATATTCTTTTAAGAATTTATTAATTGGTCTAAATAGTGTCTTAAAAGCCCTACGATAGCGAAAAAACATCCAGGCTTTATTTGTTCAAGATAACGTATTTATGACAAATTTATGTTTTAATTTTTTTAACGTCATGTCTTTTCATATTTGGATTTGAAACTAAGACTGAAATATTCTTTTTATTGATACTTATAACCCAAAAAAAATGGGATCCAAATGAGGCGGGGCATCGGAGTTATTCAATTTTATATAATTTTGGATAGGGTTGTCACCGCATAGTTCACATAGTTTAATAATATTTGAAGTAGGTTTTTATATGCTCAAAAAAACAAAGTTCAAATGAGTAAAAAATGTTGGTACAGAAATATTGACAACCCTAAAACCATAGTTACAAAGAAAACTTTAGAAGCCTTTAACTTCGGTGCCCTTTATTATTTGGATCTAAATTTTTTTACACGAATTCTTGTACATTTAAGTAGCAATTCTGTAAAATCCAAATAATTAGAAATACGTTCATAATAAATTAAAGAAAAAAAAACATAAATCGTAAGTAAATCTTTAAACACTTATTTAAGAAATATGTAAATCAGGTTAAATTGTGTTTTTTTTTATTATTGTCGATCAGAATAATCAAGAAGACAATTAAGTAAATATTTAAAAAATTATGGCAGTTTTTAATTTTATTGAAAAAAAATTAAAAGTGTTTTTTTATTGTTCATAATAAGAAATTAACACATGTAAATACTAATAAATTACTTACATAACATTTCTGTTCAAGATTTCCAAAAAAAAAAGCATGGCCAATTTTTTTGGACAAAAAATACACTGTGGAACGGACTATACTATCGATAGTAAAAGATACATCACTAGCACCATAGACTTATAATATACTGACGTAAAGACCACCTGACAACCCGAAAATGCGTGACGATTTTCGATCTGTCAATGTGTGCGTGTGCTAGTGATGTATCTTTTACTATCGATAGTATAGTCCGTTCGAGTTATTTTACCTGAGTTTCTTTAAGAAATAAATAATATGCAACTTTGGCAGATTTTGTATTTCAAATTAGGTATTTATTTTATTTGACAGAAAAAAGGTGACGATTGAAAAGTATAGATACACATTTTCGTTTGGGGTGATTTTTCAATCGTCGGATATGTTATGATATTATGAGGTTCTTATAAGGGTAAATAATATACACATTATAAAGTTACTTATTTATTACTCAGATAAAAGCTATCTGAAAAATCAGCCCTTACATTATTAGAAATGCAAATATAATGTTGAAAGTAAATAACACACATAGTATATTATTTATTCTTAAATTAAATACATATCATAATACTCTCACACACCCATTACATTTTTAGATTTGTTTTATGTTATAGTTAAATACCGATAAGTATATCGATAAATTTGATTCAAGCACTAGCGTATATGTAAAAATTTTTTATGAAAAATTTTTCTTCAAAAATTGTGTAATTTAGGAACAATAGCACCTTTAGTTACGCAAAATATGAAAGTAAAAGGGAGGATTGATATTATTTTATTTGAAATACAGAACTAAAGATAGAATATAGCAGAAATAAACACATCGTAGCAATTAGGACACGAAGATTAATTACCTGTGAAATGTATATTTTTCAGGATTATTCCTATGATTTACACTGCAATCACTCACAGAACAAGTTATCATTGCTATATATAATAGTATTTGTTAAAAATAACAAACGATTTAAACAATAAATTTCAAATACTGAAAGGGCACAAAAACGCGTGTCGACTTGTGACGACCTGTCAAATAAAAGTGGTTACAGTTCACATTAAACTGCCTCTCTCTTTTCATCTTGTTATAATTCCATAAAGGATTTTCTTCTCTCTCGCACTCTTTGTTCGTCTATGCATTATAGGTTTATGACTAGCACACGCACACATTGACAGATCGAAAATCGTCACGCATTTTCGGGTTGTCAGGTGGTCTTTACGTCAGTATATTATAAGTCTATGCTCTCACTACTGCTATCAGCGCCAATATGGCGGCTTTCAAACGTCATTTTTACGTCAGATTTAGTTCTCTACCCGAATAATGGGGGCGCTGATTCCGCTTCAAATAGGCACAAAAAATAGCTGTCATTTCAAAGGCTATCAGCTATCCAGCGTACTTGTATAGAGATCAGTGCCTACCAAAGAAACACCACACAACTACCTCTCCCGCTCGCGGTGTCCGTGCGTTGGGTAAATAATTATTTAACTAAGCTACATTTACTCAGTGATCAATCGATATTATTTTTTTCCAACTAATATAATAGCCAAATATCAGGTCCTCGAGTATTGAACATGTCTCACCAGTCACGCAGTATGTAGGAAAGAAACTGCCATTACTTTCTTCCGAAGAATCCACAGAGAAACCCCGTGCTAGCCCGGCAGGTAGGCTTGAAATATTCACAAAATCCTTATTTTATTTCTACTTTAATAATAATTATAATAATAAAAATAAAATAAATTCCATACAAAAATTAAAAATTTTTTCTAACTTTCGCGCTATACATAGATACTAGATAGCGGTACGGAACCCTACGTGCGCTAGTCCGACTCGCACTTGACCGAATTTTTAACATCAATATATTATATTTTGTTAATCAACGCTATCTATTAAGACGCTATATTGATAACTAGCTGTTGCCCGCGACTTCGTCCGCGTTAGTATAGTAGATCACGTCCCAAGTATTATTTTTCAAAAATATTCAATGTACAGAATTGACTTTCCTACGATTTTATTATATGTATAGATGTTCCTACAAAGGATAATTAAGATGCAATACAAACTCCACGATACCTTTTAATTATGAACAAAAGTTTCATGAGGAATAAGGGGGGGGGGGT
Source organism: Plebejus argus (assembly GCA_905404155.3). Taxonomy (NCBI): domain Eukaryota; kingdom Metazoa; phylum Arthropoda; class Insecta; order Lepidoptera; family Lycaenidae; genus Plebejus; species Plebejus argus. The sequence continues at coordinate 16,057,930 of FR989929.1, read as the reverse complement.
TTGGGGGGGCGAAGCCCCCCCCCCCCCCCCCAAGAAAAGACCGATGCCAAAGCTCCCAGCATGTTAATCAAACGACACTCGAAATTTGTATAGAAAAGATAGACAAAAGCTTATAGCATGGCAAGGAGTGAAGATAGATACAAAGTGTGAAGGAGAAATTTGTAGGAAATTTTATGGGCTTTCATTACGTACAGGACATTTTTTCTCTACAACGCACCGTTTTAGCGATATGAGCAAAAAACTAAAAATATTGAAACTTGAGCCCCTCCCCCCGCCCTAGGTGATATCGTCATAATATATAGCCTATGTGTTGACCCGACCTCTATATAATATTCGTGCAAAATTTGAAGTAAATCCATTCAGTACTTTCTGAGTTTATCCCGGACATACATACAGACAAACAGACAAACAGACAAACAGACACACAGACAAACAGACAAAAATTCTAAAAACTATATTTTTGGCTTCCATATCGATTGTAGATCACGTCCCAAGTATTATTTTTCAAAAATATTCAATGTACAGAATTGACTTTCCTACGATTTTATTATATGTATAGATAACGTCCTTTTTAGGGTTCCGTACCCAAAGGGTAAAAACGGGACCCTATTACTAAGACTTCGTTGTCTGTCCGTCTGTCTGTCTCCAGGCTGTAACTCAAGAACGGTAATAGCTAGAGAGTTGAAATTTTCACAGATTATGTATATATAGTACTTATATCTGTTGCCGCTATAACAACAAATACTGAAAACAAAATAAAATTAATATTTAAGGGGGACTCCCATACAACAAACGTCATTTTTTTGATCTTTTTTGCTCTATATCAATAATGGCAAAAGGTAGGTACTTACATTTTTCTCAAATTCCTTGCTTATATGTGTATTTTAATTTATATATTTATATTTTTTTTGGCCTATTTTTGCTCTATAATTAATAATTACCCTTTGTGCGCGACTCCAACTCGCACTTGGCCGATTATTGAAGTAATACTATAGGACCCTCAGAAATGTTACAAATCTGGTAATGAGATATATATAATACATACATATCTTCATAGCCTTATCTAGGTTTGAGAAGAACCAGAAACACGATTAATGTATTTTGCCTCGATAATAATCGATACATTTCTCGATCGAAATGACCTCTTAAAAATACGAAATTTGAAGATTATTTTTAAACGAGAGTAGATGTATTGTAGGAAATTAGTCTAATTAATAGACACCTTTGCAACCCAAAATCGTATAGAACCATTTTGCTTAAATGCTCCTAGTTATTGTTTAAATAAACAAAACTACGTCTATACTGTGACTACGTTTTTTAGGGTTCCGTAGCCAAAATGGCAAAAAAGGAACCCTTATAGATTCGTCATGTCTGTCTGTCTGTCTGTCCGTCCATCCGTATGTCACAGCCACTTTTCTCCGAAACTATTAGAGCTATACTATTGAAACTTGGTAAGCAGATGTAGTCTGTAAACCGCATTAAGATTTTGATGCAAAAATGGAAAAAATATTAAAAATTTTAGGGGTCCCCATAGGTACAACTGAAACAAAAAATTTTTTTTTTCATCTAACCTATGCGTCTGGGGTATCTATGGATAGGTCTCCAAAAATCATATTGAGGTTTCTCATATCATTTTTTTCTAACCTGAATAGTTTGCGAGAGAGACTCTTCCAAAGTGGAAAAATGTGTGTCCCCCCCCCCCCCCTCTAATTTCTAAAGTAGAGGCAAGATAATTCTAAAAAAAATTATATGATGTAGATTACTATAAAAACTACCAACGAAAATTGGTTTGAACGAGATCTAGCCAGTAGTTTTTTTTATACGTCATAAATAGTAAAGTACAACTGAAACAAAAAATATTTTTTTTCATCTAACCTATGCGTGTGGGGTATCTATGGATAGGTCTCCAAAAATCATATTGAGGTTTCTCATATCATTTTTTTCTAACCTGAATAGTTTGCGAGAGAGACTCTTCCAAAGTGGAAAAATGTGTGTCCCCCCCCCCCCCCCTCTAATTTCTAAAGTAGAGGCATGATAATTCTAAAAAAATATATATGATGTAGATTACTATAAAAACTACCAACGAAAATTGGTTTGAACGAGATCTAGCCAGTAGTTTTTTTTTATACGTCATAAATAGTAAACCTTAATCTAAATTTCATTAAATCGACTGAAATATAAAAATAAATCAAAAATATTTTAATTTCATAAAAATAAACCTTATTGCTGCTGCGGAACCCTCCATGGGCGAGTCCAACTCGCACTTGGCCGCTTTTTCGCATGTTTTCCGAGCGAGCCGATAGCTTCTGGCCGCAGCGTATTCACGACTTTATAGTAATACAAATTAAGTATAAAATTGCCCTTGCGGTAAAATTACTATCAATATAGCGTCTTAAGTAATTAGGGTTTTTGGATTAAAAATATTAAAATTTTTAATTAAAAAATTAACTTAAAATGTGATGCAACTTCCATATTATTATATAGGTATTACAATATCTCAAAATATTATAATATTATAATATTATATATATCTCTCGTTATTAATTATCATAATAGAAGAGGAAATTCCATTCGTAAAATATGAAAGAGAATTCCAATGTAATGTTCTATTCTATTGTCGCGTACCTATTCGCCGGGTTGCGCCCGTTCCGTACTGTCCGTAACCCTGCCATGTTCCATTTCACCCTTCCAGTTAAATCTCCGATTAGGGTCGCCTTATCCCCCGATATAGAAATCTAAATCACGCCAGCCAATCCTCGGGACTCGGGTGAAACTTTATATTAAAAGCAAAATCTGGTCTCTGCTTAAATATACTTTTGAGTATAGTTACTGTTCACTACTCAAGTACTCACTAGTCACAGTTTACTAATAAAAGGGTCGGCACTGTGTTTGCAGTCTATATTATACGGTAGCTGTGACAGCTATAATGCCTCCTCTAGATATCGGCGGACGCGTCGGCAGATGCATCCGCAACCATATCTGCGGATAAATTGCGATCCGTCCACACATCTGTGAGTTAATCAGTCTGTGCTCAATCGTAGAAGATGTAACTCGTGCCGCAAAAAATGGATATATATAAAGACAGTAGCGGCTGCTTCTAATACATACTTATATAATTAGCACCTATAATTATTATTACCTAAGAGTGCACCGCAGTCGGGCAGTCCACAGTAGAGTTATAAAAAAAATGGACCAAAAGAAGGTGGTGGATGCTGTCTATACACAAAAACGAAAATATATTCGAAATAAATATTTTGGCAATATTAACTTATATACCTAACTAGCTGTCCCGGTGAACTTCATGTCACTTGAAAACTTCCCTGGACTTCTACGAATATTTTAAGGCTATAATCAGACCAATCCGTTCAGCCGTTTACGAGTTTTAGCGCGACTAATACATTTGAAAATCCATTTTTATTTAACTAAGATAATTACATTTATTTAATTTTGATTAGGGGGCGAGCATGGAAAAGCAGCTTGCATGTTACTAGCAGCCATTTCGACGACAAAACTGAGCACATACATGTCCACTCTCACTAAATTTCCGTCGAATACTGATGCATCGGCAGACGTGTGGACAGGCGCCGTGCGTCCGCACTCGATCCCTTTGATCTGTGTCGAAAAACCGACACCAAACGGATACGCGGCAGATGCATCGGCCGACGTCAAATATCTACCACAGACGAGCAAAACCCGCCGTCTACACATCGGCGGACGCATCCGCAGATACAATCTGCCAACGCGTCCGCCGATATGTAGAGGGGACATTACACATAACACAACGTATTGTCCTTGTGACTTGACTAAGAACTAATGCGTCCTCTACATATCGGCGGACGCGTTGGCAGATTGTATCTGCGGATGCGTCCGCCGATGTGTAGACGGCGGGTTTTGCTCGTCTGTGGTATGTATTTGACGTCGGCCGATGCATCTGCCGCGCATCCGTTTGGTGTCGGTTTTTCGACACAGATCAAAGGGATCGAGTGCGGACGCACGGCGCCTGTCCACACGTCTGCCGATGCATCAGTATTCGACGGAAATTTAGTGAGAGTGGACATGTATGTGCTCAGTTTTGTCGTCGAAATGGCTGCTAGTAACATGCAAGCTGCTTTTCCATGCTCGCCGTAATCAAAATTAAATAAATGTTATTATCTTAGATATATAAAAATGGATTTTCAAATGTGTTAGTCGCGCTAAAACTCGAAAACGGCTGAACGGATTGGTCTGATTATAGCCTTAAAATATTCGTAGAAGTCCAGGGAAGTTTTCAAGTGACATGAAGTTCACCGGGACAGCTAGTTAGGTATATAAGTTAATATTGCCAAAATATTTATTTCGAATATATTTTCGTTTTTGTGTATAGACAGCATCCACCACCTCCTTTTGCTCCATTTTTTTTATAACTCTACTGCGGACTGCGGTGCACTCTTAGGTAATAATACTTATAGGTGCTAATTATATAAGACGTATGTATTAGAAGCAGCCGCTACTGTCTTTATATTATATCCATTTTTTGCGGCACGAGTTACGTCTTTCACGATTGAGCACAGACTGATTAACTCACAGATGTGTGGACGGATCGCAATTTATCCGCAGATATGGTTGCGGATGCATCTGCCGACGCGTCCGCCGATATCTAGAGGAGGCATAAGAAGTGGTTTCCATTTGTCTAAGCTCCTTAAATAAAGAAAAAAAGAAGAAGTCGTATGACAGACAAGGACAGAGCATTGTACTGTGTACAGCGGGGCTAGCATACGGCTGTAGACAAACGAAAGAATCTAATATTTTGACAGTTTGCCCGGAAAAACACAGGAGAAAATGTTTCTTCCGTATCTCGATTTCTTCCGCTTTTGAAAATCTATAAGTCAAGCATGACGACCATTTTTTATCCGCTTTAGTTTCTTTATTTTTTTTTATTTTTATTATGACACTAGGCTATTAAAACCATAGCCAGTGTCGAGCAAATTCAAAAAATCGATGTATGGCAACCCTGTCTATAGCCGGAATTACAGTTTTGATCTACAAAGCACAAACTACGAATAATAAAGTTCAATTCAGACAGTTGCTACACGTCGATTTTTTTAATTTGCCGCCATTTACTCGACACTGGCCATGGTTCTATAGCCGAAGTGCCATTATAAAAAAAAGGAAAATCAAGAAACTAAATGTCAAAAAAAATAATTGCCGTTGCTATAATGGTTGCTATGGAAAGAGTTTCTTGTCTTTGTCCACTGAAACTCAAGTCGATGGGTGGCGCCATGCTCGGGAAAAAGATATGTAGACATGGGAAAGAAACTGCTATTACTTTCTTCCGAAGAATCGACTGGGCAACGCCGTGCTAGCACCGCTGGTGTACATAACGTCTGTTCTTCTTCTAATCTTTCTATTAATAATAGAATAAAAATTACATTTATCTACTACTTATAATTATATTTTCTCCTTAATAAATATTTAAAAAATACTGCGCATTACTTGCTATTATTGTTAATTTATGTACAAAAACTTTATTTTAAAGTCGAAAATACCGAGTGTTCTTTTAAAAGTTATTTTAAATATTAGTATTTTTGCTTAAAATATATTCTATACGCTATTATATTATATATATATAAGATCCCTTAAAATATGAGCACGATAGAAAATAGCTAACATGAAAAAAACATCATGTGAATTAATGCTCAGCGTTACCAACTATAAAAAGTTTGTTCTTCTCTAAGTACATTCGGTGATAATTGGTACTCAGAAAAAATTAGCTTCGGTCTTTAGAGGCTAGAGGAAAAATTATTGATAATTACGCATTTATAATGTAACGAAATGGCTAAGCCATATTATGTGACATCAGACATGACGTATCTAGACGTAAAGTTGTAGTGTAGACTAACCCCCTTACTAATAAACGCTGTATAAAGTTTGAATTATAGTTATACAATGTTTTGTCTTCTTCAATCCAATTAAAAATGTCACTTGTGTGACAGGAACAAAACACTGTATAACTATTCAAAGCTTATGTAACAACGTTTATTAGTAAGGGGCTTAGAATGTAGAGTCTTAACTTTTAAGTCTACTCGGAACCCTGGTTTTTCACAGGATCTGATAATTTTCTGACACCCGGCTGCCGGCGCCAGCCAGTCAAGTAATGACATAATTGAACTTGGTATTTTTCGAGTAGAAAATAGAAATATATGTAACGAATAAAGACTTTTTATATTTTGATCTGACATCTGAGGTCACACCGACCACGCACACGGCTGTCCGCAGTCCGGCCCATACTCGATAGCCGATACAGTCGTCGGGTATATTACCCATACGATAAGTAGTATAATTGCGCAGGGAACCGGTTAACGTGTGGCAGTGACAACGTTTATCACGACGCGCGACCGTGAGTCAGCCCGCAGTCACGTGGTGGGCGGCGCGACCGTAAGTTTGGATTACTACGACCACAGTATAAATAACATGCAGTATGTCAACTTGATGTTCGACAGCCCGCAATCGGACGCACGCATACATGCGTGATTTTAAATAACTTTAGGGTTTAGAGAACATCACATTTTTAACCCCCGACCAAAAAGAGGGGTGTTATAAGTTTGACGTGTCTGTCTGTCTGTCTGTCTGTCTGTCTGTCTGTGGCATCGTAGCATCCAAACGGGTGGACCGATTTTGATCTAGTTTTTTTTGTTTGAAAGCTGACATGACGGTGAGTGTTCTTAGCTATAGTTCATCATCATCAGCCTGCTCATTGCTGAAATATCACGGTATATCTGGTTCGTGATAGAACGATTAGCAACTTGCAGTCGTTTGATGGGTTTTATATTTTGCATCCTGGTTCGAGACACTTATGAATATATACACATTATTGGAAAGTTGACCTGGTGGTGCAGCATCACCTGGTAATCAATAGGATACCCAACTCCTCACCAACTTAGAGCAGAGGTTTCGTGTTTGGGCTCATTTTAATTGCGACAACCAGTAAGACGTAGATAAACAGTAAATTTATCTACGTCTTACTGGTTGCATTGCATGCTGCTGCTGCAGCATCACCTGGATTCTATAGGAGCCAAGCTCCGTATGAACCTAAAGTGGAGGTTTCATGTTTGGGCTCATATTGATGGCCTCATCCAAGAAGACATATTTTATAGATGGTATTCATTGGGATATGATCCAGTTGATAGGAATTATTCTGCACAAGTTTAAAAAGCATAAAATAAAATAAAATTAAGAAATTTAAAAAAACCCCCGCCAAAAAACTTTAAAAAGTAATGAAATAACATTTCCTGACTTTAAGTTTAAATCATTCCTAAGAGTAAAGTAATATTTTAGTCCATAATTGTTGTCAAGGTGTGTCGGGGGACCGCTAATGTAGATGTTTGATTTCACATAACAATATAAATTAAGGGTCTGTTCACAGCGACCCGAATCGAGAGAATCAGCGACTATTATGGCGATACAAAATGCAAAAGTCGCTGTTGTGGTAGTTTACTTAGCGGTCCCCCGACACACCTTGACAACAATTATGGACTAAAATATTACTTTACTCTTAGGAATGATTTAAACTTAAAGTCAGGAAATGTTATTTCATTACTTTTTAAAGTTTTTTGGCGGGGGTTTTTTTAAATTTCTTAATTTTATTTTTACATCAATCTATTAGGTTGGGTAAAAAGTTTTTTCGCATTTTATATAAAAATTCAAAAATCAAAAGGTTTTTTTATAAAGTTTATTTACAATATTATAATTGACTAAAGTATATATAACATATAGGTGCCATTTCGTTCGATAACTTTTGGCCATCTTATTGGTAGGGACAATATGATCCCATTGCTATAAAAATTTTGGGGCTTCTGATGAATAAACTGCGACAAGTGATTTTGGCAGTCCTCTGGTGATGTCAACCTGACACTGCCTAAGGAATTCTGCAGCGACCGAAACTAGTGGAAATCTGAAGGTCAGGACTACGGCGGATGCATTAACATTTAACACCTCCCAGCCAAACTCCCGTAATTTTTGCTGAGTAGCTAAAGATGAGTGAGGTCTAGCGTTATCATGGTGAAAACCACACCCCTTCTGTTGATTCATTCCGGCCGCTTTCTCTCAACTTTTTGCTTTAATCTCATCAGTTGTTCGCAGTACAGTTCAGAATCGATGGTTCTGTCTGGCTGTAACAGCTCATAATGAATAATGCCCTTCCTATCCCACCACACACACAGCATCACCTTGTTGCGAGCTAACCCGGGTTTCGCCAGTCTGTGAAGCCTGACCGGCCTTTGACCACTATCTTTTTCGCACGTTCTTATCGTACGTGATCCACTTTTCATCATCAGTTATCAGCTGCTTCTTCAAAAATGGTTCGGTTTCATTACGTCGTAATAAAGAATCACAAATGAGTACACGGTTCATTAGGCTTCTTTCAGTGAGCTCACGAGGCAAACAAATATCGAGCTTTTTGTGTACCCAGCTTTTTTCAAATGCGCCAAAACCGTTTTGCGGTCAATCCCCATTTCTTCAGCTACATCGTAACTACTAATATGCTGATCTTGCTCCACTTTTTCAAAAATGGCATCAGTTTTGTCCGTAACAGGACGATCAGCGCGACGTGCATCTTTGATATCAAAATTTCCGGATTGAAAACGCTTAAACCAAATTTGCGCTACTCTCACAGATACTGCATTACATCACAATTTTTTTTCCCGGCTTGTGTTGCATTTTTATTATTTTTTACCTTTTTTGGAATAAAATTTTAAAATGTATAGAATTTCTTCATTAGAATCACTCATTTTAACAAGAAAATCTCACATTTACCTAATGAATGAATAAAAGAGATTTAATGACAAGTTCAATACATATAATGCGAAAAGACTTTCTCCCCGACCTACTATAATAGCCGCCTTGTGCGAAGCCCTTGCTGTGCAGCTGCAGCAACTTCTTTCAAATCGTAAAACGTTTTTAAAAGAAGTTCCTGCACAGTAACTTTTAGCAATTATTCAACTAACTGACATTTCTGCATTATATTATTTTGAAAACTGTAAGAATTGTTCATCTCAATTATATAGCCTTTTTACGACATCTGAGATAAACATAATATAAAACAATAAAATGGGTCATTTTAGATCTACTAAATAAATCAGAAACACGTAGCGTCTGTAAAACATAATAATATGTATTACAAATTACAATTTGATTGCAACAAGTCCAAGTTACGCTACTGTATAAATTTGCGCTACGAGCCCTGAGAGTTCATCCACACCACGTGTACTCAGCCCATTGGTTGCGGGTGCTACGGGCTACGGCCTACGAGTTATTAAATTGCTACTAATAATATTTTAGTACTAGCTATATTTGTACTTTGTAGCATAAAATAGCAGCAGATTTAGTAGATATACGATGCCCGAATCGGTTAGAATAATGGCAGCTGTACACACTCGACGAGAGCCTCTCATGCCGATACCCTCGGCCGAGACGGCTCTCGTCGAGAGCATGCCTATTACCCTGTTCTAACATTTGAACTGAAGACTCACGAGACTATGGAGTATGGACGTGGAAATTGCTGCCGCTATTTTTTTGTGCCGCAATGTATTTAAACATTTTTTAAAACATTTACTAATAAAAGTAATTTGTAAGGTATTCAGAAGAAAAAGAATATAATATTGTGTCGGACCACATTGTAAACCACGTCTGTTCATAAATACTGTCAGCGAGCTATAACTAATTGAAGTTGAACGAGTGTGTACATGCACGCTCTCGTTTACCTCGCGAGAGCCAACGAGACCCAACGAGACCCTTCGACTCGGGCCCAAAAACCGACAAGCCACTGAGAGCGACCGGACCGAGACGAGCCCGGCTAGCATACGATACGCCAACGAGATACCTCGTGGATATCTCACTCTCGAGCGTAGTGATATTGTCAATATCGTAATCTCTTTTTCGCTAACATGCGTACGTCGAGACTCGAAAGATAAATTTCTCGTTCATATTATATATAGTTCTTTAGTATTATACAGTGTGAAATTTTCCCGCAGTAAAATGATTCTATCTTAGTAGTACAATAGATTTGTAAAGATTTTTTTGTTTGTCGGGTCCATAGTAACTCGCGCCTATCGGCATAAAGTTTCCATAGTACGTCATAAAAAATATTTTGTATTTTCAAAAAATAACATGCATGGTTCGATAGTACTACTGCTGCAGGTAAATCGTTCTGCTGCGGGAAAACAACCACTAAAATTTCACGTTGTATAGACAAAAATAGCACGTATATAAAAAACAAAACTATCTCCAAAAGTGCCCTCATAGTGTGCATGAAATTTTTGATGAAAATAGATAGTTTAGAACTATAGCTACTCGAAACGCTCGGTTTGCGAGGATTTACAAAGTAATTTTTTTTTTTTTTAATTTGATAAATGTTTTGCCCTCACCATGTGCACTGGTTTGCCTAAAGTGTATTCAATAGAACATTTCTTTACCTTTCAGGAAAAAAATACGCAAACCAATTTTTTTGGCCGGAAGTGAGTCATGCAAGTGATTGCAAGTCTTTTTAAGTAATATATTGTGATGACTTGATGAGGGAGGTCATTTTGCCCTCATTACGTGTCATGATTATTTTTTCTTGTAATTTGTTCCTTGCAATGTCTACTTTAAGATTATGTTGGTTTGCGGGCTCACAAACGGCCGGAAATGTTCAGCAAACCACCTCTGAACTTCTTTTCTATAAAGTATAGTGAATAAATCATTTTTTATCGTGGGAGAGCCATGCTTCGGCACGAGTGGGCAGGCTCGACCGGAGAAATACCACGCGCTCACAGAAAACCGGCGTGAAATAGCGCTTGCACTGTGTTTCGCCGAGTTTATCGGAGGCCCAATCCCGTACCCTATTCCCTTCCCCTACGCTCCCCTGCCCTATTACACTATTCCCTCTTAGTATCGCTTCGCTTAATAGAACCGCTTCGCCCCTTTTAAATTCAGCATATTTCCTACTCCCGTGAATTTTTTTACATTTCCAGAAGCAACCGTTTAGCTGGTAGAAGGGGGGGACACTGGACTCTAACAATGTTTTCTTTCTACTTTAAACCTTAATATTTCACAAACGGATCCCTAAATCGGAAAATGATCTATGAATACTCATAATATAAAAAAATATTCAGAAAGTTTTTTTATCCAAAAGAAGTATAGTTTATAGAAGATGTAAGTTAATAAAATAAGAGGCCAAACGAGCAAACGGGTCACTTGATTGAAAGCAACTTCCGTGACCGTCGCCCATGGTCACTCGCAATATTAGAAGAGCTGCAGATGCGTTGCCGTCCTTTTAAGGCCGTCCCCCGAGCAAACGACCTTGGCTATACATTTGCCGCGTTGCCGAGATCGCGCCAAAACTCTATTATTTTTACTTAAATCTTAGTTCAACATTGTCCTAAAAAAATTAAAACGGGGAGTATGTAGTTTATGATATTGTCGATCTATTGGCGTGAGTTTCAAATAATCGTAATTTAGATTTGTAAATCCTAAGGAGATGCTGCATGTATGCTTGAATTTTAATAAATTGGTATTACTTTGGAAGCTTATATATCATGGGTATAACAAATAAAAATAGAAAATTTAAAACGGGGAAAGGAATGTTGATATTTAAATACTGAAGATTATTGCTGTATTTTTATTATTTAAACTTTTAATTAGGGAGCTGGTGAGCATTTAGGTATATGATTTGCACAAGTTTCACATCGAGGTAGATTGCAGTTTATGTCATTAGTTCATTACGGTCCTACGTCGCTGCGCTTTCGCGTTACAGCCGATTGAAGTTGCTTAAAAAAAGGGGGATATTAAATCATTTGCACATGTATGCCTCTGGGGTTCATGGTCACAAACAGCTTGGAAACGAAGAAAATCGAAGAGGCATTCAGGGCTCTCTCTGCATTATTATGAGGCGGAGTTGTAAAAATGTTTTAAAAAAAAGCTCTACTAAGTAATTTGCACACGGTTCTCATTGCGCCCATTCGATTCATTATGACTCCGTGGATATGAAAAAACATTTGGCAGACATTTTGCTCACTGATTTTTAGGTGTATAAACCACGACTTCAGCGAATAATATCGAAACTAAATAATAACAATACACTATAAAGAATGACAATAATCCCATGCAATACCCGCTTCCCCTTGATTCCGTGAATTTCAAACAGTGCGAGCGTCGGGTTGAAAAAAAATTAATTCAAATGGTCTGCCTTTGAAATATCAGAGGCCTGAACGTCTGCCTCATAGAGTTTCTTGGTTTTCATGATAAATTCAAACATCAATTCAAGAGGCAGACATGTGCGCATAATATAGCACTTTTTTAATTTTTTACATTTTTGAAACACTGTCAATAGCAAACACAGAGGCAACATGCTGGCAGACTATTTTTCAGTGGTCCTTCTCATTGTTATTAATTGAACAATTTCAATCTGCCAAGTGTGCACTTCATATAGAGTTTTTTAAATCATATAAAAAACTTAAAAAATTGAAAACTACAAAAGTCAGAGCACTGGATGTCTGCCTCTACGAATTTTTGTGTTTACAGGATGACTATGATCATCAGCCCCAGAGGCAGACATGTGCATTTAGTATCACCCACCTTTTTTTTTCAACATTTTTGAAACGCTGTAAATTGACAATGCAGTGCCACCATGGTGGCAGACGAGGTTCTTGATGTTTCTTAGATTATAATTATCACTATCAATAACGTGGCAGATGTGTGCTGATCATATAGAAATTTTGCTCGCCAGCTCCCTATCTATTTGCAGCTTTCAGATTATCTATCTATATATATAAAATTACAAGTCCTGACTTATTGACTGACTGACTGATTCATCATCGCAGAGCAAAAACTGTTAAAGTTACAGCCACGAAATTTGGTGAGCAGGGTTGTTTTAATTAGTAGACACCCACTAAGGAAAGAATTTTGGAAATTTTTACCCAAAGGGGGTGAAATAGGGGTTGAAAGTTTGTATGAAAGTCAGTCATTTCTGAAGTTAGAAATATGAAACTTTATTTTTGGGTTACTGAATAAAAATAAATGAACACGTATTTAAGCGTTTTTGGAAATTCTACCCCCAAGGGGGTGAAATCGGGGTTGAAAGTTTGAATGAAAGTTGGTCATTTCTGAAGTTAAAAACATGAAACTTTATTTTTGGGTTACTGAATAAAAATAAATGAATACGTATTTAGGTGTTTTTGGAAATTCTACCCCCAAGGGGGTGAAATAGGGGTTGAAACTTTGAACGAAAGTCCGTCATTTCTTAAGTTAGAAACATGAAACCTTATTATTGGGTTACTAATAATTAAAATTGAATGGATATATATTTAGGCGTTTTTGGAAATTCTACCCCCAAGAGGGTGAAATTGGGGTTGACAGTTTGTATGAAACTTTCTCAATTTTAAACCAATCGGGCTGAGACTGTGTATGCTTAAAGATACTATGACGTAGGCATTCCCTCAGAAAGGAATTTAATAAATTCCACCCCTAAGGGGGTGAAATAGGGGATGAAAGTTTTTAGAAATTTTCTTATTCTTTCGACTGATTGAACTCAATTTATTAAAGATTTGAGCTTCTATGATGAAGACTTTAATAGGATTTGGGTTACTGAATAAAATCGTAGGAAAGTCAATTCTGTACATTGAATATTTTTGAAAAATAATATTTGGGACGTGATCTAACTATGCTAACGCGGACGAAGTTGCGGGCAACAGCTAGTGAGTTTATAAGGCTTTCAATACGGTAAATTACGGAATCTTCGTAGGGAATGCCCTTAAGACGGAATAGCGCAATAGGGTGGGGGAGGGTAGGGGAAGGGAATAGGGTACGGGATTGGGTCTCCGATAATCCCCTAGTTCCTTCCCTACCCTCCCCTAATCCTTCCTTTTCCATCCCTACCATCCCCTATTACCCTATTCCCTCTTAAAAGGCCGGCAACGCACCTGCAGCTCTTCTGATGCTGCTAGTGTCCATGGGCGACGGAAGTCACTTTCCATCCGTAACCTGTTTGCTCGTTTTCTTTCTTATTTCATAAAAAAATACTTATATTATATCTCAATTCAATTTTTTTATTGTTTTATTTTTGTATCATTTATTCTTCAGCTTTATCATCCAAAGCGAATAGTTTAAAATTAGGAGTTAGGACACAATAAAGAACAATATAACATTGACAGCGATTGGTTAGAACTAATTACACCCTATATGTATAAGGGATATATAGGTTGTAATTCAGCACATTACATAAAATATTCAAAATATTACACAAATTCAGCACATTACATAAAAACAAAATATTACATTAGCGTGTACACTTTATAGGAACATTGGCAGCCGTACTAGTAAAGACTGTGTCACAGCTGCCTAACTTCTTTTCTCAATGGTATTTCATAGATAGGGTTGCCAGGCGTCCGGATAAAGCCAGAAACAGTCAGGCTTTTTGCTTGCGTGTCCGGTCAAAATAAACTTTTACATTTCATAAACGAAATTAGATAACAAAGTCATTACCGTTTTAATTTTTATGTATAACTTGCTGACTTTTTGCCATATATTTCTAGTATCAATATAAAAAGTAGAAAACAACCTATTCGCAGGCCTAACAAATTTACATAGAAAATTTCATGAAAATCGGTTGAGCAGTTTTGGAGGAGTTCTTGCACAAACACTGTGACATGAGAATTTATATATACCTAATTACCTATTAGATAAACCCTTCTGATAATTACATCTCAAAAGCAATAAATTTGTACTGTAGCTAGTAGGTAAGTGGTCAGTTAAACCAAAGCTAAAAATATATGAATAGACATTGAATCCATTAAAACTTAGTAAAAAATATAATATAATAGTGAATATATTTTTAACGTTCTAATAATTTTGTGTTTATTTAAATTTAACTTAGTTATGTCTTGAAATTTTATTTAATGTAAAACCACGTAAAACATTCGAGTAAAAAGAGTTACTAAATTATCGCCTACCGGCGTATAGGTAGTTGTTTGTAAACAAACAACATATGACAGACGCCGGGGATAAATTTACAAAGGTATATTTTGTGAAATAAACTGACCAAATAAGTGTAGAAAACTAGCAATTAACCGGTAAAATATAACGTTGAATCGCGTTTATTACGGATACTTGCAGAGTACGTAAGCTTGAAAATTACCATGTGCAAATAAAGCGCCAATTTTAACTTTTTTGTTGAGAATCTGTTTACACTAAAACTAAATTATCCAATAACTTTTAAATATATTTATTCCATATTTTTATAGAGTTTATGAGCTTAGGTTTTAAAAATATGCATGATAAAAGTTATTTCTAAAATTATAAATCGGTATACCGCCTCTAGCGGTCAGAATACGAAACCAAAACATAATGGCCGACACAGGGACCTATGACTTAACACCTAATGCGCAAAACACTTACACTTTCTTCCTCTTTTTCCATTCCAGAGGGCATCTGAGGTACTGCACGATTAATCGCTGAGTAATCCGGTAAATCCGGGAGCTCCTCAGCGAGATATATGGGCATGGGTTTCGACGCATCCAGGGCCCTCGCCCTAAACGAGAGCTTCGACATTTTGTTGACAGAACAAAACACGTTAGCGTCGACACAAAAATGCACTAAAACACACTTTACAGCTTCTCTAGGAGGCCCTAAAGGACCGTTAACTACACTTTGCACACTCTAGTTCGTTCCCATGATTAATTTTTGCACGCACTCAGTCACAATTAATGAAAAACAATATCGAAACTTTACATATTGAGCGTACTTTACAGAAAGCCATCATGGCGGCTTTCCGTTTGTCGGACGACCATGACCAACTTCCACCTAGTGCGACGTGCGCGGGAAGGAAACACGCGGGAACTATTGAAAAAAATAAAGCAAATTTAAATTTTAACATGAGTATAATTTTAAGTCTTTAATTTTGGGAGATAATAAATTAGGCTAAATTTAAAGCCTTTATTTAAAATATAATTAGGTAATATTTTCGGGAAATAAAATAAAAAGACTATCAAGGCAACGGAAGTAGTTAATACCATAGACATTATTTTTTTTCGTCCCGGTCGGGACAGGCAAAGGGAGCGTTGCCCATACAGCCAGTACCTTAGATAAAAAACATTTTTCACTACGCATTAAATAAAGGCTTTGCTTGAACATCCGACCATAATCCATGCCAATATTTCCATTCCCATCCTTGAGTTGTCTTTAATGGCTTCTACAGATGGACGGACCCGGTCCATGCTGAAGTTAGGCATCGGTAGGCGTAGATGATATTGACAGCTGTCAAATTGGATAGGCGCTGCTGGTAAAGGAGAATTGTCAAACACATGTCGTATATTGTTCCTAATATTAATTATCATGTTAATCATGATGTTCACTTTTCAAAATATTGTTTGTTTACATATAAATACTTAAATTATTTTGTTAAAAAGACTTAGTACGTATAGTAATATGTCCTTAGCTGGTTAATACAAATATTTGTATATTGCTAATATATATGTTCATGATGGAAGAGACTGGTCTCCACGACACAGGGAATCCTAGTGTGGAGACCAGAGTTTTGTGTAAGATTAGCGTGTAAGTTTTCTGTGAAATAAAGATATTTTATATATTTTATATATTATATATATGTCAAAAATGACGTTTTTGTAATGGCTGTGTTATCTCTTTTGACAGTTTTGATGGTCCACCTCGGACCATCAAAGACACGTGGGTTAAGTGCTGCCAAATAAACAAATATCTGCCTATAATTACGGAAATATTTACTGTATTAAATTTAACGCAAAACATTGCTTGCGAGTTACGACTCCTGTCTTTACTTTTAAAATAATTGGGGCTTTAGAATATAGCAGATTTCTTTTATTTGTACAAAAACTAAACTACAATATGAAGAAAAACGATAAATAAAAGCGGTCTCACAATTTGCAAAATACATGCAAAGTATAATTTGCATGCAATTACATATTATGCAAAATAAAAACGCAGCTCTTGTCACCAGTTCACCACATACGATCTTGTGATTTTTTCCCTTGGATATTTTTCGAAATTCTTCTTGAAAGAGGCTTCATATTGATATTTCAGATCTGGCTCTTATACGAGCAAAATTTTAATTACTAACTAATGACATTTTCCTAAAAACTAGTACTTCGAGATATAGGTACATACAACCGATAATAATATAATAATTGTTAAAGTCAAACACAGATTCACAGACTACTCACGTCTTACAGATATTTTGTATCCAGCCCAGCTATGCAAATTTAAATTATTGCAAATACAGTGTGTGGAAAATATTTCTTTCATAATTGGTAACATTTAAAGAAAAAGAAGCTTCTTGGAATTGGGAACTTTATTGCAACTGCAGAGTTTAAACTCTGAAAACAATTTTACAAATGTCATTCCCACAGAATAGATTTACTCCTAGTCATTCCGGTTCGAATGGACCGGGTTCGTTCGTGTGTAGTGGACTCATAGTGGATTAGTCACGGATTAGTGGACGACGAACCAACGACGAACCATCAAAACTGTCAAATTTGTACAACCTGAACACGAGGCAGGTATCACATTTTGCGAAAACCAACTTCAGCATGGACCGGGTCCATCTATTAGAAGTGTTAATCTGTGATTAGAAGCCTAGGATATACACACGGAAATGGAGTTTTGTCGGGAATGTGAAAGAGTGGTGTTGTGATTTTGTATTATTTTCCTAAAATTGTGTTTACTGGGTTTTTAATGTGTAATATTGGTAGAATATTAACCATTACATATATTCGTTATATGTAGTGCACAAGTGTGGGAAAGTGATGCATTATCCAGAAACGTGCTATTTTGTGTTCTCTCCAAAACTCCATCAAAAGTTTCAGTAAAGCGTCTACCACTTTACTGAATCGACCGACTTGACTTTCTGACTGTAATGACTTTTACTTGGACTTTGACTAGACTTTAGACCTGACAATATAGAAAAACGATGCTGAAAATTGTATTAAAAAATATTGTTTTCCCGCCATAATATTATATACTCGACACTGGCCATGGTTAAAGCCGAAGTGCCATAATAAGAAAAAAAATACACACCTGCTTTTTGTGCCTATTTGAAGCTTGAAGCGGAATCAGCGCCCCCATTTTTCGGGTAGAGAACTAAACTCGAAGTAACCACGTGACCACAACCCATTTTACGTCAGATTTAGTAAGGGGATTTCACAGATTAATATATTTCACAGATTATTATAGTAATTATACCTCAATGGGGGATTTGGCCCCTCTACAAGAGTGGCCAGCGCTGGCCCATCGAATGGCGCATGCGATGGCCGTGTTCAGTAGTGATTCTCCTTGTGAGTATAGTATTCGTTGGATTGTTCTCTACCCGAATAATGGGGGTGCTGATTCCGCTAAAACATACAAGTGTTCAAAGTCTGTGTTCAAACATTTGTCTGTGTCTGGCGCCGGAGTAATAGAGATCAGTGGAGTGAGCAGACTGAGACGCGCCGTGCCGGGGCGCATCGCAAAAATCCGCCTCCATACAATTTGTATGGAGGCGGATGCGCGTATCGCTCACTGTGCCGGGGCGCATCGGCGCGGATTTTTGCTCGGCGGATTTCCGTCAATGCGACACGGGCCGACAAGACCCGCTGCGCCCCAGCAAGCGACGCGCGGATTGCGATGCGTCATGCGATGCGGCCCGGCAAGCCTCAGCCCTCAACTCAAAATCCGTCAATACGTGGCGCGCCGACTCAGTGAGCGTTAAAATTCGTCAATGCGATGCGACCCGACCCGGCAATAGTGTGCTATAGCGCATTTTGCGCTGCGCTGCGCCCCGACCCGCCCCGACAAAGTGTGCGCGAACCCTATAAGTGCAATATTATTACCTCAATGGTCTAGCGGCGCGACTAGTTGTGAAAAACGCGAGAGTGTACAGTAATGTAAATCTGTTCTGTGACAGTAATGCGCTCGCTTTCTTCGCGAGACCACAGAACAGATTTACTATTAGAATATTAACCATTAGATATTCGTTATCGTGCACAAGTGTAGGAAAGTGATGCATTATCCAGAAACGTGCGATTTTGTGTTCCCTCCAAAACTCCATTGAAA
This sequence comes from Plebejus argus, assembly GCA_905404155.3. Taxonomy (NCBI): domain Eukaryota; kingdom Metazoa; phylum Arthropoda; class Insecta; order Lepidoptera; family Lycaenidae; genus Plebejus; species Plebejus argus. The sequence continues at coordinate 16,038,859 of FR989929.1, read as the reverse complement.
GTTTTAGTAAGGCGTCTACCGCTTTACTGAAACGACCGACTTGACTCCTTGACTGTATTGACTTGTACTTAGACTTTGACTAGACCTATGACCTGACGATATTACATGAAAACGATGCTGAAAATTATTATAGGAGGAATACGGTTTTCCCGCCATATTCCTTACCTTTTTACCTTGTGCACAAGTGGCACAACATACACATACTTTGTGTCAAGTTGCCAAAAACGAAGAAAAAGAAGAAAGAAAAAGAAGAATCTGTGATGTACACAGTATAGTGTACATGTCGACCACATAAATAAAAGAATAAATCCAAGTAAACAATAATTTATTCAAATTCATTATCAGCTTTAAACATTAGTGTAAATTAAATCTATATTTTGAGTAAGTTATAATATTATACACAAATTTGATTTTATTGAATTGATAAAACATGAGCAATATATAAAACATTGTAACTTCATAACCATAATAAAATCCCTGTTCGTTATCAGTCAGACATAAAACTCACAACATGTTTGTCCGTGAATCACTTCACTTGATATTAGCTCGACTGGTCATAGAAAACACAGCACAAGGTTTGACGTGGGTTTTACACACCAGCCAACAGATAAACATGGGTTGAAAATTCACATTATTGTTAGGAATAGTTAATAACATATATCAAATAATATAATTTACAAATAAATATTGCAGTCAATTTATTCATTAGACCAAATTGTTTATTATACTTCCAAAACAAAGGCATATCACCTGCCTGATAAGTAATTAAAGTTTGCTCCATGACCAACGATTATTATTTATCAATAAATTAAATTAGCAGTTACCGTGGAAAATGCAATATTATGGGCTTCACAGTTCACACCAACTATTATAGTTTTCTCTCTCCCGTCGCAAAGTTACGTCGAATTTAATTATTGCATTGCGTCATCGGTAAGATATTTGATGTGGAAGTGATAATGGTATAAATGACTATCAAGTTTACAAAGTATGATAAGAAGTGGCCACGATAATCGCTAATATAATAATGTGCATATTAGACATAAGTGCTAAACTATTCTAGACTTATTCGTTGGCGTTCAGTGCGTTATAGGCTGTTTCTAAGGCCGAGTACAGTTTGTCTATTGCTATTTGCTACGTATTTACTGGTAAAATAACAAGGAGCGCATTGATCGAAAAGTTCTAGAGATTCTCGAAACTTTAGGAAACACCAAAAAAGGTACTTATTGCGTTTTCAAGTTTTACCATCACAAAAAATATTTTTACTCTATTATATAATTTAACAATAAATAAATGCTAAATAATACCAATAGCCACTTTAGGTTTAAATTCTATTTGTTTTATGTAACTTCGTTTTGTGGCGATATAATATTTTGTATTATTCACAAATGGGAAATGTGACAAAGCTATTAAGAGGCCGGGGTACCCTCGAAATTCTCATACATACTTAATACCAAAATCATTTTCTCATACGAAAATATTTAACATGTTATTAGTGAGTGTTTAACGAGTTATTTTATTTTTCAGCTTAAAATAGTAATTACCTAGTTCCTGCACAAAATTTTTCTACAAAATAATAATATCTATGGACGCTTCACACCACGTCAGTCTGGCCCCATGCTAAGTACCTGAAGGACTTGTGTTACAGGTACCAAACAACGGAAATATATTTAATACTTTTATACTATACATATATTTAAGATTTTTATTATATGATAAATATATTTAATACACATCCATGACCCAGGAACTTCGATAACTTTTTGTTCCGTCGGCGGGATTCGAACCCGCGACCTCCGGCTTAAGCTACCAACGTGCTATCCACTGAGCCACAGAGGTCGTCTGAGCCACAGAGGTCGTCTGAGCCACAGAGGTTGTCTAAACACATTTTTTTTTGTGTTTAAATTTTTTGTAGTAAATTTATTACTAAATATTTAAACACTAAAAAATAGAGTAAAACACTAAAAAATATATAAATAAATAGTAAATTTACTACAAAATATTTAAACTTTAAAAAATATTTTTTACTATTTAAATATTTTGTAGTAAATGTACTATTTATTTATATATTTTTTAGTGTTTTTGTCTATTTTTTGGTGTTTAAATATCTTGTAAAAAAAATTGTGCAGGAACCTAGGTAATTACTATTTTAAGCTGAAAAATAGCTCAAACATGTTAAATATTTCTGTATGAGAAAATGATTTTAGTATTAAGTAGGTATGTATGAGAATTTCGAGGGTACCCCGGCCCCTTAAGAATTTTTAATGTGAAGCTGTATGCATTGTAATGATTCAATCAAATAGTAAACTGTATAAATAAAATAATGTAAAATCATAGAAATATTTTAAAATTAATTCATAATCCTAATTCATTACATAAACAAAATATAAAAAAAGGTAATAAATAAATGTAGAGAATAATAAAAGTTGGGCAGATATAATGCATACAGTCACACATACAGCATACAATTATTTAGTAATAATAACATTGGTTGCGTGAACAATAACTTAGGATGTCAGCTTCAACACAAATCAGCTTCGAGCGCTGCTCTCCTCAGACAAAGCTGCGGGTTTTGCACCTTTGCCAACAAAGATTTCTACCTCCTGAAAAATAAATAAAAGGATTTTATTACCAACTTTATTTACTAGCCAGAATGCATTGCTGTCTAGTTGCATGTGGTATACATGTGACTAGACAACAATGCATTCTAATTTAAGTTAAGAAAGTCTAGTTTAAGTTTAATGGCTGAGCAGGCCCCTTGACGACCCCCCGATGGTTGCTCGCCTTGTCGTGGCGGTGGGGCTCTAGTAACCGCGGCTTGGACAACCGCGGTGAAGCGAAGAGGCAACCAGGGCCGGCCGGTGTCGCCGCCTGCCCCGAGGAGGGCGCTCCCAGCGGACTGGAGGAGTCCGCTGCGGATGCGCACCGAGGTGGGGCCGCAGAGGAAGAGGCAAGTAGGTATTACGGTGCGCCGCTTGCCCTATCCTCTGCGGCCGAGGACGGATCGCGGGGGGGAGAGGCATTGTGGTAGGTTGCCGCTTTCCCTACCCCCCCTGCGAGCTGGCCGTTCCGTTTGAACGGCATTGGTGGGGCCGCAGAGGAAGAGGCAAGTAGGTATTGCGGTGCGCCGCTTGCCCTATCCTCTGCGGCCGAGGTGTGGTCGGTGGCAGAGCCACAGACCTGCCACATGGCCTCCAAGTAGCAGACTCGGGGGGCGTCTGCTACAGCCCTGGTGGGGGCCGAGGAGGAGGGCGCACGTGTTGTGCGCCCATCGTGGAGTCTTCGGACCGCTGGCGGGGTCGCGGATGTGTGTATCGTTCCCGTGGCCCCGTCAAAAGGCGGCGTGGCGGAAGATGGGGGGGTTTTAGTGGGTATACCGTGGTCTCATTAGCTACGGGAGTCCCACATCACCGCTCGGGTCGCCCCCTGCGCCTGGGTGGTATGCGTAATGCATTTCCCCCTCCGGGGGAAAAAAAAAGGCCCCTTGACGAGCAATTTTATTGATACATATTACTAGTTGTCCCGGCAAACGTTGTTTTGCCATATAAAGTATTTCGCCCATATTATTTTATGGAAGTGACTAAATAAGTATGTCACCATGGCAACGTCCATCACTATTCCGAAGCATGTAAACAATGGTCGCCGTCAGTCTGGGTCCCACACCCGTAAGGGTGCGTTATCACCCACTTTGGGAAAGAGTGCTCTACGTGCTTGGCGGTACGTATTATTTCTACTGGATGCATTTTATGCAACAAAGAGGCGCTGACATAATTTGTTCTCAAAGTGGGAAGTTGACAAAATAAGTTTTGGAACCCCTGATGTAGAGGTTTCCTCTTCCTTTGAGTTTTTCCAAATTATTTGTATGTATTTGGCCTCTAGTCTGTTCTGTGACTCGGATAGGGACGTTGGGATCGATTACTTATTGCTTTTAATTAATAAAATAAGTTTTATTACATTATGTTATAAAAAATTGTTTCACCTTGAATAACAACTCGGAGACTTGACTTAGAACTTTGGTGTAATAATAAAAATTATTCCTTAGATTATGTTCTATTTAAATAAATAATGGGTTTATTTGCGTTGGCCGGCACTTTTAAAATTAGCCCAATTTGGACTTTATCCTTTCCCACTTTCTGAAAAAGCAGGCTATTGACTATTCACAACTTTTTTGACCGATTCTTCATAATATTATGTACTTCATCTGTCAAGTTAAGTGATGGATAGCTTATTCGGCACTTATCAGGAAGTGGAGAAACAGGCCATTAATGTTTGATTTTTGTGCACTTTACCTGTCCGCCCACGAGCTTGTCGTCATCACCTGCTGGGCCGGCGGCGGGCGCAGCGCGGGCGGCTAGCTGGCGCTCGCGAGCGGCCCTCCTGTAAATTGGTTATTGCAAATTATTATTATTGTTCAATTATTGAAAATCCATGCCCTATTTAACAAATAATCTTTCTTGGCTCGGGCTAGACAAAAGAAACTTCTATTTAATGAGATTACAACAAATATTTCTTCATGTTGAAATGATATATGTATACAGGGTGTAATTATACCTTCCTGCCAAATTTTGATATATTGGTCCTTGTTAAAAATAAAAATACACGTATTTTTTCTTTTATAATCACTTAGTACTAAAATGTTGAGAAAAAGCTTCTGAAAGTTATCCTAAAAAACACTACAATTAATGGACACGACGCGTCCCCCGGGCGCGCGTAACGCGCCCCCGCGCGCGCGCCTCCCCCCCGCGTTACCCCCTCTCATTCCCCCGCGCTGCGGGGGAATGAGAGGGGGTAACCATTCTGGAACGATTTTAAATGGGATAAAATATGTTATAAAAAAAATATAACACCCAATTTTTTTGGTTTAATGGACTCTCCTAATGATACCTAAGCTCTGGAAAAAATTTGGCAGGAAGGTTTAATTGCACCCTGTATATTATTATGCTGAGTTTATAACATTAACTAGCTGACCTGGCAACGTTGTTTTGCCATAATTATTTCTAGTATCAATATAAAAAGTAGATAAAAACTCTTCTCACGCCTAACGAATATACTGTCAGAGAAGTTGATTGTTGATTGAAGGATGGCTCCTAGGCAGCAGTAGGGGGGACCTACGTAGTTTGCTCGCGTAATCGCGTTACGTCAAACCTAGCCGACAGATCACAATTAACATTGAATTGACATGATTCGACCATGACGTAGGACTGTCAACTGCCTAGGAATCAATTTCCTCGATGGTACATACAAAATTTTATTAAAATCGGTTGAGCCGTTTTGGAGGAGTTCGCGCACAAACACTGTGACACGACTTTGTCATGCCATGACAAGAATTTATATTAGATTTCTATGTCTTCTTAACATCACTTAAAGCTGTCTTCATAACACTAGTGATCTTAAGAGTCCCCACTATCGACTAGAGGAAAACATGAAAAACTTAATACAGAATAGCGACAATACCTGCGTTGCTCGAGCATAGCTTTTCTCTCGGCCTCGCGTTTCTCAGCCGCGAGTCGCGCCTTCTCGTTCTTGACTTGCGGCGTGCGAGTGCGGGCGCGCGCCGGCGACGCGGCCACCTGCTTCGACACTACGGGCGCTACCTGAAATTGTACGTTAATTACTTTTTCGATGCTTTTTTTATCCATACGAATATTATAAATTGCGAAAGTGTGTCTGTCCGTCTGTCTGTCTGTTACCTCTTCACGCTCAAACCGCTGATCTGATTTTACTGAAATTTGGCATGGAGATACTTTGAGTCCCGGAAAAGGGCAAAGGACACTTTTTGTCCCGGAAAAATGTAACGTTCCCGCGCGATAAACGAGTTTTGGCGCAACAGAGTTGCGGGCGTCATCTAGTACAAAATAAGAGAGCAAACGGGTCACCTGATGGAAAGCAACTACGGTCGCCCATGGACATTCGCAGCATCAGAAGACTGGAGGTGCGTTGCCGGCATTTAATATTGCGATAATCCAATAAAGTACGAGGGAAAATTTAAATAAAGTGCTCGCGACATTCGCGATTTCCGTAAAAACGGAATACATTCTCTCACGGGAACGAAGCGTTTTTAAAAAGAAAGCTTGGGATTATAAGTCTAAGGCCTAAATATTACATTTCATGAAAATCCTACCTGAACACTATTTGTGATAATATTTTTTATTTCCTACCTACTAGTTGCCTAGTTTGGCTTCAATGCCAGCCACCGTTACCGAAACCGGTGTCGGAGTTATTAATAGTAGTGGTATAGATACCTCCTGCCAATGATTGGCCTTGAGCGTGGCTATGTGGTGGTACAGGGCGTCGACGTTCCGCACCTGCAGGCACACCATGTCCCAGAAGCCCTGCAGGTCCTCCACCGTGGTGGGGAACTGCTCGTCGCCGCGCTCGTTTATGTTGTTGTAGCACAGACCTGACATCAATAATTATTGCTGTATTCACTAAGACTATAAGGTAGATATCAGCCTTTCCCAATGTGGGCGATAACGTCCCCTTATGGACGCTGAAGGTCTAAAGGCCGGTGTAGGACCCAAAAAAAGAAATGACACCCCATTTCTTGATAGAGGCTTGGGGGGTGATTTATTTCATCTGGAAGCATTTTCAATATACATATATACATCCTATAATATATACTATACATTATATTATATCCTTTAGTAGGATATACTATAATTTGCCATGTGATTTATTTTATCATTGTTGTTAATCATAAAAGTTTAACTACTTTACATAACTTTATGTTGAATTAATTACAAATGTAATCTACACTAATGACTGTAACTAAATAAGAATGATAATAAAGGTGACATCATATAATATTACCTTCAAATTGTTGCATCTTCTGTGTTGCCAGGAGTCTTGCCTTACCAGCGGCCGACCTTAACAGGCCAAGAACTTCTTCACTTACATTTTCCTTATCCTGTAATATGATTTAATATTTTTATGATTAAGTTTTTAATCACAACATGATTTAACTTACACTTCAATAACTACATAAATATGTAAAACGCAAATTAGCAGTCTTTTTAAGGTTTCTAAACATGGTGGACCTATGTAATTTGGTAGTTAAACTCAGCCAACAGTTTATGATTGAATTAACCTTACCAAATGATAATCTGCCTATGATTCAATTTCTTCAATAGTACAATCTTTTTGTAAAAATTTACCTGTAAACTTTCCAACTCCTTTTCAGCACCAACAGCCAATGCAATCAATCTTTCAGTCTCTTTTTTTTCCAAGTCTAAAAAGTAATAAGCGTCCTTCACTCCCTCCCCATTCACTTTCTCAAGCCCATTTACACTATTCACAGATTTAATGGAATCGTCTAAATTTATCACAGAAACACCATTTGTCACTTCACTAGTCTCATTATCTACTGAATCAGTCTTGGCGGGCTTCGGAATGTCTTCTTCTGATTTTTGAGGTGACAGGTCCGACTTCAAACTCTTCCTCGGCGAAAGTACCGGCAGCTGCGCTCGGAATTCGGGCCTGAGATGTCTCAATACTGGCAATACTTGGTCTTCTTCTTTGGGACTAGTGTACACGTTTTCGCTGTCAAAACTATCCGTTGACTTGCGCGGGGACAGTATCCGTTCGTTTGGACAGTTGAGGGACTTTTCAGTTAACACTTTGGGGTCATCGTCCTCGCTACCGCTCTTTAGTTTATGCCTCTTTTGGTTGAAGAACCCTTGGGCGAGTGCTCCCGGCCCGTAGAGACGCTCAACTCGTTGCTGGATGAAGCTTTTCATGGGACTCGTCAGTTTCTCTCCATTTTCTTTCGTAATTTCTACTCGTTTCGAAACGCCATTTGAAGAAATGGTATATGATTCTGAGGTGAATTTAGTTTCCTTGGAAGTAGTTACAGATTGCCGGAAATTTGTTTCGGAGAAGCTAGACTTGAAAGTAGTTTCCTTGACATGGTCTACTTCATCTTTCTGGTGAAGCATCGACGTAGCGAAGTTTTTACTTTCGTTGGAAATGTAAGGCCTACTGGTGGTCGTCATGCTGCCGAGGAACTCGTCTTTCAGCTGTTTATTTTCAGCTGCCATAAAGGCATTTATTGGGGACGCGAGGTGCGGATCTGTGTGCGCCTTGGAAGGCGCTTTTTGTGTCAAATTCGTGCGCGTATCATGAGGGCCAAAAGTTGGTACCAGCAGCTTGTTAGCGCTTACGGGTATCGGAACTAGTAGGGAATTATTTTCGCTTTTGTACTGGTATGTATGAGTGATCGGCCTTATTGGAGATGCTTCACGACTTTTGTTGATGTCTTGTCGCAATTTTGAGTCATATGTTGTTAAATTTGAGTATCCGTTAACGGAACAGGCCAAGTTAAGGTAGCTAGGTTTCTTGTGTGGTAATTCGTCACGTTTCTTCTGATGACTCCTTGATCTGTGGCTTGAAGAATCAATATGGATTTTGGGAGGAGGTTTTAGCAGATTATCCGATTTGTTTGGAGTTGGCGTGGGGTCATCTGGAGTTTTGGACGGTGTCACGGCGATATGTGCAAAGCTGGTTTGGTTGTTGGAGTATGCTCTTTCTTGAATGCGAGAAGTGAAGTCCCTTATTCTACTAGTCGTTGATGATGGTGTTAAGAGATTCAGACTCCCAGATGTTGTATCTGAAAAAAAAAAAACAAAAAATATAAGAAGGGTCACTCAAAAAATATAATTTTAGTTTAAAATGTTTTAAATTTCTATTATTTTGAAACTGTAGTAATAAATTATTGAATTTTTATAATTCTTCGATAAATATTATAGTTGGCCTGTTTTGTATGCAAGAGACATGAAAATACGAACTAAAAATCTATAAAAATAAATTTGAAATTATATATTTCAAGTCTAAAATTAGCCAAAAATATAAAAATAATTTTTGGCTAATTTTAGACTTGAAATATTTGTGGAAGTCAAGGGAAGGTTTATATGTATATAGTGAGAAAATTTAGGAGTTATGTGATACAAAGTTCACGGGTCATCTAGTATTGGTTAACATGACGTATAAAACCTTTGTTAACAGTTCTGTGAAACAAAAAACTTTTACAATAATAATATGTTACTACAACTCAGTCAAAATATCTGTCGACTGCTGATATACAAACAGTAATATAGGGACATGAAAATAATATGGTGTACACTGTACGGTGTACCCATATTTTTTACTATTAACCTATCAACCCCCGAATGGCCCAAGTGGGCCGCGATAACAATAGAACAATAGATTTTAGCCTGAGAAAATTATGGAATTCAGACCGAATAATTCGTGTAGTTTTGAAAGTTGGTACAGTTATTCCTAAAGGTGTCCAGATGAATGTACTAAAAAGTCCCCGAGGGTGGGACACGAGCCGGCGGTGGGGGAGGGGGGAAAGGTCTCTTTGCAAGGTTTTTGCTTGTGACTCGAAAAGTATTTATTATATCTCTTTAGTGATGAAAAAGAATAAAAGATAGGACCAACTTTGAAGGAGGAATCAAGGGTATACATTACCTCGATTTACTATCGTACCATGTACGTATCTAGAGATAGATACAGTAAATCGGCGTAACGTAGTCCCCTGATTCCTCCTTCAAAATAGAGTCTATCTAATTTTATTTATTTTTAAATATCTTCAGGAAGAGTAAGTCTATTGCCTCTACGTTTTTATTTTATCTTAAAGATCTTTCAAATTTGTTTTATGGTCGGTCGATTGGCGGGAGTACGGGGCATTCATTTTTTGCAATTTTTTTAGGGTCATATTTTTAATTTTAGAAAAAATTAATGTAGAGGCATGCTTTAACAGATCCCAATATTGTATAAAAAAATCATTTGTCTAGACGCATTGTCCAGGGGAATACGTTTGTATGGCAAAACAGTGCTAGTGTACCCTATCAATACTCTGTATTTCCTAAAGTAATAATTGTACAGTAAAAATGTGGAGACGTAATTTATAAGAAATTTAATGTAGATAATTAATGTAGAAGTCACTAAAGAGATAGTTTGCCGGGACAGCTAGTAATCTCTTAGTATATAAAAATGAATTCATATTCGCGTGGTCACGATATCACGCGTAAACGGCTGGACCGATTTTGCTGAAATTTGGCATAGAGATACTTTGAGTCCCGCCGTGCTAGCATACGCCAACGAGAAAATTTTGTCTACACGTTTTAATTTTTTAAACACGTTAATTGGTTTATCTCTTCATCTCTATTGACTTGATCCTAACATGACACACATTCTTTACTCGTACGTCTGTCGTCAAAATTAGAGATATTTTTTTTTAAGTGTGCTATTTTTATTTATATAATAACGAACTATAAGTACATATACAAATGAGAAATTTATCTCTCGAGTCTCGACGTACGCATGTTAGTGAAAAAGAGATGTATATCGATATCGACAATATCACTTCGCTCGAGAGTGAGATTTCCACAAGATACCTCATTGGTGTATGCTAGGGGGGCCGAAGACAAACAAAGGATACATTTTGTCCCGGAAAAATTTATGGTTACTGCAGAATATACTTTTATGATTTTCGCCTAAACTATTCAGTCTATTTTGATGTACAGAGATACTTTGAGTCTCGGGAAGGACAACGGATACTTTTTGTCCTGGTAAATGTATGGTTTCTGCAAAATAAACTTTTATGATTTTCACCACCAAAACTATTTAATCTATTTTGATGAAATTTGGCATGGAGATGCTAATTTTAATCTATTTTTTCTTAATTTTACCAATCAAATTAAATAATCACCGAGAAGACAGGACAACATCTGTTGGGTCAGCTAGTAGTTAATATTTTAAGGACATAAAATCTTTTTTAACAACTTAGGAGATTTTAATTAATACTATTTTCTCTGGATTCATTTGAAAACATCATCATTAAGAAAATATTTTCAATGTTTTCTTCTGAATAGGTCATAGCACATTCCTACCCACAGAGAGTATTAATAAGTCAACAGACTTACCTAGGAACATTAGAAAATAATCACACATTATAAAACTTTGTACCTTTGCAAACCATTGTACACAGTCTCAGTAAGGAAACTACATATTATTATCTAACTGATAACCTTTATCAAGATATTGAGTTGTAATTTCATCATAGTTATTATGCTATCCAATTATTTCTCAATGATGGTTCAGTATAAAATGTTGATTATTATATAAAATATAATTTTATTAAAATAAAATATACATAATTATGATTTATGATATTTCATAAATTTGACAAATAGGTATGACTAAAATAGGCACTTACGAAGATCTATTTCATGAATATTGTTCTATATTATGTGTTGTACAACATTCTGAACAAATCTAACTAAAGCCAACCTCGACCTCTTTCGTTTGTCATAAGCTGCAATGAGTCAGAAAATATATTTGTACGATACCATCGAAGTACAGATTTTATGAACATGTATCGAAGACGTCATAAGATTTTTAATGTTATAAAACACGCGACTATTCAAAATTATTAGACTGGCTGTACCCACACCATGCAAATTAGAAAAGAAAAATTATAATCGAATACTAAAATCATAAGAAAGTTGTAATTTAAAAACATTAAAACATGTTTTAAAACTGGCAACTACTGTATAATTATTGTTGATTAAAATACAAGCTTTTTAACTTACTTATATCACAAAATATGTTATTCCTGAAGCAATAATCACTTACTTTATCACACTTTGTACTGATTTACTACTTTTTAGGCAAATATTTGGAAAAATCTTGCAAAATTCTTTTACAAATTACAATTTCATAAAATATGTCAAACTCGAAACGTCAAACTTTTTTTTGACTTAACGTCAAGTTTTACGAGGTTTTACGCAAAAGGCATACACATAATCTGTGGGCATACAGCTATTATATAGGGTAAATGACTATCTAGTAGATTGGACAGTACCAGTCGTTGGACAAAGCACAAAAACACAATATTTATTAATGTTGCTTTAAAAACTGTATGTTTTTAAAGTAAAGCAACGTTTAATTTTAATGAAAAACATGTAGTTTTTAAAACAACCTCAATAAATATAGTGTTTTTGTGCTCTGTCCAATGACTAGTACTGTCCAATCATTAGTCATGTTCACTCTACATAGACGAAATTTTAAATTTTTTTTCTAAGAACGAGTACATTTTAATTTTTTAATAGATTTTTTATTATAAAATCCCCAAGCGACATCCGGCTGTCGCATAACAATTGAAAATTTATTGTGTCTGCGATTCCCACGATCGAGGAACGTTTTTATAAAAGAAATACGCCTGCAACCGACGATTATTTTGACTACAATGACCAGCTTGAACATAATATTATTTTTATTTGCGTAGGCAGAATCGTATTATGCTGGCACTTCACATGGCTATTTGTATTTGCGTATTTGATGTATTCGCCAAACAATCACCATGTGCATACGGTATGTTTGACGAAAGTATTGGCCTTATTCGAAGTCTATAACAGTAACTGACATCCGACATTGTATTGGCACTAAGGCCGGTATAAATAGTCAGTACTCAAGACGCATCTCGGTCTCAAGATACGGTTCAGGCTCTGTGGTTGGTTAGCTGTCAAAATTTGGACCAATCACAGAGCCGAACCGCGTCTTGAGAGCGGGTCGCATCTTAAGTACTGACTATTTATACGGGCCTAAGACTTGGTGAACACAAACCTGAATTAAAAATTTTGAATCGAATGTTTCAAGTAAGTTTGCTATTTGACGGCCATGTGTGGAAACTGGAAGCCGAAGGTCGCATTAATTGCCTTTATTTGCTGGTTTGCGTATTCGTCAATAATGTTGCCAAATACGACCAATAGCCAATAGCAAATAGCCATGTGAAGAGCCAGCATTACATATTACGATGCGAAGGCCGATTTATCAATATGGTCATGATTTCATGTGTGGAAGCAGTCTTTTGTTTGCAATAAAATTGCCAATTTGCATTGTATGCAATTATTATTATCAAAGGGCTGACCGTATAAAATACCATTATCATCATCACATTAACTTCTAGACTATTTATCAATGGATCCAAATAACAAACTACAAAGTTATAAGTTTGACGACCTCTGTCAAGCCGGGGGTCACGGGTTCGAATCTTGCCGACGACGGAACAAAAAGTTTTCAATTTTCCCGGGTCTGGATGTGTATTAATTAATATGTGTATGATATAATTAACATCTTAAATATTATATGTATAGTATAAAAGTACTTATGAAATATATTTCCGTTGTCTGGTACCTGTAACACAAGTCCTTCAGGTACTTAGCACGGGGCCAGACTGACGTGGTGTGAAGCGTCCATAGATATTATTATTATTATAAGATAAAACTTACCACTGAAGTTAGAATTATGAATACATCATATTTTTAAAAATAATTATCAAAATACATAATTATAATCTTCTACAATCTACACAAAACGTTATCGACCAAAAAGTTATATAAGTATCATAATTAGAGATCAAAATAGAAATTACAAGGAAGTAACGATTATTCGGGGTAATTTAAACACTGTGAAAATTATTAACATTGCTAAAATTAAAAGTAAGGGAAACCAAAATGTAGAATACACAAATACGATAAAACATAATAATATAATATATAAAGTACTTAAGTACATATTATTTAAATTCTCAAGGATCACACGTGACACGACATTGAAAAGGACAGAATACAATAAAAGAAAAATAATATTTGAATAAAGTTTATTGAAAATGAAAGCAATGAAATAAATGAATATTTAAGTTAGAAAATATTATGAACTATGTCTACATAAAAATTGAATTAAATAATTATACACTTTCCTTGCACTTATTCCACTTTATTTTAATAGATTTATTACAAAATTATAATATACACGACCGGTTTCGAAAAATTCATCATCAGGTGTTTTCGAAACCGGTCGTGTATATTATAATTTTGTAATAAATCTATTAAAATAAAGTGGAATAAGTGCAAGGAAAGTGTATAATTATTTAATTCAATATGAATTTCCACCAAGAAGTGACAGTACATTCAATATCATACATAAAAATTGGATAAAGAGAAAGATATTAATTAAAACAAAATATCATAAATAATATTTTTGGAGAGATCTTATTCATGCTAAAGGCCATCCATCAGAGTAAAACGCGTGGAAAGAAATCAGAATTAGTATAGGTCTACCAGAATCTGATAGTATTTATTGACAGCAGATTTTCAAAAAATATCCTTGATCGTTAGATAAATGTTTATATTTGCATGTTTAACATACAGAATCAGCCGCTATAAGATGAAAAAAGGATCAAAATGTTTTATTCCGATTACCCCGGTATTGCTAAAGTCAATTCATTTTCTCACTTTTTGCCATCAGATTCTGGTAGACCTATATATTTTTATTGGCTCACAGTAGACAATAATTATACCTAACTATCTCAGATGACTAACAATTTGATATGCTTTTCTGGAAAAAAATGTTTTTGTAAGCTCTCACTGGCTCATTGGCTGTTGAGTCGAGAGAAGCAGATGAAGACTTAACCTGTTGAACAGTTATTTTGAGATCATTTTGTACTGATTTTTTCTCTAATCAACTGCTCAACAGGTGTTTAAATCTTTTGTGGTAAGACGTGGGTAAGACCGACAACATCGTTTTTGGTTTGTATGCATCTTATTTTTAAAATGAATTGATATTATGGCTTGTAAATGGATGAACTTTGAAAACACACATGACACACATCCACTATATTACCTGAGAAGTCCGTGCTCGCGTCGACGTCTAACGAACAACTTCCAATCGAATCTACTGACTTATCCATCACTTTTACTATTAATTTCTTTGAGCAATCTTTCAATAAGTCAGCCTCTTTTACTTCTATTTCATATGCACCTATACTATCCAAATCATTATCAAAGTTTTTTACATCATTAGATTTAGGAGAAACAGTGGAACTGGGCAGTTTTATATCAGTGTCCTCTGAATTGATAGTCAAAATGGATGGTGGTTTCAAATCATCGTTTTGGTTATTTTTGTCTAGAATCAAAGTACTCTGGCTAGTAAAGTTGCTTCTTATCGGTTCGATGTATTCGACCTCATCGTCATAAACAAATATATGATTGGAATGTCCGCTAGGTCCTTGTACATCGGTGGCATCGGCCGGTATTGCGTCTATAACTGTCCGTGTCTTACTTAAGCTTTTGTAGTAATGGTTTTCTAATTTTTCCAACTGCCTTTTCGTGTCCGATTGTTTCTTACGGACTGAGTCGATGATAACAGGCAAGTTTAAAAGATCGGGAGTTTTTTCTCTAGAGTAGTCACGCCTAAAAAGCGGTGAATCATCACTTTCTAGCTCGAAGCGCTTATATTTTGAGGAACAGTAGTCATCTATAGAAGATGTGTCAGACTTTTTATCAAAGAATGTATCTAAGGAGAAAAATGACTTTCGTTTCTTTTTTGGAGGGTTAGCTTTTTCAAAATTTTGGCGCACGAATGAGTCTGAAGGTTTGAACGGTTGAACGCAGATGTTACTCGTATTAACTAACGATTTTGGTCTTGAGTTCTGTGGCAAACTTACGACACGATTAGTTTCAATTTTTCTCGAATCCAAGCTCAGAGTTTTACGTAACCTTTCATTGAGATTCGTCAGCAAAAAATGTTTTCTGTCTGTTGACTTTGGTGTTACGTTGTACGAATGTTGCTTGCTGCTCGAAGGTTGTACATCTGGAATGTGCTCCGTGTATTTGAATTCTATTTCATTTTCTGAATAGTCTTTATCAGATTTTCCATACGGTTCCGAAGGACAAAGAGAGGACTGACGATTTTCTGGTCTATGAAAAGAGAACGAACCTCTGTTCGATGAGGAATAATTTCGGTCGCAAATACAATTTTTAACACAGCTTAATTTTATACAATTTCTACTTTCCTGCTCTACTGTATCTTCATGTTTGGTATTTGGAATGTATCTGTCAGGTTTACTTTTGTGGACGAGGAGATCTTGTCTTATCTTTTCCAATCTTTCGTCTCCATTTAACCCTCGTGTATATTTGGATTTCGGCGGCCGGAAGAATCTTATTGAACCAGTAGTTTTAGGATCTGTTGGTCTTCGTCGTACAAACGGAGAGTCCGATATTTTGTTCACGCCGAGAAGAAGAACCGGCGATTTCTTGTCTTCGTCATCGGGCAGATCACTGTAATCAAAATACTTTGATCATTTTTTACCCAATAAACATATAAAATATGCCCAGCAAAATAATATATTCATTGTAATTAATCTTTTATTCTTCATAAATTGATTTGATGCCTCTTTAGGGCTTTCAAGATTTCAATTGAATATTTATTAATATCAGTTACTATTAATACTACATTAACATTAATCAAAAGTCAAAACTGATAAGGATTTATAAACAGTTAGTAGTAAAATAAAAAAAATGTTATACACCAAAGCATGAAAGCAAAAAACGCAAAACACAAAAATACTTACACATAGCAAACGTGAAAAAGAAAGAAAAACACACAAACACTTAACAATATTAAGCCTAGAAGTGCAAGGTCTTTATGTTATTATGCAGATTTAAACATGGAGTTAAATTACTATTTTTACATCCGAAAGCCTATATAAACGGACTGAAATAAATATTGTTGAAATAAAGATTGTAATTAGATGAATGAGACTTTATGAACGGCAACGGAACGAATATGCACAGCGTGCCGTTCATGTTTTGGAATGCTCAATATTCACTGGTAGGTGTCGTGATTTGAATAGGTGCCACCATTAGCAAATTTTTGGACCCGTTACATAAAATAAAAGGACATTCACACCCACATAACTACTTTTGGAGCAATCATTTATCGGTATACGACCTCATACGTAGGTAATTTTAAAACAGCCATTTAAATGACCCTGGATATTATCTCAGTAAATTATTTTGTATCATCTCGGCTAATAAACATTCTCTAGTAAGAATTTATGATTTGTCACATTTTAAGGTTTCTGGACATTTAGTTTACTATCTATAAGTTCCGAATATCAAGAATTCAGAAAAAAGGAATGCATGAATAATTATCAATAATTATCCATACCGTACATTTAAAGCTCATAATACGTGGCTAAACAATGATTCACCAGTCACCACGGTAGGTCGAGAAACAAAAAGCAAAGGTATGAATGAGTTAGAAACATGCTAATCAGTTCACGGCAAGGCGAAAGACTTGATGAAGTAAGTCGACCTCTATTCTCAGTTCTCCAAAACAGTGTCAATATTCACATGAGCAACCCACGCTATTATGCAAGAATTGCCAATTTATGCTGTACGAGGAGATGTTTATAGATCCCCCTTACTAATAAACGTTGTATAAGCTTTGAATAGTTATACAGTGTTTTGTTCCTGTCACACAAGTGACATTTGTAATTGGATTGAAGAAGACAAAACACTGAATAACTATTCAAAGCTTATACAGCGTTTATTAGTAAGAGGATAAATTTTTATTCTAATTTGCTACAGAAACATCTGGGAAAATCAAATGGAAGATGGGTATCAGGCTTAACTTGTTTGAAACGGAAACCGATTTCAATTTGTAAGTTTGTTTATTAAAAAGGATAATTAGTCAAACTCTGAAGTGTCCAGAGAAAATTCAGGTATAACAACTCTCACAACGTTAGTCAATCCATTAAAAGAAAAAAAAATCATTTGCAAAATATACCCAATCTCAATAACGTTACACAATCGTTCTTGATATTTATTACCTTTGTAAAAGTGAACCAATTATTACCACATGCGCGGACAACGCCCATACGACGCAAATTAAAGTGTATGCACCGTCCATTTGTGAAAATGAGTAGTACCTAAATAGGTAGTATTCATTTAATTAAAGCTGAAGAAGACTCGGCTATGATAAAGGCATCGCGTTGAAATGAATTTCTTTTTAACCCCCGACCAAAAATAGGGGTGTTATAATCTACACTACTATTATAAAGAGGAAAGATTTGTTTGTTTGTTTGTTTGTTTGTTTGTTTGTTTGTTTGTTTGTTTGAGTCGAATAGGCTCCGAAACTACTGGACCGATTTGAAAAATTCTTTTGCTATTGAAATCTCACATTATTTCTGCTGAACATAGGCTACATTTTATTTTGGAAAAAAGTAGGGTTCCGTAAGATATTTGAGTTTTTCGGACGCAAGGTGTAAAAAATCAGCTAGAAAAGTTACTTATTTTGCGTACGCTGCCTAAATCTACACTTCTACACTACTATTATAAAGAGGAAAGATTTGTTTGTTTGTTTGTTTGTTTGAGTCGAATAGGCTCCGAAACTACTGGACCGATTTGAAAAATTCTTTTGCTATTGAAATCTCACATTATTTCTGCTGAACATAGGCTACATTTTATTTTGGAAAAAAGTAGGGTTCCGTAAGATATTTGAGTTTTTCGGACGCAAGGTGTAAAAAATCAGCTAGAAAAGTTACTTATTTTGCGTACGCTGCCTAAACTATAAAAGATAGAACCATAAAATGTTCTAAGTAATTGTAGATCTTATAAATATCTACAAAAAAGTCCGCGACACACTATACCTATCTATGTCGAGTGAGGCACAATAACCATTTATTTATTTAAAAATCCTAAATTTTTTTTGGAATAAATTTAAACGGATATATTTTACTGACGCTATTAATCCTTATCAAAATAAATTATTTTATCACTAAGTACAGTTTATGTAGATAATATTTGGTCTTTGAATGATTAAAATTGGACGTTTGGTTTTGAAATTATGGCGAAATTAAAATATTACGATAGTGAGCGTCACCAAAGCGCGTGCGGGAGGAAGAAAATATTCTGTTGTAGAAATGAATATTCTGTACATAAAAGATATGAAATGACACCCGAAATTACACCTTTGTCACTACATCGCTATAGAAGCCAAAAATGTGGTTAGTTTTTTGTCTGTCTGTCTGTCTGTCACTCTTTCTGTCTGTCTGTATGTTTGTTCCAGCATCACACGAAAAATACTGATCCGATTTGAATGTGGTTTTCGCAGATATATTTATCTTCTTCCAACTTAACATCTGGTGTATAAAATTTTTTCCCCCCACCCCTCTAAGGGGACAAAAGAGGGGGTCAGATTTTGTATCAAACTTTTTTCTTTAACACGAAAACTACTGATCCGATTTGCATACGGTTTTCACAGATTTGCATACGGTTTTCACAGATATATTATATTTGTCTTCTTCCAACTCAACATCTGGTGTATAAAAATCCTCCCCCCCTCCCCTCTCAACCCTCTCTGGGGACCAAAGAGGGGTCAGATTTTGTATACAACTTTTTTCTTTAGTGGACTTACTTCATATTAGGTATTAACTGTGTTTTTCAACTTAACATCTGGTGTATGACCTTCCCCCCCACACCCTCTTAGGGGACAAAAGAGGGGGTAAAACATGTATCAACTGATGATAAAATATACTTTAAATGGCAAAACAACGTTTGCCGGGACAGCTAGTATTATATAAGTTTGACGTCTGTCTGTTTGTTTGCCTATCTGTCCATATAGTCCAGTTATTACGTCGGAAAAAATAGGGTTAGAAATGCATGTCAACAAAAAAGCGGCCAAGTGCGAGTCGGACTCGCCCATGAAGGGTTCCGCAGCAGCAATAAGGTTTATTTTTATGAAATTAAAAGGTTTTTTATTTATTTTTATATTTCAGTCGATTTAATGACATTTAGATTAAGGTTTACCATTTATATGACTTATAAAAAAAACTACTGGCTAGATCTCATTCAAACCAATTTTCGTTGGTAGTTTTTATAGTAATCTACATCATATATGTATTTTAGAATTATCATGCCCCTACTTTAGAAATTAGAGGGGGGGGGGGGACACACATTTTACCACTTTGGAAGAGTCTCTCTCGCAAACTATTCAGGTTAGAAAAATATGATATAAGAAACCTCAATATGATTTTTGGAGACTTATCCATAGATACCCCACACGCATAGGTTAGATGAAAAATTTTTTTTTTTGTTTCAGTTGTACCTATGGGGACCCCTAAAATTTTTAATAATTTTTCTATTTTTGCATCAAAATTTTAATGTGGTTCACAGAATACATCTACTTACCAAGTTTCAATAGTATAGCTCTAATATTTTCGGAGAAAAGTGGCTGTGACATACGGACGGACGGACAGACAGACAGACAGACAGACAGACAGACATGACGAATCTATAAGGGTTCCTTTTTTGCCATTTTGGCTACGGAACCCTAAAAAGAGCCAAATTTGGATATTATGTGGGAGATGGCTAGAAAAGCTTAAGTTCAAATTGTCGACCAAAATAACCTTGTGGGTTTTCCGCCATCTTGAAAAAAGGGTTAAATTCAGTTTTTTCATCATAACTCAATTCCCCGTCGAGATAATAAATTTTTATTAAGTACTTTTTTGTTACTCTATGTACGATCTACAAATAAGATCTCGTACATTTTTCACGTATCGATCGTCGTTGTCGAGATATTTATGTCGCAGTCATCTAGTTCAATCTGCGGTTCGATTGAATGATTAGCGCATTCATTGAATGACTCCATTCAATTGAATGACTCGGCCGAACGTTGATTGAACAATCGTCACTAAACGTTCAACTAGTTAGCGATTTTTAACATAGCCCTTTGAAGAGAGCGGATATGAAATCAGTCAGGTAATTGAATGTATTTATTTTTAACGGAATAGGAAATGTATAAGAACAGTATATAATTCTTAGGATGTATTTATTACTCCGTCGGTTATTTTTTTGTAAACCACCCAGAAGTAGCCGTCGCCTCATAAATGAAGTCAGTTTCTAGATTAACCTATTTTTTTCTAAATACACGTCTAAATTCCTATTATTACGCCACCAACAAATACTTAAAAAAAAATCATAGCATTCCATTTAACGACTTCACTATGATGACGTTTAGTCAAGACGTTAAATGTTACAGTCAGCGTCTTGACCAGTTGTCCTTCAGTCATTCAATAAAACGGTGTCATTCAATGAATACGCTAGTCATTCAATCGAATCACAGATTGAACCAGATGACTGCGACATATCCATGGCATCGCATCATCCACATTCCACACGGGTGGAGTTAGTTTTTTTTGTTTGTAAGCTGACATGTCCGAAAGTGTTTTAGTTCTTACTCCTTAGTAAAAGTTTAATCATCATCAGCCCGCTCAGTGCTGGACAATTCGGGTTTATCTATTTCTTGAGAGGTTGTGGGCGTAATCGGGAGTTGCTTTTAAATTCCTAATTTTACATTATTATAAAATTTTAAATGCTAGGCTGCTTCTTTAGTGTACCACTTTTCTAAAGACATAATTTTGTACTGACTAGAAACTTTTGATGATAATGTTATTCTATTCAATAATTATTTAAGATAATAACTAGCGGCAGCTGTTTTGTGTTCGCGAGATCATTGCTCTGGTCCATTCGCTTGTAATCCACTTTTGCGTGAGATAGAGCAATTTAAGATCAGTTATATTGTTCTAGTGTTGTAAGTTGTGACTATATCGACTGTCGACAAACTCAATTTAAAAGTACAGTACATATTAATAAATCGATTAGGTATCCGCATTCAACGAATAAACAATATGATATAGTGTGACAATATTAGGAAGAAGTAGATAATAATTGTAATGTCAGATCCAACATTATTTGTGTTTTTATTATATCCGTTGCTGTACCAAGCAAATAATCATAACAATTAGTATTTACTTCATGATAAACTCGAAAATGTAACGGAAATCCTGTATACCTCAATAGACTGGCAATCGAATGTTAATCATATTATTATGCATGCATTTGAGTCGGCGAGTAATTCTAGTTAACATAAAATAAAGTGTTTATTGCGTTGAGCTTAAGCATTTTATGATGATATTTAATATCGTTGCGGCTATTTCTCCGTGGTACCTTGTAAGTTGTAACACCAGTTCCATAATGGGATTATAACAATTTTAAAGGTCATTTCTACGATAGTTCATAGGCACAATTACAGAAGATGTGCAACATTTAATGTGTATAGAGAATAAATAAAATATAATACAAGAAGAACTTAGGGGTTTGTATACAAATAATAATAAGGGATTTACTAGCTTTGAACATTGTTCGGTCGAATTAGGTTCTCTTTTTATAAAAAAAAAAGATAACAATGACAACGTAAGATGTGTGACGTGTTGTGATGATGTGATGACAATATATGGCTTGTAACAACAACATGTAGAAGTAAATAGATAATTATAGTTTATAACGCATTACAGTCTGCATGACTAAAGAAAGACCTTTGATAAGGCACAATAAAAAATATTAAAAGCACTTTTGATATTGAGATTATCGACAATAATATCACAGCACTAGCTGTCATCGGTCTCTCATCTGTAACAACACGCTTCACTGGCGGTGATTATTGTACCGATATATTCGTAAATCGTATTCTTTCAATCCAATAGAACACGAACAATGAATTGCGTTGTAGAGTCTTCAATTGGACTAGTTATAACCGCAACCTCGCTTATAATAATTTATCTGTTGATACGTCTGTTATGGGCCATTAGATTCAAGCATTGATTATTATTTTAATCGAAATCTATCATTCGAAACTGAGGAGTTCCTTCCTTCCAGGCAGCAATTTGGAAATAGAGGTGCAGACTATCTGATATTATTTCGAAGACATTAGAATCTGAGACATGGGACATGTTCTTTCAGACATAATTAAACTTTGGAATTTTGATTTCTATCAAAATTCCAAAGTTTAATTATGTCTTCGTGCAATACCTCCTTAGTTGAGTAAACGTAAAGAAAGGGACAAATTTGCCCACGGTTACATAATATTATAATATAACGTCATAAGAAAAATAAAATGCCTAACCTATCACATAACACGTCTTATCAGTTATCAGTGAATGTTACTAGTCTTTTAAAAGGTTCTCTTATTTCTTCCCCTAACATTAAACTGGACAATATTAACGTTAAACGCAAACAGTCACTACGTTACCTTGGTTTTCATTTGGATAATAAATTTACATTTTTGGAACATATAATTCAAACCAGTGAGAAAGCCAAACGTAATTTTTACTCGTTTACTAGAATATCTACTTCGACATGGGGCCTCTAATTTTAAACTCTTAAATTGATTTACACCGCGACTTACCTAGGCAGCATTTGCTACGTGTGGGCCGACAGAACAACTATCGGCGCGGCTCGTCGCAAGCTGCTGCAAAGCCAACGGCTGGCACTCATATTCTTATGCAAAGCTTACAGGACCACAAGCACTGAAGCCTTGCCCGTGTTAGCCGGAGTTTTACCCGTTGACCTTGAGATACAGCGCCGTGCGACTATATATTATCATAATAAAAACATTGACAACCCGTTCTTTTTAAGCGCTCGCGATAAAATTAAAATAGCAAGATTGTTTGAACCTTTAGATGACTCCGTGCAGAGCCTCATCTCCGAATGGCAGACGCGATGGGACTGTTCCACCAAAGGGCGATATCTATATAACTTTTTCCCTAATATTCGAGAACGGCTATCCAAACATTGGATGGATATTGACCACTGCGTTTCTCAATTCCTGACCGGTCATGGAAATTTTAAGGCTAAACTTTATGGATTTAAACTAGTAGCATCACCTATGTGCGAGTGCTCGACCGAACGCAACATGTTTGAACAAACCGCTCATCATGTTCTCTGGGAGTGCGGTCTCTGGCAGGAGGAAAGAACTATAATGCTAAACAACCTACTCTGTACCTCTGGAGTCGCATACTACGGTGATCTCGTGGACAGTGCTAGGAACTTCCGTGCCTTCAAGCGTTTTTGTCACAATTATTATTGGCATCAATCTAACACAAAAAATTCCAATATTAATTTAGCTATAGCGTAGTAGTCAAATTATTAACTTGTATTCCCGTGGTGCTTCCCCTTCAGTTCTTTGACTTTCGGTCATTGTAACTTTGTGCTGTCTCCCGCTTTGTATGGGGAGGGAATCTGGAATTCTTCCTACTCCTCCTATTCTTCTTCTGATTAATTTCGTTGCGGGTCCCAAAGACAGTTTTAGCATGTCCCTCGGGCTCCCTGACATCAAATCAAAGGGTTTTCGTGGTTGGATACCGCTGTCGATCCTGGCGACACAGGAGATACAGTGGTGGGAATGTGTGGTGGGCCAAAGCCCGTATTAAAAAAAAATATTCTTTTAATTGCACAATTTCGATCATATTTGGGCATGTTCGTGACCATTTACTACTTCGATACGGCTTCGCGATTGATAAAATTGGCGAGTTATATTAATCGATCATCAGATACGGAATCCACTTTTTCTTATTACACAAACGCATTCACTTCCCTGTTATGCGCGACCGAATCAACCGTAAAGAAATTAAGATGCTCACGTGCTGATATCATGCAAATTGTAGGGAAGAGTTAAAATACGATATTCAGGGGGTTTCACTACTTCCTGATAAGTGCCGGATAGGGTATCCACAACTTAACTTGACAGATATAGTATGGCGAAACTATCAGATAAGTTGTGGATAGCCTATCCGGCACTTATCAGGAAGTGGTGAAACAGGCCACACAGTACGAGAGTTCCTTACAATTCTACATGTATAATATCAGCTCGTACTCACGTTTACCGTTGACTTCTAATGATAAACATCAGTCCTTTATACCTACATATAGAAGAAAATATGAAAGGCACATGTTAAAGAAGAGTTGGAAAACTTAAAAATTTCCCTTCAAAGTCCTAATAATAAACTATAACAATTAATAATGATAATTATTTCTTAAAATTGTACGGCACAAAAGTATGTTATTACTTATTATATTACGCGAATGTAACGGTGTAGTAATGTGTGGTAATGTCCATAACCGCAATAATAGAGGCCAATAATGTTACACTTATATGTAGAGAAACCACAGGCAGGAGTAACGTGTTCTAAGAATCATTTCTGCAGTGGTTAGCCTAAGTATTGGCTTCACTCTGGTAATATTATTTACGAAAGCACTGAAAACTCAAATAAGTATAATAATTAAATTACAATATAATATCTCCCAAGCCCCTAACCAACACGTTTTCCTTATTGCTTCTTTATAGAATCGCCGATCAAAAATGTATGCAATTGGCATAAGCTTTCGATATTACAAAGTCGACTTATTATATCATGTAAATTACATTCTGATCAGTGATTCTATTCTATAAAGAAGCCATAAAGAAAACGTGTTGGCCAGGGATCTGAGTTCAAAGAATTGTGTCCTCGATATGATTCACAGACAAAGAGACAAAACCCGAGGTTCACCTCAAGGGTACCTATTAGCCAATTACGTCTATCACCAGCGAAGATTATCCGCTCCCACGTTCCTACTTTGTGAGGCAATTATAATGAGACCGTGGCTCGGCGCCGATGTCATAAGTCCATAACAAGGACTTGCAATTTCTGAGTTTAGTAGACTTTTAAGAACCCTTACGCAATACCTAGGTATAGAGATATTTTGAGTCCCAGGGGTCCTTCCCAATCGATAATCCAAATCGTGTGTACAAAACTTTAAAAAATTAACAAAAAAAGTGTGTTACAGCCAAGAATCTTATATTATAATATTATTATTTATTATTAAGTTTCATGGTTACAGCCAAACACTGTTGAAAATCAGTTTAAAAGCAGTAGCACTTACAGTAATTGCAGTACCTACATAACGTAGAGCTTGTGTGTATGTACTTAAAACCTACCCGCGACCTGACCTACCTACTCAAAAGTTCTATTGTTTTCTGGAAATAGTAGTTTCAACTCTATGCACGCACATGGCACGCACATATTGTAAACACATTCAAACATACCAGATTTTAAACAGAAGTATAAGTTATAACATTGAGTATATTGTAAGAATCAAAGCTATATATTTTATTAAATAAATATGACGTCAGCATCAAAGTATAGATAATAGACATCTAAATAGCCAGATCCATTCATCAACCTTTTTTATTCCATTGCAAGATGGGATTCCATTGCAAGATTTCCGAACAAGATGGATAAGCTCGTGAAGTCGTGATATTTGCAGTTTGCCCACACGGAATTAATTTAGATAATTTCATTAAAATCCTGTTTCATAGTTCATACTTGTCTGTAAATGTACAACTAATTGGGATCTATCTTTACTGCAATAAGTGCAAATCATATAAAGGTGTCAAATTGTAGGCTCTAAGCTTCGATAGTTGATCGAAGGCTCTAAGCTAAAATTCACTAAAGAAACTTTCAAAATCCTAGTACCTACATAGGTGCATAGCCCTATACATCATCGTAGCATCTGGTGAATCCTCAATCAGTGCCCAATTGAAACATTCAAACATGAATCATTTTATCGGTCGACGTGTGTCAATTTCAATTATTGCGCACTAAACAAATAAGAATACATAATTGCAATTGAATCTTCGACGAGCACGTAGGTATTAATACGGGTCATTAGACCTGCGGGACTAGCTTGTTTTGAGGTGTTAAGTTTCAAAAATTCTAAAGTTTCTGAATTTTTGCACATGGATGGAGTCATGTCTTATTAGGTTATTTTTAAATTTTGTGTCATTTCTGATAATAGGTTTTTGAGAAAATCAAAATTTTGTAGTCGATTTTTTAAAATTTGTATAAAACTAGCTAGCAAAAACTTAACTTAAATATAACAATAGCATCATATCTAGATTAGTCTTCGGATTGTGGGTACCTAATTTGAACCATTTTAGCCCCTTGCAACCCGAAATATTGCCAGTTATTTAAAACACTATCTAAAAAAATATTAGAGTTTCTGAAATCACAATAATTGGGATCAGGTCTATTAAATAAAGCCATAGAATAAATTTGTGTCAGATTCATCCACGATATTTCGAGATTTTAATCATTTTTATTTTTGCAAGCTCAAAACAATACGAAAAAGATATTTTTAATTAAAGGCGTTTACATATTCAACATCCTAAAGAAGTAAGAAATATATATTTTCATTTTGAGTCCTTTTCACCAATTGCTTTAAAAATTAGAGACAAAAATATGAACAGTATGAAAGAACAGGACGAGTGTGAAACAGATTCTGAGTAAACTCTGTCCAATGTCCTACCGTTGGGTATGGGTTCCGTACCCAGAGGGTAAAACGGGACCCATTACTGGGACTTCGATGTCTGTCCGTCTGTATGTCTGTCTTCAGGCTGTCTGAGATACAGCCTTTAGACAGACATACAGATCCACTATGGATAAACTTCTGATTTTTTAAAATTGTGTATTATCTATTTCGCAAAAGCAAAATTAGTAATAATGTTTTTCCGCGCGCTACGCTGATAGTGATACTGATAGTTTTCACCCGCACACTTCACACCCCGGCCCCCGCACTCGCCCAATGTATTCAAAAATGTCAAAATTTTTCAATTTTGTAATATCTCTCGTAATCCTCGTCAGAGTCACAATAGACATAACTACCAGTAGTTCGACTGCAAAGAAACGGACAGGTTTCAATATCTGTCAAATTCGTCGGGTTTCACTAAGATTATGAACGGAATGTACCTCGCGATGGCTGATATCATTTATTTTTAAATATTTAAAATAAAGATTTCAAAATTGGATTCTGACAAATTTGATCGCATGTGCCGAAACACAAACAAAAATACGACCAAAGAGGAACACGCCCAGCGAATATGTCCTAGTTTTAAATTCATAGGTAACAAGTTAACAACCCTAGCGACGAAAATCGTCGCTAGCAGAGCTAGGGTTGATCTACGAATTTAAAACTATGACATATTCGCTGGACGTGTTCCGCTTTGGTCGTATTATTGTTTATGTTTTGGCACATGCGATTAAAATTGTCAGGTGAAACCTGACGAATTTAACAGAATATATTGAAACCTGTCCGTCTCCTTGCAGTCGACCTACTGGTAGTTATGTCTATTGTGGTCGGTGGTACGAGTTCGAGTATAGAGTTCGTTCCCAGGGTTGTTACCTACAAATTAAATAATATTACCTACTACAAATAATATTATGATATTATTAAGTAAAAGACATAATATTATGTTTTTCACGATTGCATTATTTTAGCATTAAAAATAAAACATTTTAATTTGATATTTTGATATTTTTCATTGACAATACTCATGTGCCCCTAGCAGCGAATTTAGAATATCTTGTCTAAAGACTTCTACAGATTGCGCCAACCCGGTCCAGAGTGAAGTTGGTTTTCACAAGTTTGACATGTGCCTCGTGATCAGGTTGTACAAATTTGACATTTTTGATGGTTTTGGATGGAAAATTTTGAAGACCTACCCATAGATACCCCACACACGCATTGGTTAGATAATTTTTTTGTTTTATGGTACAATTCCGTTCATCGCGACAGTCGTAAGCCACGCGCTGCCGACGACTGTCGCGATGCACGGAATTGTACCTTAAGACCGGGTTGTAATTTTTTGCTGTGTTTTCTACTAAGTATTACACTCCCGGAAGACGATTGACTCCAATGAAATTGAGATTTATTTAATCATTGTATATTTATCTAATATTTAACTTACGGAAAACACGATTCACTTATTTTGACTCGATAGTTTTATTTTTCGAAATTATGAATATTTTTGGGCTTTTCAACGAATATCTGTTACACTTATTGAGTTACTATCATTAAATAACATGCACTACTACATTCACACACTTTTATAAAATAATAGCTAGCGGAAATATTTGTATTGTATTTAGTTTTTAAGTAATCACCAAAAAACAGTTCTGGGACTTACGACCTTTACTTTCGTGCACCGTTCGTATGCGGGGACCGTTGTTGCGCAATATTGTTCACTATTAGCTGCAGCATAAAGCACATTGCTCGGGAGCACGATTCATGGAATCATTGTATCACGATTGGAGGATAGCGGGATGTGTAGGCGGGGCTAGCGTTTTAGCAGCAGGCTCTTAAGGTTTACCATTTATGACGTACAAAAAAAAACTACTTGCTAGATCTCGTTCAAACCAATTTTCGTTGGTAGTTTTTATGAGATGTAGATGTAGAGTAGGTTCGTCAAAAAATAAGATATCATTTTTTGACGAACCTACCAGCTGCCAGCCAGTAGAATCACCAGACCCATGTCCTCCATAAAGTGTCCATGTGTGAAGTGCCAGGGGTAGTTATTGGGATGAACAAAGCGTGTCAATTGCACCAACGTGTCTGGATTCCACATTTAAGTAGTTTTACTGTTTTTAATAATTGAAAACAGACTAAACAGGCGCTGTGTTTCGCCGAAAGAGTGAGTTTTCCGGAGGCCTAATCCCCTACAACCCTAGAGGGAATAGGGTTATAGGTTAGGGGAGGGACCCCTAACCCTATTCCCTCTTAAAAGCCGGTAACAAACCGGCAGCGCTTCTGATGTTGCGAGTGTCAATAGGCGACGAAAATTGCTTTTCATCAGGTGACCCGTTTGCTCGTTCGCCTCCTTATTTTATAAAAAAAGTCTCACGTAGTTGATCTGTCAAAACCATACAATATGTTTAGTTATTATTATTAATAGTATGCATCTACGCGTCACGTTGCGGTCTAATTTAAGCTGCGCGTCCATTGGATCGGAATCGGAGCACACGCAGCTTACGGATTTGTTACTTTGTATTGATTTATATGGTACTGTGGGGTTATTATGAGCTCTTATATCCATTTATTATACGGGCTTAAATTGACTGGCTGGTAATTTGGTACTATGACCTCTATTTTCCAGCCAGCGAGCGGTCACGTGACACAAAACATACTTCTCCATTGATAACCGAGTAGTAATTTCGTATTATGACAACACTAACTGACATAAGCTGGCTTGCTCAAACGTCAAAAACAGCAATTCAATAAACGCCAAACAATATTAGCTTTTAATGAATGGTTTACGTTTTAGTAATTTTATTTATCAATATTACATACTTCTTTAGTGCTAAGTTATATTGCTATTTAGTTTGTTAGTTACTTAATGAGTTATTTTAGTGCATAGAATATTTAGTATAGTAAAATAGTAATTAGTGTAAACTAAATATTCGAAGTATTCATTGAGAATGGAAGTGTTCGGGAAAACGATTATATTCTCAGGATAATCACAAAGCGATACATATTAAGTTTAGTAAAGACGCCTTAGAGACCTTAGTAATCCATTTAGTGTTAGTGAGCCGTGAGGTGTCATAATAACGTGAGGTGTAATAACCTATAGGTATTATTTAAATACAATATAGGTTATGTCAACAATAAGTTTTGTATTTGTGTGATGAACTAAGACTGCATTGGTTTAGTACACAAGGAACGCATACAAGTCATAAGGAAACACAAGTATTGTGTTAATTGCTGTGAAATATGAACTTTCACCAAAAACCCATAGTGCAATCTATAGTTTTTGTGTTATTACACAAAACTATTTCCTTGTCAATCTGAAAAGTATTTTGGTACATGTGCATGATAAACATTGCACCAAAGAGGTAAATTCAAAGGCACATTACTTACTTTCTCAATAACAAGCATTTTGAGATTGTGTTCTCGTACCATTGAAACTTTAGATTCATGTATAACATGCTCCGGATAAACATTGAAACACACCTAAATTAGAAAAGTTAAATTGAAAATATTAAATCCAAATTAGCTAAATTCTCATATTATGCACTTTTTCATTTATAACTTGACTGACTGTTTAAGGCCCACTTGCGCCAATCTGGGTTAAAGTTAACTCTGAGTTAAACATCATGTCATCTCTATCACTGAATTGGCGCAAGTGGGCCTAAGGGTATTATTCAAAGGGATATTATAAAAAGAGGTATTACCTATAAAAAGTGTAACAGTCACTAAATTTTACTCAAAAATAAAAATAAAACCTACATAAAATTACTTTTCAAAAAAGACTTTACTAAAATTGCATAACTTATGTTAGTTGTTACTTGTTCATAAAACATAATATTATCATAGGAACTTATATTATTATTACCATAATAATATTGTTATAAGTATATAGATAGTTTTGTACCTCAATAACAATAATATTTATTTTATATAATATATTAAAATACTTCAAAGCTTACAAGTTACAAGATAATAATATATTGTTAAGCAACAAATTTATATTATGTTTTAATTCTTAGGGATCAATCAGACAGAGAGTGGTCACATGTTCAAGCGTTCTGCATTTAAGCGGTCAGTCACACAGGAGAAATTCTGACGTGTTCAGAATGCCCCCCGTGTATCTCTATTTAACGTAATACAACACAAAGATCACAAAACTGATCGCTTGAACACTTGACCGTGTGACCACTCTCTGTCTGAGAGATCCAAATTTCCTATAGTTTAAAGGCAGAGTTTGTAATTGTGTATTACTAATTGGTTTGGCAAATAAAGTCTGAAATTATAATATTGTTTTTATCTTTCATCAATAATAATCAAATATTTACACAATGGATGTTTTATTCAACTTCTTTGATTTCAAGTGATAAGGCTTGTTTAAGATTTCCGCTGTATAAATATTTTTATAAGAATATAAAAGAGGTTTAACACTTTACTATCTGATACTAGGTTGATAATAAGGCGATAAGACAAATACAGTCATGATGAAAGCTGTGTATGAATATGTTATATTATGTATATGTAGGTATTAAGTGTATTTGAATGAGAAAATAAATGATAAAACATTTAAAAACAAGTTTTTATTAAATTTCTTCTAGTTTAAGCTTTTGAGTGAATATATTATTTTCCTTTTAGGACTTTGTCATCATCATCCTTAGATTAGTAGTATTATTATTTTTAACAAAAAATTAAAACCGACTTCCAGGGTAAAAACAATAATAATTTGTAATGAACAAAAAAGTGTTAAATAATTCTTACTCCTTAAAGTGCCTTATGCATAATTCTCCTAAACCTCAACTATTTCTGTACACAATCTTCATTACTTTGAAGACGGTACCAGATAAGAATACTGAGTTCTATATGACAAAATATTTTTAATATTTAAGACTGGTACCGACTTCAAAATAATGTAGATTGTGTACAGAAATAGTTGAGGTTTAGGAGAATTATGCATAAGGCACTTTAAGGAGTAAGAATTATTTAACACTTTTTTGTTCATTACAAATTATTATTGTTTTTACCCTGGAAGTCGGTTTTAATTTTTTGTTAAAAATAATAATTTCACTCTTTTAAGTGCTTTATAAACTGGTTTTCTGCACAGACTAATGTGTTATGCTTGGTGACTTTGGATCCAGAATACACTTTCATGATATTATGAGAACTCATTGTCTGATGTCACTACTTCAGAATTGCTTAAGCAACTCCAAGCATATACCACTGTATACCTAATGTATATGCTTATTGCTTGGCGTTAATCAAGCAATGATAAAATTAATGTTCATACGCCTGTCTTTAAAGGCTCTAAAGTTCTGTTCAGTGACTTTCTTTCTATCATTACACTCATCACTCATGAAAACAACTCAACATTACTAGATGACGCCCGCAACTTCGTTGCGCCAAAATTCGTTTCAAAATTCGTTCGACAAATTCGGGCTTTGTTCTTAAAGACGATTAAAAGTAACAATAATAGGGTCATAATTAGATAATTCATGGTGTGGTGACCGGTAGTAGTGATGATGATGATGATGAATGTAACTTGCATAGTAGCATAATATGCTTTCAGTTCTTAAACCAACTCCGAAACCCCCATACTTGCTTTTTGGTAGCACATGCTTAGGATACTTCTCATAAAATCGAAATCCATATAAATTTGGAGGAGTTCCCACGATTACTCACGGATGTATGGTGGAATGGTGGTGCTGATGATGATGATAAATTAAATTTGCATAGTAGTATATGCTTTCAGTTCTTAAGACAACGCCGAAACCCCAAACATGTATCTATAAGGAGTAAGGAGTTCTGTTCACCAACTTCGAACCATGGTATATCCTGGTGCAAAATCTTACTTTTCAGTTTTGGTAACATATGCCTGGAATACTTCATATGAAACCAAAAAAACATAGGTTTCCATTTGAATTTTGAGGAGTTCCCTCGATTACTCATAGATCCCATCATCAGGTCACCACTTTTCTGAACATTGCTTTTTGGTAGCATATGCTTAGGGTACTTCTCATAAAATCGAAATCATTATAAGTTTCCATATAAATTTGGAGGAGTTCCCTCGATTACTCACGGATGTATGGTGGAATGGTGGTGATGATGATGATGATCAATTAAATTTGCATAGTAGTATATGCTTTCAGTTCTTAAGACAACGCCGAAACCCCCAAACATGTATCTATAAGGAGTAAGGAGTTCTGTTCACCACCTTCGAACCATGGTAAATCCTGGTGCAAAATCTTACTTTTTGGTAACATATGCCTGGAATACTTCATATGAAACCAAAAAAAACATATGTTTCCATTTGAATTTTGAGGAGTTCCCTCGATTACTCATGGATCCCATCATCAGATCACCACTTTTTTTAAAATGGGACCAAATTGGAGTGAAACCTATTATAACAAAAGAAAAATTTTGAAAATCGGTTCATAAACGGCGGAGTAATCGTTGAACATACATAAAAAAAAAAAAAAAAAAAAAAAAAAAAAAAAAAATATCCACAGACGAACGTATAACCTCCTCGTTTTTGGAAGTCGGTTAAAAATATCTTTGTCATCATCCCACTTGCAATTTATTGTTTTCTTCTCGAGCAATCCATTAACCTAAAAAATATTTGGTTTAGCGGCTAGCGCACACAGTAGGTACCAATTATATAAAATGCCTTACAAGGCATGAATAAGGGATTAAAAAACTTATAAATTGCCTTTTTATGTTACTATCAGTTACAATAATACCTATTTGAAAGCACAAAAAAACGTAGTTCAAGTTCAACTTACTTGAAAGTAAACTTTATTGTTGTATTGCAGTAATGCATGTAATACACAAGTTTGATGCATTCCAGACTTTTTAAGGTTATTTAACGTAGGTATAAGGATAAAGTTTATCAATTTCTTACAACATAATATCAACTACCTAATTTAAAGTAGTATATTTTGTTCAAATTTTACCCATTTTTATTTTCTTTACTTCTTCTTCTTTTTTATAATGGTCGACTCCACAGATTAGAGTATATAGGTCGACTCGGTAAGTTGCTAATGTCAGAGAACTAAAGAGAGCTCTAAAGTTTGTAATTTGTACTAATATGCCGTAATATTATTAATATAGTGTACTAAATCATACTTTATATTATAATTAATAAATAAACATTAAAATACTTTTGCCAATTGTTATAATTCACAAATTATTGAGAATCAGTGTTGCAATACAAATTTCAAATAATTTGAGAGTTTAAATTAAATTGCAGCCATAAATACTTACAGTGGGGAACACTACATTACAGCATTAGTAGTGCAACGAATCATCAATTTGTATAAATGATAATTAATAATAGAAGAATATATTCGTTGTGTATTATAAGATTAATTATTAATTATGATAAAAAAATCAAAATCTTTTACAACTTAAGTTACAATTTTTCCGTTTACCTACCTATAATATATTATAAAAAGACAGTGTTGCAACATTTAAAATATTTACATTTGCCGTGCGCCTTTGCAAATAAACAATCTATTTATTTAATAATATATCATTATACTTTAATATTTGATGTAATTATAAAGTAAAGAAATATATCCCATAAATATCATCATCATTGGCTATGCCCTTTATATTATGTGCGTTTCTTAAAAAAAACATAATGTCGTTATGTCAAGTTTGAATTTTGACGTTTCCTAATGTCACCTACATGCTCGTCTGACGTATCAAATCCATTCATAAACAACCAAACTGGGTTCAAATTCAGCCAGAAGAATATGAGGTTATAATACAAATAAAGAACAAGGCAGTTGTAGATCGAAAACTGAACTGCCTGGAATCGTGCACTTTTCGTAAACGGTCATAATAGCCCTGCTGACTACTGCTTCCACTGGATACTGGCCGGTATTTATGACGAAGACGTCTCCCGCAGAGAACGCGTCATTCGGATTCCGAAGATTTCAAATTCTGGCGTGTTAGATACTTATTCACGATGAATGACGATATTTTAATTATTACTTTTGTAGAAAAATATGAAGAACCTTATAATCTAAAACTTCAACATCATCATAACCAACTGAGGACAGACAATATTTGGGATGAAATTGGGAAATAATGAATTTCATTATCTCTTGTTTCTCTTTTCCTCTTCTGATAAAATACAGCTAGTTACAACAATATCCTCTATAACGCGAATTCACGTTAACAGTCTATGACGGACTAAAAATAACTAATTAATTGCCTATGATGAATCCGAATGCAGTGGAAGCACCCCATTGGCATTTCGTAAGACGAAATGCCGATGCCGCGATGCGTACGCTCCGATCCAGTGGACGCGCAGCTTTAACCGTAAAACTTAAAAGGTAAATTGCGATTTGCGGCTTATGCTTAATGACGTATT
This sequence comes from Plebejus argus, assembly GCA_905404155.3. Lineage (NCBI taxonomy): Eukaryota > Metazoa > Arthropoda > Insecta > Lepidoptera > Lycaenidae > Plebejus > Plebejus argus. The sequence continues at coordinate 16,003,471 of FR989929.1, read as the reverse complement.
AAAAAAAACTACTTAGCTTTATCCAAACGCCTGATGACAACCCTACTTGAAAAGGTACTCAAACCAATTTAAATTGTCAGTTTTATTTTACAAATAGAATAAAATTCAAATCATTGAACAGTGGACACAAGAGAATTTATTGCGGATGACGTAGTAGGTTGTTTTTCTTCAACAACTTAAAATAATACATAAACTTTTAAAAAACTACTAATAAATCATAATGGTAGATTTTTTAGTACATATTTAAATATTGACTGAGCTTTAAGTTTCAAAATGAAGTTGAATGTTTGTGAAAATAAGATGCAAATTTTTTATTTCTTTCCCATCGAAAAAATTATAAAATATGGTGTTTTCTCTTACACAAGTCCTTCAAAATATGATGTTGTATCTATGTTTAAAAATAAAATGGTTTGTGGCCTATTAACAAGTATAAAAAATAAAAATCAATTTCGCTTTACTCGATCGTAAATTTTTCTTAAAATCGGGGCTGAAAAGGAACTAAATTTTGAAATGTGGTTTGCAATAGACCTTTTAATTGTAAATATGTAAACTCTAAAAACTTTAATTACTTTTTGTAGCTTTTACGGGATGTTGAAAGCAAAAATATAAATTTCTTCAAAACCCGTGGATGAAAATGACACAAAACTTTAACGGTAGCAGTTATCAACAAACTAAACCATATTATACCGGTTTTACAAACTCTAATATTTTTTCGACGCGATTAGGCGACGTTTCTAATATTTGCTAATTACTGGGAAACCCGTGGATGAATCTGACACAAAACGTGTCTGCACATCAGTTACTACCCTAGCAATATCACAAAAGCTAAATTTTAAACTTTAATATTTTTTTCGGCCTATAGCGACCAAAAATCGAAATCCCGAAATATCTCTGGAAGCTGTCGACCAAAATGACACAAAATCATTTTTTAGGTTTACCTAGTGGTCCCAAAACTATACGCAAAAAATTAGAAACTTTAGAATTTTTGAAACCAAAAAACCTAGTCCTATCGGTCTACATGGACTTCATTCATTTTTAAGATTATTTGTCAGAATCTTGCGAATTCTTATGTACATAAGGGCTCCATTCCACCGCGGCGCACGGAAAGATTACTACGCACGTCACACGTGCGTCAAGCTTCGCTTTGTAAGAAAATAATATAATATGTGACTGTGTCCACTGCAACCCACGGACACGCTACGCACGAATTGACTCAAGTCAAAGAAATAAATCCGTGCACGTCCACGCGTGCGCGTGGCCGTGCACAGCGTGCGCCGCGGTGGGTTGGCGGCTTTATTTATTGGGCAATGGCATTAGATGTTTGTCTTTTTTACCAAGATGTATTGCAGAATAGTTTTCGAATCTATTTACATTGAAGATGGCTGTGCAGTGTGCTGTACAAATTAAACAATTAAATATTCATAAAGAAATATTCTAGACGGGTCTTACTAAATCAAAATTTGATATGAAAGTTTTTAGTTAAATGTATTTATAACCTTAGTGAATCTACCATTCTGTCATAAAACCTTGAATAACTGATAATTACATAGTATTATAATTTTTTTTTAAATTAAATATTAATTATATTAGTATCTAATATCTATGGCATTTGTTTTCAATGAGCAGTAAGTAAAACTTTAGAAAGTGTTCCCAGCACAGGAATAGATCAATGTCTGTGGTTCCCAGTTATTGTAAAATCTGTCCTATGTTTTGCAGTGTCTTCTGTTTCTCAGATCAATATCGCTTTCATCTGAGAAAGCATTGATTTCACTTATAGTTTTTATTTTCATCAAGTTGCTTTGTAATATTTTAATGGAGCTGCATTATTCATTATTATGATATTATGAAAACCTCCAACTTATTTATCATAAAAAATTGAGATGATTTAAAATCTAGAGTAACTATTAATTTTACTGATTATTAACAAGAATTCTTCGGGATTGTAATTTGTACGAGATAATAGTACTATCAGAGAAGTTGATTCCTATGCAGGTGGCGGACCTGAGTAATTTGGATTTTGGTCGCGTTATGTCAAACCCATCCGATCGATCACAATTCACAGCTAACATTGAATAGATTAGGAGGTCACGACATTTTTGGTAACGACACAATATAGCAATATCCCTACAGTAGTGAAACGAATGTACTTGCGCAGAGCAACGGAGGGGTACCCGCGGGGAAGCGTTCGGCGCGGGCCCGCGCATGCAAACTCGCGGAGTTTGTATGCCAGCGCGCGCAGGGGTGACGTTGGCGCGTTGTCTAAGAATTTTGTGTTGTAAAACGATATCTTATAAACAATGGGATATAATAAGTGTTCAGTGTACAGAATATGTAAATCTGATTCAAAAAACAAAAAGGATTAAAATTTTCATAAAATATAATATCGACTCACAGTTCACACTAATATTGTGTTGGCCGTTTCCACGCGATAAATTAATTTTGGTGCAACGGAGTAGCGGGCGTTATTTTAAGTCTAGAACTTAATAGGTATGATCATGGACCGTATCATGGACCAATCATTGGTCCTTGGTATGATGATAAATTGATTCTCCAGTAAAATTTGGATGTATTACTAGCACTGATCTCTATTACCTATACAAGTACGCTGGATTGCTGATACAGACCTGCTTTTTGTGCCTATTTGAAGCGCAATCGGCGCACCCATTATTCGGGTAGAGAACTAAATTTGACGTAACCACAACCAATAACAACAGTAATTGTCATCACTAATATTAGTTCCAAATACTCTCACTACTGCTATCAGCGCCAATATGGCGGCTATCAAACGTCATTTTTACGTCAGATTTAGTTCTCTACCCGAATAATAGGGGCGCTGATTCCGCTTCAAATAGGCACAAAAAATAGCTGTCATTTCAAAGGCTATCAGCAATCCAGCGTACTTGTAGGTACCTATAGATATCAGTGATTACTAGAGTAGGCAGGCAAAAAACAACATTTAATCTATGGTTGCAGTTTTTAGGGTTCCGTAGCCAAAATGGCAAAAAAGGAACCCTTATAGATTCGTCATGTCTGTCTGTCTGTCTGTCCGTCCGTCCGTCCGTATGTCACAGCCACTTTTCTCCGAAACTATTAGAGCTACACTATTGAAACTTGGTAAGTAGATGTAGTCTGTGAAGTGTGAACCGCATTAAGGACGCTATTACAAATATCAGCGATTTTCCGGTACCCTATTAAAGAATTAGGAGTCAAACTGCGAGGATATTTTGGTTTCAAATGAAAGATAATATATTCATCTCCACGACTGTATCATAAAAATTCTATAGCCGCATACAAAATTTTCACATAAAATACGTTTTAACCATCACAATAATCGCAAAATATGAAAAAAATGGGGTCTGATTAGGTACCTTAATATCTAAATACACTGAACTGAGGAAAATAAATATACAAAAAAATTGTTGCTTATTTAGTCCTCTTTATAGTCCGCTAAAAATTTTATATAAAAATAAACAACTTTTCCAGTTATAAGAAAAATAAGAAAATTTTTCAAATTTTTTCATACATTTTCGCATATTAAGAGCGCGGCGAGCGTCGTAACAGCCACTGTACAAGGCGCGCTAATATGAATCTTATTTTAATGTCATTAACGTCGATATTCGTACTGACAGACATCCGACCTGCTAATTTTTTTGTTATAGCGTCCTTAAGATTTTGATGCAAAAATGGAAAAATTATTAAAAATTTTAGGGGTTCCCATGGGTACAACTGAAACAAAAAAATTTTCTTTCATCATTCATCATCTAACCTATGCGTATGGGGTATCTATGAATAAGTCTCCAAAAATCATATTGAGGTTTCTCATATCATATTTTTCTAACCTGAATAGTTTGCGAGGGAGACTCTTCCAAAGTGGTAAAATGTGCGTCCCCCCCCCCTCTAATTTCTAAAATAGGGGCATGATAATTCTAAAAAAATATATGATGTAGATTACTATAAAAACTACCAACGAAAATTGGTTTGAACGAGATCTAGCCAGTAGTTTTTTTTATACGTCATAAATGGTAAAACTTAATCTAAATTTCATTAAATCGACTGAAATATAAAAATAAATCAAAAACCTTTTAATTTCATAAAAATAAACCTTATTGCTGCTGCGGAACCCTTCATGGGCGAGTCCAACTCGCACTTGGCCCCTTTTTTTACTTTTTACCATTAAACATGGTCGATATAAATTGGAATAGGGTTTAGTCTTCGGTTTAGTACATAGTTTTATAACTTTTAAGCACGCGATGCGTGTAATAAAATGATAACTAGTAACTAGTTATCTATCTAGTAGGTACCTAGTTACCTACCTATCGTAGTTTGCTCAATAAATTCCTAAAAATACTACCTGATAAAAGAGTTCGCTTATCTTTTTAATTGAATGCCCTTTTAATACAACACTTGAATACTTTATTAGCTAGTAAAGGTAAAGTGTTCGCGGGGACAGTTTTTTGTATCCTCTTTTGTTTTAACAAATAATTAAAACAATAAGTATTAAAATCCATACAATACTCACAAAAATGATTATCCTTAGGTATTATTACAATTTGGGTATTAGTTTCCGCAATTAGTTTACGAATTTGTTTACGTTGAGAATAATTTAAAGTAATAAAATTTAGTTTATTACTGAGGTCCGTGTGAAAAGTCGCACGTTCCGGTTGGTCCGCACGTACTTCATGTGAACTGCTCGCGTCACAGTTACCTACATCCGGATTCAGGACTCCGGCGCCGGCCGTATCCGATCCGGATAACCATGTTTCCAAACTTTTGCTAGCTTCCAAATTTTATATGCATCGAGTTTTTACCTCGAAATGTTACAAATAAGAGGTACCCAATACCCATCACCTGTCCATATACCATGACGATCTACATTCTAATATTAGAATTTTTAGCGAAAGTTCTCATATACTTACATATTTCGTGAACTTTCATTTTAGATCATTTTCATTCGTACGCATTTAAATATCACAGTAACTAGAATGTCGTAACACTTGTAAAAGTTTCGGTAAATTCACTTCCGGGTCAACGACATAAGTCTTATCAAGTTATCACTCGAGAACATGTAATGCAGCGGGCCTCAAAAAGTGCCTTGCAGTACACCGAATTTCACCGAGTTTATTTTATTCAGCCGCGCGCGCACGTCCTATTGACCGTGGGCGGTACAACAGTATGACGTGGACTGTACGGAGTATCGGAATTGACGAGCGCAAAGTTCTTATTGACTAAACTTTCATCATCGCCACGCATTGTCCGATGCTCGCTGCGAGTTAACGATTCAAACGCAACGCAGTTCAAAAGGTGCAGTGTATAGCGTGCCGAGCGAAAAAGATGCGCCGCTTTGGAGAAATGTTGATGGTGTTGTGGGGGAATTAAGTGGGGACGCAGACGGCATAGGCGTAGTAAACGGTATACATTACGACGGCGCGTCGGCACGTGCTATAGAATGTGGCAGTGACGATTGCTCCACACCAGATGTTACAGACTCTGAACTCCTATGTTAACGATGTGTTATCGCTTCCACATATAGAGCGTCGAAAGATAAGTTTCTCACTCCGAATTTATTTTAGTTCGCTTTGAACAGTTTCGACTGTACTCTACGTTTAGTACACTAATAAAAAAGCTATAAAGTCACACTGTTAATCCTTTCCTGATTATAAAACCAGCTATTTTTATAAAATAGCCATACATTAAACGTAATGATTTTACACAATCAATGCTCGAATTATTTTTCTTAGGGCCTGTTTAACCACTTCCTGATAAAGTGTCGGATAGGCTATCCACAGCATTTTTGACAGATTCTTCATACTTTATTTGTTATCCAGCACTTATCAGGAAATGGTGAAACAGGGCCTTAATGTTTTAAATAAAATGCATCTTTATTAGCATAACGTAAGTATTAACATAATATTGATAAATACAGATATTTATCAATATGTATTATGTTTCAGATACTGATAGTCAATATATTATTGAATATTATCAAAAACACAAAAACCGGAACTAAACTCTAAATGGCAGGATGTCTTACAATCATCAATTGCCAGATTATGTCATTACTCATTGCTATTGTTACAAATTCGTGTTTTTCCTGTACAAATAGCTTTTCAGTTAATGACATAATGTACAAGGCCCGTAGGCGTAAGAATGTAACAACCGTTAATATGCAGGTCCGTCATAGTGAAAGGTTAATGTATTCTTAATTTGTCATCTCTATCTCATTGTTGAGGGTCTATTATTGGAACAAGTTTATCAAAACAGTTCATTGTTCAAGCATAGCGTTCAAACGTACCTTATTCCATTAACATATTTAGTACTATGCCATTAAAGCTTAAAAGTGAAAATGTCCAGGAATATTGAAATAAAAATAATCCAACCAATAAGTGCAGTCTACTATTACTTCTGTTAATTAGCCGAGCACTTTCTAGGAGTACAATCGAAGCGTGTAAACACAGCTTTTAAATGGAAAATGTGAAAACCTGTCGTTGGTGTCGTTAAAGCAACAACTACTACATTAAAATTGTAATAAGCTCTAGGAAGTCAGGTATTTATGTTTATATCTTATTCAGACAATATTATAATATTGGCTAGGGCTGTACCATTTACTATGTACAACCTGAACACTTAAAATATGATATTCAGAGATTAGGATTTTACATGCTATAATTTGTATATTATTTTGTTTAATTCTGCTGTTTGGTCGACCTTCAGAATATCGTTTTAACAAAATTTTTTTACGTTTTAATAAAAATTAACAACAACCTGTTTGAAGATTAACGTCTTACGTAGGTTTACGTTCTACTATACAGTAGGGTTACAGCTTTTTTTTTTAATCTATTTTTTAATGGGGGTTTTTGTCAATAGGGTTACAACTTACAGATTGAAGTATTATTGTAGTGTTAGTTCACACTTCAATACATCTGTTATCAAATTAATTTAAACACGAGAAAAACATGCAAATTAATAATTATAGTAAAAGTACCTTCGTATCCAACGAAAGAATCTGTTGCCTTTTTTGCCGTTATTTTTCTTCTTCTTCCCCATTGTTCTTAATCAATATCATATGCACTTTGTTTACACAATACACAGTCTATGATTTCAGAGTCTACAAAATGTTCCCGCACATTCACTTTTGATTTAATTATAGGATGCGCGAGTTTAAATTAGTATCGTTGTCTTTAGCCGACACAGGACTCTATGCTTGGGCTCTAAGATTAACATTTATTTTTAGGATTATATTATAGCTTTTAAAAGGTTCTTTGTAATATATTATTGACTTTGTAAAAGAGTGCCTCGTATTATTACGTTAATGTTAATGAAAATTTCGTAAAAAGTAAGTTGTTATTCACACAAAATTATATACATTATTGTTCAGACATATTTATGGTATTGTTAATATTTACCAAAAGCGTTTGAGTCGATAATAATTATTATAATTATTTTCAAAATACAATTCGTTCCACGTTCAGAAACGAGCGGTGAGGAGCGCACGCGACGAACTGGCGCGTGGCCACGTACAAATTTAGAAGCAGTGGAAAAAAAAACACCGGCTGGATGCATTGCGAGAAATGCAGCGGGCGAGTTTATTTTATTTTGGCTGTAGTGTCTACAAACGAAAGCACAAGTGGTTATTTATCGCGGTTTATTTAAGCACAAAGACATATTTCTGAACTCTACATCATCATGGCACATGAACGTAAGGTTTCTTTGTGAAAATTGAAATCATATTGTCAATATTATGCCAAAACATACCATATTAGGAGTAGAAGAAGTCTCAAGCGTTTGATTGAGAAAAAAAAATCTAAAGCAAATACATAAAACTTCTCAAATAAATCATGCTGAAAATCGCAAAGTATTTTGTTCGTAAAATCTGTAATTAGGATAATTACATGGGTAAAAATAAAAGAGACGTTTGTTTTCATTTATTTTTGGAAAAGTAAGAACTAGACGTAAGTGAAGCTGAAAATAATTTGGAACGTATGAATCAGCGTTCATCAGCAGTCAGCCTTGCGCGAAGTTGTGATACACAAATATCTATATTAAATAGACAAGTTCATGTGTGAGACGATAACGGCATTTATAAAGGTTTATAAGGCTTAGGTCCAAATTCCAATCTAGTGGTCACCCAAATGAATATTTTGGAGATAACAGTACCTATAGTGTAAGAGATGAAGGGTAAGGATGTGACAATCTACGGATAAACTACCAGCAAATCCCGCAATGGACATTTTGTACGTAGAGCTACCAAGTCTAAATTGGGATAAGAAAAAATTCGAGTACACTGTACACACGTACACGTCGTGTGTGAGAGAGTTAGAGTAGGGTAGGGTTAAGGGTACCCTTGTTTTGATGCTATTAGATTTCATACACTGATCTCTATACAAGTACGCTGGATTGCTGATAGCCTTTGAAATGACAGCTATTTTTTGTGCCTATTTGAAGCGGAATCAGCGCCCCTATTATTCGGGTAGAGAACTAAATCTGACGTAAAAATGACGTTTGAAAGCCGCCATATTGGCGCTGATAGCAGTAGTGAGAGTATTTGAAACTAATACTAGTGATGACAACTGTTGTTATTGGTTGTGGTTACGTCAAATTTAGTTCTCTACCCGAATAATGGGGGCGCTGATTCCACTTCAAATAGTCACAAAAAGCAGGTCTGTATCAGCAATCCAGCGTACTTGTACAATAGAGATCAGTGATTTCATAGCTCTCATTCCAAAGGCCATATGGTTCCGTGTGGTCCCCATATATTATATAGAGCCATTAATAATAATTGTAACAAAATCCGATATAGCATTTAAATCGATTCTGTTGTCATGAAACTTTGTTCCACTAATTTGAGTTCTTACTTCTTATCACGAAACCTGTCCCAACCATGAGACAGCTGTGATTAGGGCAACTTTGGAAAAGAAATTACCAGAGCTCAGAGCCGACTTTTTCGAAGTTGCCAACTTTTGTAGAGAGTATATTCTATACTTTTTCCAATTTTTAAGTGGTAAATCAATAAAAAAAATTGTTAATTGGTAACCACGGGCCAGGATTACTAATACACAAGTAATAAAGTAATAAATATGTTCGTCAGTTGAAAGATAATAATTATGAAATATTTCTTCAAAATGGTTTTAAATTTTAATATGCCGATTAGTGGGTTAAATCTAAATTAACTGAACATCAGACATTATTTCGTTTTGGTGTTCGGAAATCGGAATAGATGACGGTTATAAATCAGTAAGCTCCTCGTTTGGCCCTACTGTTAAATTGTTTCTTTAAACGATGCCTGTTATTTATTAGTTATTAGTTATTACTGGGAAGTGTAAACAGTAAACACTCCAAGTATAAAAGTAAATCTGATTTAGTTTATTTGCTAATAAATTTATTTAGTTTCACTATCAGGAAAAAGAATTTTATCATTGTACTTGCTCTAACTGGAACAACAACAATCTGCTCAACAACCTTAATCCCAGGTCTCATAATATATTTTTAATTATGAGACCTGGACTTAGTAGTCCAACTTTTGAGGACTTTTCTTGCTCCTATATGGATGGTTTCATTGCGGAACGGATTCTTTTCGACCAAAAATAAGAAATTAAAAATGTCTGGTGTTTATCGAGTGTTGAACTAAGACAGAATCTTGTCAAGAGCGATACAACACCACCAAAATAAACTGTGACCCGAAACCACAACCTAAACAAGATTTACGCAACACCGACGCGAACGCGCGACGTGATCAGAAAATTCCAAATTTTCAACTGGCACTTGGCAGGTCGCCAGATCGCGTCACCTGAATACGACACAACTAGGAAGAAGGAAATACAAGATGTGAGCGAACCTTAAAGCCCTCTGTAATCTATGGTTCAATCAATTTGATATGTTGCCACCATTCGTTATATTAATATTTCATAAAAGCCTTTTAATGGATGTTACTATTATGATAAATCATTAAAATTTAGAATTCAGATTATAATATTCTACTGTCAAAGCAAGTGTGAAAGAATACAACGATATTATTATTTCTCTCCTCACTTGTCTCACTCTGCTTTCTAGCAGGCTTAGCATGGTCACCATAAAAGCGGTTTCTTCCTACGGAAGAATAGACAATAGTGACAGTTAGATAAAGGAAACCCGCCATTTTGTCACTAAAATATGTCAGTATTAGGGCTTGAGCTCCGGAATTCCGGAATTGGCATAATTCCGGAATTCCGAAGAAATCCAATATCGTTTCCAATTCCGGAATTGGCGAGATCAATATCGAAATTTCGATATTGAAAAAAATAAAATATTATTCGGCTTGAGGCGCGGCGCATCCATATTTTATTACGAATTTTATTACGAAGAATCCATGGCCATACTCAAAGAGCTACACGAGAGTCTCAATGTCATCAAAATAACCGTGGAGTCTCTGTGCACCAGGGAGGCTAATCTAATGACTGCTGACACAGCCCTAAAGTTTATGTTAAAATCATTAGATAGCCTGAATGGTAGTATCAGCAATAAGTTGGCACAAAGCCTAAGAAAGAGAATAAAGGAAAGACGGCTTCCACTGGCATCTGTGCTGACTTATCTCTACGACTCTGAAGACTACCACGAAGACAACTTTGACCTTGGGACCTTCAGCAAACCAACGGGTGAAGAAATGTTCACGGAAATAATTAAAATAATTAAAAGATTAGAGAAGGAGGAAAGAATCCCAGGAGAAGAGGAAGAAAATAGTGATTGTATTGAAATAGTAACAAATACAGAAAATGAAAAAAAAAGACATTAAAAAAGAATTACAACAAACCATACAAAACAAATTAACAGTAAAAAGTAGAAGGAAGACGAACGTTTTAGATTTAGAAAGTTTAATAAGAGTAGAGATGGCAGTTTATGAAAACGGTGGCGTTAGAGGACAGTACCTACAAAAATGTTTCCAATATTTGAAAACAATACCGCCAACGAGCGTAGAAGCGGAAAGAGCTTTTTCGGTGGTCACCAATATATGTAATCGCGTACGAAGCTCACTCAATGACGACAGTTTGAACGCGCTTACCTTCTTAAAATTTCATTTCATTTCACGACCTCTGTGGCTCAGTGGATAGCACGTTGGTAGCTTAAGCCGGGGGTCGCGGGTTCGATTCCCGCCGACGGAACAAAAAGTTTTCAAAGTTCCTGGGTCATGGATGTGTATTAAATATATTTATCATATAATAAAAATCTTAAATATATGTATAGTATAAAAATATTAAATATATTTCCGTTGTCTGGTACCCGTAACACAAGTCCTTCAGGTACTTACCACGGGGCCAGATTGACGTGGTGTGAAGCGTCCATAGATATTATTATTATTATTATAAACAAAAATGTACTTAGATTATAAATCATCAACAGCTGTCGCACGTTTCCCTTAGTGTAGTGAGCTTCGTATGCGATTTCATTGACTTTAATTACTTACTACAAATGAATAATTTCTGTTTTTTCTTATAAGTATATAAAACTCAAGTACTTTTCATTTCAATTGTTTTATTTGATCATATTTCTAATACACACTAAGAAAGTAAATCCATAAAATTAATGGTATTTGATAGAAAACATACATTTAAATAATAAAATAATAATATTAGGTATGACATTTTTGCAATCTTTTTACACTTAGATAGATAGAGTCAATATAAACTTTTTTTATATTTTGTGTTCTGCACTCACAGTGCTAGTTGGTTAGAGCAGTGGCTGGCACGGATCGCCAGGCTCGTGGGTTCAAATCCCACTCGCGTTGATCTTTTGGTTTCAATATTTTCAATTTAAACTTTTTTTCACAAAAAAGACACTTTTGAGTTCCGGAATTCCGGAATTCCGGAATTGAAATACTGAATATCGAAACCCAATTCCGGAATTGAAAAACCATCCGATATTCAAGCCCTAGTCAGTATGTCCATTCTTTCTCGTTTCTATTTTTGTTAAGCTAAGCCTGCTGGAGGTTTTTTAGGGTTTTAAGGCAACAAAATTTTTATCGAAACCTAAAGATTGTTTACACTAGTAATAATTATTTTCAAACACAACGCACTTTTTAGGGTTCCGTACCCAAAGGGACGGGACCCTATTACTAAGACTTCGTTGTCTGTCCGTCTGTCTGTCTGTCTGTCTGTCTCCAGGCTGTAACTCAAGAACGGTAATAGCCAGAGAGTTGAAATTTTCACAGATTATGTATATCTGTTGCCGCTATAATTTTGCTCTATAATGGTACGGAACCCTTCGTGCGCGAGTCCGACTCGCACTTGGCCGATTTTTCATAATTATTAAATTGGCAATATTGTTCGATTTTAATTAAATTATCGGTTTAAGAAATATTCAAGGCACTTGTTTACAGTTTACACTTCAATATTAGCCAATGCCTAAACTGCCACTAAACTTCATCATCATCACCTTTAGGTACTAGAGCACACGCGTCGAGTCCCGAGTCCCGACGTTGTACCACGCAACGATTTTACGCGACTACTGAGAAAACTTTTAATGGCAGTCATAATCCGAGCCATTGACAATAATAGTACTAGCTCTGAATCATTAGCTCTACAGTCTACACGTATGACAAAATAAATTCGCGTATAACTTCAAAGCACTGCCCCATTTCGTGGACATCTATTTATACATTGGCTACGAGAACTTGGCTGCAGAAGCTGTGATGATAAGACACCGTGGAGGGCTGACGAGGAAATAAGACCAGAAAAGCAATTAATATTATTAGAAATTAAATACTAAAGACTAAGCACAATTTTTAAATATTCTTAACTCGACTCTAGCTAGAGCCTAGAGTACCTATAGGGTATTAGGCTCTCTCAGGAGTCTAGAGAGAGCCTAATACCAGAGTCCAGAGACCAGATATATAGTATTTTTCCTTAGTCTATACTCTATGCTAATACCAATATTATGTATATTATGTCGCAGTCAGCCGGTTGAATCTGCCATAGTAAAAGCCCTCCTTAAATTATGAATCTGCTATTTGATTGAATGACTAGCGAATTCATTGAATTAAACCATTAAATTGAATGACTACAGGCCTATTCGTCAAGTTTTTTACTGTAAATAAAATGGTTTCATTGAAGGTTTCATTCAATGAATTATCTAGTCGCTCAATAAAATAGCAGATTCAGATGACTGCGACATATTTAAATTAAGAGCCGGGAGATTTAAAAATCGATAATAAATTAATAATATTATCAACTGATATTAATATTATTTCAAAGTTCAAACTCTACATGTCTTTATATTTTCAGACTTAACTCTCTAGTGCTAGCGACGTTTTAAATCTACTTTATTATTACTCGTATAGCGAATGGATTAGTTAGGCAAACCGTAGGAGCCATCAGCCAGCACTTAAATCGCACTTCTATTTTGTTCTCACCGCGGGACAAAAAGTCGTACAAAACATCGGTCGTCGAACTGTCCTCTCTCAAGTCTGGCCGACGGCCAATGTACCAAAAACTGCATGCGTCTAGGACATGCAGACTGCAATGAAAATAAACTTTAGATTGTAGATCAACTCGGAAGTTTTTACATTCATAATATTTTAACGCTATTTCTTTAGCCAGTTGCTTAAATACGTTCCATTCCTATTCTTTGATAAATTCATATCTCAAGCTGATGATATAGTAGTAACTTGTAAGTGTAACCACTGAAGGTTATTCTACTGTCTTCAAATATGTTAGGTGCAAACATTTAGCTTTTCAAAGAACCCCGACAATAATTGTGAACACTTATTTATACCAGCATGCAAGTGCCTAGTTAATTAGCTTTTACTTTTATTAGTTATTAGTGATTACTGATCAGCAATATTTGATTAAATTATTAAACAGTTATTACTTTACCTATAAAGAACACTTTGGCGCATCCAATAGAGTTTTAACAAAAAACATAACATTATAGGAATACGTATAGAGTCCTCAGTTGATTTTTTAAAACTTTGCACTGTAATTTCACTGGTTCCAACCGCGCGTCTAACTTCTAAGTATCGAACGCTTACTGCCTGTCAATTCTCAAGGCGGGAAACGACATTAGTTGACGAAAATGGTAACACGTACACATCGATATATAAAATAGTGAATCGGTCTGCAAGTTTGTTTCGTTTATACTTCACTAGCTGTCCTGGTGAACTTCGTGTCCCGTGTCTTTCCCTGGACTTCTACGAATATTTTACGACTAAAATCAGTCCAATCCGTTCAGCCGTTTTCGAGTTTTAGCGCGACTAACACATTTGAAAATCCATTTTTAGGGTTCCGTAACCAAAGGGTAAAAACGGGACCCTACTACTAAGACTTCGTTATCTGTCTTTCTGTCTGTCTGTCTGTCTGTCGCCAGGCTGTATCTCAAGAACCGCTATATCTAGACCACGCTAGACTTCTGAAATTTTCACAGATTGTGTATATCTGTTGCCGCTATAACAACAAATACTAAAAACATAATAATGTAAATATTTAAAAGGGGGGCTGCCATACAACAAACGTGTTTTTTTTCGGCCTTTTGTGCTCGATACCAATAATGGCAACATGTAGACACTTGAAATTTTCACAAATGCCTTAAATATATTGTGTACTTTAATAATTAATAATTATTAATTATAAGTATTTAAATAAAATAAAACTTTTAGGGGGGCTCCCATACAAAAAACACAAATTTTGGCCTATTTTTGCTCTATGTATAACGGTACGGAACCCTTCGTGCGCGAGTCTGACTCGCACTTGGCCGATTTTTCTACACTACTATTATAAAGAGGAAAGATTTGATTTTTTGTTTGTTTGTTTGTTTGTGACGAATGGGCTCCGAAACTACTGGACCGATTTGAAAAATTCTTTTGCCATTGGAATCCTACATTATTTCTGCTGAACATAGGCTACATTTTATTTTGGAAAAAAGTAGGGATCCGTAAGATATTTGGGTTTTTCGGACGCAAGGTGTAAAAAATCAGCCAGAAAAGTTACTTATTTTGCGTACGCTGCCTAAACTATAAAAGATAGAACCATAAAATGTTCTAAGTAATTGTAGATCTTATAGATATCTACAAAAAAGTCCGCGACACACTATACCTATGTCGAGTGAGGCACAATAACCATTTTTTTATTTAAAAATCCTGATTTTTTAGGGTTCCGTAGCCAAAATGGCAAAAAAGGAACCCTTATAGATTCGTCATGTCTGTCTGTCTGTCCGTCTGTCTGTCCGTCCGTCCGTATGTCACAGCCACTTTTCTCCGAAACTATTAGAGCTATACTATTGAAACTTGGTAAGTAGATGTAGTCTGTGAACCGCATTAAGATTTTGATGCAAAAATGGAAAAAATATTAAAAATTTTAGGGGTCCCCATAGGTACAACTGAAACAAAAAAAATTTTTTTTCATCTAACCTATGCGTGTGGGGTATCTATGGATAGGTCTCCAAAAATCATATTGAGGTTTCTCATATCATTTTTTTCTAACCTGAATAGTTTGCGAGAGAGACTCTTCCAAAGTGGAAAAATGTGTGTCCCCCTCTAATTTCTAAAGTAGAGGCATGATAATTCTAAAAAAAATATATGATGTAGATTACTATAAAAACTACCAACGAAAATTGGTTTGAACGAGATCTAGCCAGTAGTTTTTTTATACGTCATAAATAGTAAACCTTAATCTAAATTTCATTAAATCGACTGAAATATAAAAATAAATCAAAAATATTTTAATTTCATAAAAATAAGCCTTATTGCTGCTGCGGAACCCTCCATGGGCGAGTCCAACTCGCACTTGGCCGCTTTTTTTGATTTCATTTTAAACGCATATATTTTACTCACGCTATTAATCCTTACCAAAATAAATTAATTTATCACTAAGTACAGTTTATGTAGATAATATTTGGTCTTCTCTGGGGACCAAAGAGGGGTCAGATTTTGTATACAACTTTTTTCTTTAGTGGACTTACTTCATATTAGTTATTAACTGTGTTTTCCAACTTAACATGTGGTGTATAATATCCCCCCCCCACCACTCTTAGGGGACAAAAGAGGGGGTAAAATATGTATCAACTGATGATGTAGAAAATATACTTTAAATGGCAAAACAACGTTGCCGGGACAGCTAGTTATATATAAGAAGATATTATAAAGCTGAAGGGTTTGTTTGTTTGAACACGCTAATCTCAGGAAATGCTGGATCGAATTAAAAAAACATTTTGAGTTAGTCCATTTATGGACCCTCTAGGCTCGACCCTCTAGCCTCTTCCTCGATAAATTTTATCGAGGAAGGCTGGCTAGAATAAACATCACGGTACGAGTTACGACCTTTTACTATGTTACGACCAATAATTGGTCTTTCTCTGAATATTCGCTCCTAAGTCCTATAATTATTGGTCTTTCTCTGAATATTCGCTCCTAAGTCCTATAATTATTATAGGACTTAGGAGCGAATATTCAGAGAAAGACCAATTATTGGTCGTAACTCGTACCGTGATGTTGAAAAATGTGGAAAATGATATTTAGTACGGACATAGAGTAGAGCACAGGGAAGGACATAGGCTACTTTTTGCGGGAAAATGTACAGATCCTGCAAATTAATTATTATTTTAAGGCGATATAATGGTAAAAACTGTCCTTTTTGACGTAATACTATAGGACCCTCAGAGATGTTACAAATCTGGTAATGAGATATACATATCTTCATAGCTTTATCTAGGTTTGATCAGACCTAGAAACACGATTAATGTATTTTGCCTCGATACATTTAATTTTCGAAATTACCTCTTAAAAATACGAAATTTGAAGATTACTTTTAAACGAAAATAGATGTATTGTTGGAAATTAGTCTAATTAATAGACAACTTTGCAACTCAAATTCGTACAAAAGCAGTTTTGCTTAAATGCTCCTAGTTATTTTATTATAGATCATTTACGTTTTGTCGCTTACGTCGAAATTTCCGAGCGAGCCGATAGCTTCTGGCCGCAGCGTAATCACGACTCTATAGTCATACAAATTAAGTTTAATTGCGAAGCCGCTCTCTTGCAGACTCAGTGCTAATACAGCTTTCATCGAGGATAGACCTATGTCAGTTTTAGCCAGGCGTTACCGCGATAATTTGTATGTTATAGTTGTAAATAATAATACTTTTAATGAGTGTGTATAGTTAATTAATTATTTTAAGTTAATCATAAATAGTGCATTATTACTAATTAGTAGTTAGTATTAGAGTGAAGGCTTTTTATTATCATTTTAACCGACTTCCAAAAACGAGGAGGTTACTTATACGTTCAGCTGTATGGTTTTTTTTTTTGATCATGGGGAAAAAGAAAACACCAGTATTATCTAAACTGGAAAAGAAAGAACGCTATGAAGAGTTAGTTCGTGATTAGTCTGATGTGCCGTCGTGTGTACTTACCTACCATTTTTTTTTTTTTCCGGAGGGGATAGGGCAAGCGGCGCACCGTAATACCTACTTGCCTCTTCCTCTGCGGCCCCACCTCGGTGCGCATCCGCAGCGGACTCCTCCAGTCCGCTGGGAGCGCCCTTCTCGGGCCAGGCGGCGACACCGGCCGGCCCTGGTTGCCTCTTCGCTTCACCGCGGTTGTCCAAGCCGCGGTTACTGAGCCCCACCGCCACGACAAGGCGAGCAACCTTCGGGGGGCGTGTGTACTTACCTATTCTATTGATTGATAAGGGAGGTTATTTTATTATTTGTAAAATGGCTTTATTATGATTATTTTATTATTTTTGTGGAAAATATAAATTTACTACTGACCACACATCCAAAGAACAGAGACCTGTGGAGTCGCTACTTGACTTAGATCTGGATAATTCTATAGTAGTATTATATAGATCATGCGGACACGTGAGAACCTATCTATTATTATTATCATTATACAATCTACGTTACTTTGTGTTCTACTAATGCAATGAATGTGAATATAAGATATATATTCAATATTCATACACATATTGATATTTATTTTATCGCTTTTATAAGATAAAACATAAATCTACGACTGTCGCCGACATAATATCCAAGGAACCACCACCATAATATCCAAGGGACCACCAGTGGAGTCGGTATTTGACTTGGATCTTGATAATAATATTTCTTTAGGTGTTGCGGACACGTAAGAATTTTTATTCTCATATTTTTATTCTCAGAAATTATTATTCTCATAATACAATCTACGCTACATTGTTTCCTACTAATGCAAATGCAATAAATGTGAATATCAAAGCGCACGGCCGTGCGCGGCCAAGTTCCAGCAGGCCGCACGCTTGCCGTGCACTATTTACACGAACCGTTTCGACGCACTTTTGACCCCCTTGTAGCTCAGTGCCTATTGCGAGTGTAAAGATAAAATTATACCTACGTAATTATATACAGGCACATAAGCAGTATACCAAATGTCATAGATATAGCTTCGGTAGATCCTGAGATATCTGCCTGTAAAAATAGCTAATTTTGGCACTGACTCACTCACTCACTCACTCATTCACTCACTCACTCACTGACCGGTAATCAAAACCTCTAGGCCACTTCCAACTGTCCTAGCGTTATGAAATTTGGCACACAGGTCGGGTGTTATATTTAGATTACCAAAATATTCAGAAATTTTAGAAATTTAAGAAATTGGTCAAGCGTGAGTCGGTTCATCTACGAAATTAAAAGGCCACTTTCAATTGTCCTAGCGTTATGAAATTTGGCACACAGGTCGTGTGTTATAAGTAGTTTAACAAAAATTAAGAAATTTAAGAAATCGGTGAAGCGTGAGTCGGCTCATCTACGAACTATAGAAGAAACTTCCAATTGTCCTAGCGTTATGAAATTTGGCCCGCAGGTCGAGTATTATGTGTGGATTAACAAAAAATTGCGAAATTTAAGAAATTGGTCAAGCGTGAGTCGATTCATCTACAAACTTAAGATGCCACTTCCAATTGTCCTTATCCTAGCGTTATGAAATTTGGCACACAGGTCGTGTGGTATATGTAGATTTAAAAAAAAATTTAAAAATTTAAGAAATCGGTCAAGCGGGAGTCGGCTCATCTACGAATTATAGATAAAAATTCTTATGTACTAGTGATACAATGAGAATACGATGAGGAGGGTGGGAGGAGGAGAGGGGGGGGGGTATAAAATATTGTCATGTGTAATGCACACCGTATAGCTTATTAAATAAATACTGTTTACATAAGAATTGTAAAATTAAACACAACCATCAAATCAAAATGCTGTTATTTTCAATGTCGAGTCGTTGATTGATTTCTCAAATCTATACATATAAAATTACAAGTCCTGACTGACTGACTGATTGACTGTTTCATCATCGCAGAGCAAAAACTGTTAAAGTTACAGCCACGAAATTTGATGAGCAGGGTTGTGCTAATTAGTAGACACCCACTAAGGAAGGAATTTAGGAAATTTTAACCCGAAGGGGGTGAAATAGGAGTTGAAAGTTTGTATGAAAGTCCGTTATTTCTGAAGTTAGAAACATGAAACTTTATTTTTGGGTTACTGAATAAAAACGAATGAATTCGTATTTAAGCGTTTTTGGAAATTCTACCCCCAAGGGGGTGAAATTGGGGTTGAAAGTCCGTCATTTCTTGAGTTAGAAACATGAAACTTTATTTTTGGGTTACTAATTAAAATTGAATGGATATATATTTAGGCGTCTTTGGAAATTCTACCCCCAAGAGGGTGAAATTGGGGTTGACAGTTTGTATGAAACTTTCTCAATTTTAAACCGATCGGGCTGAGACTGTGTATGCATAAAGATACTATGACGTAGGCATCCCCTCAGAAAGGAATTTAATAAATTCTACCCCTAAGGGGATGAAATACGGGATGAAAGTTTTTAGAAATTTTCTTAGATTTTCGACTGATTGAACTCAAATTATTAAAGATTTGAGCTTCTATGATGAAGGTGTTCGCTTTAATAGGATTTGGGTTACTGAATAAAATCGTAGGAAAGTAAATTCTGTTAATATTTTTGAAAAATAATATTTGGGACGTGATCTAACTATTCTAACGCGGACGAAGTCGCGGGCAACAGCTAGTTTTTAGATATATATTATATCACGTCTATACATTTTACATTAATAAATTATAACGTCTATACATTATAAAATCTAAACCAATTCCAAAACCTTCACTATGATGACGTTTAGTCAAGACGTTAAACGTTACAGTCAGCGTCTTGACTAGTTGTCCTTCAGTCATTCAATAGAACGGTGTCATTCAATGAATACGCTAGTCATTCAATCGAATCACAGATTGAACCAGATGACTGCGACATATATTATAACACACGACCTGTGTGCCAAATTTCATAACGCTAGGATATTTGGAAGTAGCCTCTAAAGTTCGTAGATGAACCGACTCACGCTTGACCGATTTCTAAAATTTCCTAATTTTTTGTTAATCTACATATTATAACACACGACCTGTGTGCCAAATTTCATAACGGAAGTGGCCTAGAGGTTTCGATTACCGGTCAGTGAAGTCGCGGGCAACAGCTAGTTTTTAGATATAATATATTATATCACGTCTATACATTTTACATTAGTATATTATAACGTCTATACATTATCCCTCTTACTAATAAAAAGTTACACAGCGTATATAGAGGGTGCATAAGATTTTTTCTACTAATAATCATTTTTTGACATAAGGCCTGTATAACGATGCTGTCATTTCCATACAAATTTCTCTGTATAGACCATGTATAGACTCTGTGTAACGTGTGTATAACTTAAAAACTCCTGTTTAACTATTCACACGTTGAACGCATGTTTAAGAAGTTTTTATTAGTAAGAGGGTATAAATCTAAACCAATGCCCAGTTCAGATGCACTTCATCGATCATAATCATCTTCATCAACAGTCTGATCCATAATACTTCTAATTTGAACTTGGCAGGTTAATTAAATTTTATAAATATTATCTAATTACATAATTATTCAAGTGTTACCTTCAGTGTTACGTCTATCACAAAAACCTGCCAAGTTCAAATTTAGAAGTATTATGGATCAGGCTGTTGATGAAGTGCATCTGAACTGGGCATTGGTTTAGATTTCAACTCTTTTTTTAGACCAAAAGTTAGCCTATAGGAACTAGGCCCTATTTTAACAGGTATGTTTTTGGTGGGATTTCAATACTTTTTTTCAAGAAATCATACCTATGTTTTCTTTTTGTGCTACGCCCGATATAAACAATACTTTCGATAGATGCCACTAGTGGTATTTGTTAAACTATCAATAGAAGACAAATTTTTAAGTAAAGAGTAAAGTTCGTAGACGAGCCGACTCACGCTTAACTGATTTCTTAAATTTCTTAATATTATACATATAACACACGACCTGTGTGCCAAATTTCATAACGCTAAGGCATATTTTGCAAGTAGCCTCTAAAGTTCGTTGATAAGCCGACTCACGCTTGACCGATTTCTTAAATTTCTTAATTTTTTTGTTACTCTATGTATTATAACACACGACCTGTGTGCCAAATTTCATAACTCTAGGACAATTGGAAGTGGCCTCTAAAGTTCGTATATGAGCCGACTCACGCTTGACAGATTTTTAAAATTTCTTAATATTTTGTTAATCTACATGACATATTAGACATGACCTGTGTGCCAAATTTCGTAACTTTAGGACAATTGGAAGTGGCCTCTAAAGTTCATAGATGAGCCGACTCACGCTTGACAGATTTTTAAAATTCATATAAGACATGACCTGTGTGCCAAATTTCATAACTCTAGGACAATAATTGGAAGTGGCCTCTAAAGTTCGTAGAGGTGCCGACTCACGCTTGACCGATTTCTAAAATTTATTATTTTTTTGTTTTAAATCTACATTATATAGGACCCAAAGTAGAAACTAATCTGATCATGTAATATGGTATGAAATAAATGAATTTGAATTTGACCTGTGTGCCAAATTTCATAACGCTAGGATATTTGGAAGTAGCCTCTAAAGTTCATAGATGAACCAACTCACGCTTGACCGATTTCTAAAATTTCCTAATTTTTTGTTAATCTACA
Source organism: Plebejus argus (assembly GCA_905404155.3). NCBI lineage: Eukaryota > Metazoa > Arthropoda > Insecta > Lepidoptera > Lycaenidae > Plebejus > Plebejus argus. The sequence continues at coordinate 15,981,469 of FR989929.1, read as the reverse complement.
TATAACACACGACCTGTGTGCCAAATTTCATAACGGAAGTGGCCTAGAGGTTTTGATTACCGGTCAGTGAGTGAGTGAGAGAGTGAGTGAGAGAGTGAGTGAGTGAGTGAGTGAGTGAGTGAGTGAATGAGTGAGTGCCAAAATTAGCTATTTTTACAGAGACATATTTCTAGATCTACTGAACCTATTTCGATGAAATTTGGTATACTGCTTAAGTACTAGTATATAATTACGTAGGTATAATTTTATCTTTGCACTCGCAATAGGCACTGAGCTACAAGGGGGTCAAAAGTGCGTCGAAGCGGTTCGTGTAAATAGTGCACGGCGAGCGCGCGGCCTGCTGGAACTTGGCCGCGCACGGCCGTGGCCCGTGCGCTTTGATTTAATTATATTACATTTTTTGGTGTTTTACTCAATTTTTTAGTGTTTAAATATTTTGTAGTAAATTTTTGTGCAGGAACCTGTAATTACTATTTTAAGCTGAAAAATAAATCAAATACTTATGTTAAATATTTTCGTATGAGAAAATGATTTTGCTATTACGTATGTATGAGAATTTCGATGGCACCCGGCCTCTTAGGGAGTTTTATGGTTTTCTTCATCACTCAACAGCCTGGCAAGCAACAAGACCAGCGGGGCTAAAATGGTCACATTTAGCAATTCCTCTCAATCAATTCAGCAAATGAATTGTAAAAACTGTTAAACTGACAAATGTCAAATCAGTACAAAAATACAGAAATTAATAATTCATAAGCAACTCTGCCTGCAATAATTGCAGACAGACTTGCATATTATGCGATTTTTAAAAAATGAATCATATTAATATGATTCATATCATGATTCAACAAAGCGACCATTTTAGCCCCGCACTCCGCAGACCAAAATACCGCCTGCAATTCCATACACACTCTTCCAACGGTCAAAAGTTGATATTAGGAGCTGAGTAAAACAATTATGTAGAAAACTTAGAATACGTATGCTAATAAATTAACTACGTCAATCATATTCTACAATTATAGTAATTCCTTATATAAAATAATTACTAATAATTATTAATAAAACTGCGACTCCATAGGTCAATGACCCTTGTTCTAAAAATGAAAATTACGGTCGCGCTAGCTGCAAGCGCGCGATGTTTTTGCGCGGGGGTGCTCTCCGCCCTACGAGCATAGGCCCCGCCCCTTGCGTTATAATTTATTTTCATTATATCGCCTTAACCTATAAGCCCCCGAACGGCCGAAGTGGGCCGCGATAACAAAAGAATAACAATAGATTTCCTAGAATCCAGTATCCACGATCGACGGATAAGTTGTTTTTATTAATAATATTAACAACCTTAATCAAAGGCCGAAATTTGAATTATTTATTTTGAGACTAGCCCGAAGGTTCTGATCAAACCTAAGGTAAACCAGTTAATCTGCGAAGATGCATATATATATTGACTTTTGACTATAATATGACATCTAACTATATGAAACTAGGTATAAACAATAAAAAATTACTAATTAGCCATCATAAGTGACCCATTACCTAGGTCGTTTCATTTCCACGTATACATAATATAATAATATGTCTAGTAATTAGATCCAGGAGGTAAATCTTGTATGTCTATTGATATATGCAAGATACGGTCCCACATCCAAATCGGACAGTGCGACAGCGTCGGAATTCATTAGAGCTAAAATCGGGTCACTAGATAAATATTAAAATAGTATGACACAAGTGGTCAATTAAGCTATTTTCCCTAGATGCTTTCACTTAATAGTCGCAGTTGTAATCGTGAATTGACCAAAGCTAAGTACTCACATACGGTTTTGCTCGATAGTTTTATTCCAAATCGAGTATTAATTACTGTGACCTGTGACCTGAGTGGACAGCAAAACTGACAGCTCGAAGGCTCGCATCGAGCCGCTCGAAGATTGATGGAACCGGATCGAGACGGATTGATGGAATGAAATATATCGATTTAGAATAAAACTATCGAGCAATGCTGAATGTGTGGACGAAAGCCCGAGCCGCGGGTTTTGCTCGACGTTATTGCCCGATTGAGCAAAACCGTATGTGAGTGCTGAGTACTTAGCACAGAAATAAATCAAGATAGAACGGCTAAGCGGGCGGAGTACGCGTGTTTCAAACTTGCACAAGTGGGCACAATTCGTTGAACGTTTATTCAGTCAGCGTGCACGTCTCGACTTAATTACACCGGGGGGGTTGTGCAAAAATGCCTCATTGTGCAGTGTCTAATTGTAAAAATAGAAGTACGAAAGTAAATCGGTTAAAATGAGGTATTTCTTTCAACGGGCAAGTTATTTGTTCTAACTAAAAGCAAAGCAAAAATTGACACGCGCGATTCCTTAGCAACGGACGCGTGTGGCGGTTCTATCTTGATTTTTTTCTGTGGTACGCATTATATATATAGGATAAGCCTCTTGTCAACTGCTACTTGCTAGTGACACAAGAGCCAGCGACAGCCAGACTTTCGTCATTTTATAAAAGCTGAAAGTTTTCTTGTTTATTATTACCCCTATTATATAGAGGTGCGAACGACCAGCAACTACGGAGTTTCGGTCACGGTTACCTTAGTAGGTATCTAGTTCTGAAGGTCTACAAGGTTATGTATAGACTCTACATAATCTTCGATAAAGTATAAAGTTCAAATTTTTTATCTTATTATCTTCTATAAATAATAATATAATAATAATAATACATATTAATAATGTCTACAAAATGGTAACATAAAATATTTAAAAAATATTTTTTTATGGTACCTCCCCTACACATCAAGCGGGGTTGACTTTTTTTTCGCGCCCACCCCATCGTGTGGGGTGTCGTTGGATAGGTTTTTAAAAATATTATGAGTATTTATAGATCATTTTCCGGTTTAGGGATCCATTTGTGAAATATTAAGTTTTAAAGTGGAAAAAATCGTTAGAGTCCAGTGTCCCCCCCTTCTACCAGCTAAACGGTTGCTTCTGGAAATGTGAAATATGCTGAATTTAAAAGGAAAACTATCACGACTAAGTTGACTTCATAAGTTATTGAGTAATAGTCGATCAACTAAAAAAAATGTATTCGGCGAAGTATAAAGGAACTTTTCGTTCAAATTCCTTTGAGATGATGTTGTTAGTAGTGTAAAACATATTGTTATTTATAAATGTACATTCATTGACCATACAAAAATTTTCAAAAACTAGCGGTGCTACGGAACCCTACATTGCGCGTGGCCCGACACGCACTTGGCCGGTTTTTTAATACTATGAGTGCCAAAAAAAGGTTTCCCTTAGCGCCAAAATGTTTGTTGGGAGGGATGTCTAGCAGCAGGTCCTTTAGAGGTCATAATGGTCATATGCAGCAAAACTTTTAGTTTTAATGAAATGACGAAGGATTGGTCGCTGTCTCTTACTCTATAAAATATTTTGCCCAAGACTTGCCGTGAAAAGATGATTGTATGACTTGGATCGTATGATTGGGAACCTCTCCCAATCTTTTTAACCTTTAAAATATGCCAGAAGTGTAGTACATATGCATAATACATATATATCGCATTGTGAAGTTTTTTATTTTGTAACATCGTGCACAAAAGTGGTGGATGATCAGTTTAATTTAAAAATATATTTATTTTGGAAGAATTATTATAAAGAGGGATAGACAGGTTTATAGCAAACATAGAATCAGCAGGGCCTGATTAAGATGTAGTCCTCTGTTTTCCTTGAAACAACAATAGTTTATACTAGGAAATATGGACGCTGTTACATCACACATGTTGACTCAACTAATATCATAAAAATTAAAATGCACAGTTATGTTAATGATGTTGAGAAATTCCAAGGTCTGGTATATTGCAGGTTGTAATGCTGATGTAGAGCAGATAAAGTTATAAAGATACTAGATGATGCCCTTAACTCCGTTGCGCTTAAATTCGTTTATCGCGCGGAAAACATACATTTTTGCGGGATAAAAAGTATCATAATATGTCCTTTGTTGGGACTCAAAGTATCTCCATACCTTTAAGCAAAATGGGTTAAGTATGTGGTTTAGGTGTGAAACTGAAGAGGTAACAGCAGACAGACAACTTTTGCATTATAAATTTTGCAATATTATATTATATAATCCAATTCCATACCAATATTATTTAAAATATTGTTTATAATTTAGATTATTAAGCAATGAGCATCTATCCATACCAATATTATAAATGCCACTTGCATTTATAATATTAGTATAGTATTGTCTTGTATAGTATTAGTGTCTGTCTGTTACCTCTTCACCCTCAAACTGCTGATCCGATTTTGCTGAAATTTTGCATGGAGATACTTTGAGTCCTGGGAAAGGACATAGGATAGTTTTTATCCCGGAAAAAGGTACGGTTCTCGCGCGATAAACAAATTTTGGAGCAACAGAGTTGCGGGAGTAATTTAGTACCATAATAAAGGAGTATTATGAACCAAATCTGAAAGACATCTCACATCAGCGATTTATCACAAATATCACTTGTGTGCTAAAGCCTAAAGTATGACCATTGATAACAGCCCTATATACAGTACAGCATTCTATCAGAATTTCTCATACAAAACATATAGCAACTTTATTGGTTACATGCTTTGTAGCTCACTTGATGTTGAATTTAATTATTATTGGTGGTTAGCTCTACTGTCAGCCGTCAGGCATTACAATAACATAACATTATGAGTTATTTTTATACTTACAAAAAATGTGTTGGTTCTAAGTTTGTGAAGAAAAGTCGCTTTCATACATTTTTTTATATAACTCCTTTTTACGCATAATATCTACAGCAGATTTTAGTGCTAACAATGTACTGTTTTTTTTTTCAACTTTTATTTGTCAGTCAAACTTATTTCTGTTTATTAGTTATGTATGCGAAATATATATATTATAGGCTATAGACCTGAGCCACAAAACTGAAAATTAAGTAAATAGAATTTTCTGAGAATTTTTGGATTTTCTAATTAGTATCCAAAATCTAAGGAACTCTGATCTCACATTTTTCAATAAGTAAAACAAATAGGCACCAGATTACCTATTCTTAATATTATAAAATTTAAAATATTGCTTTCTTACACTCTTCATCACATTCACAGCATAAGAATTTGTTACTTATGCAAGAAAAATGTTTTCTCAATAATCATAATTTTACTTTAGGTACTGTGGGTACAAGAGTGAAAATAGACCACCTTCATTTATAATTATTATAGAATATAGGTATTCTATGTTATTAATTATCACAGCCGACAATTAGAAGTTTACCTAACTTTATAATAAACAGAAACATTCTACATAGTAAGAAAATGAGCAGTAGCGAGCTCAACACAATATTTAGCTGTAAAACATCCCTCTACAATGAGGCCAGAATATGGTCATAATAATATTATGGTAATATATATTTTTAAGGGCAGAAGAGGCTGTTTATGTATAAAAGCAAAGCACTTACCTTTATTTGAAATGTTCCAACAAGAATAGTTTAGGAGAACATATCACATAAATTTACATCTCCACATTGTCCATATCTTTCAACCAATTTATCATTAAAAGTTCTACGTGAGTGTCTGAACTCTGAGCAAGACGTCTAGCACTTTAAAATTGCAAACATAATATCTCGCTCACGCACAATGTAGTACAAAACAATTTTGAATGATCACGGTTCATTGTTGGTTGAAACTTGAAACTTGTTTGCACTTTGCAGATTTGTTTGAGATTTCGTACCTACCTATCAAATTGATTGATCAATAGTCGTGTTCGTTTCGTTTTTCAATGCACATTGCGCAATTGCGCATGCGTAAACTGCAAAGTTAAAAATTAGGGCGCGTTCCACCTGGCGTTAAAAACGATCAAAACGCTAAAAATAGGAGGCATTTTCAGCGTTTTGATCGTTTTTAACGCTAGGTGGAACGCGGGGTTAGTGTCAGTGTGAGTGTCATGCAGTTGTCATGTTCTAAAATCTGACAGAAATTGTATGAACATGACACAATTATTATGAAGTTGACAGTCAATTGCCAAACTGCGAAAAAAGCCGCGCATGCGTAGTTGAAAAATGAAACGAACACGACTTACCTACAGCTACAAGATGATCAAAATCCTTTCTTGGCGGATGCCTATGTCATAACATCTACCTGCATGCCAAATTTCAGCCCGATCCGTCCAGTGGTTTGGGCCGTGCGTTGATAGATCACCATGGCAGTCAGTCACCTTTGAGTTTTATATAAGATTATTATAAATTGGTTTTATTTATGTGTGATGTATCGGCGGCATTTATTTGTTTAACTGCTTTATTGCTTACGTTGTAAGAAGTAACAAGGAGAGAAACAATATAATAGCTGGCTAATGGCTTAATGTATTGTTTATGTACCTATATTAGGTCGTATTACGGCGCCCATTTTGGGCGTTTTGGGCGTCTTGCTTGACAGACAAGAAGGATACTATTCTACACATTGTTGTCCGCGATGAATAAATACCAATATAAGTAGCGCACCGCACGCAGGTATTTTTTGGGTATAGTCACAGAATATAATATAGCAATTAGCACGTATATAGTCACTAGTCAGCCCTAGCGGCACTATTGCATGCGAGCGGGCCGCTCAATGTATAGGTTCAGTGTAATATGGACCGTTTTCCATAGTCATAAGAATGAAATTGGCTTGTAACAGATTTTGGTAGGCATTTAAACGAACAGATGCTGAACTCTGAGTCATGCTAAATTGTACCATATGTTTAAAGATTTAAAGAAGACTTTTCGTTGGATACGTTTTCTAAGATAAACTTCTGTACGGAGTACTAATATAGTTGACTTTACAACAAACAGGGTGTTTAACTTTCGGTACTTTAATAACTCCCAAACCGGTTTCGGGGACGGTGGCCGGTTTCATTGAAACCAGGCCAGTTGCTCAGGAGTAATTTTATAGTGTTCAAGTATGTGCGCAGTCTAGGAAGAGCACTCTTTGTCCCTATACCATCCTATACTCTCATAACTCAGTTGGACAAATGACCGAAACGAGCCCGTTTCCAAGGTCCAACGTGGGAATCAAACCCACGGGCCGCGACCTTCGAGTCTAGAGCCACGCACAAACCACTGGACCACGGAGACGTTGTGCTTATTTTATTGATGCTGTAAGCAGGTAATAATACTTATAAATACATAATACCCTTTTTAAAAATAAAACAAGCATTTTAAAAGACATAGTGGTATATTGTAAGTCATAAGTCATAAAGCTACTTATAAATTAATACATAAATAAAAGAGGTAAGGAGTGGACTGGCAGAATCACTGATCTCTATTATATCAGTTATAGTGGCAGATTAAAGTGAGACCGCACTATCCGACGCGACACGACACGACGCGACACTTCAAATTCCATAGAATTGACGTTTTACAATCGTGAATCTGGTTTTACAAACGTTATCAGTTCAGAAAGTTAAGGGTCGGATCGTGCCGTGTCGCTTTATTGCGGTCTCGCCACGTTCAGTGCCACAGCCCGCAGGTAGTATTATTATTATCAATGCCTCTAGTTGAAAAACACTTTTATTTAATATTTTACAGTTTTGCAACCTAGCGCAGGCATCCCAAATATTCGCAGTGACATACAATAATAATAATAATTGCACTTTTCATTCAGTTTTATTCTAATCATGTACATAGTTTAAAATGCTGATAAATTATAGTTAAATTAAATTCATAAAGTTATTGAGAAAAAAAATGATGCAAAATACTAAAAATAGTATCGGAGCCCTAGAACAATTTTTTTTGTGATTACTAACAAGCTAATTTTTTGTGAGTAGCTACATTTTGATAAGACGAACAACATTTTTATTTTCGAAAAAATTCGAAAGTGGTAGCTAATAGGGTAGGGGATTGGGCCTCCGGTAAACTCACTCACTCGGCGAAACACAGCGCAAGCACTGTTTCACGCCGGTTTTCTGTGAGGACGTGGTATTTCTCCGGTCGAGCCGACTCATGCCGAAGCATGGCTCTCCCACGTCATACTCCCACCCGTTTTGTAATCAACAAAACTTGGTTGACTACTGTACCCTAAAACGGAACCCTAACCAGCTGATTTTTTGTATATTGCAATTGGTAGGATAATAGCTATATTATATTTTAAGAGTAACCTTATCCTTAATCCTACAAATAAAACAATCCATATGTTAGTACCATCAAGTCAAAGTATGAAATCCTTCCTATCTGTGTTAGCTACCACTTTCGAGTTTTTTCGAAAATAAAAATGTTGTTTGTCTTATCAAAATGTAGCTACTCACAAAAAATTAGCTTGTTAGTAATCACAAAAACATTTGTTCTAGGGCTCCCTGACCAAAACATTATTTGAACTGAAAAATAAATTCAAATTGATAATATTTGCCCATGATCCCGAGCTACTTTCCTACAATTTTTTAAGTTCGCGCTTAGAATATAATAGAGATTGATAATAGTCACAAAACATAGAAATATGTAAGTACTACTTCAAGTAGTTATAATGTTAAAATATTATATAACATAACTTATCATAACAAGGTATTTGCCCCTTAATTTAGAATGTTTTTTTTTATTAGAATTTAGAACGAATACATAATGATTTCCTATTTCACTCTGGTATAAACTATGTATGTAAAAAAGTGAATGAAATATTCCTGACAATACAACGATCAGTTTTTTTTGTAACAGTTTTTTTTTGTAACATGCTATTTTTAGTTTTTTTGGAAAATTCCTTGTGTTTAGAGCACTATTGATTGAATAAAAAATATGAGCGTTTACCTTTTTGATAATTAATTGATAGTCATCTATAATGTGTATGTTTAAACATGGTATTTACTACTTATCAAAAGTTCTTACATTCCATATTATAGCCTATAATAGCTTATTGTACTGTACCTTTATAAAGTTCGACGTTACAATATACTTATATACTTGGGGCTGATTACACAAAGAATGTTTAAAAATGTCATACATCAAAAAATGTCCCGAAAACATGCAACTTTTGAAATCAATGTGACGAAGTAAAGGAAAAAGTTAACGCCATGTCATGGTAAAAGAAATTCGGAATGAAATAACATGGATAAGGGGGTCCATTTCTAAAACCTATAATAACAAATACGTAGAATAATTATAAACAAATCTAATGAATATTGATAACATTATAACATTTCTAGTTTTAGATATATCACTACTGACGAAGAATTTTTGAGGGTAGTTTTAAAAATTATTAGAACTACCCTCAAAATTCGTTTCCTAATGTTTCACAAATAACCTAGCAGTTCTGTATTAGCAAATATTACACGATTGGTCCTCGTTAGATCACGCGTCTTGTGCGTGCGCGAACTCGCACGCCCAGTGTATGTTTCCGCAGCTGCTGATCAGCGCCCACACGTATGGAGTAAAGAATTCCTCCGGTTTATCCTCTTCCACATACCGGAATTTTAAGTCGGGAAATTTCTAGAAAAATAAGTCTAGTTACAAACAAATATTTAGGCGATATCTAATATCTTATTCATACTTGTTGACTCTGGCGCCAGCTGTCAAGTAATATTTTCAGCAAACGTCATGGAAGGTCGGTGAAATAAAGTTACCTTAAGCCTATCACTGGACCACTGCTCCGCTCCCTTCCTGATTACCGCCAGAACTTCTGTCACTCCCAAATCGCCTCCCGCACCTTCTTGCACCCTCTGTAGTCGCGTCGAAAAATAGCCTATCACCTAGTGAAAATATAAAAAAAAAACACAATTTAATACAGATAAAAATATTCGAGTTTTGCTATAAAATAACTTGATAATAAAAATATTACGTTAGGAAAAATGTTTTCTTTTATTGTTTCAACACAAACCAATATCCATAAATCACAAACTATAATTATTAAATAGAGCATAAAATAAGCAGAGCACTTCAAAATATTATGATATATTTTAAAATTATGTTGCCAATAAAAATTGCCCTTTAACGATATTTTTGACAGTTCGTGACATTTGAGAAACGGTGTTACCAAAAAAAAAACATAGATATTATTTAAGTTATATAACTATAGTTGATGCCCACAACAGCTCCTTTGCACTGAAAATCATAATATACTGCGCGCACCGTATAATTTGGGGAGAAAAAGTATTCTATGTCCTTACCCGGGTCTCAAAGTTATACTATCTACACATCAAGATCAGTTCAGATTTAAGCGTAAAGAGGAAACAGACGGACAGACACATTTTCGCATTTATAATACATAATATTAGAATAGTATATCCGACTTTGCCCACATCTTTGAGTTTTAGTATCATGATTGTATTTAATTTAATGTGAGCAATAAACATCTATTTATAGCAGCATTTCCCAAAGTGGACGATAACGCACCCTTGTGGGCGCTGAAGGTCTAAAGGGGGCGGTGTGTAGAGACTTGGGGGTGATTTGTAACTTCATTTCATCTGGATGCATTTTAAATTAAAACAATGGGGGGCGCAGCTGGAACATAATATGTCCTGAAAGTAGGCAGTAGACAAAACAAGTTTGGGAACCCCTGATCTATAGTATGTATTTACCATCTCAATATTCTGCGCGATCAGCGGCTGCGGGTTGTGCTGGAATAGCTGGCGCTTGTGCAGCAGCGCGTACACGAGGTTCAGGTTGTTCTGCAGCTGGTGCGTGAGGCACGAGTTGATGATCTCCAGCAGCATGCGCAGCACCTCATCCAGCACCTCTATGTGTTCCATCTGGAAGATTAGTTGCTAATGGCCTGTTTCACCACTTCCTGATAAAGTGCCGAATAGGCTATTCACAACTTTTTTGACAGATTCTCCATACTTCATCTGTCAAGTTAAGTGGTGGATAGCCTATCCGGCACTTATCAGGAAGTGGTGAAACAGGCCCTAAGTGTAATCTGAGCAGCATGTTTAAACGGTCACTGAGTGAATCATATTATAATGTTTCAAAACAAGTTGCTTAACCTGAATTTTCCATGCTAAGTTCATAGGAAAGTGAATAAATTGATGTTGCATAATATTTCATCTGAGTTCATCTGACATGTAGCCCTTTTTACGAAATTGGCAATATCTTATCGTGGTACCTAATTTTGCCCCATAGCAGATAAGTTTTTAATTTTTATATGGTTTTGTAAATGGCTAATGACTTACAATTTCTTCTATTTTTTCTTCTGTGTGATGCGGTAATTCTTCGTCGTCAATTTCACCTCCTAGAAAAAATATTTGGGATTTAATTAGGCTAGTGATATTAATGTTTAAAGTTATATGCAAACATTAGATGCTGTTTTCCTTAATCTATGATGCTACGTATCGACTATCGGGGCGAGTTGCAATTGCGCAGTAGGTCTTTAATGTATGTATGTAAAATGCGGCCTACCCGCGCGCGTTATCAGTTATCACAGATGATGTTTAAGTTACATTATTTTGACACTTACCTTCAATTTCATTATAAAGTCTTGTTCGTCTTTTCGTTAGAGTTTCGTAGAGCGATATTAACCTCTGCGCTACGTAGGGGTGTAAATTTCTAAATTCACCTGCAAACGCAAAAGGCATCTATTAGTTTTTGCAAGCTTGTTTATTTTTTTACTGTGTTTTCTACATTTCGCTTTCACAATTCGTAAGAAAAATGTACAGCTTGAGTAATAATTTAACATCTTTTGTTATCCACACAATAATAAAAATTCTTAACTAATTATACTGTGTAATAAGTAATTGTAATTTCTTCACGCGTATACAAAAAACGGTACAAAACATAACGGTAAGTATATATCTTCCAGTAGCGGCGTTAGGGAGGGGGCGACGCTGAGGGCGCCGGATAAAAAGGGGCGTGAAAGTAAACGAAAGGGGCGCCGATTTTTTTAGTAATACCAGCATCCTGGGCGCCGAAGAATTCTCGCCTAGGGCGCTGGAAGTGCTAAAACTGGCACTGATATTATCTTCTATAGTAGCGTACTATAGTGCATAGAACTCACAGCTCATATTAGCTATAGCGGCGAGACAGTTGGTGTGCAGGTACTTGTCCCTCACTCGCACCATGTTGTACTGCAGCGCCCGCACCACCACCAACACCGTGAGCCCGCCCACAGATATCTCTGACAGCGACCGCTCGGTGTACCAGGAGAGGTTCTTCAGCATCTGTCATAACAATATTATAGACAATGCATCGTTAATGTTATTTTGACGCGTGCATGATATTTTAGATGATAAGCTGCAGTTACTTAAGATGGAGCCAGCATAAATTTTAGCCCCATGCAAAGTAGACAAAATGGAAACTGAACAAATTTGGATGACATTATCGGCCAGTGTGCAATAATGTAATTGGCCATCATGTTTTTTTTTGTAAAATATGTGGTATGAAAAAATCTAACAAAAAAAGGCCAACAAAACCGCGATTGTTGTACGCCCTTTGATATTAATTTTAGTAGTTGTTGTTATAGAGGCAACACTCAACATAAATACAATATAATAACTTCAAAATCTCAACTGTCTGACAGACAGACAGACAGCGAAGTTTTAGCAATATAGGTTCCCGTTTTTTACCTATTGGGTACCGCGAAACCCTAAAATGATGATTGCAGAAAGCTTACAGAAAAAGTTTTATAATAATTTATTAAAATAGTAAACAATGTTGCCAGCATAGAAAATATTGTTTAGGAGTGTTGTCGGAATTGAAAATATTTTTTAATTGTTGCCAGCCATATTAAGCACCTTAATTATTTATAGATAAGACTCACAATGGAATGCACGTTCTTGATGAGCGCGTCGTCCTCGGTCAGTATGAGGAGCACGATGAGCGACATGTAGATGTGATGCGACGTGTTGTCCGGCGCGTTGTACAGCACCTTCAATATCGGTACTATCTGAAATATAATATATATGTATCATGCTTAGGGCCTGTTTCACCACTTCCTGATAAGTGCCGGATAGGCTATCTACCACTTAACTTGACAGATGAAGTATAGAGAATCTGTCAAAAAAGTTGTGGACAGCCTATCCGGCACTTTATCAGGAAGTGGTGAAACAGGCCCTTAGTAAACAATTTAGCCGACTTCAAAAAAGGAGGAGGTTTCTCAAATAGGGTGTTTGAAATTTGTTTGCCACCGGGTGCCGCCTTAAGGTCTACCGTGTTAAATAGACATTATCGTGACACATGACAGCTATATCGTGGCATATGACAGCAGTTTGACACGAGAGCCCCTAAAGCTATAATATATACATCGCGGCAACTGGCAAATATAATTATTTCAACTACCCTTTCGACCGTTTTTAGGGTTCTGTAGTTTATGTTAAAATTACATAAAGCATTGAAAGCGCCATGTCACTTAGCGACGTTTTTTGTTTAATGGTAATTAGTGAATTACCATTAAACAAGTGCGCGTCGGGCCACGCGCAATATAGGGTTCCGTAGTACCGCTAGTTTTTGAAAATTTTTGTATGGTCAATGAATTTACATTTATAACATGTTTTACACTACTATAGTTTGTGCGCTATAAGATGATATGGGTGATACATCTCATATTCCTTGCTACGGATTTTTTTTACAAGAAACCAAAAAAAATCAAAATGTAATAAATTATATTCCATCTACAAAAACAAATGTTTCCTATAATTGTAAATGAATAAAAATGAAAAAATGGTAAATGCCAACTTATTAATGTAAAATTATAAATATTAACTGTGAAATAGGAGTATAAAATTATTGTTACGAAAATATTTGAAAAATGTCAGATGCATAAAACGGAACTTATGCCAATAGAGATTGACACTGTTGAATCGAAATCAAATCGATAAAAAGAGCGGCCATCTTAAATCGCCGGCGCCTCTCTGAAACGCCAGTACGAAATCGATAATTTCGATTAAAATTCCTTTACGAAGTGATTCGATATTTTTAAATTATCGATTATTTTTTTTAGGTAACTTCCCTACTATTGTCAATTATAATGTGTCACCCATATCATCTTATAACGCACAAACTATAACAACGAATTTGAATGAAACGTTCCTTTATACTTCGCCGAATACATTTTTTTTAGTTGATCGACTATTACTCAATAACTTATGAAGTCGCCGTGATAGTTTTCCTTTTAAATTCAGCATATTTACTACTTCCGTTAATTTTTTCACATTTCCAGAAGCAACCGTTTAGCTGGTAGAAGGGGGGGACTCCGGTGTCCGGACTCTTAATGATTTTTTCCACTTTAAAACTTAATATTTCACAAATGGATCCCTAAATCGGAAAATGATCTATGAATAATAATAATAATAATATATAATAATAATATCTAATAATATCTATGGACGCTTCACCCCACGTCAGTCTGGCCCCATGCTAAGTACCTGAAGGACTTGTGTTACAGGTACCAGACTACGGAAATATATTTAATACTTTTATACTATACATATATTTAAGATTTTTATTATATGATAAATATATTTAATACACATCCATGACCCAGATACTTAGAAAACTTTTTGTTCCGTCGGCGGGATTCGAACCCGCGACCTCCGGCTCAAGCTACCAACGTGCTATCCACTGAGCCACAGAGGTCGTCAATATGTAACTAATATAATAAGCGTAGGTTAGGTGATATGTCTATATAATAATATAATATAATTTATTTAACTTTATCTATATCCAAATATCCGGACAAACTACACCCGTCTATAATGATTTAAACCTATTTTTGTGCCCGGGATATAAATTATTTATTTACGACCACTAACCAGTTGGTTTTATATCAAGAATGAAGAAACGGAAAAAAATACTTTTGAATTTGTTTAAATGAGTATAAAAAATATGTGTATAAAATTGATTACTTGCGCGAAAATCAAACAATATGAAATCGCTGTACTTTCTAAACAAGAAATTATTTTTTCTTAACACGTTATTTTTCATGTATGCTTCAACATAATAATATAATCAGAATAAATAATTATGGACAACCCAAGCGCATTAAAAAAACTATTAATTCATGATTAGAATCAAACTGAAGGCTTTTTGCGAGTATCTTTTGGGTTTCTATATGTGTGGATGTGTGTGTGTGTGTGACGCACCAGCTGCTCTATGTGGGGGTCGGCGGTGACGTGGCGGCGGTAGGCGCGGCACGAGTGCAGCAGCAGGTATAGCAGCAGCGTCGAGTGCTCGCAGCCCGCCGTCGCGCACAGCGCCCGATGTAACTGCAATACAATAGTGACGCCACAATTCGGTTTATTTTGTTCTTTTATCTATCTACGAAGAGTAAAGGCTTAAATATTTGTAGGTACGATATTCACAGTACACAGGGTGGTAAATTCAACTGGTTAACTGTCAATATTGCAGAAATGACTGAGTCTTAGTTTTTAAATACTATTTTTTGCTAATGTTTTGCTCTTCTATTTCTTAAACTGAAATAATTTTTGTTAGAAAAAAATATGTTATAACAGTTATATTAAGAAGGTAAAACTTCAATTACCGCTGCCATTTCTATTCTAGGTGGAGTTACTTTCGTTTTGACGGGTGTTTCGGATTCTTTGTTTGGCGTAGTCGACGATGTTTCTACAACATAAAATATAGTCATAAAACATAATATTATGTCAATTAAGTACGAGTCGGACTTGCGCATTCTAAAAAATATTTTAAGCACACAAACCATTGGTGTCTTCACATTCAAGCAAAGCCGTTCTGTACAAGTTGTCCTGGTTGATGCAGTGGTTGGCCAAGGCCAGCAGCAGGAGACAGGACTGGTTGGCCACTGGATGGTCGCTCTTCAGTCGCTCCATCAATTCCTGACGATCGTCGGGGGGGTGGGAGAATATTGTGACGCGGGAAGACGCGTTCAACGTCAACATACTCCAGATACTCGCTGTAAAAACGTACTTATGATAGGACGAACGAGTCGAATAACCTCATGGTAAGCATGACTAAGCACGTATAATTGATTAGCTAATAAATTGCTTACAACGGGACCAATTTCGTATTACACCCATTATAATCAAAAAATAATTTTCGAAAACACCCTACAAATGGCAATGGAACAGTTGAACATACAAAAAAAAAACGAATCTATACTACCGCCTTTTTTCTAAAAGTTTAAATGTGAATTTTGTGAAGAAACAAAAAAATTGTGAAAACCAAGACCAAATGCTTATAAATACTGTACTGTAGGCTGTAGCAATACTTACATGCAATATTAATGAACAGACTGCCCGGGCCCTGCGCGCCGAACTGCGGGGGCGCGGCGGCCATATTGGATAGATTCATCAGCAGTGTCTTCACTAGCAGCGGCGCGTGGAGACTGTATCTGCCTTGAAATAGCGTCCTACAAAATATTTAAAAAGTTAAAATAAAAGGTTTGGTAGAAATCCATAAACTTTTAGCATATGGTTTACTCTTTTATTTTTTACTTCAGCAGCCCTATCAATATCTGGTTATAACCCTATCAAGCATGGTCATTACTTAAATCTTGATGATGATTATTATATTTGTAAAAAGTTATAAATAGATTTTGTAAAAAAATATATTTTACCTATAAATAAGCGACGTTTCTACAAGTCTAGTCTGTCCGTGTGCACTGGCAAACATGTATACTGACATCAGGACAAGAAGAGTGTTGATACACTCCAAGTGCAAATAGTATGTGTTATCCCTGCAAACATAAAGAGCATTAGCACACAGTGTTACATTTAAAACAAATTCATTTTCTGCTATTATATATTGACATCTGCTACGTATTAACGTAGCAGATGTCAATTTTATTAGCTTGGGAGTTAATCTGTCTTGCTCGTAAGACATAACTACTTTTAGCCTTATCATCTAGTCAATATGTTATTGATTAAGCTAAATTATTTATAGCATAAACTAAACAGAGGTCAACCGCTGAAAAGTATAACTGCACTTATTAACTTTGATCCTCAAGCATAACAAGAGGTCTTACGTAATAGGAACATCAATGATGAGTCCAATGAGTGCGTCTATTAACATCTCAACTCGGCTTTCACCATTCACTGTTTTTGGTGTCTGTTCCAATGCGGTCTCTTGAGCCGGAGATGATGGAGACGTGTCCTGTGATGGGCTCTGAAAAGAAATTTAATCATAGTTGTGGAAAACGTTTGGTACATATTTTTTATTTTTAAGCTACAAAAACAATTTTTAGCTTTGAGTGAGAAATAAAATATTGGAATCATCTTTGTGATGCTAACAAACCAATGAAAATAAGATGTAATACATCTGTTTAAAACTCACACTCATGTTTCTTGCTTGCACATCTAAATGTTTACAGAGCTCATACTCTGGGACCATTTCCACCAGATACTTGCTCACTGCTCGGATCACAAACAGGGCGTTGTAACACTGCCATGCTAGCATCACACTGTAAATTATAAATAAAATACATTTTGAGACAGCTTACCAAATTTTTGAGTATTAAATGATCACTGATAAATTTAGAAAGCACTAATTGATTAGGACGGCTTTATAAAAGCTAGATCAAATCTAGCACAAGCACTGCAAGTTATTTGCAGTTTCCATTATAATAAGCAAGAATATCAGTGTCATAATTATTATTTAAGTTCTTTCTTAATTGATATTTAAATAGTAAATTCATAATAATTTAATTACGTATAGTTTATGAAATAAATGTATTATTTTTATAATAGCATGTAAGAACACTGTTTTAATGTAATATTATTCTATTCCTTAGTATTATTCTATTACTCCATTTTAATAATATGGTGAAAAACTACAATTGAAAGGATAACTCCTGAGTACCAGGAGTTATAACATTTTAATCATAGATTAATGATGGGTCTCGCGCGCGCGCTCGACTAGATACCGCGCTCTATAGAGAAAACAGATGTCTGAATGCGGCAACTTAATATTGTAGTGTGTGTAAAACAATGCACAAATATTGTTGTGTGCGTAGATAATCGGGTTGCCAGATACGTGACTGGTGCCCAATCAATGGGGAAAAATAAGTTGCTGTGGTCTTGTAATTTATTTTTATTGATTAGTAAGTGCTGATTTTTCAAAAATAACGCATTCTGTGGTACAGCACCCTTAAACAATCTTTTATAATTACATTTTGTAAAGTAGAAGTCGCTGTCATTAAAATGAACAGAACATAATTATAATACTGCGTTTTGCTGGTTTCCACCATGTTTCTTCTCTATTAAGTCGCACTACAGCAGTGCAACGGTCACAGTCTATAACAGGATCAGCAGGAAATCTGCACCAACCAAACAGAATCTATACATATAATAAAATCGTAGGAAAGTCAATTCTGTACATTGAATATTTTTTAAAAATAATACTTGGGACGTGATCTACAATCGATATGGAAGCCAAAAATATAGTTTTTAGAATTTTTGTCTGTTTGTCTGTTTGTCCGTTTGTCTGTTTGTCTGTATGTATGTCCGGGATAAACTCAGAAAGTACTGAATGGATTTACTTCAAATTTTGCACGAATATTATATAGAGGTCGGGTCAACACATAGGCTATATATTATGACGATATCACCTAGGGCGGGGGGAGGGGCTCAAGTTTCAATATTTTTAGTTTTTTGCTCAAATCGCTAAAACGGTGCGTTGTAGAGAGAAAATGTCCGGTACGTAATGAAAGCCCATAAAATTTCCTACAAATTTCTCCTTCACACTTTGTATCTATCTTCACTCCTTGCCATGCTATGAGCTTTTGTCTATCTTTTCTATACTCTAATCTAAACAAAGCGGCGTTGCGGCGTTATACATCTTTTTTAAGAACAAAGTTAAAAACTAAACTACACATACGGTTTTCCAGTGTCGTTTGTTTTGGGGGGGCTGCGCCATTTTAGCTTATGGCAATTGGCAACACTGAACATCAAGCGGTACTCCGATCCGAATTTTCTGGTTTATATTTATTTTTCTGTGTTTATGACGATTTATATAATACTTCCTGATAATATGTGATGCCAATATCTTTCTTGTTTCTTGTAGTATTATTATTACATAGTCTCAATACACAAACTGGCATTTTGCTACGGTCGTAACTTAAAATTTCGAAAATTATCGACACTTCTACCTCACCCGAAGCTTGCGGCGCGACTGGCGCGATTACGCCGTATATGGCGTATGATTTGTTGCCGCATTTTTCAAGTACTCCGACGGTATCTAGTCGAGCGCGCGCGCGAGACCCATCATAAATCTATGATTTTAATACATACTTGTCAGTATTTGGTGCAGCCAGCAGCTCAGAGGCACGGGTGATAAACACCTGCACCAGGGACCCAAGATTTCCAGTTTGAGGATTATTCTGCAGAAACTTTTGCAGAAGGGCCTCAGCACTCGAGTCAAATATCAGTTGCTCATCTCTATTAAAAAGTTTAATATGTTTTACATTACTAATTACCAGTGATCGGAATCATGGGTGTGATGATATGAATAATATGGATATGACCACAAAAATCCGGGATTTCCCGGAATCAGATTTTTCGGAGTCCGGGATCCAGAATGGTAGTAAAAGAATTAAACACATTACTAGGATTAGGAACATGCATGATTTTACAGTGATTTCACAAAAAAAAAACTGTATAAAATTGTTATTTTGTTTCAAAACTGGGCATCGAAAATCGATTACTAAAACGAGTACCTAACCAACATTAAAACAAGGATTTTTTGTACTATATTATTATATTGTTTTCTTAACAAAACTGATCATTACAAAATATTTAAAGCAGAAAAATAATCATTCGAAACAATAAAAATTTTCATACAAACAAACAATCAATAAAGTACAAAAACGAACAACAGCTAGTTATTAAGACGCTATATTGAAAGTAATTCTACCGCAAGGGCAATTTTATACTTAATTTGTATGACTATAAAGTCGTGAATACGCTGCGGCCAGAAGCTAAAACGTAATTTTGTTTATTTAAACAATAACTAGGAGCATTTAAGCAAAATGCTTCTATACGATTTTGGGTTGCAAAGGTGTCTATTAATTGGACTAATTTCCTACAATACATCTATTCTCGTTTAAAAATAATCTTCGTCGTATTTTTAAGAAGTCATTTCGATCGAGAAATGTATCGAGGCAAAATACATTAATCGTGTTTCTGGTTCTTCTCAAACCTAGATAAGGCTATGAAGATATGTATATCTCATTACCAGATTTGTAACATTTGTGGGGGTCCTATAGTATTACTTCAAAAAGGACATTATTTTCAATATAGCGCCTTAATATTGTAATGCAAAAAACCGTCCCCACCCTCCTAACAGATTTTAAACCTATCTCAGTTAATAGCTTTTGCCACGTTGATAATTATTTAGTATGTCGACATTGACATGAATGGGGTAGCATATAGAATTGTAGATTAGACATATTTTAACTAGTAAGTAAAAGGTACGGGCGACACAGTGTTACCGGAGCGCACGAGTGTAAATACAGAGCGAATATTGCGATGTGCTGTGCTGTGACGTCATCGCGTCAAGCGCTGATATTTTTGAATTAAATATCTCGGAAACTACACGTAACACGATGTATCGTAATAATTTTTTCTCTCATATTTTTTATTTTCGACTTAAGTTTACGGAGAGCGAAAAAAAAAAAAGTGAACATTCTTTTTTTTATTTATTTATTTATTTTAAGTCGCTTTTCAACAGCCAAGGTCATTAGCGACTACAATAATGATTACATTTATATACTATCATACATATTTAAATACTTAACAAAATTAATGGTCTGTATGTATCCTTTGTCACATAAACAATCCCTTATGTTATTTGGTAAATTACAAGCTAATTTAAGATCAACGTGAGATTGACATTCTTCTAAAAGATGTATTACGCATTCGAGCTAAGAAATATTTAATGGATATCAATTTTTGTCTACCATCAGTTTTCCCTGAACATTCTTTATTTTACTCACCAGCATAAATTATGTACAATATAATATTCTGTAATGTATCTATATGTAGAACAGAATTATTTATTTTTTCATTTTATGTTTCCTATTTCATTCCGCCCTAATATTTGGAAATTTTTATTCAAACTATTTTATATATTAATATATTAATAAGGAATAAGGATCATTTATAAACAGATTAACATAATTTTGATTCATTTATAAATTTAAAATTACATACTCGGACATTTTCTGATTTTCCTGGGATTCCCGGGATTACAAGTCTTATCCACATTATTCTTTACATTGAAAATTACACCCAGATTCCGATCACTACTAATTACATAGCCTTTGCTAACTTATCAAATTTAAATCTATAGACTCGTTCATGAAAATCTGATAGGTTGTTTAGGCACTCATGTTATGGGGTAAAATATATTTGCACAAAAGATATTCAATTGTTATGCAGCACCCGGGTGCCGCTTGGAAGTTGATGGGTTAAAAAAGTATTTTGATCTTATAGTACATCATATTTTTAACATATTATTTAAGTATAGTTACTTAAACCTATCAAAGCCCCAAGTGGCCACATGCTGCCGCGAAACAATTGAATATCTATTGTGTCTCGTTTCCCACATTAATTATATGAAAAAATCATTTTATGTTAAATTCGGATATTAAAAACTATTGTTTTTTTGTTTTTCAAAATTCATTATTAATCATAATAATAAGAACACATACAATTGGATTCACACAATCATACTGAAACATGCAATTTTGAATTTACAGGCTAAGCGCACCTCTTTAATAGTTACTGCATGAATTTGTATGAAAATATTTTATCACACCGTTTTCATAACTTAACTTGTTTACATTGTAATTCAAACGTAAATGCTTAGTTAGCACTTTACTTTTAGCGCCAAAACATTATAATAATATTGTACTTACGCGGTTTTTGGCAACACTATATTGAATGCCAGGAGTTGATTCCAAAATGGATCATTTGGACATATGATTTCATTTCCACAAAATCTGGCAACTAGTTCATTTGTAGATATATCAGAATACCTACTTATTGTTACACCCATCTTTTATCTAAAATAAGAAGATTTAAATTAGTTAAAATATTCTTTGTCAATTTCTTTGCAAGTAATCAGAATAATAATCACTAGCCATAAGCAATTACAAGTCATGTAAATAGTACTTAATATTTTACCAATATTAAAACTTATTAATCGGGACTTAACGCGACTTTTCTAGTAGTAATGCTACTATGAGGACATAAAATTAATAAGTTTT
This sequence comes from Plebejus argus, assembly GCA_905404155.3. NCBI lineage: Eukaryota > Metazoa > Arthropoda > Insecta > Lepidoptera > Lycaenidae > Plebejus > Plebejus argus. Next base: position 15,959,348 of record FR989929.1, on the reverse strand, counting down.
AATTATAATGCAACGCGAAAGTTTAAAATGTTATTTTACCAATATATTCAATATTCATGCTTATTTTGATTTTTAAGTCGACTATCCCCTCATTCCATTAACCATTTGATGTTAAAAACGATCAAAACGCTAAAAATGCCTATTTTGAGCGTTTCGGTCGTTTTTAACATCAAATGGAACGCGGGGTATGTTCAATAATAAGTTGAAAGATCATCTACTATAATAATATTAATATTGCTAGTTCATGGCTACATTGTTTTCTTCAGAAATGACTGACTGTACTTGGAGCTATGTAGCATTTCAGAGCAAAAGAAATATACAAAGTTAAATACTATTAAGTATTTATGTTATTTGATAACAAATAATAAAGAAAACCAGCAATAATAATTATTGTAGAAATCAGAAATATCAAAAGAATATCCAGATATTTTTTGTAGATACTGGAGGTATAAATTATAATGTATATATTTTATTTTTCTCAGTTCTTACCATGGATCTGTTATGTTATTGTCTGGTTCGAATAAAAGTAACTACAATTTGACTACAATGCAATTTTTGCTATTTCTCCTACAAAAAGAAAGAATTTTGATTTTGCATGCCACGGCCCACGAAACAACAGACAACTCGAATCACGAATGTCAAAACAAATTGTCAAATGACATTTTTTTTTCTTATTATGGCACTTCGGCTTTAACACTGATCTCTATTGGCCGTTCCCTATATTCAATCTATCTCTAGTTTGACATACCTACAACCGATCGCAGCTGACATAGAATTGACATAAAATATCGTCACCTCTACGGTAAACTTACGAATCTGCAAAAAACAAATTTTACAGGAGAGCGTTTCAAAACCTTAAAATAATAATTAAAAGAATTGTTGCGCTTCTGAAATCAATACTCTAATATTTTTGCTTTGCATAATGCTGTATGTTTTAGATACAATCAATGAATTTTCATTATTGGATTTAAATCACAAAATAATGCACATTCGTTAATTTGCACTTTCATACATATACATAATAAGGTATTTATTGATACCATGGCAAATTAACCAAAGTGGTACTTTCGTAAATTTCGTCAAAATTTTACCGTAGTAAACTTACGAATGTGGTACTTTCGTATGTTTACTTCAGTCATCCTAAGTGCATAATTGTAAAATTGGTAGTTTGCACTCTACAAACGGCCGGGGTTTCGTATAATCGTATATTATGGTATAACCGTGGTCCAGTGGTTTAGAGCGCGGCTCTTGACTCGGAGGTCGTGGGTTCGATTCCCACGTTGGAAACATGTCATTTCCAAGTTTGGTTAGGACAATGCAGGCTAATCACCTGATTGTCTGACAAGTAAGATGATCCATGCTTCGGATGGGCATGTAAAAAGTCAGTCCTGCACCTGATCTCTCACCAGTCGTGTCGGTCAGCCGTGCTATTGGGTTATGAGAGTAAAGGAATAGAGAGTGCTCTTGTGCACTGTGCTATAGTGTCCAAGTTTGTACTTGGACACTATAATATTACTCCTGCGCAATTGGGCTGGTTTCAGTGAAACGGGCCACCGTCACCGAAATCGGTGTGGGAGTTATTAATCGTATATTCTTTAACCTTTAAACCGCACAAGTCGGATTCATACGACGGTATAGTCTGTCAAAGAAGTGAAGAAATTAAAAAGTGGCAACATCGTAGTGTCATCCCATTTTTCTTAGATTGATTTGAAAGAGATGACACTACAATGTTGCCACTTTTTAACTTCTTCACTTTTTGGCGGACTACATTTTTCGACAATCGACGTACCTACGCATTTAAAATCAAGCGGGATGGACTCGAAATTTTGTTGTGTAAGTGCCGTGGCCGAACTTGAAAAAAATGGCGCGATGAACTTGACACATACAAGCCAGGCTGGCCGACAGTGGCGTTGGATCGGGATGAATGGAAGGACTTGGGAGAGGCCCAGAAAATGCAATTTGCGCGGTTAAAGGTTAAAATGACAAGTAGTGTCATCCCATTTTTCTTAGATTGATTTGAAAGAGATGACACTACAATGTTGCCACTTTTTAACTTCTTCACTTTTTGGCGGACTACATTTTTCGACAATCGACGTACCTACGCATTTAAAATCAAGCGGGATGGACTCGAAATTTTGTTGTGTAAGTGCCGTGGCCGAACTTGAAAAAATGGCGCGATGAACTTGACACATACAAGCCAGGCTGGCCGACAGTGGCGTTGGATCGGGATGAATGGAAGGACTTGGGAGTTGGGAGAGGCCCAGAAAATGCAATTTGCGCGGTTAAAGGTTAAAATGACAAGTAGTTAATGCAGCAACCGTAGGTTAATACCTACAGCTCTGTCCGTGACAATTTTTATCCTTAAAACCCACTCTGAATAGTATAGGATGAGTTTTACGATAGTCACCGCATCATGGGCCATGGCATCTAATTGACTTATCGCGTCGATAGCGTCAATTAGATGCGATTTTAGCCTCGTCTTCTTCTTCAGTCTTGGAAAAAAACTCCTCATGAGACAACACGGTTACACTAAATGGACGAGGATTTACCCTAGCCATTCTCATGACTTGTGTCCATCCTTCTGGTGTGTAAACAGCTGAATTCTTACCTTTCAATTTTAGAATGAACCAAGTCGCATTCCATGTGACTGTGCCCGGATTCATAAAAGACATTGATCTATCGTGTCTATTATCCCGCTAGTTGTCACAGCAACATACAAGTTTTTCTGTTGGCTACCGCAATTGTCTGACAACATTCTGACATTCTGACATTATAATATACCGCCAGTTTCCGAACATAAAAGAATGGTCCAGAACTCAGAAGCCATAGTAAATTAACGAAAGTGGCAGATATGTATGTTTGCTGTGGCCTGTGGGCTGTGGGTCACTACTCACTTCACCCAGTTTAAGATAACGAATATGCCAGATTCGTAAGTTTACAATGGCAAGATTCACTCGAATTATAACATACGTTATCCTATTTTCAATTTCGTAAGTTTGCCATGGGTGTATGAGCATAAAAAGGCAGATTCGAACCATCTGAACTCTGTAACCGTTAAAGATAGAAATATGGAAATTTGCCACGGTGTGTAATACCACATAAGTGACAATTTTTTGCTAGAAACTCGATTTTGAAAAAATGGCAGATTCGTAAGTTTACCGTGGAGGTGACGATATATGGAGCTAATGTCTAATGTGAGCTATTCCTACACAGATTAAGTATACATAGATGGATTCTTAGCTCGCCAGCGCGTGGCCATTTTATGCTTGTGTGCAATTGCTGTAGTGTGCGTGTAGGGATGGCGTATATCGATAAAAATATAAAATTAGACTACAGCTATCGACCAAGGCGACCATAATTTTATGTTACAGATTTTTATTAAACAACATCAAAAAAGGAGGATATCAATTCAACCTGCATGTTCAATTTAGGATATATTATGCTCATTAAATTAGAAGTCGCTTTCAATTTGGTGAAAAGGTATTTTTTATCTATTTATTAAGTGTATGAAAATACTTAAATACAGGGTGCAATTAAACCTTCCTGCCAAATTTTGATATATTGATCCTTGTTCAAAATAAAAATACACGTATTTTTCTTTTAATATAGTCAGTACTAAAATGTTGAGAAATAGCTTCCGAAAGTTATCCTAAAAAACACTACAATTAAAATGGACACTACGTGTCGCCGGCGGGTGAGCGCGCGCGCGCCTCCCCCCCACGTCACCCCCGCTCATTCCCACCGCCACGAGTAACCGTTCTGCATCGATTTTAAATGAGATAAAATATGTCATTAAAAAAATAACACCCAATTTTTTTTTGCTAAATGACCTCTCCTAATGATACCTAAGCCCTGGAAAAAATTTGGCAGGATGGTTTAATTGCACCCTGTATAAACAAAATATTTAAGTATATAATTACACAAATAGTTAAACATATACATAATATGTATACTCCATAAGCCACGAAAGCTTGTCCGGAGTGTAATAGCTAATATCAATAAAATCAATAGTTTTTATAAAACACAACAGAAGAACAAAATATATTATACTTTATTAAACTTAATTACTATTTACTATTAAGCAACTATTTTGTAGAATAACAAATATTATTATCAAAGAAATATAAGAATGAATCTCAGTCCTACTTATTTAAAGTAATTCCAAAAACGCTTAGGTGCATTTCTTTACCTATTAAAATATAATTATGTAATAATATTTATACAGAAAAAAGACTTAAAATAGATACTTCGACGCCCCCTGAATAATGATATTATAATAATAATAATTAATAACCTAAGTAGGACTCTAGAGTCTAGACGATCAATTTTGTGTGTGTGCAATCAAAATCATAGAGCACTAAACCATATATTATTCTTCACTTTCAATCTTATTATCAAATTAATAGTTGAAAATAATTATTATCTTCATTATAGGTCTCTCCGTCACCACCATAATATTGAACTCTTCTTTATGAGCATTCCAATAACCTGAAAAAAATAAATGGTTTAGTGTTAATAAAATATGTACTATACTACTACATACTATAAAATATTATACACATAATTCATAATATTGTATACGGGGCAATATGCTTTATGTAAGTTTTCCATGCTTAACCCATCCAGCCCCAAGCGGAACCCAGGTGCCGCATAACAACTAAATATATATTGTGTCTGGAATTCGACGATTGAGGTATTAAATTTATTTTATTAAATGATTATGACTTTAGCCTTATTAAAATTTTACATTTTACTTAGGTATTAAAAAAGAGTACCTAATGCCAGGATAAAATTTCAAGAAGTATCTTTAAGTAACGAATTGAGTACTTACAGGGGAGAGGTGTGAGAGCTGTTGATCATGCAATTATTTTACTCTCCGTTAGAACTTTCTTTATTTCAATAAAATCATTGTTTCAAACTTACGTTTGAAATGATAATTCCAAATTCCAATATTGTGATGCCTTCATAAGGGAGTAAGGATTAAAAACTTGCATGAAACTTGCGTCTAAAATATATATCTGTTTGTCGTCTATTTTGAAGCATTTTCAACCTGAAAAAAAAATCATTTAGTCCATGACATTATTTTTATCGATAAACTATAGTTCAAGTAAGGCGCATCCCTAAAATACACGTAAAAAACTATGCAATATTTACAGCCAAATTATTACTTGATGTGACATTTTTATCACTAATGCCTTATATAGCATGATTAATGGATTATTATACTTATAAATTTTCTTTTTTAGCTTACAAAAATACCGATTGATAAGCCCAAACAACGTTGTTGAAAACTTACGTATGTTATGTTAAATCCACGTGTTTCAGGCATTCCTTGGCCGTTTTTATGGTTTATTATATAGCGGAATCACAAAACACAATTATATATTGCATTGAACGTTCACTAAACACTTTTATTACCACTTTTTATACATGAAATATGCAGACCTACTCGTTTGTTATGTTCTACTAAGTGGGACATAACATTACAGGCTTTTGACGTTTACACACCGATATGAGCTTTCTCTTTCACCCAAATTACTACATCGTTAGTTAGAAAGAGTAACATTATCAGCTGTCAAAATATAAGGCGGACTCCTATCATATAACCTCATTGTATTCCTATCTCAAGTAAGAGATAGATCAAATATTGGGAACGGCCGTAAACCGGCCCGGCCGCATCTGCGTGTATCGTCCGAAGCTTCGTGCGACCGCCGACGAGACGATACTATTGGACGATAGTACGATACACGCAGATCGTCCAATAGAATCGGGTTTAGCGCGAAGCACCACGCATAATATGCGGCCGCACACAAGCATGATTGAACTTGAAACTTTGAAAGTCGTGTTCGTTTGATTTTTCAATGCACATTGCGCATGCGCAAAGTTAAAAATAGGCAGAGGTTACACGATCATTTTTTCATCAATCTGATCCATCAATCCGATCCAGATTGACGAAAAATTTATCGTCTAACCCACGGATTGATGGAATCTTGATCATTTTTAGGGACTTTTCATAACCATCAATATTCCGTCAATCAGATTGATGGATCAGATTGATGTAAAATTAATTGATCGTGTAACCGTGGTGTAACCTCTGCTAGTGAAAAGTGAAAACCCGGCTTTAAGGAGCCATTTTTAAAATAGAAGAAGAAGAAAAAAAGCGCGGGAAACTTCGGAGTAGGCGGGAGTGTTTTCTGGAAATTTTTTTGCAAAATTTTTAAAAATAGGATAAGGAGGGTTAATTTTGTAAAATATTGTGTATTTTAATTATTTATTACTTTTGTAAATAAATTTAGTGTAGTTAGCTGTATATATTGGTAAGTTTTTTTTCTTGTATAATATAGTAGGTCCTGTTTTATAAATTGTAAATATTATTAATCTATTTTGGGTGGTTCAATGAATGAGCCGCCCGACCCTACGTCGGGGCCGGGCCCGGGGCCCGGTCCTGATGTAGGCATGAATGTAACTATCATAACAGATAATATGGACTATGAACATGAGATGAGTGGGAGCCGCAAACGGCCCAAAACAACATACAAACAAGATTTTCTTACTGATAATAATTTAATATCGAATACGCCACCTAAATCATCAGAAACTGTTAATTCACAGAATATTAAACCTCGAATGTATACTACTACCGACAGTTACCCTTATTTTGTTCATGTTCAAAGGATAACATCATCTTTACAGGATGGTTCCACTTTGCATCCGCTTATTCTAGGCAAATTCTTTAAAACTAATAATGTAAATAATATAGTACCAGGTAGCATTAAGAAAATAGGTAGGAACCGATGTACAGTAGCTTTTAAGTCGCACATAGATGCCAATAATTTTGTTACAAATAAAAATTTAGAGTCTTTTAAGTTAAAGGCATTTATTCCTAATTTTAATGTCACCAGAATGGGTGTTGTTAAAAACATCCCAACAGAATGGACTGATAGTGAAATATTAGAAAACTTAGAAACACCAGTAGGTTTTGGCAAAGTGTTAAAAATTAGGAGGATAAATTATAAGGTCAAAGTAGAAAACATTGTTGAATGGAAACCTTCTCGTTCTGTGGTAGTTACTTTTGATGGGCAAATCTTGCCTCCTAAAGTGTATATTTGCTACAATTCATTACCTGTAGATTTGTATATATATCCAACTATTCAGTGCTACAATTGTTGTAGATATGGCCATACTAAAACAATTTGTCGATCAACACCACGATGCTTCAAATGTGGTCAAGAGCATTCAGCAGATTCATGTGTGAGTGAATCAGAAAATTGTATAAATTGCTTGGGTAACCATTATGCTACAAATAAAAATTGTCCAGAGTTTTCTAGACAGAAAGCCATAAAAACCTGTATGGCGGAAAAAAACATATCATACGGTGAAGCTAATAAATTACATCCTCCAATTTTGACCGGCAGAAGGTCTTATGGAGACGTTCTAACATCAAATACACAAGTTTCTGATTCTTTTATGCCAACTCAGAATAATAATGTTCGTTCTTATAAAAAAACTTTTTATTCAAAGCGTACTCCACATACTCCTGGTAAGGGGTATGATAAAAATTTCCATAACAGTATTAACTTAGAATATCAAATTCCATCATCTAAAAACGGCTGTGCATATGTTGACTCTGAAACAAGAAAGGAATTATCAGACAAAAAGATTGACACAAACACAATTTTAAACGTATTATCTGCTCTTGTTAATGCTTTGCAACAAAATAATACACTAAAACCGTCCAACGTTGCTTCTATAAATAATTTGATTAACTCGGTTGATAACATCAACAATGGACTCCAACATAATACAATGGAATTGTAGAAGTATTCTTACTAAAAAAACTGATTTGATTTATTTAATTAATAAATTTAACCCTATAGTCATTGCCCTTTCCGAAACATGGTTACGAACACAGATTTTGGTTACGAACTTATTTTGCATTTCGTATTCCAGGATATTATTGTGTACGGGATGACAGACATGACGGCTATGGTGGGGCTGCCATGTTGATAAAAAATACTACACCTTTTAAAGTGTTGACATTGCCACATGTAAATAGTACCAATTTCAATAGAATCGGTGTACAGTTACTAAATCCTAATATGTATATTTTCTCATTGTATATAGCACAAAATTCTTCTTCCACATTTTTAGATTTAAATAATTTGCTCAATTCATTTTCTGGCCCAATGTTAGTAATGGGCGACTTAAATGCTCATCATCAGAGTTGGGGAAGCGACGTGTCCAATAGAGATGGTGAGGAGTTATTGGATATTATAGATAAATTTAATTTATGTGTGCTTAATACAGGTGATCCTACTCGGGTCGTAAATATTAATGGAAACAAAAGTGCAGTGGACATTTCCATTTGCTCTCCATCATTAGCACCGAATATATCTTGGCAAACTTTAACTTCTTCATATGGTAGTGATCACTACCCTATACATTTATCTTTGGCATACAAAAGTAATAACATAAATAACAAAATATTAAGAAATAAATATAAATTTAATAAAGTTGATTGGAGTAAATTTAAAAATGAAATAGATTGTAAAATTAAAAATCTTCCTGAAATTCGATTAGGAAACGAAGTAACTGCTTCTGAATTGCTAGCTAAGACAATTATTGAAGTTGCCGATAAGCAATTCCCTACAAAAAAACCAATGGGAACCAAAGTTCCATTCCCTCCTTGGTGGGACTTCGAATGTTCGGAAGCAGTTAAAAAAAGAAAAATTATTGAAAAGGAATATGCTAATAATATGTCTATTGAAAATTTTCATAAATTAGTGCAAATTAATAAATCCACTAGATGTTTTTTAAAACAAAAGAAGCAACAGGGTTGGAAAAATTTTTGCTCATCTCTATCCCCATCCACATGTCCTTCTGAAGTGTGGAAAAGTATAAAAAGATTTAGATCTGTATTCAAAGAACAGACTATGGTACTTCCTAAAGACTTTTTAAGTAATTACGTTGATCAATTAGCCCCATCTTCAGTATCAGAATATTTTCCGATACCTTCTCCATCCTGTTACAATATAAGAGAACATTCGTATTCTGCACTAGATTCTCCATTCACAATGGTTGAGCTCAAAGGTGTTTTATCAAGTGTAAATGACTCTACTCCAGGCATGGATGGTATTCCGTATTCTTTTCTAGCTAACTTAGGGGATAAAGGATTAGGCTACTACTTACATCTTATTAATACGGTCATGATATCTGGAAACATTCCTGACTCTTGGAAATCTCAGGAAGTAATACCAATATTAAAACCTAATAAACCCGCTGACGAAATTACTTCATATAGACCAATAGCCCTATCATCAGTTTTAATTAAAGTTGCTGAAAACCTAATTAAAAATAGATTAGAATGGTTCCTGGAACATCATAAATTATTGTCAAACAGTCAGTTCGGTTTTAGAAAAGGTAAATCCACTATGGACAATTTAAGTATATTTACTACAGATATTAGATTAGCTTTTGTAAATAAACAATACGTTGTGGCTGCTTTTTTAGATATTAAGTCTGCCTATGATAATGTTATAATATCAATTCTAGAGAAAAAAATGTACAAATTAAATATTCCTCCTATTCTTATTAGGTTTATAATTAATTTAATTAAAGAAAGATTAATTTCTGTATTTTTTAACGACATTGAATGTCTTATTCGTACCATATTTAAAGGATTGCCACAGGGGTCGGTTTTAAGTCCAATACTTTATGACATTTATACGTATGATTTGGCTTCGGTAATTGCGAAATTTGTGAAAAAATTACAATTCGCAGATGATTTAACTATTTACGCTATCAGTGCAGACATTCATGCCGCTTGCAATTCATTAAACCAAAGTCTTGTTGCCCTTAAACAGTGGCTTTTTGATAATGGACTCGATTTAACTGTAGAGAAAAGTAGTGTAGTGGTATTTACCAAAAAACTTTCTATTCCAAAAGTAAACATCTCCTATGATAATAAACCAATTCCAGTTAAGACAAGCGCAAAATTCTTAGGTGTTCACCTTGATAACAAATTAAATGGTAACACACATATTGATTATGTGATTTCTAAATGTGAACGTAATTTGAATATGCTGCGATGTCTTGCGGGAATTTGGTGGGGAGCTCATCCGTTCTGTTTAAAACTCATTTATAATGCTGTTATTAGAAGTGTCTTAGACTATGGTATATTTTTATTAGTAGGTGATAATTTGTGTGTCATGAAGAAATTAGATAAAATTCAGTCTAAAGCTCTCCGAATAATAGGTGGAGCTATGAAGTCAAGTCCCATTAATGCCTTACAGGTAGAATGCACTGAGCCACCTTTGAGTCTGAGAAGACAATATTTAAGTGACAGATTTGTTTTTCGTTTAAAACAGTACAAATTCCATCCATTATTAGAAAAAGTAGCTCAACTGAATAATGTTTTAGAGTCACATCCCTTTTATAAAAGGTCTTTGCCATGCCTTATTGTAAGTTATCGCAAACTTCTTTCAATATCTGCTCCTATTTATCAATCCGATGTACTACCTTTGTTCTCATACAATTTTGAAAGTCTGTTGATTGAACCTGATGTAAAATATGATCTAGGTGTAATTAAAGGTTATAATAGAAATAATTTCATAAACACCCAATACAGTAATTGGCATCATATTTTTACTGATGCTTCTAAGTTACAAGAAACAGGAAATGTAGGAGTTGGTGTATATCACAGTCAATATAAAATACATCAAAAAGTTAAAATGCCTATAGAAAGTTCAGTATATTCCGGATAATGTTTTGCCATTTTTAAAGCTTTAGAATACGTATTAATGTTTAAATTAAGTAAGACTATTATCTTTTCAGACTCAAAGAGTGCATTACAGGGTATAGAAAAATTCCCGTTTCGCAGTAAACCATATCACCATATTATTTTTGATATCAGATATAAACTTTATGAATGCATTGAGAAAGGATATACAGTAGCATTTTCTTGGGTTCCTAGCCACTCAGGAATTGTAGGCAACGAAAAAGCAGATGAAATAGCTAAGGATGCAGTACAGAGTGGTGACATGTATCCATTTAAAATGTTTCCCTGTGACCTTTTGAGTTTACCGGCAATTGATTTATATAGGGAATGGAATAAATATTGGGAATTCACTGGACAACATAAGGGTAACCGTATGTACAAACTGCAGCCTCTGGTACCAAAAAAGTCTTGGTTTAATAGAATCAATAGTTCAAAACGAGTGATCTCATCTATAATAAGAATGCGATTAGGACATGCGTGTATTCCTAGTCACCTAAATAGAATTGGCGTATTTAATAATGATATGTGTGATTGTGGGGAGGACACGGGAACTTTAGATCACATATTTTTCTCGTGTCCTTTGCTTGATCATACATCGTTTTTATCCTCTCTACACTCCTTGCATGTTCCTCTTCCTACTAGTATGATGTGTATATTAAGTGACCCTGTAAAATATTTAAGTATTTTATCTGAATTTATAATAAGTAAGTTTAAGTTTATAAACTATGTCATTATTGATGTTTTGTATTTTATTATATTAAAAAGTATATTATTTGTCTACCAAAATTTTCCTAATCTTATCCAAAATTCCGTCCTTGCTATCCCTACCTTTACCGCGTCATAAGTTTCCCAACCTTTAATCACTCGACACTGGCAATAGTTTTATGCTAGTCGCCAATAAAAAAAAAAAAAAAAAAAAAAAAAAAATAGAAGAAGAAAACCACAGATTAAGGATATATAGGTAGATGTAGTCTTAGCCCGTCATCGCGTGGCCATTTTGTGCTTATTTTCATACAAGTAGTGTGCGTTTATTTTCTTGAATATTTCTATTTGTCGATCATTTCGAAGCACATTATAATCCAGAAAAGAAAGTCATATAGTTCATGATATCGATAAACTATAGTTCAAGTAATGAGAATCCGTAAACACACGTAAAAAGCTATGCAACTTTTGTAGTCAAATTATTAATTTATGTAACATTTTTAGCACTAATGCCTCACATAGCATGAATAAGGGATTATTAAACTTAAATATTATCCTTTTTAACTTACAAAAATATCGATTGAGAAGCCCAAAAAACGTTGTTCAAAACTTACGTATTTAATGTTAAATCCACGTTTTTGAGGCATTCTTTGGCCATTCTTATGGTTTATAATTTAGCGGAACCATAGAACTCAACAATATCTAGCATAAAATGTTCATTAAAAACCTTTATTAACACTTTTATTACATTAAATATGCAGACCAACTCCTTTGTTATGTCCTAGTAAGTAGGACATAACATTACACGCTTTTGACGCTAATACACTGATAAAAGGCTCTCTCCTCTACTATAGTATCTCAATGAAGAAAACTTTTGCTTCATTTTGTCGTTTCCTGCAAAACTTTTCCAAACGTAGGTATTTTGAATTTTAGCCGTCGACGAAAGTGCTATAAAAGTTAAAATTTTTTGTTGGAGTCAGAAGACGTGGAGTAAAATATGTCGAAGGATAGATATAAAATCGAAATAGTACATATACACCATCCACATTTGATGTGGATTAAGATAAAGGAATGTGAATCCAAGGAAGATTTTTTGCTGGATCAAATTGGTTTATATGGTATTTTACCATTAGAAATAACTATTAACGCAGAGAATAATGCATTGGAAACATTGAAATGTAAAGATTGGGTGCCGGCGGCAACTTCTCTTATCCAGAAAATAACATCTGAAAGCTCTGAAATATGGTTTACACCTACTCACATAGACCGGAGGTAATATCTTTCTGTAACAACATTAAGCTTGTTTACATTCTGACACTATATTATATCTCTTCATACTCTGTCAAGTTAAGTGGTGGATAGCCTATCCGACACGTCTTATCAGGAAGTGGTGAAACAGGCCCTTAGTCTTCCTTATGGCCTGTTTCACCACTTCTTGATAAGTGCCAAATAAGCTATCCACCAATTAACTTGACAGATGAAGTATGGAGAATCTGTCAAAAAAGTTGGGGATAGCCTATCCGGCACTTTATCAGGAAGTTGTGAAACAGGGCCTTAATCTTATAAAATATTTCCCAATATTTACATATTTTGTTTTAAAGTTATTCTTGTTTCTCCACAGGGTTTCTATATTTGACAATAACATACAAAAATATGGAGAAGTGGAATATAAATCAGGCGATAAGATTAAAAGTTTGTCTGAGAAATTAATCAAGTCCAGCTTAGCTTATCAAGATGTATGTTATTTTCATAAAAAACTCAGCAGAGGTGAAATAAACACAAAATTGTCTAATACCAAAATACAAGATGTTATAAAACATTTTGTTAACTACTTTCAATCAAAAGGTATACAAAAAAAAGTGTGGGATAAAGTCTTAAAAACGCAAATGTCCGTGTTCTTCTGCTCTCAGCAAGTTGAATCAGCTTTGACGCAGTCAAATCTCGAAAAGCATAATAGTTTACAGATCAGAAGTGTTCTTGAGAGTAAAATGAAAGACTTAAGCTTGTGTAAAGATGTTGATGATAAGTCTCTTGGGAGAGCCATTTGTAGAATGGATGGTTCGTCTGATAGCCGAATATCTTTTGATTTGTTAAGAAGAAAACTGCATCATGCTAAAAAAAATAAAGATCCTGATACAGTGGAAACTTACAACAGTATCAAGAAATTTTTGGACCACAATTCCACACAATGTCATAGCAAAATAGTTGATGATTTTGAATTGGCTATAGAGGAAAAGCAAAAAGTTTGTCATGTTGCTGATCAAAATGATCAAAAATATCAAGGTGCACTTAGTTTAAGATTTCAAAAACTTAATAGCTTTAAGAAACCAAACAAAGAAAATATTATAACTACAAAGGAAGACATAACTAAAAGCAACCATCATAAAAAAATTGCAGTAGAGGTAGTTGGTGAAAAAGGGGGTAAGTATCATAATTCATAAGTAGCTGCTTCCTATCAATTTGTTATTGGATTTGAGAAGACCAAAAATAAATATTAAAAATCTAAAAAAATATATTATATTTTATAGTCAATATTTATTTAAGTATTTTAATATTTATTCTTCTGATTGTCTTTTTGTATTCAATATATTTTTTTTATATTTTCAGAAAAGCCTGTCAAGGAGAAAAAGAGTTCTAAAAATACAAAGCAGCTTGGTTTTGTGTATGGACCACCTGGCCTTAATCCTAAACAATATGTGAGAAATATACCTGAACAATTTGAGGAAAACATGCCGCATCGTAAGATTACTACTGAAAATCATGATGATGACCATTTTAATGCAAGAGTAGGTGAAACAGAGTCAGAAATTAATCTTGAGCTCAATAACGAAGATCTCCTGAAAAAGATCCTAAATGTGGCACCTCAAGGTAGTAAATCTGACAGAATCATATCTCAGAAGGGTGATTCTGTTGATTCTAGCACTACAAACGATTCATCTGCGTCAAGTTCTTTACTGCTACAAAAAAGGCTGAGACAGAGTAAAAGAAACAAGGATTGCAACTCAAATAATTCAACTATTAAATGTTCTGAGACTTCCAGTCGTTATAATTCTGTTGCTGAAAACACATCAAAGCAAGGTGACATGAATGAAGATGAAGATAATAAGGTAATTGATAGAATTAATCAAAAGTATGCATCTGGTTCAGTTAGTTGTCAAGTTAAAGAAAAAGTATGTGAGGAAGAAATGGTAAATGTTAAATTAAAAAATCATGTAAATCCATTTCAAAACACAGACCCAAATATATCAGTTTTCGTTGATAAGCTTGTTACTCCAATATTAATGGTACATTCAAAACTAAACAAGCGCATTGAACCTGTTTATGAAATGAGGGATGTAAATTTTGATGGCAACATTCATTTGGCCTTAAGAAATATGTCTATCAAACGTCCAATGATGTTACAATCAGTATCATGGTTTACTATTTTAAGAGGTTACAGTTTGTTCATGATAAGTCCTATGGGAAGCGGGAAAACAATGGGTTATTTGCCAGCAGTGTGCCGCTTGGTAATTGATTACAGTCACAGTTTAAGTGATAGTGTGGGTCCCATTAGTATTATAGTATGTGCCACAGCTGAATCTGTGACACATGTAGAAAGAACAGCTAAAGCATTTTTAAATAATGAAAAAATTGTATCGTGTTATGCAGGGGTAGATGATTTAGATGTGGCAACGCGTTTGTTGAATAAATGTGACGTGTTGATCTGCACACCTCCTGCTCTAGTTAGGTTACTAAAAGTCAAAGAACTCGGTGTAGACTTACGCCGCCTTTGTTCATTTGTACTCGACGATTGCGAGCGCCTTGCGGAAGTGTACATCGATGAGCTTAAATATTTCTTCATAAAAATAGTAGAAATGATGAAAAGCAGAGCACTCAAAGAATTGAAAGTGCAATTCATCCTTGCATCGAGGGTGTGGTGTGATTTTATGGGACCCCTGGCGAAAAGGGCGCCAGACACTGTAATATGCATAGGTGCCTATCAAGAATGTGTCCTATATTCTAAAGCTAATACTTCGGTCAGTTTCCTTAAACCTGAGGAAAAAAATAATTTCGTTTTTAAGTTTTTGATGGAAACAGATAGTTCTAAAAGAATTGTGGTAGTTTGTAGGTCAGATGAGGAAGTGAAAATGCTTGCAGTGGCTTTAAAAAAATCTAATAGATATATTCTGACATGTGATACTACTATGACTGTTCAAGATTTATACAGTTTAAATATTTCTTGGACAGAATATAATGATCCGCTAATTGGACCACTACTAATATGTTGCGATGATAACTTGACTCATATGAATATTACAAATGCTCATAGCTTAATACACTATTCCTTGCCAACATTATTTTCTATGTTTTGTAAACGCTTTTCTGTGTTAAACGATAACTACCCGTCTATATTTAGGAGTGATTGCATCAACGTAAACATTAAAATTATATTAGATGAGACAAACATTGAACAGCTCCCAAAGATAATAAACTTTTTAAAACGTTGCACAGATACCCTTCCTGATGTTCTAAGTACCATATCAGACAGAGTTTTAATTGAGAAAGATGCTCGTAAAGCTCAACTATTGGTTCCCATTTGCAATAACCTTCTAGGTTTTGGATATTGCCCAGACATGTATAATTGCCAGGGACGTCATACAATTTTTAAGGAACATGACGTGCCATTAGAGTGGTTACAATGGAAGGGTACTGTTGCCTTTAAAATACTTCACTATCAATCCGCTATTTCATATTCTGCTAGACTTTTATCTAATACACTAAATGGTAAAACTACAAAGTATCCTCAAACTTACAATCTACTCTCGATGAAAATGAGTATGTATTATAGCAACGAAACTAAGAGAAAACTACATGGTATTCCTGAAGTAGGAGATATTTGTGCGGTATCAATCAAACAAAACCTTTTTGTGCGGTGTCAAGTGATTAAAATATTAAATAGATACGAAAAGGGGAATCCTAATCATGTTCTTGTAAATCTTATAGATGAAGAAAAATTGGAAATAACTCGTGATATTTATTTATATTATTTGCCAGATGAAATTAAACACGTTAAAACTGGTACTGTACGTGTGAGACTTGCAAATATACAGCCGTTAGATAAAGATATCACATTTTCCGAAATAGCACTAAAACACGTAAAGAAAATCATGGAAAGTGATGAAGGTCTATACCTCAGAGGTAACATTTGTTTAGTTATTGGCAATACTATATTCATAGATGATCTTGAAGTTTGTGAGGATTTAACTTCTTTGAACAAAACTGTCATTAAGTGTAATATTATTCAAGAGCTCCTCGGGAAACATGCCAAGACTAACACCAATCATATTGAAAAATTAAGAGGTCTTTGTGCTTTAAGTGGAATACAATTAATTCAAGACAAAAAAGTACCACAACGTATAGAACTCGATAATAAAGTACTTCCTAAATCTAGTTGGGCGTATTTAGATATTGATGATGCAACGTGCGTTTACTTCAATTCGGCAATTAGTCCCGATACTTTTTTCATTAGATTGGACAAGTTTGTATCTTGTATGACTGATTTGGCCAAAGAAATACAAACATACGTAAAAGACAATATGGTGTCATTAACAAAAGCTGCTAAAGGTGACCTAGTTCTGGCTAAGTTTCCAGACGACGGTACGTTTGAGAGAGCCAGAGTAGATGATTTATTGAATAATGACAAAGTAAAGTGCTTTTTTGTTGACTATGGTGATTGGAGAGAGGTACCTGTTAGTGATTTAGTTTCTATTCCAGAAAAAATTATAAATAAACTTCCCTTTCAAGCTATTGAATGTAAATTGATAGGTATTTGCCCACCTGGAGAGCACTGGTCAGATTTTAGCGTAAACTGGCTTTGGGATAATTGTTTGGAGGATGTTAGTGGAAACATGAAACCACTTTATGTTAAATACTTCACAAAGGGCCAAGCTGAATTTACTGGGGGCAAAAAATATAATGTCGTACTAGTAGATACTAATACCGACGAAGATGTCATTATCAACAAACTAATGATTGATTTAAATCTGGCTAGAGAAAATCCTGAAGAAATTCACTATCTTCATAATTTAGACTTTTCGGTGATTCGTAATGATACTGGTGATTCTGTTGACGAAGACGAAGATGACTGGGAAAAAGTTGCATTAAACAATTCTAAATCGGAGAGTAACACATCTTCAAATCCGATAATGACGAAGCCAATACGATCCGTGCCATTAGTTGGATCTGACGAGGAATCAGATGATTCAGACAGATGGAATATCCACATGACCGAAGAATTTAAAGAGTTTTTTCAACCGGCATTTAAACAAATGATGAAAGAAACACAATCTTACCTTCCAGCAATCGAAAACAAACAAAATAATTTTGCACAAGTCAATAATCAGAATGAGGATTCTAGAATTGATAAAGAAACGCCACTAGCTGATGTAAATGAACCTTCGAAAATGATTGAGCTAGATTCTGATGATTTGACATCAACCTTATCAAGTAAAACTGACCGAAATTCTGAAAAAAGCTCAGAACCAAAGTTTATTACCAGTGTCCAGGAGTTGAGACGGCCAAGAGTGCTCTGGCAGCAAAATAACAAAACTGTTATCATTAAAATTCAACTTATTGTGGAGGAAGACTATGAACTTAAAGTAGAGAGCAGAAAAATTATTTTTAAAGCTAACGCTAACGACACTACCTATGGATTTGATATAGATTTGTATGCAGTAGTTGATACTCTTAAGTGTTTCCATTCAAACAAAGGCCAGTACATTTTGCTAAAGCTAAGCAAATTGCTAAACAAAAAATGGTTATTCCTTACAAGAGATGGCACTTTAAAAAAATGGATAACATACGATTTTGATAGTATCGATACCTCTTCGGATGAAGAGGTATTAGACGGAAAGTCCATGGAACATATTATTAAAAACAGTCACTATGGCACAGAATCTGAATCAGATGATGATGAAATAATCGATGATGCTAATTTTATTTATAAGAAGTAACTCACAAATAATGTTTCTGAATAGTCAAATTTGAATGCTGCAATTGCTTTACTTTCTATTTATATTTCTAATCTTTACTAATTACAGAAATACACAACAATGTGTGTACTTCTGTAATTAGTACATGACAATTTTTTTAAATATTACATATTGTAGGGCCTGTTTCACCACTGCCACCACCACACACCAGTGACGAATAGGCTATCCACCAATTAATTTGACAGATCGAGGGCCTGTTTCTCCACTTTCTGATAAAGTGCCGAATAGGCATAGGAATTCACAACTTTTTTGACAGATCCTCCATACTTTATCTGTCAAGTTATGTGGTGGATAGCCTATTCGGCACTTATCAGGAAGTGATGAAACAGGCCATTAAACTTTTCATACCCTCAAAATGAGGACTGTAACCGGAGACTGAAACAGTGAAACTAAAATATGTTAACTACATATAAAATTTTACTTATATGTATGATGTATCCCTGTGTAGTTAAGATTTCTTCTTGTATTATGCTGTGATCATGACGTAATGTAAACTGTACTTAACTCTTTTTAATAACAGTATTAAAATATTGTAACGTTTAACGGAAAGTAGTTTTAAGGCGCGTCATTTAACCGAACCCCAGGCAAGAGCAAGTTATCAGGCATAAACGACTCTTAACTAGAACTCTGTTTTAATTTTTAGAGCCATACTAGAAGACGTCCCGCAACTCCGTTGAGCCAAAATTCGTTTATCGCGCGGAAACTGTTCAATTTTCCGGGGTGAAAACTATCCTATTACCTTTCTCGGGACTCAAAGTATCTCCTGCCGTGCTAGCATACGCCAACGAGAAAATTTTGTCTACACGTTTTCTCGATGTTAACTGGTTTATCTCTTCATCTCTATTGACCCTAACATGACATAAATTTTTTCTCGTACGTCTGCGAAAAAAAATATATTATAATGAAATTGTATTTCTAATATGTCACAATAGATGGCGTATTTATTTATTTTAGCTTAGCACGACATGTTGGTCTATTTCCATGGAAACATCGATGAAATGAACACTCATTGTAGTTCCAACATGTTTCAACAGATGGAGTTTTTTATTTTTTCATAACATAACGTAAATTATACTAATGTCTAATACCTAGTTTAGAAAACATAGTTTTTAATTTATATCCATACTAATATTATAATTAATGCGAAAATATCTCTTTTTGTCCATTTGTCTGTCTGTTTTGCTTTCGAACACTGCATACCTAGTGTTAAATCCTGTGCACAATCCCTGCCCATTAAGGCCGTCACAGACTTAGCTATAATATATATTAATATGTTTATAGCTAGGCATTATTATATATATATATATATATATATATATATATATATAATAATGCCTAGCTATATATATATATATATATATATATATATATATATATATATATATATATATATATATATATATATATATATATATATATATATATATATATATATATATATATATATATTTATTTATTTATTTATAGCTAGGCATATTAATATATAATATATTCTATAAAATTTTCGCGTGACCACACACTCAGTTATAATATATATTTCTGGTCTCAGTGTGTTTAGTACGGTATATTAATATAATAATATATTATAGCTAAGTCTGTGACGGCCACAGTATAGCAATATAATATCCCTACAGTAGTGAAACTAATATTATAAATGCGAAAGTGTGTCTGTCTGTCTGTCTGTCTGTCTGTTACCTCTTCACGCCCAAACCGCTGGACAGATTTTGCTGAAATTTGGCATGGAGGTACTTTGAGTCCCGGGAAAAGACAAAGGATACTTTTTGTCCTGGAAAAATGTACGGTTCCCGTGCGATTAACGAGTTTTGGCACAACGGAGTTGCGCGCATCATCTAGTAAAGAACTCAAATCATCTAAAAATAAAGTTTCACGTAAATATCTGGCAGTACGACATAATATGTAAATATAACACGCTGATTAATTACAAGCACAATATTTAATTTTTATTTTATTTCCCGTTTCGTGGCAAGTGGCAACCCTGGCATATCTGCTTGGTACTTACACCGGTGGCGGCATCGTGCGACATCAAAGGCGTTTCGTTACTGTAGGGATATTATAATTGCTATACTGTGGTGACGGCCTTTACTGGTTAGTAAAGTTCTTACTTCTTGGTTTTAAGTTTTATTTTATTATGATCATTGATCACGTATAATTATTAACAGCTATGTTAGCCGTTCTATCTTGATTTATTTCTATGTTCGTTATGCTGTTTATTTTGACAAAGTCTTGGTTGTAAGTTGTAACATTCTTGTAGCCTTATTTCAACATAGTTATTGCCAAGATGTAATAAATAGAAGCTGTGAGAGGAAATTGGGTTTATAATAATAATTGTCCCCAGTCTTCCCTATATTTTATTTTAAATGAAAAAGATTTGTTTCTGCTTACTACTTACTACTTACGTACGACAAAACTTAAGTTTCTAAAATATATTGTAATTTCAAATTATTTAAGTAGTATTAAATAATAAATATTAGCTAATAAATATTTTATACGTACCACATTGTTTTATTAAAATTTATGTATAAGCCCCTCTAAATCAACTATCATATTTTGTGAAAATTTTAACTTTCTAGCCATCGCGGTTCTTGAGATACTGCTTGGTGACGACCGACAGACAGATAGCGAAGTTGCTAAGTAATAGCCCGTTTTATTATAAAATAGGTACCCAATATGTTGCACAAATTTTATTAAGATGACAATATTGCGAAAGCTATCCCTAAAATATAGAAACAATACATACCTACTTACAATTATAATAATTAACACAAGTTTGATTCAACTCCCAAGCGGCCACATGTGGCCGCGAGAACAATAGATTTCGAAGAATCCGCGATAGAATTAAGAAAGTTAAAAAAGCTATTCCTACTCAATGAATTATTTAATTCTAGCAGCATCGCTACCTGGATTTATTTGAACCTCTTTAATTTCTGTTATCAATACCGCCATCTTGAAGTAACAGTTCCGCTGACATGTTCTGTGAAAGATCATCAAAGTTCTAAACTCTGAATGAGGAAACTTAGTTTCCTTATTCAGAGGTTCTAAACCAAATTTATATGTATATTATGTCTACACTACTATTATAAAGAGGAAAGATTTGATTTTTTGTTTGTTTGTTTGTCCTGAATAGGCTAACTACTGGACCGATTTGAAAAATTCTTTTACCATTGGAATCCTACATTATTTCTGCTGAACATAGGCTAAATTTTACTTTGGAAAAAATAGGGTTCCGTAAGATATTTGGGTTTTTCGGACGCAAGGTGTAAAAAATCAACCAGAAAAGTTATTTATTTTGCGTACGCTGCCTAAACTATAAAAGATAGAACCATAAAATGTTCTAAGTAATTGTAGATCTTATAAATATCTACAAAAAAGTCCGCGACACACCATACCTATGTCGACTGAGGCACAATAACCATTTTTTTATTTAAAAATCTTGATTTTTTTTTAGACTACATTTAAACCGTTTATTTTACTTATGCTATTAATCCTTATCAAAATAAATTATTTTATCACGGAGTACAGTTTATGTAGATGATATTGTTTGGTTTTGAAATTATGGCGAAATTAAAATATTACGAAATTAAAAATATTATTTAATTTTTTTCTCACTTTTTTTGGTAAAAAAGTGGGCCCCGTGCGAGTTTCTTACGCCGGTTCTTCTCGCCGGGCTAGTTCCCGAACCGGTGGTAGGCACCAGTAGTATCAACGTTCTGAAAGCATTTTTTTAAAATCTACTCAGAAATAAAATAATTTTTATTTTTATTTTATTTATTTTACGTCACCAAGGCGGGGTGGTTTTTTCTTTAACACGAAAACTACTGATACGATTTGCATACGGTTTTCACAGATACATATCGACGCTAGAAAGCGAACAGGTAGTAACCCGCAAAAGTACAATTGTTCACCAGAGCAGAAAAACTTTTTGTTTTTTTTTATTTTGATCATAACTTGCGTATTTACGGGCCTAGGGTTGCCATTTTTTTACACTATATTTATGATTTTTTGCTCAATAAATTGTCTTAAATGGATATAACCTAAAGTTAGTTTAAAATAATATTTTGTGGGTTACGACATTTGACAATATATTTTACAATCCATTAAAACGTAGTAACTGAAGTAAGTAAACGTATGGAACGACGAAAACCGCACTTTTTTTTGGAAAGTAAAAATGTTGTGACCATCATTACTTTAAGTAACATCACCTATAAAACCTCATAATAATGAACAATGTGTGATTATTTTGTCATCAGTATGTAGTAACTAGCAATATTTTGCATAATCTGAAAAATCTAATTGTAGTAAGAGTCAAAGAATTAAAAGTTAGACTACTTTTGAAATGTTTATTTAATAAAATTAAAAAGTATTTTTAAACATAATGCTTCTTTTTTTGGACTAAACTTTAAAAAAAATAATTAAGTACATTAACAATCGTCTTCAACATCGGTGTCAGGTAAGCAATCTTTAACTTTTGCGCTGGTCTTAAAATCTAAATATTATTCTTTAGCTAATCTTTTCGGAATTACCTGTTTTTCTACCAATTTTTTTAAATCTGCATATTTCTTTTGACAAATTGCCAACTTTGAAGAGTATAACTTCTGTTTTGGTTTCGCATTGCTCAATGCACTGAGTTTAACTTATGCTCATATATAACTAAAATCATCCTTATAAATTTTAAGAATAACTTTCCTCATAGATCTTATGATCAAGTTGCTAACTCGGTAACCTAAACACCAAGGTCGAGTCGTTTACATTGAAATAACATTATAATTTTTTAAATCGTTCGACAAATTCGGGCTTTGTTCTTAAAGACGATTAAAAGTAACAATAATAGGGTTATAATTAGATAACTCATGGTGTGGTGACTGGTAGTAGTGATGATGATGATGAATATAACTTGCATAGTGGCATATGCTTTCAGTTCTTAAACCAACTCCGAAACCCCCAAACTTGTATATATAAGGAATCCGGAGTTCTCTTAGCACCTTCGAAACCATGGTATAACTAATTTTAAAATCTTGCTTTTTGGTAGCACATACTTAGGATACTTCTCATAAAATCGAAATCATTATAATATTATGTTTCCATATAAATTTGGAGGAGTTCCCTCGATTACTCACGGATGTATGGTGGAATGGTGGTGATGATGATGATGATAAATTTAATTTGCATAGTAGTATAATATGCTTTCAGTTCTTAAGACAACGCCGAAACCCCCAAACATGTATCTATTAGGAGTAAGGAGTTCTGTTCACCACCTTCGAACCATGGTATATCCTGGTGCAAAATCTTACTTTTTGGTAACATATGCCTGAAATACTTCATATGAAACCAAAAAAAACATATGTTTCCATTTGAATTTTGAGGAGTTCCCTCGATTACTCATGGATCCCATCATCAGGTCACCACTTTTCTGAACATTGCTTTTTGGTAGCATATGCTTAGGATACTTCTTATAAAATCGAAATCATTATAAGTTTCCATATAAATTTGGAGGAGTTCCCTCGATTACTCACGGATGTATGGTGGAATGGTGGTGATGATGATGATGATTAATTAAATTTGCATAGTAGTATATGCTTTCAGTTCTTAAGACAACGCCGAAACCCCCAAACATGTACCTATAAGGAGTAAGGAGTTCTGTTCACCACCTTCGAACCATGGTAAATCCTGGTGCAAAATCTTACTTTTTGGTAACATATGCCTGGAATACTTCATATGAAATCAAAAAAAACATATGTTTCCATTTGAATTTTGAGGAGTTCCCTCGATTACTCATGGATCCCATCATCAGATCACCACTTTTGACAAAATGGGACCAAATTGGAGTGGAACCTAATATAACAAAAGAAAAATTTTGAAAATCGGTTCATAAACGGCGGAGTAATTGTTGAACATACATAAAAAAAATATATCCACAGACGAACGTATAACCTCCTCGTTTTTGGAAGTCGGTTAAAAATAATACGTACTACAAAACATCTGCTCGCTTCGGCTACTCAACACGCACTGAGCCGCCGCGTAAGGATCAAAGGACTGCCGGCGTCGGCGCCGATCATTGGAAGTAAATGTGCGTTGTGTTGCACCTAAAATATTTAGTAGTGTTGTAAAACAAAGTTACTTGTTTCATTGGATCCTTGTAAATGGTGTAAATAAAGTGAAAAAAATAATAATATACCATGTAAATCGTTATAATCATCGCAATATAAAAAAATATCGCCTACTAAAGGGTATAAACGCAAGTGATCATAATTTTACGAGCTGCAAAACTGTAGTAACCCGCACTAGATAAGGAATTATTGATGTTGTAACTTGTAGACATTTTTTTTTTGTAGAAAACAAATTGTCGTAAGAAACAGAGTAAGAAATAATACCTGTTTTTTTGTTATTTACATCGTTTTATTGGTACAAAAATAAAAAAATATGGCAATTTTGAAAATCCTATATTTTTTATTATCAGTCGTACAGTTACATGACATATACCATTCGACGCGTAATTTTTTTCTGATTCTAATGACGTAATAAAAAAATATTTCGATGGGTGTTGGTTACTACGTGTTTGCTTTCTTGCGTCGATATATTTGTCTTCTTCCAACTCCCCCCCCCAACCCTCTCTGGGGACCAAAGAGGTGACCCCCTCTTTTTGTATCCATTTTGTATCCAACTTTTTTCTTTAGTGGACTTACTTCATATTATTAACTGTGTTTTCCAACTTAACATCATGTATAACATTTTCCCCCACCCCTCTTAGGGGACAAAAGAGGGGGTAAGATATGTATCAACTGATGATGTAGAAATACTTTAAATGGCAAAACAACGTTTGCCGGGACAGCTAGTATAATATAAAAATATAGATCGTCAAAGTGAGAAATCATGTTTTCATATATTATAATATGCGAAATGGCGGTTGACTGTCAACTCTACTATAAAAAGCAAGAAATACACGGTCGTCAACGGCGGTTGACGACCACGCAAAATCTATAATGGAAAACTGGTTGACAACACCACACCACACAACACGTTGGCAACCGTGTGGCTGGCAACGCGCATACTATTTTTTGCTGTTGACGACCGCCGTTGGCGACCGTGTATTTCATACTTTGTACCTTAATCTGTGCTGTCAACTGTTATTTCGCAGTATCCACCGCGGCGGCCTTAAACTGTTGACAAATCTACTGTCTCACTCGTCAAACGGTAATGCGTTATGTTGCATCTCGCTCTACCGGTTACCGCTTATCCGCCACCGTCGGCCGCGGCGTTTGCGTCAATGTGCAAACCGCTTGTAATTTCTTGGTCTACTTAAAGATAATGATTTGAAAAGCTAGTGCACTCACTGCCGCACTCATGCCCAGTTTCTGAGGTTTTTTGACCGGAGTTTATCTTTTCACTATCGCTTTTGATTGGCTGGCGTCAAAAAATTAACCAATTAACAACGCTAGTGAAAGGATAAACTCCAGTCAAAAAACCTCAGAAACCGGGCATCAGAGATGAATATTAATTATTTTAGTGTGATTGAATGAAGATACATTATCTGACAAAATCTTCATTTAATTACAGTTATGTAATCACTAAAATCGCGTCTGCATGTTATTCATGTAACAGTCACTGATACATATTATACCTAAGCCTAACAGTCTGACACATCACACAACTTACTGCAAAATCATATTTTGTATGTAGGTATAGAGAAATAGTCTTGCACTGTTCCTGTGTTTGGACGGAGAATACTTGGCCCGTTGTTGCTGTAAGTGATGCTGATGTCGGGCCGCGGTGCCTGCATGGTACCTGTTAAAACGGCTAATTATATTGGTTTCTTTTTCTTGTCACATTTTTGGTTCTAAAGAATCTGATTTTAAGTAACGAATACATTATCATACCGAGTCCGCGAGGAAACGTAGAATCCTCTCGGGCTATGTGTGTTCGAGGCACATCATTCAGTAAGGACAAGGCCCTGGCAGAATTGGGTACAATGTTTGTGGTTCCCTAAAACAAAATAGTTTTTGGGTGAGACGAGAGTACATCATGTTTTCCTTGTGTTTCCTTTGGAAGTTTGGTGATTATTATAGCTATTATAATTCGAAAAACGCTATTCCAAATACATAATATAGTAAGTACGGTAAGTTAAAATTATTATAAATCTAATACATTTTGCGACGCACCTGAGCAAATGAAATCATGGTGATGTCGATAACATTACGTTGTTGAATGTTTTTCATTTTCAGATAGTTCAGCACTACCTCTGGTGATGGATTGAGCCCTTCGATCTGTAAGTAAACTTAATACTTTCCAAGCTTCCTTTGTAGCATTCTCCACATAATATGTTCCAACCGGAATATTAATTACAATTCGATATATTCTATTCTTTGGAAATAAACTAAAAAATATTTCCTCATAATCATATTATTCATATTTCATAGTATGGATGTCACCTCAATGACGGCGAGGCGCGCGGGGTGCTTGAGACGCAAGTGCGTACGCAGCTCGGCGCGCGTGCTGAATCGGCGCGGGCAGCGCTCGCAGGACCACTTCATGTGGATCATGCCGCTGTGGATCTGACGGTGGTTGCGCATTGTTGCCGCCCTACATTTAATAATATGGTGAGTCAAGTTCTTTACTATTCCCTTATATTAATAATAACTCTGTCTTTGTCTGTCCACTGTCCAGTTCTAGCATAACCAAAACACCATATTGTGTAATTTCTTAATAAGCTGTTAGCTGTATACTTAAAGATTTTCATTAGTAAGATGACTTTAAATTAGTTTTTAATTTATATTACGATTGGAAGTTGGAACGCGCCGCCGCCTCTCCCACCCCGCTACCCGGCCGCGGCACCCGCTGATTTCGAGATTGAAGCCTGGCTGACTAATTAATAATTACTGAATAACTAATTTTCGACAAGTCTGAATATTTAATTAATGTAATAACTACAAAATGAAACCAAAATTATCAATTTACCTGTTGAAGGATACGCCACATAATTCGCATCGGTATTGGCGCTCGCCCGCACCTTGCGTGCGCGCGTGCTCGTCATACGGGAAGGATTGTTGTTCTTCGCCATGAACCTCCCTATGATAAACATTAACTACTATAATATTATACTTAGGGCCTGTTTCACCACTTCCTGATAAGTGCCGAATAGGCTATCCACTACATATCTTGACAGATAAAGTATGCCGTATGGAGAATCTGTCAAAAAAGTTGTGAATAGTCTATTGACTATTCAGCACTTTATCAGGTAGTGGTGAAACAGGTCCTTAGTATAAAAATTTAAATATCTATGTAATTCGATAAAATATCTTGTTGTTGAATCCTCATAGTTCATACCTGAGATGTTTTTCCAAATCTCCTAACTTTTGTACTTGGAGGCCACATTTCCCGCAAGTCATACACTTCTCCTCTGATAACAACGTGTTGATTTCTAGAATGAATAATGAGTTTTTATTAGGTTGCTTAAATAATAATATGACCATTTATGATTTTGGTCATACTAGCTGTGCCCCGCGGTGTTACCCCCGGTTTATTAGGGAAAACAAATTGTGATAATATGTATTTGCCATAGTAGAAAGTAACCTACCTGTTAATCCAGGGTTTCAACTAACTCCATACCAAATTTTATTAAAATGGCTCCAGCCGTTTAGACGTAAAGAAGTAACAAACATACAAACTCACAAGTCACAAAGTTTCGTAATTATAATATTAGTGTGATTAAGTATAATGAATAATGATAATAAATAAAAATGTTTCAACATGTCAGACTTAGACTTAGAAACTTACACTTTCAATATCTCATCTCATCATCCAGTCAATAATTAATAATAATCGGCCAAGTGGGAGTCGGAATCGCGCACGAAGGGTTCCGTACCATTATAGAGCAAAATTAGGCCATAAATTGTGTTTTTTGTATGGGAGCCCCCCTTATTTTTTATTTTATTAACCGACTTCCAAAAACGAGGAGGTTGTACGTTCGGCTGTATATTGTATCTTTTTTTTTAATGTATGTTCATTGTTCAACGATTACTCAGCCGTCTGTGGTCCGATTTGCAAAATTATTTTTGTGTTGTATAGGGTTTGACTCGAATTTGGTACCGTGTTCATAAAAGTGGTGACCTGATGATGGGATCCATGAGTAATCGAGGGAACTCCTCAAAATTTATATAGAAACATATTATATTGATTTCGATTTTTTCTGAAGTATTTCTGGCAAATACTACCAAAAAGTAAGATTTTGCACCAAGATGTACCCTGGTTCCGAAGGTACCCAACAGAACTTTTAAATCCTTATAGATACAAGTTCGAGGATTTTGGCTTTATTTAAACTACTCCAAGCAAAAGCCAATGAATCCTGCATTATTTCTGCTGAACATAGGCTAAATTTTATTTTGGAAAAAATAGGGTTTCGTAAGATATTTGGGTTTTTCGGACGCCGTGTAAAATCAACCAGAAAAGTTACTTATTTTGCGTACGCTGCCGAAACTATAACTATAATAAAATAAACGATTTTACTAATTCTTTTAATCCTTATCAAAATAAATTATATTTTCATCACTAAGTACAGTTTATGTAGATAATATTTGGTCTTTCAATGAATAAAATTGGACGTTTCGTTTTGAAATTATGGCGTAATTAAAATATTACGATAGTGGGCGTCACCAAGGCGCGGGTGCGCATGGCCGGACCAGCTTACTTTAGCGTAAGTTCTATTAACTTTTCCGGGCTGGTAGCGACTTCAAAAGTACGAAGATTGAATACAGAAATAGTTGCTTAGGCTTAGGCTTAGGCTAAGTCTGAAGACTGCACTTTAATGAGGAACAGGAATTATTTGATTCTTTTTAGATTATTTTTAAGAATATTACTTGCTTTTGTTTTTACCATGGAAGTCGATTTTAATTTTTTGTTAAAAAATAATAATTTTAATATTATTATTAAATAAGTACTTACACATATAACTAAGGATTTTGTCAAAAATTCAAGTACCTACCTGTTGCCATTTTTGATATAGAGCAAAAAAGGCCAAAAAAATCATGTTTGTTGTATGGGAGCCCCTCCTTAAATATTCATTTTATTTTATTTTTAGTATTTGTTGTTATAGTGGCAACAGATATACATAATCTGTGAAAATATTTTCAAATCTCTAGCTATTACCGTTCTTGAGTTACAGCCTGGAGACAGACAGACAGACAAACGGACAGACAGACAGACAACAAAGTCTTAGTATTAGGGTCCCGCATAGACTTCCGTTTTTACCCTTTGGGTACGGAACCCTAAAAACGACAAGCAAATATTGAGGATATTTAGATTA
The DNA here is from genome assembly GCA_905404155.3 of Plebejus argus. Taxonomy (NCBI): domain Eukaryota; kingdom Metazoa; phylum Arthropoda; class Insecta; order Lepidoptera; family Lycaenidae; genus Plebejus; species Plebejus argus. The sequence goes on along the minus strand of FR989929.1, from coordinate 15,929,524 downwards.
ATAAGAAGTCGGTTAGAATATTACATAGGTACTTACCGTTGAGCGATTGATCGGAATGTTCTTTCATCCTGTGCTTATAAAGTGCGTTTTTATTCGCCAGCAGTTGGTCACAATCTCGACAGGGTATTCTATATGTATAACAAAGACAGATAACATAATATAAAATGTTATTAATGCAGACTTTAATTTTTTTCTTGGTCTATTTCTTTTCATTTCTCTATCACTCTTGTTCTTTTTATAACTGGTCACCATGTAGATTTTTTGGTTACTTTACCATAATATTTCATAAATATATAATTAATCAGACTTACCCATAGCCTTCTTTCTTTATTTTAGTTATTCCGTCGTCGCCCGCACTTTTCCCGTGAACTTTTTTCCTATGGTACGCCACACTCCAACTAGGCACACGCCACACAAAAAAAGACAATGTTAGAACTTAGAAATGATTGCCAGTCTAAAAACATGTTATCTGTGAATATAATGATGTAATAATTACATGTTGACACTTGACAGATAGACATTATATTGCTTCAACTTTCAAGCCCCAAGCGATACCCGGGCACTTCCGTCTACTCTGACCCGGGTGCCGCTATAACAATAGATTTCCAAGAATCCGCGATCGAAGGATTAAATAATTGAATTGGCTGACCATTTCGACGCCTAACTTATGAAAGTTACCACATTAAGAGTGGGTTGGACCGGCTTATTTTAACTATTAAAACTTTAACCATAACAAAATGTGAAATGAACTGTCAAATCCCTAGCAAAAGTCGCCATATTTGACGATAACCTTAACTTTAACTACGCTTCTGGTGCAATTCACCCTTAGGCTTACTTTACCAGTAAAGTAAGCCGGTGCAACCCACTCTTATAATTTTTCTAACTAGATGTTGGTCTAATTGTTTGTTAAGTGCTGTTTAGCAGTTCTTGATGTTATTTTTTTTTTATTAAATAAGGGGGCAAACGAGCAAACGGGTCACCTGATGGTAAGCAACTACCGTCGCCCATGGACACTCGCAACATCCGAAGAGCTGCAGGTGCGTTGCCGGCCTTTTAAGAGGGAATACGCTCTTTTCTTGAAGGTTTGCAGGTCATATAGGTCCGGAAATACTGCTGGTGACAGTTCGTTCCAGAGTTTTACAGTGCGCGGCAGAAAGTTACGCGAAAATTGCACTGTGGAAGACTGCCACTCATCAAGGTGATGAGGATGGTATGATTTTCGCGTGGGACGATGGCGAAAAGTTGCAGGTGGTATGATTCCGAACAATTCCTCAGAGCACTCCCCGTAATACAACCGATAGAGGATGCAGAGTGAAGCTACATCTCGGCGTAATTCCAAGGGGTCCAAGCTGTTCGAAACACTATGGTAGTCAACAATTCGAGCGGCCCTTCGTTGGATACGATCCAGAGGGAGCAGTTGGTATTTTGGCGCCCCTGCCCAGAGATGAGAACAATATTCCATGTGAGGCCGAACCTGCGCCTTGTAGAGTTGTAGGCGTTGGTCCGGACTGAAGTACTGTCTCGCTCTGTTAAGAACACCAGGCTTCTTCGAGGCTAACTTGGCCTTACCCTCTAGATGATATCGGAACTGGACTTCGCTCGATGTGTTGACGCCAAGTATCTCTTTACTATTTAAATTATGCAGATTCGATGATCGTAGCTAGTACATCAAGAACGGTCAACTCGTAGCTGCAACCTGTAGGTAAACGTAGACACAGATTTCCAAAGGCGAATACTCTTCGACCAATCATCAAGTGTATTAGCTCACACCAAGAGTCTTGGTTTTCACTAGTCAAAACATGAAGGTTCTCTCACCTGTTAGGGAAGGTGGATTTGCAGTCGTTGCATTGAAACAGTACGTCTTGGTTGTCGTGTTTCATCCGCCGGTGCACCTGTAAGTACGTCCAGTGCAGGTACGAGCGCCCACAGTCCTGCAATAAAGTATTAGATTGGTTATTTTGATTTTCGAGTCATCTGTGAAGTGTGAGCCGGCCCATTGATTTTCGATGCGAGGTTCTTCTTTGCTTCGAAATTCTATAGCGTAAACGTTTAATTAAGGTCTAAGTTTGTATTGTTTTTGGATTTGATATATGCATTGTATGTCCTGAATTTCAGTAAAGTTCAGAACATAATACAGTCAAGGAATGTTTAATAGTCTAACCTCGCATAAAAAGTGTTTGGCGACGGGGAATCCCCCGTAGCCGAGTATACCAGCGTTCGGTCCGGCGTTATTGGTAGCAACACCTTTGTCCTTGCGCTTGTAGAACCCGTGAGTCGTCTTGTGAGTAGTACATCTGCGAATATCTCCCAATCATTTATAACCACTTCTGAATATAAATATATATGAATAATGAGGGTAGTCGAAGATCGTCGTGCTACAAACCTCGAGTACGTTGCAAAACTAACTTTGCATATGTGGCAAATGAAAGGATTTTTAACTCCTTTATGTATTGTCCTGTGCTTGTTCAAAGCGTCCTCCATGTAGAAAACACTACAAAAAGAAATCATCATATTTACATTAATTTCAAGGTTTACTAGGTTTGGTTTCATGATTTTATGAGTATTGTATGAGTACTAGAGATCGTCCATGATTTTATGAGTATATCAAAGCCAGTAGTCCCTGGAAAGTGGAATCTTTGAATACATTAGGTATAGAATCATGTCATTAGGTATATTCAATATTAGATGCTGTCTGATCTGTAAAAACAAATATCCGACTCTTTCTTGTCTATAATAATAATAATTATGAGTGTAGAAACTAACTCCTCGCAGTATTCGCATCGAAACGCCTTCTCTATGTTTACAACGCGAACTATCGCTCGCGCCACATCATCCACTGTCTCAAGCAACGTGGCGCTCTCGCTTGTGTTCACCTCACGCTCTATTGGATCATTGACAGAACTTTCTGAAAAGGTTCGGATTTCTAGTAATTAAAAAGATTTAGATTCTTTGTGTGTAAAAAAATTAATAATATTATGTTGTATTTTATTTAAAGTACTTGATTCAAACGTTTACAAAACTCCTAAAAATTTGCCAAGGTTAAATAATGTTTAAATAATATCACGTTATACTAACTATTCTCAGAATTCTGCGTCACGATGCCGGTAGTAGGTGACAGTTCTTCTGTTTCGGTCTCCTTTTTTACTTCTAGCACGAAAAGTTCCAAGCACTCAGTCGACATTGTTACATGTTCCTTCAACACGTCAAAAATATTACTTCATCATATTATTATCAGTCTGTATTAGACACAGAAAAGGGACCGGAGCGGAGACTTGACTCCAATTAATACAGAGATTCCCAAACTTATTTTCCAATGAAATGGTACATATCACCCCCATGTCTATTGTGCTCAAAGCCTCTACACAACGCCCTCATTTTTTTAAACCTTCAGCGCCTCGTGGGCGTTGAAGGTATAAAAAGGGGGCGTTATCGCCCACTTTAGGAAAGGCTGGATTAATACAACGAAAGTATCATTGCCAATTGCCATCTGATCTATCATCCATCTGTCAAATCCCAGCTTTCTCACGTAATTATGCATGAATACGCGTTAAAATAAGTTTTTAGCTAATCTATTTCTATAGAATCGCTTTCTTTTGACACGACCTTTGTACCATCGAGGACATTGATTCCTAGGCAGCTGACGGACCTACGTCGTGTGGTCGGCTTAATATGTCAATTCAATGTCTGTCATCGGTCGGATGGGTCCGACTTAACACAACCAAATTACTTAGTATAGGTCCGCCATCTGCCTAGAAATCAACTTCTCTGCAATAGTACCAACGAAATGAGATTACTATAACATTAACTCCATGGTAAAATAACCTCTGCAGTCTGTTGTTCTTGCAGGAAAGGACATTCTTACCGTAGCTTCAGCGGCTGTGGCGAAAGCGCGGCGGCACACGGCGCAGGCGAGCACGAGCCGCGGCGAGGGTTCCTCCTCGTGCGTGCGCAGGTGCATGCGCAGCCGCGACCGCCGCGTCAGCTGCTTCAGGCAGATATGGCACGAAAAAGGCTTGATCTGGACGCAGAAAGAAACCATTTTTTTTACGTGCAAGAAATTTACGTGAAAGAAACGTAAACGTAAAGAAACGTAACGTCTTAGGTGAAACCCCCCTTCTATAATTGTGGTATAATTCCACAAGCACTCCTTGTAATTTAACCAAAGAATATTATACACTACGCGAAACTTAACTGAATATTTTAATTCGCTGCGGGTCTCAAAAAAAAATTCATGTCTTTCGGGCACCTCTAAGATCTTATCAACGATAAACTCAATCTTAACTATAAGTTATAACACGCCTCTGATGCAACCCACCCTACTAGTTTACAGGAGTAGCTGCAGTGGTGAGAATGTGGAGTCAATGTCTGTTTAGAAGAAAAAAAGCTCTAATTGAGTATCTAACCATTTAGGTTAAACCATACCTGAAGATGTGTTACACCATGCTCGTCTAAAGTCTGTTTGTTCAGGAACCGCTTGCCGCACGTGACGCACACATAGCGGCGCGTGTCGGTGTGCGTGCGGATGTGCTTCGTCAGCGTAGCCCTGCAGACCGTATGTGTATACCAAAAATGTATCATACATTTTAATAGCTAATGCCTTATTTACCATCTACTTACCTATCTTAAAAAGGTTAGTCAAGCGAACTTATATTTGTCAAAAAATTCCTATGAAATGAAACTATGTAGTATGTAGTACCTAAGTACTATAGAAAAAGAAACTCAAGCACCTCCTGAATATAAGAAGGGTTATGCTTAGTCCAATACTTGCTTGCGTGGGTTAGCTTAGTACTCTTACCGCATAAAGAAAGTCTTTCCGCAGCCCTCTGTTGGGCACTGCCAACGTTTCTTCTTGTGTTGAAAGTGTACGTGGTTGAATAGCTCCGTCTCGCTCGGGAACGTCGCGCCGTCATATTCCGAGCATTGGTACTCGCCGTCTGCAGTTATGTTGGCGGAAGGCTCGTGAAATTGCCTGTCATATTTTTAAATAATGGAATTAATTTTAAGAACCATATACATACACAGTCCTCCTTATCGATTTCGATAACGGCGACCCCAGAAATTAAGGATTGTTTCTATTATGAGCCCTAATATGACTTTCTAGACCGAACTTAGTTTTGAATGTCCTATCACATGTGCTACAGTAGAGTTGGCCGGCAGAATTGTAAGTATAGATGTAGGAAGGCTTAGGTCTCTTTTTACGCAATTGGCGCTTTGCTTCAAGCGTTGTAGACGGTCTTTCTCAAAATTTTTGATCTTGGTATTGGTCGTAGAGCGCCAAGATGTCCGCTCAGTAGCAAGCTTTTCCCAACATGCAGGGTCAATAGCACAGGCATTCAAGTGTCTTTTCAGAACATCCTTATATCGCAGATGTTGTCCACCTTGCTTACGTTTGCCCTCTGCCAACTCCGAAAAGGAGACGGCTTTAGGCAAGCGGCAATCATCCATGCGAAGGACGTGCCCGCACCGTCTGAGTTGTCGCTGCATCAGTAGAGCTTCCATGCTGTACGTCTTTGCGCGGCGCAGGACCTCAGAATTAGGTACATGGTCCTGCCACTTTATTTTAAGAATTGATCTTAGACATCGTAGGTGAAAGGTGTCTAGTTTCTTTATGTCTGGCTTATAAAGGCACCATGTCTCAGCTCCATATAAAAGAACAGGCATTATAAGTGCTTTATAAACATTAATCTTTGTCTCTAGCTTGAGATCATGGGACTTCCACACACGGTTAGTGAGTCGCCCAAAATTAGCAGCAGCATTAGCAATACGTGATGGTATCTCCGAGGCTAGGGTGTTGTCGTTGCGAATGAGACTTCCAAGATACTTAAAGTGTGAAACCTTTTCTAGTATTTGTCCATTCAGATACAACGCAGAAGGGTCAGCAGCGGTTTCACCTCTTGGCATTTGCTTAAGAATTTGTGTCTTAGAGGCGCTTATAATCAGTCCGAACCGCTGACAAGACTCTTGTAATGCGTCAACGTAGCTCTGGAGTTGCTCCATGTTATCGGACATAAGACATATTATATCATCAGCATAAAGTATTTCCAATATAGAGATTTTCCGAGTTTTGGATTTTGCTCTAAATCTTGCGATATCAAATACACCTCTATCAGTCCGAACATTCAGTTGGATTTGTTTTAATGCGTCACTCAATACAGCGGCAAAGTAAATAGCAAAGAGTGTAGGAGCCATGACACATCCCTGTTTAACCCCACTAGTTACATGGATCTCCTCGGAAAGGTCGTTTTCATGTTGAACCTGTGCTTTCATGCCAATATGGAATTGGCGAATCAGGTTTACAAACTTCCTAGGATACCCAGATTTCTGTAGAACAAGCCAAAGAGCCTCTCGTGGAACTCAATCAAATGCCTTCTCTAAGTCCACGAAGCACATAAAGAGAGGTCGTTGATTTTCAAGGCTTTTCTCTTGGAGTTGACGTAATACAAAAATGGCATCTACTGTTCCCCTGCTAGGTCGGAAGCCACATTGGCTTTCTGGGAGATAGTGCTCAGCTATTTCACTAAGGCGGGTATTAATAATATGAGCAAGGATCTTGCCGGCACTGGATAGGAGCGATATACCTCGATAACAGCTGCAATCGGAGACATCTCCTTTCCCTTTGTACAGCTTACATATTACCGCGTCCTTCCAGTCCTGTGGGACCGTTTCACTTTCCCAAGCTCTTATAACAAGGTGGTAGAGAGTATTAACAATATTTTGGCCGCTGTATTTATAAACTTCTGCCATATAAACCAAAGAACAATATAACGAAGACCGCGAGGAACTAGACGCTGTTGATAAAGAGTGGCCAAATACAGCAAGGATAGAGACGTGTAGAAGCAAAGAGGGGACTTGCCCAGCAATGGTATACACCATCAGCTATTAATTCGTCAAGCCCCGAGCGGTCGCATGCAACTGCGAGAACAATAGATAAGCTATTGTGTCTTGTTTTTCCACGATCGACTGGTTAGTAATAATAATAATAATTATTACCTAATAATCTACCTAAAAGACGCCAATAGTTCGTATAGGTCGTAAGATGGTCGTGAGTCCTTGTCCTATAGTCTATACTTGAAGACAGTTCAACTTAGGAAAGGGTTAGGATAGCTGCTTAATTATTATTAGTATATTTAAAGCATCTAAGTTTGTTATTTATTCCATAAAATCAGTTTAATAACAACTTACATGTGAAATTTTAGTCTCACTTTGGAACTAAATGACTCGTCACAGATATCGCATGTTACTATTCGGGGTTCTGTTAAAGTCTTGCCCTTCTTCTTTTGAGTTTTCTGAAAGAAAAAAGAATTTTAGTTATTCGCTAAAAATTAGGTGTGCTAATACGCCATTAATTCACAAAAGACAAACATACCTTTGTGGAATCCACCTTTGCGTTTCTTTTTCTTTCTCGCTTTCTACATTTGTGAGCCTTTACAGCCTCCGCCGAACTGAGTATTTTTCTATGTAAATATGCAGTACTTAGTTAAATTATAAAAAAAATATTTAATAAACAGACGAACACAATATAATCTGCTCCTTTTTGGAAGTCGGTTAAAAATTAGTAAATTTTGCTGTGTTTCAATTAATTATATTGTAATACTTACAAACATTTGTTACATTTTGAGTCTTTGTCGGATTCTTCTCCAGTTTTGACGTCAACCTTAACATTAAGAAGCATTATTTAAAATGTTTTCATTTGGAAAGAAAGTACAATTATTCATGTTTTATGTCCACTAATGGACGACCAGTAAGCTATACTTACATATTTTATTTCTCCACCTACCCCAACACCAAGACCCAATGTGGGTGTTGACATCGTGAGTTTGTTTAGATTTTTTTAACTTACTTCTCTGAGTTTTTTGCCTTATGAGGTCCTGACTCCTGCCATATTAGGTATGTAAAATTCTGAACAGATTAGATAGAAGATGACCTTACTTTGTTTTGGTTTCCTTGTGCCTCGGCTTCCGCCTGAACAATCCATATCGCCTCCTCATCACTGCTATCCAAGATCTCCTGCTTCACCTCCGTTATCAAAACTAGTGGAGACTTAGCCTAGATTTAAGAACATAGTAAGTACTTATATAAAATATAATCGATAAATATTTAAGATAATATAATCGACTGTAGTAACTAGTAAGTCATTTCGTGTAGGAATTGTTCGCGTACCTACATCTTTGATATCACGTGGGTTAACTTGGGAGTTGAGTAAACTGAAAGAGTTCAATAGCTATGTCCACATTGTGCCCTTTCATCTTCAATTTTCATAATCTTTTGACATTCGAAATGTCAAAAGATTATGAAAATTGAAGATGAAAGGGCACAATGTGGACATAGCTATTCAGCGACATGCATTGGTATCTCCAAGTTCACTTCCAACCAATAACAATAGCTAACTAATCATGATATCGACCGGGTATCTGCACCAGACGGGTCATCCGTTAAGGAGACCTTAATTAAATCCGCAAATCCGAAAATCACCTAAGATGACAACAGCTTATTATATAGGACTTTGTTATTTAAACGTACTTATTATAAATGTATTCAGAAGCATATTCAAGCAACCTATCCCTCTGTTTATACTTTCACGAAAATAATTAGAACCGTCTAGTACTGTAACAGATGATTGCACTTTCTCTGCCCATAAAATCATACCTATCCCCATGGGATTAACGCAATATAAGAATTAATATGCATCACATACGCCTATAGCTACCTATACGGTATACCTACCAATAATAATGAAGAGGAAAGCTTTCATTTTCTGCGTCAATTAGGCATCGAAGCAACTGGACGGATTTTGTTTTTTGTAACGTAGCTTAGTCGAACACGGCTACTTTTGTGGGAAAATGTGTGTACTTTTGCGCGTTTTCTGTTTTAACAAAAACTCTGTAAAATATACCTATAATTATTACTATTTAACTAACCTCATCAATAGACTTTACTTCTTGAGTTGCTTTTTCATTGCACCCTAAAAAGGAAGAGCTTTTTAACTATGTATTAAAAGTAACTAGGTCTAATTGCCGTATCGCTCATTTGGTACAACAACGTCGTAATTACCTATTTTTTTTCAAAACTGAGTTATTTATGTCATTATGTTCCAAAAGTATATTATATATAATATATACACCCGGTGAAACATCAACCGTAATGTTTTTATGTGTATTTTCCGCGATGGAGCGTGAGTGTCATTGTGGAATTGACTGAAATGGCGACATTTCTGATGCTACAACGTCCGGACAGCCAGTTGCGCCGGGCGCCCCGCTGATTGTGGTTATATGTAGGAGCTACAACGTCGTAAAGGTAAATATGACATTTAATTCTTTCAGTGTTAGATAGCTCATTTAACGAGGAAGGCTATAGGTTATATTTTATCACGCTAAGGAGCGAAGAAATAGAGGAAATTGTGAAAAAAAACAGGGGAAATTATTTGAAAGGGCTTATCTCACGAACTACTGGAGCAATTTTTCTGTTATTTGGCACTGATAAGAAGTAGATCACGTGAAGGATTATAGGCTATTTTTTGTAAACTAATTTATCTGTGAAATATCTGATTTACGCGGACGAAGCCGCGCTGAACGTCTAGTTTATCTAGTTATAGTTTCTGTTACTAAAATGTTTGTTTTTTAAATATTTAATTAAGTAACTGGTAAAATAGAAATAACCTCCTGGTTTTGAACTGATTTAAAACTTACATAATTAAATGGTGAAGCTGATTTATTAATCTACTTAGTTTTATTTTGTCACAAATGCAAAATCCAGTATCGTATGCATTATTTCTTAAATTTAATTTCGAAGAAACAATGACGTATTTACATATTATATACACAATATCATTATAATTTATAAGAATGCCTATAATTTAGGTACTGTTTGATGTATCGAAAAGTCTTGAACTCTAATAGAAACAGCACAAATAAACCTTATTTTTAAATTGAGTCGGTATATAATAAGTCTGCCCAAAAAGCCATATATTGGATTCAAACCTTTGATTGTGTCTCCTGTAAAATTTGTTAAAGTGTAGTTACGCCATTGTTGTACCAAATGAGCGGTATGTTTCATGATTAATTGAATTTGAGAAAAAAGCACAAAAAGCACACAAGTCAAAATCTTTAAAAAATTAACGGTAATCATTAAATCAACGTTAGTAGTTAGTAAGTACCTAACGTTTATTTTATGCAGATTTTAAGTCAATCTTCCTACAATTATTGACGTGAGTCCATACTATTTAAACATGATTTAAACAAATCAAATCTTATACAATTACCTATTATAATATCAAATCTTATACTTCTATAATATATATAATTTATAACCTGTATCAATTTCTTGGTCACTTTTCTTAATTGAACTTCTTGTTCTTTTAGCCACCGGCGATGGTTCACGTGATAGTGTCTCTGGAAGGCAACACCCATTTTATTAAGTAGACGGTAGTTATTATCGCTAAAAGTTTTATATAGATCGATTTTCTCTTCGATCATGATGGTACCATAAGCGTCCCTCGGCAAGCTCGAGCGTGGAAAGAGAGTATCTGGCTTGGCTTGCGTGAGCTTGCGGACGCTTGTATACGATCCGGACTCCGGAGTAGTGTCGGTTTTTATGTCGGCTGTACACTCTCGCCGAGACACAGCGAGGCGGCCCGAGTGCGAGAGTGTAAATGGGTGCGCTCGCCTCGTCTCGCCTGTCTCGGACCCTCTCGGTCCGGTGTCGGTATTTTGCGCCCGAGTCAAAGGGTCTCGCGAGGAAAGCGAGCGCATTACTGTACACTCTCGCTTTTTTCACAACTAGTCGCGCCGCTAGACAATGCAGAACAGAAAAATAGCAATAATAAACGTCATTATCAGTCATTATCTGTGAGAAATAAAATTAAATATGATTATAGATCTTTGGATTACAATGATATCTTTCGATGCATGGTGAATGGTGATCATCGATCGTAGATACGTTTTCGCCATTTTTTTTATTTTTGTATTTTTATTGTGTAAATATTTGATATTTACTAATTATTTAAAATAGCTCATACCATAGAGAGCTACGGCAGCTGAAAGAGAAGTGTTTTCGTCCATCTCATAGAGAAAAATAATGGTCCATCTTCTCTGAGTTCATAACTGCGATTGAACTAAGCGAGAATATACATGATCGCACTCGGGCAAGGGGCTCTCGCACGAGACTCTCGCCCGAGAGCTCTCGGCGAGAGTGTACAGCCGACATTAGAGTTTAGACACAAATCAAAGGGCGTTTGCGGCAAACGTATGCGACGCGTTCACACGACACACGTTGGCGCGCGCTTAGTAGCCGCTGTGATCTCGCGACGAACGCACGTCTAGTTCCGACTCAAAAATGAGTGGCAAAGGGTAATAACCCTCCTGGCAGTCGGGTAAAAACGGGACCCTGTTACTGAGACTTTGATGTCTGTCTGTCTGTCTGCCTGTCTTCAAGTCTTCAAGCTGTATCTCAAGATCCGCTATAGCTAGATTTCTGAAATTTTCACAGATTGTGTATTTATGTTGCCACTTGCCGCTATAACAACAAAATATAAGTACTAAAAACAAAATAAAATTAATATTTAAAGGGGGCTCCCATACAAAGAACGTGATTTTTTGGCCTATTTTGCTCGATATCAATAATAGCAGCAGATAGGTACTTGAAATTTTTATCAATTCCTCAACTATATTATCTGTAATTTAATAATAATATTAAAATAAAATAAATATTTTAGGGGAGCTCCCATACAAAACACAATTTTTAGCCTATGTGCGACTCGCACTTGGCCGAGTTTTTGAATATTACCAAACCGGAAAATGTATCTGGTACCCCAAAGATATACCAGAGACGTACATCCAAGCATGGCGGACACAAGTTTGGTGTCCGCCATGCTTGGATGTACGACGTAATAAGTCCACACCAAGCGAGCCGCCTCGCCGGCCGCCGCGCTTGCCGCGCGCGGCAAGAGAGTAGCCGCGGGCGAGGCATGCTCGCCGAGGGTGGCGGACGGGCGTACAGTGTACACAGCGAGGCAGCCTAGTCGCTCGAACAGCCCGAGCCCCGAGCCAATAGCCATTGCTCAGTTGAGCACAAAGACACGATGGCTCCGCACGTACGCGCAGCCGTGGCAGCTTATGCTTTTATTTTGCTATACACAAGTATAAAAAAATAGGAGAATCTCGTTTGTCTGATCTTAACAAAGACTCAATTTTTTTAGATCCTTCACAGGAATATTCATTTTGCGGCTGATTTCTCTCCAAGAATCTTCCCTCATCCCCCTGTTAGTGTAATTGGGATCCCTGGTATCCCAAAGCCATACATTTGATGATTTGCGGCATACAAAGTTGTTAGCTGACAGTTGTCGACACTGGTCGTTCATTTTTGACCGCGGCACAAACCAAAACATGTGACGTCCACATTGCGCGAGGCAAACGACTTAGGCGCTTTTGAGCATTTCAAAAAACCGACACCGCTCGGCTCCGCCGCGCGCGCTCGCCCGAGCGTGAGCATGCGCCCACCTCGGGCGAGCAACGTCCACACCAACCGAGCGGTACGGCGCATGCCGTGCGCGGCGGCCGCGCCCGAGGCGGCTCGCTTGGTGTGGACCCGCCTATAGCAAAGCGAGATTTGTGGAGGCTTGTAACTTGTGGACGCTTGCCGAGGCTCGGCAAGCATGGAATCGTAGCATGAAGAAATCCTATCAAATTGGCTGTTTTATTTAAATTTCGCTTTTTGATAGACAAAAATGTTGATGTTTGAAATTCACCTTTATTCTCTTCTTCTTTTTTAATAATAGGCTTGTCTTGAACTTTGTGATGAACAGCTTTGATATGACATTTGAGCCACTTATTCTTAGCATATCCTGAAACGTGAGTGAGTATAATTGAAATATACGTAAATTAGTAAAAAAGTACCTATTTAAAATTAGACTCCTTTTATCCTAGTTTAATCGTGTCACGATGAAACGAAAACAAATTATCGATAAAAAATACTGAAATTATTTGATTTCATTTTGGATATCTCTAATCTCTACTGTAGTTCTAATACATAATCTCAAATCAGCTGTAATAATTATAAACTTTAGTATGATTTTTAGGCATGTTTACCGTAGTCACAAAGTGGACAAGGATAAAGAGGCCCGTCATCCAAATCGTGTTTGTGTTCATCTCCATGATCAACCACTTGATAAATTTTTTCAAACACTTTATCGCAAAATCTAGAATAAGAATAATATTTATGATAAACAGTAATTAAACAGCTATTTTATATGTGTTCCAGTCGTTCATTAGACTGAAAAAAAGAGCTCTACCTGCATATTAGTTCCTTATCCTTTATATCATATTTTTCATTTTTACCTAAAAACTCCATAACAACTTCGTCCTCTATTTTATCAATATTGTCACAGTCAATGTCCGGTTCGATAATTTCAATATCATCAGAACATTTATTATCGGTATCAACGATCACAACATCATCGGGTTCTTTTGCATTTCGTTTAAAACTTGATGTTATTTCTTTATTAATGTCCTGTTGGTATTTAGAATTCCCTATATTTTTACCATTACTTATAATTGTGTTTAAATCAATACTTATCTTTTTCAAAACAATCGGCGTGGTCTTTTGAAATATAAATTGTTGATTATTTTGTATTACTAAATATTCGTCATTATTTAAAGATTGGCTTGGACTTTTCATGATGCTCGGTTGAAAATGATTACATAAACATTGCGTGCACAGAATTTTCAAATGCGTTACAGTTTTCCTTTGTTCTGTTCGATGAATCATTTGATCTTCTTTATCAAATATATATGATTTTTCCATTTTATTGCTTATCATTTTGTCACATATACAACATTCATAATTGTTTGCACTTTGGTCTGGTTCAGCTTCTACTTTATTACTGGAATTCTTTTTTACTTGTCCCAGTGGATCAGTTTTTCTAACATGCTTGCGCTTTTCGTGGTTGCTATTTATACTGTCTTCGTACGGAAGGGAATTAACAGGAGAATCTTTAAATATGTTAAGTATATCGTCTCTACTCATAAATTCTTTTTGACTTGTTTCCGTTGTATTGCATCTTAATTTAAAATCATTTTTACTATTTTGATCAATAGCGTTGAAAACAGTAGTAGTATTCATGCTTAGCTCTAAGTATTTGTTAAAATACATTTCAAAATGAGAAGCGTTACTGCAATGAAGTTTAAACGGGAGGCTATTAACAAATTCAGATGTGGGAGTAGAAGAACGCATTGACTGCGGACTTTCAGGGATAACGTAGTTTACTGTCGTAATCTTTTCTGAAAAATTGATTTCATCTTCGCTGGATCCTTCCACGTATTTAACAAATGGAATCTGTACAGCGCTCAAATCTATTATCGTGTCTTCATTATCAAATTGTATTTGTGATGCTTCAATTTGTGTCCCATCGCCTAATACGTATTCTAGTTCATAACACTTAAGCGTATCTTCTTTTCTATTGTGTGTATCTTCCATATTCAATAGAAAAGTATAAATATTGTCCTCGAGTGATACGGGTTGATTATTGGTGACTGAATCTAAATCAATATCGTAGCCTAATAGTGTCCTGTCAATGAATACGAATATAAGTTAGGTAAGTCTTTGGTGTTCGTCAATCAAATGTAAATTAAAGGAGCGTTTAGTAGTAACTAATACATAATGTGTAACATTCTTTAAAGCCTCTAAAGCTGTTTGCTAATTTGTTTCCTACAAAATATTTTTCTTTAAATTGAAGTACTTAACCATATTTATAAACACCTGGGGTACTCACTTCGCATTGTCTAAAAATGTTAGAAAACTATCAGTAGGATTAATTCTTAGGGACACTTTTTCTCCATCATTGTTTTCCATGCATACAATGAGTGGTTGAATGTCGTCCGACATTTTGTCAGCTGATTATCTAAACAACAGTTATGTAATTAATGATATATAATTTTTAGTGCACAAACCCTTGGCCCGATTTTGTTGTTTGGTATGGAGATACTTTGAGTCCCGAGAAAGGTATACTTATTATCCCGCAAAAAAGTAGGGTTCCCGCACGACAAACGAATTTTGGTGCAACGAAGTTGCGGGCGTCATCTTGTTACATTACATTACATAATATACTATCGTCTACCTGACGCGGCAAACGTTGTTTTGCCATTTGGATTATTTCTAGTATCAATATAAAAAGTAATATACCATAAAAACCTATTCTCAGGCCTAACGAATGTACATACAAATTTTCATTAAAATCGATTTAGCCATTAAGGCGGAATTCGCACACAAACACTGCATGTAACACGAGAATTTTATATAATTAAAGGTGCGCTTATACGGGCAACTAAAACTGCTCAATTCCAGTCAATTCTCGTCAACTATGACGTCATGACTACATCAAGCAATTTACGGCAACGGCCACAAGCATCAATATTGATATTGTGCAACACAATATTATGACGCAACTTCATCAACTAGGGCCTAGCCTAGGCCCTAGGGCCTAGGGCCTAGGCGATACTGTCCTACACGAATATTTCAGTATTCGCTCGCTATGGACGACATCGTTGCTCGGAAGCAAGACAACAAGCCGCAAAACAAACAAGGTGCGAACGAGATACATATAAAAATTGTCTGGAATTTTCAAGCCCATTGGATATTTGTCAATTCATATCTGAGCGACATTGAGCGATAATATGAAATATCTGGAGCAATTAGAAGCAATGTCGCCAAAATAATTGCCGCAATTTATTGAAATTGCTCCATATTGCTCCACTAATTGCTCCAGATCGGTCCATACGCCATTCGTGTCCGGTCCGGTCGTCCGGTGTCACCAACGTGTCACCGACGCCGGGCAATATTAATTGCCCCCGTGTAAGCGCATCTTTAGATAAAAATGCGACATTTATAGGTAAGTACCTAAATAGATTTGAAAAAAACATAAAAATATTTCTGTTTTGAACTATCTTGAAGTAAAATACCATAAAGTTAATATACTTGCCTATAGGTATATAAACTTTATGTAAAATACCTATTATAAAATTAGATAAAAAAGTAGTTTTAAAAATTATATTAACAAAAAAATATTATAATAATATTATTATGGCAAATCAAGTCGGTTTCTTCGGAGCTAGGATAGCAGAATTTGTATGTACCAAGACAAGCTAAATTTGCTTTACTTTGCAAAAGTCCTATAGTATATACCGACTACCGACGCGATTATCTCAATGGACGCGATGGTACGGTATCTTTAAGTCAAGCCGAAAAATCTAATTTATCCGCTGGCCAGATAGAAAACAAAATATATTTCGTTTTCGGTTTTTATGGCCAGTTTTACAAAAATCAAGATTTAAAAGAAAATAAGTTTTACTAACCAAACCTTAGCAAAAAAAGCCTTCTAATATTTAACTTATGCTCAAAAGCAAAGCACTTTAATACTAAACTTACATGCAGTTTATACAAAAAAATTGAATTCTAGCAATATGGATAGTAAATACTGCATTATTTTAAGTTTTTTAACCTAAAATTGTCCTGAAAAATAAATGTTCAGTCTTTTTTTTGAATTTCGATTTTTGAAGCAATTTTTCAAATCTTACAAAACCACAGATAAGATAGGTAATATATGGGTAATATTATAGACTTATATGGGTAATATTGTATGCCTATGTATATATTTCAGCTTTTTTATTTTTATTTTAATCGCGTTTAAGATATGAATTCGTATTCCGTAAAGTTTTTCAATTTTGTATAGTGCGTCAAAAAAGTGAAGAAAAAAAGTGGCAACATCGTAGCTGTGATCGTAAAGCCACAGAATAGATAATAGTGTATAGGCCGCATTAGCGCGTTTTCACACGAGACACGACACGACACGACAAAAAGCGGTGACGATTCAGCGCGCCATACATTTCTATGCACCGTTTTCACACGGCACAGCACGACACACGTTTTTGAGACGACAATCCGCTATGTCGTCACGTTTTTTAGCATAGATAAAAAATTTACAAAGATATTATGACAGTCATCTGTGGGTCATTTGTTTACTTTTAATTTTGTTTTGAAATTTAAAATTTGTATGGCGGTGTGCTGCTAATAATGGAAAAGTTTAAATATTATTATATTTATACCTTAATAGAGGTAGTGGAAAATAATCCATGTTTATGGGACAAAAGTTGTGAACATATTATAAAGATAAAATAATGAGGAAAAATGCGTGGCGCTTAGTCTGCACTCTGCAGTATTTTGGAGCCGGAGTTTGAAAATTTTGAAATAAAAAGTCAGGAAGAAAGAAGTGTTTTATTTATTTAATAATTTATAATTTTAACTTGCTACTAAATTTTGTGTTTACATGCAATTAACAACTTAAAATAAGTTAAAATTTAGTCAACTACTTATCAACTAATACGTGTAAACCAGCCATATTACGTGTAAACTAGCTATAAATGATGTCGTCGCAGCAGAAATCTCTAATCTGTGGTGGCTGCGGTGTCGTCGCGAAATCGTCGCTTGTGTGAAAACGTGCAAACGACAGCCTGTGTGACGTCTGTCGTGCAGTTCCTAAATCGTCTCGTGTCGTGTCTCGTGTGAAAGCGCTGTAACTGTGCCGCATAATATATCTGCGTCCGAAGCTTCGTGCAATGAGACGATACTATTGGACGATACACGTAGATCGTCCAATAATAGTCGTGTTCGTTCGGTTTTTCAACTGCGCATGCGCGGCTTTTTTCGCAGTTTGGCAACTAAGTATTATTACATTTATTATGTGTTTTCACATAAACACAGCGTCGATATGAAGATTGCGCTTGTAAACTGTCATAAACTTACCTTAATTGTCTCTACTTACTGACAATTTTCTCTGTTTGCCACCCTTGATCTCAGCTAATATGTTTTGGCAACACTAGCTTCTCCCCTCATAGCGTTTTGTAAACTCAAAATGTCAACCGCCAAAAAATTTTCTTTTCTGAAAAGAAGTAGATTTTTGTGTTTTAATTCACCTAAAGTAGTGAATATAACTCAATTTCGAGTTTTAGCACACGTAGTGATATTATTCTCCATGTTTTAGTTCTTCAATCGCGGATTCGGAGGTCCTTTGTTCTCGCGGCCACATGTGGCCGCTTGGGTTTTGAAGAGTTGGTGCAACGCAGTGTGTTCAGTGTAGTTTGTGCTGTGAGTAAGTTGTCGAGTGAGCAACAGAGTCGCTGCGAATTCCTCCAGCTCTGAATCCTCGGATTTGGAGGCCGACTTCCAAAGGGTAAGTCAGAAGAACTAATACTAATGGACGGCTTGAATTGGGCGAGGGTGGCCTCATTTGATAATACTGCATTTCTAATAGCCCTAAAAGCCAATCCGGGTGTCAGGGTCGGATTTTAAACTATTAGCCGCCCCTAGGCACTGAAAAATTGCCGCTCCATTATTGAAATATCACTGAGAGTTGTTTAGCTTTAACATTCTGCATTAACTAAATTAAGCTGGAAATAAATGACTTGTTACACCAATGCAATTACTAGGTATGCATAAAAGTTATAAACGTCATAACAATGTCAAAAAATAGCCAGCCAATGTACATAACTCCATACCTCATTGAATACACTGGTTTAGTCAATAATGGATTGCACCATTTTAGCAATGGTTAAAATATCATCATGGTTTTAACGATAAACCATAAGTAGTCAATTCTAGCCAGTGATTGTCCTCAATTGTTGGTATTCCAGACACAATGGGTGTTCTATTGTTGTACGGCCACCGGGGGCCGCTTGAGAGTTGATGAGTTAATGTTTAGTTAACAAATTTGAAAAATATAACCCATTCCACTTGTTTCATTACAATATTTAAGTTAAAGAACTAAAGATTTATTAAAACTGCTATCGTCTGCCCCCCGTATATTTGCAGCCGTATCCAATTGGGTTGCGGTAACCCTACGGGCAAAGGGGGTGCGACTGCTTGCATACCTAGACGATTACTTCCTGGCTGGTTTTATAGATTCAGAATATAAACCCAAACTTATACATTTAAGTAAAGGTAAAGAGTATCTAGCGGAAACAGTGAGAACTATGGCTGGCTTAACTTATGGCCTATTAAAACAAAGAGAATTAAGCTTCGATTTACTAGGGGTTTGACAGATGGTGTATGGGGCTTATGTCAAATTTTTAAAATAATTACATTTAATGTTCTACTCTGAGTGCGGAAAGTACTCATCAACAGAACTATGCAATCTGCGAATTTAAATGTCAATACATTTACCTCAATGACAAACTAGGTTGCGGAAATCCTTCCTGCCAGGGGAGTAGTGAGAGCCCTTTTTATTGTCTTGAGGGAAGAATCAATTAGAAAACATTGTTTACTTGGAAACCAGGACTCTACCAAGCTGGCCTTCTTCTTCTTCTTGTAATAATGACTGACTCGGTGAATTGCCAATATCAGAGTAGCTCGAAAGACTCTGCTAAGCTGGCCTTATGAGTTGTGACTAACAGGCTGCGAAAGCCAAGAAGTTTAAGAGGTCTTGGGCTGGCAGGTAAGCTGTCAAAAATCAATTTAGAAACCAACCCAACAGTTGCAGTATCTAAGAATTGCCTCGATCACAAAGGAAAAATTAATGTTCCTGGCACTAGAAAGGAAGTTAATGATAAGAATTATTTCTTTCTCAAATATTACAATATTGAGAATACAAGAGTAAAGTATGCAGTTTAGTCAGGTGCAAGGAAGTTTGGGTCAACTGAGTTCCAACAGGATCATCCCAAGTGGCCACCTACACCATTGGGATTTCCACTAAGCCCATGATCCATGAGTCGGATAGAGATGCGAAAGTCAGTTCTGTGCCTGATCTCTCTCCAGTCGTGCCGGCCTTCCGCCACTGGGTTATGAGAGTAAAAGGAATAGAGGGTGCTCTTGCGTATTGAGCACACACTTGGGCACTATAAAATTACTCCTGTGTAACTGGCTTGGTTTTAATAAACTGACCATGAGCACCGATACCAGTGTGGGAATTAGTATTCAAGGCAGTAGACAGCAACAAGGAGTTGTATCTGCGCCCATATACATTACCTGACAACCGATGCAGCAAATGCAGCTGGTGCAAGATGAAGATTCTCCAGAGGGGGTCCCCCATATAAGTACCTACTTAACATTACCTGACAACCGATGCAGCGGATGCAACGGATGCAGAATGAGGAGTTTCTCTCAGTATATGTCTTGATTCGGAATCAAGCTCAATTACTGCAGACAGCGCATAATATAATATTAGTCCCATGTGACATTCGCGCGCTGATGGCTTATATCCCAAAGAAGGAAGGTACACACTAAGCCTGCTCAGTCCAACTCGCATATTGTTGATATTGACAGTGAGAACATTCTCTTGTCGGCAGTATCAGTACCTTTCGGAAGGGTACAATTATTACCAATTGTCTATCAAGGAAACGGCAGCAAGCGGAATGGCACCTACTACCCACTGCAACAAACAGACTGATTAGTCATTGGGGCACTCCAGACGTCGACAGATTCGCGTCTATAGACTCAACTGTGGTCAGCAGACAGGTTTTGCCATATCCAAATTTTAATCGCTATTTTTAAATGCTGAAGACAAGTCAAAATGAGACTTTCAGTATGCTTAGCATGACCACCATAGACGAGTTTGTTATTATGATAAAGAAGACAAGGTAATGGATTAACAAAGGGAATCTGTCAGTTGTGCACAAAAACTGGCAATGTTTCTATTCCTTCACATTTCTACTATGGCCATGCTAAGCCTGCAGTTGGACTGGATGTTCCCACCTCCTAACCTTGTACTAGCCCATCTGAGCAATGCTAGAATCAAGAAACAATATCATTTATTGACAGATATGTAGTCCAGGGGCAGATACAATCTAATACACACACAGGGCATAAGCCTCTGAACCTTCTGTGTAAATAGAAATACTCTCGGAGAGTATAGTGGATACAACAACGGGCCTGCCACCCGAAGTGAACCAGCTAACACAACTAGTCTGGATGATGAGAGGTGGGGACAAACTATCGCTGGATGGTCAAAACCAGAGAGACAATAATTATTGACCTATAGCTGAGGACAATCCCCTCTGGAAACATTTTTGCCTCAAATAAGAGCCAAGAATGGTGGCAAGCCAAGAGTGGTGGCAAGAATGGTGCAAAAAGTATTGAGATCTAACCTAATTTAAATATTACATTTAAATACAAATTTAAATGAAGCTAACTCTTCATATAATAGACAATCTTAGTTTATAAGATTGTCCTTTTTACACTTCATGGATTGGAACAAAATGGTCAAAACCATATATCCTTAAGGCTAGTTCCTCAGCTCAGCCTTCTAAGTCAAAAGGCCGAAGATGGGATCCAGAAGTTCTGCTTAATTGGCTTTCTAATTTAAGTTGTCAGGATAACATATTCAAAACATCCCAAGGAACAACAGCAATCCTTTTATTAGCTCCTGGTCAGGGGGTGCTCTATAAAAATTACAGAAGCCTATCTTAGCATCTCTGTAGGCAGGGCAGTTTGTTGCCCACATCTGGATAAAGGACTGTGCCCCGTAAAGTGACTGCAGAAGTTAATGTCTAAGTACAGAAGAGAAATATTAGACAATTTAGTTTTAACTTTTCATTGGCCAGACCACATCTGATATCCAGAACGGTAATAACGGGTTGCCTAAAAAAGCAAAACTACATGAGAAAGCAGGAGTTTCTGCCTTACTGATCCAAGGTAACCTCAGCAGGTTGGTTAGATAACCACCCAGTAATTACTTCCTAGGAAAGGCTGGATAGTATCGCTAGGAAATTGGCATAAGTAATAACAGATTTTTTTACTATTTTCTCAATACTACCAAATAATAATAATTAAGTACCTAATTGGAACTTATAAACCAAGTTTATTGGGTGTTATTAAAATTACCTACAAAGCTTTAATTGTGACCTCAGGAATCAATTTAAGTGGGTTAAATTGAGGTTAAAATAGGAATTGTAGGGGCGAGTTGCACCAGAGGCATAGTTTAAGTTAAGGTTAGCATCAAATATGGTGTCCATAATAGACTTTTACTAGGGATTTGATAGTTCATTTGACCTTTTGTTATGGTTAAAGTTGAAGTTATAGTTAAAGTAAGTTGGTGCAGCCCACCCTAGGAGAGTTGCTACTGCCCACTACCTCTCATTTTACTAATTGTTGTTTTAAATATGCCAAAAGGACATATTATAAAAGTTTTTTTGTCTTTTGGGAATTTATTTTATGCTTATAATATATATACTGTTTATTCCCTTATAACATTTGTGTTGTTGCAATTATTATTATTTTGCATTTAGGTATGATATTGATATTATACTAAATGTAACAAAGTTATTTCACATAGCGTTTTGTGTTTTGTCACCAGCAGATATCAAACAGGTCTTCATATCGACGCTGTGTTTATGTGAAAACACATAATATGATATTTTGCACTACAACAAAATAGTTATTATGTGTTGAAGCATAAACACAGCGTCGCAGGAAGAACTTCCTGGTGAAGACTATGAGGGGAGAAGCTAGTGTTGCCAAAACATATTAGCTGAGATCAAGGGTGGCAAACAGAGAAAATTGTCAGTAAGTAGAGACAATTAAGGTAAGTTTATGACAGTTTACAAGCGCAATCTTCATATCGACGCTGTGTTTATGCTTCAACACATAATAACTATTTTGTTGTAGTGCAAAATATCATATTATTACCTCAATGCAACTGACTTTCGCAGTTTGAAGTTCTGTCAAATTTTAGAACATGACACTTGCATGACACTCACACTGACACTAATTTTTAACTTTGCGCATGCGCAATGTGCATTAAAAACCAAACGAACACGACTAGCGGCTTTCGACATCGGCTTTAGCGCGAATCACCACGCATTTATGCGGCCGCGGCATAATAGAGATCAGTGATAAATGATAATACCACTCTTGTTTAAAGATCAGTGGAAAATACCCACTGATCTCTATTATACAAGTACGCTGGATTGCTGATACAGACCTGCTTTTTGTGCCTATTTGAAGCGGAATCAGCGCCCCCATTATTCGGGTAGAGAACTAAATTTGACGTAACCACAACCAATAACAACAGTTGTCATCACTAGTATTAGTTCCAAATACTCTCACTACTGCTATCAGCGCCAATATGGCGGCTTTCAAACGTCATTTTTACGTCAGATTTGGTTCTACGGTTCTACCCGAACAATATGGGTGGGCGCTGATTCCGCTTCAAATAGGCACAAAAAATAGCTGTCATTTCAAAGGCTATCAGCAATCCAGCGTACTTGTATAGAGATCAGTAATAATACCCAAATCTATAAAAATATAGCTGTCAAATTTATTGTCTTTTATTTTTAAAATAAAAAAAAAAAAATGTCTTTTATTTTGCTGTCAGTGTTGTATTTTGTCAATGTCATTCGTAATTCCCGAATCCCAATTTTCATAGTGGAAATTAATGGCCGTAATCGTACTTTTCGGGATAATATACTTTTGAATTGTAGTAAAACTCACAGAAGGAACTGTAATTAGTATACAAATACGTTTATTACATTTTATGCTCGAAGCTTGTGAATGTGTCTGTGAATCAAATCGGTGAAGTTTCGCGGAATGTTTCCGCTAACACCTCCAGTGGTTAAGCGACTTCTGGGGTGGAAAAAAGGTCCCGAAGGTACGTCGACTGCAGAAGACAAGTGGTCGGAGAAGGCTGTAAAAAGTCTTGTGAAAAAATTGAAGAAAAGTGGCGCTATTGAAGAATTAGAAAAGGCTTTATCTAATCAAAACAGCCACACTAAATGCGTAACGATCCCAAGGTGAATATTTTGTTTTTTTTACACACCCAAAGTTATTGTTTGCCCTTTTTTGGTTACTTCAAAATGATTTTTAACTATTGTGCATTTTATTTGACAATTATTATGTTTTATTACAATGTGGATATTAATATAGCACAGTATTTCACTTAGATTATTAACTAAAGCTGTACCTAATATCTATAAAATAATGTAATTTCTTGTCTATAAAGTAACACACTATGAACACTAGTAGCCATTGAACTTATGGTAGCTACAAAAAGCATTAACACTTCATTACATTATCACAATTATTATTATACAATAATTTGATATCAAAATGTTGATGACTTCACATAAAGCCGAGGTGTATTTCTATTTTAACAATATTCCTGCTGAGATTACAAATCTCACTATCCAGTATTTCATTTACATTACTAGAAAGTATCATATTATAATATAATACTTTCCATAAGTACTTAAGTGTAACTTTAAGTTTAAATAAATTTGGATACATCTGAAATGTATTCAGTATTGTAGTACGGCTCCTTGTCCTAACAAAAATCAATTTTATGGTACCATCCTGAAGAAAGCATGAAAATTGGCATGAATGTAGCTGTCATATAAATGTGCTTCAATGTAGATATGGAAGCACGTCGAGAAATAATGTCCCCCCCCCCCTTTTTTATCTCCCTCATTCCGGTTTTTCGAATTTTCTACGAAAACGATAAGACTGACGAGTTTACTCTTTAGAGAACAAATTATCCTCGAGAAATTACCTACAAAACGATACTACATTATATTGTGATAAGATTAATATATAATTTCAGTTTACAGCCACCAACATATTATGAAATTGTAAAAAATGGCAAACTTTATTTTCTTGCTCCATTTATAGGAAAACGACAAGAGTGGTGATAAAATAGACTAAAGAAGTTAGATACCTAATACATTGAGCTACAAAATTACACATATTTCATAGTCGTAGAGGCATTACTTCCAGGGTTACAGCTTACCGCGTCTGACTCAAGTACTCGTTTTTTTAACTTTTTACAATTTCTTAGATTTAGAGCTAAAAGTTTCAAGAAATTTATTAAAAATACAGTAAAAATTATGTAGTTGTCATATATGTGCTTTAATGTGGATATACTAGAAGCATGTCGACAAATTATTTTTTTACCCCATTTCCCCCCTTCGTATATATTGTATTGTATGGTAAATCGTGGTTTTTCTCATTTTTTTTGAAAACGGGTACAGCTTTCAGAAAACTGTCAAAGAACAATATGTTGTTTATTAAATTCTCTACAACATTGTCTTCAGATGTATGTTGATAGAACTTATAGTTTACAAAATATGTAGTATACATGTAACTTTGAAGTTTTATTAAAAAATGCAAACATTTTACTAAAGATAGTATTATTTTACTAAAATATATACTAAAAATTTTACTACAAAATATTTAAATACTAAAAAAAATTTTTTTGTTTAAATATTTTTTAGTACATTTTCTACTAAATATTTAAACATCAAAAAATAGACAAAAATACTAAAAAATATATAAATAAATTATATAATAAATATATAAATAAATTTTTTAGTGTTTTTGTCTATTTTTTGGTGTTTAAATATTTAGTAGTAAATTTACTAAAAAATATTAAACACAAAAATTTTTTTTTAGTATTTGAATATTTTGTAAAAAAAATTTGTTCAGGACCCTAGGTAATTACTATCTTAAGCTGAAAAATAACTCAAACATGTTAAATATTTTCGTATGAGAAAATGATTTTGGTATTAAGAATGTATGAAAATTTCGAGGGTAACCCGGGCCCTTAAGAGGATACACCAAGGGCTAGAGAAATAAAAAATCGACCAAATCCAATAAAAATATATTATTAACTTCTTCAAAGATAATATATTTTAATTATAATTTAATATATTAAAGCCCAATTCCACCAATGTCTGTTAGTGTTATCAGATCGTTAAAATGCCATGTCTTCTTTTTCATTCATTCATATTGTGAAAAACGAAAGAGAACATGATACTAATTTGAACAATAACTTTGACAGTCGCTGGTGAAATTGGCAGTGTTTCCACAATGAGGGGAACTCCCCCTTTTGAGGGGAAATTAGGGTCCAGAGGGGAAGAAAAAGGGGAAGACTATAAAAGGGGAAATTGCGGGAAACCTAGGGAAACTGGAATTTTTCCTACTTTTCCTATTTTTTTCTGATTAATTTCATTGCCGGTCTCAAGAAGGCTTTAGCGTGTGCTTCGGGCTCCCTGAGATCAAATTAATGGGTTTAAGGTTTTCGTGGTTGGATACCGCAGACCGCTGTAGATCCTGCCGACACAGGAGGTACAGTGGTGGGATTGTGTGTGGGGCCGATTTAGTTAATATTATACTAGTGCCAAAACTTAAAACTACAGCAAAATAATTTTTGAGGGGAAAAAAAGGGGAAATCTGAATTGAGGCGTGGGGAAACGAAATCATTATAGTGGAAACACTGGAAATTGGGCATTACCATAATTAATTTGAGTGTGCTGCAAATTTTTGCGCCTTATTGATTTTTGCAATTTCCAACAAATAAAATATATAAAATGAGCAATCATTTAATTTTCAACCTGACAATGCATTAGCATAACATTTTCGTATATTGTATTTTTATCGTTTTTCGTTCATCAATAGTCGATTTCGGAAATACGGAAACTGGAAAACCCGTCCCATTCGCAAACGCAGACTTGATTCTTGAACAGCGTACTATAATCCGACAAGATCGAAAAGTTCACGCCGTACGTTCACCTCGCTGCGTACAATGACCACCGTAAATTGGTGACATAACTGCAGACAGGACGCAAAATCCAAAACGAAGGTCGAATTCCCGTCAAAACAATTGAAGCTTTTTGTTTTAATACATATGGCTGACTAAGTTTTCCTTTTTTATTAAATATCCTACCAAATTAGAACTGAGTACCGGTAAAGCTTCGAAGTGTGAACTGTGAACGCGTTTACGATTATTAATTAGGTGTATTTACGTAGGTACATTGCCGTTTGCGGAAAGCGCAGACGAAATTATCAAAAGATCGCTTTGTAGTTGATTTTTGATTTTATTAGATTTTAGATTTTTATATTTTAATTAATAATAATTCAGTAGGCCCGAATGTGGTTCTTAATAGAATCTAATTAGAAAATGTGATTCTATTTGGTGCGAATATCGGAAATGTTATCGCAAACTTGTGAGTATCATTGATTTTTCGTAGTTCAATAATATTACAAAATTACGATGATAATATTATAAGTTTATTATAAGTTTAAACGTTTGAGGTGCTCGACCTTTTAACCTGTACTTAATTAAAAGTAATTGAGTTTTTTTGACAGCTCCAAAAAAGTGATTCGATGATTTTGTTTTGTTTTTGTTTACTTTTGTTGTTTCTAATCAGTTTTTGGCCTACCTAATAGAAGTTGAACATAATTTTTTAAATAAAAATCTAAACAAATAGTAGGTATCTCAACTATACTTGAATGAAATAAAAATTTTAAACGTCAATGTTACCTGTATTATAGTGCATGGGTTATTTTATAATTTATATCATGTTAGTTGCACTACATTCGAACTACTAATAACAGTAATTGTCATAATATTATGATTTATGTTTGAGTTTCCCCTGATTTGTCTTAGTTTGTTATAGTCATCCGGGCCAAACCAAACAAAATAATATTTCCAGGTTTTTGGTTATAAGATTTTTTACTATATTATATACTTCAGTCCAGACATCTGGCTGCAAAGTCAGTCATAAACAGATTTTTTAAATCAATTTTTTTTTTTTAATCTAGACAGGAAGAAGAGCTTCAGTCTGGCCAATATGGCCAGACTTCTGGCTGCAAAGGGCTTTGACCTGTCATGTCCGCATTTGACTGATTTGTAAATGTTGAAAGCTAAGTGGAGGGTGGTGGAGGCTAACAAATGTGTTAAAGTTATTTTCTTTGATTGACGGCTTTGTCATAAAGTAGTAGCATAGGATATGTGTATCTGATATTGTAGGAGAAGCGTATCTGATACAGCTGTCCTATCCATGAGTTCTACTCAAAAGTAGATTAGAGATTAGATCGAACAAAACAAATAGGTATATAAATTGTATGATTACCACTTTACTTTAGGACAATAATAAATAAAGCAAGTAAAAAATTTTAAATTACATTAAGAAGCTATTTTTCAATTTTTAACCGACTTCCAAAAACGAGGAGGTTATACGTTCGTCTGTGGATATTTTTTTTTATGTATGTTCAACAATTACTCCGCCGTTTATGAACCGATTTTCAAAATTTTTCTTTTGTTATATTAGGTTCCACTCCAATTTGGTCCCATTTTGTGAAAAGTGGTGATCTGATGATGGGATCCATGAGTAATCGAGGGAACTCCTCAAAATTCAAATGGAAACATATGTTTTTTTTGGTTTCATATGAAGTATTCCAGGCATATGTTACCAAAAAGTAAGATTTTGCACCAAGATTTACCATGGTTCGAAGGTGGTGAACAGAACTCCTTACTCCTTATAGATACATGTTTGGGGGTTTCGGCGTTGTCTTAAGAACTGAAAGCATATACTACTATGCAAATTTAATTAATCATCATCATCATCACCACCATTCCACCATACATCCGTGAGTAATCGAGGGAACTCCTCCAAATTTATATGGAAACTTATAATGATTCCGATTTTATAAGAAGTATCCTAAGCATATGCTACCAAAAAGCAATGTTCAGAAAAGTGGTGACCTGATGATGGGATCCATGAGTAATCGAGGGAACTCCTCAAATTTCAAATGGAAACATATGTTTTTTTTGGTTTCATATGAAGTATTTCAGGCATATGTTACCAAAAAGTAAGATTTTGCACCAGGATATACCATGGTTCAAAGGTGGTGAACAGAACTCCTTACTCCTAATAGATACATGTTTGGGGGTTTCGGCGTTGTCTTAAGAACTGAAAGCATATACTACTATGCAAATTAAATTTATCATCATCATCATCACCACCATTCCACCATACATCCGTGAGTAATCGAGGGAACTCCTCCAAATTTATATGGAAACATAATATAATGATTTCGATTTTATGAGAAGTATCCAAAGTATGTGCTACCAAAAAGCAAGATTTTAAAATTAGTTATACCATGGTTCCGAAGGTGCTAAGAAAACTCCGGATTCCTTATATATACAAGTTTGGGGGTTTCGGAGTTGGTTTAAGAACTGAAAGCATATGCCACTATGCAAGTTATATTCATCATCATCATCACTACTACCAGTCACCACACCATGAGTTATCTAATTATAACCCTATTATTGTTACTTTTAATCGTCTTTAAGAACAAAGCCCGAATTTGTCGAACGATTTAAAAAATTATAATGTTATTTCAATGTAAATGACTCGACCTTGGTGTTTAGGTTACCGAGTTAGCAACTTGATCATAAGATCTATGAGGAAAGTTATTCTTAAAATTTATAAGGACGATTTTAGTTATATTTGAGCATCCATACAAATATTATAAATGCGAAAGTGTGTCTGTCTGTCTGTCTATCAGTCTGTCCGTTTGTTACCTCTTCACGCTCGAACAGCTGAACCGATTCTGCTGAAATTTGGCATGGAGATACTTTGAGTCCCTAGAAAGGACATAGGATAGGATATTTTTATCCCGGAAAATTTTTAAGTTTGCGCGCGATAAACGAATTTTGGCGCAACGAAGTTGCGGGCGTCATCTAGTAATGTTGAGTTGTTTTCATGAGTGTAATGATAGAAAGTCACTGAACAGAACTTTTGAGCCTTTAAAGACAGGCGTATAAACATTAATTTTATTATTGCTTGATTAACGCCAAGCATATACATTAGGCATACAGTAGTATATGCTTGGAGTTGCTTAAGCAATTCTGAAGTAGTGATATCAGACAATGAGTTCTCATAATATCATGAAAGTGTATCCTGGATCCAAAGTAACTAAGCATAACACATATTAGTCTGTGCAGAAAACCAGCTTATAAAATAATAAATCACTTAAAAGAGTGAAATTATTATTTTTAACAAAAAATTAAAACCGACTTCCAGGGTAAAAACAATAATAATTTATAATGAACAAAAAAGTGTTAAATAATTCTTACTCTTTAAAGTGCCTTATGCATAATTCTCCTAAACCTCAACTATTTCTGTACACAATCTACATTATTTTGAAGTCGGTACCAGTCTTAAATATTAAAAATATTTTGTCATACAACTCAGCATTCTTATAGCTGGTACCGTCTTCAAAATATTGTAGATTGTGTACAGAAATAGGTGAGGTTTAGGAGAATTATGCATAAGGCACTTTAAAGAGTAAGAATTATTTAACACTTTTTTGTTCATTATAAATTATTATTGTTTTTACCCTGGAAGTCGGTTTTAATTTTTTGTTAAAAATAATAATTTACTCACTTTCAAAACATTATTTATATTATTAATTGTGCTTTTGGAGAAATGTGTTATATATAAGTTTTGATATATTTTTGTCAACAGAGTTAAGCCAAATGACAATGGTGTCAATGGTCAGTACAGAAAGGGTTTGCCGCATGTGGTCTACTGCAGGCTGTGGCGGTGGCCGCAGCTTCAGGTGAGTGAACTTTATTTTCTTTATATATGTCGTAGGATGATTTGATAAATCGAATTATCGCGAAAATTCTAGGGACATCGCGAAAACACGGATAATTAAGACAATAGTAATTACACATTTTTCAACCTTACTGACAAAAGGTAGTGTTTTCGCGAAAACGCGATTCGACTTAGTAAGATTGCGAAATGAATCGTTAGTGCAAGCGCACCACAACAACATCTTCTCTGATTGGTTGAATATTCAAGTCTTCAACCAATCACAGAAGATGTTGTTGTGGGGCGCTTAAACCGACCAATCAGTGATTTTTTCAAAAATAACTAACGATTAATTTCGCAATCTTACTAAGGCGACTCGCGTTTTCGCGAAAACACTACCTTTTGTCAGTAAGGTTGAAAAATTGTCTAATTATCCGTCTTTTCGCGAAGTCCCTAGAATGTTGTAATGTGTAAAATGTTAGTGCAAGCGCACCACACCATCTCTGATTGGTTGAATATTCAAGTCTTCAACCAATCAGAGAAGATGTTGTGGGGCGCTTAAACCCACCAATCAGTGATTTTTTCGATAATAACTAACGATTCATTTCGCAATCTTACTAAGGCGACTCGCGTTTTTGCGAAAACACTACCTTTTGTCAGTAAGGTTGAAAAATTGTCTAATTATCCGTGTTTTCGCGAAGTCCCTAGAATTTTGCGATAATTCGATTTATCAAATCATCCTACGACGGAATCATAATATGATCTTTTCAGATTTAAAAGGTTTTTCTGCTACTGCTGTTATTGGCCAAGTCGACGGCCAACAATGGTGCCTGTTGAAAAAAATGTTACTAGTATGTATACAATATATAAATTAACAAAATGTATTATTTGCCTTTCAGAGTCAGCATGAATTAAAACCTGTAGACCACTGTGAGTTTGCATATCAGCTGAAGAAAGACGAAGTGTGTGTCAACCCCTACCACTACAATAAGATTGACTCGCCTGGTAAGGAAATTAGTAATTACTAATTTTAAATATTTTATTTAAAAGTCACTCAAGCAGCTGTAATTAAATGAAGATTTTGACATAAGTCCCATACATTGTCTGTTAACTCTTGCTGTTTCTTTGAGTGTGGCAGTTAATAACTTAAACTGGTAAGCAGTTGTCTTTGCATGCAATTACAAGCGAAATAAGCCAGTTTATTGTATAAATAATATAAGATCTATATTGTATTTAAAAATCTTTATAAATTCTTCTGTCCAGCTCTGCCACCGATACTGGTGCCTCGCTGCCCCGAGGGTGAAATCCGAGCTCCCCCGCCCTATGTGGACTACCACCACCACGAGATCACAGATAAGTGAGTCATGTATCACGCGTTATTCTATACTTGTTTTGTTCTCACTTCTCATACTTATAATTTGTTTTGTAAAAAATATATTATCTTTAATATTATTAAATATATATCGAATCGTCGAGCGGTATTAGAAGCTGATTCAAGCTGTTGATTAATATTGCATTCATCATCCATATTTGTGGGCGTACATTAGTTATATGCTGAAATAATAATAATAGCTCCCACACCGGTTTCGGTGACGGTGGCCGGATTCATTGAAACCAGGCCAGCTACGCAGGAGTAATTTTATAGTGCCCAAGTGTGTGCGCAGTACACAAGAGCGCTATCTATCCCTTTACTCTCATAACCCAGTGGGAGGGCAGACCGACACGACCGGCGAGAGATCAGGCGCAGGACCGACTTTTTAGATGCCCATCCGGCGCATGGATCATCTTACTTGTCAGACAATCAGGTGATCAGCCTGCATTGTCCTAACCAAACTTGGACATAACATGTTTCCCACGCGGGAATCGAACCCACGACCTCCGAGTCAAGAGCCGCGCTCTATACCACTAGACCGCGGAGTCGTCTAAGTGTTAGGCTTGCTGAAATAAAACTGTGATTAACCAGATATCATCAGATTTGGAGCCGATGGGCTTGGGAGCATACACCGTTCCTTCCGACCTTCATAATTTTTTTTTATGAAAAAAGAGGGCAAACGAGCAAACGGGTCACCTGATGGAAAGCAACTTCCGTCGCCCATGGACACTCGCAGCATCAGAAGAGCTGCTGGTGCGTTGCCGGCCTTTCACGAGGGAATAGGGTAGGGGAGGGTATTGAAGGGAATAGGGGAGGGCGGGAAGGAAATAAGGGAGGGTAGGAAAGGGAAAAGGGTAGGGGATTGGGCCTCCGGTAAACTCACTCACTCGGCGAAACACAGCGCAGGCGCTGTTTCACGCCGGTTTTCTGTGAGCCCGTGGTATTTCTCCGGTCGAGCCGGTCGAGTTAAGTAAGACTGAAGTTTTTGATCATTTTTCTGTCATTTGACAAACGATGTTTGCCGAATAGGCGCCGGCAGCAATTTCGGCAACCGGCTGAACCGGCGCCAAAAATAATTCACTACAACTAAATATTTTTATTCAAACAAGAACCTGTTTTATGCAATTTACTGCATGCATGGTCGTTAGTCCGCAGATTACCTAGGTATTCTGTGGATTATCTCGTTAATGTAAGAATAGAATAAATTTTTTGCACTTTAACTGACTCACCCAGATAATCTGCAGAATACCTTGTTAATCTGTAGTCTAACTGGTTTACGCACATTAGCGATATCATATATTATATAATTATATAAAAATGAATTTCCAATTTTGTTAGTATCGCTATAACTCGATAACGGCTGAACATCGTGCTAATTTTAGTCTTAAAATAATCCTTGAAGTCCAGGGAAGGTTTTTAAGTGACACGAAGTTCACCGGGACAGCTAGTGTGTAATATATCTAGAAGGTGTAATGTCAGTTGTTACACAGCACACTCTACAACACATACTAGTGTAATTTTTAGGGTTCCGTACCCAAAGGGTAAAAACGGGACCCTATTACTGAAAAATCGATGTCTGTCCGTCTGTCTGTCTCCAGACTGTATCTCAAGAACGGCTATAGCTAGCCTTCTGAAATTTTCACAGATTGTGTATTTCTGTTGCCGCTATAACAACAAACACTAAAAACAAAATTAAATGAATATTTAAGGGGGGCTCCCATACAATAAACTTGATTTTTTTTGGCCTGTTTTGCTCGTAATCAATAATGGCAACAGGTACGTACTTGAAATTCTCACAAAATCCTTAATTTTATGTGTACTTTAATTATCAATAATAATATTAAAATAAAATAAAAAATTAAGGGGGGCACCCATACAAAAACACATTTTTTGGCTTATTTTTTCTCTATAACGGTACGGAACCCTTCGTGCGCGAGTCTGACTCTCACTTGGCCGATTATTTAGGAGGCCTATGGAGTCCCACTGTTAGGCAAAGTTAGGAGAGACCCGTCAAGATCATCCATTCTTCCCGCTCTAACGCGACCGTAGGCCAACCTGGTACCAAATTCCAGTGTGATTATCATTATAGATGGGAAAATGCCCAGGTTATTTGGGCATTTATGGGCATTTGCCCACCTCTTAAGTATAATCCTGTAATTGATGGTGTGTTGCAGCAACGTGATGCAGAGCGGCGGCGTAGTGGGCGTGGGCGGCGTGGGCGGCCACAGCACCCTCTACCTGGAGGCCACCGTAGGCCAGCAGGTGCCCAGCAACACCACCGTACATCTGTGAGTACTGAGTACTACCTTATATTATAACACGTAATGTTAAAGATTAGTGAAGTAGGAGTTTTTGGAGTGTGGAAGGGTCGGTAAACTTATATCTATAATACATGAAAAAGTTTCAGCTTTATTGTTTGAAAATTTTAGGCAGACCATTATGTTAAAATATAATATTATTTTGTCTTAAAATATTTAGTCCATTTAGTCTAAACCGAATTTTAATGCTGCTATTAATAATGCCTGCTTTGCGTAGATAGGCAAGCACACATTCAAATTCATCGCGGCGATAGATATAAAGAGCATATACTTCAGTTTCAATTTTCTATACAAGTTTATTGAATAGAATAGTATTTTAAAAAGTTAAAACCAACTTTAAAATTGCAAACTGGACTTGTAGATCCGGAGTTCTGCGAACACAAACATAAAATTAAATTTGAAATTTGGCATTTGTTTATACGCTGATATAGACTAACTGCTAACATATTATACGAAAATTGTGAAATGGAAATGTTACATACATTCGGGTCGAATTGATGACCTCCTTTTTTGAAGTCGGTTAATGAAATGAAATGAAATATCTTTTATTCAAAATAGGTATCATGAATACACTTTTTGAACGTCAGAAGTCTACGTTGCCTACCACCGGTTCGGGAACTAAAGTAGTTATTCCATTACACTAAATTTAGAAGTTCTAAATAGGATTCTGAAAAGATATTTATTTATGTATAGGGGTGGGTCGACGGTGGAGACTCCGCCGCCGGGCTACATGAGCGAGGACGGGGACCCCATGGACCACAACGACAACATGCGTGAGTTTGTTGACAACCCTATTATGCCTATCTTTTTTAGGGTTCCGTACCTAAAGGGTGAAAACGGGACCCTATTCATGAGACTTCGATGTCTGTCCGTCTGTCTGTCTCCAGGCTGTAACTCAAGAACGATAATAGCTAGATAGTTGAAATTTTCACAGATTGTGTATATCCGTTGCCGCTATAACAACAAATACTAAAAGCAAAATAACATTAATATTTAAGGGGGGCTCACATACAAAAAACGTGATTTTTTTGGCCTTTTTTTGCTCTCTATCAATAATAACAACAGGTAGGCCCTTAAATTTTTCACAAAATCCTTAGTTTTACTTGTAATTTAATATTTAATAATAATATTAAAATAAAATAAAAAATTAAGGGGGGCTCCCATACAAAAAACACAATTTTTGGTCTAATTTTGCTCTATAATGGTACGGAACCCTTCGTGCGCGAGTCCGACTCGCACTTGGCCGATTATTTTATGTTGCAAACAATGTTCAACTTTATTTTTAACAAAAGTAATGATTGTGAATTTTACCATCCATACTTAATATTATAAATGCGTAAGTGTACCTGTCTGTCTGTCTGTTACTTATTCACGCCCAAACCGCTAAACCAATTTTGCCGAAATTTGGTATGGAGATACTTTGAGTACCGAGAAAGGACACAGGATGATTTTTATCCCGGAAAAATGTATCGTTCCTTCGCGGTAAACGAATTTTAAAGGTAAATGACAAGTGATAACTGATAACAGACAACGGTGTCCAGTGCCGGATTTATATTTTTCATGAGTGTAGGCCACTTTATGTAATCTGCCGCCGCCCCTAGGCCGCCCCACAGGCCACAGCATATACATTATACAGCCTATTTATTAATCCAAGGCTGACCAGTATCATGTTCCGGAACATTTATAATTTTAACTAGAAATGGACGACTTCTAGTTAAAATTGTGTGCTAAATTACAAGTTAAAGATGAATATCTAATTGAGCCTTGAAAGGCCGTTTTAAATTGAAGGACACACTGATAGGTCATTCCAAGCCAAGCGGACAAGAAATAAAAAGAAAATCTTTGAAAAAATGCAAATTGTTTTTTTAATGAATTAATTCAATCAATCAATCAATTAATTCAATCAAATATTATCTAAATCGGAGACATCGACTTCTTTTCCTGTCCACTTTGCGTGAAATGCCCCTGATATCACCGTCTCTCACCTCAGAGCTGACGCGCCTGACGCCGTCGCCGCTGTCGGGCGCGGAGGCGGCGCCGGTGCTGTACCACGAGCCGGCGTTCTGGTGTAGCATCAGCTACTACGAGCTCAACACGCGCGTCGGGGAGACCTTCCACGCCTCGCAACCCTCCATCACCGTAGACGGCTTCACAGACCCCAGCAACAGCGAGCGGTCAGTACAGGATCAATTAGCGCTATAAACCCCGTATTCATTGTAAACATTTGTTTAGCAACAAAGTTGAATCAACGTGTTGAGAAGTTGCTGTCAACATGTTGCTGGCAAGTGGCAACACTGTGTGTTGCAGAGTTGATAACAGCATGTTGACAAGCTCTCGCTCGATGAGCGTAAACATCAGTTTAGCATCAAATGTTGACGTGTGTGGACGTGCTTGCAACAGTTTACAAACATGGCAGTTGGAGGGACTGTGGAGCAATGATAAAATAATGCAATAATTAATAGAATTATTTCAATCAAAATCATTCCTATGGGATTCTTCTATAAAAGAATACAAAAATGAAACAAAAAGAACGATGCATTCGAAGAAATTACTCTTCAAATTTTCTCTTTGCAGAAGATAGTTTCGAATCCACTATCTTTATCTCTTTATATATAAATTTAGAAATGCATCTACGCGTCGCAGCGGTCTGAATTGACCCTAACAATCCACAATCGCGATGTCAATGTTTTTTTTAAATAATAGGCCTGGCCGAGCCTTAATCACGCCTGCTCGGAAATATTAATTATATTATCCCATAGAAATATTATCCCATTAATATTCTCTTTTGTCATCAGTGGATTTCCAAAGTTACGCGTTATTGATAAATGATCAGTCAATTTTGCTAGCTACAGGAATAAAAATATATCTGTGTTGCAGGTTTTGCCTGGGGCTGTTGTCGAACGTGAACAGGAACGAGGTGGTGGAACAAACTCGGAGACACATCGGCAAGGGCGTACGTCTTTACTATATTGGCGGTAAGTAATGTTATATTCTCATATGCTTATACAACATGACTGGTGAGACATTACCGATACTTAAGGAGAGTATTCAGTACTCGATTCTCATTATAATTATGTAATAAAATTAGGTTCTTAACTTTTTTTCCGAATTTCCCAAAAATAAATGAATCATGGATACCAAGTAAATTACGCGGCTAGGTAAGTAGGCATACTATGCGGCCGGTGCAGAGGCGTGCGCTACCAAAGAAACACCACACAACTACCCCTCCCGCTCGCGGTGTCCATGCGTTGGGTAAATAATTATTTAACTTTAAGCTACATTTACTCAGTGATCAATTGATATTATTTTTTTATATTATTTTTTTCCAGCTAATAAATATTACGTCCTCGAGTATTGAACATGTCTCACCAGTCACGCGGTATGTGTCAATAAAAAATTGATGACTCTTCTCATTTGCCATGTAGCCGTTGTACATGATTGATGATTCATTTCTGATGTCTGATTGTAAACATTAGAGTGGCCATATTGGACTTGCGAGTTTTTATATTACTGCCAAGTTTTTAAATAGGTAATAATTTCAGGCGAGGTGTTCGCGGAGTGCCTGAGCGACTCGTCGATATTCGTGCAGAGCCCCAACTGCAACCAGCGGTACGGCTGGCACCCCGCCACTGTATGTAAGATTCCGCCCGGTGAGTTTGTATTACATGCTGAGTTATATGATTCATTATTTGTGGTAGTAAAGGGAGTTTTCGATTGTCATATTTTGCTTTAAAGATACATACAACGTTATGGGCTGTCGTTGTCGTACCATAAAAACGTCTTCGTCCTACTTCAACATTTCTATAAAAAAGTTGAGAGGTATCAAGGGACACCCGGACCGCGGACGGAATGAAGTTTTATGTCCAAAAAACCTGTATACACTCAAAAAAGATAGAGACAGAGAGAGAGAGAGAGAGAGAGAAACACGCTACCGCGCGGCTTACAAGTATAGAATTTTTGCTCTAGAGTCTAGTTGTAATATACCGACACTTTTGTGTCATGTCGTTACAACTTTTTCCGTCTAGCTCCCTTTCGCAACGCGCGATGAGAAACTTCGTTCCAAAGAAAACTAAGATTGTGAAGCGAGAAATCAAGATAGCCTAACAGACTCCTGCCAGGTTTGATTATAATGTACAGGTTGTTTTAAGTATTTCGGTCTTATGTTACAGGCTGCAACCTGAAGATCTTCAACAACCAGGAGTTCGCGGCACTGCTGACGCAGTCCGTGTCGCAGGGGTTTGAGGCGGTGTTCCAGCTCACACGCATGTGCACCATCCGCATGAGCTTCGTCAAGGGATGGGGGGCCGAGTACAGGTGCGCTTACTACACTGTAATCAAAATATGTTACAGTTTACATACGTTTTCTGCCTCGCGTTGCGATTCGATAAACTTTACGTTCTTTAAACGGCTGCATGAGGCTGAACAATGACCTTAGCATCTCAAAAGAAAACAAAAACTTTTTTACACGTGCGTGACGGGCACGGTACGGGGTCTTGTAAAATAACATACATTCCAAATGCCTGGTTTCTGAGGTTTCTTGACTGATTTTTACCTACTACTATTACTGTATACGCTACACTTTAGGCTATCGGCTATCGCCTAGGCTATCGTCAGAATATTAACCAATTGATTGGTTGATGAACAATGTGAAATGTCGTTGACTTGACAATAAAAATATATAAAAATTTATTTGACTTGACTATACCCTGTCAAAAACATCTGAAATAAATCAGCTACAGCCTAAAGTATGAAAGTTGTTGAACTCAGTGTCGGACTCAATAAAAGTAAATCTTGTCTTGTTTAAATATTTTTTCTGCTTAAACGCCTATACATAAGCAAATCATAAGCCAAGAATTTTTGTAATAAAATGTTCCGTAACGTGTTCCCAGACGACAAACAGTGACGTCGACACCGTGCTGGATCGAGCTGCACCTGAACGGGCCGCTGCAGTGGCTGGATCGCGTGCTCACGCAGATGGGGAGCCACCCCCATCCCTGCTCCTCCATGTCCTAGGCCGGTGAGTCACACACCACACTACTACCACATCTGAGAAGGCATTATAGACCTATAGTCATTTAAGTTCTAACACTGCGTAAGTCACTTTTTGGTTATTTTGAAATTTTGATGCCATTCGCCAGAAATTTGGAAGACGCATCGTATCAGCAAATCGGAACACCTATCGCTTAATAAAAACACCTAAAATAAATAGTAAACCTGCTTTAGTATGGTATCTATTATACAAAATTATGCAATTGTTTTCTCTCTACTGACAAGTTGTTATTTTTGATTTACGCGGCGTTAGAACTTAAATTATTATTTATATATTCATATTATTTATACAAACGTATTTTGTAATGTTATCGCCGGAGAATTGAATTAATTCGTTGCGTTATTTTTACCCGACTATGGGTATTGAAGCTATGGAGTATTGAAGTTCTCTAGTAGTTTACAAACTAGTTATTATAATAGGTTGGGGAAAAAGAAATCCATTATTTTTACGTGAACTTCAAGACTTTATTTAACATGTTTTGCATTGTCGATCTTTAACTCCTGGGCGATGCTACGACTACTAACATGCCGGTCCACTTCGATGATTTCAGTGACTTTGTCGACATTTTCGACGACGGGCCTGCCTGTGCGAGGGGCATCCTTAACGTCAAAAATACCCGAACGGAATCGACGAAACCAAAATTGCGCGTAATTAGCTGTTACAGTATCGGGACCATAAACACTATTCACATTTTCAGCCGCCTGACTTGCATTTTCGCCCTTATCAAAGAAAAACTGTAAAATGTACCGAATTTTCTCTTTGTTGACTTCCATCTTTAACGCCGTGTAACTCAGAACTGAATGGACAAAACAAAAAACTGCAAACGAATTCTTTTAGTGCGAACTGTTACCTTGACAACGAGCATAAATTTGAAATTGTTTGATCGATAATTTACGAGATATCGATCACTACAGCCATCTACCGAAAAAATAATGGATTTCTTTTTCCCCAACCTAATATTTAGGGCCGATTTTTCAATCGTCAGATAACTTTTAACTAAATAATAAATATGACACGTTGACATTTTTTTCATATAAAATCTGTCAAAACGCCAAATTTATTCCAGAGGTAAAATTTATCTGACGATTGAAAAATCAGCCCTTAGACAAATGAAGTGTCGTTATAAAAAGGCAACAGCGCCCTGTAGGTAACAAAGTAATGTAGTAAAAAAACTATGCCTACGGTGTCTTACTCACTATACCTGAAATAAGCGGTTATATTTATGTCGTTCCAATAAAATGAATTATATTTTTAAGCATTGTCTAATCAAAAACGTTCCTCAACTCACTCATTTTTATTTCAGATTGACGAAACGAGAAGCTGTAAAATTAATGATAAACACATAAATGTAGTTTTGATAAACGTAGCTCAAAAAATTGATTACCTCAACATGTCGTAGAATATGTTTGATACAGACTTTACCGTTTGTCCGTGTCACATTACTGTGACGTATTTTGAAGTGCGTTTTGCTTTATATTTTGAATACAGTGCCACCAACTTATCTGTTCAGTAAATAAAATTGGAACTACAGCTGCCATTTTGTGAAATGCCATTCGCTCTCAGTTTTTGAAGTGCGAGTGAATACAGATATAGCCCAGTTACAGTGGATTCCCTACAGTTTTGGTAAACATTCATAAATAGTAACACTAAACGCGACACTACTGACCCCGGCTACTGAACAGATAAGTTGGTGGCACTGTAATTATGTTTCTCGATTCAAAATATTATTTTCCTATAATGTGCCACAATAAATTTTACAACGAGATTTGTAATATAATGTTAGTTTTATGTTTTAACGATCACAGGCTTTACATGATTTCATATACTTTACCAAGTCAAACTGTGTCTATCTTCGTTTATTTCTTCGTAACTTATAAATAATCATCTTTTAAGGGCACAGTCAGCATAATTATTTTATAGTTAATTTCTTTGTATTATAACATTTAATGCGAATTAATCTTTTTATAAAATATAATTTAAAAATAATAATTTAATCATGTTATTCGAAAAACAAAATATCGGTTTAATTTTTTATATTTTAGTAACAATCACTTATATAGAATTATCGTTTATTATGCTTTAAGACTAGATTATAAATCATTGTAATTTCGTGTTAGTCCTTTAGTTGTCGGATCGGTCGAGAGAGGGAGCAGTGGAGGTGGAATAGGGCTATGAATATTATATTACTTCAATTTATATTATAACCGGACTCCTGTCTATCCGCTTAGTTAAGTTGCTATACATATTTTGTTATTTAACTCCGGTTTTTATACGTAGCTACAAAAGTAGGTTCAATATTGAAGAAAACTGTAACTTTCGTTCAAAAATCTCGACTCGACTGAGTCGCTCATATTATCTATTTATAAACGATTGGTAAATTAATGAAATGGACATGTTAAAGATATATTTTAATATAAGTATTTGAATGTTGGTTGTATGTTACGAATTAATAGCATAAAAAATCTTATTATAATCGATACTAAAATATTTGCTGAGAAATGTTGGCAGTTGAAAGTATAAATATTAAAGATGTTGAAATGCAGATAATTTTATACCAGTTTACTGTGTTTATTGATGTCAGCACAAAAATTGTAAATTAGAAACTCACGTATGTTATGAACATATCCCACAAATGCTATTAATTCGAAGGTGGAAGGTATATTGGGAATGTGTTATTGTTCTTTACATTCTCCGATCACTTATAAATTATAATTTATTCACGGATGCAGTTGTGAACTAAAAAGTTTTTTTTATGACATAATTTTGACATCGCATCGATGATCGATTTTAGTGACCTACGCCGACATATTGGAAGGTATCTGGGGGGAAAGAATAGGATAGATCACTAAAATCGGTCCGACCACACAATCGTAAAGGAGTCGAAGCTCCATAAACTAGTCAAGTAAATTATAAGAGGTATTTTACACATTGATATATAATATAATACATTCTCAGGAGTGCGGCAATATCACGGATCGGTGCTAGAAGGATTAGGGCGTTAGTGTTGTGAGATCGCTACCGTCACGGCTGTAGTGTAGTGGACAGTGGTGTTGTTAGTGGGCGGCGCGCGCGCACGTCATACTCACACTGCAATAATTACTATTTGTCTGAGATATTTATAAAGGAATAATATATTTCTAAAGGAGTAAGGGCGTTTTCCCAAATCCCGGTACCCAGTCCTAAACCGCATCGCATAAAAGTATCCCTTTTTTCTCGATGTCAGTTCGATGTAGGATCTTGTAATTGGAAAACGCTCTAATATTGAGAAACTCACACAAATTCTTTATTGCCACGTGAGTGTGACGCGCGCGGAGCGCCTAATAGTTTGTGTTGTTTAAATGTTGAAAAATAATGTTTACCGGTTTATATCCCAGTCTACGCGTAACGTTTCGAGATGTTAAAATATAATTTGTATTAGTTTTATTGCACGGTCCCCGTCCGAGCGCGGTGGACGCGATTATGTACGCTAAGTCATTATTGTAACGTACTCCTAGTAATCTAAGGATTCATATTCTTGCGTCATTGCTTTTTCATATTTTTTATTCGTGTTATGTTAGAAGTTTTTTTCTAATTATAAGTATAATTATATTAAAATTAAATATACGATTGTACGTAATATGATATGATAGTTTATTGAATAAAATTTTTCCGTTCGGTAGGTACGCGTCTCCCGCGCGTGCTGCGAAGTGTAAATATTGTTTAAGAGTTAATTGAAATTGAATATACATATATAACGCAATAATATACGAATAATCAAAAATTATATTACTTTTGAAGTTTATACCTCTACAGTCCAAAGCATGCATATCCCCGCACTCGGTGTCCCCCAGGGCTCGATATTCGTTACACAAGTAATGATTAATATTTGTGATGTGATATTGTGTATTTAACTTTTTGTAATGTTACTCGTTTAGAATTGTGTTGAATTATTCAATCGTTTATTGCATTTTATACCGATTAATATTCTTAATAAGTTTGTAACGTACGTAGTGTTAAACGAAATTTAAACTTGGCTTCCAATGATCATTTGCATTTTCTGTTAGCGATCTCACAGTCGGAAGTGAGAATTGTGTAAAAATAAAAACCCTACAAATAAATGAGTGGTTTGAAATAACTCTTTTTTTATTTAACTCCCTACATTTTTAAGTCTTCCTAACATCAAATACTAGTTTGTTTGATTCTAACCAAGTTTAATTAGCTACCTTAACAAGCATCAA
Source organism: Plebejus argus (assembly GCA_905404155.3). Taxonomy (NCBI): domain Eukaryota; kingdom Metazoa; phylum Arthropoda; class Insecta; order Lepidoptera; family Lycaenidae; genus Plebejus; species Plebejus argus. Next base: position 15,886,214 of record FR989929.1, on the reverse strand, counting down.
ATGAAACACCAAAAGGTAATTTAAAAAATTATAATATGACAAAACAAAACATGGACGAAAGAGCTAGACACGAATAATTTTGGTTCCCGGCTCCCATTTGTAAGAGAATCCTGTGCGGACTCTGTGGACGAAGTTGTTGACCACAGAGGGCTTCTTGGCCACACTTTCTGTAGACGTGTAGTAGACGATATTGGCGGAGGTTTCGCTGAGATCACTCGACAGGGAGGAGGTGTTGGATGAGCCTGAGGATGGTGCTGGAGAGGGGTTCTTGTCTGAGCTGAGTATGCCGGCGCAGCTGTGGAACTTGCGGAATTTCTGCTGGATACGGTGCTCTAAGCTCGTGTGCAGGGCTAGCTGGTGCCTGTTGAATATAAGTTAAATTGGTAATTCACTTGAATATTACTTGATTAGTTTATTAGAGGATTGGTAATAATTAGTGCACTGACTGAGTATTAACTTTGTGTTCGGATTATTGAAGTGTTAAACTTTGAGAACAGACAAACATAAAACGACCACCTAAATCTGGGTTGAAATCAATAATTTTATCCCTCTCATTCTTAGTATTTATGAAAGAGAAGGCATGACATTTTAAACTGGATTAGCCCACCGACCACACAAGACACCATACAAGTAGGTCTTAATTGTAATATTGAATGTGTTGGGAGAACCATTTATTACATACTAGATGACGCCTGCAACTCCGTAGCGCCAATATTCGTTTATCGCGCGGGAACCGTACATTTTTCCGGGTTAAAAGGATCCTACGTCCTTTCCCATGACTCTTAAGTATGTCCATACCAGATTTCAGCAAAATCGATTCAGCGGTTTGGGCGTAAAGAGGTGTCAGACAGACAGACACACTTCATTTATATCTAATATAAGTATGGATTTTTGGTTAAGGTCAAGGTAGGAACACCAACAGACCTGTAATTGAAGGTTTCTCCGCACACGCGACACCGGAAGGTCTCGCAGTAAGTCCTCGAAGTTATGTCAGATCTGGGCGATGATATTATATCCCGAGATTTATGTTTCACGTTGATGGAGCATCTGCTAGCCTTAGAACTTTCTAATTTCACTGGTACTTCTGTAACTTGTGGTTTTTCTGGTCCATGCGAAGCTTTACTCTTCTTAATTTCGGCGATAAGCTGGTCGGGATCTTGAATTCTTTCAAAGAACGAAACTATTTTTTGTAATTTTTCCTCGGGCACTTCGACTTTCGGGACATCGGTTTCTGTTTGAGTATCATTCACGTGGATCACTTTGGTCGGTTCAACTCTAAAATTAAAAACAATTGCATTATCTAGACACGGTACCTACAGTAAGACAATGTTGCATGAAATGACTATAATACCTATAGGTATTAGGTATGCTTCTATGCAAAACACAGACGATGTACGAAAAGACGCTTGCAGAGTCAAATATCAGCGGTCGTTACTGTGACCGAGCTATTAATTTAGAAGTAAGTGTACCTACCTATAGATGTGTATAATAATTTACAATAGATAGGTCACAGGTCACAGCATACAATTCGTCTGATCCGTCGTAAAACCGCACCGTGTCAGAGTCGCGTCACAACTCACACCCTAATAAAGTAACATAGTGTTTACCTCACATCCGATGGATTGGCAGCTCTGATACACACTTGTGTAATGCCGATGTGCTCATTTTCGTGAACATTTTTGTCACGTTCAGTGCAAAATCCCTCGTGGCAGTAGTGGCAAACGAATTTCTTTTCAGGAAAATGGCAGAGGTTTAAGTGATCGTTGTAGTTGATGATACCTGTGGATTAAAAGTACTTACAAATTCTTTCTTATTACTGTAGATATTATTATTAACCGACTTCCAAAAATGATTATTTGTATGTCTAAACTTATATGTTGCAAGTAGCAAAACTGTGAAGCATTTAACCCGAGAATGCCCTAAAATATGTAACAAAGCCAATACCATAAACTATCATGTGGCATCCCAGAATTGGACACTGTCGTTGCGTTGTGTCCAGCAGGCAGCTTCTCTGGATGGACTGTATGTGAGAGAATATCACCGGGCTCTGATCGTTTCCGAGAACAATTTCCGAGTGGACCTTCTTCACATTTCTCACTCGTCGCACTTGTAATCCTCTCCGTCGTCTCTTCTCGCGCATGCTGGAAATATTGTGGTCGCTTGCAGCGTACACTCTACCGCCTGGCTGAATACAGTTGGAAGATTCGTAATTTATCCCCAAAAGTCTATGGATGAAGGATTGGAATCGAGTCGGCTTTCGTCTCTGAACTCTTTGTATGGGCAAAGTGGGTTGTCTGTTTCTCTCGTTTATGTATGAAACGTTGTCTCTAAAATCTTGCGTGGAATGGTCTTTAGTGTCGATTTTCATATGTTGTAGATTTGCTGACGAAACTTGCACTTTTAAATCTTGGATAAGGGCTCTAGCGATGGACGCCCCATTGTCAGATTGTGTGATATTGACACTTGAGTTCTGTGTTGTCCCCGCTGAGGCGTCAACAATCGTTCTGTAAGTTCTTTTATGTCTCCGTACCGGTTCCTCTGGCTGAGGATCGAGGGTAGCAGCATCCGGCAGCAGACCTATGACGCTCGCATCGTAGATTTGAAATAATTTTTTCAAACATTTATATTTTGCTTTCAAAACTTCGTGCTTCTTTTTTGGCACCCACTTCACTATTTCCTCCCCATTTTCATCGTTTTCTGTGATACGCCTATGAGTTTTTTCGTGCATTGGTAACTTATATTTTTCTACAATTTTACAGCCAATTTTTACGACAACGAATAAAACGAAACTTGCGTGTATCGCTAAGTATTGATAAAGTATCATAACTGATACGATTTCGGAGTTAATTTTGTTTGTTTTAAATAAACTAATTTCTTAAAACTACCGACCATATTGTCGTGACATTTTTGACTGACTTTTTTCATTTCTTCTTTTTACTAACTTGACACGATTTTCAATAGTCTTTTCTCGACAAGGTCACACTTGCGCCAGTCTTTTTAGGTACTGTGGTTGTTTCCTCCAAAGGGCCCTTTTCCTGTTATGAATATAATATTATCGCTCGTACGGCGTACCTGGTCCGCGTGCGGGTGACAACATGCTCCTTTCCGCGCGCGTGTTGCTCGCAGACAGGAAAAACATCTATGTAATGATATGATCCAGGCAACTTGCATGCGAATGAGATCGCGTGCGGGCGATAATACACATGACAGAAAAAAGGAAAAGGGCCAGCTGAACTCGTGCTCGGAGCGTTGGCATCTATGGTAAGTAGTAACTAGTTATAGCTGTTATACTATTGAACATAGTCATATGGAGCTGGTCTGATAGGGCAGAGGAATCAAAACAAACTAAATTTACAATTTTTTATTACAAAACTGGCTATCATTATACCTGTATTTAAACTTTTAACACGTTAGGTGCGAAACAGGGCTTGAAACACCCTGTCCATGTCTCGTCGTTATAGCGGTAGGAAAAAACTTAAACTTCTCTGTCGTGCGGGAGGCATAACTTCCATCTGGTTCAGTGTAGGAAAGTGATAACTATATATCTGAGATGTGCTATTGATTCCTAGTTCAATGGTATACCGACCTTAATACCGGGTTTCTTAGACCTCGTGCCGCACTGAACAAATAAAAATTCTAACACAGTGCGGAACGAGGTTGCGAACACCTCGTACCCCCGCGCACCTCGTACCGCACCCTAAGCTAGCTTCACGCGGTTAGTGTTGTGCAACGCATTCGAGACTGAGCACGCGACGAAGTACGACTGCTGCCGATTATGTCGAAACGTTGCCGAAAAAAGTTAATCAAGGAGGAAGATGAAGAAAAACCGGACTCAGATTTACCAGTTTTACCAAACTGGTAAATCTGAGTCAAAATCAGGATAAATTTTGATGAGCCATACACCGAGGGTGTTTTGCATTTGCCGCTAGTTGAGTCAATGAACAAACACACTAATAGTAATCATGATTATCAACCTATTTGAAGAAAGTTACTTTAAGTTTGATAAATAAATACAATTAAATAAAATCGATATTTCTTTTCCCATCACTAAATTATATGAAAAACTGCTATTGTTCAGTGCGGTATGGGGTACATCAGACCCCACATTTTATTTTACCCATAGAATCTAAACTAACTAATCTAACCACGGGCGGCGGTAGATTTAGGTTAATGAACTCATTGTTAATAATAATCACGACAAAAGCCGCACATTTTGTCTTATTTGGCTCCAAAAAAAGGATTTTGGTCTCCTACGGGCGGTGGGGCTTAATATGCCTCGTGCCGCCACAATCTCTGGTATAGGACAAGGTTTAAAACGACCCGTAACGCAGTAATGGAAAGTACAGATATATCTGTGCCGCTGGGAACGTGTTAAGTAAGACTTACAAGTAACAACAAAAACTGAAGTTCATAATCCCTTAAAACTACAAAATATTTATTAAATATTACCTCAGTACTTTTATGATACATCCAGTAAAGTCTAGTCAATTTTTATTTTTAATTTACAGCTAAAAAGTATTTCAGTGACAATATAATTTTTCGTAACTCGTTCGACAACATAATATTTCGTAACTCGTTTTGACTAGAAACTAGATGAGCTATATTGTGTAACTTGTAAGGTAACGTCAGAAGTAGGTATTTTACAATCACCAATTATAGTTACACCTTATATTTTGATATCTTGTAAAAACTATACACAAAAATATAATATGTAACAAAAAGTAATTTCTTCTGTATTATGTACACATTAAAAATATATCACACTACTTTAAAACAAGTTTCTCTATCCAAAAGAACCATCTGGCATTAGGACTCCTGTAAAGAAAATAAAACATGAATTGAAATTTGAATTTAATTTAAGATACTTAAATGTAAAAATTGTTAATTTGTAATTATTTGGTTTATATGAGTTAATAGTTATTACCTGCTATGCACGCGTTCAGGAAACAAATCCCACATCCAGCAAAGAATGCCCTTATAGCCAACTGAAACACAAAAATATGATATTAAATTATAAAGCTGCACTGAGTAATGACTAATGAGTATGTAAGTAACTAAAGTACTATAAGACTAACAAATAACAATATAGTTATTCATTGATCGTGTTATAGTATACCCGACGCGCGAGCGAGTGTGCTGGGCTCAATTCTTATACTTACCTTTTTTTAGGGTTCCGTATCCAAAGGGTAAAAACGGGACCCTATTACTAAGACTTCGATGTCTGTCCGTCCGTCCGTCTGTCTGTATGTCTCCAGGCTGTATCTCAAGAACCGCTATAGCTAGACTTCTGAAATTTTCACAGATTGTGTATGTCTGTTGCCGCTATAACAACAAACACTAAAAATAAAATAAAGTTTATTTTTAAGGGGGGCTCCCATAAAAGAAACGTGATTTTTTTGGCCTTTTTTGCTCGTAATCAATAATGGTAACAGCTACGCACTTGAAATTTTCACAAAATCCTTAAGTAATTGTATTTGTACTTTAATAATTAACAATAAAATTAAAATAAAGTAAATATTTAAGGGGGGCTCCCATACAAAAAACACAAATTTTTTGTCTACTTTCGCTCTATTCCGGTACGGAACCCTTCGTGCGCGTGACCGACTCGCACTTGGCCGATTATTTATAAATACTATAAAGGGACAAACAAGCAAACGGGTCGCCTGATGGAAAGCAACTACCGTCGCCATAGACACTCAATGGCAATATTAGAAGAGCTGCAGCCTGCAGGTGCGTTGCCTACTTTTAAATCTTTAGGCTAGCGCTAGCGCTATATCGTCTTCCGGGTGCGAACAAGAATTTAAAAAAATTAGGTATGGTACCACCGAAGAAAATGATTCCTAGGCAGTTGACGGACCTACGTCATTTGGTCGACTTATGTCAATTAATAATAATATCTATGGACGCTTCACACCACGTCAGTCTGGCCCCGTGGTAAGTACCTGAAGGACTTGTGTTACAGGTACCAGACAACGGTCAACGGAAATATATTTAATACTTTTATACTATTAACTAGGCCTTTACATCCGTTGTGGATGATTTATACGGTATTTTCAGAGCGAAGTAACCACTCCTCAAATACTGTAGTGCCTGGGACAAGATTTCTAAATGTCCGTATGGTTGCCCAAGCGCATACGGCATTCTCGCAACATAGTCGGCCTTGTCCAGAGGAAAGAACTAGTCAATACGTCTGGGACCAACCATGTGTGGGTTTCCTCACGATGTTTACCTTCACCGTACGAGCGTCCGTATTATGTACTTGAGATCAGAAAATGTCTCATTGGTACACGCCTCCACCCGGGATCGAACCTGCACCCTCTACGAGTGCTAACCAAAGGTCTACCCATTATAGGCCACGGACGCTCGTTTTATACTATAAGTACATAATATAATATTTAAGATTTTTATTATATTATGATACACATATATTTTAATACACATCCAAGACCCAGGAACATATAACATTTCTTTTGTTCAGTCGGCGGGATTCGAACCCGCGACCCTCGGCTTGAGCGCTGACAACACGCTCGTCGTCAATGTTATCTGTGATCGGTCGGATGGCTTTGACATAACGCGACCAAATTACTTCGGTCCGCCATCTGCCTAGGAATTAACTTCTCCAATAGTAAGTAAGTACACATAGGTACCGAGGAGAGCGTCTCCCGCTGGTTGGGCGCCATGGCGGAGATGGCGCCGATGAGGATGCCGGCGGACGAGGGGTTCGTGAACCCGCACAGGGAGTACGTCGCGATCAGTTCCGCGCGCGCCTGCAATACAAAACCATTCTTAATGTTTATTTCTAAATAGATTAATAATTAATCTATACTGGTATTATAAAGCTAAAGAGTTTGTTTGTTTGAACGCGCTAATCTCAGGAACTGCTGATCCGATTTGAAAAATTCTTCAGTGTTAGCCCATTTATCGATGAAGGCTATTATAGGCTATATAACATCACGCTGCGACCACTAGGACGGAAGAAACAGAGGAAAATGTGGAAAAAACGGGAAAAATTATTTGAAAGTACTTAATATCTCATAAATTACTGAAGCAATTTTATGTTATATTACATAGACTATATATATTTTATTTATATATTATTTGCGAGAAAATGTCCTGTTTCCGTAAGATTCCTAATTTACGTGGACGAAGACGCGCGGAATATCTAGTAATACATACAATTTATTAAATATATACAGAAAATAAACTCTTACGCACGCATATATTATGTACGCGTACGGTGTATGCGGATACGTACACATACACGCACATGTCATTGTACAGTAAAACAACTCACAGAGAGCAGTCCGTCTCGCTTCATCTCGCCCATGCGCTGGTAGGCGACGAACTCGTTGACGACGGTCTTCAGCCCGATGAGGGACCCCACCAGCTCGCACTCCTCCCACGGCACTCCTGGACAACATGAACACGAATAAGTTTATTTTCAGATTTGCCCTGCCTTAAAACTTAGCTTAGTAACATCGATGTGATACGCCCATCGCTCTGTGGTTTCTGCCTAAATTGATGGAGTTTGGTGATATCAATTCCTCACAAACTCATCTAAGTCCAGGCTATCGGGTTTTCCCGTGTGTTACCCGTGAAACAGAATCTGGCTTAGATTTTATCTACTATCCACTCGAATTGAAAGTTGCCTATCGCGCACTAATATGTATACTAAAACTTAGACAAGTGGACTCCTGACTTACCCATCATCCAGCACATGGGGATGAATATCTTGCCGAGTATCCACTCGAGGTTAAGGTCGGGGTTGCCCAGCATGCCGCCGCAGTAGCCCAGCACGCCGTTGAGGAAGGCGATGAAGGACACGAAGGCGACCAGGTTGGCCACGATGTTGAGGATCAGCGCGATGCCGTTCGTCGCGCCGCGCGTCGCCGCAGACAGAGCTGACTGGTCCTGTCTGGAGAGAAACGACTAAGTTTAACGAGCCAAATGTTATAGCCAGGGTATTTATGACAAGTTTTCTATGGCCAAGCATTTGTAGACGTCCTTAGGCACAAAATAAAAATAAAAAAACACAAAAATAATATTAATATTCAACTTCAACCCTTTGTTGCTTGGCTACGTTGCGCCATCTAGTGGCAAAAGTAATTTTAAAACTCTTTAAGTATTAAGTAATACTTAGAGCCTCTAGTCCACCGACGCGCGACGCTGCGAACTGCGAAACAGCGGTGAACCGATTTACTGTCTCATCCGCCACACGACAATACGTTATATAATATTATATTGCTTCTCGCTCTATTCCAGTTTCGCATTGGTTTTGCAGATATTTCGCAGTTTGCAGCGTCGGTGGAGTAGAGGCGCAAACATCTCTTCGTGCTGCCGTTAACTGTTAAGTTTATTTATCACTCACTTGTCAACATCCTGTATGTTGTCGACGCTGGTGAGGGAGCGCCTGGTCTCGGGCATGAGCAGCTTGGAGAAGGCGATGGCGGCCGGCGCGGACATCACGCTCGCAGTCACCAGGTGCGCCGGCTCCGCGCCGAAACCTATGTACGCCGCCAGTATTGTGCCTGGGGGGAAATACTTATTAAACAAGTTGGACCATAAGTGTAGGGACTGCCAAACGTTCGGCGCCGAAAGTTCAGCGGCTGAAGACACTTCACCCGCTGAACTTTCAACGCTGAACGCGCCGTCGCCGTCGCAATATTCAGTTGTTAAGACAAACCAACCACCTGTCGTCTGCTATGCAAAATAATATGAATAATACTAATATGAACGACTTATTTTGGAAGAAACCGCTATAAGCGGTAAGACCGAACCGACCGAAGAAGTAAGTTTGTATGATTCCTATAACTATTGTTTTATTTTAAATGTAATTTAGTTTAAGTTGTACAAATAAAGAATTTTCTATCTATCTTATTGTATACTTAAATAAATAAACAACGTATTTAAGTCGATGGTCTTACCTGACACAGTGGCATAACCGGATGACATGATTAAATGCAATTCAGAAGGCGTCAGGATACCTAAGTACGGCTTCACCAGAAGTATCGACTCAGTCTGAAATAAAATTAATTACGTAATGAATCGGAAAAAATTACAATTATACCTATTACTCAAACGTCGGATCGCAGATGAAAAGGTAAACTACTGTCTACGGAAATATTGAATTACATGCAGGTATTTTAAAGTAAATTACATATTTTCTAAAACAACTCGGGAGTCGGGTACTTGCATGCTGTAGGTACTTAATAAATCTCTATATACATATAAAACGGCGCCGGGAGCGAAAGAGAAGGTGGGAGCGGGAGTAATAACACAGTAACATAATTAATAAACAATATCTCACCATCCCAAGGAAGGTGTTGCCGACAGCGATGACGCTCTCGCACACGGTGGTGGCGGTCGCCGCCTGCAGCAGCCGGCCCAGTGTCAGCACGAACCACTGCAGCGCGCCCCAGAAGAACAGCACCTCCACCAGCATGCTGAAGAAGAAGATTATCGGCAGCGTCTGCAAGTTGACAGGTTATGTCAGTGCTGGTGTACGAACCATATCGTATATATTAACCCGTCGATCGTGAAAAAAACAACTTATCTATTGTTATCGCGGATTCGCATGCGACCGCTTGGGGCTTAATGAATGCAGTTTTAGGGTTTTTAAGGAGTCAGCGTTTGGGACGTGTAATTTTATTTATTTAAGTATTTTATTAAAAGCAGTTCGCGTTGATCAATGAAGGCGATTCAATATCTATCAATAAATCAAGTAAAGTTATATCAAGTCAATCGTTTCGTTATCAAGTAAAATTAGTAGTCAGTGAAGGATGCTACCTGGTTGAATTTATATTTTTTACGAGTGTAGGTCAATTTACTTCCGTTGCTTCCGTGTACGAAATATACCAGGACGCTGCCGCCCTCCTAAGACGCTGCTGCCCCTAGGGCGCGGCCTATTTATAAATCCGGGACTGTTTATTGTTAAAATTAAAGTTAGTTGGGGAAATGGGAGTGAAGTTGGTTGAATGTTGCAAGAATACAAATGAATTTGGTGAAACACTGAGACGATTTCAATAAATCTTTGGCATATAAAACAAAAAGGGCAAAGTTAGGCAGTAATATGTCCATCTGCATACTTCTATTGACGCTCGATAATTTTCTCTGAGTGACAGATGGTGTATTTAAAACAATTATTACCAAAGGGCTAAAGCAAGGTGATCAAACTGCATTTTTTTTGGAGAAATGTTTAGAAAGGAAACAAAATAACTTACGCTAAAAGCGAAGACACCTTCAGTCCTCACTAGCAGGTCCCCGAACACGAACGCCGCGCCCTCTATACCGTAAGACAGGAACGTCGCCACCTGCAAATATTACTTTAGTTAGACGTATCAGAAAAAATATAAAAAAAACCTTTTAGAAAAAAATCGCAGCAACCTCGTTTGAGCCGAAGTCTAGAAGGAAAATTATATGCATAATGCCATTATACAATCAAAATCTGTTATGACTTACTTTCAAACTTCATAACATTATTTAACAACAGTATGTTTTACTCTTAGGCACAAAGGTTAGCCTTTAGAAGTCTAGACCTAGGCCTAGAGTCTAGACCAACGTTTGCGGTGGGTTGACTATTCCCCGTAACTATGCCTAAGCGGAGAGTGGAGTGGAGGAGTTTTAGTGGGTAGATCCTACGGGGAGTTCCACATACCCCGGCCGATGTCCCCAATCCGCGCATTGCATCATCCCGGAGATGCGCAAATCATTTCCCCATGGCAAACAGGCCTATGCCAAGGTAAGGGTTTATTAATGATCTTGCCTTATCAGAGAAGCACTGCAGCGCGTACCGGCCCGTGTCCCACCTGATGAAGAGCAGCCCAAACAGGAACTGTATGAGCAGGCCCACGCCCACAGTACGCCAGCGCACGCGACCGGGGTACTTCGAGAACATGAACCCTGGGGACAATACGAAGTTGAAGAATGTATGTATGTAATGTACTTGACTTATTAGTCTGGTATTATAAATGAAATAATTCACTTGTTGATGTTTATAGAGAACTAGATGACGCCCGCAACTACGTTGCGCCAAAATTCGTTTATCGCGCGGAAACAGTACATTTTCCGGTATAAAATGTATAATATCTATGGACGCTTCACACCACGTCAGTCTTTCCCCGTGCTAAGTAGGTATCTGTTACGGGTACCAGACAACGGAAATATAATATTTAATACTTTTATACTATACATATATTTAAGATTTTTATTATATCATTGAGCAACCCCCAATGAGCCACAGAGGTCGTCACAAATCCGAAACGTTTACTTCTATGATTTTCTAGACAACTGCTGCCACCTATAGTTTCTGTACGTTCATTATTCGCGTGACCGTCATAATTATTTAATTTAAATGGATAGCATCACTCAGTTTTGTGCACAATATACTCAGGTGATTATGCACATTGCACACACTTACAATGGTGTGTAATTTTTTCCAACATCATATTTTTTGTGTCCAGCCACAGTTTTAATTCTTATCATCATAGTCGACTTCACAAAAGTCAACTGTGACAAGGACGAAAGAGAGGTCAAAAAGTCACGAATTTCTTGTGACTTGATTTATGGATAGCTCTTCTCTACCCTAATGAATTTTAAAAAATCACCCTCTGTATTTATTTTTGATCATCTTAAGAATACTCACCGAATAACAATAGGAAAGTAACACCAAGGAGTGACATGAGTCGGTGCGAAGCGTCCGTCGTGTCCCACACCAGAAAACCGATGATCACAACCAGTATGCCGGCGCACACTAGGAATCTTAATATCCTGGAAAATATACGTAACAGTGAAGTTTAATACGCCACATTTAATAATTATTATTTAATCTGTATGTCAATAAAAGGAACACGATAATATGGCTCTCTGTGTTTTATATGGCATTCAGACTTTAAAGCCCTCAACTCATAAGTCATGACGAAAAATTGCAGGAAGTTTCTCTGGTGTAAGGTAACATACAAGAGAATGAGGAAAAGAAACGTATTTAGTCTCTCTGGTTTTCTTGAAGAAATTCTATAGTCCGGTCGCGAAGCATGCAGAAATTCAACCTTTGAAGTTTGAACCGTGCTTAGGTATTTAGCTATTATAGTTCACTTGCGCACGAAAATTTTGCTGTCATGCTCCAAAAGTGTACCTACCAAGATAAAAAAAATTCTAAGCTAATAAAAGATGAAAAAGCCACAGAAAAATGGACGTTTTGCTACATTCTTCGCGACCAAACTTTAGATGTTAATTTTTTGTTCCTTACACGAATTTCCAAAGGGATTCTGTGACATTCTCCACCTTGGTCCACACAACTCTCTCGAACCATACGCCGAAGAATCTCTTAACGATGAGGAAATATATGAGGAAGAAGTATATGATGCCCAGAAAGGCGATGAGGCTTCCGAAACCGTCGCACAGCTCCAACTGGGGCGAACCTGGAATGTGTTATCTATACATATAATAAAATCGTAGGAAAGTCAATTCTGTACATTGAATATTTTTGAAAAATAATACTTGGGACGTGATCTACAATCGATATGGAAGCCAAAAATATAGTTTTTAGAATTTTTGTCTGTTTGTCTGATTGTCTGTTTGTCTGTTTGTCTGTATGTATGTCCGGGATAAACTCAGAAAGTACTGAATGGATTTACTTCAAATTTTGCACGAATATTATATAGAGGTCGGGTCAACACATAGGCTATATATTATGACGATATCACCTAGGGGGAGGGGAGGAGCTCAAGTTTTAATATTTTTAGTTTTTTGCTCATATCGCTAAAACGGTGCGTTGTAGAGAAAAAATGTCCGGTACCTGATGAAAGCCCATAAAATTTCCTACAAATTTCTCCTTCACACTTTGTATCTATCTTCACTCCTTGCCATGCTATGAGCTTTTGTCTATCTTTTCTATACAAATTTCGAGTGTCGTTTGATTAACATGCTGGGAGCTTTGGCATCGGTCTTTTCTTGGGGGCTAAAACTAAACTACACATACGGTTTTCCAGTGTCGTTTGTTTTGGGGGGCCCGCGTCCCCCCAACCCCCCCCCCCCCCTTATTCCTCATGAAACTTTTGTTCATAATTAAAAGGTATCGTGGAGTTTGTATTGCGTCTTAATTATCCTTTGTAGGAATAAACTAAGTCATCTATACATATTGTAACAAAATCGTAAGAAAGTCAATTCTGTACATTGAATATTTTTGAAAAATATTACTTGGGACGTGATCTACTATACTAACGCGGACGAAGTCGCGGGCAACAGCTAGTAACTTATAAATGTTATTTGAAGACGTAAGTGGAAGAACCATGGTAAGTAACAGTAAGAAAAGCCGATTTTTGCATAAATGGAGGCATAAGGGCCGGAAAATAATTTGAAATCAAAAAACTGTGGTTTTCATTTGTAGCCAGATGATAATAATGATAGGTAAGTTACAATGTTTGTTCAAATTATAATTTATAAGGGAAAAATGAGTAATTGTCCTTCCCTATGTCATAAAATGTTAATTATGTGGTTCTTTCACTTACGCCTTCAATTATACTTGCATTTTGCCAAGCGCTCTAGATGGCAATATCTCTAACTACGTTTTAAACGACCTCATGGTTTTGACCATAGAGAGTAGAGACATAAAATTTCATACACAATATTATGTTGGTATAATAATATTATGGAGTAAGTAATTCTGTGTCTCGGCTCGTGTTTTAGATTATAGGTAGAGATTATATTGCATTCAATGAGCAAAGTTTCTTAATTTAATTCATAGCTTTAGCCTTTACCAAAGTGGTACCTAACAGAATTCAGCAATTCAGCTTTATACTAACTTCTCAATTCTCATGGTTCACAAGAATCCTGCAGTCTAGTGGTGACAAACAGACAAACGAACAGACGATGGACTGTTTAATGACAAAATATTTTTATAACTGTTTAATGTTTATGGATCAATATTATGTTTCAAAGTATTCTTAACCCGGAGCATGGTCAACAATATATTGCACTTTAGAAGCAGGCTACGCTAACGATCACTGAGTAAATATAGCCGCGTAGAATATAAATAGAAATTTTATGTTATATAATGGCGTATATATGTAACGCCATACAAAAACCAATTTTAACTCGGGCATGAAAACGAGTCCAGAAGTAAGGATTGTATATCGCCACAACATTGCCACGCAACATTGTCGTGTCACATTGTCACCGCAATAAGATCTGAATTTAGCATTCTGAATTTAAGTCCAGTGAATTTCGTTTCTTATATACTGTACTATCATTTACTCAAAGCTGCTAAAGCATTGTAGTCGCGAATCTTTTAAGTTGGAATACACTGAGTGAGATGCTTTATGTATTTAATTAGTTCCGCTTTAACCATGTAATACAACTCACCATTATTGATCCAATAGTACAAGCTGGCGAAGAAAAATCCTATCACGAGTCCATTGAGGATAAACAGAGAAATCGTTTTTATAGCAGAACGATTTCTTTTAAGGAAATCATCAGTGGAACCGCCTATTCTTGTTAAAAACACCTCCAGACATCCAGATGGTTCATATTCCAGTGACTCGTGCATCGGCTAAAATCAATAAGCAATAAATTAAGAAAAAAAAAATCCGCCGAAAAAAAAAACTTTTACTAGATATAACAAAAAAATTGCAGCAGCAGCTAATGAGGATGAAACTTTGCTAAGAATACTCTCAAGTTGTCAGTTTTCTAACAAATAAATTATATCCAAATCGGTGACTCCGTTTGGATGCTACTCAAAATTGGGGGGCGAACGTTAAGTATCATGTTTTGATTGACTTAATTAGCATCTCAGGCTAATAAGTTAGTGCACTGACTCACCGCTCCATTTCTGATTTCCTCCTTTGCCACGGCCACCATTTCCAAATTGCTTCCATTACTGGCCTAAAATAATAATAGTTATTGTATTCATTAATAAGCTGCTGGTATGACTACCGTCACTGATTAACTTTTAAATTGGAACATTAACTATAAACATGTACCAAACAACACGAAAAATATTTATTGAATTTCTATTATACCTTTTGTCTAATCTGCTTCATTTTTAAAAACAAAATTTTATTAAATTGTAATAATTCGCACAAAATATAACAGCATACTTAATAGTTAAGTCGTCGGTGTACACGACAAAACTACTTTCGAATTTATTATTAACCTGCAACGATGGCAGTGAAAAGTGGTTTTATTTCCTCAGTTGAAATTTATAGATAGATGTGTGAGCTTCATAATTAAATAAACAAGAAGTGGAGAGAGTTATATGTAGAGCAAAAATCAGATTACGTTACGACCAAACAACTAATAACAAGATTGGCTTTGGTAGAGGCAGCTCTACAATTATGTGTATACGAATTACGAAGTCGCAGGCCGCAGCTCGTGACTTTGTATGCACTAAATGAAATTGCACGATAACTGCACATTTTGTGGTGATAAACAATTGCCTTATCCTTTCTTTTGGTCCCATAATTACTGTGTTAAACGTTATGAACCTCGATAAGTATCACATCTTTTTATTTCCTATACCTATTTATAAAAGTATTAATAAGCAATGCTTTTTACTAATTACAAATAAGTACTTATTAGGCTACGCCAATAATTCTTTATTAAGATCCTGAAAATTATTCAAAGTACTCTACAATGCACTTCGTATCGTGTATGAGGACGTTTTAAATATTAGCTTTGAACAAACAAACATAGGCACATATTTTAAGATTAAGATGTAATTACCCTCAGTGACTCCTGTGAAAATGCGTTTTCCTGTTTTATGATCTATATTTTCTGCTTCGTGTTGTTTAAAATGTAGAGTGAACGAGAAGATCTAACATAAACGTACTTAGGTTATTGTTGTTACTAGTACTACAATAGGCATAGTTAGTACAAGGGAATGATAAGTTTAAAATCCTCAAAAATATCTTACCGTGCTTCTTTTTCTGACGTCGGTGGAATCCATCTTATATTGTTTGTGCACACACCTTTTTTCTTTCAAATGGCCATTACGGCTTTAATGTCTCCAACAGGAGGACGTCCATGTCAGTGGGCCTTGAACTGAAGTCATATTTTTGAATATCGCCGTGTGTTTAGCGGAAATGTCGGTAAAATGTTATTATTACTTACATGGTAAAATCGTCGGTCAAATTATCGGAACGCGTAACTAACCTAACTTTGAATGAACTTTAGTGAAGCAAATAAAAAGTGTTTATTTTTACTATTCAGGAGAGTTGTAGTACTAATTTTGAATTGGTCACCATTACAATAATTATTAGATTCATTATTACACTAAAATAATACTGCTGCGTAATAAAAAATACATTTTAAAGAAGAATATATTATAGCAAGATTAAAGACTCCCAGAAACTTATAGTCATCAATTAGTAATACTTATAGTAAATTATTATGTGTAGGTGTAGGTGTACATAATCGACTGAACCTATTTAGAGTGATTTGGATAGCTAATTGGACGCCGACTGCAGTTTTTGATAGAGCAACGCTTGTCTTCTATCAAGAAACCCTGCAAACGATCAGTGACGTAGCAAGCTTTAGGAGGCTCGGCAAATTTTGTTTAGGGCCTTCAGCCTGAATGAATTTTACCATGACAGGTTTAGCCCGGCTAATGGCTATTGCCTGGAGTTCTATATTTAAATATTTTACGACAGCTGTAATGATTGCCACGACGGTTGCTTACACCATAATCTTAGCGATAAAAGGAATTTTAAAGATTGTAAATTTTATAATATATAATACCTAACTACCTGCTATCACGAAGAGTTAAGGAATCGACAAACAAGGCCATTTGGGTACTAATTATTACTCGAGTACATATTTATTACAAGGTGGATTTAAACATAAGGCCGTAAACAAAATTTAAATTGACAACTGCGTAAAAACATATTTAAAATTTATTAAGATAATGATCAAAGAAAGTTAGGCTGATCCAGACAAAAATATTTCGAAACTAATTCATTATATTTTATTACTCTTATGAAGTAATACTGATGCAAAATTAAGCCTAGTTCTAAAACTTTACAAACTTTACAATGATAATATTAGACACAATAAGTTTTTCCTGCTTCTAAATATTAAAAAAATTAGTATCCACTATTGTATGTAATTTTTAGTAAGCTCTATCTTAGATACAACCTTTGCAAAAAATCAGCACTTTCTATGTTTATAATGTTTAAATTCTGCAATACTAAACTGATCGCAAAGTTTTTTTGTTTTTACGAATAATATAAATTTACAAAAAAAAACTTTATGTAATAATAACAAAAAATCATGATATAACATACCAAAAATATCTTTAATATGACACAATATGATCCAACTAAATATTAGCAATGTTATCACTAACACAAGGCAACACGGCCACGATGAAAGGAAAACTAAGTCCAATGCCGTGTGTACACCTACAGTGAGCGTATTTACCTGCTGTATCTATAGTGTGAGATTACACACTATGTGTAGGTAATATGCATACTACTACATGTGGTTTTACCCATAGATAATACAGTATATTATATGGTTTTACCTAACAAAAAAATTCCTCTATATTGAGGTATCTTCGCTTATGCCAATGACTGGATAGCAAAAACAAAATAAAATGTTTAAAAAGTTACAATTAATTTACACGAAACAAAATATGTATATAGCTATTTTATATTTTCCGCATAAGTACAATGAGCTTTTAAAAGTTGCTTTTAAAATTGTTCCGCGTAGACCCGCGTAGAAGGTCTACGAACGTCTACGAGGGGTGATCTTTTCGACCTTTGCCTTTATACCTAGTTTACTTCTAGTATATTTTATTTAGTTCATTTAAACGAAATAAAAATATACAATTAACATTACTTACCTACGGTTTAAATTGCTATGGAACGATCCTTCTTAAAACATCAAGGAATAATTGAAGATCTTAAATTTACATAATACAACTGAAAAGGAAAAACGTTAGAATTATCGTAGCTTCCGTAAAATTCTTAAAGGATTAGGTACCTACATGTAATTATCGAAGTAATTTGTAGATAAAGTACTATGCAGTATAACAAGATAAACTGTATATAAAAATGATATTTACCTTGTTGCCGACCAAGATCGACAGAATTACTTTCCAGGATGGCCGGTGCATGAGTAGGTACTGTTACCGAAATATATCAATGTTGCTTCTACCCACGTTTTTGCGTTGTTAAACATGCGGTATTTCGTCAGTTAATAGGCCCATATTTACAATAAATTATATTTATAATACATCTAACTTAGCACCAATCTGGGCTGGTATACGCTCTCAGAGTCGTTGGTCTTTAATAATAATAATTAGTTAGATATCAAGAGCATGTAGCAACCAGCATTTAAGACAAGGTTTGGCCACACTATAAACAAACTCCCAAGTACCAGACTTACTTATAGTGCTCCCAAAGTGATAATGCGCATAGAAATTTTCGAAAATTTTCGGCAACGGTCGTATTTTCCGAGCGACGGTAGACGATAATTACAATATATTTCTAATTGCATTGCGTAATGCGCTTAAGATACTTGTATTAGTCAAAGTCAATGAATGAAAAAAAAAACTGAATATTTAATATAATATGAAATATTTAAACCTAAGCGTAAACATTTAGGTATGCATAATGCAACGTACATATCTGAGTGGTTTATATTGTAATGCCGCGGCCGCATATGCGTGGTGCTTCGCGCTAAAGCCGATACTAGTGGACGATCTGCGTGTATCGTCCAATAATATCGTCTCGTCGCACGAAGCTTCGGACGATAGACGCAGATGCGGCCGGGCCGTAATAATTACAATACGAAAAGCTTGAAGATAAGAAACACGTGAACTACATTTCTGTACAAACAAATCACATACCTTTCAAGCCCCAAGCGGTCGTAAAGAAGATTTTTCAACTTCCAGTCACAGAACAAGTAGACACTCATAGACTTATTTCTCTTTATCTCTATCATCTCGCTCCTGTAGTACTTGTGGGGTATATTGTCATTCTTCCTTTTTTAGGGTTCCGTACCCAAAGGGTAAAAACGGGACCCTTTTTTTTTTTTTTTTTTTGCGTTGGGGGAATGCATTTACGCATCCTGGTCTGGGGAAGGGCCGAGGTATGTGGGACTCCTCGGGGCGGACGTACATCCGCACCCGAGACTACCCACTAAAACCCCAACGGTGTTCCTGCTCCTGAAGGTGGGACTACGGGAAATGCGTGATACACGACCGCAGCCCCACCACCTCTGCCTCTTTGGGCTCCACTCGTGTAAAAACGGGACCCTATTACTAAGACTCGTTGTCTGTCCGTCTGTCCGTCTGTCTGTCTGTCTGTCTGTCTGTCTGTCTGTCTGTCTGTCTGTCTCCAGGCTGTAACTCAAGAACGGTAATAGCTAGAGATATTTTGATATTTTCACAGATTATGTATATCTGTTGCCGCTATAACAACAAATACTAAAAATAAAATAAAATGAATATTTAAGGGGGCCTCCCATACAACAAACGTGATTTTTTGGCCTTTTTTGCTGTCTCCAGGCTGTAACTCAAGAACGGTAATAGCTAGAGATTTGATATTTTCAGAGATTATGTATATCTGTTGCCGCTATAACAACAAATACTAAAAATAAAATAAAATGAATATTTAAGGGGGCCTCCCATACAACAAACGTGATTTTTTGGCCTTTTTTGCTGTCTCCAGGCTGTAACTCAAGAACGGTAATAGCTAGAGATTTGATATTTTCAGAGATTATGTATATCTGTTGCCGCTATAACAACAAATACTAAAAATAAAATAAAATAAATATTTAAAGGGGGCTCCCATACAACAAACGTGATTTTTTTGGCCTTTTTTGCTCTATATCAAAAATGGCAACAGGTAGGTACTTGAATTTTTCACAAAATCCTTAGTTATATGTGCACTTTAATATTTGATAATAATATTAAAATAAAATAAAAAATAAGGGGGGCTCCCATACAAAAAACACAATTTATGGCCTAATTTTGCACTATAATAGTACGGAACCCTTCATGCGCGATTCCGACTCGCACTTGGCCGATTTTTAGTTATGAATTATGATTACCATAACATCCTTAAATAAGTAGAATTACAGACCAAGAAGTTATAATCTACACTACTATTATAAAGAGGAAAGATTTGATTTTTTGTTTGTTTGTTTGTTTGTTTGTTTGTTTGAGTCGAATAGGCTCCGAAACTACTGGACCGATTTGAAAAATTCTTTTGCTATTGGAATCTTACATTATTTCTGCTGAACATAGGCTACATTTTATTTTGGAAAAAAGTAGGGTTCCGTAAGATATTTGAGTTTTTCGGACGCAAGGTGTAAAAAATCAGCTAGAAAAGTTACTTATTTTGCGTACGCTGCCTAAACTATAAAAGATAGAACCATAAAATGTTCTAAGTAATTGTAGATCTTATAAATATCTACAAAAAAGTCCGCGACACACTATACCTATCTATGTTGAGTGAGGCACAATAACCATTTATTTATTTAAAAATCCTGAATTTTTTTTGGACTACATTAAAACGGATATATTTTACTCACGCTATTAATCCTTATCAAAATAAATTCTTTTATCACTAAGTACAGTTTATGTAGATAATATTTGGTCTTTGAATGATTAAAATTGGACGTTTGGTTTTGAAATTATGGCGAAATTAAAATATTACGATAGTGGGCGTCACCAAAGCGCGTGCGGGGAAGACAATATTCTGTTGTAGAAATGAAAATTCTGTACTTAGAAGATATGAAATGACACCCGAAATTACACCTTTGTCACTACATCGCTATAGAAGCCATAAATGTGGTTAGTTTTTTGTCTGTCTGTCTGTCACTCTTTCTGTCTGTCTGTATGTTTGTTCCAGCATCACACGAAAAATATTGATCCGATTTGAATGTGGTTTTCGCAGATATATTTATCTTCTTCCAACTTAACATATGGTGTATAAAATTTTTTCCCCCCACCCCTCTAAGGGGACAAAAGAGGGGGTCAGATTTTGTATCAAACTTTTTTCTTTAACACGAAAACTACTTATCCGATTTGCGTACTGTTTTCACAGATATATTATATTTGTCTTCTTCCAACTCAACATCTGGTGTATAAAAATCCTCCCCCCCCCCCCCTCCCCTCTCAACCCTCTCTGGGGACCAAAGAGAGGTCAGATTTTGTATACAACTTTTTTCTTTAGTGGACTTACTTCATATTAGGTATTAACTGTGTTTTTCAACTTAACATCTGGTGTATGACCTTCCCCCCCACACCCTCTTAGGGGACAAAAGAGGGGGTAAAACATGTATCAACTGATGATGTAGAAAATATACTTTAAATGGCAAAACAACGTTTGCCGGGACAGCTAGTAATTAATAGTCAGTAAATATTTCTCCGGCCCCCATGCTCACGTGCTATTTAATTAGGTAAGTAAATAAAATTTATCTCTGATGAAATTGGCTTCATTATAAAGATAAGTGAATTATCGCGCTTGGTTCCCGGCCGATGCTTGTTATATTATCTGCATTGGTAACTAATAAAACGAAGTGTTATCAAGAATTGTCATGGATTTAAACTACATTTTCTACAATTTATTTCCTAGTAGTATAGAGCGCGTTCTGGATGGAGTTGAGTATGCAAAATGAGAACCACATTCTGTGAACAGAGTTGAAGGTTTGTCAAGTGTCATAACTCATATTGGATGGTCCATTATTTTTTCGAAAAAAAAAAAATGGACCAATATGACTACTAACAACATCCAAAATTCATAATCTGCATGCTTTTTTGAGATCAACCGTATTCACAGAATGAGGTACTCATATTTAGCATACGATTGTGCCTGTTTTAGCAGGTACGGTTCTTTATATTATGGACTATGGAGCGATAGCTAACTACGTAGTAATTGTCAAAACATTTTAAATTATAATATGTATTGTATCCTAATTCCCAGGGCCCCCGTAAGGGCTACTGGCGCCTGTGTGCAAAAAAGGATTTTGGTGCCCCTTTCTAAGGCAAATTTTTAGGACCTTGGTTTTGGCGCCCCTAAAGATGGCAATTTGGCGCCCCTAGAGGATGGCGCCCGTGTGCATTGCACACATTGCACATATGGTAGCGGGGGTCCTGCTAATTCCTACATTACCCAATACTGCAGTCTTAAAGCCTATTTAAGCTTGAAACGGGTTTTCAAACCCTAACAGCGCTCTTAGGCCCGTATAAATGATACTTAAGATGTGTCTTGAGGCCGAGATGCATCTTGAGTACTGACTATTTATACCGGCCCTAGTGTATATCCTTCACAATGCAAGTAAGACGTTGAGAGCGTATCGGCCAAAATTTTTATTGAGTAGGAGATTGAGAGCGGTTTATAAATAGGGACACAACAGTTTTGGATGCCGGTTTGTACAATGAAACAGTAAATAACTAACATCATTTATTCTATTAATATTACAACGAAATATTTATATGTCTAACAATAAATAACGTCTAAGCTAAACGGAATGTAGCTCACAGCACAAACGTAAGTAACACACTGTACACATTTCGGCCGCAATCAGAGTATATTTAACAATTACTTTAATTTAATGAAAAGTTTGAAAAATAAACGAAATGTATGTCAAAATCTTCAATAATTTAAATTAAGTAATCATTAAATGTCTCTGAGTACGGCTGTAAGAGTAGTAAAACAGTAAATGCACAAGCGGAGGTGTGCTCAGTGCGAGATTTGAAAACTCGCACCAAACACGAACTAGTAGGTTATTATGAATTATAATTCTTTAAAAATCATATTTAAGTTTCTGCCTCTTGTACAACTAATTTGAATTTTGATACTGCATTATGCCGAGTCTGATAAATTTAAAAATACAATTCATAATAACCTACTAGCCAGTAATATTCTACAACGTGCTACTTTTAAACAATCTTTAGTCCTTTGAATAATTATAATATATTAGTAGTCGCCGAAAAATCCGCATTTTTACAGATCTTGCAACAGCAATGCAACAGCTGTTTTACAGCGGGACATTGCAGAATATCTGCTGTTAAACGCCTGTTAAATTGCTGTCACAAGATATGTATTATGTAGGTAATATCCCTACCGGTATACCATTTGTCTAATTTTATGAAATATGGCATTTTTTATCTACGAAATGACTTATTTTTTACATGAGAAGTAATTATGTCAAATGAGTATAAGAGCCCGAGTAAAAAATAAAATGGCTGCCATTTCGCAACCGTGAGTGAGAAAAAAATAAGAGCCATTTCGTCGATAAAAATGCCATGTTTCACAACATTAAAGGATCGGACAATAGTGTGGGGACTGGGGACACTATCACTTTCTTTAAAAATATCAGTTTTTTTTGCGAACAGATGGTAATCAAAATGTTTCTAGAAAAATAACACATTGTAGGTTTAACATTAAGAGATACTTCGTACAGAGCTAAAGCGAGGAATTCATGGAAATAATAATACAATAATCGTATAAGATATGACAGTATTGCTTACGGGAGAAAACAGTATAGATATGAAAATGTTCAATATATTCAATTGGGAAGGATTTTATGTAACGAATAAACATTTACATAGAATTTGATTAGATGAATAACACAATGCAATCATATTGCATCTATAATAATTTATAATGGATATAGTTTCTTAACAAACATTGAATACATTTCAGATTATATAAGGGCTCTTCACAATCAATCTGTAAACATCAAATTACTTATTTGCATGTTTTGTTTCTGTTGCTCTAAGTACATCAAGTAAGCTGCGACGACGCTTACACAGTACACTGTAAATTGCTTTAAGTATAATAATATAGTACGTGATACACTAACGAGAGATACAGCATGTATGCTATAAAGTTACTTATCATAACGAGTTTTGTGCAGCTTATTTTGTTGCAAAAATGTATTAACATTTAATACTTAGTACCTAGGTAGATATTTAAAGACTGTAAAAGCTGCCACAAAACGTTATTTCGATAATTATTTGCGAATAAAGAAAAAAAAACACTATAGGTACAAACAATCTTCATCGAATAATGAATATATAATATACTATCGCAACAATGATTTAACAATTTTCTCGTTACGAAAACCTTGTTGAAACTTTATATATTTGGGCTACTGTTATATATTTTACTCTTTCTCTCGTTAGTGAAACGAATAGTTTACAATATAAATTGACACATCAATCACAAAAAGACTACAAACATAAAGCCAGTTGAAAAATTGAAGACTATCCCCGCGTTCCATTTAGCGTTAAAAACGATCAAAACGCTTAAAATAGGAGGCATTTTAAGCGTTTTGATAGTTTTTAACGCTAAATGGAACGCGAGGAGTGTGAAGTGTGAATAATGATACCACTTAAATCTACCTTCCTAATACAGTATTTCGTTGAACATTTAAAAAAAGTAGTCTTATTTCTGGTGAGTGCCTGAGTATTTCGTTATTCAAAACAAACTGACTTTATTTTGCGTCTTGAAGATTTTACTACCTTATTGTAATAAATATATTTATGTATGTACAGTGCTCCCAAAGTGATAATGCGCATATGGATTTTCGTCATTGTTCGGCAAAGATAGTTTTTCCCGAGCGTCGGAAGAAACCTTTTATTGCGCATATTGTCTAATTAATAATGTCATGCCATGGCAACGCCAACTGTTTACGACTTGACCATAACCAAATATAAGCAACTTGTTGGTGGCGTTGCCATGGCATGACATGATTTGGACATGCGCAATAAAAGGTTTTGTGGCGCATGCGCAAAAATTGACGGACAATTGACGGACCGGCGATAGCCACCGAGTACCGACTACCTATATGATATTTAAGTACTTCTATTTCCCTTGAACAAGGTGCAAAATGCAAGTGCATTGTTTGGGGCTCTTACGTTTCATAGATTCGGGTGTTTCCGTGATTACGACAATTAGCGAATATTTGTATGCGCATTATTAATTTGGGAGTACTGTGTATGATTTTCCGATATAATTTAACGAAAAATTTCAACTAGCACCTATCTTTACATAAGGGCATATTAAAAAGGAAGCAATGGGTAAAGGCAAACATATGAATGTCTGCAGAAACTAGACACAATTATCTTACAATAAAAAAATACATTAAGTAGAAAACGTCTTATTCAAAACTGAACTTAGTAGTCAACAATTCCCTACTGAGGATTCTAGATTTGCGCTGTGGACTGTTTATTAAAGTATCATATTGTTAGTGATTTTTTAAATGAGTACTAAATATTTCTATCCTTTACTCAATGTCGAAAATGAAATCTAAAATACACGTTGTGGTAAAGGCGAAACCGCACTAGTGCGACACGACACGACGCGAGACTTCACTTCCATAGAACTGATGTTTATAAAACGTCAGATTCACGTTTGTAAGATGTCAGATTCACGAATGTTATTTGTAAAACGTCAGATCAATGGAAGTGAAGTTCGCGTTGTGTCGTGTCACAGTTTTGTGGTTTCACCTTAAGGCTTACAAGAACATCATGTTATCTCTATCGCTTTTTGTATTTATGAAAGAGAAGGCAAGATATATTGACAAAAAATTACTAAGATTGGTGCAAGTTGGGCTGAAAGCCACCAGTGAAAATCTACAGTGGAATATGTCCAGTTTTAAAATGAGCAGACGATCTCTACTTAACTGATACAAGGAAGAAAATAATACTTTTGAAAATACTTAAAATGCCAATTTCACAAAATTCTGTTAACGTTCATCCTCGATTTAACAGAATATGTTGTCTCTATCTTTCTTCGTATTAATGAAAAAGAAGAACGATCACTTACTTTGTGGAATTTGCTACATCCAATTCCACAAAGTAAGTGATCAGCCAATTCCACAGAGTAAGGTGTTACAATAAGGTTACTGGGTCTACGAACATTTAAAACATTGCAATATACAATATACATACATAATATAGTACCCTCGAACAAATGTAGATTTAACTATATCAATAAATACGTATCTTTATAATATAACTATATTTTACTATATTATGTTCCTCAATACTATAATAATCTAATACGCCATAACGCACCTATAATGGTAACTCTCGACTATAAATATAATTACATCTATAAATATATTTTGCAACACCTACGTATTATTGTATCAGGTAGGTAACACTAACTATTTCGCTATTTCATTTAGTGTTGCTATGTGCTTGTACTTAAACTCGCCACATCTATCACAAGACTATAGTGTGTATATAAGTATGATCAATGTCGTGAGTATGATAAATAAAATTGGTCACATTATTATTTGAAGGCTAAAAGCATCATGGCTATAACATCTAGTATTTATACTATAAATAGTTCTACACTGGTCCATAATTATTATAGTGGCAACGAAATGGCAGCCAAAAGTAACTGTGTATAGTGTATACGTATAAATGTATGGGACCTCAATGACAACTCAAATAGCCAATCAAATTATTTATGGATTATTCTGACCAATGTTCGTTAGCGCTTGGAATTTAAATCTTATAACTTGAGTTGCTGGTACAATTGAATGGAATGTTTTCTCATAAGATATTTATTTAGGCATAATACTAATTACACATTGAACAAACAAGAAACAATTATATAATATTATTATCGTTAATAACAATTATTGTTATGCTACCAATACGTTTATGCAATTTTTCAGCAATGTCAAAATTATCCAACCTCCTAATTACCAATAAAAACAGTTACACAATGAATAAGGTGATGTTCAATATTTCGAGCAAATTTTCTAATATATTATAAATTATAATATAAGGACAAAACATTGTATATCCATTGTATAAATATTTTTATTAATAAAGGGGTGAATGAATATTTTTATTACAAATATTTAGCGATAAATGTATAATATAGGATTGAATTTTATCTATGATTAAAACAAAAATAGACTTAGGGAAGACTTGAGCAGAATAAACATATTAAGTACTCATAATAGGACGAATAATAGATTGTAACTAGAAATTAAATCGAATTAATATTTACATTTAATTCAAATCTACAATATACAAATATAAAAAGAATCGAACGCAATATCATAACAAATAAAAATAACATTATTGTATACTCGTTATCGATTAAACTATAAAAACTTAGTGTTACACACTTAATAAAAATAGGAATGCTTAAGTAAAAAATTACCTAAAATAATTCGTTGATATATTATGGCAATTGGATATTTCAAATTCACTAAATAAATACCATTGGAATTTCGAAGTTTTTAAATAATTTTGGAGTAAACCTAGGTGAATATTATCTTGAACGTTTTGGTGCTCCCACAGGTCCATCTTGAAAGAGAATCTAGAAATAGTAAGAGCGAAAAATTATTAGGTGCGTCAGATATGCCTCCATATCGTCATGTCATTTAGGCACTAGACACTTTGAGATTTTTTGGTTGAATAACAGAAATTAAATATGTATATGTAGTATCTGCCTACGTAGAGAAATAAGCAAAGGTATGTTACTGTTGCTTCCTGTTGCGACAGAAGTATATTCACAGAATACGTCATGTGCATGGACAATAATATTCACTCACCGACAGCCAATTCGTTAGCTTATTTTCTTCTTAATTTCATGTATTATATAAAATTATATAAGCGCACATATATCTTTTTAAGTATATAGACAGTCCATTGAGCGATATCAAAATCTTTGTTATGATGGTCAACAATAAGCCAAACGGGTACGCACACACGCATTCACGTGCACGGATCTTGTACGCGATTTGCTGCAAGTGCGTGCAAATATTGTTTATGTGTATATACTACAGACGCACAGTTTTAGGACATTTTTTTTTTCAATTTCACGAACGTAATATTACGTTGACGTATAGTTTTCGATCTGTTGATCAAATTCTATTATAGAATTAAAGGAGGTTATCGAATCCAATTATAGTGATATACTCAGAAGTCAGAAGCTAAGCAGTTATGGTGGCGATCGATATATTATTGTGATAGAATAAGACTGTATTACTGTTTCATTCTCTCTACAATTCACTAAATTGCTATTGAATTGTGAATCTTGAATTCTCTAGATTTAGCAATCTAGTAACTATGAATTTATAATTCACTGGATTATGATGGATAGTGAAGAGCAATTCAGTAAAGATTTATAAAAAATCTGTGATAATAATAACAAAGATATGGTCATTATGT
This sequence comes from Plebejus argus, assembly GCA_905404155.3. Classification (NCBI taxonomy): domain Eukaryota; kingdom Metazoa; phylum Arthropoda; class Insecta; order Lepidoptera; family Lycaenidae; genus Plebejus; species Plebejus argus. The sequence continues at coordinate 15,858,064 of FR989929.1, read as the reverse complement.
CCAACATATTACATACGTCTATATCTTGGTGAGTAGTCCGTCGAGCTCCAGAACTTCTGGCACCTCGATGTCCTCCAGGCGGATGGCGGAGGGGCTGTACTGGAACTGCACCGAGTAGATCATCTTCGTGTCCATTAGCAGGTTTTGCTGGAAATAACATTGTAAAACTTAAGCGTGCGTCTTGACTAGGCCGTGTTTACGCCGTATGTGACCAAAATCGAAACTTACAGCTGCTTCTGATCACGTCTTTCTATCAAGTAGGTCCGAAATAAAAAGTAATGCTTGCATCGTTTCGACTTACAGCTATCTGTCATTTACACCCCCATGTCACGTCAAAGTCCATCAATAATCGACCAATAATGTTGACGCATAAGTTATTTATGTATAAAATAAATTGATTCTACCTCTAAGACAGATGAAGCACCTACGGCATTTGGTTGGGTTAAGTCTTAACACAACAAAGACAATTTATGGTATTTTTGATCCGTCTGCTGGGTTTGACATAACGCAAGCAAATGCTTATGAATCAACTTATTTGAGAGTACTTGGGAATTTCAAGCTATTCCGACATCATTTAGACTTCTTATTGCGAACGGACTATAGATTTTCCAAGCCAAAATATACCATCCTCATCGCCTTGATGAGTGGCAGTCTTCCACCGTGCGTTTTTCGCGCAACGTTCTGCCGCGCACTGTAAACGTTACGAACGAACTGGCACCAGAAGTATTTTCGGACCAATACGACCTGCAAACCTTCAAGAGAGCGTATTCTCTCTTAAAAGGCCGGCAATGCACGTGCAGCTCTTCTAATGTTGCATAGCCCATAGGAGACGGTAGTTGCTTTCCATCAGGTGACCCGTTTGCTCGTTTGGCCCCTTATTTTATATATAAAAAATTGGTTGTCTGTAATGTCGATTCGTTTGACGTGAAAACTTCGAACTGAGCCGATCGTTCGAGCCGATCATGCCTCTCTCTCGTTCGAGCCGCGCTCTCGCTTGCGGAACGCGACATTGAGCGTAACGGGACAATGACGTCATCTTTTTCGTGCATGCAGCCCGTAGAATCGAGTTATTAAACGTTGTCACGTCAAAAAAGTATGTTAAACTCACGGGCTCCTTGCTGGCGTTGGGTGGGGCGCGCTCGTGCATCAGCTTCTGTATCTCGTGTATGAACTCCCGCGTCACCTTCACCTCGTACTCCTCCGCCGGCGTGTACATGTTCAGTATCTGTCAAATGTTACAGCGATATTAAAAAAAAGTACGAAAGCAAAATTTATAAATACACCAACCGAGCATCTTTATCATAATATTATCTTCTACACTAATATTATAAAGAGGAAAGATTTGATTTTTTATTTGTTTGTCTGTAATATAATTAAATCACTACTTGGTCATATTGAATTAAGTGAATACCTATTCAAAAATATTCATAATAGGGATGATGACAAGGTCAAAGATTAGCGAATTTTGTTAATAAAATAAAGAAATAACGGTAAAAAATAAGTGTTCCCAAAATTTCAGCTCGATAGCATTTGTACTTTTTTTGTTATGAGCCTTCAAAGTTGGATAATCCAGTCGATTTTTTTTTCAATTAAATTTCTTAATATTTGTATACCATTCAATAACTTATGCAATTAAAAGCAACTTTTGTTATGAAATCACTTTCATAAACGCAATATTTAATATACCTATCGAACAAAGTTCTCTCCCGATACGTACAAACTAAGAAAGAGTGACGTCAGTCTTTCGTATCACTTTGTATGGAGCGTTTCGGGCAGGTCTATTTTATGAGATTTTTGAATTGTCATATCTTGGTGAATTTTTAAGCTATCAGAGTCATTCTTTCAGTGATGTTTCTATTTTTTATGGGTCTTTCAATTACAAATAAGAAAAAAAAATAGTCATCAAGCCTATTATCTGCAGTTTGACATACAAAATTATTAATACTATTGTCTATTTACAGATAGGAAAAACTGAGACTGCCCTTCGTTAGCAGTTATCCCATTGTTCACACTTTATATTTTTGTTTGAAATTACCAGGAATATCAATAATAGCAGCGTTTTACCCTGAAATAAAACGCTTATTAAATACTTACCTTATTTGAAGCATAATAATTGAGATAGGCACTTCCGTTTCCGCACATTTTACCTCCATTTCTTTCCTGAATGTTGGTAGCTCTGTCAACGTTGGCGCCATCATCGAGCAGGTAGAGGGAGAATTCCCGCTAAACTATGATCATTGAGTCGAAATTACACCAGGCAGAAATAAAAAGCTATGCTTCAAATAAGGTAAGTATTTAATAAGCGTTTTATTTCAGGGTAAAACGCTGCTATTAAACACTTGACCGTTATTTGAAGCATAATAATTGAGACGTGTTTGTTATCGCCTGGTGATGATGGACGCCAATGCAATGTGACAAAATAAACGTTAGACTCCAATGTGAAAAGAAAATATAGCAATAAAAAATAAAAATAGTATTTCCTTTTAGAAATACAACTTATAAAAGTTTTGATATGGACATAATGAAAACAATTACTAAAGGAACAAATGAATTCCTTAAATCGTTAGAATTAGATGAAAGTACATTATTTATTGTAATGATTTCTAAATGTATGCACCGATTTCCAATATTAATTGCCCCAAAAGTATTCCATCAATGGATACATTGTCTATCCAACTTTTAGCCACAGCTGAGTGGAAGTTACCTGGTGGTGCAGTTGCCTCAGACAAGTTAGTCTTGATCCAGCCAACTATTCCAGTTTTAGGGGCGGCAGATGGTTTTCCTCGCAAATTCGTAAATAAATTGGCATAATACTTAGCTTCGCTAATCGCTACGCCTGCGATGAAGAAAAATGATTACAGAATTTAAACCAGTAAACAGCAAGGTTGCTTATCACTGGGATTGCTTAAAATCTTCCAGCTAGATTGCCTAGAATCAGAACTGTTCGTTTTAGTCAAATTCTTTAATGTGACTATCACTTCTGTAAGAAGTGTAAGATCATGTAAACGTCTGCCCGACGAAAACAAACGCAAAATATTTGTATGTTTAAAGACTGCATATAAATTACTTTCGTCAACAGTATAAGACTTCAAAAAGTTTTGAATTTATGTTGTACAAGCTTTTTCGATGCAATAGATTTTAATTTTTCTACACAATATGTTTTACCAAAACGTGAAAAACCTCTAAGGGCCAGAAATCTCTGTATCAGACATGGCAGATACTAGAGAGCTTAATCTATTAAAAATAGATCTGCTAAAATTTTGCAAAGACTGTGCCCGTCGGCTTGTGAGCATCACATCTGTGTAACTTACATCAGGATAACCAGGCAACTTTATAAGTTTGAGTAGAAGGTCGCCATGATGATAACAATAATTTTAGATGAATATCACCAAAGCCTACGAAATTTTGCGACCACCCAAACATTTATATACTTGAAATGTCGATTAGGCATTTCTCGGTGCTGCTATTGCTCTAGACTTCAGATCTGCCCGCCAAAATACTTGTTCCCAGCGTGGAACCACTAGGAGATAAATTTCTTGCGCCTGATTTAGGTGAGCCAAGACTCTGAGTATTAATTAAGGTGGGGAAAATACCCAGGCTAGGGGGTACTCGTGAGAAAAGGCATCGTGATATAAAGCTGCATGATCGTTCAAGTCGAGAGTTACATAATTAGTAACTACATGAGCTTCGACGGAAGCAAACAGATCGGTCACAGGTACGCCGAATTTTATGATCTTCTATGTACAAGAAGTTAACAGATTTAGGAATGATCCAATGACTCGAAAATCTGAATGGTTATGTCCATCAGGGCATCTGACCTGGTGCGAGTTGCGACCCTCGTCCGAATATAGGTTATAATAACTGTTCGATTGTCGCTCTGCCAAAGAACTATCGAGCGAGCGAAAATCTAGTGCTGACCTCGGAGAAGAAGAGCACTAGGAGCTCTGATTGCAGTGCATGAAGTTTTGACCATGATCTGACCATGTCCCCGTTAAGGAAAGGTGGTCGAGTTGAGCATCCCAAGCTAGGTCCGACGCATCTGTTGCCAAGAAGTGCGACGGTGGGTTCCAATGAATGGGAGTTGATAGATGATGACTTTGCAACCACCACTGAAGATCATCGCTAAGCGTAACGCTTGACTCGGTAGAGAGCAGCGATTCAGAAATGCAGACTTTTCAATGTCTGAGAAGAGGCAAGAGGTCGGTAATGTAGTCTCCCCTTCGGAACTATGTAACTGGCGAAGTTCAGGAGACCGACGATGCTCTGCAATGTCTTTAGATCTACCAGACCCCTTTGTCAAGAGTTAGGACAGGTAAAACCTTTTGATAAATTTTGGACATTTCTCCTGGAGGTAGATTTTCGTTTTGAAATGTTTTCCAATCAATACCTAGAAATGCCAGGGTCTTGTTGAGGCGTAAGTATAGTAACTTCTTTAGAATTATTTGCTAACCTATATAATGAAGTTTTGAAGCAAAAACAAAAGGTGCTCCTGTAGGATGATTTTGTTTAAATGAGCAATAAGACAATCGTCCGAATAAACGATAATACGTAGAACTTGCTTTCTAAGGTTTTGTGTAACCCAATTGGTCAGGGAAGCCAAAAACTTTCGGATCAGTGGTGAGACCGAACGGTAAGCAAGTCATTTGCAGCAACTGTCCCTTCTTTTATATCAGACATAGAAACCGTCGGTGCGATGGAGCGACTGCCAGATGAAAATAAGCTTGGAACAGCGGGGGTAAAATGGTCGCTTTATAGAATCATAATATGATTAATATTTTAAAAATCGCAAAAAGCAGCTCTGCTTGCAATTCATTTCTGTATTTTGTACTGATTTGACATTTGTCAGTTTTGACAATTCATTTGCTGAATTGATTGAGAGGAATTGCTAAATGTGACCATTTTAGCCCCGAAGGTATATTTAGCAAAACCAATCGTTGGGTTGCAGAAAAAACTGTCATTAGTTGAACACTTATGAGCTTTAATGGCTGAGTCAAAATATAATCGAATAGAGTGGAAAGATTGAAAATAGGACGGCAGGACCTGTCGACCTTAGGGACCAGATATTGTCGAAATAAAAACTTGGCAAGGGGCTGGCAACCTCAAATACACCCTGGTGTATCATTTGTCGAATTTAGAGAGACATATCCTCCGACTCTGTGGTAGAAAAATTATTTTGGTTTAATTTTGGAATGAACCGAGGAGGTTTCTCCATGAAGGGTATGTGGTACCCTATTTGAATCTTTAACAAATAACCTGGAGCATCTAGGCGCTGCTCACGGCGGTTAAACTTCATAGTTTGACCCGCTCTGAATTTTTGATTGTCAGTACTTACAACAATCCCGAGGTCCGAACTCTGGAAGAGAAGCGGCACGTTTACGGGTACTTCTGCCGTGGAAATTCCCTCTGTTGTCCAATCCAGCTCCTCTCGAGTGAAAAGAACTTTCTGTATTGCCAGGCATTGACCGTGGCTCAAAATCATTTCTTTGTCCCTGCGGAGGACGATTGTAAGAACAGCCTTGCGCAGGCTGGTGAGCATGGGAAATGTGCGAGCTAGCACAACATCCATGAGATATACTTACCCTGCGCGGGTATATAACTATTAGCCTGTCCCTGCGGGGGGTAGGCTGAGCTCTCGAGTGAAAAGAACTTTCTGTATTGCCAGGCATTGACCGTGGCTCAAAATCATTTCTTTGTCCCTGCGGAGGACGATTGTAAGAACAGCCTTGCGCAGGCTGGTGAGCATGGGAAATGTGCGAGCTAGCACAACATCCATGAGATATACTTACCCTGCGCGGGTATATAACTATTAGCCTGTCCCTGCTGGGGGTAGGCTGAGCTCTCGAGTGAAAAGAACTTTCTGTATTGCCAGGCATTGACCGTGGCTCAAAATTATTTCTTTGTCCCTGCGGGGGACGATTGTAAGAACAGCCTTGCGCAGGCTGGTGAGCATGGGAAATGTGCGAGCTAGCACAACATCCATGAGACATACCCTGCGCGGATATTTCAACTCTTGGCCTGCCCCTACGGGGGTGGCGAGTCGCACTGTTGCTGCTAGAACACGCTTGCACAGCGGCAGCAACATTATTTCAACTATTCGCAACAAAGGTTTTGCGGGCTCCCCCAGTCTTTTCGAGTAGTGACACCAGCAACTTGGAATTAACTTAGACAAAATGATTGCAAGAACGAAATTGATAATTGCATCACGTCTCATTTGAAAACCTCAGCTCTATGACCACAAATTAATTTTAAGTAAATTGAACGTTGTGATACAATTCCTTAACGGTTTCATTTAAACCTTCAGGGGTCGAGCTTGAAGCGTGTGACCATTGTAACAATAATTTCTTAAGAGCGCACTACGCAATATGATAATGCCGCGTATGATTTGTCCACGTGAGAGATTTTGTAGAAAATCGAAATATTTACGCTCATCATTGACCTCTAAATCGACAAAACTGGTGTACGATTATAAGATTTTTAAACTTCAGAATAACGAACTACTGACCATTCGTTAGTATGTTGAATATAATTTAATACGGCCAAAAACCCCGGACAAGTTTTCGGAACGGACGATCATCTTTAAGTTTTGTTTCAATTTCAAAAACAAGATACGGTTGTAAAGAAATGCTAACGGTCGTTTCAATTTCATTTGATTCGCAATACAATTCCCAACTGACATTATCGTCGATGCAACAATCATCTGCATGACCTTGAAAAATATATCAGTTTTCGTAAAAGGCTTTTCGTTTTCGTTAATTTAGCTAAAGGGTCGTCACGGCGCTGAATGTATTTGCCCCCCCCTTTTTTGTGGCGGTGGTGCCTCGATTTACGTTTGCTATGTGAAGTAGAAGTCGATGACGAGCTCGAATCACTTGCGGAACTACTACTACTAGATGACCTTGCACGAGAACAAGGTTTTTATTAACCGCAATAAGCGGGTAGTTTTAAATCGTTAGCTGGTGTCACTACCGAATCATTAACGAATTTACATTCGTTATTCATTATGAATAGCTACCTTAACCTAGGAAAGAACACAAACACAAGAACTTAACTATAAAATTAAGTATTTAAGAATTTAAATTTAAATTCGTTATCAAAGTAACGATACGAACGATAAAATCGTTATTAATATGAAATGTTCATCTTTTCTTAAGAAAAATGGTATAAAAATTAGAGATGCGCCGAATATTCGTTTCGTATTCGGTATTCGGCGTATTCGGCATGTTTTTCACTATTCGTATTCGGCCGAATTATTCGGCTCAGTTACCGAATATATTCGGTTTTATTTTTTTCTAAATATTAAAAACTAGACCCGCCCCGGCTTCGCCCGTAGGACATACATAGCCTATGTCACTCAGGGCTCAGCTCCTTAGTATCATGTAACACAACATTAGGCACTAGGCAGCAAAATTAAAGTCCAATAATATTGATGAATATACATTTTAATATTTACAATATTGATATTTAAAACATCGCGATGAAAAACTAATAAAGAAATTAAAATTATGCACAAGAGGTTTGAGCATCTCCATTGTGGGTGTCGCAGACGCCACACACAATAAATTTTCGATTGTTATGCGGCAGCCGGCTGCCGCTGGAGGATTGATGGGTTTTAAGCAGTATTCTGATTTTAATAAATCTTTTTAACATTGGTTTTAATATATTTCTGTTATTATTAAATAATACATGAAATCTTTTATTTATTGTTGCACAGTTCATTATATTGAAAATGTTTTACTACTTAAAATAAACCTTGTTTCTTATGTATTTTAGTATTAAAGGTATGTATTCCATTTAATTCTACTTACATGAAGACAAAATATAACAATAACTTAATAGTAATCTACATGCAAATGAAACAAATAACACTGTTTTACTGCTTTATTTTTCACTTCATAAAATTTTGTAATAGAAATTTGAACCTTAGCTTATTGCTTTTTCACATAAAAAAGAAACATTTTTAGTCTATGACTACAGACAAGTCAATTTCCTTATCCGGACTCCATATTTTCTTGAGTCTTCTATTTGTAAAAATCTCTCGGAATAAACTGCGCTCTGTTATATTTACAAAACTTAGTTTTATTTAAAACGACAATAAAGATCACAATCTCTGCAAGTTCTTTGCGGTCTGCCACTCACTAAAACCTGGTTCTCACTTTTTCAAAGAAACTATGACATCCTGAAATGGCTAAAATGTGATTCTAAACAAGTTTAGAAGCATTTGGAAATCGTCGTTACTGGCAGGCGATGGTTGTTGCAAATATTTCGCAACACTGCACGGGTGTTAATTGTTGTTTTTCTTGTCAATGTGTTAAACTCGTCACAGATATCTACAAACAGTTTCTTATTCAACCCTTGTAATGGGTTTTAAATTCAGAGTCAGACAGTTCCAGTGCCTGGGCTCGGTTGCGATTGCGAGGTCTTATTTAGCTGTATTTCTGGCTGCATCTCTTGTTTCTTCTTCAGGAATGGCTTCTAATACGAGCACTGTGTGCACCAATGTTATAAAAATACGTTTTATAGTTTAAAATTTTACGTAAAACACCACTAACCACTCAGCGATAAACAAACAATCGGAAAAAATCACTTTTGTTGTGATCGCTATTTATCAGTTCAAATTGCTCGCCGATTGCCATCGCATTGCTCTCAAAAGCTTAGGTGATACGAAATAAATGCAACAGTATAGCAAATAGTGATAGCAAAAATAAAAATTTCTTCAAAACCCATGGATGAATATGACACAAAAATTTTTTACAGTAGCAGACATCAATAAAATAAACCATATTACACCATTTTTTAAAACTCTAATATTTTTTCGACGCAATTAGGCGACGTTTCTAATATTTGCTAAATTACTGGGAAACCCGTAGATGAATCTGACACAAAACGCACATTAGTTACTGCCCGAGAGTTTAAAATTTAGCTTTTGTGATATTGCTAATATCACAAAAGCTAAATTTTAAACTTTAATATTTTTTTCGGCCTATATTTTTTTAATGGGCTTTGACCCACCACACACTCCCACCACTGTATCTCCTGTGTCGCCAGGATCGACAGCGGTATGCAACCACGAAAACCCTTTGATATGATCTCAGGAAGCCCGAAGGACATGCTAAAACTGTCTTGGGACCCGCAACGAAATAAATCAGAAGAAGAATAGGAGGAGTAGGAAGAATTCCAGATTCCCTCCCCATACAAAGCGGGAGACAGCACAAAGTTACAATGACCGAAAGTCAAAGAACTGAAGGGGAAGCACCACGGGAATAAAAGTGAATAATTTGACTACTACGCTATAGCTAAATTAATATTGGATTTTGTTGTGTTAGATTGTTGCCAATAATAATTGTGGCAAAAACGCTTGAAGGCACGGAAGTTCCTAGCGCTGTCCACGAGATCACTGCAGTATGCGACTCCAGATGTACAGAGTCGGTTGTTTAGCATTGTAGTTCTTTCGTCCTGCCAGAGACCATACTCCCAGAGAACATAATGAGCGGTTTGTTCAAACATGTTGCCTTCGGTCGAGCACTCGCACATAGGTGATGCTACTAGTTTAAATCCATAAAGTTTAGCCTTAAAATTTCCATGACCGGTCAGGAATTGAGAAACGCAGTGGTCAATATCCATCCAATGTTTGGATAGCCGGTCTCGAATATTAGGGAAAAGTTATATAGATGTCGCCCTTTGGTGGAACAGCCCCATCGCGTCTGCCATTCGGAGATGAGGTTCTGCACAGAGTCATCTAAAGGTTCAAACAATCTTGCTATTTTAATTTTATCGCGAGCGCTTAAAAAGAACGGGTTGTCAATGTTTTTATTATGACAATATATAGTCGCACGGCGCTGTATCTCAAGGTCAACGGGTAAAACTCCGGCTAACACGGGCAAGGCTTCAGTGCTTGTGGTCCTGTAAGCTTTGCATAAGAATATGAGTGCCAGCCGTTGGCTTTGCAGTAGCTTGCGACGAGCCGCGCGGATAATTGCTCTGTCGGCCCACACGGGGGCTCCGTAGCAAATGCTGCCTAGGTAAGTCGCGGTATAAATCAATTTAAGAGTTTTAAATGAGAGGCCCCATGTCGAAGTAGATATTCTAGTAAACGAGTAAAAATTACGTTTGGCTTTCTCACCGGTTTGAATTATATGTTCCAAAAATGTAAATTTATTATCCAAATGAAAACCAAGGTAACATAGTGACTGTTTGCGTTTAACGTTTATATTGTTCAGTTTAATGCTAGGGGAAGAAATAAGGGAACCTTTTAAAAGAATTTGGTAAGTTTTATGCGCGGCGAAATTCAGACGATTACGCTTACCCCAGTCAGATATTAAATTAAGACAACTGTTGACTTTAGACTCAATTTCGGAACGCGAGTTTGCTTGAACGATAAGAAAACCGTCATCGGCGTAACCAACTAGTGTACAAAGCAGTGGAAGTGGAAGACTTAACAAATCGTCGAATCCGATGTTCCATAATTTAGGCGAGATTATCGATCCTTGAGGGCAGCCGCACGTTAAATCTTTGGCGTGTGTACAATGTCCAAGACGGAGCTTAGTTTGACCGTTAGAAAAGTAAGAATGTATTATGGAATAAATATTACAGTAACACCCTCGATTCTTTGGTTTTAATAGTACCATCGGCCACCAAGCATGGTCGAAGGCCCCGGATATGTCTAATGAAATGGCAACCACGTATTTACTTTCCGATAAATTAACTATTTTTCTTACTTCTAACGCCGCGTCAACAGTCGATTTCCCGGTGGTGAAACCGTACTGTTGACTATGAAATTTAGTACCACCGGGTAGCAGGCGAGGCACAATAAGGCGTTCTAGTAGTTTACCTAAGCACGGCAGTAACGTTATCGGACGGTAAGATTTTGGGTCGTCGGGGGGTTTGTTTCCCGCTTTAGGTATTAATTTTAAGCAGCCGGTACGCCAGATTTTTGGAAATATACTTTCTGCAATACATCTATTGAAAACATATAGAATCGATGAATTGGCCGCTAAACACGCTTGCTTTATCATAATATTCGATATTTTATCCTCGCAGGGCAGATTTTTTAGTAGGCAATAGGTTCACTATTTTAGTAAACTCCTCAGAAGTTGGTAAATCTGAGGCCGGCGTATGAATGAGGTCTAACATTCTACTCCTAATGTCGCGGTGGTGTTCATCATCCAAGGAGGGTTCGTCGTCTGGAATGAGAACGTTTAAATATGCCTTCGCCGTTTCCTTTTTCGGCCTATAGCGACCAAAAAGCAAAATACCTAAATATCTCTGGAAGCTGTCGACCAAAATGACACTAAATCATTTTTTAGGTTTACCTAGTGGTCCCAAACCTATACGCAAAAAAATCAGAAACTTTAGAATTTTTGAAACCAAAAAACCTAGCGCTATCGGTCTAAGTATGGAGATTTAGCGATTTAAATGCAATTATAATAGTTCCTTGATTATTCGGCAGAGGGAGTACTGTCGCTCGATTGCTATTGTATTTTTTGGCTGTTATGTGATACGAAACTGCGATTTTGGAGCAATTATTGCGCAATAATTGCGGTTGCATTGCGCTCGCGAGAGAAGGCTCGCACCGAGCTAGCCAGCAGCGGCACGTACATAGGCTGCTATTTATGTATCCGGAACTGGCCACTTACAAGAACAATATTTAAAAAGTAATTACAACATTTGAAAATATAACTCTTTGGTTGAAGAATACATTTTGTTTCATGTGACTGTCAATTATTTTTCCATTGTGGCGTCATTCTGAAAATTGCGTGTCTTCATTTGCCATGGATTTAACGCGTGAACATTTTCGTGCAATGATTTACTACGATTTTCGGCGTGGGCTAAATCAACAACAGTGCTTTATTCAACTCACCGCAACTTTTGGAGATGAAGCACCATCAAAAACCACTGTTTATCACTGGTACAGTGAGTTTAATCGTGGGCGGTCTATGCTCACGGATGAAAATAAAGAAGGTCGCCCAAAAACAGCTGTTGTCCCACAAAATATAGATGCTGTGCGGGAACTAATAATGCGTGATCGTCATGTTACATATCGCGAGATAGAGGCGTCCTTAGGCATAAGTATGACGAGCATACATAAGATATTACACGAACATTTGGCTGTAAAAAAAATATGTTCGCGTTGGATTCCGCACAACTTGACAATCGATCAAAAACGGGCTCGTGTCGATTGGTGCAAAAAAATGATAAAAAAATACAACCCTGGTACGTCAAAAGCCGTTTATAATATCTACACAGGTGATGAATCTTGGATCTATGCATATGACCCCGAAACTAAACAACAGTCAACGGTGTGGGTGTTCCAAGATGAGCCGAAACCAACAAAAGTTACTCGTGCAAAAAGTACTTTGAAGCAAATGGTCGCCTGTTTTTTTGGAATTAATGGACATGTGGCTACAGTGCCATTAGAGAATCGTAAAACGGTTAATTCTGAATGGTATACGACCATTTGTTTACCAGAAGTCTTTGAAGAAATAAGAAAGGACAACCGACAACGCAGAATCATATTACATCACGACAATGCTAGCTGTCACACCTCAGCTGAAACAACTCAGTTTTTGGAGGGTCAAAAGATCGAATTGACTGGTCATCCGCCGTACAGCCCTGATTTGGCACCTAACGATTTCTTTTTATTTCCATACGCGAAGAACAAATTACGTGGTCAACGTTTTTCGAGCCGCGAAGAGGCTGTTGATGCGTTCAAATGCACGTTTTGGAGATACCTCAATCAGAATGGAAAAAGTGCTATGAAAATTGGTTCCAGCGTATGCAAAAGTGTGTCGATCATCGCGGCGAATATTTTGAAAAGCAATAAAACCATATTAAATGATATATGTTTGTTTCTTTTTTTAATTCCGGATACATAAATAGCAGCCCTCGTAGAGTACACGATAGAACCTGTTTACGCGGCAAAATAAAATAATGGTAAACCGAATAATTCGGCCGAATATTCGGTTCGGTAAAGGCAAAACCGAATAATATTCGGTATTCGGTTATTCGGTCAAATCACTATTCGGCGCATCACTAATAAAAATATAACTTACGTGAATTACCACAACACTTGAAAAACGGTAAAACAACACTGAAAATTATTTCACTTTTTACTTACATTATATAACTAGGAGTTATATAATAAGGAGGTATAATACGTAATTTGGCTTCTGAGCACGACTGTGCGGTGCGGGAAACAAGACGCCAATGATCATAGTTGAGCGGGAATTCTCCCTCTACCTGCTCGATGATGGCGCCAACGTTGACAGAGCTACCAACATTCAGGAAAGAAATGGAGGTAAAATGTGCGGAAACGGAAGTGCCTATCTCAATTATTATGCTTCAAATAACGGTCAAGTGTTTAATAAGATTTCCTGTAGCATGAACTTTGTGAATAATTAGTTGTTTTACCATATTATATAGTTCGTTTATACCGGGACGTTGGCTGGAGATAAGCAGGTTAGACCTCCTTAATCCCGCACTTATCACGATCATCTTTAGCACACAACGTTATAGCAATAAAACGATAGAGTGAGATGTGAGACAAGAGAACCTGAGTGTCACATACCTTGCAAACTTGCATGGCGGATAGGTCGGCGCACATGTCGACCGTGCTGGCGACGTCGGCCATCGACTTGCGCGCCTGCAGCAGGTGCACCGCCTGCGTTATCGGCTTCAGCACACCCAGTGTCTCCTCCACCTGGACAAAGCCGAAATAATGAATCACTTACTGTTGAAATATTGGCGTGCCAATGACAGCTGAATCATGCGCTTGTTGAAATAGTTGCGTGCCAATGACTTGCACATCACAGCGAATCACAGTTAGCTGCTTGTTGAATTCACGATTTAAGACAAAAAAGTGAAATAAAGCCATCAATTAAAAGTCGTAAATATGGACATTGGACAACATACAAACATTTTTGATTTGGAGTCCGGGACAACCTTAAAAACATCGACGAATTTTTCTCTTATAGATTTCTATCTATGCTGTTTATGAGGCAGGTGACGCTTTAGATTTCTTGATTTAAGTGCTATATATCTACACTACTATTATAAAGAGGAAAGATTTGTTTGTTTGTTTGTTTGTTTGAGTCGAATAGGCTCCGAAACTACTGGACCGATTTGAAAAATTCTTTTGCTATTGGAATCTTACATTATTTCTGCTGAACATAGGCTACATTTTATTTTGGAAAAAAGTAGGGTTCCGTAAGATATTTGAGTTTTTCGGACGCAAGGTGTAAAAAATCTGCTAGAAAAGTTACTTATTTTGCGTACGCTGCCTAAACTATAAAAGGTAGAACCATAAAATGTTGTAAGTAATTGTAGATCTTATAAATATCTACAAAAAAGTCCGCGACACACTATACCTATCTATGTCGAGTGAGGCACAATAACCATTTATTTATTTAAAAATCCTGAATTTTTTTTGGACTACAATAAAATGGATATATTTTACTCACGCTATTAATCCTTATCAAAATAAATTCTTTTATCACTAAGTACAGTTTATGTAGATAATATTTGGTCTTTGAATGATTAAAATTGGACGTTTGGTTTTGAAATTATGGCGAAATTAAAATATTACGATAGTGGGCGTCACCAAAGCGCGTGCGGGGAAGACAATATTCTGTTGTAGAAATGAAAATTCTGTACTTAGAAGATATGAAATGACACCCGAATTTACACCTTTGTCACTACATCGCTATAGAAGCCAAAAATGTGGTTAGTTTTTTGTCTGTCTGTCTGTCACTCTTTCTGTCTGTCTGTATGTTTGTTCCAGCATCACACGCAAAATACTGATCCGATTTGAATGTGGTTTTCGCAGATATATTTATCTTCTTCCAACTTAACATATGGTGTATAAAATTTTTTCCCCCCACCCCTCTAAGGGGACAAAAGAGGGGGTCAGATTTTGTATCAAACTTTTTTCTTTAACACGAAAACTACTGATCCGATTTGCATACGGTTTTCACAGATATATTATATTTGTCTTCTTCCAACTCAACATCTGGTGTATAAAAATCCTCCCCCCCCCCTCCCCTCTCAACCCTCTCTGGGGACCAAAGAGGGGTCAGATTTTGTATACAACTTTTTTCTTTAGTGGACTTACTTCATATTAGGTATTAACTGTGTTTTTCAACTTAACATCTGGTGTATGACCTTCCCCCCCCCACACCCTCTTAGGGGACAAAAGAGGGGGTAAAACATGTATCGACTGATGATGTAGAAAATATACTTTAAATGGCAAAACAACGTTTGCCGGGACAGCTAGTTTGCTTATAAAATAGCACATCAGGCTTTAAATATCATATTTAAATTAATTATACTCACACTTGTCTGTCCGTACTCTGCCAAATGTTCTTTTATCCACGTCTCCAAATGTGAAATATTGTATCGTATCTGCAGACCCTTCGCCCAGCAGCACAGGTCCTTACGTAGTAGCAGGTGGTTGAGACTGTACGCGCAGATGTAGTAGAATAACTGACAACAAAAAAACCGATTGGAAAAGATTTTTCCAAGACAAACATAGGCCTCTTGTTAGTTTTCAAAATCCGGCCGCAAAACACTTTACTATACTGAGGTCTCATTTCAAAGGGACGTGATAGCATTTAGCAATAATAATATATCGAGTAAAAGAGACAAAAAGGCTATTATAAACCTTCTACCTTAGCGATCTAGTGACCTATCCAATTTTTTTTGTCAACATAACAAGTAAACGACTAACGGCCGTTCCCAATATTTGATCTATCTATTACTTGAGATAGGAATAGCTCACATTAGACATTAGCTCCATATATTTTATGTCAATTCTATGTCAGCTGCGATCGGTTGTATGTCAAACTAGAGATAGATTGAATATAGGGAACGGCCATAAGTAGTAAGTACTAACTAATAAACACGTGTTTTATTTGTAATCTATATATAGGGCCCATCCAAAAAGTGTGTCACACCTAAAGGGGCGGGGACGGGGTCGACGAACTCTGCGTTCCATTTGATGTTAAAAACAATCAAAACGCTGAAAATAGGAGGCATTTTATGCGTCTAGATCGTTTTTAACATCAAATGGAACGCGGGGAAGTGTGACAGGGCGTGACAAGGAGGGGGGGAGAGGTCCTAAGTCTTGGATGGTCCCTTATCATGATAACGATAAAACACTATGCAACCTATAAACTGCACCATTATTCATTCAACTTCTGTGCTCGTAGTACCTGCTTGAATATCATGACCCGGAGCGGCGGGTCGACAGCGTGCAGCCTCAACTGTTCGTGCGCGGCCGCAAGCTCGTGTTTGAGGCGCGCGGGGCCGGCGGAGGGCTGCGGCGCGGGCGCGCGCGGACCGGACAGCCCGCTGATCTCCTCGTACTCCAAGATGGCCGCCACGATGAGCCGCTCCAGCTGGTGCTCCAGGAGGTTTATTAGGCCTGGAGAGAGAAACTTAAATTGTTA